>JAZHRO010000036.1:199109375-200339687 GCA_037157565.1 Thalassia testudinum
TGGCGCTGCTCAGGGTTTTGCAGGGAGGACCCAAATGCAAAGAACGAAGAAGAGTTAGGGGCCAAAATGCGAGGGTTTCAAAAGTTGAGGGTCAAAAATTAATGAATGAGGACCAAAATGCAAAGTTGGTCAAGAAGGTCTCTTCTTAGGCTCAAGTTTTTATGCATGACTAAATGGGGCCTAAGGATTCTAATGGTGAATTTTATTTCTAGATCAGACCTTGTTTGACCGGTCAATTTACGTAAAAATCCAAATTAAGTCATTAATTGGGCATGATTCTCAATGTAGGTCAAAATGGGTTCCTAAGGCCAAATTGAAGGTTCTAAACCCTAGAGATTATTTTTCTACGAATTGTAGAGGGTTTAGTCGATTTTTTCTTTGCCTCGAACCTCGTGAATTGAAGTGGGTTTGTTTTAGGGTTACAAATTGTCATTTAATTCCTTGGAGTTGCTGTAGCCTTTATCAGATCAGATCATCCCACTTCCCTTCTTATTAGTTTTGTTTGACCTATGTTTGGACCCTGAATTACCCTGCTTGCAGATTGTGCTGGTAAAATTACATTTTTACCCCTTATGACTTGTTTTCTTCTTAAACTCAGAATTCTCTGAGTTAAGCCTTTCCTTGAGTTATGTAGGAGCTTTTATCCTTTGTATTAGGTCAAAATGAGCTTGTTATGGCTCATGATGAGGTTCTCATCATACCCCCATGCCTAGCTTTTGCTAGTCCCTTAGCAAACAAACTTAAGGTTTCAACCTTTGTTCTAGACTATGGAGTTCTTAATAGCTTTAGATAAGCGCCTTTTCATTTGAACTCAGATTAGGTTAGAATGCTGACCATAAGCCTAAAAGGTACTCTCGTACCAATCAAGATCCAGATCTGTCTAGCCTCAGCCTCAGTCCTTAGCAAAGGTTTTTAAGGCCTACAAGAACTAACTTAAGGTCTATTGGACTTTGTGGTTAAAGCACCCGTGCTTGGAAAGATTTTAGCCCTGGCTCAGTTTGCAGTGCATTTTGTAAGAGAGAGAGATAGAAAATTTTTCTGTTTTGGAGAGTTTTCTCTCTCTTTTTATTTTTAATTCTAGCTTAGGATTGGCTTTTCAACACGGTCTGTATCAGATTCCTTGCCCCCATCATCAATCCTCAAGGGTTCCTGGCAATCGATGCTTCGAGATAGCACCGCCCATGGCAACCCCCGAAACCCTGGCTATTGAGATTTCGAGATAATCCCATCCATGGTGTTCCGTGGCCGAATCCAGACCCCGGCAATTGACACTTCGTGATAATGCCATCCATGGAATCTGAACCAGCAGAGTGCTTACATGCCCCCAGTAGGATATGTAAATATCCTAAGAGACAAGCACCGAGGAGATGATATTTTGTTACGCATCTTCGAGGGGATTTCCCGCCTCTCCGCACTGGGAACTCGTCTAAATCAACTTGTGTTGATTGGTCGCTCCTACTCTTGGTATACTTTTTAGAATTTTTTGCGACGCTTCTGCGTGATTTTGATTTTTATGCTTACTGAACCAGGCTGTGTGTGAGGTTAGGGTGCTTAGGTTACTGAGTCCCGTAAATCAAAAGTTAGCTAATGAGGCCAAATACTTCCTAAGCCTTAGACCTAATATTTTAGCTTTTCATTTTCCTCAACCTCTTGAGGAGTGTCCAGATCTTAATGGATACTAAGAGTCTATCCAAGAATGCCTAAGGTTTACGTTCTTACTAATCCCTTTGTGCACTTTTCAGTTCTTTTCTTGAATGAGGTCTAGAATTTAGGTTAATTCCTTAGTTTCTTACTAATGACTACTTTTTTCTCATAATTTTGTACTCCTTTTTCATTTTGTTTCTTTTTCTCCTCCCACAAAATTTCCTTCTCCTTTTATTCTCTTTCAAAATTTTTTTTTTAATTTTTATGGTGTTTTTGGCATATGTAAATTTTTTGTTTGAAACCTTTTCTTACAAGTTTTGCACTATCATACCACCCCATGCCTAAGATTTGCAATGTCCTCATTGTAACCTAGGGGGTTTTTATTCAACTTAGTGCATACATTAGGACAGATGTTTTGATGAGTGAATGGGTCGGGGTGACTGTTTCGGACGATTTCTAATCTCAGATGCAAGCATCTGAGGTGGAGTCGGCTGTCCTAAAGTGTGAACTTTAAGTGCACAAAGGTGTCAAAAAAGATTTCAGGTTTTCAAAGAGAATGACAGGCTGCCTCCCGTTGAGCGCTAAATTTGATGCCTTCAGCCAAGCGGGAAATGCGATGGAGAGGGGATGGTCAAATCAGCAGAATTTTGTAAGGCAAGCACCTTGATTAAGAGCCTGGTTGGTCCAACCAGGTGCTTGTTCAGATTGACAGGCTGATGATGCAGCCCAAACCCAATCAATCTAGTGGGTTGATAGATGAAGATCAAAAGGTGTGGAACCCACCATATACTATGAAGCTCAGATGGATGTGGAAGTGTGAATGCAGGGTTTGGCTGAGTTGAATCAGCCTGGTCGGAGTAGGGACCCGTAGAATAATCAGTGATTGACGTAGGAACCCTACAGGGGTGATCAGAGAGTGATGGAGCATGATATGTAGTTTGATAAGTGTTCTAAACCCAATGTGGAAATGCAATCGGCTCGGTGAGAGGTGAATCTGAAAAGAAATTGAGTCCGGTTGCGGGTCGGGGTTGGGAAGAGGTTTTGATCCGTTCTGTGTGTGTGGACGAGGGCTCTTCTAGAAAGGAATGACAAGTGGTTTTCTGTAGAGTGTCCTCTGGGTAGCTACCAAATTCCTGAAGAGTGTTTGTAGGATGAAGGAAATCTAAACTGAGAAAAGATTTGAATTCTGTGTTGCAATCACTCTTGGCATTTTCTGTTTTTGGTTCCTGAGGATAAAAAAGGAATGATTCTGTGTTACCAGTGATCTCGGGAATCAGGACCTCAGAGTCGGAGTCAGAGTTATGTGGACTGAGGTCGTAGATGGGCCTGGTGTGTTCAGGAAGAAGAGTCTCTCCACAATTATAGTCAGATCTGAAGTTGTCGGAGAATTTGTGAAAATTGAGTTCTAAATGAGATTCTTGATCATGAATTCCACCGTAGCATAAATCATTAGATGTGGAATCAGCAGCCTGACTGGGTTCTAGCCTATATGTCAATTCTGGGCTCAAAAAGGTGTTCTGTCCAAGCTCGAAGCTGGTAGGATAGACCCCATTAAAACCCTGCTCATTCAACTCCTCAGTTTTTGTATCATAAATTGGCGTGTTTTCTGAAAAATTGATCAGATTTCCTGAGGATGTTGGAGAGGGATATTCATCAAATAGAGGCCTGGAATCATATTCTGTAAAAATTTGATCTTTCTCATATGAGGCCTCATAATCTTCCCAATAAGTTTCAGATCTAGGTTCTAGGTTTAAGATGTGGGTAGAATTGCTAGAACCTAAGTCTGAATAACCTTCGAGGGCCACCTTATCAAAATAAGGGGCGGAATTTATACCCTCAAAAGGTTCAGTTCTGACCTCATTATTGCAGGAGTTTTGGAATTCTAAGCTTGGCAATTCATGGTCTAGGGTCGGTTCATCAGTGTGTTCTCCTGCAATATCCCAACCTAATTCGATGTTGTCTTCTATCTGGGTTGGGATTCTACAACCACTTTGTGCCTTAGTCCCGGGATTTGGGAAACTGGATTGTTCCTTAATACTGTTCCAAGATGGTTCATCCTCTGTTTCTGGTATATACGGGTATTTCTGGTTGATAATTTGTTCTAGTGATCTCATCATTTCTACCCGTTTTATAAGGGCATCTTGGTGTTGTTCCCAAAGTACAGGATTTGTCAAGCATTGAAGGTATTCAGATTGGTGTAATTTTTCTATCTCAATGTATCCTGTCATGAGCATATCTCGGGTTGATCCTTTTGTAATTTCTGTCAACAGAATTTGGGCACAGTTTATGATGAAAGCTGTGGTTGTTGGGACATCAACCTGAATGTTTTCTATTAGTGTTGAGGGTTTACATTTGATTTCATAGAATTCAAGGGCATCCTCAATCATCTTATCTTTCATGGATCTCTGATATTCAGGTTTTTTGAATGGTAGTCTTAATTGGTGTGGCTGCATCTTTGAATCAGGTGGTGGAATCAAGATATAGAATCGAAGTTTGAATCAAGATGGAAGAAGGGGACTTTGTTCGGAATCAGAGGAAAAGGGGCTATGTGAATGATTGGTTGCACAAACAAGGGCAGTGAGGCTCGGCCTCGGGGGGGGGGGGGGGGGGGGGAAAGTGAATTTCTGAAGGAGGTTTCAAGGACCTCCTGCCAAATACTGAAGGACTGGATGAGATAAGCAGGTGCTGGACCCAATCGAGGCACCCAAAAATTGTTGAGTGACTATAGAGGTGCGGGGCAGATGGACCCCTTGATCAGAAAGATCGTCCACCTGAGAATTACCTGGGCAACCAGAGAGGGAGAGTCCCGCGAAGACCCCTACACGGTAGAGCGTCCCCACGGGTTACAGGGTTTCCCCCACCCGACCTCTCTTGTCACTGCGGTTCCAGGTAAACCAGAATGGGGATCTTGACCTCTTAAGTCTACCAATTTTAGTTTAAGATCAGGGTGCTTAAGGTTTCACTTGAACTTTTAGGTATTTTTGAGTGAAGAAGTGACCTAATTTTAAGGTTGGTTGACCCAAGGGGTCAACTTCACCTCTTGTTCTTTTGAGAGCTTTTGGGTCCATTCTTTTAGGGTTCAAGTGTTTAGAGAGCCAATTGTTTAGGGTTTCTCTTGTATAGATCTTTTCAAACAAGGTTTAAGTACACCTCTTTTTGGGAAGATCTTTTCTTTGTTAATAGAAGGTGTGTCTCTAAAAACCCTAGCTTTTCAATCCTTGAGTTGGCTCTAATTGGTTCATTTTAGTTGCCTTAAAAAATGTAGTATCCAGGGCTCAATCAAGAAGGTTTGAGCCCTAGTTACCTTAGTTGGATGAACAGTTACAATGTGTTGAAATGAAAAATTTAGGCAACTTTGAGGAATTACTATGTATGATGCAGGTAGCCCTAAGTTGATTTTTATTTTTGTTCTTTTTAGATTTTAAGGGAGTTAAGAAAGGGCTGATGAAGATTACCTGTTTTGTTGGAGTGTTTGTTGTGCGGTTGCTCTTCCAATTTTTACCTGCACATAAGAGAGAGAAAAAGATTAGCAATCTCTTGAAAGAAATTTAAAGCTTCTAGAATAGCCGTTGCTCCCCGGCAACGGCGCCAAGTGATAACGGTGTTGTGACTAGGTTTTGTTGTTTTGTTATAGAAATTACGTTGTAGTACAGATAGTCATTGCCATTATTACAATTTTTACTCAAAAATGAAAGTTCTCCCGAGGTCGAACTCAGGGAGCAAGTTGTATTCTAGAGGTACGAAGTTTCTATTACAAAAAATAAAGAGAAAGAGAGAGATTTGTCTTGTTGGCTTCTTCTTCTTTTCTCTTCTCTTTGAGTCTTCAGTTTTCTTCCTTCTTCTTATTCTTGCTCTGTTCTTCTTTTCTTGTTTTCTTCTTGCCTTCTCTTCTGTTCTTCTTCTTTCTTCTCTTTCTTTTTCTTCTTGTTCTTCTTTCTGTCCGTCTCTTTCTTTTTCTTCTCCCTTGCGATCCTGTTCTTCTTTTCTTCTCCTTCTTCTTTGCCTTCAGAGTGTCGTCTGATTTTTCAACCATACGACTTAAGTAGCTGCTGCTATAGTGCGTCTTTTCTTCTTCTTTCCTCTGTGGCTTTCTTCTTCTTCTTCTTCTTCTTCTTCTTCTCGCAGCCCTTCTTCTTCTTCCTGCCTTCTCTTCTTCTTCACCTGTGCCTGCACACTCAAAGTTCGATCAGAGGGCAAAACCTACTCTACCCTCCCCCGCGTCTCTCTCTCTCAGAATTCACTCATAGGATAGCTCTCCCAGAGCTACCGGGTAGTCGGGTACGCGGGTCACGCCCGGGTCCAGGCCCACCGGCGTGCGGTGGTGGGCGAGGAGTGCAGGACGGGTAAACGGGTCGGGCCAGGTCCGCGGGGCGTGGTCGCGGACGAGGCCGGCTCGAGCGAGTGAGAGGGACCTCACCCCGTGCTCAGGAGGCAAAGTGCCTTAGGCACTTTTTGCCTTTATGCGGGTGTGGGCCTCTCAAAAGTTCCGAGGTGGGACTAAATGTCCCACCCCAATTGGGCACCCGCAGCTGAGGGAGCTGCAGGCAGATGCAGCAGCTGCGGGCTTTCTCCCCAACTGCAGGCCTGGGCGATTGCGTGGCTGCGAACAGCGCGTCCTGGCGAGTCGAACCTGGGCGAAGCGTGCCTGCAGCTGCAGGTTGAAGGAGCTTCACCGGCTCAGCAATGGCAACGGAGGGCGAGCAACCTGTCCACAGAAGAACGGCCTCTCGGCCTAATCAGACAAGCGGAGAACCTTCGTCGTGGCACGGCGAAGGCAGTGTGGGGTCTGGCAAGCCGTGGGGCGGAGCGTAGGGGCTGCCCTAGGTCAAACTGTAGCGCGGGAAATGGGTTTGTTCGAGGGGTCTGCAGGTGGCGAGTGGCGGGAAATAGAAGTGCGGAAGTTGATCAGGGTGAGGAGGCGAAGGTTCTGTGAGGGTCGGCGAGTCGTGTGGGGTGGTGGAATGACGGGAGCGAGTCGCCGGAGTTTGGCCGGAGATGGGGAAGGTGAGGGCGATTAGGCGCGGTCGAGGGGTGGTTATGCAAATTACAGTAAGGAAAAGAAAGAGGGGAGGAAGAGGAAAGATTGTACCTACTCGGAGGGAGGGGGGGGGGGGGGGGGGGGCGGAGAAGGGCGACAGTAGTATCGACTGTCGCCGGAGAAGAAGGTGCCCAGAGAGAGAGGGCGGCGGTGACGAGAGAGCGGGAGAGTGCGCGCTGGGTACGGCGCGACGCGGGAAGAGCAGGTGAAGGCAGCTCTGCTGCTGGTAGTGCGGCAGAGCGACGAGGAGGAGGAGGAAAAACCGCCGGAGCAAGGGGGCCTCTGTCGGAGTGGAAAGAGAGGAAAGGGTGGGGGGATTTCTCCGTCAGAACCGAGCTCCAGAGTGCCGCAGAGCGTCGAGGGCTTTTATAGAGTTGAAATCAGAGAGGAGGGCGGAGGGAGACGACGTGCCTCCCTCGCCGGAGGACGCCGGAGATGGAGACCCATACCTTCCGCGCGTCCGCACGGAAGGTATGGGTGGTTGCAGAGACCATGAAGGTGTCCCTGCGACGGCAGAGGTCGCAGGGAACCCCCTGTTGACTTGGCAGAGAGTCCCCCTTACCCTGCGCGGCGCCATGCTCCACGCAAAGTCGCCGGAGCATGGCACTGCTCAGGGTTTTGCAGGGAGGACCCAAATGAAAAGAACGAAGAAAAGTTAGGGGCCAAAATGCGAGGGTTTCAAAAGTTGAGGGTCAAAAAGTAATGAATGAGGACCAAAATGCAAAGTCGGTCAAGAAGGTCTCTTCTTAGGCTCAAGTTTTTATGCATGACTAAATGGGGCCTAAGGATTCTAATGGTGAATTTTATTTCTAGATCAGACCTTGTTTGACCGGTCAATTTACGTAAAAGCTCAAATTAAGTCATTAATTGGGCATGGTTCTCAATGTAGGTCAAAATGGGTTCCTAAGGCCAAATTGAAGGTTCTAAACCCTAGAGATTATTTTTCTACGAATTGTAGAGGGTTTAGTCGATTTTTTCTTTACCTCGAACCTCGTGAATTGAAGTGGATTTGTTTTAGGGTTACAGATTGTCATTTAATTCCTTGGAGTTGCTGTAGCCCTTATCAGATCAGATCATCCCACTTCCCTTGTTATTAGGTTTGTTTGACCTGTGTTTGGACCCTGAATTACCCTGCTTGCCGATTGTACTGGTAAAATTGCATTTTTACCCCTTATGACTTGTTTTCTTCTTAAACTCAGAATTCTCTGAGTTAAGCCTTTCCTTGAGTTATGTAGGAGCTTTTATCCTTTGTATTAGGTCAAAATGAGCTAGTTATGGCTCATGATGAGGTTCTCATCACCAACCACCCCAAGGTCACAGACAAACGTAACGGTGACTACGGCACGCGTGATAAGCGCACGGGTAGCTACTCCGCACTAGCACATGGTCAGTCATTTTCGCTAACGAGTGCGCCCAAGTATAGCATGCAACAATATAGGGCCTAGCCCTCTAAGTAACAGGGGTCTAGCCCCTAAGAACCAAACATGGGTCTCGCCCCTCCACAGTCCACGCACCCTCACCAGAATAGCCTGGTTTGCTTAACAAGTTGGTGTAGGGTGGCTAGCTCTCTCCCTACACTAGTAGCTTTCCCTGGTACAGTGTACACGAGGGCTAAGAAGTCGGTGCAGAGTGGCCAATCCTAACCCCGGGTCCCAACCCAAGGGAGGCTAGCTCCGCTTTACACTAAACAGGGGACAGTTGCTCTCCTTGGTACTCCGTACTCAAGAGCCAGCACACTTCCCCACTCACATTTCCAGATCCATTCAATTTGTTTCCAGGAGCTATACTCCTAATTCCCCGTAGGGTTCATGCTCATATTTCTCATGCCATTCCATACCAGGTTTCATCATTCAACATTTTCATTCTCAGGTTATACACATGCAGCTCATATTTCTATCATTCACGTTTCCATTCTCAGGTTATACACATGCTGCTCGTATTCTAACATTTAACGTATACAACAAGTAAAGTCGCAGGTAACTGTTTAATTAGCATGGTAGTTCATATTTCATAAGCAGTTCTTGCTCATTAACAGGCAGTTGTTATCATTTCTATCTACTCATTCAAGACTGCAATTCTATCACACATACAGACATTTCAAGTATTTCTCATCGTAGGATTCATGCCATATCATAGGTTCTAATCATTCATTCCACACATGCATTCAGGTTTATAATTAAATTAGGGTAAGCCACTCTACCAGTCAACCCAGGAGTATTGGGGGCTCGAACGACAGGCTCACATGCCTCAGCAAGCCCCGAACACGCAACGGAACGAAGTCCTATAACAAGAAACAATCACAAAGGAATATTCAGAACAGTATAGAAAGTCTTCTATTTTATCCAAGTAGAGGAACTCACAAGGAAAACACCGGTATCTTGTTTGCGTAAATCGGACCTCAAACGGATCCTAAATGGGTCAAAAACAGGGTTACTGACTCAAATCAGATGTCTGGAACAACTTCCAGACGTCTTAAAAGTGTCCAGAAATGCACCTCAGGCTCTGCATCGACCTTAGACGTCCAGGACCTCTTCTGGACTGTCTAGACCCAGCTCCAGACGTCCGACCTCTCCGGACATTTGGAAGTTCTTCTAGCCGTTTGGTAAGCTGCCCAGACATCTGAAATGCGTGAGAGGGCGTGTCCCGTGCCTTCCTGAAGCAAATCCTGCATGCGACAACAAAATCTTCTCAATATAGCCACGCGAAGCGTAGCGGTGGAGCGGCCTGCATGGCCGTATCCGGAAAGGGAACGTACCTTCGCAAAGATCTCTCTTCAGACGTCTGGAATCACCTCCAGACGTCCTTTCAGACGCCACCTGATGAGAACCTCGTCACAAACCCTAAACTAGCACCATTTAACCCTGATATGCAAGAAAAAGCTCCTACATAACTCTAGAAAGGCTTGGCTCAGAGAGATTCTGAGTTTGCAAAGAAAATAGAAACTAAGGGGTAAAAATGCAATTTCACCAATTCGATCTGAAAATAGGGTAACTCAGGGTCCAAACATAGGTCAAAATAACCTAATAAGAATAAAAGTGGGATGAGATGACTCAATAAGGGCTACAGCAACTCCAAGGAATTAAATAACATCCTGTAACCCTAAAAATAAATCCACTTCAATTCACGTGGTTCGAGGTAAGGTAAAAAACAACTAAACCCTCTAAAATTCATAGAAAAATAATCTCTAGGGCTTAGGACTTTCAATTTGGCCTTAGGAACCCATTTTGACCTACATTGAGAATCATGCCCAATTAACAACTTAATTTAGGTTTTTACGTAAATAGACCAGTCAAATAAGGTTTAATCTAGAAATAAAATTCACCATCAGAATCCTTAGGTCCTAATTAGTCATGTATAAAAACTTGGGCCTAAGAAGAAACCTTCTTGACCAACTTTACACTTTGGTCCTCATATATTTACTTTCTGGCCCTCAACTTTTGAATCCTCACATTTTGGCCCCTAACTCTCCTTCGTTCTTTGCATTTAGGTCCCTCCTGCAAAACCTGAGCAGCGCCATGCTCCGGCGACCTTGCGCGGAGCATGGCGCCGCGCAGGGTGAGGGAGGGGCCCTGGCAAGTCAATGGGGAGTACCCTGCGTCGTCAGCCACCGCAGGGACACCCCCCTGAGCGCTGCACCCACCCATACCGGCTATGCGAACGCACGGACGGTAAGGGTATCCTTCCTCCAGCGTCCTCCGGCGAGGGAGACACGTCGTCTCCCTCCGCCCTCCTCTCTGGTTCTGCCCCTATAAATACCCCCGCCGCTCTGCCGTTCTTCCGAGCTCGGATCTGACGGAGACACCCCCTCAATTCCTCCCTTCCCACTCCGACAGACGCCCCCTTGCTCCGGCAGCCTCTCCTCCTCCTCCTCGTCGCCCTGCCGCACTACCAGCAGCAGGGTTACCTTCCCTCGATCTTACCGCGTCACGCCGCACCCAGCTGGCGCCTCTCCGGCCCTCTCCTCGCCGCCGCCCCTTCCTCTAGGCAATTTCTTCTCCGGCGACAGTCGATACGACTGTCGCCTGCGCCAACCCCTCCTCGTCCAGCTTAGTAGGTAAAACTTCTCCTCTTCCTCCCCTCTTTCTTTTCCATACTAAAAGCCCTTACTGTCGCCACCGATTTCCCACCGATCACCCTCACCTTCTCCACCTCCGGCCAAACTCCGGCGAACCGCTCCCATCGCTCCAGCACCCCACATGGCTCGCCGACCTGTGCATAACCTCCGCCTCCTCACCCTGATCCTCTTCCGCCCCTCCACTTCCCACCAAACGCCCTCTGTAGATCCACCGAACACACCCACTTTTCCGCCCGCAGTTTGACCTAGGGCGACCCTTTTGCTCCACCACGCCCCCTGCAGACCCTCCGACCACCTTCGCTGTGCCACGGCGAAGGTCCTCCGCATATCTGATTAGGCCGAGAGGCCGTGTTGTTGTAAACAGGGTCTGTGCTCGCTGCCGCCATTGATGAGTGAAGAAGCTCCGTCGACCTGCTGCTCCAGGCGCGCCACGCCCAGATCAGGCTCCCAGGCTGCGTGGGGTGTCTTCGCGAAGTGCCAGGCTGCAGCTGAGGTGAAGTCCTCGCGCGAAGCCCTCGCATTGGCCCTCGACTGCTCGCTGCCTTCTCCGCACGGGCGCTCACATTGGGGTGGGACATTTAGTCCCACCTCGGATGATTGTGAGCGAGCGCCGTGAGATAAATTGGAAAAGTGCTGTAGGCTTATTGCCTCAGCACACTGGGTGAGGTCCCTCTCACACCGCTTCACCCAGCCCGTCCGCGAGCTCATCACGCGGATCCGGCCGACCCGACCCGACTTGACTGGCACTCCTCGCCCACCACCGCACGCCGGTGGGCCTGGACCCGGGCGCGACCCGCGTACCCGATTACCCGGTTGCTCTGGGAGAGCTGTCCTAAGAGCGAATTCTGAGAGAGAGAGACGCGGGGGGGGGGGGGGATAGAGTAGGTTTTTGCCCTCTGATGCTGAACTCTTGAGCATGCAGGCACAGGTGAAGAAGAAGGACTGCGGAAGAAGAACTGAAGCGACACTGTAGCATCCGCGGGTTAAGTCGTCTGATTGGAAAATCAGACGACGTCCTGAAGACAGGTGAAGACAAAGAAGAAGAAGAAAAGAAGAGAGAAGTAGCAGCCAAGTGAAGAAACAGAAAGCAGAAGAAGAAGAAGAAGAAGAGAAGCAAGAAGCAAGAAGAAAAGAAGAAGAAGAGCACGGGAGGAAGATCTGAAGCAAGAAAAGAAGAAACAAAGAAAATAAAAAGAAGAAAAAGACAGGATCGCCCAACCAAGAAATAGAGGAAGCAAGAAAAAGAGGAAGAACAGGAAGAACAAAAGCCAAAGAGGAGAGAAGACAAAGAGGAAGAAAGAAGAGAAGAAGAAGCCAAACTTTCATCTCTCTCTCTCTCTCTCTCTCTATTTTTGTAATAGAATATGTATATCTCTAGAATACGACTTGCTCCCTGAGTTCGACCTCGGGAGAATTGTTATTCCCGAGTAGAAAAATATATATATTTATAATGATGGCAATAACTAGCTATACTACAACGCTATAGCAAAACCTAGTCATAGTTGTCGCCGACCGTTTCATTTTTGGCGCCGTTGCCGGGGAGCAACGGCTATTCTAGAGGTAATTAAATTCCTGTTTTTAAATTTCTAATAATCTCCTCTTTTGTGCAGATACAGGAAAATCGAGAAGACAAGCAACCGCACGACAACCACTCCGAGGACAGGTAATTTTCTATCCTCTCAACCTTTTAATTCTAAAGAGGAAGAAAAGAAAAGAACAAGCAATATAGGTCTAACCTGTCTTCTCTACTTAGTAAACCATAAAAAAAATTGCATGTTTTCAACCCATTATTCCTGCACACTATTAAGGGTATTCAAGGGCTAACACATTCTTGCTTGAGCCCTAATTACCCAACAAAGAACTAACTGGACCAAGTAGAGCCAACATAAGATTCAACATTAGGGATTTAGACACACACTTTTAAGCAAGAACTGAGAAACCCTAAAAGAAGTGTGCCCAAGCCATTATCTGAAAATACCTATCCAAAGAAACCCTAAAATAAGATTGGCTCTTTAAACACTTGAACCCTAAAAGACAAGACCTAATAAGCAAAACTAGCAGGTAAAGTTGACCATTTGGGTCAACTAACCTTCAACTTAGGTCACTCGTTGCACTCAAAACACCTAAGAAGTTCAAGTGAAACCTAGGCACCTTGCTCTTGAATTAAAAATTGGTAGACTTAAGAGGTCAAGATCCCCATTCTGGTCTACCTGGAACCGCAGTGACAAGAGAGGTCGGGTGGGGGAAACCCTGTAACCCGTGGGGACGCTCTACCGTGTAGGGGTCTTCGCGGGACTCACCCTCTCTGGCTGCCCAGGTAGTTCTCAGGTGGACGATCTTTCTGATCAAGGGGTCCATCTGCCCCGCACCTCTATAGTCACCCAACACATTTTTGGGTGTCTCGATTGGGTCCAGCACATTCTAACCTCTTCCACTCCAACAGTGCATGAACGGTAGGAGATCCTTAAGACCACCCTTAAGATCTCCTTTAAAATTTCACTCTCGTCAAGGCCCAGCTTTGACTCCCGTGTTTGAGCAGCAACCTAACCCCATCATTCTCTCTTCCGATTCCGAATCAAACTCTTCTTCTATCATGGCTCAGCCAGTTGAGGAAGAAAACAATCTGGATTACCAGCTCCAGCGACTCAACGACCTCTTCCAAAACTTTGTGCACCCACCGCAGCGTCCCATGATGCGGGACCATTATAATCCTGCTGCGGTGGCCATCAAGCCTTGAGTCGGAATCCCGACTGGGGGACCTGACTCTGAATTAAAGCCCAATATGATTCATGCTATACCTAGATTCCATGGGCTTAATTCTGAAGATCCCTTCCAGCACATCAAACAGCTGAAGCATCTGGCCCAAACTTTTGGGTCAGATGCGCAAAATCGGGATATTCTTCTCATGAAGATGTTCTCCTTTTCTCTTATGGACAAGGCCGCCCATTGGTATCAAACTCAGACCCGGCCGATCAACAATTGGGAAGAACTTCAGTCCGAATTCCTGAAAAAGTTCTTCCCTTTTAGACGGACCAACGCCTTGCGCCATCAGATTACACATTTCACCTAACAAACAGGGGAACCTCTCCATGAGGCATGGGATCGTTTTCAGGATCTCATGAGAAAGTGCCCCCATCACGGAGTTCCTAAATAGGAACAGGTCCAATCTTTTTACCAGGGACTCCGTGAGGACATCCGTCTTTTCGTCAATGCAACCTGCGGAGGAAATATCATGGGTCAACATGAGGACACCGTGTGGGAGATTCTCGAAAACATGTGCGAGAACTCCATCAACAATGACTCCATGGGATTATTCGACAGGACGAATACCCGCGCAGTGACGAATCTCAGGGGAGCACACGAGACGCAGGGCCTGTTTGCATCAGTCGACTTGGAGTTAATGGCCAGTCGATTAGACAAGGTCTCGATTATCGAAAAGAAGGTGGATGAGCTGACTCAGCTTTTGCAGCGAGCCACCTCTGCGCATAACCCTTTCGCACAGCCTCCTTCCACAAGGGAAACTGTGCAAAACATTCTCCATCGATCTTCTCCTAGGATGGACCCATCATCCGAATCTTTGCCCGGAGGTCCTTCCGATTCCTTCTACACTTGCCAAGGGAATTCCATTCCCTCTTTCTCTAACCCTCTGGAGGTTCCTCAGACCTGCGAGGACCTCAACGCCATCCAGAACGACCCTTTCTCCAACACCTATAATCCTGGATGGAAAAACCATCCTAACTTTCAGTGGGCAGGAAATTCCCAAACCCAAAGACCATCCTTCCAACCCCGCCCACAACCTCCTCGTCCTTACCAGCCGCCTCGGCGTCGGCCCAACCCTACTTACCCATCTGGGCCAAATCAAGATCAAATGTCCCTTATCCTTCAGACCCTGGCTGACATTCAAAGAATGAATGCGGCTATCCAAAAACAACATAAGGACGAACTTACAGAGGTCCGAAACCAATTGACCCAGTTGGAAAACTCTCGCCAGCCAGGTACTCTTCCTTCCCAACCTCTGCCTAATCCTAATAACGTGCCAACCCAGCGGCGTGTTATGAACCCAAACCCGGGCCATGCCCATATGATTTATCAGGCCCCCTCTGTTCCTTCACCCGACGGGATAGAGGCCTCCACTTCCTTTGCAGGTTACCAGCAGCAAGCTATCTTACCCAATCCCAACCAAAACCAGGCAGGACTTAATTCCGTAACAACCCGTAGTGGTAAGGAAACCCAAGACCCACCTCATCTGAACCACTCCAAGCCCGGTAGTGATCCCAAGTCTAGGACAGTAATCCAGGACGTCCCCACCCCTATCCCAGATCCACAACCTGGACCTATCCTAGAAGAACCAACCAAGATCCCGTTTCCCGAGGCCATGACCAAAGGAAAGAAGACCACCAAGCCCGTGGCACCTGAGGAGGACCTGGTCAAGCTCTTTGAGCAGGTCCACATAAACATCCCCTTGATGGATGCAATCCGCCACGTACCAACTTACGTACGATTTTTAAAGAATGTGTGTACACCCCAACGTAAGCCGCGAACCAAGGGTGGGAGCCCAATTGTTCTGTCAGAGCAAGCCAGCTCTGTAATCCTCAGTAAACTCCCACCCAAGGCAAAAGATCCTGGTACTCCCCTGATTTCCTGCAAGATAGGTGATACCCAATTTGATAGAGCTTTGCTAGGCTTAGGTGCATCCATAAACCTGATACCCACATCCTTACTTGACCATCTAGAAGAATCTGAGCTAAAACCAACCGAGGTGACATTACAATTAGCAGATCGATCTATAAAGTCACCAAAAGGGATTCTCGAGGATGTTATCGTAAGAGTGCGGGATTTCTATTTCCCAGTGGACTTTATAGTCTTAGATATGGATGCGCCTAAAAACCCTAGGGATACACCAATCATTCTAGGGAGACCTTTCTTGGCTACTGCTAGAGCCAACATCAGCTGTGAGGAGGGCCAAATAGAGCTTAAATTTGGAGATCAAACCTTAAAAATTGATATATTTAAGGCCCAACAAGGAATTAATTGCGGTGTCATCGAACAGATTTGTGACGTTAGGATTTTGGTTGATGAGTCACACCTCCAGAATGACTCGATTATGCCTCATCAACCACAGAAGGATCTTGACCCGCAAACGGAGGAGTTGAATCCAGATAGAAACAACCCAGTAACTCCTACCCTTGAACCTCACATCTATACTGAACCACCCGCTGTTGCTGATAACCCTATCCTCGAGTTAAAGCCTCTTCCTACTCACTTGAAATACATCTTTTTGGGTTCCAATCAGACCCTTCCTGTGATTATCAATTCCACCCTCAATCCCGAACAGGAATCCTGTCTGATTACTGTTCTCCAGCAACATCGCAGAGCCATCGGGTGGACTCTCGATGATTTGACTGGAATAAGCCCCTCTTATTGTACTCATCATATCTATTCAGAAGAGGACGCACGACCTTCTCGTGAAATGCAGAGACGTTTAAACCCTAATCTGCAGGAGGTCGTGAAAAAGGAGATCATCAAGTGGTTAGATGCCGGGATCATCTACCCGATCTCCGATAGTCGTTGGGTGAGCCCAATTCAGGTTGTGCCTAAGAAGGCAGGACTCACCACCATAACGACTGAAACCGGAGAAATCATTCCTACCCGATTAGCCAATGCGTGGAGAGTCTGTATAGATTACCGCCGACTCAATTCCTCCACGAAGAAGGATCATTTCCCACTACCCTTCATTGATCAAATTCTCGAGAAACTAGCGGGAAATAGGTTCTTCTGCTTTCTTGACGGGTACTCCGGTTATAATCAGGTGGCAATCCATCCTGAGGACCAAGAAAAGACCACATTCACCTGCCCCTTCGGAACGTATGCTTTCCGAAGGATGCCTTTCGGTCTTTGCAATGCACCCGCTACTTTTCAGCGGTGCATGCTTGCCATATTCTCTGATATGGTTGGTGATTTTCTGGAAGTCTTCATGGATGACTTTTCAGTCTTTGGAGAATCTTTTGATGATTGCCTCGAACACTTGGTCCGGATACTCAGGCGTTACATTGAGGTGAATTTGGTTCTTTCCTGGGAAAAGAGCCATTTCATGGTGCCTGAGGGAATTGTCCTGGGACACTCAATTTCGGAAAAAGGCATCCAGGTGGATCGAGCTAAGGCTGATCTGATTTCTCTCCTTCCTGTACCTAGCTCGATCAGGGACATCCGTTCCTTTTTAGGGCACGTCGATTTTTACCGCCGTTTCATTCCAGATTTCTCGAAAATCGTGTGCCCCTTGACTTCTCTTCTCTCTAAGGATGTACCTTTTGAAATCTCCAAGGAATGCACGCTAGCCTTTGAAAACCTGCGTGACCGAGTCACCCAGGCACCTATCCTACAATCCCCTGACTGGTCTCAACCCTTTGAGATCATGTGCAATGAGTCTAACTTCGCTGTAGGAGAGGTCCTGGGACAGAAAGCTGACGGGAAACCCGTGGTCATCTACTACGCTAGCAAGACACTTGACGAGGCTCAGCGTAACTATACGGTTATGGAAAAAGAGCTGCTAGCCGTAGTATTTGCCCTTGAAAAATTCCGATCGTATCTTCTGGGTTCCCATGTCATCATTTACTCGGATCACACGGCTGTAAGCCATCTCCTTGCCAAGAAGGACGCGAAGCCCCGACTAATCCGTTGGATCTTGCTGTTGCAAGAATTCGATCTTGAGATTCGCGACAAGGCTGGAAGGCAGAATGTGGTAGCCGACCATCTGTCCCGTCTTCCTTCTGAGATCATCGACCCTTCCAGACCCATCACGGAACATTTTCCTGATGAGCACCTGCTTTCTGTTGGTACTAGACTTCCATGGTTTGCTGATATAGTAAACTACTTGGCATCTCATCAGACACCGTCTGATTGGCCGAAGGCCAAGAAAGACAAATTGTGTTCTGATTCCAAGTATTACATTTGGGAAGACCCGTACCTTTTCCGCATAGGTGCTGATCAAATTATTCGGAGATGCGTCCCGGAAGAGGAAATCAGCAATATCCTATCTTTCTGCCATGACCAGGCATGCGGTGGCCATTTCTCAGGGCATAAAATCGCATCCAAAGTCCTCCAGTGTGGCTTCTACTGGCCTACACTTTTCAAAGACGCATACAGTCATTGCAAGGCATGCAGTCGTTGCCAGACTTTGGGCAATATGAACCATCGCGACATGATGCCTTTGCAGCCGATTCTCGTATGCGAAATCTTCGATGTATGGGGGATTGATTTTATGGGCCCCTTTCCTGTTTCGGATGATTTTGAGTACATTCTGCTTGCGGTGGACTACGTGTCCAAATGGATCGAAGCCATACCGACCCGAACCTGTAATCACAAGATTGTTCTTAAGTTCATACATCAAAACATTTTCTCAAGGTTCGGGATTCCCCGTGCTATAATCTCCGATGGGGGGACCCATTTTACAAATGCTCAGTTTAGGTCACTGATGGCCAAATTTGGGGTGTCTCACCGAATCTCTACTCCTTACCACCCCCAAACAAATGGCCTAGCTGAGTTGTCAAATCGGGAGATCAAGAAAATCCTGCAAGTCACTGTTCGGCCTGACAGGAAGGGCTGGTCGTCCCGACTTCCGGAAGCATTGTGGGCCTATAGGACCGCCCACAAGACCCAATTGGGCATGTCTCCCTTTAGACTGGTGTACGGAAAGGCATGTCACCTTCCCGTAGAACTGGAGCATAAAGCCTATTGGGTAGTACGGAACTGTAATCTAGATCTTTCCAAGGCTGGAACCCACAGAAAACTCCAAATCAGCGAGATCGATGAATTACGCCTAGACGCGTACGAGAACTCGCGAATCTACAAGGAGCGGGTTAAAGCCTTCCACGACAAGCACATCTCGAGAAAGATCTTTCATCCTGGTCAAAAGGTCCTACTCTTTGATGCCCGACTCAAACTTTTCCCAGGGAAACTGAGGTCCAAGTGGGTCGGACCGTATTTAGTCCGACAGGTTTTTGGAAATGGAGCAATTGAAATCAGTCCACTCAGCCATGATTCCGAACCTTTCATCGTGAACGGTCAGAGACTCAAACCGTTCATTGATGTGACTTCTACTGATCCGGCTGAATCATCCCTCATCCTCCATTCCCCTTGAGCTTACTACGCCCGGCCGATGCGTAAAACTCAGCGCTTAACGGGAGGCAGCCCGTCATTTCTTGAAAATCTAAAACATTTTTCTGACACCATTGTGCACTTAAGGTTCACCCTTTAAGACAATCGACTCCACCTCAGATGCTTGCATCTGAGATTAGAAATCGTCCGCAGAATTCATCCCGCCATTCACTCACAAAAATATCTGTCTTTATGAATAAATTAAATAAATAAAAACCCCTAAATCACAATGAGGACATTGCAAGTCTTAGGCATGGGGGGGTATAAGTGCAAAACTTGTAGAAAAAAAAAGGTTTTAAACAAAAAATTCACATATGCCAAAAATACCATAAAAATTAAAAATTTTTCAAAATAAAAAGAATAAGAGATGAAAGGAAATTTTGTGGAGAAGGAAAAGAAACAAAATGAAAAGGAGCACAAAAAGATGAAAGAAAAGAGTAATAGTCATTAGTAAAAAGTTAAGGAATTAATCTTAGTCTAGACCATTTTTCAAGAAAAGAAATCAAAAGTGCTTGGTAAGATTGGTAAGAACGCAAACCTTAGGCATTCTTGATAGACTCTTAGTACCCATTAAGATCTAGACAATCCTCAAGAGGTTGAGGAAAATGAAAAGCTTAAGTACTAGGTCCAAGGCTTAGGGAGTATTTGACCTCGCTAACTAACTTCTGGTTTACGGGACTCAGTAACCTAAGCACCCCAACCCCACACACTGCCTGGTTCAGTAAGCATAAAAAATTCAAAATCACGCAGGAGCGTCGCAAAAATTCTGAAAATACACCTAGAATAGGAACGGCCGATCAACACAAGTTGATTTGGACGAGTTCCCAGCGCAGAGAGGCGGGAAATCCCCTCAAAGATGCGTAACAAAATACCATCTCCTCGGTGCTTGTCTCTTAGGATATTCACATATCCTACTGGGGGCATGTAAGCACCCTGCTGGTTCAGATTCCATGGATGGCATTATCACGAAGTGTCAACTGCAAGGGTCTGAACTCGGCCACGGAACACCATGGATGGGATTATCTCGAAATCTCAATAGCCAGGGTTCTGGGGGTTGCCATGGGCGGTGCTATCTCGAAGCATCGATCGCCAGGAACCCTTGAGGATTGATGATGGGAGCAATGAATCTGATACAGACCGTGTTGAAAAAGCCAATCCTAGGCTAGAACTAAAAAGAAAAAGAGAGAGAAAACTCTCCAAACAGAAAAACTTTCTATCTCTCTCTCTTGCAAAACGCACTGCGAACTGAACCAGGGCAAAAATCGTTTCAAGCACGGGGTGCTTTAACCACAAAGTCCAATAAACCTCAGGTTAGTTCTTGTGGGTCTTAAAAACCTCTGCCAAAGACTGAGGCTAAGGATAGACAGATCTGGATCTTGGTTGGTACTAGAGTACCTTTTAAGTCTATGGTCAGCATTCTAACCTAATCTAGGTTCAAAAGAAAAGGCACTTACCTGAAGTTGTTAAGAATATCATGGTCTAGAACAAAGGTTAAAACCTTAGATTTTTGCTAAGGGACTAGCAAAAGCTAGGCATGGGGGTGTGATGAGAACCTCGTCACAAACCCTAAACTAGCACCATTTAACCCTGATATGCAAGAAAAAGCTCCTACATAACTCTAGAAAGGCTTGGCTCAGAGAGATTCTGAGTTTGCAAAGAAAATAGAAACTAAGGGGTAAAAATGTAATTTCACCAATCCGATCTGAAAATAGGGTAACTCAGGGTCCAAACATAGGTCAAAACAACCTAATAAGAAGAAAAGTAGGATGAGATGACTCAATAAGGGCTACAGCAACTCCAAGGAATTAAATGACATCCTGTAACCCTAAAAATAAATCCACTTCAATTCACGTGGTTCGAGGCAAGGTAAAAAATAACTAAACCCTCTAAAATTCAGAGAAAAATAATCTCTAGGGCTTAGGACTTTCAATTTGGCCTTAGGAACCCATTTTGACCTACATTGAGAATCATGCCCAATTAACAACTTAATTTAGGTTTTTACGTAAATTGACCAGTCAAACAAGATTTAACATAGAAATAAAATTCACCATCAGAATCCTTAGGTCCTAATTAGTCACGTATAAAAACTTGGGCCTAAGAAGAAACCTTCTTGACCAACTTTACACTTTGGTCCTCATATATTTACTTTCTGGCCCTCAACTTTTGAACCCTCACATTTTGGCCCCTAACTCTCCTTCGTTCTTTGCATTTAGGTCCCTCCTGCAAAACCTGAGCAGCGCCATGCTCCGGCGACCTTGCGCGGAGCATGGCGCCGCGCAGGGTGAGGGAGGGGCCCTGGCAAGTCAATGGGGGGTACCCTGCGTCGTCAGCCACCGCAGGGACACCCCCCTGAGCGCTGCACCCACCCATACCGGCTATGCGAACGCACGGACGGTAAGGGTATCCTTCCTCCGGCGTCCTCTGGCAAGGGAGACACGTCGTCTCCCTCCGCCCTCCTCTCTGGTTCTGCCCCTATAAATACCCCCGCCGCTCCGCCGTTCTTCCGAGCTCGGATCTGACGGAGACACCCCCTCAATTCCTCCCTTCCCACTCCGACAGACGCCCCCTTGCTCCGGCAGCCTCTCCTCCTCCTCCTCGTCGCCCTACCGCACTACCAGCAGCAGGGTTACCTTCCCTCGATCTTTCCGCGTCACATCGCACCCAGCTGGCGCCTCTCCGGCCCTCTCCTCGCCGCCGCCCCTTCCTCTAGGCAATTTCTTCTCCGGCGACAGTCAATACGACTGTCGCCTGCGCCAACCCCTCCTCGTCCTGCTTAGTAGGTAAAACTTCTCCTCTTCCTCCCCTCTTTCTTTTCCATACTAAAAGCCCTTACTGTCGCCACCGATTTCCCACCGATCACCCTCACCTTCTCCACCTCCGGCCAAACTCCGGCGAACCGCTCCCATCGCTCCAGCACCCCACACGGCTCGTCGACCTGTGCATAACCTCCGCCTCCTCACCCTGATCCTCTTCCGCCCCTCCACTTCCCACCAAACGCCCTCTGTAGATCCACCGAACACACCCACTTCTCCGCCCGCAGTTTGACCTAGGGCGACCCTTTTGCTCCACCACGCCCCCTGCAGACCCTCCGACCACCTTCGCATATCTGATTAGGCCGAGAGGCCGTGTTGTTGTAAACAGGGTCTGTGCTCGCCGCCGCCATTGACGAGTGAAGAAGCTCCGTCGACCTGCTGCTCCAGGCGTGCCACGCCCAGATCAGGCTCCCAGGCTGCGTGGGGTGTCTTCGCGAAGTGCCAGGTTGCAGCTGAGGCGAAGTCCTCGCGCGAAGCCCTCGCATTGGCCCTCGACTGCTCGCTGCCTTCTCCGCACGGGCGCTCACATTGGGGTGGGACATTTAGTTCCACCTCGGAAGATTGTGAGCGAGCGCCGTGAGATAAATTGGAAAAGTGCTGTAGGCTTATTGCCTCAGCACACGGGGTGAGGTCCCTCTCACACCGCTTCACCCGGCCCGTCCGCGAGCTCATCACGCGGATCCGGCCGACCCGACCCGACTTGACTGGCACTCCTCGCCCACCACCGCACGCCGGTGGGCCTGGACCCAGGCGCGACCTGCGTACCCGATTACCCGGTTGCTCTGGGAGAGCTGTCCTAAGAGCGAATTCTGAGAGAGAGAGACGCGGGGGGGGGGATAGAGTAGGTTTTTGCCCTCTGATGCTGAACTCTTGAGCGTGCAGGCACAGGTGAAGAAGAAGGACTGCGGAAGAAGAACTGAAGCGACACTGTAGCATCTGCGGGTTAAGTCGTCTGATTGGAAAATCAGACAACGTCCTGAAGACAGGTGAAGACAAAGAAGAAGAAGAAAAGAAGAGAGAAGTAGCAACCAAGTGAAGAAACAAAAAGCAGAAGAAGAGAAGCAAGAAGCAAGAAGAAAAGAAGAAGAGCACAGGAGGAAGATCTGAAGCAAGAAAAGAAGAAATAAAGAAAATAAAAAGAAGAAAAAGACAGGATCGTCCAACCAAGAAATAGAGGAAGCAAGAAAAAGAGGAAGAACAGGAAGAACAAAAGCCAAAGAGGAGAGAAGACAAAGAGGAAGAAAGAAGAGAAGAAGAAGCCAAACTTTCATCTCTCTCTCTCTCTCTCTCTCTTTATTTTTGTAATTGAACATGTATATCTCTAGAATACGACTTGCTCCCTGAGTTCGACCTCGGGAGAATTGTTTTTCCCGAGTAAAAAAAAATATATATTTGAAATGATGGCAATAACTAGCTATACTAAAACGCTATAGCAAAACCTAGTCATAGTTGTCGCCGACCGTTTCACCACTCCAGACGTTTGATTATGGGAAAAACCCAGAACTAGAACCTGCTCCTGCTTGCTCTCACCGCGCGCGGCCGCGGCTCGCCTCCTCGCCTGCAGCTCCGGCTGCAGTAGTGTCGAGGATGACTCCCCCGACGCACTCCTCCCGCACGCGCTGCTCCGGCCGTGCACCCTCCAGTGAGCTCCTACACGAGCTCACAAGCTCGAGCTCCTCCTCTCCTCACATCGCGCCTCCTCTCCTCACGTCGCTCCTCCTCGTCGCCACTCTCGTGCTCTCTTGCTCCCGCTAACTCCTCTCGCTGGGGTGGAGAGGAAGAGAAGAAGGTGGCTGGAGTGGGGAAAACAGGAGAGGAGGAAGGGGGGTTTATAACGTGATGTGCTAGGGTTTGTATGAAGAGGGAGAGAGAAGAAGGGAAGAAAAAGAGAGTACTGTCTGCGCACCGCCCATGCGCAGACGCGAAGGCTTACACAAAAATTTCAATTTCCAGACGTTTGATCGATAGTCCAGACGTCTTGAAAGGCTTAGGATAGAATGGGTCTTTACATTATAACAAACTTAAAAGAAGTTTCGTCCCCGAAACTTGAGCTAGCTAGGGTGCGGAAAAAGAACAATATACGCATAACAAACTTAAAGAGGACCGAAGCCGGTCCGAAAGGACGTACCCTCAAAAAGCTCCGGGTACCGCTCTCGCATCGCCGCCTCAGGCTCCTAGGTAGCCTCCTCGTACCGCTGGCTCCTCCACAAGTCCTTCACCAGGGGTACCCGCTTCTGTCTCAAACTCCGGACGACTCTATCTAGTATCTGTACTGGTCGCTTGGGGTAGGTCAGGTCGTCACCCACCTCGACACTCTCATGTCTCAGAACGTCCCTGGGATCGGCGATGTACTTTCTGAGGTTGGACACGTGGAACACGTCATGCACACCAGAAGGCTGGGGAGGAAGGGCAAGCCTGTAAGCAACGGGTCCTACCCGCTCCAGAACCTCAAAGGGCCCCGCAAACCTCTGCGCGAGCTTCCCTTTCACCCCAAAATGCTGCACGCCCTTCATGGGCGAAACGCAAAGAGAGACGTGATCTCCAACCTTGAACTGCACCCTCTCTGCACTTTCGATCGGCATAACTCTTCTGTCTGCTCCTGATAGTTCGAAGTCGTCTGTGAATTTGCTCTACCAACTCCTGACTCTGCCGGATCAACCTGGGGCCAACCTCCCACTTGGTCCCCACCTCAACCCAACTCAAGGGCGCAGTACACCTCCATCCGTACAGAGCCTCGTAGGGTACCATGTCGATACTTGAGTGACAGCTGTTATTATATGCAAACTCTGCCAAGGGTAAGTGCTTCTCCCAAGAACCCCTCCAATCCAGTACACAGGCGGGTAAAACGTCCTCAAGTGTCGGTATCGTGCGCTCTGACTGTTCGTCTGTCTAGGGGTGGTACGCCATACTGAACCTTAATCGTATCCCCAAAGCCTGTTGAAACTTAGCCCAAAACTGGGATGTAAAACGGGTATCCCGATCGGATACAATCTCACGCGGAACTTCGTGTAGACATACCACGTCACGAATATACATCTCTACCAACTACACTGGTCCCAAGGTGACTCGGATCGGCAAGAAACGTGCTGTCTTCGTTAATCTGTCTACAATCACCCAGACTGCGTCATGTCCTCGCTGGGTAACAGGTAAGCCCACCACCAAGTCCATGGTGATGCTCTCCCACTTCCACTTTGGCACGGGAAGTGGCTGCAATGGCCTTGCAGGCCTCTGATGCTCGGCCTTCACCTGCTGGCACACCAAACACTGCTGCACGAACTCACCTACATCCTGCTTCATTCCTCTCCACCAAAAGTAACGTCTCAAATCATGATACATCTTCGTGTTCTGGGGATGTATGGTGAACCTGGACCCATGTGCCTCAGTTAGGAGCTCTCTTAACAACTCCTCGTCCCTGGGAACGCACAAACGTTCCCTCATATGCATCACCTCATCTGTAAAGGAGAAGTCCCCTGGGTCCCCTGACAGTACCTTGTCTCGCAACGACTGCAGGTACGGATCTGTCATCTGTCTTGTAATGATACGGTCTATCAACTTTGGTCTCGTCTTTCGTGTCACTGTCACTGACCCGCAATGCCCCTGTAACTCTAGAGGTCACCAACTGCCCAGCTCCTCCATAAGTCGCCAACTCTGTGCCTGTAAGCTGACTAAGATGGCACGCGCCTTCCGGCTCAAGGCGTCAGCCACCACGTTGGCCTTCCCCGGATGGTAGGAGATGCTGCAGTCATAGTCCTTCAGGAGCTCTAACCAACGTCTCTGTCTCATGTTAAGCTCCTTCTGATCAAACAAGTACCTAAGGCTCTTATGATCTGTGAATATCTCAAATGTCTCACCGTACAGGTAATGCCTCTATGTCTTCAGCGCGAAGATGACAGCTGCTAGCTCTAAGTCATGGGTAGGGTAGCTATGCTCATGGGGCTTCAGTTGCCATGAAGCGTAAGCGACAACATGACCCTGCTGCATGAGCACACCCCTCAACCCCTACAACAAAGTGTCCGTGTAAACAACGAAACTGCCACTGTTGTCTGGGATGGTAAGTACAGGAGTCGAAGTCAGCCTCTCCTTCAACGCCTGAAAACATGCCTCACAAGCGTCTATCCAAGCAAAGGGCACGTCCTTCTGGGTCAACTGAGTCATAGGACGCGCAATCTGTGAGAAACCCCTGATAAACCGCCGGTAGTCACTTGCCAATCCCAAGAAACTGCGGATCTCTATCATTGTATGTGGTCTCTCTCACCTGAGTACTACCTCTACTTTGGCTAGATCCACAGCCAAGCCATCCCCTGAAGTCAAATGACCTAAGAAGGTCACCTGCCTCAACCAAAACTCGCACTTGCTGTATTTGGTATACAGCCTACATCGTCTCAACATGTCCAGAACCTTCCGCAAGTGCTGTTCGTGCTGCGCCTGATCCCACGAGTAAATGAGAACATCATCAATAAATACCACCACAAACTAATCCAAATACGGTCTAAACACCTGATTCATCAAATCCATGAAAGCAACGGGGGCGGTGGTCAGCCCAAACGGCATGACCAAAAACTCGAAGTGTCCATACCGAGTGCAAAAAGCTGTCTTGGAGATGTCGGTCTCCCTGATCCTTAGCTGGTGGTAGCCAGATCTCAAATCTATCTTGGAGAAAACTGTGGCACCTCACAACTGGTCAAACAAATCATCAATCCTTAGCAACGGATACCAGTTCTTGATGGTGACCCTATTCAGCTGTCTGTAGTCTACACAAAGGCGTAGGATACCATCCTTCTTCTTCACAAATAACACCGGGGCTCCCCACGGAGACGCACTGGGCCTCAGAAAGCCCTTCTCCAATAGGTCCTGCAAATGGGACTTGAGTTCTCGCAGCTTAAGTGGTGCCATCCTGTAAGGTGCCGTAGACATGGGGCTGGTCCCCGGTACTAGCGAGATCTCAAACTCGATCTTACGCTCAGGCGGTAGTCCTGGCAGCTCCTCTGGAAACACGTCGGGGTACTCTCTGACCACCAGGATGCTCTGAAAGTCTGCCATGGGGCTAGGCTTTGCCACTACACAAGCCAGAAAGCCCTCACACCCCTGGCCCAAAAGTCTTGCCGGCTGAAGTGCAGAAATGCACCTGAAGCCTCCATTCACCGACTGTCCGTGAAACTCAAAAGAAGGCATCTCCGGTATGGAGAAGACGATCTTCCTCTCAAAACAGTCCACAAAAGTGTGGTAAGCGAACAGCCAATCCATCCCTAGAATCACGCCAAAGTCTTTCATCAGTATCACAATCAGGCTAGCGGGGAGGCTGTGCCCCTCAACACTGACCTCACAGTCTGTGTAAACCTCCTCAGCTACAAATAGCTGACCACCCGGACCTCTGATCGTAAAAGGTTCCTCTAACAACACACAGTCCTGTCCCAAACTGACAACAAAACTAGCAGCAACAAACGAGTGCGTGGCGCCGGAATCAAAAAGTATGTAAACTAATCTGCCGGAAACTGTAACCATACCTGCCACCACTGAACATGATGCTCTGGCATCTCTGTGTGTCAGGGCATTGATACACCCCTCAGCTCTCGGTGTGGAAGAAGCGGCCACACTCTGCGTCAAACCGGTAGTCGCTGGCCGATACCCTCCATGCGACTGCTGTCCTCCCCCACGCTCCTGGGAACCACGACCACTTGCTTGGCCTCCAGCGCTTGGTGAGGGGAGCATCTACTGTGCTCCAGCCCTAGACGGGCAGTCCCTCATGATGTGACCCGGCTGGCCACACTGGTAGCAGAGGGGAACCCGACTCCCGCCCTCGGTAGGTCCCTACTGACGGCTGGGCGGGGGTCTAGTGCTGGTAGCTGGCCCCTATCTGGGCCCCCAAAGGCCACTGACGGTCCCGCAAAACGCAACGACTCTCCTGTAAGCGCCGCGTTCCTCCTCTCCCGTCGACCCTGTGAGTACTCTGGCTGGTAGGGCCTCTTTCGTTCGCTGTCAGTGTCACGTGCAGTTGGGTTGATCTCCTCATATGTCATAGCTGCCTCCACCACTCTCGAGAACATGGGCAGCTTCAGGGGTTTGACATTCCCCTGAATGGCATGCCGAAGCCCCTCAGTGAACCTCCACAGGCGCTCCTCCTCAGTAGCCACAGCTGTCGCAGCGAAACGTGACAGCTCAAGAAAACGCGTACGATACACGCTAACAGTCATCGTCCCCTAGCGGAGAGTGTGGAACTCCCGCCTCTGATCCTGCCACGTCTGTGGAAAGTACTGCTCGCAGAAGAGGGTCACAAACTGGTCCCATGTTGGCTCTACCCTCTTCTGACCTCTGACTGCCCTCCACCACCTGTGTGCCGCACTCTCAACTGGTACGTGGCAAAGGCCACGCGGCACTCCGCAAGGGGGTGAAGGGTGTCAAATACCTTCTCGATCTGCTCTAACCAGTCCTCCGCCTCAGTCGGGTCCTCATCCCCCTTGAAGGAGGGGGGCTTCAGCTTCCGGAACTGCCCGAAAAGCTTGTAGTGTCGCTGTAGTGGGGAAACAAGCACGCCTCTAGGTTGGGAGGGCTCGTGCTCGGAAGTGTCTAAGTGTAGTGGGGGCGGTGGAGGACCACCCCCTTCCTCACGCCCAGCGCTGTGTCTGTCTCGTGGTCCTATAAAGGACTCCCCCTCCACATCCCCAGGGAGAGGCGCTCGTGGAGGTGGATGGAGCTCCTCTCGTACTATCTCTCGTATCAACTAGGTATGGTCCTGGGCCTGAACGCTAAGAAGAAGTGGCTGATCCACTGAAACGTCGGGCTCAACACGTCCACCCCTCCGACCTCGTCCATGGCCGCATCCGCGGCCCGCCTCAAGGACTCCACGTCGAGGCATCTCCTGCAAGGAGACATGAAAAACAAAACAAAGAGACGTCAACTATAACAAACATTCAGAAACAAAACCATTAGAACAGATGTCAAAAAGTATGTTGTGGTGGTTACTCTAGTTACATGCACGTGATTTGGTTATTCTCAAGCTAGTTGGTTCATTTCTCGAGATGACCTTGCTCTGATACCATCTTGTTACGACCCGATTCCCGAATCCCTACAAGACCCGAGACCCGCTCGACTCAATTAATCCGAAAACTCAGTCGTCCAACGGGAAACAATCAAAAAGCAGGAAAGTAAACCACATTCACTATGCTAAGCAACTAACAGTAAAAGAGTACAACAGTAAAGAAGTAAAAGCTGCTATAATACATATCACCACCACAACAGTAGAACAGTAACAAGGTACAGGAGCATAAAAGTTCAGAAACGTAAAAGTACAGAACATAAAAGTACAAGAGTCTGAACTCACTACTACAAAAGGGTACTACAACAGAAAGCTACTACTACTGGGCTCTACTGGGCCCAGCACCCTCTACAGCCGTAGGCTCGGGTTGCTCAACACCTGGACCTAAAAGGGTTATGAGTCTACAAAGTCAGCGAATGCTGAGTAGAGTGGCAACCAACTAATTAAAGCAGTAAAGCTAATAGGTAAACTAGCTATTCCAATTTTTTAATTTACAAGTTATTCCTTTTCACCCATTGGTTTATATATTTCCAAATCTCTTTCTTGATCTCGAATGTTCCTTATGGGAATGATCTTGATTACAGTCTTTTTCGACGAGTAGAAGGCACACGTGGTGCTCTCCTAGCCAGGAGAGTCCCCCGTGGTAATCTTACACCTAGTCAATCACCCCAAGGTCACGGACGGACATAACGGTGACTACGGCATGCGCTATAAGAGCACGGGTAGCTACTCCGCACTGGCCGTGGTCAGGTGTTTCCGCTAACAGGTGCGCCCAAGTACAGTATGGAACAGTATAGGACCTAGCTCTCTCAGTAACAGGGGTCTAGCTCCTAAGAACCAAACATGAGTCTCGCCCTTCCACAGTCTACGCACCCTCGCCTGACTACCCTGGTTTGCCCAGTGGGTCTAACAAGTCGGTGTAGGGTGGCTAGCTGAACCCCGGGTCCCGTGGGGTGGCTAGCTCTCTCCCTACACTAGTAGCTTTCCCCGGTACAATGTACACGAGGGCCAAGAAGTCGGTGCAGAGTGGCCAATCCTAACCTCGGGTCCCAACTGAAGAGAGGCTAGCTCCTCTCTACACTAAATAGGGGATAGTCACTCTCCTTGCTACTCCGTACTCAAGGGCCAGCACACTTCCCCACTCACATTTCCAGATCCATTCCATTTATTTCCAGGAGTTCTACTCCTAATTTCCCGTAGGGTTCATGATCATATTTCTCATGCCATTCCATACCAGGTTTCATCATTCAACATTTTCATCGTCAGGTTATACACATGCAGCTCGTATTTCTATCATTCACGTTTCCATTCTCAGGTTATACACATGCAGCTCGTATTCTAACATTTAACGTATACAACAAGTAAAGTCGCAGGTAACTGTTTAATTAGCACGGTAGTTCATATTTCACAGGCAACTCTTGTTCATTAATAGGCAGTTGTTATCATTTCTATCTACTCATTCAAGACTGCAATTCTATCACACATACAGACATTTCAAGTATTTCTCGTCCTATGATTCATGCCATATCCTAGGTTCTAATCATTCATTCCACACATGCATTCAGGTTTATAATTAAATTAAGGTAAGCCACTCTATCAGTCAACCCAGGGGTATTGGGGGCTCGAATGGCAGGCTTACGTGTCTCAGCAAACCTCGAACCCGCAACGGAACGAAGTTCTATAACAAGGAATAATCACAAAGAAACATTCAGAATAATATAGAAAGTCTTCTAACAAGTAGAGGATCTCCCAAGGAAATCACCGATATATTGTTTGCGTAAAACAGACCTTAAACGGACCCTAAATGGGTCAAAAACAGGGTTACTGACTCAAATCAAACGTCTGGAACAACTTCCAGACGTCTTAAAAGTGTCCAGAAACGCACCTCAGGCTCTGCGTCGACCCCAGACGTCCAGGACCTCTTCTAGATTGTCTGGACCCAACTCTAGATGTCCGACCTCCTCTCTAGACATTTGGAAGTGCTTCCAGCGGTCTGGTAAACTGCCCAGATGTCTGAAACGCGTGGGAGGGCGTGCCCTGCGTCTTCCTGAAGCAAATCCTGCATGCGACAACAAAATCTTCTCAATATACCCATGAGAAGCGTAGTTGCGAAGCGGCCTACATGGCTGTATCCGCAAAGGGAACGTACCTTCGCGAAGATCACTCTTCAGACGTCTGTAATCGCCTCCAAACATCCGCTCCGTTGTCTAGGCGCTACTCCAGACGTCTTATTTTGATTTAAAGAACATTACTATAGAGGGTGCCAACTGTGAGGGTGTCTGTGGAAGTATAAAAATCTAGACATAGTTTTGTATATTATAATATTAGAGGGATCATGATGTAAAAATTCTAGACTTCCGATTATCCGCGAGGAGGGTTCATAATGTACCCACATCGGATCTAAGCCATTCAATGCCTTTCGGACGGTAACTAACGGCCCCGATCTGACCAAGAGGAGGTGGGTTGAGGGATCCGGTTCAACAATTGGGTCGGCGACTTGTAATATGTCGGATAATATAATGCGGATGTTTTTAATTTTTAATTTTTAATTTTTGTATTTTTGGGAGAGGTAATGTGGTTGTTTTTATAATGGATAGAAATGCTAAAGAAGGAAGGCTGTTCTTCTGCCCTTCGATTGCACAAAGAGATATATTGAGTTAAAATTCCAGGCTATAGACAATAGTGACAATAGTGTCAGTAATCCACTTACGCCCTTGAACCAAAATTATATGGGTGTGTTCTTCTGCCTTGGATTGCACCAAAAGATATATATATTGAGTTAAAATTCCAGGCTACATACAATAGTGACAATAGCGTCAGTAATCCACTTAGGCCCTTGAAGCAAGATTGTATGGACCCAACTTCATGGCTATCTCCCTCGTTTCCTTTAGTATGGTTGGGAGGTTTGCCCTTTAGATTTCGAAGAGGTGTGCGAACACTCCTTTAAACAAGAGTACTTCCATGAGAAGGTGCAACGTGCACTAGTTGGTGCAACAAAGTTATAGATGCTAATTGAACGGAGCAAACATGCACAAACAGCTATTTGGGATCCCTTCGATTCGAACATTTGAGTTCAATGAGACAAGAATTAGATGACAGCCTCATCTGATGCTAGTTGTAGATTGAAGTTCACGATATGTTTTCGTTAGATTCACTTTGATATACATTCTGTATGTAACAATATAAGTGCATATCTATAATGATAGATATTTGTATTGATATACATGTGTACACATTACCGTGCATGTCTTTCCAAACCTCAAATTTTCATTTGGGCAACATGTTTATATTCAAAATTAAATTTAAAGTTAGTCTTCAATTAATTTGTATGCGGAATGAATTTCTTTTGGACAATTCTGACTACCATTATCCCAATGAAAACATTCCTCCTTAGGACATCAACTGGAGTCAAAAAATAACTATCCATTATAAGGTTTTAAAAGATGCGAGACGGTCTGAGCTTGTTTGCTTTCATTGAGGTGAGGTGTAAGTCTCGAGGTGGTCAAGGTGTAAGTCTTAGGTTTTGGATAAAAAATAAGGAAAAATGACATAAATATATACTTATTAAGTACTAATAATGAAAAAATAATAAAAAACATACATCCATGTCATTTTTACTCAACAACAAACATTGAAAGACTTAAAATGACATTCCAATAAGAAGATGAACAACCAAACAAGTGAACAGCATAGAAACTAGAAGTTTAGTTTATCTAAACATTCAAAGACTTAAAATAAAAGTATATCCACATCAAAAAATCTAAAAAAAAAATTAAAAGATATTATATTCTCCTCCCCCTTTAACACCATCAAAGTCACTCAAAGTAAAGCTCAACAATGTTATTATCACTAGAGCTGATCGCGTCATCCTAGGAGTCATCCATATACTTCATCCTAGCCTCAACTTCTATATCTTCAATATCTCCATCACCCTTTTGAAATTCTTCCTCCTCAATATTAATAATCGCTTTGCCCGAAAAATAAATAATTTTAAATAATATTTGTTAAAACTTAAAACCTTAATTTATAAATTTAAAATTCTTCAAAATATAAAATAACCTATCTTGTTACCTTCGTCTCTACCTTTGTTATTTTTCTTTTGTTTCTTTCTTCTGATACCTTTCTCTTGTATTCTTTATTCTCCCGTTACGTCTACTAACTACTCAAGGTCCGTGGGATCTTGTTATAGAGTTACAGTTGCATCTAGTTTTTAATAAACATCAACCTCATCTTCACAGATTTAATTGCTGAGCTACAGTTGCATCTAGCTCAGCAATCCATTCATCATTATAGTCCACTTCCTCCAAGCATAGAGGATCCTCCATTGTCTTCTTCACCTCCTTGTGTTACAAATTTAAGTTGAACATGCAATAAACCAAGTTATTGAGTTTATCTTGTTTCAGTCTATTCCTCATTTTAGTATGGACTTAGTCAATGAAAAGATGCTCATTAAATTCTTTATAAATATTACTTAAAATACAAATGAGATCCTTTTACCAGATTAAAAGAACTCCAATTTCGCTCACATGCAGATGCATTACAAGTCAAACTGAAAATCCGCATGACGAACTTCTTCAACTTAGGTGTTTCATCACCAAATGCTCTCCACCAATCTACTGTAATGGAAAAGTTGTTTTCAGTATAGGAAAAAAATTGCACTACACTCATTATTCTAAATGATAGAAAGGAGCTAACGATCATATTCATATTAGGACTCCTCTGCTTTCGAGTGTCTAAGGCATTGGACCATCCAAATACCCTCTTCCATTGACAAATGCATTTGTTTGGAGATCTATTGTAAATACCCATTCTATCCTGAGCCTTTTAAGACGTCTGGGCTGTCGATTAGACGCCTGGTCAAACGTCTGGACCCCTTCCTAGACGTCTGGAAATTGAAATTTTTGTACAAGCCTTCACATTTGCACGCGGACGATGCACAAACAGTGCCTCTTTTTCTCCTCTTCTTCTCTCTTCCCTCCTCCACCAAACCCTAGAGAGCCTTATAAAAGGCCCATCTTCCCCTCTCGTTCTCCCCACTCCACAGCACCTTCTTCTCCTCCTCTCCACCCCAGTGAGAGGAGCTAGCACGAGAGCGGTGACGAGGAGGAGAGGCGACGTGAAGAGAAGAGGAGGAGTTTGAGCTTGCGAGCTCGTGTGGGAGCTCGCCAGAGGGCGCACGACCGAAGCGGCGTGTGCAGGAGGAGGAGAGCGTCAGGGGAGTTGTCCCTGACACTGTTGCAGCCGGAGCTGCAGGCGAGGAGGCGAGGCGCGACTGCGCGCGGTCAGGGCACACAAGAGAAGGTTATGGTTCTGGGTTTTTCCCAAAATCAGACATTTGAAGTGATGTCCAGACGACGGAGTGGACGTCTGAAGACGACTCCAAACGTCTGAAGGCAGATCTCCGCGAAGGTACATTCCCTTTGCGGATACGGCCATGTAGGCCGCTCTACAGCTACGCCTTACGTGGCTAATTTGAGGAGATTTTGTTGTCGCGTGCAGGGATTGCTTCGAGAAGGTACGGGACATGCCCTCCCATGTGTTTTAGACATCTGGGTAGCTTACCAGATGGCTGGAAGCACTCCCAAACGTCCGGAGAGGAGGTCGGACGTCTGGAGCTGGGTCCAGATGGTCCTGGACATCTGGGGTTGACGCAGAGCCTGAAGTGCGTTTCTGGTCACTTTTAAGACGTCTGGACATTGTGCCAAACGTCTTATTTGAGTCAGTAATGTTGGTGCTAGAGCACCACGATCATTTGTTTTGATGATAACAAAACACGTGCTATTTAACATTTGCAATTTGAGTCCTAGATTTCAGGTCAATTGCAAATGTAGACGTGTTTAGATGGAGTTCGAGCTCGCATCCAGGATGGATTGGAGGAGCTTGACGGAAAACAGAGGAGGTTCGCGTGGAGCGACAGATTGAAGATAGAAGACAAGAAGAATAGGATAGATTCTTTTTAATCATTTCTTGTATCTCTTATCTTTATTTTCTTGCTCTTTTTATTTTCCTTAGAATATTATGTTAAAGAGCCTCAAAGAACCCTAACACTAGTCCTAGGAACACCGGCACAACCCTAAGATACTTAGGTTTTCTGTAGAATACTTAGAAAACCAATATAGGGTTCAAACAGCACTTCCAAACGTCTAATTCCAAAATCAGACGTCTGATAAAGTATTTTAAGACGTCTGACTGTTGTTTCAGACGTCTGATAACTGTTAGGCTGGACATAGTTAGTTCTGTCTGATGAAATCAGACGTCCAGACCCTTATACCAGACATCTTAGGAGAAGTCTGATGGACTTGCCAGACGTCCAGATAGTGGACCGTTGGCTAGCTTAGCAGGCACTCAAGATTATGACCGTTAGAGCCTTATCAGATGTCCTTAGGCCTTTCCAGACGTCTGATAAATGACCGTTTTGCCTCGGCTGACCCAAAATCTCTTCTCAGAGATTTTCTAGCCGTTGCAACGTTTGGAAATCAATTCCCACAGTAGAAGTAGGTTTCCAGACGTCCAGACATAGTTCCAGACGTCCTGTATGTCGTCTGATGGACTTGCGCAAAAACCCTGTTTAGATCTGATCCAAGTCAGGGAGAGACCCGCCCAAAATCAGACGTCTGACCTTGGAATTAGACGTCTTAAAGTGGCCTTCCAGACGTCTGATGCCAGAGTTAGACGTCTGATAACCCTGTCAAATGTAATCATTGTCCTGATTTCGGCCTGATTCTCTTGGACTTTGTTCCTAACGGCTATAGAACCTTTCCTAAGCCTTCCAAAGCCTTCCTAAGGCCTCTATAAATAGAGGGGAACCTTTGCAACACAAGACACACTAAGAGAAACACAAGACACACTTAAGCAACATAGTTCCACTCTCTTGTGTCCTAGATAGCTCTTGCTCTCCAAGCTCAAGCTCTATTCTCTTGAGAGCATCAAGCTTCGCGCACCCGCTCTCCCGCCGTTGTTTACGAGAGCGACGTTGCGCCGTCGCGTGGCACACGCACCGCGTCATCAACTCGACGCACTCCTTGCAAAGGGGAGTTTCCTTATTCCTATAGAAGCTAGGTTTATAATTACTTTGTTGGCTTTATAGGATTACTTGTTTATTTTATCTTTGTTATTTGGTCGGGTATTCGCTTTGCGAATTCCCGTCTCCTTCGCGAGACAAAATCCTTCTCGTGAAGAGAAGGGGTTGAGGTACGCTACCCCCGTTTAAGTAGCGTGGTTGTATTGAGGTTGAATCACCCTCGTTTTAAAGTGATTCGGTTTAGTGGATTTTGATCAACTTGGTTGATCGGAAAATCCTAACTCGAGAGGGTTAGGTGGTGGTTTTCACCCGGTTTGGGTTTCCACCTAAAAATCTTTGTGTACTTTGTGTGGTTGTCTATTCTGTGATATTGTTTATATTTATTTCCGCATTTTATTACGTCACCCCCTCTTCGAAGGGAAAACTGCAAGTAACTCTGTTTTTGACCCGTTTAGGGTCCGTTTGAGGTTCGTTTTACGCAAACGAGATATCGGTATTTTTCTTATGAGTTCCTCTACTTGTTAGAAGGCTTTCTATACTGTTCTGAATGTTCTATTGTGATTGTTCCTTGTCATAGGACTTTGTTCCGTTGTAGGTTCGGAGCTTACTGAGGCACGTGAGCCTGCCGTTCGAGTCGCCAATACTCTTGGGTTGTCCGGTAGAGTGGCTTCCTTCAATTTAATTATAAACCTGAATGCTTGTGTGGAATGAATGATTAGAACCTAGGATATGGCATGAATCCGAGGATGAGAAATACTTGAAATGTCTGTATGCATGATTGAATTGCAGTCTTGAATGAGTAGATAGAAATGTTAACAACTTCCTGCTAATGAACCAGAGCTGCCTGTGAGATATGAATTGCCTGTGCTAGTTAAACAGTTACATGTGACCTTACTTGTTGTATACGTTAAATGATAGAATATGAGCTGCATGTGTATAACCTGAGAATGGAAATGTGAATGATAGAAATACCAGCTGCATATGTATAACCTGAGAATGGAAATGTGAATGATGAAACCTGGTATGGAATGGCATGAGGAATATGAGCATGAAGCCTACGGGAAAATTATGAGTAGAGCTCCTGGAAATAAATGAATGGATCTGGAAATGTGACGGGAAGTGTGTTGGCCCTTGAGTATGTGGTACCAAAGGGAGTGCATGTTCCCTCTTACTGTAGAGGAAAGCTTGCCGACCTTCGGGTTGAGACCCGGGGTGGGTTTGGCCACTCTACACCGACTTCTATTGGTCCTCGCGTACACAGTACCGGGGAGAGCTATTAGTGTAGGGAGGAAGGTAGCCAACCTACACCAACTTTTCTTGGCCCTCTAGGCAAACTGGGGTAGTAAGGAGAGGGTGCGCGGACTGTGGAGGGGCAAGACCCCTGTTACTGAGAGGGTTAGGCCCTATACTGTTCTGTGCTGTACTTTGTGCGTACCCGCTAGCGGAAACGACTGATTGTGTGCTAGTGCGGGGTAGCTACTTATGCGCTTATCGCGCGTGCTGTAGTCACCGCTACGTCTAGACAATGACCTCGGGGTGGTTGACTGGATGTAGGATTATCACGGGAGACTCTCTCGGCCTGGAGAGCACCACATGTGCCTTCTACTCTTCGAAAAAGAAAGCAATCAAGATCGTTCCCACGAGGAACATTCAAGATCAAGAAAAAGATTTGGAAATATATAAACCAATGGGTGAAAAGGAATAACTGTAAATTAAAGAATTGGAATAGCTAGTTTACCTATTAGCTTTACTGCTTTGGTTAGTTAGTTGCCATTCTACTCAGCGTTCGCTGACTTTGTGTACTCATAACCCTTTTCAGGTCCAAGTGTTCAGCAGCCCGAGTCTCCGGCTGTAGAGAATGCTAGGCCCAGTAGATCCCAGTAGCTGTAGTCCTCTGTTGTAGTACCTTTTTGTTGTAGTGAGTTCAGACTCTTGTACTTTTACATTCTGTATCTTTACATTTCTGTACCTTTACGTTTCTGTACCTTGATACTGTTTTACTGTTGTGGTGGTGATATGTACTGTAGCAGCTTTACTTTCTTTACTACTGTACTCTTTTACTGTTAGTTGCTTAGCATAGTGAATGTGGTTTACTTTCTTGCTTTTTGGTTATTTCTTATTGGACGACTGGGTCTTGGGATTAGTCAAGTTGAGCCGGTCTCGGGTCCTGTAGGGATTATGGAACCGGGTCGTAACATCTACCTTCAATCTCTTCTCCCTATTAGGAACTAACCTATGAAAGTATGGATACAACCTCATCTTAACTTCTGAATCAACTAAAAATGTTGGTTCATATTAGCATTGGGGATTCAAAAAATAGGCAGCAGCATGCAAGTGAGTGTGTAGTTGTTTGTCCCATCTTGAGTCAACAATGTCCCAGATTATCTTGTACTTATTTTCAGCATTACCTAATTTTTTAGCGATCTCTTCCTTGGCTCTATCCATAACCTTGTAAATAAATCTCATGGGTGGATATTGTTCTGAGTCTACCATCCTTAAAACCATAACCAATGGTTTGATTGTCTTTATCACATAGGTTACACTGGGTTAAAATGTTCTACTTTTTAGTACAATATTTTGCACAGCTTGCCTTGGAACATTCAATGCATAGCTACTGGATTTCCACCTTTTTAAGGTGAAAAAAGACTCAATAGCATCTTTGGCACATAGCAATCTTTGTAAGGTAAGGAAAGTAATAGCAAAACGTGTAACGACAGGTCTCACTAAATCTCCTCCCGCATGCTTCCTTACCATGGCCATCGCCTAAGCATGTGCATATATGTAGTTGATGATTTATTTGGCCTTCTTGAAAACAGAGCCATGAAGAGGCAATTTCATGATACTCTCCAACATAAGGTCAATGCAACAAGCAGCATATGGAGTCCAGTACAAATGTGGTCTCTTCTCCATCAATTTTTCCCCAACTTTCTTATAAGTAGGTGCAATATCTGTTATCACTTGGATAACATTGCTTTCCCCCACCTCTTCAAGAACTTCATCCATCAATTTGAAGAGGTAATCGGCATTCTTGATCTCTTCTGAAGCATCAATAGATTTCAAAAATCATTTATCTTTGGGGTTGTTGACCAAAAAATTAATCAAGGTATGACCTTTTTTATTTGTCCAACCATGAGAAAATATACTACATCCTATTTCAGCCCAAGATGCCTTTGCTTGCTGAACCATTATGTCTATTATCTTCACTTCTTCCTTCAAAATCTAGATCCGTAACTTATGCATTGTAGGACCTCTAAATCCCCTTCCAAAGTTACTTACATCCTGCAACATCTGCCAATAAGATGGGCTGGTGGCCAAATTGAAAGGCAATATGTTTTCAATGAAGAATCTTCCAATACTAAGACATGTTTTCTCTTTAAGTTCTTTCTTCTAAGAGTAATTCAAAGTAACCTGCTTTGAATGAGCATGTAGAGTGCTATCAGGTTCATCACTTCCAGGAACAGGTTTTTGTTCAACCCCAACAAATAAATCCATTGGACCTACCACCACTTTTGCACTACTTAATCATGTGAGTACATTTTATCCATGACCCGATGGCCCTTATACTGTATATCCACCTATGCGACGAAATTCTTCCATTTCTTCCAGCACTCTTCTCCTATCAACATTCTTCTTGACCAAGTATTCCTTAATCTCAATTTCAACTTCAAGTGGGACCTTGACACATGGCCCCACATTTTTGTGTGTCATGGCCAAGTGCTCCTTCAATCATGCAATTCCACTTGTGCTATTTTTCCCACAGAAATTACACTTAACATATTTATATTCTTTCTCCTTTTGAGCTCCTTCTAGCTCAATTTTTGTACAATACTTCCATCAAGGATTAGATCTACCACTAGATCCATCTCTTCCTCTCCTTTTTGCCCTTGGTGCCATGTTTGAAATTATAGAAAATCAACCAAAAATCGATTACTTGTCATTTTTCTTAAGAGATGTAACACAAAATATAGACAACCTAAGTGCTAGATGTACACATACCCTAACCCTTAAAACAAAATGAAATAAAAAATCATACGATACACATACTCTAAACCCCTAAAGAAAAATGAAATAAAAAATCGCATTATACACATACCCTAAACTAGGAAAATGAAATAAAAAATCGCATTATATACATATCCTAAACTAGTAAAATGAAATAAAAAATCGCACAGTCGCACTGTACACATTACCTAAACCCCTAAAAAATAGATTGAGGGGTTTAATAATTGTCTGAGATGAGTCCAAGCGCTGATGAGGGGTTCGGTTTATAGGTGCGCCACCGCCGATGAGCTCCAAGCCTCCAGCGACGATGACCAGTTGTCGATGGAGCTGGCGATGGACTCTAAGAGGGTGCGCTAGCGTTGGCGATGGACTCCAAGGAGGTGCACTGGCGATACAACGGAGCAGGTGTGCCGGCGATGCTATGGAGCAGGAGCGCCGGCAATGCGATGGAGCAATTGAGCCAATGATGAGCTCCAATAGGGATTAGTGGCACCGACGATGGACTAGTTTAGGATTTTGTGGCGTTTGGATTTCAAGTTTAGGGTATCTAGATGAGCTCCAACAGGATTTGGGTCAAAAGAATGGTCATGTGACTTGCATATGACCAAATTAGAGGGCTTCCAAAATAAGGCGATGCCTCAGTTAGCGCCTCAGCATCACCTCGACAAGTTGAGGCACACGCCTCACAGCACTACCTCAAGGCTACCGCCTCTAGGTGAAATTAGGGTGCCTCACCTCGAGATGTATGCCTCATGCACCTCGAGACATGATTTTTAAAACTATGATCCATTAGGGCTTGTTTTGGATGTGGATATGTCAAAAGATATCCCTCTTGTGAGGGCTTGAGACACTAATCACAAGGGATTAAGGTATTATTTATTATTTTCATTAACATCTAAATCAAATTATTACATTACATCATATCGTCTCACATCAATACCAATACATATCCAAACTACATCCATTTCAACGTAACATTCCTATTAAAATACATTTATTATATCTCATTAAACCGTCCACCCTTATATCTTAATATTAAATAAATATTTACTAATACTATATAAATAAATCAATTATTTTATTCCACCGCTTCAACGAACACTATCTCTACTTATCTTATGCTAGCGGCTAACAAAGATCAGAGTTAGACTCATCTGGTCGTCCGTTCAAAATTAGAGTACTGCTGGAAGATCACGTGACTAGAGCAGACTCGGCAAGCAAACTCCCAATCCTTACCAAACATAAAAGGTAACTTCTTTGCCAAGAGATAAGACTACCACTCTAGGGATCATTTTGGAATATTCCCCCATCTCTGTCAAGAAAAGATCCATGTCTGGGTGCTTCCCTCTTGGCTGTAAAAAAGTACACGTTCAAAAGAACCTATTATGTGAGCGTCGAAGTTCTTATCGTGACATTATGATCGTAATCCATCAAGCTTACATGGAGCAGACCAAAGGATGACGCGAGTGCAACATAATTGCTAATCAACTTTATGGAAATGCATACCCATGTACATGTGTAGAAGCTTAGATTAGGATGAAGTAATCTAAATTCAAAACTCATAACGCCACAGGCAGACCTAACGGGGCAAGGAATCTCCAATACCTGTTCCTCACGGCATTAATACTCAACCAACACGTGTACCTTGCAACCCACAAATTAAGTCAAAATCCAAATTTAAGAGAATATCCTTGATCTTTATCATTGGAATTCTTAAGAAGACCTTGGAATTTCTTTTAATAACAGAGACAACGAGACGTGTACTTAAATAGCTGCATCCAAACATTCTGAGATCTGATCATCTATAACATCGTAGATCAGACTAGTAAAGGCAAAAAGATCACTTAAAATCACCAAACAAGTCCAGACAAAATACTTCCTGTAATATTTACATTCAGAAGAAGATACCATCTGTTTTACTACGCTATCTTATTTGCTCACTATAAGAGATTGTCGAAATGAGAAAACAAAACCTGTAGGCAATGAAGTCTGATGACACAACAAAATAATTAACCCCTTTTGCTGCCCTTCAACATGAGACCAACACATCTGTAGATACTGTCAGAGAAATGAGGCATCTGACGATGCCTCTTGAAGTTAAAATACCGCAAGCTCCAACTACTGCGAGGGACTCAACAACATGGGAGGCCTCGCAAAGTTTCAGTACTTGAGCCGCAGCGTGCACATTAGCGATGAGTATTCAAAATGTTAGTTTCCCAAAGCTTGGCGTCGCAGATTCCTTTCGGATTTCTGCTTTCCCGAGATCACTCAGACAAAGCCTTCAAATGAAACATGCGGCCGCAAATATTTCGGTGTTTGAACGGATGCGCCCGCCAGGCCTTGAAGCATCTTTATTACGTCTCCAGTATCATCAAGGTAGTACTTGGCCATGCTTGGTTTCTTGCCGACGGTGCAGGCAAACACCTCTGCATTGGCAGGGAGCAATGGATTCCGCACAGAAGCCATCAGGCACTCAAACATGTCCTCATCAGACCGATCATCGCCAATGCACAACACAAAATCAGGTGATCTTCCCTCGCTCCACAGGGTTGACATGAGATCCTCGACTACCCTGCCCTTGCTTACACCCTGCATATTGCATCATGAGAAGTTTACGACACCAAAATACCTGAAACTACTAGGAATATCAATACATAGATTCATGTATTTCCAGCAATTGTCTCAGGATCTACTTGAATACCAGGGGAAGAGAGGAGAAGAAAGAGGACTCTACATACCTGTGGTTTAACTTCAACAATATGTTGACCCCTCTTCACAACAACGGGCTCATTAGCAAGGACATTTTCCAAGTGATCAAGAAGTTCCTTTGATTGGCATGACCCAAAATCCGGGTCAGCATCTTGATGATGCCAAACAAGTGCACTTTCTTTTGATTCTATATAAGATCCATCAGTTGCCTCTGTGTAAAGTCTCATTACAGGTTCAGCTATTGCTTTCCAATCGAAGTCAGCAGACGTCAAGCATGACTGCCATGGTGAATCTCTTCTCCATCTACAAATAGCATAAGAAATTTATATAATTCAGCATCTATTTACCTTTACTTCCCTTTTCCAATAGTCCTATAAGAGATAAGAAGATAAGGCAAGCAAATGTAAACTAGACAGGAAGAGGAACCGCTAATGAATAAAACAAAAAACTTGTTTTTCTAGGGCAAAGCCAGAGGAGCTATTCATTCATCTAAATAGGAGAGTTTTACAAAGATTAGCACTGTCCAAAGAGCCATATACTGGCTCGAAAAATGAAGATAGCAGACAACGCAACCAAAATGTAACAGTGAGCATGACGTAAAAGTCCATAGGGTTGGAATTGAGATCAGCATCCATAAGCCAAAGCCAACATAGCCAAAAAAAGAAAAAGAAAAGGAAGAACTTCAGTCAGCCACTTTGTGGTTCTACTTAAGCACCAATGCAATCCTTTATAAAGGTTCCAGATGATGTCTACTGATTTCAAGGAAGACCTCTAAGGGGCATTAGATCAATTGACAAATGCAAGGGGTCCCAACAAGTGATCTAACAACAGGCATTCCACAAATCAGAGCAGTAATATCGCCTATATTCTTGAATGTATACCTATTAAAACTTGTTTTGTCATCCAACTTTCCGACATTTGATTGGTTTCTTCTCTGCATTGATTGGTTTTGTTGGGGGTCTTTTATTTTTTCTATAATAGCCTAAATAATGGTCATCTGCATCCATGCCAGGAGAGAGAGAGAGTTCCCTCCTTTCGATAGTGGGTGCAGATAGGTGCATAAGCAGAGATGTAGGTAAAGCAATCCATCATGCCATCTTATAATTTGCATTTTACCTCACGGGTAGATCCAACATCTTCAAAGCAAAACCACACAACTTATTTTTCAGAATGGTAAAACTAGAACAGGGACCAATGATCAGACAAAATAGACAATGCAAGAGAACTTTACCTCAGAGAATAAGAATGTTCTAATAGGTACCCATGCACCACTCAGACAGCTACTCCAATACATGTTCTCTGTGATCTTAACATTTCCTTCATGGCTTACTTGTGCAATTATTTTCAATAATGCACAATGTTCTGGCATGAACTCAATATAACTGAAACTACTCCACGTCTGTGCATGCATGCATGTGTTATATTAATATTATATGTACTCCCTAATGAGCAACCATGGCGACCACATATGAAGACAATGCATAATCCCAAGAGATAGATAGGTTCTAAATAACTGATGAAGTGAAAAAGGAAACAAAGGAGAAGCAATCTACCTTGTGAAGAACCCATGCTCTGCAGAAATCCCAAGCTGCTCAACGTCGTCAAACCACTGGCTCAAAGGTTCCTTGCCTCTTCCGCTAACCACGAAAACCACATTATTTGGGTCTTCGCACAACTTCTTCAGGATCGCGATGACATTGTTGCCTGGTTTCTTATCCACTGAGCCCTGTGGCATGACAGTTCCGTCGTAATCAAGCAGTATAAGCCTGCTGCCGGTCCTCTTGTAGGACATCACGATATGCTCAACCGAGAGCTTCCTGAAGTTCGGGCCAAGTGCCACGACCCTGAAGCTAAGCCCAAACCCAATGCCCCAGCACCGCTTTACAAAGTGTTCCCTGCAAGCCCTCTGGAGGTCCTGATCGAAGCTTCTCGCCCAGTAGGCCACGTCGTGCGAGACCACATACTTGTAGTGCTTATCATGCCTCAGCTGCTTCTCTGCCTCGGGCATCTTTATCGCCGAGTACATCGCCTCGGCAACCGCATCCACATTCCACGGGTTGACCCGGATTGCGCCGCTCAGCGAGGGTGAGCACCCAATGAACTCAGACACCACGATCACGCTCTTCTTCGGCCGCCCCTCCAGTGCGGGGCTCCCCTGCCTGCACACTGTGTACTTGTACGGCACCAGGTTCATCCCATCCCTCACCGCATTCACCACGCAGCACTCCGACACAGCATAGTACGCGACCTTCTCCAGAGTCGACACGGGGCGCTGGATGAACTCGATCGGGCTGTACCCTGGCGACCCGAACTTCTCATTCACCTTCTTTGCGACTTGGTGTGCCTCGTTCTCCACCTCCTGCACGTCCCTCCCCACACTCCTCGGTGGGTTCGCGATCTGCACAAGCACGACCTGCCACAACCGAAACAAGTTCCCAAATAAGCCAACCATCACAAAAAGATCCCAACAACGAAAATGGATCCTAAGCATTTTCTTTCCAAGATCCAAGCACGATTCTAACAATCGATCGATCATTCCAATCGAAACAAAATCCAAACAAACACTAGAGTAATAAGTAACAACCCGTTTGTTTTAGTGGTGCCTGTTTGTTGTAGCAGCAACAAACAGGCACTTAAATTCGTTGCCGTTTTAAATGCTTAAGCAAGCATCGGTTTGGGCGGTTGCGAGTTCGAACCGCTGCGGCCGCAGCTCAAACGCGCAAACAAACAATTCCTGAATAACAGAATTGTGTGTATTGAAGACGACCTGCCCACGCAGCTTGGGGTGCTCCTCGAGGAGCTGGCCGACGGCCATGAACTTCAAGCTGATGCCCTTGAAGAGGTCCATGTCGTCGACGCCCAGGAGGAATGTCTTGCCCCCGTACTGGTCGATGAGCTTCTCGACGGTCCGGGCGGCCTCCTTGGAAGCCATGGAGGCGTCGATCTGTCCCATGTCGATGCCGACAGGGAGGATCTTGATGCTGACGGTGCGGCCGTAGTACTCGAGGCCGATGTACCCACGGCGGGACTCGTAGTCGAGCCCGAGCATGCGGCTGCAGCAGGAGAGGAAGTGGCGGGCGTAGTCGAAGGTGTGGAAACCGACGAGGTCACAGTTGAGGAGCGCGCGGAGGATCTCCTCGCGGACGGGCATCGTGCGGTACATCTCGGATGAAGGAAAGGGCGAGTGTAGGAAGAACCCGAGCTTGACACGGTGGGATCGCCGGCGGAGGAAGGTCGGGAGGACCATGAGGTGGTAGTCGTGGACCCACACGTAGTCCTCGTCCGGGTTGATCACCTCCATGACGCGGTCGGCGAAGGCCTTGTTGGCGGAGACGTAGGCCTGCCAGAGGGAGCGGTCGAAGCGGACGCCGCCGCCGTGGGTGGGGGAGAGGGGGAGCATGTAGTGGAAGAGGGGCCAGAGGTAGTGCTTGCAGAAGCCGTGGTAGAAGCGGGAGTGGGTTTCCGGGGGTATGAAGACCGGGACGCAGCGGAAGCCCTTGAAGAGGGCATCGGCGACGTCGTCCTGGTCGGAGGGGTCGGCGATGGGGTCGGGGCCGGGGAGGACCCCGACGAAGATGGTCTCGGAAGAAGGGGGGAAGGCGGACTTGAGCTGGAGGACGAGGGCGTCGGGGTCCCACGCGAAGGACCAGGAGGAGGGGTTGGAGGGCGGGGAGGGTCGGGTGGCGCGGATTGGGAGGTGGTGGGCGACGATGATGCGGCGCTCGGGAAGAGGGGAAGAGGGGGAGGAAGGGGTCGGGGAGTCCTCCGCGCCGTCGGATTCGAAGTCGTGGATGGCGCCGGGGACGGTCATGATGCGCGGGAGGCGTGGGGGAGCGGTGGGGAAGTCGGAGGGGTCCGCGACGAGGTCGAGGAGGTTCGCGCAGGAGCGGGAGAAGGACATCGATTTGTCTACTTAGAGAGATCAAGAGACAGAGAGAGCGAGCGAGAGATCAAGAGAGAGAGAGAGAGAGGAGGAGGAGGGGTGATGCGGTGTTAGGGTTAGGGTTGGAGGGACGGGGAGGAGGGCATGTGGATTGGAACGGAAGGGATGGTGGTGGGAAATGGGGAAGGGGGGAAGGAGGGGTGGGGGGAGGTTTCAAGGTTGGGGGTGGGGGCGTTGGAGTGGTGATGTGGAGCACGATTGGGATTTTCGTTGCCCAGATTTTTTTTTTATGGTTTTTGACGTTTTCTGTTTGTTTAAGTTTTTTTTTATTTTTGTTGAAGGGGGGTGTGCGTTGTGGATAAACCCAAACCGGTTGGCGCCGGTGGGTGGGAGGTGTGGTTGTGGGGTGCGGTGGAGGGCGCTTTATGGGAGGGTTGGATTGACGGGAATGTCCCTCTGGGTTTGAGTCGTTGCGTCGGGTTCTCTTCCTTCTCTTTTTGCCCCCCTTTTCCACCCCTCGGAAGACTGCTGCGGGGAAGGCCGGTGGTTTTATGTTCTAATCCCTGAACTTACGGATGTATAGACGAGGCCTATCGACTTTGGAGCAGTAGATTTGATGCCACCTCTTCTCTTTTTCGATGGTCGTCCAATGTCAAAATGGTGGGGGTGGGGTGGGGTTGGACGTCTCACCAAGTAAGTCAGCATCGGAGAATTCAAATCATGCTTTTCCTACCTAAGTTGGGTGAGTAACAAGTTGACCCCGACGGACCAACTGCTAACATTTTTTTTTGTTCTCCATGAGCACCGGGGTGAATCATCGACGATTCTATCTTCAGGTTCTTGAGCATCGTTCTTGCTCTGCGCTTTCGAAATGTCTATATCTCTCTTGTTTGCACTTCAAAATGTCATGTAGGATAGTGAGTCCACATGGGTCTAAATGTCAAGAAATCTAGCAATTGTATGGGCTGTCCATAAAGAAAAACCGAGAAGTTGAAGGAAAGATGCGGCAACATAATGAAAGATTAGATCTAAGACAAGGTTATTGCATTAAAGGAAAGAAAAAGAAGTTAACGTTCAACCAATAGAAAACAAAAGGAGACACTCTCGCTTGAGATGTCTTTGGCCTAGGCGAAGAAGACGTTTTTGATGTGTTAATTCAAGAATGTGAATATTGGACAATTAATGTAAAGGGAGGTGTAGGAAAATATCAAAGGAGTAGAGTAACTTCAAGGATTATATTGCTATAATTCACCATGAAGGTTTACTAGAAATCAAAGCCAAGAGTTGAGGAACTTAATGCAAATTTACTTTACCATTCGAAGGTGTTTGGTAGTTGGCATTTTCTTCTTTCTTTGATAAGCACCTTGTATTGAAGGGACTGAGAGGCCTTTTGAATTAGGTCTTGTAATTATAGAAAGTCACTCCTGGCATGCACAAAAAATTGAACTGATGAAACTTCTTCAAGAGATAAAGAGAGTATGAGGTTGTATTATGAGAATTAAAAGATTGAGTTGCAATGTCTAAACGCTAGGATAATTGTTGGAAATGTTGCTGAATTTGGGTGCTGTTCTAGTTATGGAATTTGGATTAAAAGGATACTCTGATAAAAGTTTGCATGTGAGTGAATCTCTTCGTGATTTATTTTTAATAGTATCCAAAACCCCTTGCGGTCGCGCAACACCAGGTAAAGTAGAGTCGGGACAAAAATTAGAGTACTCTCTGCATTAGTTAGTGGAAACATGACGGATATCTCTTTGTGATTTTAGTATTATAGGTGCTTGTGGGAGGATATTGTAAATAAGATTGATTTAGAATCTATTAAAACACTATTAATTTTCTCTTCAATTAAAAAGATTATTCACGTGATCTAAACGAGTTAAAAATCTAGGGATCTCCGCAAAAGGATTTGCATTAATTATTTGATTTGGGGAAATTACAATTATAATTGAATAGGATTTTTTTTACTTTCTTAGGCACGTCACGCGTTGTGTCGCAAGAAATCTACAACTCTAGAGCTTACCCTACCTCTCTAATATCACGCCGATAAACCTCCCAAGGTACCTTCGACGTAGCAACCTAAGAAGTTGAGTTTCCCTGTCAAAGTTTGTTTATCAGGAGTCAAAAATAAAAAAATTGGCATCCAATATCCTTAATTATGTTTAGATGACTCCAATGCGAAATAAAAAGGAAAAGAAATAGAAAATCACTCTAGATACGGAGGAAATATGCTTTTAACCTTAGGTGGTAATCCGAACTTTGAGGATTTGAGGGTTCGACTTAATAATTCAAATAATCAGATCTCTTATGTGAATGGAGGGTTCGACTTGAGGATTCAAGCAATTTCATGAGAGGTAAAGAGTTTGGTAATCTAATTTCAGTATAAGAGGTGTACGTTTGGAAGAAGAAGAATGCTCCTAAATATCCACTAGTAAGAAATATGATTACAATCTCTCTTCTTCTCTCGACTTACCTAGGAGAGGGCCTCTCTTCGATATTTATAATGCTGGAGTTAGGAGTTAGGTCTCCTACGATATCTTTTAACTAGATGTGACAAGACACGTATGTTGTCAGATTATTAATTACGACGACCATGTCAGCATTTATTAGGGGTATGGTTGTGCCATACTTTTCTTGTTGTCTCTTTTAGTGGATAGGATTCTTTGGGTTTGACTGTATCTGGATTTCTTGGTTGTAAGCGGGTTAGATTTCTAGACCCATCTATGCATAGGACCTTATTTGGATATAGGTGGATCGGATCTCCATATCTGTTTGTGTCCGAATCTCTTTAGATTGGAACTTTCTTTCCGAATCTTTCACAAAATTTTAAATTCAAGAGTATTTTTTATCTCTTATAAGATGAGGAATCGTTTGTGATTTAGTCCAGTGACAAATGAGGTAGGAAGTAACCATGGAAAAATAAATAAATAATCAAGAAATTGCTTGCTAAGGAGGTATCTCATCAATTAGGGGGACCTTCTTTTGCGTGGAGTACAGCATGTAGACTTTGCCCATCATCTCTTAATCGGTGTTTGAGCCACACATTCATTGCGACAAGTAAATGCCTACTCTCACGTTTGACGTTAAATTAGTTTTGACTTGTATGGAATTTCTGCATTCAAATAAAATTTAAATGTATGTGATTACCAGCAATAGAAAAGGTTCCCCACCTTCAAAACTGCATTTAAGATTACTTTTATCTTTATTATCTGAACCTGTACTTGAATTGATTTCATTTAAAATCTTTCCCAATATTTTCTCTTAAATATGATGTCTACACCGACAAAAAAAATTGTGGCTCTGCCACTGCTTCCAATTTATAAGATGGCTGCAATCGCAATATCTTTGTGGTAGGATTGGGGATTGTGGGTTAAAAACAAAGCACAAACATGATTGCTTTCGCGAGAATCGCGAATATTACTTGATAACAATACAGATGTAGGCATCCATGGGATAATATCCAGGGCGTCCCACCACCGAAAAAGTAGAGCCCCGTAAGTCTCACCTGCGACGAGGCACAATCCAACCGCGGTCAAGGGGGATGATGGCAACTCCACCGTAAATACAGTGTGAACTCCAGGGTGATTTCCGTCAGAATGGTCAAAATAATCAGTCGCTCTTGCGGCTCCGCAAAAGGCACGTGTCGGTAAGGTTCCAGTCGAGCGCATCACGGATAAGCTCGGGGCCACGGGAAAGTTGGGGGCCCACTCCTCACCAGCGCCAGTTGGGTCTTCCCCCCCGACCCGGTTGTCACCAGCTCCACACACCCCGACACGTGTCAGCCACCCGCTACGTGGCGTCCCGACGCCGCGAGTTGCGCCGTGGTCCCCAAACCCCGCCCAGCGCCCCGGGGCCCGCCCGCCGCACCCGTAACCGGATCCAACCGGCTGACGATCCGATTATCCCCTCCCCGGATCCCACGCGGTCGCTGGCGCGGGGCCCACTTTATCCGGTCACGCGGCGGTGACGTTCGCTGTTGCTTACCTGTCTGTCTTATCTACAACGTGGTGAAGAACGAGGATAGGGATGGGAAGGGGTGGGATTGTTTCTTAATTTGGTAATCCCCACTAACTTAATGGCGGATAATGGTTGCTGTCAGCGTGGGAAAAAGGCCTCCGTATTAAGTTTGATGATGGATACATAAATCCGTTTTTGAGTCGCGGTGGACCGTGGGGTTCCCATCAGATTTATTAGGTCCTGTTTCATGGTTATCTTAATTTTTCCGGAAAAGTGAGAATCGGAAATGTTAAGATGGTAACGTCTCATTGGAAAAGGAAGAAGAGGCATGAGGAAAGAAGCAAAGAAGAAGCTGAACTGCGGCCGTCATGATTGAGCCAAAGGTTTGCCGTCGATAATTCCAATCAAAATAGAGATAGGATGGCAAAAGTCTTCGAGTTCATATTATTATCTTTCATTGTTGCTTTATCGGCGGTGGCCATATGGCCTACCATGGGGAGATCAGCCGCCAAGATTTTGACCTTTGATCTCGTGGACTTGCTTTAACGTGAGATATTTTATAATGTTTGAAACTTTGCGTACGTGCATGTAACCTCTTTGCATAACTGGAATGAATTCAATATGTGGATTTTTCATTTGATGTCAAATAATTTTTAAAAAAGCTCTTCGGCGGAAATCCGCATGCTGCTTGGTTGGATAGGTTGGATGATGGTTTATTAATTATTATTTTCTTTTCACTCCTGCGATTTTGCGTTGAAATAGTGTAATTGCTTGTACGATGAGAAGATCATTGCACTGTGTACCGTGGGTTCTACACGCGACTTTATTAAAACATACGAGAAAAAAAGCTAATCTTTTAGGTTCAGTGGTCAAAGGCTCCGAAAGCTAACATGGTATTCTTACCAGCTATATTTTTCACCTAACTGTACAAAAGTTTATCATACTGCAACTAAAAGGTAGAGGAATATAGGTTTTGACATAAAAAGTGATATGAGGTGATATTTTTATATTTCATACAACGGTGAGAATGTAAGTTCATTTGATAATCGATATTTAATGTAAAGAAATAAAAGAATGTAAAGTTTGTTATGTAGTGATTTTCGTGACATTCAAAAAAATCATTATATCACTTTAATCTAAAATGTACAGGTTATAAATAATTTTGCATCAGTAATAAACTATTTTACACTGGTGATAAATTATTTTAAGGTATCTTTACACAGGTGGAATCTTATTTTACACCCATGATAAATTATTTCAAAGGTAGTTTCACTTGTCTAAAGTAATTTTACACCCGTGGAAAGTGATTTTGAGCTATGAGTTTAGAATTTAGAGTTTATGATTTATGTTTATGGAAAGTGATTTCACGTATGATAAGTGATTTTTCATTTGAAATGTGATTTTTTACCTTAGGGTTTAGAGTTTATTCTTTAGTATTTAAGGTTTAGCTTCCTTAAATCATAAACTTTAAGGTGGAAAATGATCTTTCAAGTGTAAAATCATTTGTTATATATGAAAAAATACTTGAAATTTAATTTTCCACCGATGCAGTCTTACTTTACACCTGTGTAAAATTAGTTAAAGGTGCAAAGTGAAGATTACATCCGTATAAAATAATTACGAAAATAATTTAAGTGATTTATATATGTACCAAAATAATTTATTATTTATTTCAATAATTATAAATCCTATCATATATATATATATATATATATATAACATTTTTTTTATCATATATATATATATATATATATATATATATATATAACATTTTTTTTCACGTAAAATGATAAGATATAAATTAAGATCACATTATTTTACTGTACGTCAACTTTTATAATAATTTTAATATTTTTTAAATCGCATCTAATATTATAATAATGTAAAGTGAAACACGATGCTCTCAAACATACCAGGTTTGGAGAACAGATTGATAATCGGAAAAGTAAACGGGACGTGAAGCCTGAAAAAGATAACGTAACAGAAGGTTGGTGACCAAGGTGGGGATATATGTTAATTAGTGCCTAATGTCAATTTCGTTAGGATAAGGACGAGGACCCGAAAAGCATAATCGTTAAATGCGTGTCAACCCACCGCCACTAATGCACGAGAGGTTTAGCCTAGAATTACCAATCCATCATGCTGCACTAAGCCTTGGAAAGGGCCTCCCTATCTGTCATCTATAATTCTAGTGAATCGTCTGTAATCTATAATATATCATATTGTTCATTTATTTTTTATTTTTTTATTTTTTTTTTTCCATCACTGACCTATTCCTTCTCTCTCTCTCTTTCTTTTATTTTATTTTTTTGATAGATTATTTAAGATATATATTCATTTTAAATTGGTTAACCTTCTCATCTCACGTCTTTTATTAAAGATTAATATTAAATATATATATATATATATATATATATATATATAGTATAAATTTAATTTAAAATATCGATTGAAAATTAAAATGTATCGAACAATATATTTTACAACAGTGTATTTTAATTTCCAGTTGATTATTTTTTTGTATTGGTTGAAAATTAAAATATATTAGACAATATATTTTATAATACACGATGTATTAGTTTTTCATTGATCGAAACTTAAGATATATCAATTGAAAATTATGTTAAACTTTCATATAGTTGACTTTTACACGTCCGCAGTGATTAATTTTTGTACTTCTACAGCAACACGTAAATTAAAAATTAACGAATACCTAGTACAAGCTACTAGGCATAACTTGCCTCATTTGGATAGTCTCTTGCTAGAACCGCAAGAAATTAGATCTAATATGAGGTTTTAAGTTGGAAAAATGAATTATAACAAGTTATTATGCCAGAGCTAATGGTTTCATGACAATCTTCCAAAAGTCTAAACCCAATCTACAAAGTATAATTACCGTCGAGCTTTATGGATCACAGTTCATTGGCATGATTCCTTGCGTGGGAATATTTCCGTGATGTTTTACGAGAAGTCCATTTTCACACTCTAAGAACTTCATCATTTGCAAAGGATATGATCTTCAAAAATTTGAACCCAAGTCATGTCCTCTACAATGTTAGCGACCTCATGAATCGATGGTGACCTTATCCATGGCAAGAGATATGTATCTCTTGTTTACATTTTTTTGGGGTTGGTATAAACGAGACGATGCATAAAAGAAACATAGCCAAGGACGTCCTCCACCTCTCTATTCCCCATTGAAGAAAGGGATAAGAATAAGTGGAAGAGGGAGGAGAAATATACTGCCCATCTTTGGAATGCCCATGGATTTGCTTTTCAAATGAGGCTTGGTAGCTAAATCTTATCCAGAAAGTAGTCTCACCATGTGATACACTTACTTTTGCCCCCTTTCCTTGATCCCTCATCGATGGCTAGAAGAGATTTATTCTCCTGACTAGCCAAATTCAAATTAATATATCTTATATAACATATCCAACCATCAATCATTTGCACCTGAAATTATTAGGGGCAGGTTGTCAAAATATTACCAGTACAAGAAAGGAACCTTTTCATGGCGGTGGGCATGTTCTTAAGTGCATTCACTGTTAAAGAAAGTATGATTTACGATGGTTCTTTGGCGATGATTCATAGCTGTCGCTGATATTAACTTTAGCGACGTAAAAATAAAATAGAAATAATATTTTAAATCTATTTAGCGACGATTACTCTAAAATCATTGTTAAAAAATGAATACGAAATCTCTCACGTAATACTCTAACCACCTTGTTGGTCCTCTTTCTCCACCTTTACGTAACTCCTCCTCCATTACCCGCGCACACCACAGCATATCCCCCACCCTGACTGCCCTTCCTTGTTGCCCCCTCCCCCCCCTTAGCCTCCTGTCCTCCTCCCTCGACCATAGACCTCCTCCTCCCCTTCTGCTATTACATCCTCTCATCTCTTCGACCACCTCCCCTTGCTGCTCCCTACCTCCACCACAAACATTGTTTGCCCTTGCCACCTCCCATCACTACCTTTGTTGCCCCCCTTGTCGCCTCCCTTAGCCTTGTTGCCCCTTCCTCTACCCTCGCGTCTACTATGTGTGTGGGTTCATATTGACCAGGTGTTGGAGTCATCTTGATAAGAAATTTAACTGTCCATCTTGTTTAGCAATGGCATTGTATTGCAAAAATCAATAGCTATTAATGGTCATGAAAACAAACTAAGACATTAAATTCATTTGAAAGTTTAGTTCAAATAGACAAATTACTTTGACCAAAAGCTAAATTCTAATCATACAAAAGCATATTTGGCTGTTAGAAATTAGAGACTGATCTCATAATAGCAGAAAATGAAGGATGTGATGTGAGGCGAGGGACAAGTTTAGTGGGTTCCACTTCTCATTCTAGTTTTCTTTACTAAAATCGGATTCCTGAAATCACCCCATATCCATGTTGATAGTCTTTATATTGTGTGATTTTCTTATTTGCCCAAATCCATATTTGTGTGTTGGTTTGACTGCCTTACCTGAGAAGGGATCGCCTATTATTATCCATTATGGTCTGTATCCACATAAATAAAGTTCCTAGAACTTGCCTTCTTAACATTAGCATGAATCACTCATGATAATTTCCTGTGCAACATCCAGAATATTGACAATGAAAACCTAGTTTTATAAATTAGTATATGCAAGCATGTGATAAACTTCGAGGTGTATGTGTGTATGTTTTCAAATTTAACTACCTTAATTGTCAGTATATGTTATTGTCCTTTTTTTCTTGTGTTTCTTTAAATTCTTGACAAAGATCATTGAGTACTTCTCGATGCTTAGTGGGGATTAGTCAAATTTCAGATAATGATGCAATTGTAAGAATGCATCCAATGTTGTGTCAAAGATCGAATATGTTGTTTATACATAAAGCATTGCCTTAATGATAGCACATGTGGACAAGTATTGACACACATAAATGAAGAAGAGGTAGCATGTATTTTACTTCTCAACTTCATATGTAGAGAGGGAACATCAGATCCAACATGTGTGCATCTTTGTGTGTGCGGGCAGGCATGTTTGTGTATGTGTGTGTTTGTATGTGCAGTTATATTTGTTCTAGAATTTTCTTTTATTCTTTTTTAACAAGTTGTTCGGGTTTCTTCCCTTTGAGGCTACATTACTCTGAAGTAACCCTTAATTAATTTTGTCTGGTGAAATATAAATGAATGAAATGTGTCCGTGAGAATGAAATTTGTTTATGTGATATAAAATATGTCTTTTGAATGAAATGCTTGTGTTTATGAAAATGAAATGTGAGGTGAGCACTTATATTATCTGTGAATGTTTGTCAGATGAAGTGTGCTTACTACAACTTAAAATTCTAGTTTAAATCTATTTCTAAATTAAGTGTGTGAAGAATAACCCCAACGACACTTGTTAAGCTTGAATGTGGACAATGTAACTCGAAAATAAGAATACGTAAGTTTTGGTCAAATACGATCAATTCTTGGTTAGAACTTGATCAAAATATGTCATATATAGTATCGTTGGATTTCTACTTGTCGCAAGATTTTTAACGGTTCTTATTTTTCAAAAACTAGAGATGTGTGACAAAATTATGTGCAAAACACGTTAAAGGATGACGTAGGCGCATGTGAACCAAAAAATGGCATATTTGATCTAAAGTTGATTTTTCTTTGATCTTAACCTGGCCTTGGAAGCTATAAATGGGCACCGAGGACTTCGTGCCACCATCCCATATTTTTTCTTATCAAATTCCTATGCAGAACTATGCAAGAGAAAGGGTTTTCGCGAGGAGAGAGATAGGCTTAACCTTCTCCTTTTTCTTTTCCAATGTTAGGTAGCGCAATGTCACCCCAATCCTGCAGTGCCACGTAGCTAGGAAATTGTTAGTATTGGTGAAGCGAGAATTTGTGTGTGGAAGACTTTGCACATGAGGGAAGGGTGAAATGCATGTCAAATTGTGCGTGGAGAGGGATGATGGTGATCATGCCAACCGACCGATTTGTGATGTGTGAAGGGGACATAATTGGTGCCACCATGTGAGGGCAGGCATGAGGAGATGATCGATCAGTTGATTGACGTGAACCAATTCGAGTTAGTTTGGTTTAGGACCTTCTTGTCTTCTTTTGGCTAGTTTGAGGCCTTACTGACTTCAAATTTGGACAATAAGGTACCAATGAGGAAAAGAAAGTTAGACTCGCCTAGAGTGGACCCACAAAGTAGGCAAGTTCAAGAGGAGAGCAAGCCTAGCCAAGAGATTAGAAAAACCTCAGACCAACTGGAAAACCACTCGAGCAAGTTAGCCTAATCTTTTCCCAGGAAATAATCGAAAAAACCCTCTTCACACAATTGCCTGACCTATGGTCGCCAGAAGATCACCTGGAAGATCGACTCCTCGATTCCTGCCATTACCCTGCTCCCATCGATCCAAGGTGGTAGCACAAACACCTAACTGATGAGGCAAGAATCAAAGTAACGACAAAAAAAATGAAGTAACAAGGTAGGCCTCGTGAATGCCTTCTTTCACTCCTCGATTGAATGATTATCTCTCGATTTCCAATATAAGAAGATGATTATATCCAAAAAAAAGCCACAAGCACTTTGTAATACTCTCTCAAAAAAATAAAACTACGATAGTGAATATTCGAGGGTACAACCCCCTCCTGACATATATTTGGGGACGAGCTCTCACATTCTTATTTCTCGTACCGTAGTGCTCCTCTTCCACCTTCTTCTCTCCACTCCCTTGTTGAGACTTGTAGGCTTGCTTGGATCTAGCAACCCATGGACCTCATACGATCGAGTAGGCTAAGCCATCTTTTCTTTCACTTCACACATAATAATTGAGACGACGATGACATTGATGGGTTCAAGACTGATGGCATAGGTGTCCAAGTAGTGTAGTATACTTTGTATATACATTTTTAGTTTATATATATATTTTAGTTTAAATGATGATTAATTAAGGTTTACATGCTCAATGTGAAGTCTTTTATTAATTGATGATTGTAATGATTGAATTTTTGTGATGATAATTATATTTAATAAGTACTTATATTGTTTTCTTTTGTAAAATCACAATATACATATATCATCGTAAAAAAAATTACGATGACTTAGACATCGTCATGAAAGGTATATAAATGTTTGAAATCTTTCAAATGTGTCAAAATAAGTCATCTTTGGCGATGGTTCAGAAAAGCTATCACCAAAATGTTTTGTAATGATTTATAAATCGTTGCTGATACTTAGTTCCTACTTCTTATTTTAACCAAATTTTTAGCGACGGTTCTTTAACCGTTACAAAAAGTTTTTCACGTCGAGTTTGTCCCAAAAAAGTGTTTTGCAACATTGAGAACTGTTGTTGAAAAATCAAATGTTGTATGTTGGTGGAGGCGAATACTATTACGATGATTTTTATTAAAAATCATTGCTAAAAAATTTTTGCTATAAAATTTTTCGTGACACTTTTTACCAACGATTTTAACACTTTTGGCAACAGTTTCGAACTGTCACAAAATGCGCCTCCTGTTGCAGTAGTTTGTCTCCCAGTAAATAAAAGGGTATGTGATAGCTATCTTGTATGTTTCTCTTATCGTATCCATTTTTGGGATGGGAAAATGGATCTAATAACGTACAAGCATGAGAAATATCTTTACCATTATAGCAAACAAATGATGAATATGGATACAAAAATTCCGAGGGCAAAGTTTGTAGATAATATCTAATATACGTGACATAAAATTATAACCTATAAAATTAAATTCGAACGTATATATCCAGCGTATGATATCCAAATCTTGCATCTGCCAGATAAAGCAACCCAGGATTCAAATGTTAGACGTAGGTAGTCATGCCAGTGGATGAAAACTTGGCCAGGATAGGTTTTGTTGGACGGTGGAAGAATCTAATTAAAATGGTGGAATCAGGATAATTTTTATGCGTTGGATGCAGGACATGTCATTTTAAGGGATGAATTGGGCTTATCACATGTGGCGTTCGTTTAGGAAGAAACCATAGTTTTGTGAGAAGGATATTCGGGAGAAGCTATCCTATAATTTTTATCGCAAGGGGAACGCGCGCGAGATTGCCAAAATGTGAGAGAATAGAGCAATGCCGAGATTACCCAATGGAGGATTAGTGGACTTATCCGAGAAAACAAACGCTGCCTACTTCGCGTAAAGATTCCCATCACTAAATTAATGCCGTACAACTCCTACGCTTCGCTCGATTCATCCTTATCCCTCTTTTATTCAGCTGTTACCGACTCTGATATATCTGACCTCAACTATTTATGACTTCAATGTGTGGAGTTTCATTTATGTCCCATGTTTACTTCCGAGGTTATCCAGACAAGAATTTCAACATGGGCGAATGATCGGGAATAATTGTGATACAAAGAAGTCAAAAAGAAAGCCGTAAGCACCAACATTAAGAACCGTTGATCTGAATGAACATCCCAAGCACTGTTTATTTATAGGGTTGAGCCATTTATGTTATATTTTGATCATTTAATCCTTGGTTATAATAATCTTTGGATAGAATCCTCATCCCTAATATTACCCTATTCTAAAGGAGGGTGAGATGAACTTAATGTAAAATTACGTGAGAAAATATCTTATGATTTAACTTATATTATTTTTCTAAAAATTTTATTTATAATTACAAATTTATCTCATTATCTTAAAACTTACAAAATTAATCTTCCAAACCAACCAATACCTTCATGGTCAAGAGTTACGTGAAGCAAGAAATTATCATATCACTGGATCCATATTACCTCTTTCATCTCTGGCATAAGTACCTCCTCGTAAGGATTCAATAATATCAATCCTTTTGCTCCGGCAGAGGGTCCGATTCCCCAAAACAGCGATTTCGATAAGCGGAATAAAATCCTTTGAGCTTGAATTCATTCTTATCTTAAGCGACAGTAGTGGATTTGACATTGAAAGAAAAATCATCTATGCATGGGTCAAAAGAACAGCCCACCAAACAATGGATATGCTTAAATTTCTTGTCTCCTGCCACGCTAGAAAATAGTCTTCCGCAGCCTCCCCACCACCTCCCGACTTTCTCCTCCCTCCCAAATCTTTGTTCACGGTCTCGCGGTCGTTGGTTACTCGCTTTTCACTTGCCCTTAACCCTAGCAAGTCCTGAGGTCATTGTTGTCACGTGCTATGTCACGTTACTCGCTGAGAGTCATTTTTTCGTGGATGGATGTACGTCGTGGGTCGTTGTTGCCTACTGTAGTGGATCACTGTAGTAGGGGTGGTAGTGGTGGTGTTGCATGTTTTTACGACCAGTGATGCTTGAGTTGGTGTAGGTCAATGTGGGAGGCATCAACATCTTTTCTACTGTTTATAATCACGTGTAACCTCATACCTACTACAATCGAAATTTCCCGATTATTGTCAAACACCAATCTCCATCGACTTCTTATTACCGTAGATCGAGACGATCATCGAGATTTCCTTCTTGAAGGTGTTGTCATTGCTACGAACATAGAGCTACTATTCCTTCAAATGTTGGGAAAGCGTGACTAAAGCCGTTACTTGAGATGTCTTTTTTTTTTATCTTTTCTTGTATTTTTTATTTTTTTTTTACCATTTGATGTTTTACTTGACTTCATTTTGATGAACTCCCCCCGTTGCTACGAGGAACAAACTTAGCACTCTTCGCGAGGGTATTTAAATTTCTTGCCCACTGTTATCGTCGAAAATTTCCGCTGTGCTGAAGCAAGCAATCCACTTCAAATGAAGAATTTGAAGACCTATGGACTTCCAAGATAATAATCTCTGCCCACTTTGCTTAAGCTGAAACCTTGTGGGGACCACAAGAAGGCCTCACCTCTCGTACTAATATCATATTCTTCTACTTCTTAATAGGTGTATGACAAGGAATTGTTCCCACGTCGACCAAGTTAACTCGAAACCAAGGAAGTTAGATGGCTCCAGTTTGGGTTGGCTTTGGCTACACATATCAACATCTACCTACAAATTAATCAGATGCCATAAACACCTATACAAAGGCAAAATCTTCATAAACACCAGAACAGTTCAGATATAAGTATTGTTGATAGGGTTCCATTCCATTGAATAAGAAGCCTTTATCCTCAAGATCCAAAATCCTTGTAAAGAATGGAATTATATCCACAAGCAGAGTTGAAGTCGAGCTAACCCTCGATTAATTCTTCCAATTGAAAATGACACTTTTACAAAATTCCAGAAAATTTCCAACGAAGACTTCACAACGTACCTCAATCTTCCAAAAAGCTTCCACAGAAGAAGACTTGTCAACCTCGAACTTCCAGAAAATTTCCAGAGAAGACTTCTCGACCTCTGTGGTCATTAGTCATCACAATTTTAATAATAGCTATGACTTGTACACTCTTAACTTCGATCTGGAGGCATTCCTCCGAGTTCCTTGGCCTCTTTTGCCTAAATTGGTTCTTTCTACGGGTGCTTCTGGGACTTAGGACGTGAAAAATTAGGTGGAATTTTCTTTAATGGAATTAGTTTGCCTTGTTCTTTTTTTTTTTTTGGTGAAAAACAATTAGTTTGCCTTGTCTTAATTGCCCTTGTCGAGCCCAGCTAGAGCCAAAATCTAACCTTGCTTGGGCTGTGTTGCCCTTGTCAAATTTGAGTCCAAGCTGTTTCCGTAAACCCAAGGGGTTGGGTTTTGGATCTCTATAGAGTCCAATGTTGAGAGTGATATTTTCACACGAGAGGAAAAACAAATTAGAGACTTTCCAATTAAGGTGATGTGTGTTGGAGAGATTGTGCATAAATAAGAAAGTGTTGATTAGCTTCTTAGCATCTTGGGAGGTTAGACATCCCCCTTACCAAATCCACATAGCCATAGAAGAACAAGAAGGTATAGAGTTGGTCACAAAAGGTGTATTAGCTTTCTCCTTTATCCTTCTATATGGCTAGCTAGTCCATGCTAAGATTTCAAGGTACTACCAATCCCCTGTTACATTATGCACCTCCTCATCCTCGTGTTAGGTGTTCTATTTGTGAAAATGGTTTCAAGCAGTGAGTTCCCTAAACCTATCTCCTCCTCGTCACCATTGTCTGGATCTTATGAACGAAGCCCTTCAAAGCTACCATAATCATCTTCATGAGATGGGCTTTATGCATTTGTATTAAGCTTCTGGTCATATCTTAAAAGTATAGATATCCCAATTCCTTTTTTTGGGAGGATATCTTATTAATTATGACTTATTGACTTTCCATTAGGCATGTCAAAAAGGTGTAACCTTGTCCATGTTAGACCCATTCAACGGACCCAAACTTGACATTAACTCAATTAGCACCATGCAAGTTGGACTCAAACCAACCCAAAATTAAATAGATCAAATCATCTATAAATTATATTGCACTGTTTGACTTAAGGCTCCCCACAAAAAAAAAGTAGCAAAAATCCTAAACTCCAAAATTGTGGACCCTCGAGTGTCCTTTCAGGCTTAGGACATTTCTAAAGATTCACAGATCCTTTGACTAGTTTAGACGCATGGAGCCTTTTAAGGACCAACAAAGGGCCTAATTGACCTGCGAACCTACCTAAGCATTTACATGAAAGGGTTAGGCTGAGTCCACGATTAGCAAATGTATCGACTCATGAATCATATGGGTTTGACTTGCAACAAACATCACACCCTATGCTCTCTCTTTTTCTCATATTTCATGCACCATGTTTCTTAGCTCTAAACTCATATCCAATCTAAACAAGAATTAAGCAATCAAGTCAAATATTGGATCGATAAAGCTTCATTCAAGTTCAATGTGATCTGACTAGTGACTTAGATTTGTTTGATTAGTGATAGTATCGACATGATGACAACATCTACATGAACCTTAACTACATATCTAATCTAAGCAAGATTTAAGCAATCGACCAAATATTGAATTGGTAATGCTTCAATTCAAGATCAATGTGATCTAACTAGTGGCTCAAATTGGTTTGACTAGTGATAACATCAACATAACACCATCATCTATATAAACCAAGATAACATATGACAACTTGTATTAAAGTAGTTATAATTGTCAGATCAAATTTCTAAATTGGATAAAAGTTGAGTCACTACATTTAGGCTACTCATGAAATAAGTGATGGTCAAACCATTTTTACACATGAGGCCCTTGAACTTGGTTTGTAGTTTTTTGAGATCAACATGGTTGTATAATGATTTTCAAGTTTTCATTGATTCCTAAAATCTCAACAAAATAAATATTGTTGTCAATAGTAGCACGATAAAATAAATAGTCAACTTACCTTATGCAAGAAAGCAACACAAATAACAAGCAATACATAAATAGAGGAAAAGAAGACTTAAAGATTTTCGTATATGTTCCTTGAATACATATAACCTATATAGATCACATGTATATTAACTAAAATCCAAAATATAATTAGTGAATTTGCAACCAACGAGCATAAATGAATATATAACCACATAACAATTTAAGGTAATTCTAATACAGAAGATGTTGAATTTGAAGGTTTACATTTTGTTTATAAATGTCTTGCCAACATGAGTCGGATGGGAAAGTTGGGGGTTTCATTCTCTTTTAAGGTATATCTCTTCAAGAAAGTTCTAAAATGATTTGAATAAAGGATTTGATTATACATAAGGTCAGATTGATCAACTGATCTAATCATTAGTCCGTTTAGTCCTTGTCGGTGCCCTTTCTTAACCGATGAACAATTCGAACCCGTTCCAACTGGTCAAACTAAGTAACTCTGATTCAATTATGTAAACATGGAAAGTTAGAAACAAACATAACTGCATGCAGCGATCCATTTCAATAAAAGTTATCAGGAAATCATCATTCTTCTAGCCAAAGTAGGCCATGAAATACCATTGATATTCTTCTTCTGGAAGTTTGTGGCGTGCAAGTGTCGGTTGGACGGTGCAAATTCGAATTTTAAACCTTTCTTTTCTATGCTTTAATTAATCAGAAGCTCGAGGTCTAGAGACCGAAGCTCGAAGCTCAAGTCAATGACTCCGTGACCAACGAGAAAATGACCATGTTAGTTATTTGAAAGAGAAAACATGTGACACTTCAACCTCTCCATCTTTAAACATTGTAAGGGCTAATTTATTTAAAAGGTTAAAAAAAATGATGTTAAGAAATGTAAAATTGATGTTAACATTTAATTGTATTTATTTACAGAGTGATGTTAACATCAATTTATATTTATTTGAATTAGTGTTAAATTAGAGTGTTAACTATTGTGGTGTTTACCTATTAGTAGTGTTAAGAATTTGAATCAGAGACGGTGAGAGTATAATAAAATTGTGGAACTTAAACATGAATTTACCTAATACTAGTAGTAATTAGTGTTAGACAAATCAGTATTAAAAGTTCTTAACCCATGTTAACTAACTCCCTCAAGTAAACTAACCTTAAAAAAAAGTACAAATAAAAAAGCAAAGAAGCTTGTCTTCCCTAGAAAGACAGATGCATCGGCCAGTTAATTGTACCTCTCAATGGCAACCACAAGTTGCAAGTATTGGAGCTTCCTATAGCTCTCATTCTCCTTCCACGTCTCCTCTTCCTTCTTGTAGGTCACCTTGCAATACTGCAGCCTGCAAGAATCGAGCATGGCTATATATCTCACTTGACCAAAAGCATATCATCCTCTTCCTCAATCATTGTCTCCATCGTGTCACAAGATATAATTAATCTTCCCACTACTCACGTGGAAGTTTCGAGATTTTATCTGCCTCCCTCCCATCGATCACACCTTTGGCGTTCTCTTGGTTGGTGTAGAAAGCAAAGTGCGTATCAAGATTTTGGATGTGGATAAGAACATACAAGGGACGTACATATTGGATGAATGTTGATTGGGCATATGCTGCATGCAGCGGATGATTTCGGGGTGGAATGTTGTAACATGATTGAAAATAGGAAAATCTGCCGCATGAAGGTCATCCAAGGCAAATTGCGACCATTTATCATACAGGAGGAGACTCTATCAACCATGATTAATTCCCATCGCTACCTCCATGACAACAGTTTAGAAAGAGCCTACACTGCTTAGACCTAACTAATGGTCCAAAGTCTATTTTCAAGCTCAGCTTGATCGCCCGAACCAAAGGTTGGGCATGCCTCAAAATACAATAAAAATTTCCCACCAAAAGGGGCTCTTTGCAGGGAAAGGAAACTGCAGGGTCTCCCATGCAAATTTCCCACCAATCATAAGGGAATACTGTTTCCACAAATACAATAAAAATTCCTGTTTGTTGGGTGCACTGGCTAAATGATTAATTGCGGGCATAGTGTTTTTCAAGTTAAAATAAGTGCAACATCTTTCGATGATTTTGCAAAATATCTCTATTTTCTCATAATCATCGACTAATCAAAATACTGAAGCAAGGGGGATCGGGTGAGGGGAGGGGGGAATCAGGGGAATAAATTATTTCAATTAACATTTCAATTAAATCACCTGTTACATCCCATGGATATAAATATTCGTTAAAATATACTCCTTCTGATATAATAGATTTATTAAAATATATTTATTATATTATATTAATCTACTGACATTTATATCTTAATATTAGATAAATATCTACTCATCTCTGCAATACTTTTATCCTAATGGAAGAGTTATCTCCATGTCCGACACAGCTTAAAGCTCTTTTTGATAGAGGGATAACTTGAGGGTTATCTTTCATCAAAGGAATACAAAAAAAAAAAAAAAAAATATAAATATAAAATCTAAAATCAAAACATACAATACATTAAAATCAAACTATCCCATCATATCACATTAATATTAATAATATATTAAAATATATCAACTCTCACATAGTATACTAATTAATCAATCCACTGGTACGTATATTACGATATTAATAAATTATCTATTAATATTTCATAACTAAACGAATAATTTGATCAATCACTTATTCAGATTAAAATGAATATATTAGTTTATTTATTTCTGTAACATTTTATCTCAGGATAATTCTTATGATACTGCCAAACATAGCATGCTCCACATGATATCTTTTGCAGGAGATATAATTGTATGTCAAAACCGGGACCCATGCTCTCAGTAAGATGAGGCTTTGTTTATTGACACACATTCCCTGCTTCGCAAGAGGCTAAAGGTAGTCAACATCAGGGTTTAATTTTGCATCAGGTAGAGTTCTCAAATCGAACACCGATCGCATTGGGTGGCAGGCCCGCTAATTACCCGTTTGTCAACACAAAAAAAACAAAAAAAAAACTGAAATCGGGAAAAGTCCATACACAAGTTAAAAACAATTGTAATTCTTTCTATCTTGAAAGTAAATAAATATACGTTATAACGAAATTTATAATTTATAAAGTGAAAGTATTAATTTTAATTGAAATATTTTAATTTTTTTATCGATAAAGTTATTATTCATAGATAAAAAATATTTTTAAGTGAATAATTATTTTTATAAGTAAAAAATTATACTTAAGTGAAAAATAAAAATATATTGATGTATTTTTATAGTCAACCGATATATTATTTTTAATTTATTGAAAATTATTTTTAATATATATATATATATATATATATATATATATACACTTTTAATGTAAATATGAGTGAGATCGTACCGTCTAAAACACGTTATAATGTATGTTACTTGGTAAAATCATGTAGGCTAACCATGGATGAATACATTTTGCCAAGATTTTCGAGTATTCGTGCATTCGAGGGATTATTACTGGCAACACTTGTGGAACTCATATTCAAATATGCAAAAGATTTCTTCGGTAATTAAGATGGATTTGCTAATTTTGGGATCTTAATTATATTAATTAGGATGTAATTGATATTAAGTGATGTAGGAATTTATATTAAAATTAATGAAATTTAAGAGAGAATTTTAGTACGACACTGAATGTAAACAAACCTTTTAATAGACCTAAATGACTTTTACCTCTTATGATTTATGTAGTAAAGGGGTGGAGTTGGAGACCACGTGAGCACATGCGTGCTCTTTCTATTTGGGCATGGGTGAGAATCAATTTCAAACTTGGATTCTTTTGTTATAAATTTTTAATCTTAATCAATTTATTTGATCGATCAATGGATTAATTAATTAATCAATTGATTTTCGAGGAGTTGAAGATCTATGAACCCCTTTGCTGTGACAAATAGGGGAAGACACAGGTAGTTTGGTAATCTGCTAAGCTTTTATTAATGTTGCATCCTCGTTATTGAATCGCTCGTGATTAGATCCTCGCATCCTGGAAGATGGATTTTGAGAACATCTTTTACCGTCTTGAAAAGGTGAAAGTTCTTGAACAAGAAGTAACACCTGAAGGTGACAGCTATGCAATAGCAATTCTAGAGACAAGTTCGAGGCATGGAAGGGGTCGTGGTTGAGGCCTTGGTCGCGTCTACCCCAAGTACTAGCATTGTGGACGTACAAATCATCCATAAGAGAGATGTTAGGACAAGTTTGGAAGGTGGAGCTACTAGCACCTCATGTGCAGACTCTCTCACGCTTGTCAACCTTGAGAAGATTCAAGTCATGTTTCAAGAAGAAAAGGAGAAAACAACAACTGCTGTCACAAGTATCAAGATTGCCACAAAAGCAACAATTTGACATGTGGCAAGAGGTTTCACTGTGGCTTCTTCTGTAGACAAAATTGAGAACGTAAAGCTCCAAGAAGAAGAATGGTTGGACGTCTAACCTCATCACCAAATTCAAGTCATCATCCTCCTGACCTCGACTTGAAGGAGAGTGTTGGGAATTAAGTGTGCCACGTGGCAGTGTCAAGCCATGTGGCAGTGTCAAGCCACATGGCAACCGATTAGAGGCACCAACAGGCACCGATTTTGGAGTTTCTAAAGTCCTATTTTGGTCTTTGCTTAAGTTACAAATTTTGTTTAATTAGTATGGTTGTTTTTAGTAAATTTGTTTAAATGATTTAATTTTTTCTAAATTAGGAGATATGATTTGATTAAGATATAATTTATTACTATTTTTAGAAGATTATGATATATTTTCTCCTCTATAAAAGAGTCTTTGTGATCCTTCTTATTTGAGTAAAGAATAATTCTTCTAACACAAACTACTCCTCTCCTCTCTCTTCCAATAGTAGTCGGCCACCATCTCTCTCTCTAAACGGCTGGCTACTGCCACTCTCTCTCCCTATTCAACGTGGAACAAACCACCTCTTGGACTATTTTTTTTTCCACACCTAGGAGCCTCCATGCATACACCAACCTCCACAGTGTATACATGCATAACCTTCTCATTATGAATATCCAAATCAATCTACCTCTACACATTCTAGTCAGCCGTGATCCCCTTGAACCACATAAATGGTCATTGCGCAGCTTTGGACGAAAAGATGAAGTTTTAAGAATAAGCCAGTCCCTTGAGATTTCATAATCAGATGTGCCTGGGCATAATCATATATTGCGATACCAAATAGCTCCAAGGGGCATGGTGTATGGAAGCTGCTTACGCCCTTTTTGTAGTTAGAATCAAAATCCCCTCATAAGATTCTTCCAGGTCTCATCTACTCAATGTAACAAAGTCTCTTGTAGGCATTTGGACATGGATATGAAATCTGTGAAGGATTTGATCCCACCAGCTTAAGTCCTAAACCTACAGTCTATAAGAATTGTCTACCATCTGCCACTAAAGAGTGACTGCTAACTTTCCTAACACAGGCTTGCACAGAATTTAGAACCTGTAATATCCTATATCCGCAGAAGGATCAAGGAACAAACAGGAAATATTAAGCTCAAACATTACAACAAGACACTAGATATGTACATTCACGACATTGCGGCTTTATTACCACAAGTCAGAAAAAAGCCTTCAAAAACACGAAAACTTACATAAACCGCATATCAGTAAGGTGCTAGTTGCATCTTAAACTCATCTTCTGCCCCTAAGGCTACCACCAACGGCTGCCCTACAAACCGGGCATGCAGCTGACCTGACAAGCCATCTATCTACACATGACTTGTGGAACACATGCCTACAACCAGGAAGTGCTCGTGCACGTTCCCCTTCGCGCAAGCTCTCCAGGCAAACAGCGCAATCTGTCAAGGGCCGCCCCTTGGCAGAATACCTGGTCAAAGAACAACATCCATAAACAATCAGTTCGAAACTAGACAAAGATCAAGATGACGTGAATATATGAATCATGTCTAGACCAACTGGGCCCAAAAATAGAAGCCAAGGAATCTCAATAGAGTTACAAACAGGCTGAGTATCTGGTTATACTATTTAGTTCATTAAAAAAAAAAACTATGGTTGTCTTTGATGCTTAAATTTGATTGCGCAAGTATAACTTAGTGACCTTATACAACAACTTAGTAGAGAAAAATACCAACAGGGAAACCATAATTACTCCACATGCAAGTATGCTAAATATGAACCAACTGCTACAAGTTCCCCCGTCAAAGTCGATAGACATTACATTGCTACTATCAAGGTTTTAAAAAATGCGAGATGCTTTGCCTTCATGTGAGGCGTAAGCCTCGAGGCGGTAGAGGCGTAAGCCTCAGGATTTGCATAAAAAATATAGAAAATGAAATGATATATACTTATCAAGTGCTAACCTCAACCTCAAATGCATCTTGCTGAAGAGTGGAGCACTGACGCTGGAGCTGGAGCTGCGCTCGGAGCCTCGGACCTGCGCAGGAGCTGTACCTGCGCTGCTGGAGCTGCACTGCGTGGAGCCTGCGATGCGTTGCGCTGCCTGCGCTGCGCTGCACTGGAGCCTGCGCTGCGTAGAGCGTTGCCGCTGCGTGCTTGCACTGCTGGCGCTGGAGCACTGCGCTGCGCTGCGTGGAGTGCTGCCGCTGCGTGGAGCACTGCGCTGCACTGCGTGGAGCTGCTGGCGCTGTGTGGAGCTGCTCGCCGGTGGAGGCCTACTGCAAAAATACCCGAGGCGGCGCCTCTACAACACCTCAACGCCTCAGCGCCTCGGCCATGCCTCAACAAAGTGAGGCGCATGCCTCGCAGACTAGAGCTAAGGCTTAAGCCTCGAGGCAAATTTGGCACGCCTCGCCTCGAGGCGCATTTTTTTAAATGATGGCTACTACTAGCAAAGCAGGCCTAATCCCAATGGTGTTACACCTAATGGAGATAAATAACCTCAACACCGTGAATCTAAACTAGTTGATACAAGCAAAACAAAGTGAACCACGCAATATAACAAGTAGCACTAATCGACCAATCCAAAAACACTATGGATAATTACAGGATCCACCGATACTATTTGTTGATTTTGCGAAGCGAGACAAGTTACAAGAATGTAAATCAGCAAGAACCCATGAAAGACAAGGATTTTATACAAGGTATCCCAACAATGCAGGTACTACCTTTTGATCAGATATGTAGCTGGCACCACCTGTTTGCAGCTTTTTTGGTTCACAGCATTATGATGGCAAATACTTTTTAGAAGTTGATTTTTGGAGTACTCATCTTAAGGCTTTGCCATACCGACTGTGGATTGAGCTTTGGCAGCTGAAGGAATTTCTGTTTGCCACCCTCATTTTGGTTGGTTGGTGATGGCAGCGAAATCAATATTTGCAGAGATGCACGGATCCCCCATTATGAGAAGCCCATCCCTTCCCCTATGATTTCACGTAAGTTTCCTGTTAAGGTGTCTAACCTGCTGAAGGAAGATGGAAATTAGGACTTGGATCAGCTTGATAAATTTTTCAACCAGTAAGTTATTCAGAAAATCAGCCACATTCAGCCAAACAAATTGATTAAGGATGAAATGGTCTGGAAACCTTGCCCTAAAGGCTCTCTTACAGTCAAGTCAGCGTATAAGAGCTTGATGGAGGATGGTTACACAGAAACTGAGGTTCAAAGAGAACATTACTCTCAAATCTAGAAGCATGAAGAGTTCCAGCCAAGGGTCCATAATTTCCTCTGGAAACTTGTTTGTGACTGTTTGCCATTAGCTGATGTTTTGGTGTGAAGAATTCCAGATTATCCAAGCCTCTGTCCCCTATGTCATGGGAGTCCAGAAACAACAAGACACCTATTCATGGAATGCAGCTTTGCAAGAGCATTATGGTTTGGTATGAGAATCAAAGCATGTAATATAGAGTGGGATGTGCTGGTTTTTTTGTTTCAGGAGTTGAGAATCACAGGGATTTTGTTTATTGAAGCCTGCAAACTGCTGCATCAAGTATGGTTGGCACCATGTGAACATAAGCATGATGCTACAGGTCCTGTTCCCCTCAAATTCCTGAATCACGTTTTGGACTGCAAGAGTAAGGGCAAGGAGAAGGCTGATGTGGAGGGAGTTTTTGTTGAGTCCATAGGAGCATCTTCATCCAACCACATTGACATGGTGATTCAGGTATATGCAGCATTCAAGGATGGTAAAGCTACGATTGCTGTTGTTTGTTTACTACCAGACAACACTTTTTTTTGATGCAATAGCCAAGCAAATTGAAGTCTCCATGCCTGAGGAAGCTGAATTATGCACTGTGGAAGAAGGATTAGATCTCGTTGATACTTATGGGCGTTACAATACTCAACTTCTTAGTCACTGCTCCAATGTGGTGCAAATGATTCTTGGTTTCGAGAAGCCAAACTGGAGGATAAGGAATCAAATTATGAGATGTCACAGGCTGCTGCAGAGAAACAAACTTCTTACTTTAAATCATGTTTGAAGGAGTAATGTCAACTTAGCACAAGTTCTTGCTACTGACCGTAACAGGGGAGGGATGGTAGATAGTTGGTGTAATACACCACCTCCCGAAGACTGTAGAAAATCAACACACCTCCAATTCCTTCTCCCCTACCCCCTAGATAGATGGAATAAGAGAGGGCTTACAAGATTGATTGGATCATTATGGAGATCGACGTTACAGTTGTCAATGTTGTCAGTGGACATTATAGAGGAAATTCAGAGATTATTCCAATGGTGGATATTATTAGAATTGATTAGCCATCATGGTCAACCACCACTAATGCACTTCTTCAACAAGGCAATCTGGAAATCTGACCCCTTCACTAATAATACCAAAATCTACCAGGGCTTCAACTCTAGCTGCATCGAAGCATAGCACCATTTCTGTGCCTAAAACCAACTACCCATGATGCAATTGCAACATATACGAGGTAAAGTCGAGGATCAGCCATAAGGTACAAGTTGAAGTCACCCAAAAATAGGTTGCAGGATTAAACACAAATGCAAATATGAAAAACAACCAGTCAGTAGACAACCCTAAGTCAAACTCCACCAAAGAACAATTATATCGAGAACTTTTCCCTTATCACGTAAATGGGATCCCAGGACTAACCGCACAACTCCGACAAGCAAAAGACTTGCAAAGCTAAACAACAAGTAAAGGAGACTAACATACCAAACAATCACAACCATCGATCACGCATCGAACCTAACTAACGCTAAAACAAAATTAATGCTGCCAAAGCAAATGCCAACGAATAATAAGTACAACAAATCGGGTTTTAGTTGGGATGCCCTCTGTGTTATATCTATATATATATACCTCGAGCAGGGGAGACTCTTGAGCTCCGACTGCGAGAGCCCTGCGCCGCCTCCGACAGCGGAGTTGCTCCCGCCGCGGTGGCGGAGAGCCCGACCGGCGATGAAGAGGTGGACGAGGACGAGGACGGCGACGCCGGCGAAGAGGAAGAAGAAGAGGAGCGCGAGGGCCATGACGCCCACCTGAAGGACCAGAACCAGGAACCTTGTCCCGTTTCCGGGCTTGGACGGCGGCTCCGGGCGGCGAAGAGAGGTCGGCGCCTCGTCAAGGTGCGGTCTTTCGCGGCGGAGCGACATGGATTCGTCGCGGAAGTCGCTCGGCATGGCCTGGTCGGAGTCAAAATCCGATCGTTCGGGGCGGAGATGGGGCAAGATCCGATCTTTCGTGGAGGAGATGGGGCGGAGGAGGGAGGAGGCTTGGCCTTGCGGTTGGGAACGTGGAAATGGGAAGGAGTAAGAAGGTTATTAGATAGGAAGGGAAAGCGATCTGGTGTGTCTGCGGGGTAAGGTAAGACGGGGTGTTGTGATGGAGATTGACGTGGAATTGGTGACAGGTAGATAAGGTCATGGTCCTTAGAAAGATAAGAAAGAAAAAAAAGTCTTTTATTTTTTATTTAAGATAAGGGAGACGGAAGATGAAAGGGGAAAAATAAAGAACGGGGGGGGGGGGGGGGGGGGGGGGGGGGAGAGGAGGGGGTGGGGGGAAGGAGAGGGAGGAGATGCCTTTGACAAGGTTGGATTCTTTGAATTTCAATAAATGGGTTGGACTTATCTAAGCAGATCTCAATATAAAATTCAATAATCAAGTTTGAATAGATAATGATATGAAAAATGAGGTCAACCATGAGATTTTATATTGTCTTTGTTTTATATGATCATATAATAGAAAAATAGGTCATAGTATAGAGATTTATTTGTTGATCATAAGTTAATCAAAATGAATGTTACCAACATAAGATAATTTACTGCAAAATGTATTTTGAAAATTAAATTCATGACGAAACTTTTTCTAAGCATCTCTTATCTTCTTTCTCCACCCGTCGAGATACTGAAGTAAATAAAAAGAAATAACAAAGGTTGAAATCAAAGATTTTAAAGTAAAACACTAGACAAGATTCATGGGATTGAACAAAAAATATTCACTTGCATTCAATTAGATTATATGACTTTTGCTCAAAATAAGAGTCTTTTATTTATTGAATCACATCCTTTTCAAAACCCTTCTACTCTTGGGCATGATTCATGTCATGTCCGATTGCAATTTAAATTATAAGTTCATTTCATGAGGTGGACAATATCCAACAATGTTCTCACGTTATCAAGCAAAGTATAAGGGGGAAGGAATTCTTTTGCAATTTCCTTGGTAGCCTTTTAATCTCCTGTTATATCCGCCAGAGTAACTTATCGTGTGTTGGCAGAATCTTTCCACACAATGTCCACGCACATTGGTTTACGGCTTTGCGTCTCCCCCAGTTTTGCTTTGTACACGTGGAAGCACCACCGACGACCAATTTGAATCGTCCGATTCTTAGTACTTGTCCGTGTATTTTCTGGACGGATGAGATTTGCCAGAAGATACCGGGCGCTTCGCAGAAGGGCACGGCGACTTCTTTTTCTTGAGGAACGGATGGATGTGCTCATAAATCCGCTTACTTTCCAAAAAAATATAATACATTTTTTACGTTATCTTCCCACTTTAATTTCCCAATCATAAGCAATAAGAAAGAATATCCACGAGGACGTACATCTTCCACCTTATCCAGATCTTTTTTTTAAAAAAATTTTTATCAAATGGAACGTGAAATCTCAAAGGAAGAGAGAGTGAACACTAACCTCATTCAATAACGGAGGAAAATAACATTTTGTCACAAGGGATAAGGAAATTGTTATAGGAGATAAAATAAAAAGAAAATAAAAGAAAAAAGAAAAAAATATCAAGAATTTATCCTCATAACCCCAACATAGCAACATAGAATGATTAATTCACATCGTAAGATGACGACGACACTACTAAAGATAAGGCTCCAGCGATCTGTGCATGTGAGATCTGGAAAACTCGGAAGACAAAGAAGGTCTGGCAACATCTCAATTGTATGTAACCACGACCTCAAATGTGGCCCTGATGTGAAGGAGCGATAGAGGTAGAAGACAGAGCCAGAGCAACCAGCCCCTCCCCACAATCCCTGCTCTCCAATACAATGGAAGCAGGGATAAAGAGGGAGGAACTGTTATGACCCGACCCAGATCCATAAGTGGACCCAACTGGATCGCATAATTAATTCGCAAGACCTAGTGTTAAGACCCGTGCTATTTGAGCCTTTTAAGAAGTCTGGACTGTCGGTCAGACGTCTGGTTAGACGTTTGGACACCTTCCTAGACGTCTGGAAATCCAAAAATTTTGAGTACGAGCTCGCGGGCTGCGCGCAGATAGTACTCTCTTTTTCCTCCTTCTTCTCTCTCTCTTTTTCCCCCCTCCGGCGAACCCTAACCCTCACCCTTATAAAACCCCCTTCCTCCTCTCTCGTTCACCCCACTCCAGCCGCTTCTTCCCTTTCTCTTTACCCTAGCATGAGCGAGTGAGCGCGAGAGTGGCGACGAGGAGGAGCGGCGTGAGGAGAGGAGTTGTGTTCGCGAGCTTGTGTGGGAGCTCACCGGAGAGCGCACGGCCGGAGCGGCACGTGCGCGAAGAGGAGTGCGTCAGGGGAGTTCTCCCCGACACTACTGCAGCCAGAACTTCAGGCGAGGGGGGTGAGGCGCGACCACGCGCGACGTGAGTGAGCGGGAGCAGGTTCTGGTTCTGGATTTTTCCTAGAATCAGACGTCTGGAGTGACGTCCAGATGACGGAGAGGACGTCTGGAGGCGGTTCCAGACGTCTGAGGAGAGAGTTTCGCGAATGTACGTTTTCTTTGCGAATACGACCATGCAGGCAGCTCTGCAAGTACCCTTTTGCATGGCATTTTTGAGAAGATTTGGTGGTTGCATGCAGGATTTGCTTCGGGAAGGCGCGAGCCACGCCCTCCCACGCATTTCAGACGTTTGAGGAGCTTACTAGACGACTGGAAGCACTTCCAGACGTTCGGAGAGGTGGTCGGATGTCTGGAGCTGGGTCTAGATGGTCTAGAAGAGTTCCTGGATGTCTGAGGTTGACGTAGAGCTTGAGGTACATTACTGAACACTTTTAAGACGTCTGGAAGTTGTTCCAGACGTCTAATTTGAGTCTGTAACCCTGTTTTGACACGTTTAGGGTCCGCTTGAGGTTCGTTTTATGCAAACAAGATATTAGTGTTTTCCTTATGAGTTTCTCTACTTGTTAGAAGGCTTTTTATACTATTTTGAATGTTCCTTTGTGATTGTTCCTTGTTTTAGGACTTCGTTCCGTTGTGGGTTCGGAGCTTGCTGAAGCACGTGAGTCTGTCGTTCAAGCCCCCAATACTCCTAGGTTGACTGGTAGAGTGGCTTCCCCTAATTTAATTATAAACCTGAATGCATATGTGGAATGAATGATTAGAACCTAGGACATGACATGAATCCTAGGACAAGAAATACTTGAAATGTCTGTATTGGATGATTGAATTGTAGTCTTGAATGAGTAGATAGAAATGTTAACAACTGCCTGTAAATGAACAAAAGCTACCTATGAAATATAAAATACTTGTGCTAGTTAACTGTTGCATGTGACTTTCTTGTCGTATACGTTAAATGACATAATATGAGCTGCATGTGTATAATTTGAGAATGAAAATGTGAATACGAGCTGCCTGTGTATAACCTAAGTATGGAAATGGGAATGATAGAAATACAAGTTGCCTGTGTATAACCTGAGAATGGAAATAGAAATGATGAAACCTGGTATGGAATGGCATGAAGAATATGAGCATGAACCCTACGGGGAAATAGGAGTAGAGCTCCTGGAAATAAATGGAATGAATCTGGAAATGTGAGTGGGGAAGTGAGCTAACCCTGGAGTACGTAGTACCAAGGAGAGCGATTGTTCCTTTTAGTGTAGAGCGGAGCTAGCCGCCCTTGGGTTGGGACCTGGGGTTAGAATTGGCCACTCTGCACCAACTTCATGGCGCGTACACGGTACCAGGGAGAACTACTAGTGTAGGGAGAGAGCTAGCTACCACACGGGACCCGGGGTTCAGCTAGCCACCCTACACCGATTTGTTAGGCCCATTGGGCAAACCAGGGTAGTTAAGCGAGGGTGCGCGGACTGTGGAGGGGCGAGACCCATGTTTGGTTCTTAGGGCCTAGACCCCTGTTACTGACAGGGCTAGGCCCTATATTGTTCCGTGCTGTACTTTGGGCTCACCCGTTAGCGGAAACGACTGACTGCGTACCAGTGTGGGGTAGCTACTCTTGCACTTATCTTGCATGCCGTAGTCGCCGTTACGTCTGTTTGTGATCTTGGGGTGGTTGATTGGGTGTAGGATCACCACAAGGGACTCTCCCGGCCAGGAGAGCACCACGTGTGCCTTCTACTCTTCGGAAAAGACTGCAATCAAGATCGTTCCCATGAGGAACATTCGAGATCAAGAAAGAGATTTGGAAATATATAAACCAATGGGTAAAAAAGGAATAATTTGTAAATTAAAGAAATTGGAATAGCTAGATTACCTGTTAGCTTTACTGCTTTAGATAATTGGTTGCCACTCTACTCAACGTTCGTTGACTTTGTGTACTCATAACCCTTTTCAGGTCCAGGTGTTGAGCAGCCCTAGTTTATGGCTGCAGAAGGTGCTGGGCCCAGTAGAGTCCAGTAGCAGAGCTTCTTTTGTTGTACTTTTTTTGTAGTAGTGAGTTAGACTTTTGTACCTTTATGTCTGTACTTTTACGTTCTGTACTTTATGTTCCTGTACCTTGCTACTTTTCTGCTGTTGTGGTGGTGACATGTACTGTAGCAGCTTTTACTTCTTTACTATTGTACCTTTTTATTGTTAAGTGCTTGGCATAGTGAATGAGGTTGACTTTCCTGCTTTTTGGTTACTTTCTTGTTGGACGGCTGGGTCTTGGGATTAGTCGAGTCGAGCTGATCTCGGGTCTTGTAGGGATTCGGGAACCAGGTCGTAACACCTAGTCATCCATCTAGTAATAAATTAAAATGATAATATATATATTTCCACACATACATCATAAAAGAAAGGAAAGACAACAATAAAAGACACTGAGCTACTAATAGTGCATAAGAGGAAACATAGTTCACACCATAGCCATCCCATAAACCAACGTCAATATGACAAAAAGGAACAAGAATAGTTTCAAAGATAAGAATGTACTACAGCAACAAGGAAAGCACTACTAAACTACGGTTACGCATGGCTGGGTCCACCCCGGTCTCCCTCGACAACCTATGAAGCTAACTACTCACTCCCCTAACCTGGTTACAAATATAATGGGTGTCGGTAAAAGGTGAGTAGAGTGGAGATACAAGAAACAAGTATGTAAAAGATAAGTAGGAAAAGACTATTTGAACAGGCATTCAATATATTTACCAAATTATTACTTGTGTTGTTCCATTCTTGTTTAGTTTGTTGATCATCCAATAGCTAATTAGGTTTCTCCCCACGAGTGGCACTAAGACTGAGTCACCTCTTCTTTTTATTCATATGTCCCTTATTGGAACGATCTTGTCGCGGTATTCTTGGGGTGTACGATGTACACGTGGCGTTCTCTTGGCTGAGAGAATGGCTCGTGCCTGTCCTACACCTGATCTACCACCTTGAGGTTATTGTAGCGACGAAACGGTGATTACGGCAAGCGTGATAAATGCATGGGGGGCTATCTCGCACTGGCACGTGATCAGTCATTTCCACTAACGAGTACGCATTAAACAGAGTAGAACAGAACAGAACGGGGGTCACACCTCTCAACAACTCTGCGTACCCTTGTTTGACTATCTCGGTTGACCTCACATGGGCCCAACAAGAGTCGGTGTAGGAAGGTCGTTCCTACCCTAGGTCCCTACCTGGGAGGTCAGCTTTCTCCCTGCACAACAAGGTAGTTAGCTCTCCTTGGCACGTGTATACCCAAGAGCCAGCTCACTGACGTGCTGTTGTGCGTGTGTGTTAAGGAGTGTCATTATAGTCGCACTTGCAACATCGATTTTAAAATAATTAAACGGAGGTGAGTCCGAGTGTCGGTCTCAGGGAGGCGTGAAAATCGGATTTTTACTTTACCACTTGTTGTCATGGAAAGTGTGGAGTTTTGCTTGCGAAAGGTGCGATTTTGAAAAGCGAGAGAGAGAGATAGAGAGAGAGAGAAGGTTTAGGGTTAGAAAGTTCTTTGTTTTGATCATGCAACTTGAACAGAAATTAAAATAGCAACTGAACAAGAAAATAACTTCATTAAACATGCACTTGTAGTTCATAACTTACAACATTAAATACATGCTTCAACAAAAATAATAAAAAGCTTAAAAGAGGGAGAGAGAGAAAGAGAGTGTGTGTGGAGAGTGACGAGGCAGCCACGGCGGTGGAGGAGGCTCCGTCGGCGGCTCATCATCTCCGGCGATTACAAGAGTGCCTAAGGCTAGCTAAGAGAGGGTAGAGTAGTTGCAAGGGGGAGTGAATGCCTTGAATGGTGGTTGGAGGGGGTTTAAATAGAGTTAAGGGCTTCCTAAAAGAAGAAGGGGCTTTAGCGACATCCAGAGCATCGCTAAAACCGCTTCCAAAAGCGTCGGTGAAGCCCTCTCGCCGCCGGTCAGCTGCCCGACTCGTTCCTTCTCCTCGCGCGATCCGTGGCCACTGAACGAGCGCCGTCCGATCGAAGATCGGACGGCTGAGAGCCTTCCTCGCCTGCGCTGGGATCGTGCCTCGGGCGCGCGTGTGCGCGTGCGTCTCTGCCCGGCGTGCGCGCGGGCGTGGACGCTCGTGAGCTGCGGTCGCGCCGCGTGGCAAGATCTTGGCTGCTCGTTGCTGATCGGGCGGCCCAATTTCTCCACGCCTGTCGCCCGTCTTCAATTTCCACCCCGCGCGGCTCGAACGCACGTCGCGTGGGTGCGGGCATGCGCGCTAACCGTTGCGCCACGCCCGCGCTTTGTCGTGGCGACCGCGGGCGGGCGTGTGGATCTCGGCTGGCTGAAGGCGCGGCGACCGCGGGGGCGGGGCTGACGTAGCGCAATCTGAGCAGTTGATTTCCAGATCAACGGTCAGAACTTCTTGGGCCCATTGTAGGAGCTCCGGATGTCGGATTTGGCCGATCTTGAGTCCGTTGGACTCCGTTCGTCGTTCTGAATCCATCCGTGCGGTTCGATTGCTCATCTGAGGCCTGCTTTGACAAATGCTTACACAAATGGCCATTGATACAGTTTATAAGCAATCTTGGTACATGATGCATGCAATGCTCCTATTCTACTTATGTCATGCCTTTTATTCTAAAGATGGCCATATTCAACATAATTATCACCCCCTTGTGTAGTGTTATCATACCCCCATGCTTACTCCTTGCTAGTCCCTGGCAAGGTTTACTCTAGTCTTTATTTCCTTGCAGAATTCAAGAAGTAATTGCTTAGGCACTTCATTACATGTCAATAAGAGGAAATATACGCAGATCTTAATCTACAAAGACTAAGCAGCGCCTGGGTGTCTGTCAAAATACGAATCGCCCGAATCCTTGCTTTAGTGTATATATAACTATACATATGTATACGTATATATATTTTTTTAGAAGAATTTTTTTCGGAATTCAGTGTGGGTTGGTAACTTTTTACGGCTACCCAACCCACCCAAAACTCGGTCAAAACCCTAAGTGCTAAGCATCTTGGTGTGAATGTTGTGATAGACTCACTTAACGGTAATTGAAACAGACTTCGAGTTTCTACGCCTCTAGGTGACCGGAAAAGGAAACAAATTTGCCTAAAGGTGTATTTGTTCGATTGGTAGCTTTCTCCCTACATTTGTTTTAATTGGGGTCAACACAAGGATTTTTCCAGTGTATATCTCCCCAGCTTATACTACTTCCCCGCTTCTTCCTTAGGTGTTTTGGTCTTTTTTGTGCAATTATTGAGCTAGGCTCTGGAAAATCGACCAATGGGCTGTTACCCACGATCACTTGCCAGCCATACTTGTGCGGTGAAGTGTGGTTTATTTTCTTTTCTTCTTGTTCCTTTTTTTTTTTTGTAGGTGGCTTCCCTGATCTCAAATGTACCTAGAGGCAACGAAAAATAAATGGCCTATGGCTGGGTTCTCGACAACCTGCCAATGGGCTGTTACCCACGGCAACTTGCCAGCCATACCACCCTAGAGAGTTCATTAGCTACCCAATTTCTGTAAACTCTTCGAGAAGTGAGTCTGTGCAAAAATGTGTGCAGATACTTAGACTCAAAGTTTTCCAGAGTTAGAGGGTGAGTTGATAAGTCGTATACTTATTACCTTATTTAGTAGGTGGATTAGAATAGCTTAAGGTTGTAAGGATTCACCGCTAAATCGATATTTTAACGGACACCAGGGCTGATTAAGCCTAAAGGCCTGAAAAGTCTAAGTGTTTAAGTTCTTTCTGTATTATTTCCCACTATTGACAAGTTTTAAATGCCTAAGTTTTCTTCCTAAATTCAATTTTCATTTTTTAATTAATTTATTCATTCAGACTGATTGATTGAGCTCAGGATTATGCAATTTACCACCCCCCCATGCTTAAGTTGGACAATGTCCTCATTGGCAGATTCATGGATGCAAAAGGGTTCAAAAAGATAGTACCTGACTGACGTAAACTACCAGATCAGTCTGAATCCTCTGGGTTGCCTCCCAGGAAGCGTTGAGTTTAACGCCTCCAGCTGGGCGGTGCTCGGTGTCAGCCCTCAACGAGGGTGACACTTTCCTTGGGGGTACCTGGGCCAGTAAATGCTTCAATCTTTGACCATTAACTGTAAAAGTGTGCCCAGTGTTAAGATCAGCGATTTCAACCGCCCCATTAGAATAGGGCTTAACCACCCGAAATGGTCCTGTCCATTTGGACTTGAGTTTCCCTGGGAAGAGTTTTAGGCGTGCATTAAACAGCCAAACTTGCTGGTTAGGCTCAAAGGTTTTTCTATGAATGAGTCGGTCGTGGACGGCTTTCATTTTCTCCTCATACAGTCGACTATTGTCAAAGGCGTCCCGACGGATTTCTTCGAGCTCAGATAATTGCAGCATCCTCTGCGCACCGGCTAACTAGGGATCCATGTTACACTGCTTGACAGCTCAGTAAGCCCGGTGTTCCAATTCGACAGGAAGATGGCAGGCCTTGCTGAAGACCAGGTGATAAGGCGACATGCCTATCGAGGTCTTGAAAGCGGTCCTGTATGCCCATAGGGCATCATCAAGTCGTGTGGACCAATCTTTCCTATCAGGTCTCACAGTCTTCTGTAAAATGTTCTTGATTTGTCTATTGGAGACCTCAGTCTGCCCATTTGTTTGTGGATGATACGGGGTGGCAATGCGGTGGTTTACCTCGTATTTTCTAAGTAGGGCACAAAATTGGGAATGGATAAAATGGCTTCCACCATCACTGATCATGGCCTTGGGTATTCCAAACCGGGAAAGCTCTTCTTCACAAAGTCCATGACAGTCTTGTGATTGCATCGTCGGGTGGCAACGGCTTCAATCCATTTGGAAACATAGTCTACTGAGACCAGGATATACTCGAAGTCGTTGGATGGTGGAAAGGGGCCCATAAAATCGATACCCCAAACGTCAAAGATTTCGACAATCAAAATGGGCTGAAGGGGCATCATATCTTTCTTGGTCATGATCCCCAGTGTTTGGCAGCATGAGCAAGTCTTGACAAAGATGTGTGCATCCTTAAATAAGGACGGCCAGTAAAATCCTGACTGCAAAACTTTTGCAGCTGTTTTCTTTTCAGAGAAGTGGCCACCACATGATTGGTCATGACAAAAGGAAAGCACACTCTGAACTTCATCTTCAGGGATACACCTTCTGATGATCTGATCAGCACAGAGGCGAAACAGCATGGGATCATCCCAAAAATAGTGCTTGGCCTCAGCCAAGAACTTGTTCCGTTGCTGTCTAGACCAGCTGTGCGGGGTTTGTCCTATAACCAGGTAATTGACGTAGTCAGCATACCATGGCATTTTCTTGTCTTGCACGGCTAGGATGTGTTCATCAGGGAAGGTATTAGATAGAGGTAGGGAGGGTCCAATGTGATCTGGATGAAGTCTCGACAGGTGGTCAGCCACCACATTTTTCGATCCGGCCTTGTATCGGATTTCTAGGTCAAATTCCTGCAAAAGCAGGATCCATCTGATGAGCCTGGGCTTTACGTCCTTTTTGGCCAACAGGTGTCGGATGGCTGAATGGTCAGTGTAAATAGTCACGTGGGATCCCAGCAAGTATGAGCGAAATTTTTCAAGTCCAAATACTAAAGTGAGCAACTCTTTCTCAGTGACGATATAATTACGTTGGGCCTCCAAAGGCGCTCCTCCTCAGTAGCTACCGCTGTCGCTGCAAAGCGGGACAGCTCCAAGAAACACGTGCGGTACGCGCTCACGGTCATCGTCCCTTGGCGGAGAGTGTGGAACTCCCGCCTCCTCTGGTCCTGCCACGTCTGGGGAAAGTACTGGTCGCAGAAGAGGGCGACGAACCGGTCCCAGGTCGACTCGTCCCTCTCCTGTCCCCGGATCGCCCTCCACCACCTGTGTGCCGCACTCTCCAGCTGGTACGTGGCAAAGGCCACGTGGCACTCCACCGGGGGGCGAAGGGTGTCGAAAATCTTCTCCAGCTGCTCGAGCCAGTCCTCTGCCTCGGTCGGGTACTCATCCCCCGTGAAGGATGGGGGCTTCAGCTTCCGGAACTGTCCAAAGAGCTCAGAGTGGCGCTGTAGTGGAGATGCTGGTGCACCTCCAGGCAAAGGTGCCTCATGCACAGAAGTGTCGGAGGAAGGTGGGGGTGGCGGCGGCCCATCCCCTCCCCCGTGTCCAGCGCCGCGTCCATCGGGTGGTCCCACAGAGGACTCCCCCTCCGCAGCCCCAGGGTGAGGCGCTCGGGGCGGTGGGTGGAGCTCCTCTTGCACAATATCCCGTATCAGCTGGGCAAGGTCCTGGGCCTGGACGCCCGGGAGTAGTGGCTGGTCCACTCAGGCGTCGGCAACGGCACGCCCACCTCGCCGATCTCGTCCTCGACCGCGCCCGCGGCCTGCCTCACCAGTCCCGCGACGAGGCATCTCCTGCAAGGAGACGCGAAACAAAGCGGAACCCGTCAATATGGAACGATACCTAACGGAAACGTCTAAGAGCTCATGTCAAAAGATATGTTGTGGTGGCTACTCTAGTTATAAACATGTGAATTGGTTATTTTCCAGTCAGTTGATTCACTTCTCGGGACGACCTTGCTCTGATACCATCTTGTAACGACCCAATTCCCGAGTCCCTACGAGACACGGGAGCCGGACCGACTCGACTAATCCCAAGACCTAGTCGTCCAACGAGGAAGTAACCAAAAGAGCAGTAAAATAAACCACATTCAACATGAATTATAACTAGCAGCAACACAATACAACAGTAAGAAAAAGAACTACTACAGCATGTACCACCACAACAGTAGAACAACATTTATAACATAACAAGAACTACAAGTAAAGAAAAGTGCGGGAGTAACAAAAACTACTCACTACAGTGGAACAAAAAGGGCACAAAAGAACAGTGGTAACTCTACTGGACCCTACTCGGCCCAGCGTCCTCTGCAGCCGCTGACCCTGGCTGCTCAACACCTGGTCCTGAAAAGTAACGAGTGTAACACGTCAGCGAAACGCTAAGTAGAGTGGCAGCTAAAACTAAAGAAGCAGTAAAGTGTACAGTAGCTGTTTTATTTTCTTTCTTCCTTTATTTACGTCTTTCTATTGTTTCACAATTTATCTATTTCTCAGATCCTTCACTTGATCTCGAATGTTCCTCGTGGGAACGATTTTGGTTGCAGTCTTTTCCGAACTGTAGAAGTAACACGTGGTGCTCTCCTGGCCGGGAGAGTCCCCCGTGGTGATCCTACTCTCAGTCAACCACCCCAAGGTCATTGACAGACGTAATGGTGACTACGGCACGCGCGGTAAACGCACGGGTAGCTAACCTGCACTGGCACGCAGTCAGTTGTTTCCGTTAACGGGTGCGCCCAAAGCACAGCACGGAACCAGTATAGGGCAGAGCCCTCTCAGTAACAGGGGTCCAACCCCTCCACAGTAACCAAACAGGGGCCTTGCCCCTCCACAGTCCGCGCACCCTCGCCTAATTACCCTGGTTTGCCCAGTGAGCCTAACAAGTCAGTGTAGGTGAGCTAGTAGAACCTCGGGGCCCGTGGGGTAGCTAGTACTCGCCCTACACTAGTAGCTCTCCTCAGTACTGTGTACACGAGGGCCAACAAGTCGGTACAAAGTGGCCAGACCTAACCCCGGGTCCCTGGGGCGGCTGGCTCCGCTCTGCACTGAGCAGGTAACAGGTGCTTCCCTTGGCACTACGTACCCAAGAGACAACGCACCTCCACATCTTTCTTTCTCAGTTCCATTTCATTCTCTTTCCAGGAGTTCTACTCCTAATTCCCCGTAGGGTTCCAGCTCTTTTAACTCAGCACATTCAGGTTTCACCTTTCCAGTTTCACGTTCATACAACCCATATTCTCAATCATGTTCATTTATTCATAACAGGCAGCTGTTAAATCAATTTACAGGCAGTTACTATTTCCTTTTCACATTTTTCCAAGATTGCAATATGTATATTCATTTCGCTAGTTTTCCAGTCCTAGGATTTATGCCGTACCCTAGGATCTATCATTCAATCTAGTTTTCCAGCCTTAGGATTCATGCAATACCCTAGGATCTATCATTCAATCTGGTTTCTCATTCCTAGGATTCATGCAATGCCCTAAGTTCTATTAATTATTCCATAATTGTAACAAATTATGTTAATAATTTCTAAAGACACTCTACTAGCTACAACGGAAGTACTGGGGGCGTGGTCGGAAATCCCGCGCGCTTCCGCAATCCCCAAGAATGAAATGGAACGGGGTTCTATCACAAGGATCAAACACAAGGAGTTTCTCAGAACAGTATATAATTACTGTATACGGGTAGAGGATTTCATTCCGAAAAGAATGCAACTCAAAACGTGGAAAACGGACTTCGAACGGGCCCTAAACGGGTCAAAAACGACGAAATAGTCCAAAATTAGACGTCTGGAACATCTACCGGACGTCTTAAAAAGTGGATCAGAGGATACCTTTGTTTTGCGTAGTCTCTCAGGCATCCAGAAGCCTGCGGGGGCGTATGGCCTAGTTCCCAGACGTCCGATGGTCACCCCGGACGTCTGGAAGTCCTTTCGGTCGTCTGGCACTGCGGCCAGACGTCTGATTCGCGTTGGATGCGAATCTCAGCGCCTGCACGTACCCACTCATCGCTCTCAGTACAACGGTCGCTGTAACGACCCGATTCCCGAGTCCCTACGAGACACGAGAACCGGACCGACTCGACTAATCCCAAGACCTAGTTGTCCAACGAGGAAGTAACCAAAAGATAGTAAAATAAACCACATTCAGCATGAATATAACTAACACTAAGAAAGTACAGCAGTAAGGAAAGAAACTACTACAGTAGGTACCACCACAACAGTAGAGCAACATTTATCATATAACACGAACTGCAGGTAAAGAAAGTACAGAGGAAACAAAACTACTCACTATAACAGAAACAAAAGAGGTACAAAAGACTGTGGTAAACTCTACTGGACCCTACTCGGCCCAGCGTCCTCTGCAGCCGCTGACCCTGGCTGCTCAACACCTGGTCCTGAAAAAGGTAACGAGTGTAACATGTCAGCAAAATGCTGAGTAGAGTGGCAAACTAACTAAAGACAACAGTAGAGTGTACAGTAGCTGTTATGTTCTATTACTTCCTTTATTCACATCTTTCAATTTTCTAACTATTTCATTTATTTCTCAGATCCTTTACTTGATCTCGAATGTCCTCGTGGGAAGGATCTTGATTGCAGTCTTTTCCAAAAGTAGAAGTAGCACGAGGTGCTCTCCTGGCCGGGAGAGTCCCCCGTGGTGATCCTACCCTCAGTCAACCACCCCAAGGTCACTGACAGACGTAACGGTGACTACGGCACGCGCGATAAACGCACAGGTAGCTAGCCCGCACTGGCACGCGGTCAGTCGTTTCCGTTAACGGGTGCGCCCAAAGCACAGCACGGAACCAGGGCAGAGCCCTCTCAGTAACAGGGGTCCAACCCCTCCACAGTAACCAAACCGGGGCCTTGCCCCTCCACAGTCCGCGCACCCTCGCCTGACTACCCTGGTTTGCCCTAGTGGGCCTAACAAGTCGATCAAGGAGGCTAGCAGAACCCCGGGACCCGTGGGGTAGCTAGTACTCTCCTAACACTAGTAGCTCTCCTCGGTACTACGTACACGAGGGCCAACAAGTCGATATAGAGCGGCCAATCCTAACCCCGGGTCCCTGGGGTGGCTGGCCCCACTCTGCACTAAACAGGTACAGGTACTTCCCTTGGTACTGCGTACCTAAGAGACAGTACAAACTACATCTCAGTTCCATTCCTTTTTCTTTCCAGGAGTTCCACTCCTAATTCCCCGTAGGGTTCCAGCTCTTTATCTCAGAACATCATATGTTTCACTTTCCAGTTTCACGTTCTCACAATCCATGATCTCAATCATGTTTCTTTATTCATAACAGGCAGCTGTTAATTAAATTTACAGGCAGCTTTATATTCCTTTCCATTTTTCCAAGACTGCAGTATTATACATTCCACTAGTTTTTCCATCCTAGGATTCATGCCACATCCTAGGATCTAGCATACAACTAGTTTTCCAGCCCTAGGATTCATGCATCACCTAGGAGCTATCATTCCATACATTTCTCATTCCTAGGATTCATGCAATGTCCTAGATTCTAGTTATGGTTCCATACTTTAACAGATTTTAATAATAAACTTAAGCCACTCTACCAGGTACAACGGGAGTAATGGGGGCGTGATCGGGAATCCCACGTGCCTCCGCGACTCCCAAGACTGCAACGGAACGAGGTCCTATCACAAGGATCAAACACAAGGAGTGTCTCAAAATAGTGTATAGCTACTGTAGACGGGTAGAGGAATTAATTCTGAAAAGAGCGCAACTCGAATCGCGGAAAACGGAGCCCGAACAGGCCCTAAACGGGTCGAAAAAGACGATACTGTGCAAAATCAGACGTCTGTAACTTATTCCAGACGTCTTAAACAGTGGATCAGAGAATTACCTGTTCAGCGTGGTTTCCCAGACGTCCAGAAGTCTGCGGGGACGTCTGTCCTATCTCCAAGACGTCCGATGGTCACCCAGGACGTCTGGATGTCACTCCCGCCGTCTGGTACAACTTCCAGACGTCTGATTCGCAAGGGATGGCGAATCAGCGAACCTGCGCACAGCCAACTCCCTCCCTTAGTACGGTCAGTCGACAGGAAGGAAGAAGAAAGTGGGATACACACCTTTCAGATGTCTGTATGAGCTACCAGACGTCGTCCTCGCCGTCTGCCTATCAACCCAGACGTCTGATTCTGGAAATTTTCCAGAATCAGGGCGCGACCCGGCCTCCGCTCGTGACGCCGCCTGCGTCGCACCTCGCGCGTCTGCTGCTCAGATCGCAGCAGGTCCCTCTCCGCGTCGCTCCGCGCCCCTTGCGCCATCTGCCGGCCGGCCAAGCCGCTCCGACGAGCTCGCCCTCACGGCAGAGCTCCTCTCTCGCACGCCGCACCTCCTCCGCGCTCACTGCGGCCGCCGCTGCCGCCCTCGCGCTCACGCTCACGCTCACTGGCTGAAGGAGAAGAAGGAGGAGACGGTGGAGACGGGAGGGGAGGCGTGGCCTTTTAAGGCCGCGCGAGGAGGAGAGAGAAGGATTCGCGGCAGGGGAATCTGCAGCCGCAGGAGGGAGGAAGGGCGAATATGCGGTCTGCGCGCTCAGGCGCACAGACGACTCGCGTGTGTCGAAAATAACGGATTTCCAGACGTCTGGAAACTATCCCAGACGTCTGGTAAGACGTCTGGACAACCTTCCAGACGTCTTAAAAGACGTCTGGGCCGCACACTCGTTACAGTCGCAGAAAAGGATGAAGGATGAAAAATAACTTACTTACCAGACGTCTGGACAGTCCTCCAGACGTCTTCACCATCATATGGTTGGAAGGCCAGACGTCTGATTCTGGAAAAAGTTCCAGAATCAGAGCTCGACGCGCTCTCCGCCCGCGACGCACGGCCGCGCCGCGCCTCGTCCGCCTGCTGCTCGAGCTGCAGCAACCCTCCCGCGTCACTCCGCTCCCGCTGCTCCCCCGCCGGCCGGCTCCAGCTGCCCCGGCAAGCTCGAGCCCTCACGGCCGAGCGTCTCCTCCCTCGCGCGACACCTCCTCCCGCAACCCGCTGCGGCTGTCGCTGCCGTCGCTCGCTCGCGCTCGCGCTCGCACTCGCACTCCGGCTGGAAGAAGAAGATGGGAGCAGAGGAGATGAGAGTGAGGGAGAGGGTGAGGGCCCTTTTAAAGCCGCGCAGGGAGGGAGAGAGAGAGAGAGAGGGCAGCGCTGTGCCTGCGGAGGAGAGAGGGGAAAAGAAGCGTCGCAGGTCTGCGCGTGCAGGCGCGTAGACGAAATCCCACGTGCCGCAGAAATCGAATCCCAGACGTCTGGAATGGGTTCCAGACGTTTGGTCAGACCTCTGGGCCACCTCTCAGACGTCTTAAAAGACGTCTTGAAGCCGCGTTCGTAACAATGGCAAGGGGAAGTGGTCCTTCTTAGTGGCTTCATTAAGCTTCCTATAATCAATACACACCTGCCATGCGGTGGTGGTGCGGGTGGGGATGGATTCGCCATGATCATTGGTGACAACGGTGAGCCCAGCTTTCTTTGGAACCACTTGAGTGGGGCTCACCCAAGGGCTATCGGAGATAGGGTAGATGATGTCGGCATCAAGCCACTTGATAATTTCTTTTTTAACGACCTCTCGCATGTTTGGGTTTAAATGTCTCTACATTTGGCGGGAAGGTCGGGCCCCGTCTTCCAGGTAAATCTTGTGGGTGCAATAGGTGGGGCTAATTCCTCTTAAATCCGAAATGGTCCAACCAATGGCAGCCCGATGTTCTGAAAGGGTCGCAGTCAACCTGAGTTCCTGATCCTTGGTTAGATGAGAATTAATAATCACTGGGAAGGTCTGGTCAGGTCCCAAAAAGACGTACTTGAGACTCTCGGGCAATGGTTTAAGTTCAGGTGCGGGTGGGACCACAGTCGATGGGAAGGGAAAGGGCGGTAGTTGATCAGCATTGATCTCTTCAAATGGTGTCATGTGATGGTACTCAGCCTTACAGAGGTCCATGGGTAATGACGGTGACGGGTCAGAACAGTTACTACGGGTTTGGTGGTCTGAGACAGAACTGAGGGTGAGGCATTCCTCGATTAAAGTTTCCACAGGATCATGTTCCTTAATGTAATCACAATAAAAAGACTTTGTCGCCCGGAAGATATCCAATTGCATTTTCCTGTCCCCGAAGGCGATTTCCATACATCCCGTATCGCAATCAATGTTTGCTTTAGCCGTAGCTAAGAAAGGTCTGCCTAAGATTATGGGTCCGTTTTGTAATTTTTCAGGGACTTCCATGTCGAGCACCAAAAAGTCGACTGGGAAATAGAAGTCCTTGATCCGTACAATTACGTCCTCGACAACCCCCTTCGGGGTTTTCACAGATCTATCAGCCAGCTGGATGGTGACAGGGGTTGGTGTCAGCTCCCCAAAACCAAATTGGTGGTATAGGGTGGTTGGAATTAGGTTGATAGAAGCACCTAGGTCTAGGAGCGCTCTATCAAACGTCATGTCCCCGATATTGCAGGAAATCAGGGGTGCTCCTGGGTCAGTTCGCTTGAGTGGAAGGTTGCTTGATATCACGGAACTTGGTTGCTCAGAGAGTACAACCTTCCTAGGTGCTTGAGGTCTCGGCTTACGTTTGGGTGTACAGGCATCCTTTAAAAACTTGGCACAAGCAGGGATGTGTTTGACGGCTTCTAGGAGCGGAATATTGATCTGTACTTGCTTAAAAATTTCCAACAGCTCCTCAGTTTCCACAGTATTCTTCTTTTTCTTGATTGTTTCCAAGGCCTCAGGATAGGGTGTCTGAATGTGGATTGGTTCCATGTCTGGGTCCTTGGTTGGTGCCTCTTCTGAGTCGGGTATTTCAACAAGTAAAGTCTTGGGGAGAGTCGACCATTTGGGATCTTGGGTTTTGGTGCCGCTTTTCACGGTCACCGCATTCACAGAGGCATTAAGGCCATGGGGTGATCCTTGAGAAGACAAGGACAAAGAAGTGCCAAACCCAGGAGGTGTTTGCGGGGCTGGCTGGACCATGTGAGCCTATCCGGGGTTGCTTTGGAACCCTTGCGAATTTGGGCCTCTGTTAATTATGTTTCACGGGTTTGGTTGTGGTTGGGAAGGTAGGGATCTGATGAGAGCCTCATCATGATCCATAACTAGCTCGTTTTGACCCAATAAAAAAGATAAAAGCTCCTACATAGCCTAGAAGAAGGCTTAACTGAAGGAACAAGTGCTCTGAGAAGAAAACATGAAATAAAGGTTAAAACTGCAATTTTACCATTGCAGTACATAAACGGGACTTCTCAGAGGCAAAACATAGGTCAAATGGTCTAAATAAGATAAAAAGTGGGTTGAGTCAATCAGGAATGGGTTTATGTGCAATTTAAGAATTAAATGACACTTGGTAACCCTAAAACAGACCCGCATAAATTAACAAGGTTCCGATCAGAATAAAAATCAATTAAACCCTCTAAAAATCATGGAAAAACATTCTCTAGGGTTTAGAACACTTAATTTAGCCCTTGGAACCTAGTTTGACCTAGATTAGGGTCCTAGCTCTTCAATTAACCTAATTTGGGTTTTTACGCAAAATATCCAGTCAAACGAGGTCAAACCTAAAATCCAACTTCACCATTGGATTCGTTAGGTCCAAATTAGGTTTGTACCAAAATTTGGACCTAAGGGGAGGTCATCTTGACCTACTTTGCAATTTAGTACACCCAAAGTACAATTTGGTCCCTATCTTTTGAATATCTTTGCAGAGAGCCCCCTAAGTTTTTTGCCCCTTTGCAATCCGGTCCTGCCGCCATTATTAGGGCAGAACCGAGCTCCGGCGAGGTTTAGAGAGGGATTACTCTCTAATCCCTCAGAGATTCCCTCCCAGAAATGGAAGGGGGATTCTCTGAGGAATTCCCTTCCTTCTAAAGCCAATTACAATCGCTGGTGTGAACCCAATCTCTCGTGTGAACGCACGAGAGATTCGGGCATCCACCCTCTTTTCAACTTCGGCGAGCCGGCGGAGGTGATTGCGCGGTCTCCACGCGCTAGAAGGTTCGGCCAGCGCCTATAAAAGGCTCCCCAGACCCTGCCGCAGAACCTAAGCTTGATTTTGACGGAGATCCCCTCCAATTTCCCTCTCTCCCATCTCCAGCCAAAAGACCCGCAAGCTCCGGCGACCTCCTCTCCTCCTTCTCTTCGCTCTGCTGCCATACCAGCAGCAGAGTCAACTCCGCCGCTTCCTCCCACGTCGCGCCGTACCAAGCGCGCGTGTTCCTGACCTCTTCCTCGTCGCTGCTCCCTCCCTCAGGGTCCTTCTTCCCCGACGACGGCAGTTACGCGCCGTCCACTCCGCTGCCTCCCTTCCTTCCAGATCACCCCAGATACCCTCTCCATCCTCTCCTCTCTCTTTTCCCCCTGCTATTTTATCTGATTACCCCCCGACAGTGCCTAACCACCTCCATCGTCCTCGCCTCCGACCGACCTCCGGCGAGCCTCCCTCACCACTCCGCCCCTCCACACGGCTCGCCAACCCCCTCATGAGCTCCGCCTCACCACCAGGAACTCATTCCACCCCTCCACTGCCACTCCAGACCCCCACAGTAGCCCCCCGAACAACCCCACACCTCCGGCTACAGGTTGACCTAGGCATGCATGCCATGGCTGACCTGCAGCTGCTGCACCTGCCACCGCCTTCGCCGTGCCACGGCGAAATTTTCTAGCTAATCTAATTGGGCCAATAGGCCGTTCTTGTGTGTGACAGGTTGTAGCTCATGCCGCCATTGACGGTCGAAGCAGCGAGGAGCTTGTAGCAGCTTCAGGCACCAGGGCTTCCAGGCTGCAGGTGCAGCAGGTGCACGCAAGTGTTGCGAAGCGACTGAGGCCAGCAAGTCGCGCTGCAAAGCCAGCAGCTGGGGCAATTGCACGACGAGAATTTTGCGGGCGCGCGTGAAAGAAGGACTGACCAGATAGTCCCACATCATGGGATTGCAAAACACAGGTATAGTATAAATTATTTTTGTGTTTTACTCTCATTGCCTCCGTAAGCACAGGGGTGAGGTCCCTCACCTACCCTCACACCCGCCTCGTCCGCGGCTTGACCTCGCGGATCTGGTGGGATCCGACCCGACCCAAACCTTGAGCACTCCTCACGCACCACCACTTGCCGGTGCGCCTGGTCCCGGGTGCGAATCCGACTTGACTACCCTTGTGGCTCTGGGAGAGCGTCCTTGAGTGAATTGCTTGAGAGAGAGAGAGACGCTTGGGTAGAGGGACGGGGGTAGGTTTTGCTTTGGCTGTGGTGTGTGCAAGAAGGAAGAAGCAAAGGAAGCAGCGAGCACTTAGCAGCTGCAGAACAGGAAAAGAAGAAAGAAGAAGAGGCTGTGTAGCCGAAAAAGAAGTAGAAGCTTTTGTAGAGAACCAAAGAGAAGGAAGAAGGAAGGCAAGGCAGAAGAAAGAGAAGAACAAAGAGAGGCCAAGTGAAGACTGCAAAGATCAGAAGAAGAAAGGCAAGGCAGGAGAAGAAATAAGAGAAAAGAAACAAAGACAGGAAGAAGAAGCCTGCACAAGACAAGAAGCAAAGGCAGAAAGAGAAAGAAGTGCAAAGGAGAAGAAGAGCAACGAAGAAGAAGAGAGAAAGGAGAATACATTTAAGACGTCTGATACAGAAATCAGACGTCCAATTCTATTTTTCTTTCACAAATCCTTTTTAAAATTCTCTCTTTGAATCAATCCTTTTCATTTAACAGTTGTATTCTTTGGTTTTAAAAAGTACTGAGCTTGCTCCCCGTGTTCGACCTCGGATACTCTAGTTTTTCGAGTAATAAAATTCTTTATATTTGTTTAAACGTTTTGTCGGTTATACTACAACGTGATATACTTTAAACCCGCACAAAAACGTGAGAACAGGATCCTTGTTGTTTACAGTCCAAGAGTTGGCTTAACTGTCCCTTTACCAAGGCCATTTCCTCCTGATGTTTCTGGTTCATGTCAGCCATCATCTTTATTAGGGTATCCATTTGGTTTTGTGGGGGAGGGGCCACCCTATTCTGGTTATATTGGGGTCTAACTGGTGGTCTTTGCTGATAGGGGGCAAGTGTGGCTGCTGGTTTGGCCTGGGCTGATTTTGGAATTGCGGTGGTTTCTGGTTTGTCCAACCAAAGTTGGGGTGGTTATGCCAGCCGATGTTGTAAGTGTTGGAGAAAGGGTCAGGTTGCGCATATCCTTGGACGGCTTGTACATCTTCTAGGATAGCCGATGTTGATGAAGAGGGGAGTAATCAAGGGTCGAGGGAGCAAAGGTCCCTCCCTGGAACGTGGTCAGGGGTTGTTCCAGGTTCAGTTGGGTGAAGGGCTGGACCAGGTCAACATTATGCGCTCCCTTTGCTAGGGAGAAAGTCTGCAAGGGGTTCCTGGTCCGATTCAGTAGCTCATCAATCTTTTTGTCCACCAATTCCACTCGGTCCAACTTTTTGGTAATGATGTCCATGTCAACCATTCCAGAATTTGCTTGCACCTCATAAATCCCGCCACGGGGTTGACTGGACCTGTTAAACTGGTTCATGGAGGCATTGTTGAGCGAATTCTCGCTCATAGACTCAAAGAGCTCAAATGCGCTCTCCTCGTCTTTATTTAGGAAGTTTCCCCCGCATGAGGCATCGACGAAATTCCGTAGGTTGCTGTCCAGACCGTGGTAGAAGATATGGGCCAATTGCCACCTTGGAACTTCGTGGTGTGGGCATTTCCTCAAAAGTTCATTAAATCTTTCCCACGCCTCATGAAATTGTTCCCCACCCTGGAGTGTGAAGGTAGTGATAGCTCTTCTGAGGGCATTGGTCTTTCTTATGGGGAAGAATTTCTTTAAAAATGAATGCCTCAGTTCTTCCCAGGTGGTGATGGGTCTACCTAGGGTTCTAAGCCAATGAGAAGCCTTGTCTCTCAATGAGAAAGGGAACATCCTGATTAGAACAATGTCAAGGTTAATGTTCCTAGGTTTCACCGTTCGTGCTATGCGGTCGAAATCCTCTAGGTGCTGAAAGGGATCCTCATTTGAGCTTCCATGAAAGTGGCTCTGGATCAGACTTAAGACATTCGGTTTTAGGTCAAAATCATCTCCCCCCTCGGGGATCCTAAGGTGTGGCTCGACTCTAATAGCAGAAGGGTTATAGAAATCATGGAGGGGTCTTGGCTGGTCCTGAAATGGCGGTACATCAAGTGGTGGTTGCCCTGGTATGTCGTGGAAAGGTGGTGATGGTTGTTCTTGTGGGTTCTGTAACCGTTGTATGGCTTGCATGATGGTGTGGATTTGTTGTTGCTGAAGTCGATGGTTAGCATTGATTTGAGCTTGAATGATGGCCATAGCATCTGGTGGGGGTTGATCTTCAGCCTCATCTACCCTAGGTTCAGCCATGTTTTCAACAGAATTACGTCACCTAGATTCCTGCCCTAAAACACACAACTCGGGATGCAGTGAGTGCCTCCCGTGCATACACTAGAGAAGAACAGGAGGGGATGCGGAGGGCGACAGATGCGAGAAATGTGTTTCAATCAAGCACCCAAGTCTAGTCCTTATGGTGTATTCCTTAGGAGACCTAGAAATCTCACAAAGGGTGATTAAATCCGTAAGCACTGGACTCCCCTTCCCAAGGCTAATCTGGCCAGGTTGATTACGAGGGGATTGCAGGGAAGGTTCTTCCTTTGGCTTGCGCCTCCGGTTCCATAGACCCCATAACCGTGGTTGTTTGACACTGCCCCGCAGCCTAGTCACTAGATTCTACCAAGGGAATGAAAGCCAAGTGCCTAGTTAACAAAACCTCACCTTTTGAGACTTAACTCAGTCCTGCCTAGGGCACGTCCACTTAGTTTTAAAGGGTTAGGATAGTGCTTGTGCTTAGGGTGATGTGATGATGCGTTGATTGGGGTGGTGCCTCTTAATTTTCCACTTTCAAAGTGTGTGCTTTTAGCAAAACATGGTTTTCAAGCAAGGATTTGTTAAGATGTGGTGTCTTTTAGTGTTTCATCCTTACTTTAGTACTTTTTAGGGTTGACGTGTCTTAATGTTTTCAAACAAGTTTCAGTGGGCACGTCAAGTTCTGCACACAACTTGGTGAAAGTAGATTTCCTTTTCTTTTGTAGAGGCTCTAAAACCTTAGTGTACTCATCCTAATGATCATGCAGCTTCTATTAGATGAGTCAGTTTTAGGGTTGAGTGGTGCGACCCAGGTCAACTCACGGTGGCTTCGCAAACACCACTCAAGAAAAAGAAAAGAACACTCCAAGAATATTCAGAATGTTAGAGTGTACATTTTTTTGTGGGGTGATGTGTTAAGGATGTGGGTCAAGCAATCATACACCACGCCAATTTTTTTCAGTTTTTACAATTTTTTTAGCTTTTTCACGCAAGCAAACAATGAGAGACAGGTTACTCACTATCGGTCCTCGAGGCGCCTACTCCCTATCTACCGTCGTGGGATGCGTCGCTTCGCCGTCCATGCGCCGAATTCCTGCAACCGTCAAGTAAAAAGGAAAATAGGGCATTAGACGATGTGAGAATGAATGTGGAATGAAGGTGATAAAACAAATCCGTTGCCTCCCCGGCAACGGCGCCAAAAACTGACATGCTGTTGTGCGTGTTTGTTAAGGAGTGTCGTTATAGTCGCACTTGCAACGTCGATTTTAAAATAATTAAACGGAGGTGAGTCCGAGTGTCGGTCTTAGAGAGGCGTGAAAATCGGATTTTTATTTTACCACTTGTCACGGAAAGTGCGAAGTTTTGCTTGTGAAAGGTGCGATTTTGAAAATCGAGAGAGAGAGATAGAGAGAGAGAAGGTTTAGGGCTAGAAAGTTCTTTGTTTTGATCATGCAACTTGAACAGAAATTAAAATGACAACTGAACAAGAAAATAACTTCATTAAACATGCACTTATAGTTCATGACTTACAACATTAAATACATGCTTCAACAAAAATAATAAAAAGCTTAAAAGAGGGAGAGAGAGAGAGTGTGTGTGGAGAGCGACGAGGCAACCACGGCGGTGGAGGAGGCTCCGTCGGCGGCTCGTCGTCTCCGATGATTACAAGAGTGCCTAAGGCTAGCCAAGAGAGGGGTAGAGTAGTTGCAAGGGGGAGTGAATGCCTTGAATGGTGGTTGGAGGGGGTTTAAATAGAGTTAAGGGCTTCCTAAAAGAAGGGGCTTTAGCGACATCCAGAGCTTCGCTAAAACTGCTTCCAAAAGCGTCGGTGAAGCCCTCTCGCCGCCGGTCAGCCGCCCGCCTTGTTCCTTCTCCTTGCGGGATCCGTGGCCGCTGAACGAGAGCCGTCCGATCTTCGAGCCTTCCTCGCCTGCGCTAGGATCGCGCCTCGGGCATGCGTGTGCGCGCACGTCTCCGACCGACGTGCGCGTGCGCGTGGACGCTCGTGAGCTGCTGTCACGCCGCGTGGCAAGATCCTGGCCGCCCGTTGCTGATCGGGTGGCCCAATTTCTCCGCACCCGTCGCCAATCTTCAATTTCCACCCCATGCGGCTCGAACGCGCATCGCGTGGGTGCGGGCGTGCGCGCTAATCGTTGCGCCACGCCCGCGCTTTGTCGCGGCGACCGAGGGCAGGCGTGCGGATCTCGGCTGGCTGAAGGCGCGGCGAGCACGGGGGCGGGGCTGACGTGGCGCAATCTGAGCCGTTGATCTCCAGATCAACAGTTAGAACTCCTTAGGCCCATTGTAGGAGCTCCGGATGTCGGATTTGGCCGATCTTGAGTCTGTTGGACTCCGTTCGTCGTGTTGAATCCATCCATGCAGTCCGATTGCTCATCTGAGTCCTGCTTTGACAAATGCTTACACAAATGGCCATTAATACAGTTTATAAGCAATCTTGGTACATGATGCATGCAATGCTCCTATTCTATTTATGTCATGCCTTTTATTCTAAAGATGGGCCATATTCAACATAATTATCACCCCCTTGTGTAGTGTTATCACTCACCCCCACAACCAAACCTCAACCCAACCATCCACACCCACATTCATACTACCATCCCATTACCATTCCTAAGATCTCATTGCACATTTAAACGCCATTCTCTTAGGATTCAAGTAGAGTTCCTAATTTGTTTTCTAACAAGTTTGAGCATCGCCAATCCCGACATTTCACATGCTACTAGTAAGTCTCTAGTTTGTGCCCTAGGGTTCACATTCACCCCTAAATGGTTGCTAGTAAGAGCATGCCATTGACACCTATCATATCCACCAACGAGGCTAGATAGGGCTATAATAGGATTTTATCTGATTCCACATCTGGTTGAGTCGTTCCCAAGGGATATACTTAAGTATTTACTTTTCCTTTCTTATTGGTTCATAAGAGGGATTAGGTCGTATGAGTACCCATCTCAAATAATTAGTCTTACACGGGGCATGTTATGTCCTAGTTATTTAGACACAAAAGTAAAAAGGGGTAGAGGGAAGGCACTTTACCTCGGGGAACTGAGAGGATTGGTGGTTTGGTAGTTGGATCGAGCACCCCTCGTAGATATCGCATACCCTTCGTAGTGAAATGCATCCGTCCCGGACTCAAATCCTGGGTTGATCAAGGTATTACAAATCAGCATTACGAACTTAATTAAAAATTTCAAAAGTGTAAAAGAGCCTAAAATGCAGGGAAAGAGATCTCAAAAGATGGGGAATCGTGAGAGCTTTCCAATGGACCTTGTCACGTGCGATTCCGAGGTGAAACACGAGCGATTTCAAGGTGAAATGAGACCTAAACGGGCTCAGAGACGGCATCTAGTTCACATGAACCGACCCTAGGTTGGTTTGGTTTGGTTGGTTTAGGTGAACCAGCCTACAACCCCCCTTCCCTCCGTGCATGTGTGTATGCACGTTCCCAGCTTTCCTCCTGCCTCTTTAAGCTAGCATGCGCGAATAGAGAAAAAAAGAGAGGGGAGGGGTGGGTGCGACGAATGAGAAGGAGAGAGAGAGAGAGAGTGAAGCATGAGGAAGAGGGAGGGAGAGATGCTGCACGGAAATAAGAGAGGGAGTGATGTTGTGCCCTCCTCTTGTGGACCTCCTTCTCTCCTCTGATGGAGTGAACAAGTGCATCGCCCAAGGGTCTTGGAATAAGGGAGTGGTGGCCCAGGGATTGAGGGTGCTAGGAGTGGAGCTGGGCACTGATGGGCCTTGAGTGGCCATCAAAAGATTTGTAGATGTAGGGGGCGTCGTGTAGCCATAAGGCATCCATTGTTAAGAGGAAATGGTCGAGTCTCCAGCGCGATGAGAGGACTCGACCTAATGAACCTTAAGAAATCACCAGAGAGGCAAATGAGATTTGGTGACCTAGTTCCACCACAGGGGGAGTATAGTCTCCCAACTATACACTAGTGCTTGTAAGATTACAAGATTTCTCTTCCTTGCGACCCCCCTTTACTTGGGGGCCTCTCTCACTATTTATAACTTGGAAAGACCCCTAGCCTAGTGGCCTTGGTACCCTTTCTATCAAACTGCTCTTCTGCTGTCAGGATATAAATGGTCACTTCCGTCTTGTTGTGATCCTGGCTCTGGCTGTGCCAAATCTTTTGGCAATTCGAAGGGATCTAATTTCGGGTTCGGCTAGTCCGAGGCAGGTCGGGTGGTACCTGACCGACCTATTTGCCCCGTGGTCGGGTAGCCGAAACCTTTATTTGGTTGGGCGTGGAGTTGTAGATCCAGAGGCGATTTTTGCCCCTCATCATATGCCCCCACTTTCGAGTTAGCGCAAGCTGCTGAGAGAGTAGTATAGGTATTTAAGACTTCGCGGTAGATGATGCTCCCAAATGTATTGCTCATCTTTGAGCGAAGTGGGTGAACATTTGTCATGAAAGAGTTGTCTGATTCTTGTGGATGAGGTTTGGTGGTTTGCCTCTTTTGTCCGCCAATTGTAGAGGTTTGCGTGTACGAGCCTTAGTTCGTGCCGACCATAGGAGGTGGTGTTCATCGAACGTGGGGCGTATTAACTCTAGTTCATGATGGCCTTAGGAAGTGATGTTTGTCGAACTTGAACGTGGGGCGTAGGAACCCTAGTTTGTGTTGGCCTTAGGAGGCAGCATTGACAAATTGTTTTGCCATGTAGTTTGCTAAGGTGGGCATTAATTTTTGTTGATGTGAGAGGTCACGACCTCAAACTTCGTGCCCGCTCAATAAGGCGACCAATGCTTTTCTAGTGTTGGTCTGAGCACCTAATGTGTTATAACGTGTGGAGTTCTTGACCAATGGTTTTGTTAGTGCGATCAAGTGGCCATGTAATCCGTGCCGTGATGCCATCACCATCATTCACTATATCTAACATAATATGGCTAGGTCCTAAGGTTAAATTCACAAAATTAACACATTAAAGGGTATAACTAAATCAGGGTGGAAGAAAGAGAAATTGATAAAAATTGGAGATAATTCTACAATTTTCACAGACAATTACAAATGCAAAATAGCTGGAGGGTGAACTTATAGCTAATCAAAGGTCAATTGAGCTTAATTTTCCTAAAAATGGATTAGTACTGAATAATTCAAGATTTACATTCAATCTGAATGTTAATCTTTAATCAAATTGATAAATTTCTAACCTACTTTAATTAAAATAGTTTCAATGGAAATAAATGTGATTTAAACCTTCTAAAAATCAATAAGAATATTTTATAAGGTTTGGCATAGTCAATTTGATGATTGGAACCTATTTTGACCTAATGTAGAATCTCAGATGGAAATTTGGTATATTTGGGTCTAATCGTAAATTGATCATGCAAACTACGTCAAAATCTTAAATTAAAGTCACCCTTAAATTTTTCATGTCCAAATTAGGTTACCATAAAAATTTGGGGTCATTTGGACTTAATCTTGACTTAGTTTGCATTTTAACCCTTGAAAACCAATTCCCTAACAAATGAGCCCCTAACTTTTGATTTCTATCACAATCACCCCCCGAGCTTCTTCATCTTCTTCACAGAAAGGTCCCTCGACCTTCACACATCCATGGTGTGCGGGAAGGTGAGATTTGAGCTCGTTTTCCTACCTACTCTCTCAACCTTTCCTCACGAAATCTGGAGGACCAACTTTCCTCTCCACGCATCTAATGGAGGCGGTTGTTTCGCTAACGATTAACTCTTCACATCGGAATCCGCATCCAAAGTAGTTGTACCTAACTCGCTTTTCTCAAAGCTCTTCTTGCGAGTTTCCTAACCTCCTCACGCGACCATAGGGCCATAAGTTTTCGTGAACTCCTTTCGAGTTTTGGCATGCAAAATTTTGTCGTGAATAACTACTCTTTCCTCTCCTCCCCCGTCACGCCATTATCAAGCACCTTGGAGCTTCTCCATCTACCTTCCTCGCCGCGTCTCTCCACCAACAGAGGCCGTAGCCCTCTTCCTCTTTTCATCTCCATCTTCCTTACCAAAGGAGGCGGTTCCTATCTCCATCGTCACTCTAAACTCCTTCGCCAGATTTTGACTTCTCCCCCAAGTTCGATCGGCCACATCGACCTCGCTCCAGCATCTTCCTCAACTCCTAGGTACCCCCTTTCTCTTTCTCTCTCTTCCTAGAGTAGTGTAGCCTATTTAGTTCTAGGTTTAGATCCAAAACACCACTCCATGCCATCAACTTCCCCACTCATGGCGTGTTCTCCTGCCAAATTCTGGTGACCACGCCCTCGCTGCTCCTCACCCCCTCGCGCATCGTTGTTCACCCCACAACCTTCTCCTCGACACGAAGAACAAAAGTCCCCAACAAATTTGGGTTTTGAACACTGCCGATCCTTCATCAGACACCCACGTCGGCCGACGTCTTCCTTGCCTCCGCTGGCCACCTCTGGGCTTCCTCGCACCAAATCAAGGCCACGACCACCTTCAGTACATCGCAACGAAGCTTTCCAACCCCTTAGAAGCGAGCTTTGACACCCCTCATGCCAAGCCAACCAACCCATCAACGGGTTCGCCGACCCTTCGCCAGCCACCTCTGTGCGTTGTCGCACGAACCCAACAACTCCACCTTCAGTGCACCACGCGGAATCTCCTCAACACCTTGGCTTGAAGCTTGGAGCTCAGAAGCTCGCCTACTCCATCCACCATCGACGCCCTGAAGAAGAAAAAGAAGAGAAGAAGGACCTAATCACAGAAGAAACAAATTTCCAGGGACTGATTTACAAGGTTGTAAGGACTTAATTATAGGGATTCAAGGACTGGCTTGAAATTTTTCTTAAATTGGTTTCAAAATTTGTTGTTAAGTAGCTTCTAGTGCCATATCTTATCCAATATCCCTGTTAATGCTCAATTGTGCTTTCTTATTCAAATATTCGATTACTATTTGATTATTAGTTCCGAGCATTATATTACCAATTAAGTATTTAAGAATTTCTTCAAGCACTTGATCTCATCTCCTGATTTCACAAGTTTGAATTTCTTTTGAATGAGGTCATACCTAAAGGCAAATTAATATAATCTAGTTCTTGGATTTAAAATCCAAATAGTAGTATTTGCGTATTTTTCTTATTTCCAAAGACGATCTCGGATTTTCCTCATCAATTTGAGTTATAAATTTTGAATGTAAACGTGCTTCTATCGACTATACTATGATGCAAAACGAATTTTAAAACACGGTAGAAGCTTAACATGCCATATCTTGGGGGATTTCGTTCCTTGGAAAGCTGCAACTCGTAGGGGGTAGTGACGAAATGCAAGTAAGGTTATTTAATAAGGTGACTCTATACACAAAAGGCTAAAACACTTATACTACTTTTATGTATACAACACACAGATATATGGATCATACATATACTATATTTATTATACATGTATATAAACTTATGCTATGTACTGATATATATATATATATATGCATATATGCATACACTATATACATGCTCTAACACAACACACTCACATCTCACTTCTTTCCAATACTTAGGCAATTTTCACACTTCTCTAACACGTTGAGCACACCTTGGAGCTCAACACTTGGCCATTTTCTAAGTTAGCCACTCGCTCACACAACACTTAGTCCTCACTAAAAAAATTAGGTTTTTAATGTGCGAATCGGATTTTTCGTGAGATACACAGCACCTATATGAGTGGGATCAGATCATTACGAAGCCCGATCTTAATTCTTTAGTAGGTGGTTTTTAGTGCATAATCTCGAGCCAATACTGGCTTAATTGAACTGCACAACAAGACCGGACACCTAGCTCACATATGCTCAGAATGCTCATAAAAGAAGGGTGTAAGGGGGTAACAGGGTATTTGTGCACCCAGCTGTTGAGTCATTTTGCGAGGCAGGATCGTGTTTTAAAAAGAGGACGTTCGTTGGAGTATATTTGAAATCTCCGCGAAAAATGATTAACAATTTATTTACTCGAAAACTAAAGTATCTGAGGTCGAATTCAGGGAGAAAATTAGTATTTTAGAAGCTAAATCACAATTTCAAATTACTCAAAAGATGATATCAATGCAATCTAATGTATATAAAAACTAGAGAGAGAGAATGCAAAAATAAATTTGTCTTTCTTCTTTCGCTTTTCTTCCTTCTTTCTCTTCTCTCTTTCTTTTCTTAGACGTCTGATTCTGTGAATCAGATGTCTTAACTGGCGAATGCTATAGTACTTTCACTCTTTCTTCTTCTTCTTCCTCCTTGCCTTAAGCTTTGGCTGCGGCTCCTTCTTCTGTTCTGCTTTGTCTTCCCTTGTCTTCCTCTTCTTCTTATCTTCTCTGTTGCGCCTCCTCCTTCTTCTTTTTTGGCCTCTACAGTCTTTCTTCTTCTTATTTTCCTCTCTGCTGTGCCTCCTTCTTCTTTTTCTTCTCTTCCTCTGCCGCTCATCTGCCTTGAGTTCTCCTTCCTTCCCTTTTCTTCTTCAGCTTCTCTGCGGCTATAGTGCCAACTTCCTTCTCCTCCTTAGCTGCTTCTTCCTCTTCCTTCACCTTCTTAGCTTTCTTCTTTTCCTTGCATACACGAAAGAGTGCAAAACCTATCCCCTACCCTCCCCCGCATCTCTCTCTCTCTATTTCGCTCTTAGGAATGCTCTCCCAGAGTCGGGTAATCGGGTCGGGTTACGCGCACCCGTGTCCAGGCGCACCGGCGTGGGTGTGACACGCAAGGAGTGCATGGGATAGGTAATCGGGTCGGGTGCCAGATCCGCGGGGGCAGGTCGCAGACAAGGCGTGAGCGAGTGAGAGCGAGGGACCTCACCCCTGTGTTCTGAGGCGAAGAGAAAGAAACACAAATTCAATTTAACTCACGCTGTGCACTCCTGGCTTTCTGAGGTGGGACTAAAAGTCCCACCCGCTTCACTCGCGCCCGCACAGGAGGACTTCGCCTAATTGCCACAGCTGCAGTCGCTCTCCAGGCTCGCTCTCTGTCTGGATGTGTTCGCACACTCAACGCGCGCCACCTGGAGTGCAGCACCTGGGTTGATGCAGCCACAAGCAATGCTTGCGAGCTCCTTCAAGCCATCGCTAATGGCGGCAAGGGGGGTCGACCTAAGATTCACGCATACGGCCTTGCGGCCTCATTAGAGCACATGGGAAATTTCGCTGTGTCATAGCGAAGGTGCCTAGCTGGGTGGTTGGCTGCGGGGTGGCCTAGGCGTGCGTGCCTAGGTCACTCTGTGGCAGTTGTGATGGGTGTGTTCGGGGAGCACTTGGGGAGGTGATGGCGGTTAGTGGAGGGTTGAATGATGATTAGTAGGTGATGGCAAATGTTCTGAGGTCAGTGGCGAGGCGTGTGGATGGGTGGAGCGATAGGAGAGCCTTCGCCGGTGGTCGGCCGGAGATGGGAACGATGGTGGTGGAATGCGATGTTGAGGGGATAAAAATAGCAATAAAGATAGGGGAAATAAAGAGGGGAGAGAAAGGAATAATTCTAACCTAGCTAAGCGGATGAAAGGGGGCAGGAGGCAGACGGCTCGTTCCTGCCGTCGCCGGAGACGAAGATGTCCAGGGGAGGGGTGACGGCGACGACGACAGGGCTAGAGGCGCGTGCGCGGGTGTTGCATGACGCGGAGGAAGGCAGTGAAGGCGGCTCTACCACTAATATTGTGGCAGAGCGACGAAAAAAAGGACGAGGGCTCGCCAGAGCTAGCTGGACTCTTGACCGGAGGAGGATGAGACGAAATTGGGGGAATTTTTCGGCCAAGTCAAGCTTGCCCCCTTCGGCCGGGCCTGGTGCTTCTTATAAAGGCATGGGTCGAGGGTCAGGCGCAAAGAGGTAGCCAAAAGTCCTCGCCGGAGGCATGGCCGAGCGTTGTGCACGAGAGGCATGGGGAGCTGCTCATGTTGTAGGGGGTTTCACAGAGGACTCCCCTTTCAAATCTGGGAGCAGCTCCCTGAGGAAACGAGGAGAAATCCTCCTCGAAACCTCGTTGGAGGTATGGGTCCTTGCTGCAATGGCAAAGGGACTTGAATGTAGAAAGTGACGAGAAAGTTGAAGGGGTTTTCGCAAGGGTTTTCAAAAGTTAGGGGCTAGAATGTAATTGGTTGGACCATTTTGCAAAGTAGGTCAAGATGACCTTCCCTTAGGTCCAAATTTTGGTACAAACCTAATTTGGACCTAAGGAATCCAATGGTGAAGTTGGATTTTATGTTTGACCACGTTTGACTAGATATTTTACACAAAAACCTAAATTAGGTCAAATATTGAGCTAGGACCCCAATCTAGGTCAAAATAGGTTCCAAAGGCCAAATTGAAGGTTCTAAACCCTAGGGGATATTTTTTCATGAATTTTAGAGGGTTTAGTTGATTTTTATCCTGCCTGGAACCTTGTGAATTTAAGTGGATTTGTTTTAGGGTTACAGAATGTCATTTAATTCTTAAATTTCACAATAACCCTTTTCTGACTAAACCATCCCACTTTTTCTCTTATTAAGTCCAATTGACATATTTTTAGCCCTTGGAAAATCCCGTTAATGAACTGCACTGGTAAAATTACAATTTTACCCTTTGTTTCATGTATTCTTTTTAGATCAGTAATCTCTTGAGTTAGACTTTCCTTTAGGTTATGTAGGAGCTTTTGTTCACTTTATTAGGTCAAAATAAGTTAGTTAGGGCTCATGATGAGGTTCTCATCACCAGCGCTAACGACTGGTCAGCATGGGTGCACGAATCAATTTATACGCATGCGGGCACTACTGAAGTTCCGAGGTGGGATAATGTAGAGTCTAAATTAAATCCAAATTTAAAATAAATTATACTATTAGAATGCCCTTACACATGGCTACTTAATTATGTAATTAATTTATAAAAATAACTTATTTAATTATATTTAAAAATTACATAGACTTAGAGCTATGTACATGTTTAATTACGACTTAATTGCTTAATTACTGTACAGATTAATAATTTAATGATTCAATTGATTTATAAGTTAGTTAATATATATAATAAAGTATTTATTATACATTTTTAATTTATTTTAGAATGTTTATTTTAATTTATGTACATTTAATTATATGTTATTAATAGATATGCACATAATTTAGTTATAAATACTAATATTTAGTAGAAATATATTATAAATAGGCTGAAAATAATTAAAATTAATATATACAAATGCACAACACAAATTACTTCAGTAATAAGTTAAATTACTAACTTATTTTATTTTAACTTAATAATTTACTTAATTAACTTAATAATATAATTATTTACAATAAATATATAAATAAATCAATGTACATATATCATACAGTATATAATACTTATTTAAATTCATATGTGTAGTAATAGATACTATTATACAAGTTTTAAATATTTATTTATAATTACCTTAATTTAAGTACATATAATCTACTATAAGTTAATATATAATTATATAATAAAGATATATATACAGTAACTCATCCTAAATACTTATTTTAATATATATAATATATTTATAAGTTATTTATGTACATTATTTATATATATTACAATATTTACATTTAACTTAATGTTAAGTTATATGTACAAGTACAAATAGTGTATACATGAGATTCTTGTGTATTTTCAGATTTTTATAATCTTTTTATGTTTTATAGAGGTAGGAGAAGAGAGAGAAGGTAAAATGATAGAAGAATTGTTTCTTTTTATCATTTTGAATGTATTTCTTTTATTAAGTTGCATAGTAGACTGAATCGTCGGTTGCTCGGCTGATATGTTGTACCAGCGTAGGGGATCAGAATACTTCAAAAATTTTAGTATATTTAAACAAATACCTGATCTTACTCAAGATAGGTTTATTTTATTTTTTTACAATCTAACGTAGTTAAGGCTTTAAAGAGTATTTTGAAATGAAACCTAAGGCCTCAAAGTGAGATATATGTGCTGAAAATAGGATATATGCACTTGAAAACATTCAACACAACATATGAAAGGTAGATGAGCAATTAAACATGATTTTAACATTACTTTTCAAGTCAAATACATTTTGGTCAGAAAAACCATTGCATTCGTGCTGACAATGAAACTTAACATGAATTCAGACCATTTGAATCAAGTTTTAAGTCAAATAACGGTACATGAATGCTTATATATGTTGTTCTTATCGTTACAATGCCTGAATAGCTCACTTAAATCCTTAAAATAATTTAGACTCCTATCCAAAATCCATCCTAGAACTACTCCAGATAGTCCAAAATAGTCACTATTGCTGCTGTTGGTGCTGTATGTGCAACCTAACTAGATGAAAGCTCTGATCAGACCTTTAGTGTCTGATCTGAGGTAATTCAAGACCATTCCTAGATAAAAACATCTCAAATTCATATTGATACTTCTTAAAATTCCACCCAAACTTGTGCAACTGCTGCTGCTACAGTGCCAACTTGTCAAATTTTCAAGTCTGATCTGATCCTCACAAAATGCCATCATTAAATCTGGAAAATCAGACCTAAAGGTCATTCAAACACAAAACAATTTCATCCCAAATCTAAAATGAAAATCCATGGGTAAATCCGTTCAAATCATTGATAGAGCAGTTCCTACTGCTGTAAATCCCAATAGATCAGAATTAACTAGATCAAATCCGCATCTAATCTATCATACACACTCCATAACTGGTACATATATAATTCATTACAAATCAACTCAATCCAATTCCCATCTCATGCTATAGATAATCTGAAGATGAAAGATCAAATCAGACATTAAAACCGTTTCAAAAGCCATCACAAAGCTTTATCCAAATAAAACAAACCTCATCCAAACCTGGTTGGCAACTAGAGATTGACTAGGATTAAAATCCATATGTTGCCTTCTTAGACGATTTATTCCACTATCCATTCTATCATCCAACCAAGCATTTTTTTAATTTATATTTTCTAAAATTTAATATAGAATTTTTTACACGTATGTCATTGGAAATTAATGAAATTATTTTTCTATAAATATTGCTATTAATGCCATTAAAAAGTATAACTCTTTTGTGAAAATGACCCTTAGGTTAAGATCCGTTTGAGTTAAGTTAACTGGCATTTGTTTCCTTCGCCCTCAACTTTCTCCCCTAGCATCTTCCTTACTTTCTTCCTCCATCGACCTCCTCCCCCTTAGTGCAACTCCCCCAAACCCTCCTCCCACGCAACCCAGTAGCATCCCCGAAACCCACTGACCTCCCCCTCCACCAGCATCCTCACCCCCCCCCCCCCCGGCTATAGCTCCTCCAACCAATCCTCCACCCTTGGTGAGTCCCCAACCATCCTTCTCACCTTCATCCTCCACCAACCTCCTTCCCCTTACTCCAACTCCCAAAACCCCCCAGCTATAGCTTAACGCCCCATACCCCTCATCCTCCATCATCCTTGCCTATGCTGCAACTCTCTCCCCCAATCCTCCTAATCCACTAGCCTCCTCTCCCTTGCTGCAACTCCCTTGGCCCATCCTCCTACATTGGTCTCCTCCCCCTTACTGTAGCTCCCTCCACTAGCCCCCTCCCTTGCTACAACTCTCCCAACCCATCCTCCTCCACTGGTCTCCTCCCCCCTACTGTAGCCTTCCCCCTCGACCCTTCCACCAACCTCCTCCACTTATGAAACGACCCGTCACCATTCGGCCCTTTAAGACGACTAGGATGTTCATCAAACATCTGGACAAAGAGCCAAACGTCTGAAAACGCTTTTTCCTTTCGGTGCGTACCATGCGCATGCCACTCTCTCGCCCATGCCTCACGCCTCACCCAGCAATGGCCTCACCCGCACCTCGCACAACTCCCTGCGACAGCCATCCCTCTCCCTTCACCTTCCCTCCATTTATAATCCCCCTCCTCCCCCTCTCCATCTCACACCACCACAGCCGAGCGGGAGAGAGAGAGAGTAGGGAGCCAGAGCGAGAGCGAGCGGAGAGCTCATCGCGTATGAGCGCAAGAGCGGAGCGTGTTGTGCTATTTTGTTGCAGCGCCTGGGCGAGGAAAGCCAAAGCAGTTCCGCGAAATCAGACGTCCGAGGCGACATCCAGACGTCTTACTGGATGTCCGAAGGTAGAGTGAGATGTCAGATAGAGATCTATACGTACATATACACAGTGTACGTATATGTGTTAGAAGTTGGAAGGTGGACCGAGGTAGTTTCAAATGTCCGGGAGCACTTCCAGACGTCTGACGAAACCCTTGGATGTAGGCACTGCGTTCCAGACGTCCGATAGAGGCACCCCGAGAGAGGTATGCCTGAGAGTTGATTTAAGACGTCTGGGATCTCTCCTAGACGTCTGATTTCTGTCAGAACCCATGTTTTTGGGCTCGTTCAGGGCCCAAACGATGTCGATTTTTTGTAAACGAAACATCGTTGTTTTTCGTACGAATTTCTTCACGTAATGGTAGCTTGTCTATATCTTTTGGAATCCATTTGACTTGTCCATCCACGTCTTAGGTCTCCAGTCCGTCGAGCGTACGGGACCTATGGAGACGTCAGGAGCTGCTGTACGAGCCCCCCCCCCGGTTATCCTGGTAGAGTGGTTCTAACTAATTCTCCCAGTTAATAAAATGCATGCAATTAGTTAAAACCTAGGATGAGAGATGAGTCCTAGGAAGAAATAAACGCATGCTCTAGAATACAACTATTCAAGTAAATCCTAGGTTATGACATGAACACTAGGGATAGAAAAGACGCATGTGTAGAAAGATGGATGATTAAATAAATCATAAGCCACCTGTAATGAACTATATTAACGATAGAAAGAAAAAGAACTCGTATTGTGAAAACAGAGATGCCTGTTCTGTATGTAACAAATCAGATATGGAACAAAGAAAAGTTCATGTACGAACCCTACGGGGAATGTAGAATGAGATAAGAACACTGCCATACTAGAGAACCAGATGGTTTTGGAATTGCCGCCCACGGGTGGCCTTTAAGGGAAGTGAGCTAACCTTCGTGTACATGGTACCGAAGAGAGCAATTATCCTTTATAGTGTAGAGGGGAGCTTGCCGCCTTGGTTGAGACCTAGGGTGGGTTTGGCCACTCTACGTTGACTCTTGCTGGCCCTCGTGTATGTGGTACCGAGGTGAGCTACTTAGTGTAGGGGGGAGCTAGCCGCCCCAGGGGGCCCGGGGTTAGGTGTGGCCACCCTACACTAACTCTTGTTAGCCCGTTAAGCAAACCTGGATAGTCGAACGAGGGTACGCAAACTGAGGAGGGGTGAAACTCCTGTTTTGTTTTGTTATGAGAGGGCAAGGCTCTATACTGCTCCACGCTGTACTTTGAGGCGTACCCGCTAGTGGAAACGACTGACCACGTGCTAGTGCGAGGTAGCTACCCGCGCGCTTATCACTTGTGCCGTAGTCACCGCTACGTCACGACCGTGACCTCGGGGTGGTAGACTGGGTGTAGGACTCCCACGGAGGGACACTCCCGGCCAGAAGAGTGCCACGTGTGCATCCTACATCAGGGGAAACTGCAAGCAAAATTATTCCTTTAGGGAACAAGAAGATTAATGGGATGAACCCTGACTAGAGATCTCTACACAGAAAATCATTATAGGATAATTTGGATCGGAAAGTAATATGTTAATCTACCTGTTAAATGTATTTTTATGTTAGCCACCACTCTACTCAGCGTTAGCTGACTCCAGTTATATAATTTTGTACAGGTCAGGGATTTGAGCAGCACGAGCTACCGGCTGCTGAGGACGCTAGGCCTAGTCAAGTCCAGCTTTAGTTTCTACTGCTTGTTGTAGTGAGTTCCTGTAGTTATGTTTTTCAACACTTTCTGTTATGTTCTCTATCTGTACTAGTTCTGTTGTGATGGCAGTATTCCTGTTCTTGAAGGCATGTAATATTCTAGAATTACTGTTCTTTCATTTTCATTTTTCTTTCTGCTTAGCTACTGTACTTGCGTGGTTGTGGATTGATGCATGTTATTTGGTTATTTCTCGTTGGACGACTGGGTAGTGGGATTAGTCGAGGTGAGCCGATCTCGAGTCCTGTAGGGATCTGGGTTCGGGTCATGACAAGATGGTATCAAAGCAAGGTTGTCCCGAGAAATAACCAAATAGTTCAAAAATCACCACACTTGTATAAGTAGCTAGGATAGCCATCACAACGTTTTATCTTGATTGTCATTTCCGAGTCTTACGTCTCCTCTGTAGCTAAACAGTCATCGACAATCCCGTTCCTTTTCGATCTCCATGCAGGAGATCCCTCACCAGAGAGCTCTTGAGGCGGGTCGCGGACGTGGTCGTGGCCGAGGGCGTGGTCACAGGGGAGGGCAAGCGATGGCCGAGGACGGAGCTGCTCCACCTCTCCTTCCGAGCATTCAGGCCCCAGACCTCGCCCAGCTTATCCGGGATCTCATATGGGAGGAGCTCCATCAGCCTCCTCCTCAGCCTCCTCTTCCTGGGGATGTGGAGGGGGAGTCCTCCGTGGGACGGGTGAGCCGCCACGACGCTGGACGTGCTGGAGGGGGAGGGGGTGATCCTCCACCGCCCCTACCTCCTTCAGACACTTCGGGGCACGAGTCCTCCTTGCCTGGAGGTGCACCCATTCCTCCGTTGCGGCTACACCACGAGGTCTTTGGCCAGTTTAGGAAGCTGAAGCCCCCCTCTTTCAAGGGGGAGGAGAGCTCGTCTGAGGCGGAGGATTGGCTATAACAGATGGAGAAGATCTTTGACACCCTCTGTCTTCCTGCAAAGTGCCACATGGCCTTCGCCACGTATCAGCTAGAGAGTGCAGCTCATGGAGGGCGATCAGAGAACAGGAGGAGGGAGAGCTGACGTGGGACCTGTTTGTGGTGCTTTTCTGTGAGCAGTACTTCCTTCAGACTTGGCAGGATCAGAGGAGGTAGGAGTTCCACACTCTCCGCGAGGGGACAATGACAGTTAGCGCGTACCGTACGGGTCTCCTGAAGCTGTCACGCTTCGCCCTAACAGCCGTGTCCACCGAGGTGGAGCGCCTGTGGAGATTTACCGAGGGTCTCCGACTTGCCATTCGGGGATATGTAAAGCCCCTGAAGCTGCCTACCTTCTCCTGCGTAGTCGAGGCTGCCATGACCTATGACGAGACCAACCCGTCCATGCGAGACATTGATGGAGGACGGAAGAGGCCCTACCCGCAGGAGCACTCACAGGGCTGTCGGGAGAGGAGGCACCAGAACCAGCAGGGGAGCTATCCCGTTCTGTGGGTCCACCAGGGACCTTTAGGAGTCCCTGATAGGGACCAGCCGACGGTAGCAAACCCCCACCCAGTCACTAGCAGGGACAGCAAACAGAGGGAGGAGGTCGCATACCCCTCTGTTATCAGTGTGGCCAACCGGACCACATACGGAGGAATTGTCCATCTAGGATCGGAGCGCAGTCGACGCTCCCAGCATTGAACATTGGAGGCCGATCTGGCGGCCATGATTACTAGGGCCTGAGGAGGAGGACAACAATCGCGAGGAGGGTACCGGCTCGCTATTTCCCACCCGACCCAGAGCACGATTGCTTCTTCTATATCGAGGGCAGAGGGGCGTGTTAACGCCCTGACGCATGGAGATGCTAAAGCTTCAGGCTCCATAGTGGCAGGCATGGTTACTGTTTCCGGTAGGCTTGTTTACACGCTTTTTTATTCTGGTGCCACACATTCGTTTGTTTCTACAGAGTTTACAGTCAGCATGGGGTCGAACAGTGTACTTTCAGAGGAGCCCTTCCTGATTAGAGGACCAGGTGGGCAGGTGTTTGTTGCTGAGGAGGTTTTCATCGACTGTGAGGTCACGATATGGGGGAAATAGTCTTCCGATAGACTTGACCACGATCCCGATGGAGGATTTCGTGTGATCTTGGGGATGGATTGGTTAGCTGCATACCATGCCCTTGTAGACTACTTTGGGAGAAAGATTGTTTTCTCCATACCACTGTTGCCTTTCTTCCAGTTCCACGGCTAGCCAGTAGACGGAGGATTCAAATGTATCTCCGTGCTTCAGGCAGCGAAGCTACTGAGCCAGAGGTGCGAGGGCTTCCTTGCTTACGTCCTAATAGAGCTTGGCCCTGTTGTCAACTTACAGAGTATTCCGGTGGTTCGTGAGTACCCCGACGTCTTTCAAGAGGAGTTGCCAGGACTACCACCTGAGCATGAGATCGAATTTGAGATCTCACTGGTATCAAGGATCGACCTCATTTCTACTGCACCATACTAGATGGCCCCGCTTGAGCTGCGAGAGCTCAAGTCCCAGCTACAGGACCTGCTAGAGAAGGGCCTTGTAAGGCCCAGTCCCTCTCCACAGGGAGCCCCCGTCCTATTTGTAAAAAGCACGGTACTCTTCGGCTGTGCATCGACTACAGACAGTTGAATCGGGTCACCGTCAAGAACAAGTACCCGTTGCCACGCATAGATGACCTCTTCGACCAGCTGAGAGATGCCACGGTATTCTCCAAGATAGATCTGAGGTCAGGCTACCATCAGCTGAGGATTAGGGAGACCGACGTCTCCAAGATAGCCTTTCGCACGCGGTATGGTCGCAACGAGTTCTTGGTCATGCCGTTTAGGCTGACCAACGCCCCTACCGCTTTCATGGACCTAATGAACCACGTCTTCCGACCGTATCTGGATCAGTTCATGGTTGTATTCATTGACGACGTACTCATTTACTCTCGAGATCAGACACAGCACGAGCAGCATCTTCACATGGTCTTATATACCTTGCGACGGCACAGGCAGTACGCCAAGTACAGCAAGTGTGAGTTTTGGTTGAGACAGGTCACCTTCCTAGGCCATGTGATCTTAGAGGATGGGTTGGCTGTGGATCCAGCCAAAGTGGAGGCAGTGCTCAGGTGCGAGAGACCACGTACAGTGATGGAGATTCGCAGTTTTCTGGAACTGGCTGGCTACTACAGATGATTTATCCGAGGATTCTCGCAGATTGCACGTCCTATGACTCAGTTGACTCGGAAGGACGTACCTTTTGCCTTGACGGACGAATGTGAGTCTTGCTTTCAAGAGCTGAAGGAGAGGCTGACCTCAGCTCCTGTACTCACCATCCCTGACAACGATGGCAGATTCGTCGTCTACACAGACGCCTCGTTGCAGGGATTGGGAGGTGTGCTCATGTAGTAGGGTCACGTTGTCGCATATGCCTCGCGGCAACTGAATCCCCACGAGCTGAACTACCCCACCCACGACTTAGAGCTTGCAGCAGTCGTCCTCGCACTAAAAACCTGGAGGCACTACTTGTACGGAGAGACGTTTGAGATTTTCACTAACCATAAGAGCCTTAGATACTTGTTTAACCAGAAGAAGCTCAACATGAGGCAGAGATGTTGGTTGGAGCTCCTGAAGGACTATGATTGTAGCATCTCGTACCACCAAGGAAAGGCCAATGTGGTGGCTGACGCCTTGAGTCAGAAGGAGCCCACCCACTTGGCTTGCTTACGAGCGCAGAGTTGGAGACTCATGGAGGAGTTAAGCAGCTGGCGACCCCAGGAGTCACAGGGGTACTGCGGGGCAGTGACAGTGGTGAGGCGGACACGACTAGAGCTGATGGATTGCATCATGATTGGACAAATGACGGACCCATACCTATGAGCACAGGGAGACCGAGTATTGGCAGGGAGCCCGGGGGAATCTCGTTCACTGACGAAGTCCTGCATATAAGGGGACGCTTGTGCGTTCTTAGATATGAGGAGCTGTTGAGGGAGCTTCTGGCTGAGGCACACGGATCCAAATTCACCATACATCCCGGGTACACGAATATGTATCACGACTTACGAAGTGATTTCTTGTGGAGGGGCATGAAGCGGGGTGTTGGTCTTTTCGTTTGGCAGTGTCTGATACGCCAGAGTCAGGAAGTGATTGAGTAGATCCATCGACGACTGCGTACCGCCTGGAGCAGGCAAAAGAGCTACGCTAATATGAAGCATAGGAAGGGATAATTTGAGGTTGGAGATCACGTTTTCCTCCGTGTTTCACCCATGAAGGGCTTACAACGATTTGGGGTGAGAAGGAAGCTTGCACTAAGATTTGTGGAGCCTTTTAAGGTCTTAGAACAGGTAGGACCCGTCGCTTACCGGCTTGCCCTTCCTTACCAACTCTCTGGATTGCACAGTGTATTTCACGTTTCCAACCTTAGGAGGTATATTGCCGATCCCAACCATGTCCTTATCCAAGAGAGCATCGAGGTGGGAGACGACCTGACCTATCTTGAGAAGCCGGTACAGATACTAGATAGAGTCGTCCAGAGACTGAGACGGAAGGAGGTACCCCTGGTGAAAGTCCTGTGGAGAAGCCAGTGGTATGAGGAGGCGACTTGGGAGCCTGAGGCTGCAATGCGAGAGCAGTACTCGAAGCTTTTCGAGGGTATGTCTCTTCGGACCAACTTCGATCTTCCTTAAGTTCGTTATACGTCGCTATGTTTTTTTTCCGCACCCTAGTTAGCTCAAGTTTCGGGGACGAAACTTCCTTTAAGTTTGTTATATTGAAATGACTCGTCACCATTCTGCCCTTTAAGATATCTAGAGAGAGCCAGACGTCTGAAAACACTTTTTCTTTTCGACGCGTATTGTGCGCGCGCCACTCTCTTGCCCACGCCTCATGCCTTACCCTGCAACGGCCTCATCCACACCTCGCACCACTCCCTGTGACAGCCATCCCTCTCCCTTCACCTTCCCTCCCTTTATAATCCCCCTCCTCCTCTTCGTCTCACACCACCACAACCGAGTGGGAGGGAGAGAAAGAGAGAGAGCAGGGAGCCAGAGCGAGAGTGAGCGGAGAGTGGAGAGTTGATCGTGTCTGAGCACGAGGGTGGAGGGCACTATGTTGTTCTGCTACAGCGCCTGCGGCAAGGAAAGCCAGAGCAGTTCTGCGGAAGTCATTTTTCCGCGGAATCAGACGTCCGGGGCAACATCCAGATGTCTTACCGGACGTCCGAAGGTAGAGTGAGACGTCTGGTAGATATCTATTTTTCGTATTTCTCCTTCACCAAAGTCCTGACAGTGTACGTATATGTGTCAGAAGTTGAAAGGCGGATCGAGGCAGTTTCAAATGTCCGGGAGCACCTCCAGACATCTGACAAAACCCTTGGACATCGGCACTGCGTTCCAGACATCGGATAGAGGCACCCCGAGAGAGGTATGCCTGAGAGTTGATTTAAGACGTCTGGGATCTCTCCCAGACGTCTGATTTCTGTCAGAGCCCTTGTTTTTGGGCTCGTTCAAGGCCTAAACGATGTCAGCTTTCTGTAAACGAAACATCGTTGTTTTTCGTACGAATTTCTTCACGTAATGGTAGCTTGTCTGTATCTTTTGGAATCCTTTTGACCTATCCATCCACGTCTTAGGTCTCCAATCCGTCGAGCATACGGGACCTACCAAGACGTTAGGAGCTATTGTACGAGCCCCCATCCCCCCCGGTTATCCTGGTTGAGCGGTTCTAACTAATTCTCCAAGTTAATGAAATGCATGCAATTAGTTAAAACCTAAGATGTGAGATGAATCCTAGGAAGAAATAAATGCATGCTCTATAATACAGCTATTCAAGTAAACCTTAGGTTATGACATGAACACTAGGGATAGAAAAGATGCATGTGCAGAAAGATGGATGATTAAATAAATCATAAGCTGCCTGTAATGAACCACATTAATGATAGAAAGAAAAAGAACTCGTACTGTGAAAACAGAGATGCTTGTTCTGTATGTAACAAACAGATATGGAACAAAGAAAAGTTCATGTACAAACCCTACGGGGAATGTAGAACGAGATAAAAACACTGTTATACTAGAGAACCGGATGGTTTTGGAATTTCCGCCCACGGGCGGCTGTTAAGGGAAGTGAGTTGACCTTCGTGTACATGGTACCGAAGAGAGCAACTATCCCTTGTAGTGTAGAGGGGAGCTTGCCGCCTTGGGTTGAGACCCAGGGTAGGTTTGGCCACTCTACGTCGACTCTTGCTAGCCCTCGTGTACGTGGTACCGAGGTGAGCTACTTAGTATAGGGGGGAGTTAGCTACCCCAGGGGACCCGGGGTTAGGTATGGTTACCTTACACTGACTCTTGTTAGCCTGTTGGGCAAATCGGGATAGCCGGAAGAGAGTATGCGGATTGAGGAGGGGCAAGACCCCTGTTCTGTTCTGTTCTGAGAGAGCAAGGCCTTATATTATTCTGCGCTGTATGTTGAGGCATACTCGCTAGCAGAAACGACTGACCGTGTGCCAGTGCGGGGTAGCTACCCGTGCGCTTATCACGTGTGCCGTCATCACCGCTACATCACGATCGCGACCTTAGGGTGGTAGACCGGGTGTAGGACTACCACGAAGGGACTCTCCCAACTAGGAGAGTACCATGTGTGCATCCTACATCACGGGAAACTGCAAGCAAAATCGTTTCTTCAGGGAACAAAAAGATTAATGAGATGAACTCTGATTAAAGATCTCTACACAGAAAACCGTTATAGGATAATTTGGATCGGAAAGTAATATGTTAATCTACCTGTTAAATGCATTTTTATGTTAGCCACCACTTTACTCAGCGTTAGCTAAATCTAGTTATATAATTTTGTACAGGTTAGGGATTTGAGCAGCCCCAGCTACCAGTTGCTGAGGACGCTGGGCCTAGTCAAGCCTAGCTGTAATTTCTACTGCTTGTTGTAGTGAGTTCCTATAGTTATGTTTTTTAGCACTTTCTGTTATGTTCTCTATCTGTACTAGTTCTGTTATGATGGCAGTATTCCTGTTCTTGAAGGCATGTAATATTTTAGAATTACTGTTCTTTCGTTGCCATTTTTCTTTCTACTTAGCTATTGTACTTGTGTGGGTGTGAATTGATGCATGTTATTTGATTATTTCTCATTAGATGACTAGATCTTAGGATTAGTCGAGGTGAGCCAATCTCGGATCCTATAGGGATCTGAGTTTGGGTCGTGACACCTTAACCCAACAGCATCCCCCAAACTCACTGGCATCCACCAACCTCCCCCAAGATGCAACTCAACTCCCTTGATCCCAACCCTCCCCCTTCCTACAACTCCCCTTACCCCTTCTCCTCCCCCCAACCCACCGGCTTATTCCATTAGAGGAGGGAATTGCAAGAGCGGAGCTTGATGTGAGCTTGCGATGGAGCTTGAGAGTGAGGTGGAGCTCACGGATGGATATCATCCATTATGTAGGTAGGGATGAGGTGAAGGGAGGACAAGGAAGGAGATAGAGGAAATAGGAGGAGCAAGTCTAAAAGGAGAAACTCACGGATGTGGTCGACAACGATGTTGTAGTGGAGTAATGACATCACCATCGGGAAGGAGAACAAGGCTTGCATCCTTAAAAAAACCTAGTCTTTCGATCCATCCATAAAGATGGATGAAATCACCACTACCCATTTCTCATTGAGATGAACATCTTCAACTCAACTTGAGTTAGCTTCTCTCTAACTTTGGTTAGTGTATTAACAAAGAGATAATGAAGAGGTATTTATGTTAACGATGTAAGTTTTTTGATGACATTAATAGCAATATTTGCAACATAATGATTGAAAAATAATTTTGATAGTTTTCGATGGCATACAAATAAAAACCCTATTAATATATCTCAAACAATTGACCATAAAGGTAGAACCCAACTATTTATTAACATATCATCTCAGTGTACAAAAGAAATTTGCTCATGGAAATACCAAGTAAAAGTGTAAAGACCCGTCCCACTTTTAGCCTTTTAAGACGTCTGGAGTTTCAGTCAGACGTCTGTCCAGACATCTGAAAATGAACTCCTTTTCTCTCTCTCCTTTGTCCTCCTCTCCCTGCCAAACCCTAAACCCACAGCCTCTATAAAAGCCACCGTCCCTTCCTCTCCTCTCCACTCCACACACCACAATCTCCACCTTCAGAGCGTGCAGGAGCGGCGAGAGGAGGTGAGCGAGGGAGAGCGTGAGAGTGAGGAGGAGAGTGCGGGAGGAGGAGGAGGCTGAGGTCGGGAGCTTCGGTGGAACCTCGTCGGAGCTCGCACGGCCACGGCGGGTGCGTGCGGGAGGAGGAGGGAGTTCGGAGCGGCGTCCTCGACCACCTGTAGCAGCTGGAGCTGTGGTGGAGCGAGGAGAAGCACAGCGGAGAGCGCTGGGAGCAAGTTCTGATATCAGAAATTTTCCAAAATCAGACGTCTAAAGCGAAGTCCGGATGACTAGCGGAGCATCTGGACGTTTGGAGTCAAGACCAGACGTCTGAAAGCTCCTTTATCGCGAAGGTACGTTCTTTTCGCTGTTACGGTCGTGCAGGATGCACCACAAAGGAGATGTTGTGCTTGATTTTGGGTGGCTGCACTGTCGTACGCAGGAGCAGCCTTGGGAAGGAGCGAGGAATGCCTTCCCACGCACTTTCGGACGTTTGATCAGCTCACTAGACAACCGAAGGTGCTTCCAGACGACCAGAGGAGTGGTCCGACGTCTGGAATTGCCTTCAGACTGTTGCAGGGGAGTCCTGGACGTCTGAGGATACCGCATGAACTTGAGGTAAGGTTCTGTATCTTTTAAGATGTATGGACTTGTTCCCGGACCTCTGATTTTGGTCAGTAGACACATTTTTAACCCGTTTGGGGTCCGATCGAGATCCGTTTTACGCAAACGAAGTATCTCTAGTTTCCTTGCAAGTTTCTCTACGTACTAGAAACCTTTGTACACTGTTCTGAACCTTCCTTTTGTGATGTATTCCCTGGTATAGGGTTTCGGCCTGCTACGTGTTTGGGGCTTGCAAAGATGCCTGGATCTACGGTTCAAGCTCCTATTACTCCCGGATTGTCTGGTAGAGTGGTCTACTTCTGTTAATCATATTAAATAAGAATGTGCCTGTGGAATTAGCCAACTGAAACCCCTAGGATTGGGCATGAACCCTAGGAAAGAGAAATGAATGAACCAATTATAATGCATGATTGTATTTGTATTAAGTTAAACTGCTAGAAATTGCCTATAATATAGCTGTGAGCTGCCTGTTAGAATATGAGCTACCTGAGATAAATGAACAATTACCTGTGAAATCATCAGTTGCATGTATTGAATTATGGAAATACAAGCTGCCTGTATATAACGAGAATTGAATTGTGCATGGTGGAATCTAGATTGGAATAATGCGGTGAACATGAGCATGAACCCTACGGGAAATTAGGAGTAGAGCTCTTGTAGTTAGATGGAAAATCTACAATGTAGACGGGAAGTGTGCTAGCCCTTAAGTACGTCGTACCAAGGAGAGCGACTGTCCCCTTTCTGTGTAGAGTGGAGCTAGCCACCCTTGGGTTGGGACCCGGGGGTTAGGATTGGCCACTCTACACCGACTTCTGTTGGCCCTCGTGTACACGGTACTGAGGAGAGCTACTAGTGTAAGGAGGGAGCTAGCCACCCCACAGGGTTTGGGGTCCAGCTAGCCACCTTACACTAACTTGTTAGGCCCTCTGGGCAAACCGGGGTAGTCAGACGAGGGTGCGCGGACTGTGGAGGGGCGAGACCCCTGTTTGGTTCTGAGGGGCTAGACCCCTATTTCTGAGAGGGCCAGGCCCTATACTGTTCCGTGCTGTACTTTGGACATACCCGCTAGCGGAGACGACTGACCGCGTGTCAGTGCGGGATAGCTACTTGTGGGCTTATCATGTGTGCCGTAGTCACCACTACGTCTTGACAGTGACCTCGGGGTGGTTGACTGGGTGTAGGACTACCACGGGGGACTCTCCCAGCTAGGAGAGCACCATGTGTACCTTCTACTCTTCGGAAAAGACTGCAATCAAGATCATTCCCACTAGGAACATGCAAGATCAAGAAAATATGAAAGTTGAGGAAAATGGGTGAAGAATAAAAAGGAAATACATATAAAATAAAATAACTAGAAAAGAGAATTAAACATGTTGCTTTTACTGCTTTAGATAGTATAGATACCACTCTACTCACCGTTCGCTGACTTTGTCTTTTTCATAACACTATTCAGGTCTAGGAGTTGAGCAGCCCAAGCTTCCAGCTGCGGAGGGTGTTGGGCCCAGTTGAGCCCAGCTGTAGTTTTTCTGCACTTCTTTATTGTACCCCCTTACTGTTGTAGTGAGTTTTAGACTTTTAGCTACTTTTGTTGTCACTGTTACTTTCGTTTCTGTTATCTCTGTCGTTGTGGTGGTATTTAATGGAACAACAGATTTACTTTACTACTCCGTACATTTTTACTGCTTAGTTATATTGCATATGTGAATGTGATTTACTTTCCTGCTTTTTTGTTATTTCTTGTTGGGTGATTGGGTCTTGGGATTAGTCAAGGCAAGCCGGTCTCGGGTCCTGTAGGAATCTAGGAACCGGGTCGTAATAAGATGGTATCAAAGCAAGGTCGTCCCGAGAAATGAACCAACTGGCCTGAGAACAACCGTTCACGTGCATGTAACTAGGGTAGCCACCACAACGTATCGCTTTGATATCCGTTCTGAGTCCTTTTTTCGAAGAAATTCGAGAGTGTTGACACTTTTTGTTTTGCCTTTCGCGCCTCCTTGCAGGAGATGCCTCGTCGGGGAGTTCTCGAGGTAGGCCGCAGTCGCAGCCATGGATGAGGTTGGAGGGGTGGACGTGCTGGGCCTGAGGTGCCAATTGACCCACCTCTTCTCCCAGGGGTTCAGGCCCAGGATCTCGCCCAGCTGATCAGAGACATTGTGCGAGAGGAGCTCCACTAGCCTCCATGGGCACCTCTCCCTGAGGACGTGGAGGGGGAGTCCTCGGTGAAACAGAAAGACCGCCGCAGCGCCGGACGAGCAGGAAGGGGAGGGGGTGGCCCTCCATCGCCCCCACCGCACTCTAACACCTCTAAGCACGAGCCCTCCTTACCTGGAGGCGTGCCCGTTCCCCACTGCAGCTGCTCCACATGCTTTTCAGACAGTTCCGGAAGCTGAAGCCCCCCTCCTTCAAGGGGGATGAGGACCTGTCTGGGGTAGAGGACTAGCTGGAGCAGATAGAGAAGGTGCTTGACACCCTTCACCCTCCTGCGGAGTGCCGCGTGGCCTTTGCCGCGTACCAGCTAGAGAGCGCGGCACATAAGTGGTGGAGGGAAGTCAAAGGCCAGGAGAGGGGAGAGTCGACGTGGGACCAGTTCATGACCCTCTTCTACGAGCAATACTTTCCGCAGACTTGGCAGGACCAGAGGAGGCAGGAGTTGCACACTCTCTGCTAGGGGACGATGATTGTCAGCGCGTATCGCACGCACTTCTTGGAGCTGTCATGTTTTGCTTCGACAGCCGTGGCTACAGAGGAGGAGCGCCTGTGGAGATTCACTGAGGGGCTTCGACCTGCTTTTCGAGGGTATGTCAAACCCTTGAAGCTGCCCACCTTCTCATGAGTAGTTGAGGTAGCCATGACCTACGAGGAGACCAACCCAACCGCAGGAGACACCGACAGCGGATGGAAGAGGCCCTACCAGCCAGAGTACTCTCAGGGCCATCGAGAGAGGAGGCATGCGGCACCCACAAGAGAGCCGTCTCATTTTGCGGGACTGTCAGTGGCTTTTGGGAGACCCAAACAGGGGTTAGCTTCCAGCACTGGACCCCCGCCCAGTCGTCAGCAGGGACCTACCAAGGGAGGGAGTCAAGTTCCCCTCTGCTATCAGTTTGGCCAGCAGGGCCACATTAGGAGGGACTGCCCATCTAGGGCTGAAGCACAGCAGATGCTCCCCGCACCGAGCGTTGGAGGCCGAGCTGATGGTAGTGGTCCCTAGGCGCGTGGAGGAGGGTAGTAGTCACGAGGAGGGTACCGACCAGCGATTGCTCGCCCAACCCAGAGTGTAGCTGCTTCGTCTGCACCGAGGGTTGAGGGGTGTATCAATGCCCTGACACACAGAGACGCCAAGGCTTCCGGTTCAGTGGTGGCAGGTATGGTTACCATTTCTGGTAGATTAGTGTACGCACTTCTTGATTCTGGCGCCACACACTCGTTTGTTGCTGCGAGTTTTGCTATCAGTTTGTGATAGGACAGTGTGCTGTTAGAGGATCCGTTTGTGATCAGAGGCCCAGGTGGCCAGTTGTTTGTAGCTGAGGAGGTTTACACGGACTGCAAAGTCAGTATAGGGGGACACAGCCTCCCCGCTAACCTGATTGTGATACCAATGGAGGACTTTGGCATGATCATAGGGATGGACGGGTTGTCCGCCTACCACGCCTTGGTGGACTATTTCGGGAGGAAGATCGTTTTCTCCATACCGGAGTTGCCTCCCTTTGAGTTTCATGGACAACCGATGGACGGAGATTTCAGATGCATCTCTGCGCTTTGGGCAGCGAGGCTTTTGAGCTAGGGGTGTGAGGGCTTTCTAGCCTGTGTAGTGGTAGAGCCTAGCCCCGTGGCTGACTTTTAGAGCATTCCGGTGGTTTGTGAGTACCCTGACGTATTTTCAGAAGAGCTGCTAGGACTATTGCTCAAGCGTGAGATCGAGTTTGAGATCTCACTGGTATCGGGGACCAGCCCCATTTCTACTGCACCGTACTGGATGGCACTACTTGAGCTGCGAGAGCTCAAGTCATAGCTACAGGACTTGCTGAAGAAGGGCTTTGTGAGGCCCAATGTGTCCCCGTGGGGAGCTCCTGTGTTGTTTGTGAAGAAGAAGGATGGTACCCTGCGACTTTGTGTTGACTACAGACAGTTGAATAGGGTCACCATCAAGAACAAGTATCCGCTACTGAGGACTGATGACCTTTTTGACCAGTTGTGAGATGTCACAGTGTTCTCCAAGATAGATTTGAGGTCAGGCTACCACCAGTTGAGGATCAGGGAGACCGATGTCTACAAGACAGCTTTCCTTACCCGGTACGAGCACTATGAGTTCTTGGTCATGTCGTTTGGGCTGACCAACTCCCTCGCTGCTTTTATGTATTTGATGAACCGGGTTTTAAGGCCGTACTTGGACCAGTTTGTGGTGATATTCATCGACGACGTACTCATTTACTCACGTGATCAGGCACAGCACAGGCAGCATCTATGGATGATTCTGGACATTTTGAGGTGACGCAGGCTGTATACCAAGTACAGTAAGTGCGAGTTTTGGTTGAGGCAGGTGACTTTCTTGGGCCACGTGATCTCAAGGGATGGTTTGGCTGTGGACCCAGCCAAGGTTGAGGCCGTACTCAGGTGGTAGAGGCCACATACAGTGATAGAGATATGCAGCTTTTTGGGACTGGAAGGTTACTATCGGTGGTTTATTAGAGAATTCTTGCAGACTGCGTGTCCTATGACCCAGTTGACTCGGAAGGACGTGCCCTTTGCCTAGATAGATACGTGTGAGGCAGGTTTTTAGAGTTGAAGGAGAGACTGATTTCAGCTCCTGTGCTCACCATCCCGGACAGCAGTGGCGATTTTGTGGTCTACACAGATGCTTCGTTGTAGGGGTTAGGGGGTGTGCTCATGCAGCGGGGTCACGTTGTCGCTTACACTTCGTGGCAATTGAACCCCATGAGCATAGCTACCCTACCCATGATTTAGAGCTGGCAGTTGTTGTCTTCACGCTGAAGACATGGAGGCACTACCTTTATGGTGAGACTTTTGAGATTTTTACAGATCATAAGAGCCTCAGGTACCTGTTTGACCAGAAGGAGCTTAACATGAGACAGAGACGTTGGTTAGAGCTCCTGAAGGACTACGACTGCAGCATCTCTTACCATCCAAGGAAGGCCAACGTGGTGGTTGATGCCTTGAGCTGGAAGGTGCCCACCCACTTGGCCAGTCTACAGGCGCAGAGTAGAAGACTTATGGAGGAGTTGGGCAGTTGGCGACCCCAGGAGTCACAGGGGTATTGTGGGGCAGTGACAGTGACGCGGCAGACGCGACCAGAGTTGATAGACCGCATCATCGCAGGGCAGATGATAGATCCGTACTTACAAATGCTGCGGGACAGAGTACTGTCAGGGGACCCAGGAGACTTTTCTTTTACAGATGAGGTGCTGCGCATGAGGGGACGCTTGTGCGTTCCTAGGGACGAGTTGTTGAGAGAGCTCCTGACGAGGCACATGGGTCCAGGTTCACCATACATCCTAGGAACACAAAGATGTATCATGATCTAAGACGCGACTTTTGGTGGAGAGGGATGGAGCGGGATGTGGGTGAGTTCGTACAACAGTGTTTAGTGTGCCAGCAGGTGAAGGCCGAGCACCAGAGGCCTGCTGGGCCGTTGCAGCCACTTCCTGTGCCAGAGTGGAAGTGGGAGAGTATCACCATGGACTTGGTGGTGGGTCTACCTGTTACCTAGCGAGGGCACTACGCAGTCCAGGTGATAGTGGACAGGTTGACGAAGACGATGCGTTTCTTGCCGATCCGAGTCACCTTTGGACCAACATAGTTGACAGAGAGGTAAATTCACGATATGGTACACCTGCACGGAGTTCTGTGAGAGATTATATCCGACAGGGATACCCATTTTACTTCCCAGTTTTAGGCTGAGTTGCAGCAGGCTTTGGGGACACGGTTGAGGTTCAGTACCCCGCACCACCCCCAGACAGACGGACAAGCAGAGCGCACCATACAGAAACTTGAAGACCTTTTGCGTGCCTATGTACTGGACTGGAGAGGCTCCTGGGAGGAACATTTACCCCTGGCAGAGTTTGCATACAATAACAGTTACCACTCAAGCATCGGCATGGCACCTTACAAGTTTCTGTACGGACAGAGGTGTACTGCACCCTTGAGTTGGGTCGAGGTGGGGACCAAGTGAGAGGTTGGTCCCAGGTTGATCCGACAGAGGCAAGAAGTGATAGAGTAGATACACAGATGACTCCACACTGTCAGGAGCAAGCAGAAGAGTTATGCTGACCGGAAATGCAGAGAGGTGCAGTTTGAGGTTAGGGATCACATCTTTCTCCGTGTTTCGCCCATGAAGGGCCTGCAGCGTTTTGGGGTGAAAGGGAAGCTTGCGCCGAGGTTTGTGGGGCCCTTTGAGGTCCTGGAGGGGGTAGGACCCGTTGCTTACCGGCTTACCCTTCCTCCCCAGCTTTCTGGAGTGTACGACGTATTCCACATGTCCAACCTTAGGAAGTACATCACCGATCCCAGTCACGTTCTAAGCCACGAGAGCATCGAGGTGGGTGACGACCTGACCTACCCCAAGAGACCAGTGCAGATACTAGACAGAGCTGTCCAGAGTCTGAGATGGAAGTAGGTGTTGGTGCTAGAGCACCACGATCATTTGTTTTGATGATAACAAAACACGTGTTATTTAACATTTGCAATTTGAGTCCTAGATTTCAGGTCAATTGCAAATGAAGACGTGTTTAGACGGAACTCGAGCTCGCATCCAGGACGGATTGGAGGAGCTTGACGGAAAACAGAGGAGGTTCACGTGGAGCGAAAGATTGAAGATGGAAGGAAATGAAGAATAGGATAGATTTCCTTCTTTTGTACTTGTTGTATTTTTCATTTCTTTTGTTGCTCTTTATTTCCTTAGATATTTCATGTTAAAGAGCCTCAAAGAACCCTAACAGTAGTCCTAGGAACATCGGCACAACCCTAGGATACTTAGGTTTTCTGTAGAATACTTAGAAAACCAATATAGGGTTCAAACAGCACTTCCAGACGTCTAATTCCCAAATCAGACGTCTGATAAAGTATTTTAAGACGTCTGACTGTTGTTTCAGACGTCTGATAACTGTTAGGCTGGACATAGTTAGTTCTGTCTGATGAAATCAGACGTCCATACCTTAGACCAGACGTCTTAGGAGACGTCTGATGACTTTGCCAGACGTCCAACTAGTGGACCGTTGGCTGGCTTAGCAAACAGTCAAGAATATGACCGTTAGAGCCTTATCAGACGTCCTTAGGCCTTTCCAGACGTCTGATAAATGACCGTTTTACCTCGGCTGACCCAAAATCTCTTCTCAGAGATTTTCTAGCCGTTGCAACGTTTGGAAATCAATTCCCACAGTAAAAGTAGGTTTCCAGACGTCCAGATTTAGTGCCAGACGTCCTGTATGTCGTCTGATGGACTTGCACAAAAACCCTGTTTAGATCTGATTCAAGTCAGGGAGAAACCCGCATAGAATCAGACGTCTGACCTTGAAATCAGACGTCTTAAAGTGGCCTTCCAGACGTCTGATGCCAGAGTTAGACGTCTGATAACCCTGTCAAATGTAATCATTGTCCTGATTTCGGCCTGATTCTCTTGGACTTTGTTCCCAACGGCTATAGAACCCTTTCTAAGCCTTCCAAAGCCTTCGTAAGGCCTCTATAAATAGAGGGGAGCCTTTGCAACACAAAAAAACACATAAGAGACACTTAGAAATACACTTGGATACACTTAGCTACACACTTTCACACTCTTGTGTCCAAGAAGTTCTTGCTCTCCAAGCTCAAGTTCTACATCTTGAGAGCATCAAACAGTTTGCGCGCCCGCTCTCCCGCTGTTGTTCACGAGAGCTACGTAGCGCCATCGCGTGGCACACGCACCGCGTCATCGTCGACGCACTCCTTGCAAAGGGGAGTTTCCTATTTCCTATAGAAGCTAGGTTTAATTATTTTGTTGGCTCTATAGGACTATTGTTTATTTTATCTTTGTCTTTTGGTTGGGTATTCGCTTTGCGAATTCCCGTCTCCTTCGTGGGACAAAATCCTTCTCGTGGAGAGAAGGGGTTGACGAACGCTACCCTCGTACTTGTAGCGTGGTTGTATTGAGGTTGAATCACCCTCGTTTTAAGTGATTCGGTTTAGTGGATTTGATCAACTAGGTTGATCGGAAAATCCTAACTCGAGAGGGTTAGGTGGTGGTTTTTACCCGGTTTGGGTTTCCACCTAAAAATTCCTGTGTACATTTTGTGATTGCTTATTTTTGTGAGATTGCTTTATATATTTGATTTCCGCATTATTACGTCACCCCTCCAAGTAGGGAAGAACTTTCAGTAGGTATCACTGGTGAAGGTCCTATGGAGAAGCTAGTGGTATGAGGAGGCTACTTGGGAGCCTGAGGTGGCGATGCGAGAGCGGTACCCGGAGCTTTTTTAAGGTATGTCTTTTCGGACCTACTTCGGTCCTCTTTAAGTTTGTTATGCGTTTTATGTTTCTTTTCTGCACCCTAGATAGTTCAAGTTTCGGAGACGAAACTTCCTTTAAGTTTGTTATGATCTAAAGACCCTGTCCCACTTTTAGCCTTTTAAGACGTCTGGAGTCTCAGTTAGACGTCTGTCTAGACGTCTATACCCTTTCCCGGACATCTGAAAATGAAATTTTTGTACGCGATCTGCGCGCGGGCAGTGCGCAGAACTCATTTTCTCTCTCTCCTTTCTCCTCCTCTCCCTACCGAGCCCTAAACCCACAGCCTCTATAAAAGCCACCCTCCCCTCCTCTCCTCTCCACTCCACACACCACCACCTCCACCATCAGAGCGTGCGGGAGCGACGAGAGGAGGTGAGCGAGGGAGAGCGTGAGAGTGAGAAGGAGGAGAGTGCAGGAGGAGGAGGAGACCGAGGTTGGGAGCTTCGGTGAAGCTTGTCAGAGTTCGCACAGCCACCGTGGGCACGTGCGGGAGGAGGGGCCTGGAATGGCATCCTTGACCACCTGCAGCAGTTGGAGCTGTGGCGGAGCGAGGAGAAGCGCGGCGGAGAGCGCTGGGAGTGAGTTCTGATAATGGAAATTTTCTAGTATCAGACGTTTGGAGCGAAATCCGGACGACTGGTGGAGCATCTGAACGTATGGAGTCAAGACCAGATGTCTAAAAGCTCCTTTATCGCGAAAGTACGTTCTTTTTGCGGTTACGGCCATGCAGGCCGCACTATAGAGGATATGTTGCGCCTGATTTTGGGTGGCTGCACTGTCGTACATAGGAGCAGCCTTGGCAAGGAGCGCAGAATGCCTTCCCACGCACTTTCGGACGTTTGATCAGCTCATCAGACGACCGGAGGTGCTTCCAAACTATCGGAGGAGTGGTCCGACGTCTGGAATTGCCTTCAGACGGTCGCAGGGGAGTCCTGGACGTCTGAGGACACCACAGGAACTTGAGGTGAAGTTCTGTATCTTTTAAGACGTATGGACTTGTTCCCAGACGTCTGATTTTGGTCAATAGACACGTTTTTTACTCGTTTGGGGTCCGATCGGGATCTGTTTTACGCAAACAAAGTATCTGTAGTTTCCTTGCGAGTTTCTCTACGTACTAGAAACCTTTGTATACTGTTCTGAACCTTCCTTTTGTGATGTATTCCTTGGTATAAGGTTTCGACCTACTACATGTTTAGGGCTTGCAGAGACGCCTAGGTCTGCGGTTCGAGCCCCCATTACTCCCGAATTGTCTAGTAGAGTGGTCTACTTCTGTTAATCATATTAAATAAGAATGTGCCTGTGGAATTAGCCAACTAGAACCCCTAGAATGTGGCATGAACCCTAAAACAGATAAATGAATGAACCAATTGTAATACATGATTGTATTTGTATACATGATTAAGTTAAACTGTTAGCAATTGCCTGTAATATAGTTGTGAGCTACCTGTTAGAATATGAGCTGTCTGAGATAAATAAATAATTACCTGTGAAATTATCAGTTGCATGTATTGAATTATGGAAACACGAGCTGCCTGTATATAATGAGCTGAATTGTGCATGGAGGAATTTGGATCGGAATAATGCGGTGAACATGAGCATGAACCCTACGGGGAATTAGGAGTAGAGCTCCTGTGGTTAGATGAAAAATCTGGAATGTAGACAGGAAGTGTGCTGGCCCTTGAGTACGTGGTACCAGGGAAAGCGATTGTCACCTTTTTGTGTAGAGCGGAGCTAGCCGCCCTTGGGTTGAGACCGAGGGGTTAGGATTGGCCACTATACACCGACTTCTGTTGGCCCTTGTGTACACGGTACTGAGGTGAGCTACTAGTGTTGGGAGGGAGCTAGCCACCCCACGGGACCCGAGGTTCAGCTAGCCACCTTACATCGACTTGTTAGGCCCTCCGGGCAAACTGGGGTAGTTAGACGAGGGTGCGCGGACTGTGGAGAGGCGAGACCCTTGTTTGGTTCTGAGGGGCTAGACCCCTATTTCTGAGAGGGCTAGGACCTATACTGTTTCGTGCTGTACTTTGGGCGTACCCACTAGCGGAGACGACCGATTGCGTGTCAGTGCGGGATAGCTACCCGTGCGCTTATCACGTGTGCCGTAGTCACCACTACGTCTTGACAGTGACCTCGGGGTGATTGACTGGGTGTAGGACTACCACGGGGGACTCTCCCGGCTAGAAGAACACCACATGTACCTTCTACTATTCGGAAAAAACTGCAATCAAGATCGTTCCCACGAGGAACATGCAATATCAAGAAAATCTGAAAGTTTGAGGAAAATGGGTGAAGAATAAAAAGGAAATATATATAAAATAAAATAACTAGAAAAGAGAATTAAACATGTTGCTTTTACTGCTTTAGATAGTATAGATACCACTCTACTCAGCGTTTGCTGACTCTATCTTTTTTATAACACTGTTCAGGTTCAGGAGTTGAGTAGCCCAAGCTTCCAACTGCGGAGGGTGCTAGGCCCAGTCAAGCCCAGCTGTAGTTTTTCTGCACTTCTTTGTTGTATCCCCTTACTGTTGTAGTGAGTTTCAAACTTTTAGCTACTGTTGTTGTCACTGTTGCTTTCGTTTCCGTTGTCTCTGTCGTTATGGTGGTATGTAATGGAATAACAATTTTACTTTCCTTTACTGTTTGGTACGTTTTTACTACTTAGTTATATTGCATATGTGAATGTGGTTTACTTTTCTACTTTTTGGTTATTTCTTGTTGGGCAACTGGATCTTAAGATTAGTTGAGGTGAGCTGATCTTGGATCTTGTAGGAATTCGAGAATCGGATCGTAACAAAAAGCATACAAGGTAAAAAGGGAAACAGAAAGAGCCTTACCTAGCCTTCTTACTATATAGATAGGACATCCAAAAAATACAACCACTATCTTAAGAATGCTTTGATTTGATAATGCCCCACTAGTTGCAATAAATCCATTTGGGGAAATAGGCATGCCAAACTTCTCTGCATGGGCCCTCATGGAAAAAATTTGACCTACAATTATAACTCTTACCTAGAAATTTAAAGGCACTAGAATTAACAAATGAACCAATCAACACGTGTATGACAGAAATTGATTATAGACAAGAACCAAGAAAAAAACGCATGCACCAACCTCTAAAGGAGCGTCAAACCAATCAACCTCTTGTTCAGTTCAATTTCCATGTAACTCATTCTTGATGTTTTTAAGAAGATAACGATAAAATCCAATTACTATTTATAAAAGCATGTTTAAATATCATGTAAGTTTTTCCACTCCATAATATTCCATCACAACTAAAAGTAAAGAAACGTGTATAACCCCATTGAAACTCAAAAATCAACCTTTACATGTTCTATAACAAAACTGCTTTGAGCGTAGAAGAGAAGTGGAATTCTCTAATTGAAAGAACTCACAAATTTCTGCACTAGTACCTACTTTAGAAACCTTGAATGTGAAAACAAATAAACATGTCCTTACAGATCAGGGTTAGGCTTGTTGGTTATACCAAATATCTAAACAAACAATAAAAGCATGTTGTAGATGACAAAGCTCGGTCAGTAAAATAAAAGATACTATCTCCAAATTGATAATTTTACAAAAATGCAGGGAGAATGAAGGTTTTGAAATTAAGCCACCTCAAGCTTGGTTGGCTAAAATATTTTTGTCATGAACTTAATAGTAACAAGTATATAAAAGTAGACTTAGCCATGAGTTGCGTCAGGTGAGTCATAGGTTAGGTCGATTGGGTCAAACTTTCAAAAATCTTGATCCAAACTCTACTCGTGTCAACCGGGCCTATAAGCTTGGCCCAAGTCTTATTTCTAAGGATCAAGTCGAGCGTGTGTCGACTCATTGGTCAAATATAAAGTTACTTTAAAATTTTAAACATAAATATAGATAAGAATACAATACAAATGATCAAAAACGTAAACAAAGGTATACTACAAAAATACCATAAGTGAAAGGAACAATAAGAATCAAATCTAATTTAATTAAGATGTCATAAAAGTCACAAAAGTTCATCATTCACATAAAAAAATAAATTACTAAAGTTTTGAAACTATTAATCTTTCATGAAAACATATCCTAAAAAATTTATAAATCACATGAAATTTAGGAAGAATATAAATAATCCTATATTATTATGCTAGCAGTTCAATCCTTAATCCCCATTAACAGCTTTATTATTTCATGCTATGTTAACTATCAAGTATATTACCTCATGTTTCCCCCTAATTAAATGTGCTTATACAGGTATACTAAAGGTCATTAATTCATAATTTAAAAAAAAAAAAGATAAAGGAATATATGGTAGAAGAGTTGAATGGTGGTTGTTAGTCCAATAGATGGTTCTTGTACCTTAGGTTAAATAGATGACTTCTAATTTTAGATGACTCATAATTTTTGATTGAGGTTATTAGATGTCTTGTATGATACTTGGAAGAGGTGGAGATTTCAGGGAAACAACACAAGGGTTAAATAGATGAGAAATTTAACATTCAACGAATGAGATTTAGATTATTAGAGTTCTTAGTTAAGACTTTGGGAGTTTTTAGTTTTTAATATAGCAAGTCGGGTGGGGTTGGATTGTAAATTAGAGATTCAAGCTCACCGATTTAAAATCAAGTCAATTAAAAAGTCAAATCAAGTTAGGACATAACAAAAAAAATCAAAATCCAAACCTACCCATTTTGCCCATCGGGCGAGTTGGATCGACACAAGTCCTAACCCATAACCACATCTATATAAAAGTAATATCTTGACAAGGCAATATGTGGATAAATCAAAATTCCGTAACTTTGATTTTAAAAAGCAAGAGCATGTCATGTAATAGATGTCATTCAGTCCAGGCAGAAAAAGCAAAAGCCAATACCAGAAATCAAATTGCATGTAATTGATATGCAAATAATATATTTTTTCATTGTCCACTAAACAATTTTAACTAAATTTATAAGGTACAAATACTAGTATTTTATTGCTTCTATGGGTTACTTAGTGGCCAGCAAGATAAGAAGTCATAAAAGATCACAAAAAAATAATTGATTTCAGAAAAGAATTAAAAAAAAAGTTTTAAATTGAATAAGGAAAACAGAACAAATGCAAGTTATAAGAAACCACAGGTGCAAACAAATGCACCATGAATTGTAACAGCACATGCAAAAGTGGCTAGGAAATGGCATTATAGACCACCAATATCCTCTATCATTCGAGAAAGCCCGACATACCAAGTATCCTCTGATGTACCATTTAACTTGCAGCAATTAATTTCGTTCAAAATAAAACATGTGTAAGAAAAATAAAAACATTAACAATGATAAGCTCTTATATTGTCCCCATTTTGACCAAAGGTTCAAGATAAAGAAATGTCTTAAACATTACCTATGCGTGCATGTGATCCATGCCTTGTGCATGTGACCTCGGCTGGAGACCTGCCAATTCCAACCACGACAACACTTCACATCAGAACTATCCATCAACAAGATCAAATCATTGGTTCACAAACAAAAGAATCACCCTATCCCTTACCTAGGAACCATAATTGGTTTGGTACGGACTTTGGATTCCACCCTCATCCTTCTTCATAGATCTTTACCATAGCCCTAAAAACACGCAAACACTTGAGCTCACCCGCAGCATGCAAACAAACTCCAGAAAGCTAAGGATTCCAATTTCTATTACCTCCATCTGCAAGTAATAACCACCAAAAAGAGAGAAGCAAAAAGTCAGTAAAAAAACCTTCATTATACCAACTCACAAGATTGAGATGCATCGAGTGGCATAGTTAACGCATTCAAGTTACAGGACATATATTAGTTGTATGGCATGCCATAAGTTTGATTTAGAGATCCTGTGAGTAATCTAAGCAATTGATTTACAACAGATTAGAATGACCTAGCATGCAAGGAGTCCTCTAGGGGAAAATTAAAATTGGTACGTGAACAAAAAAGACTCAAAGAGGTTAAAAGAACTTAGATTAAGTTACTTTTCCACTAATATTTATATCAACAAGAGTTGTTTATCCAGCCAAAAGCCTTCATCGACTATCTCTCAAAAAACAAATAAAAATCACTCAAACAGATGCCATTAGGGGCATATTTATTAAAATATTATCAACATAGAAATACCCACAAGATAGGCCAACTAACTTAACATCCAAGCAATTTGGGTAACTGTCAGGAAAAGTCAATTTTAGCAAACCAAAGCAAACCTAAGCCGAACAATATTAAAAATCATGAAAGAAAGAAAATGAAACATCTCTTCCACATAGGAGAAACAACAGATACCTTTGAAACTATAGCCAAAGAAGTAAGACATCACCCAGCACTAAAGATATTTTGAACAGCAAAAGGAAGAGTAGAGCACTTATGTTAGTATATGCAATCGTCAATTCTTGACATTTGGTAAGGAAATCTGTTGGAAGGACAAGTATCTACACAAAATTATTTCTTTAACTTTGAAGTAGAATAAATTGCAGATGAATATAGAAATATAGTAATTAATCAGAAAAATGCTAACCATAAAGTTTTTCTCCATAAAGATAGGATCTGCTAAGCTCCATACCATGATGACAACCACATTTGCTCCCATTAATCCATAAAGTACCACGTTCGAGGAGGACATAAAAGATCTCTAAAAAATATTAGAATCATAAAGAACAGGGCTATGGAATTAGATTACGGAAATAGTATATTTTATCTAATTCAATTATGCTTCATTTTTATTCTTCTTTAATGAGAGAATAGAATGACTAATGAGGAGAACTGGAATAGCCTCATCTTCGGATCCTCGATGAGGTTCCCTTGGCAAATGAGGAATCTGATGGTTGAGAACAAATATTTTGAGGCCATGGATGAACTTAGGTGGAAGGTGGGGCTCCGAAGGAGCCACCATGGAGAGGGAGATGTTGTTGTTGTTGACGATGATGATTGACTTGAGGCACTAGGCAGAGGAGAGAGTGGAGGGGGAGGTAGGCTAGAGGAGGATGGCAAGGGTAGTGGGGAGGGTGACACTAGTACGTCATGGTGAAAGGGGTTGGTGATGTGGGGAGGAGGCCAAATAGGGAGGGGGTCGGTGTGGTTTTTGGAGGAGGTGGTGGCAGAGGAGAAGTTACAACATGAGGACTACTAGTGAGGCAGTTGAAGGTTGGAGGACCGATGAGTGCGGGTGGGGGTCAAAGGTGCATCTAGAGAAGTGTAGAGGAGTAGAGAAGAAGGGTTTGGAATTCCAAAAGATGGGGAAGGACATGCATGGTTGGGTTTCATACCCTCCGACGATGGTTTTAAAGAAGATCGTCGCTGATAGGATGTAAAAAAAGTTTCTTGTCATTTTTCACGACGATTATAAAATATTGTTGCCAATATACTTTTAGCAACAATTATTAGTCACAAATAACCCCTTCAAGAGGTCTACTTAAAGGGACTATTGGCGATGGTTTTACTATAAACCATCATGAATAGTCATATTGGCAATGATTCTCAAACAGTCACCACCAACCCCTTAAAGAGTGTGTCTTGATGGATCTATTGGTGACAATTTTGAGAAAGCAGTTGCTAGTAGTGAAAATTGGCAACAGTTCTTAAACCATAATCAACAAACCATCGCTAAACATGCCTTTTTTAATAGTAGTTCTATCAAGTTCTGAGTTCGACTAAAAATCATAAGTATAGAAACAAGTCAGGAATTGATAACCTCCTCTTGGATGCCTTTTTATAGTGGATTACATAAACATACTTTAAGATTTTCATCAATTAATTCAAATCCCGTAATTATATGTCGTGGTCTTTTGTAGCAGACCTCCTTGTTCACATTACTTCACATACAGCTCACACGCTTCACTAAATTTGAAGATAACATTGTCCATTGCATTCACAAGCTAAAAAATAATATACTTACAACGAGATACAATCCAATTACACCTAAACTTGTTATCCAACATACTTGACATACCTTGCAAATGCAATTGGTATACAGAATAACTTTAAACTAAATACCCTTGCAATCAATACATTTGGAAAATTCATGACTAGACAAAGAACACTTATCTTCACTATGATTGAGCAAACCATAGATCAGAATAACACCCATTAATAAATATTAAAAAGTAACATACCTAAGAGTTTCTTCAAAAAAAAAAAAAAAAATGCATACCTAAGTGTTGCATACTTGACCGTTGCATGATTTTGTATTTTCCAATTGAGCTTAAATCACTCAATTTTGGATAATAAGATTCCCTTGTTTACTTCCTCATGTCCCTCTCGAGTGGTGACATGGGAACGCAAACAAAAATGAAAGAGAGGGCTGGGGGTTTCTCTCACTTTTGCAGGTGTTGGTTGTACTTTTTTAATAGCCATCAACCCTGAATAAGGCCTAGGTGGGGCCGCTTGCAAAGTTGACAGCCATCCAACTACCAGGAAAAACATACTACCCAATGTTGATGTACTTCTACCCCTAAGGGATTCATTTTCAACAATTATGGAGTTTTCATCACTTTCAATTCCATGGGAGCTGCATAATTCGGATAGCTGATCAGTGGTAATGTGCAATGATATGCATGAAGAATGGAAGACAACATTCTACAAAGAGATCCAATAATAACCATAAAGCAAATATCAACATGGAAGATAACATGGCAACCTAAACCAATTTACATAATGTCAAGATTGGTGCATGTGGAACGTGAAGGCTCTCTTAGATGTGGGAAAACAATCCACAAGGGAGTTGTCCATGTGTAAATCAGGTAGAGGAGGATCGACAACCGGTGGCTCCTTGTAGTGGTAAGTGAGGTGGTCGGTGATGGTGGTGGTGGCTTGCTACCATTTTGGAGAAGAAGAGAGAGGAGATGAATATTTTGGGTTAGAAATATTATAGCCTACTTAAAAGATAAATATAAGAGGAAGATGCTCTTTTATAGAAGAGAGAATACATCCTTTAAACTTAAAAACAACTCAATCAAATCAAATATTCTAAAATAATAAAAAACAAATCCCTACAACAATTCCTAAAATAACTTTCCTGAACAAAAATACTAAAACTTGAAACCTAAGCAATCAAAATTAGGACCCTTGGTCCTCTTTGCCATTGGCCTTGACAATTCCCACGTGGCTCTTTATTCCTAACACATAGCATCATAGCAGCACACATTACGACCTAGTAGGTAAAGATTTTTTAAGGGTTAACCTATCAAATAAACAGGAAATAAAGATTAACCCTTCAAATAAACTAACCCTTAAGATCGTCTTCCGGTCATGGCCATCATTTGCAAGTCCCCATAACCGTACTAACTATTCGCCTAAAAATGCATTTCGCAAAGTTGAGTGGCCAAACCATCATAATTACTCTCCACGACCCTTACCCCTAATACAATTTCTAATTCAGAGACCCTCTCATTCAACTCCCCTATATTTTCGTCATCTGTTTCACCTTCAATCTCCAATGCACGGATTTGATTCCAACTTGATTGAAGCCTTTCCTCCAATTCAGATACCTGATCTAGAAGGCAGTACACATACTCATTTATATCCGCCTCTTGCTTTAATCCTTTGAACTCCTGCTCGAGCTTACCGTCCAAGCTTGTCATGAAGATAAACTCGACCTTGAGGGATTACAATGTTAGGTGAATGGACTTTTGCCGATAACTTGTGATTGCATCCCTACACCGGAAGCATTGTAGTTGAATTAATTTGTTTTCCTTTGGTAACATTTTCTAAACGCAAGAAGATGGCCCTCCCCGAGGTCAAATGTAGAACACGCGTTCTTGTGGTGGCTTGTCCACTTCATCGTCCATGTCAAAAAACCAAGTTGCAGGTCCAATCACAATAGCAACGTCTACCGTGGAACCATTGCTCACTGTGATTTCCACACTCCATCCTTGCAATTGAGCCTATCACGTCTATGTACGAATCATAATGCAAGGTTGGCATGGCATAACAAGTACATAGCTTACAATATTAGCTAGAAAGGTACCATGACATCGAGTTCGATTACAGTCCTCCAATCTAACTAAGTCTAAAAAAACATCAGATGGTATGGCCCATAATACCTAAGTGCAAACAATTGAAATGCAAGAAAGAAATTAACGGTGGTTGCAATTGTGGTAGTCGTATGAGCAATTTGGTTCCTAACAAACTCCCCTACTCTTGTGTAAACTACATTCGCAATATCGCCAACCCCATCATCACCTTCATCTTCATCGTCAGTAAGACCTTCGTTGAAGAACTAGTCATCTTCGAGGAAAGCCCGAATGAAGTTTTGGACAATGCAACACACCATGATGATGCATCATGGAGTCTTGAATGGGTAAAAACATCATTTGTCTGGGAAAGCGGATCATTTCTTTAGCACACCAAATGCTCTTTAACAACATTCCTCAATTGTGCATACTTAGGACTATTTGAATTCTCTCTCTTATTTGTGCGATTGCTCCATATTTGATCATTATTTTAAACTGAGTCAGAGAGATAAGATGTAATTATAATGTAATTGATTGTAACTTATGTCTAATTCTAAGGTAAAAAGTTACAGTCAGCATCACATCTGGGTTAAATTGTTCCACCCCAGGAGTGAAATAGCTTTAACCCCAGATAGAAGTGTTTATTCCAGGTTAACAGTAACCTGGGGAGGTCTTGCCAAATATGGGTAAGGTGACTTATTCCTAGATCTATACATGTCATGTGGAACTCCAACATTACTTTCTTGTGACAAAAGTATATTTTACCACCAACCGGAAATTTTACCCATTTTATATTTTGGTTCAATGCCCCCAGCTTCCACAGGCCTTCCGATCATACTAGCTAAGTGGTTGATTCAAATTCAAAACCAATTTATTTTCATCTTTTTAATCTTCTATACCCATTCCCAAGATCGTAGCTTTTCCCTGGAAAAAAAAAAAAAGTTCCGTACTTACATCAAAACAAGCTTATATCCATCATTGATAAGATAAACCCATCCTCTGGATTACAACATGCCATGATTATGCCCGATATGTGTGTTTGTAGCAATCGATTATATAACGTGAACTTCTATTCGAAAATTCAGGTCGTGGGTTTGCTAAAGGGGTACCAGAACGCACGTATGTTGCGCATTCGAGTGCCCATCTATTCCGACCTCTCCGACCCTGGGAATTACTTCATCACAAAGGTCAACCGATACAGAAAGCTCCCCCAACATGATCGACAACATGCCAATCCCAGATAAGCTCCTTCCCATTTCGATCGAGATGGCAGAGAGGAGGCGTCCAGGCCATTGGGACCTCATGAATCCAGGGACCATCTCGCGTGAGACAGGATCCTAGAGGCGTACTGCAAGTACATAGTTCCAAGTTTCACGTGGAAAGAGTTAGATGACCAAGCTGAGGTGATGATGGTACCTCAAAGGAGTAACAACGAAAGAGTAGAATCTAGAGTAGAGAGAGAGTCCCCCCAGGGTACTTTCCATCATGGATTCCCTCCCGAAGCATATGTTTTGCTCCAACCAGAGGGCATAAGGTGGTACTCAGGTCGCAAATGAAATGTTGGTTCCACACTATGTGCTCCGACACCTGGAAGATCTTATCCGGAAAAGAGGCATAATTTAGATAATACCTAGACGATTTGCATAGACATAACTACACAAGAAGCGTTTTTGCCAATGTGAAGCACAAGTGGCAATTGCTTCCATGCTCCTATCGTTGATTTTGCAAATTTTACCAATAAGATTTGGGTCGATCTTGGTGTTTGTATTCTTGTATCCCTACTATTTTAACTAGGAATGGAAATGCTGCTCTGTATTGGGTTGCCCTTGGGCCGAATTGTAGCAAGGCCCAATATGAGGCCCATATTTTGAAGTGATGATTCGTTGCATGGTTTTTAAGGTTACGTGGACGACGCTCAGATTACGTCGAATGAACTAATTTAATCATGATATCTTAGAGGTTTGAATAGGTGCGGTACGTAGACTGAGAAGATATAATTCCATTTTTTTTTGTCGAAGGCCTAACGAATCATTAGTTATGACTGAGAAGCCAAAGGCAAATTTTGACTGGATTCTGTTTCTTATTTTTTTCCAAACGCCACAATGTACAGCTAAACATGTGCTGCAAATAATTTTGAGGAAACTGGTGGCCTACATCCTATTCTTCAATTTTGTATCCGGTTGCTGACGTAGGATGGAGTATTAGGCTGGGCCGGTTCGATCTCAGCTCAAATTCGATTCGAAAAAGCTCGATCAGTTGCAAGCCCAAATATTATATAGGTCGAGCTCAAGTTTTAATTTTTTTTAAATTTAAATTTAAATCTGATCCAATCTGAATTCGAAAAAAATCTAAAAATATTCATTTTAAGGACCAGTGAATGTACGGAGATAAAATTTTATTAGACAATGAAATAAATTACTCTCCAAAGTTGTTCATTTTATCTTATTTAATTAATACAATATGAAATATTATTTTTTTACACTTATTTTTACGATAACTATGTTTATTTTATTAAGTAGTGTGATAAATTTCTTATAGGAATCTTTTATTTGATTTAGTTTAGTTAAATAATAATTTAATATTTTATAACTTATATCATATGGTAACTTTATGAGATGTAATTTATATCGTATATTTTTAAGTTTAATTTATTTGATTGTTAAGTTTTATTTAAAAATTTAAAATAAATAACTCTGATAAAATTTATGAATTTTAACGGATCTTTTTGGACCTAACCTAAAAATTTAATCTGAAAATTAAAATTACGACTGACCCAACGTGACCTTAGGCCCATGAACCCTAGGCCCATGAACATGGGCCTTGGGTACCTTGATTTGTAAAAGTATTATGTCTTAGATCCAACCCACAACTCAAAAAAATATGAACTTTCTCAAACTCAGGTAGGAATATAATAAATAAATATTTTTTGCTCGAATATAATTTAATTAAATGTTTGTTTGGATGAATAAAAAAAAAAATTATTTGGATGATAGAACTAACCGTGGATTCAAACTGATAGATGAATAGGTGCATTAGAAATTTAGCTACTACGTGATTCCACATTTCTATCTCCTCGACAATTCGGTACGTATCCTCATTGAGGGAGTTGTTTTGATACGAGACACCCTCTGATTGGACCTACTATGGATTTAATAATTTTTAAATGCAAAAGATGTAATGATTTCCTAATAACAAAAGAAATCAGAAAATCAAAGGCTGCAGTGACCTGAACCAATTTGCAATCGTTTCAAACCAGAAAAGCCAACAAAACTTAATCTTGGTAACTTCCGCCATACTTGGGCTGGAGGTATCGAATACCAATTATAACTTCTATAACGACATCTCCTTTATTCTAGTTTATTAATTTGAAATTAGTTTTGCGAAACATAGATCTAGTTGAATGATTTCATGCCAACCCTTATAACCAAAGTTATTGACCTACCGCCACAAAAGATACGACCCAATAACTTTTCGGTACTATATGATAAGATTAAAGTTGGACCTTGCTGGAGATGAGCCCCTTCCTCAGATAACTAATCAGATGATGAATGGAGATCAAAAGCAAGTAAATTATAAAAATATAAAAATAGGCAAAAAAAATTACTAGCAGAGAGTGTCGGATTTTGTATGCTTTCGATAAGTCATTCGAACAATATGGTATGGTTACGTTACATCAAAATAAAAAAATTAGATTATTTTTTAATATATAAATTAAATCTCTTAATATGAATACAGTAACTTACTTGATCAGATCAAATAAATATGATGCACATTAATTTTGAGAGTTAAATGATTTAGAAGATCTGATAGTACATCACGAAATCATCTGATTCGATCACTTATTTCCAATCTGAGTCAGGACGAAAACCTTCCTAAGAAGTTGTCGCTTGATTAATATTCTTGAATGAAGATTTACAACTGTCATAGAAGTCAGGTTGAGGAATTAAACTGATGAAATAGGAGATACTTTAAGTCCTTTCCCAATGCTATCATAAAGCAGACATCCTTTAACTTAAGACAAATATGTGTTTTCATTCACGAACACCTACTTATAATAGATCAACAGTAAATGCATCCACATTGATATTGATATTAGAAAGCAAATGTATATTGGAAGGAGCAAGAGGTACATGATTTATCGAAGATATTACGCTAATGTCCCATAAGTGTATGTGGAAGATTAGAGAAATGAGCTCACTTCGAGTATATGAGAAAAATAATTTCATATGTGGTTATAAAGTCTCAGACTCAAGCAAGAAAGAGAAGAAGATACTCCTTTTGGAAAGGATCTTGTTTTCGTTGTCATCTCTGATGATATGAAGAGATATCTAAAATATTATCATCTAAGGAAAAATAACGATTGTCTAATGAGATTAGACCTTAGCAACAACATTATCTTTTATGTATAAAAAATTCAAGGATATTTAGAATATCAGGAGAGGCATAGTAACATAATTCCTTCAGTCCAAAACTTTTCGTTATTGACAAGATAAAATCAATAATAATTTTGATTAGTTCATACTTGTAGAATAGATTAAATGTTATTTAAAAAGTTAAATTACATTTGACTTGATGATTGATTGAGTCTAATTTGATTAAGTTAAATCCAAAAGGATTGGATTATAATTAATTAATATTTAGATATTAGATTTAAACATTCCATAAGTTATTATGAGTTATTCCTACAAAATTTAAGTAGAATTGATCTCATCCCTTGGATTGCAATCCAAGTGCTCCTATCATATTGGGATGAAGTTTGGAATTCTTGTAAATATCTCCCAAGACAAATCCTAAAACCTAGTTAATCACAACAAATCCTTCCCGTTGTAAAGAGAGAGAGAGAGATAGAGAGAGAGAGAGAAACAAAGAGCAACACTCTAAGTTCTTTCTCCAGAATCAAACTTCCAGACCTCACGTCAAAAGTTTGCACGCCCTCCTAGACATCCAAGAAGCAGTACATCAAATGGTTAGAAGTTGTTTTCGATGTCTGATTGTTCTGCAATCTCTTTTGTTTTCTCTTGAACATCAGAACTCGCCAAGGAAGGAGGATGAACATCATCCTCGATTCCTGTGAGGGTTCACAAGTTCATCGTGATTGATTGTCCTCCACACAAACGGCCTCATCTACCTATTAAGGAAGAGGGTTTCAGGGCATGTCGAGACTTATTATAGGAGACACTGCATATGCAGTGCCGTTATACGTCACATATAAAGGTATAATTCTTAATTCGTGGGATCCCGAAATTATTGAAAATTAATTCCAATCATGTAGTTCCATATTTTAGAACATTTTATTTGATCACTTGATCAATGTTTAGCATCAATTTGATGTGATTTAAAAAATTTTAAAACACCTGATTCACACTTCATGATATCATCTTGCGATCCGATCGCACACCAACAGAGAGAACTATTTCACTATATAAAGATGAGATTATAGATAGTTTGGTACAATGAAAAATAGCATATTTATAGTCATTTATGAAAGGATCCCATATGTTATCCGGTATGACATCTACGTGGAATTCCCATAATTAAAGAGCTTTCGATATTGATAGATTACCACATCAAGGATGCCAATGATGGGATTCTATCTTCAAGTCAAATCCGGTGGGATTTCCATTATCATGTCAAATCCAAAAAATGTCTTTAAGGCAAATATGGTAAGATAAGTGTTCAAAGCAAAGACTCAACAAATCTTCACCTCCACTTATTGGAAGGAAAAAGATTGTGCTGGAATTGGCATGAGGAAGATAGAAGAGCTAGGTCTACTAGAGGAGGAGGAAAAAATGGTGAAGAAAAGATGCCTAAGCGATGAAGTTGGGGAGGGGCTTATGGTAGCTGAGTCGGATCAATTGCCAAGGGAGAAATGAACATTCTTGCTTGGAATTGTAAAAGTCTGGGATCATCCTCTGCAACACGACATCTAAAGTCCCTGGTGGTGGCTAAAGTGGCAGACCTTTTGTTCATCTCTGAAACACACTTATGTAAAGAAAAGTTTTGGAAGTTGAAAAGAAAGGTTAAAGGTTTTAGGGCTTTTTCTGTAAGTGTGGTTGGGAAATTTGGTGGGTTGGTTCTTTTGTATGCAGATAATGTTGCCCTGTCGGTTGTGTATGCTGAAAGCCACTGTATTTTGTTAAACATTATGAACCATAAATGTTTTTGGTATTTGGCATGTATTTATGGCACTCCTAAACTAAAGAATAGGAAAAAATTGTGGTCCAAAATGGAAAGGCTATTATTGTCATATCAAAGTAATTTGGTCTATATTGGGGATTTTAATGTTGTTTTGTAGGCTGAAGATAAAGGAGGGGCAAGGATTCCTTCAAGACAATTCCAATTTTTGAAATCTTTTACTAATGTGCTTGGCATGATGGATTTGGGGTTTGTGAGGCAAGCATATACTTGGTCAAATAAAAGAAGGCCCCAATACTTAATTAGACAAAGGCTTGATGGAGTCTTTGTTATGCCTGATTGGCTAGAACTATTCCCAAGTGCTAGGGTTTTAAATCTCCCAGCTATTAATAGTGATCATAGCCCTATACTCCTTCGACTGGTAAGGAAGCAGGAAGCAAGAAATAAGGTGTGGAGGCTAAGGGCTGAATGGAGTATAAGACAAGGATATTTATCAATAGTGGAGAAGGGATGGGAAGCTGGGGGGAAAGGTCTGCTTATTTGGTGTAAAGGTGAAAGAACGGCTGTTGAGCTGAAAAAGTGGAATTCCCGATCTGATGTGAATTGGAAGAAAAGGAAATCAAATATTGAAAAGTAGTTAATGCAGATACAATCGACGATGTCTAGTAAGGAGGAGTTGGAGAGAGAGAAGTACTTAGTTAAGCAATATGAGGAGATACAATTGCAGGAGGAAATATATCGATATCAAAGGTTGAGGAAGAGTTGGGTGAAAAGTGGTGATTGGAATACAAAATACTATCACACATATGCTCAATGTAGAAGAAGAACAAATGCAATTGATTGAATTGAGATGGCGAACGGTGAGGAAACAAGAGATCAGAATGAAATCAAGAAAGTTTTTTTCAATTATTATCAAAATTTATACAAATCTCAGCTAGTGGAGTTCAAGCCAATGTTTGTATTCTCTGATCACGACAGACCTTCTGGAGTAGAAGAGAGATGGTGCAAGTAGACACCTAATGAAGATGAAATTAAAGATGTTTTATTTAGTATGCATCTGTTTAAAAGCACAGGGCCTGATGGGCTTCTTGGATTTTTTTATCAGAAAAGTTGGAGTGTGGTAAAGCTAGAAGTAATTGCTTTTGTGAATAGTTGCTTTACCAATCAATACATGCCAAGCCCTATGAGTAGAACTTATTTGACACTTGTTCCAAAATTCCAGTCCCCTACTCTTGCGAAGGACTTTAGACTAATAAGTCTAACAAATATGCTATACAAGTTGGTGGCGAAACTTGCAGCAAAGTGACTCAAACCTATCTTGGTAGACAAATAACAAACAACATTATATTGGTGAAAGAAGTAATACATTCTATGAAGATGAATAGGAGGAAGGAATGTTCGATGGCACTAAAGATGGACATGGAGAAAGCCATTGATAGAATTGAGTGGGACTTTGTCAAATATTGTTTAGAACAGATCCACATTCCAGAGCCACTGATAAATTTAATTGTCATATATTAGATCAGCGACATTTCAGGTGTCGGTGAATGGGGAGCCCATGAATTCTATTATTCCGACTAGAGGAATTCGACAGGGATGTCCTTTGTCACCGTATATATTCATTTAATGTTCAGAGTATCTATTAAGGGTTTTAGCTCGAGCTCTGTATGCAAATCAGCTATCAAGATACAAAATGCATAAGGATTTGAGGCCCCTAACACATCTCATGTTTGCGGATGATACAACGTTATTTGCGGAAGCGCAGGAACATGAGGCTCTGAATTTGAGAGGTATACTGGAGGACTATGAAGTTTGTTCAGGCCAGAAAGTCAATTTTTAGAAATCAAAGATCTATTTCAGTAAGGGCACTCCGGTCAGTAAATAAGAAAATATACTAAATATCCTTAATATGGGTAGTATGAGCAGGAAGGAAATATATCTGGGTAGTTCTATTTTAGATGGTGCAAATTAGATTGCTTTAAAGGAAATGGTTATTTTTAGAATGTATGGAAAGTTAGCTAATTGGAAGGGGAAATTATTGTCTCAAGCTGGTAGAAGTATCCTGATCAGGCGATTTTAGCTACTGTGCCTAGTCATCTGATGGCAACTAACTTATTCTCTAAAATACTTTGTTCAAAATTAGACGCTATTATCAGGGATTTCTAGTGGGGTTGATGCGAATTCGAATAGGTCTTATTAATATTGTGATATTATTGTTGAAATTAATATAGTGAGTTAACCTAAATCAAGTCTACACCAGTTTTACAAAATTTTTAACCTGGTCTACTTGATTTTATCTTAGTCACTTTTAGGTCGAGGGTTGATCTCAGGGAGGCGGGGATTAGGAGATCAAGGAGTTTCTATGTCTTTCCTAAAACGTATCTCTTCCTTACTTTTATTATGTTTTTGGTTTTTCTACTTTTAAGTTTTTTTTTTGTGATAATGTTGTTCTTGAGGCACACCCTCAAAAATGAAGTCCTTGGCCTTGAGCCAAATGATCCTTAGCTTGAAGCCAACTTAGGGTTCCAAAATAGATCTTGTTACTCACAAGATAGAGTACCTGCAAGACAAGAATTATCTTTTCTCTTTTATACTTTTTTTGGTCTTTTTAATAGCAAGAAATAAAAGATAAATGAAAGCAGACTAAATTGCAAGGAAAGAAATGAAAAGAAATACTTAGCTTAATACACATGTGTATATATATGTAGTAGATATAGAATAGATATATATAATTATGTATTATATAGATAGGGGTGGAGGTGGAAAAGGAGATGGAATGTAGCATGGTGTCAAGTTGGTTCACGTCTAACAAGATGCAACCAATAAAACTAAGTGTCGCGTGGAGTGTGGAGCGGGTGTGAGTGTGGGTGGAAGCACTTGCTTTGCGCGGGTATTAAGAAATATTAGCAACTGATGTGAATATTCCCGCAATACGATGCGCGGTGAAGGGGTGAGTGCACGGGTATGTAGATAGTAGATGTGAGGTGAATGTGTGTACGGGAGAATGTGGATATGTGAATATATAAGTATATATGTATATCTATATGTATCTATAACTATATATGTGTGTGTGTGTGTCTATATATATATCTGTGTGTGTGTGTAAGTGTTTGTGAGTGTGAATGTAAGTGTGCGTCAGTTTAGGTGTGAGCCGGTGTGTGTGTGAGTGTGGGAAGCCGTTTAAAACGTCTGCGGCGCGGTGGCGTCATCTGGCGAGAGAGAGAGCTGTGTGCTGGAAAGTGTATGTGCACAGGGCTACGCGCTGGATGAAACGCACGCGCTGCAGGGGTGAATCGCACAGCACTAAGAGCGGAAGCGCGGGCGGGTGCAGCGGTGACTGGGAGTAGTGGGTCGCGGAGAGGAGAGAGAGTGACTTGCCACCGGATAAGTGAGAAACTTTCCAGTGTCTACAGTGTCGCGCAAATCGCACGTGAACATTGCGCACAGGCGCGGGTGACCAGCTAAGGCGGTTTCGACCAGCGGAGGTGCGAAGAAGGGCAAGGACGCGCACAGAGGATGCGGAAGGGAGACCCTGAGGTGCACGGAGGGCCACGGCGAGCGCATAGTGGCTGAAGGTGAGCTTCAGAGCTTGAAGCTCAACAATGGCGAAGGAGAAGAAACTGAAAACAAAAATGAAGCAGAAAACAAAAATATGCAAATAAAAAAAAACTAGGCAAGAATCCACCACGCCCACCTGCTAACGAAGGAGCTAGGTGGTGGTGGAGCTCACAGTGGGGGTCTGAGACCACTGTGAACTCTCTCCTGCACATAGTGTACCTCTCCTCAACTTGTGAGAAGAGGTGTTGTTATGGAGGAGAGGGCAGGAGAGTGGCTGCCTGGTGTGTGTGGTTTTGTGTGTGTTGTGTGCATTGCCTGAGGGTGGGTACAGTGTATCTAAGGGTGGAGGCCGGCTCTGGCAACAGGGGAGGGTGCATGCCCTTTTGTAGAAGGAGTGCACGCCACTCCCCATACTGCGGGCATGAGGAGAGGCGAGGAGACATGCACAGCACCATGCCCTGCTGCATGGAAAATAAAAAAAAAAAAGTGAATGATGAAATTGCAATGCAACACACAATGAAGATGTTAATTATAGAAGTGCATTGAATGGCCATTTATTCTCACTCTCTTCCCCTCTTTATAAATGCATGCAAGTGTATATTTACAGATGCAAGTATGGCTATATAAGATGCATGGGTAATGCTAGGAAATAACATAAGATGGCATATTTATTGGCGTAACTTATTGTGCAATCATACCCCCATGCCTATCTTTTGCTAGTCCCTAGCAAAACATTTGTATTGTGTTTAGAAATGATCTTAAGTTGAAGATTTTTTTTTTTTTTGAAGCAACATTAATGTGTTTAGAAGTTGGATATTGTGAGAACCAATTGTAGAGAATACTACCAGTACTCAAGTCTTACATGATATAGACCATCTCTCGATTAACTTTGATTATTGATATTTAAACGTTAAGTACAATTTCCAGGACTCAAAGGGTTTTGCCGTACTCGAGAGCTAAGAGATTATGGTTTGTGTATAGTAAAGAATCAAGACCAACCAGATGAACATTAAGGCTCAAGCATAGAGTTTCACAAATTTTTAAATATAGGTTGGTCCCAACTTCAGCTCATATCTTCGGATTAACCCTCAAAAAGATGATAGAAAAACTCAACCCCACTTTTCTTGTTTTTGTGGCTCAAAGAATATATGGTAGAAATAGGGTATTTGTAACATGCCCTGAAAAACTTCTGGGGAGAAGAATTTACAGACATTTAGAAGATATATTGACTTATTTGCAAGATTTTTTTTTCCTTTTGAACCAAGTGTCAGTATATCTCCCACAACTTTATTAGGAAGAGCACATTTATTTGGTGGGTGAGTACTTCTTTACGGTGAAAAGAGTTTCTCCTAAACACAAGACTAAAGACTGGGATAAAAAGTCTACCTGCACACACAGGTAAGGACTCCACCTTCCCTAGTGAACACTAGGGTTGAATCTTATGTTCACCTGGTCTTTCTCGATATGTGTAGTGTGACAAAAATTACTTAGACTCTCAAGTAGAGTCAAACCAACGAATCCTGTACTGATGACTCAAATACAAGAATACGTCCTAAGTTAGAAGAGATTCTAATCTATCTTATCAATGCTCAAGTGAATTAACCCAAGCTTGAGCAAATCAAGCTTCTGTGGTCTGAAAAGTCTTCAAAACAGAGGTTGATATTCATAAACACTTATTATATTTTTGTTTCAGCTTTCAAATCATTGCTAAACACTTTACACATTCTTTTTTTTTTTTAGGCTATGTACATATTTATAGATGGATATGTATAATGGATGCAGAAGTTGCATGATACCCATATAATACCCAGATCCCATGGATGCCTATCCACCCCCGCATGCCAAATGATGCAATGTTCTCATATGCATGCAGGGTGAAGCAAGGTCCAAGGGTCTTGGTACGGGAGCTGAGGTGCGAGGTATACAACAGAGTAGTAGGGTGGGTGGATGGTGGGTGGTGAAGTGAAAAGTGAAGAAGTGTGAAGTGAAGTGAAGTGAAATGGAATTGTGTAGGTGATAGTAGAGGAGTGTTGCTGGGGTGCCTCCCAACGAGCACTGAATTTAACATCCCCAGTTGGACTCAGAGTGAGGCACGAAGTCAATTACCCTCTAGCAGGGCAACAGTTTCACCAACGGGAGCAGGTTCATGAGTAAGAAAGGGTTTTAACCGCTATCCATTGACCATAAATTTATTCCCAGATCTGGGATCTTCAATTTCGACGGCCCCGTTGGAAAATGGTCTCGAGACCAAGTAGAAACCAGTCCATTTGGACTTTAATTTCCCTGGAAAGAATTTAAGCCAGGCATTGTAAAGCCAAACTTGCTGAGATGGCTCAAATTTCTTCCACCGAATGCGGCTGTCATGAAAGGCCTTAGTGTGTTGTTTGAAAGTTAAGGCGGAATCATAGGCCTCACGACGAAGCTCTTCCAACTCCTGAAGTTGGAATTTTCTTTCTCGAGCACACAATTTTTGATCGAGGTTACATTGGCGAACCGCCTAATAAGTGCGGTGCTCCAACTCAACGGGCAAATGACAAGGCTTTTCGTAAACAATTCTACAAGGAGACATACCAAGGGGAGCCTTGAAGGCGGTCCGATACGCCCAACGTGCGTCAATCAGCTTGTCGAACCAATCATTATAGTCAGACCGAACCATTTTCTAGAGAATATGCTTGATTTACCGATTCGACACCTCAACCTGGCCGTTCGTCTGAGGATGATATGGAGATGCAATACGATAAAGGACTCCATATTTCCCCAGAAGTGCCTGAAAAGAAGCATGGGTAAAATGACTTCCTCCATTAGAGATAATAGCTCAAGGAATCCCAAAGCGCACAAAAATGTGGCCTTTGACAAATCGAGTAGATGTGACATGGTTAGCATGGCGTGTGGGAATAGCCCCGATCCATTTTGAAACATAGTCAACAGCAACGAAGATGTACTCAAAGCCATTGGAAGGAGGAAAGGGACCCATGAAATCAATTCCCCATATGTCAAAGATTTCAACAACTAGGATGGGTTGCAAGGGCATCATGTCATGACGTGACATTGACCTTAACATCACGACGTGACATTGACCCTAACGACTGACACCTAGTGCACCGTTTAGCATAATTGTGTGCATCCTGGTAAAGGGAGGGCCAAAAGAAACCACACTGCAACACCTTGGCTGCAGTTTTCCTCCCAGAGAAATGGCCTCCGCAGGCCTGATCGTGACAAAAGGATAGCACATCGGGGACCTCGCTATCAGGAATACAGCGACGGATGATATGTTCAGCACCTACTCGAAAAAGTAGTGAATTATCCCATAAATAATACTTTACTTCTGCAATGAGACACTCGTGCTGGTTTTTAAGCCAGCACGTGGAAGGGAGCCAGAAGCAAGATAATTGGTAATGTTGGTATACCAAGGTCCACATGCCACATTAATTGCCAGTAGGTGCTCATCGGGAAAAACCTCGTTAATCGGAAAGGTAAGTCCAATGTGGTCAGGGTCTAGTCTCGAGAGATGATCAGCAACAACATTCTGGGCTTTGACCTTATCGCGGATCTCAAGGTCAAATTCTTGGAGCAAAAGGATCCAATGAATCAGTCTAGGCTTGGCATCCTTGTGCAAGAGATGACAAATGGACGCGTGATCAGTGAATACAGTAATGTGCGAGCCCAGAAGGTAAGAGCGTAATTTCTCCAGCCAAAAGACGATCGCTAGTAGCTCTTTCTCAGTAGTCGTATAATTACACAGGGCCTCGTCCAGCGTTTTACTAGCGTAGTACATCACGAAGGGGTGTCTATTGTGTCTTTGTCCTAGGATGACTCCGACTGAAAGGTCGAAAGCGTCACACATGAGTTCAAAGTTGAGGGACCAATCAGGTGGCTAGAGAAAAGGGGCCTTAGTGACAACATCACGCAATTGCGTGAATGGTCGTATACAGTCGGGGCCCATATCAAAGGGTACGTCGGTCGATAGGAGATGAGTTAAAGGTCTAGAAATCTTGGATAAGTATTTGATGAATCTCCTATAGAAACCAACGTGTCCTAAGAAGGAGCGGAATTGCCAGCTAGAGCTAGGCACAGGTAAATCAGCAATCACATCAAGCTTATCTCTATCCACCTCAATACCCCTATCAGAGGTGATGTGACCGAGAACAATCCCCTCACGTACCATAAAATGACTTTTGTCCCAATCAAGCACGAGGTTCACATCAATACATCTCCGAAGGATGCGGGTCAGGTTGGCTAGACAATCATCAAATGAAGGTCCGAAGACCGAAAAGTTGTCCATGAAGACCTCAAGAAAGTCACCCACCATATTATGAAATATCGCCAGCATACATCTCTGGAAAGTTGCTGGCACATTACAAAGTCCGAATGACATCCTTCTAAATGCAAAGGTGCCAAAGGGACAGGTAAAGGTAGTTTTCTTTTAGTCCCAGGGGTCAATAGCCACCTGGTTATATCCAGAGAATCCATCCAGGAAACAGAAAAATTTATTTCCCGCTAACCGCTCCAGGATTTGGTCAATAAAAGGTAGCAAAAAATGATCTTTCTTTGTTGCAGCATTCAGTTTCGCATAATCTACACACACTCTCCACGATGTAGGAGTGCGTGTACGAATGGATTAGCCCCTGTCATTGACATGGAAGGTGAGTGATGAGAACCTCATCATGAGCCCTAACTAAAATATTTTGATCTAACAAAGTGAACAAAAGCTCCTACATAACCAAGAGAAAGGCTTAATTTAAGGAATCACTAATCTGGGAAGAGAACATGAAACAGGGGGTAAAATTGTAATTTTACCATTGCAGTGCTTCAACGGGATTTCTAAGAATCTAGACATAGGTCAATTGGACTTAATAAAAGAAAAAGCGGGATGGTTCAGTCAGAAAATGGTTACTATGAAATTTATGAATTAAATGACATTCTGTAACTCTGAAACAAACCCACTTAAATTCACAAGGTTCCAAGCAAGATAAAAATCAACTAAACCCTCTAAAATTCATGAAAAAATATCTCCTACGGTTTAGAACCTTCAATTTGTCCTTTGGAACCTGTTTTGACCTAAATTGGGGACCAAGCCTAATATTTGACCTAATTTAGGTTTTTGTGCAAAATGTCTAGTCAAACGAGGTCAAACCTAAAATTCAACTTCACCATTGGATTCCTTAGATCAAAATTAGGTTTGTACCAAAATTTGGACCTAAGGGAAGGTCATCTTGACCTACTTTGCAAATTGATCCACCTAATTACATTTTGGCCCTTAACTTTTGAAAATCCTTGCAAATACCCCCTCATCTTTTTCGCCACTTTCTTCATTTTGGTCCCTCTGCCATTGCTGCAGGTACCCATACCGCCGGTGACTTTGCGAGAGGGTTTTCTCCTCATCTCCAAAGGGAGCTACTCCCAGATTTGAAGGAGCTCTCTGCGAAGCTCCCTACCGCATGAGTAGCTCCCCATACCCTGAATCGCCCCATACCTCTCGTGCAAACGCTCGAGAGGTATGGGTCTCACTCCAGCCATACCTTCGGCGTGGTGTTCAGGCCGCTTCCTTGCGATTCTCCCTCTGCCCGTGACTATTTAAGAAGCCTAAGGATCGACCGCTTCTGGCAAGCCTGTTTCGGCCGAAGAAATCCCCCCAATTTCGTCTCCTCCTCCGACCATCCGCCTGCAGGCTCCGGCGACTCTCCCTCCCTCTTCTCGTCGCTCTGCCACCGTACCAGTGGCAGAGCCATCTTCGCCTCAATCCTCCGCATCGCGCCGTACCCGCGCGAGGCTCCCTGACCTCCTCATCGTCGCTGTCATCCTCACCTTAGGGCCTCCGTCTCCGGCAACGACAAACACGCGCCGCTCGCCCTCCGCCTCCCCCCTTCACTCCAAGTCCCTCAGTTAAGTCCTCTTTCTCCCCTCTTCATTTTCCCCTTATTAATTTCACAAATCGTGCACCGACCACCAGAGACCACCATCACCTTCTCCACCTCCGACCAGACCACCGGTGAGGTGTTCCCGCCGCCCCACGCCTGCATCCACCTCGCCAAACCCCTCAGAAGCTCCTCCACCTTCCACTGATCATTTCCCCTCTCTCCATCGACCACCATACGTCCCACATTCTTCCCCCGAACACACCCACCTGCACAGCCACAGTAAGCCCTAGGCACGCTCACACAGGCATTCCCACGCCACCCCAACCACTGCAACACACTCGCCACACCTCAGCGAGGCTTCCCATGTATTCTGATGAGGCCGCAAGGTTGTTTGCCTGATGACAGGTGTCGACAGTCTCCACCGCCATTGACGCAGCAAGGAGCTTGCTTGGGAGCTCCTCCAGGTCTCTCCGCTCCACGTGTAGGGTCCCAAGTGCGCGGGCTCCCTTCGCGAACCCTTCACGACAACAATTGGAGTCCTAGGGCATTGCATCTACTGCAATCGAGCGTGGCACCTGCTGCGGGTGTTCGTGAAGGAAGGTGAGACAACATAGTCCCATCTCGGAAGATTGTGAGCGGGTGAAGCACTATAAGTTGAAAAGGTGCATTGGCCTAGTTGCCTCCTGACCACGGGGTGAGGTCCCCTCGCCCACCACGACTCATCCACGACCCACACCTCTGCGGACCTGGCTGCCTAACCCGACTACCCATGCACTCCTCGCCCACCACACACGTCAGTGGGCCTGGTCCTAGGCACGCATACCCAACCCGATAACCCAAGAAGGCTCTGGGAGAGCTGTCCTGAGATAGAGAGAGAGACGTGGGGAGGGTAGGGGGTAGGTTCTACTTCTCTGTGCTGTGCAGGGAAGAAGGAGGAAGAAGAAGCAGCTGCGGAGAAGAGGAAGAGAAGGAGGCAAGGACTTAGCTGCAGGACTGCAGAGGCCAAGGAAGACGAAGCTGAAGAGTTAGCCGCAGAAGAGAAGGAAGAGAGAAAGCAAAGGCAAGGAGGGAGCCGAAGAAAAAGAATAAGAAGATAAGGAGGCAACTACAGAGAAAGAGAAGATGAAAGAAGAAGGCGTAGCAGAGAGAAGCAGGAGCAGAAGAAAGAAGAGAAGAAGCCAAGGAGGGAAGCCAAGTGAAGAAGAAAAGAAAAAGGAGCACTGTAGCGATCGTCAGTTAAGATGTCTGATTCATAGAATCAGACGTTTGAGAAAGAAAAGCCAGAGAAAGAAGAGAAGAGAGAAAGCAAAGAAAAGGAAAGAGAGAAGAGAAGAAAGAAGAAAAGAGAAAAATCTATTTCTTTTTACTCTCTAGATTTTTATATACATTTCATTATTGTCGAGAATTGTGATATTTTGCTTCTGAAATACCAATTTGCTCCGTGAGTTCGACCTCGAAAGTTTTTGAATTTCGAGTAATAAATTTAATAATAGTTTTCGCGGTGATACTACAACAAATATATTTTTAAAACACGATCTCGTCGCGAACCGTCGATTAGTGAGTCCCGCCTTTTTGGGCACAACATGAATCGGGCTCTCCAAGGGGTTGTCGCTGATCGAGTAGATTATACCTGCATCTAGTCACTTAATGATTTCCTTTTTAGCGACTTTCCACATGTTAAGGTTGAGACGTTGCTGCATCTCATGGGAAGGTCGAGCCTCCTCCTCCGTATATATACGATGACTACAGTAGGAGGGGCTAATGCCAGTTAAGTCAAATAAGGACCATCCAATGGTTGCCTTGTATTCCATGAGGACCTTCATTAGTTTGCACTCTTGCTTCCTGGTCAGTTTCGAACTAATAATTACAGGGAGCGTTTCATTTGGTCCTAGAAAAGCACATTTAAGCATGTCAGGCAGTGCTTTTAGCTCGGGAATGGATGGTGAAAGATCTGACATTTCTTGGGACGAGAGTGTCCCAAAAGGATCAAAAGAAAGAAGGGCAGGGGAAAGGAGTTGGCCCACAAATTGGCCACAAGGGGCATCTTGGATTGATGGATCCAAGAAAAGAGAGCCCTGGTGATCAGCATTTGGACTCAAGGTCCCAGTGTGGAGTCGCATTTCCGCCTGATTTGGCGGGAAAGAAAGGGCGATCCGATCTTCAAGAGGGTGGATCGACAGTGAGTAGCCTGGATATGACTCAGATTCCGAGGTGTGAGAAGTGGAGAAAACCTCGTCAGATGTCTAGTCAGGAGAAGGTACAGGTAAGGGGATGGATGGGTAAACGTCACAAAATACGTCTGTCAGGCGATGGTCAATGTTCAGGGGCAATCTACAGCAGTCAGAATAGGTCCCTATTAGTCCGATACACGCACTAACGGCCATGTCCTCGTCAGACGTGTCATCCTCGATCCAATCGCAATCAAAATTCTTGACGGCCTTGAAAATGTTTAGCTTGAGCTTATCAGAGCCAACGGCGATCTCAATGCAACCTGACTCACAATCGATATGGGCACGGGCTGTGGCCAAGAAAGGTCAACCAAGGATGATCGGACAATCAGAAAGTGAGCTAGGAACTTCCATATCCAAAACAAGAAAGTCAACAGGAAAATAGAGACTGTTGACCCTAACCACCACGTCTTCCACCACACCCTTCGGAATTTTAACAGAACGATCTGCCAACTACAATGTGACAGGGATGGATTTCAGATTTCCTAAGGTAAATTTTTCGAGCATGATGGTTGGTATAAGATTGATGGAAGATCCTAGATCAAGCATAGCACAGTTAAAATTGCATCCTTGGATGCTACATGAAATAAGCGATGTGCCTGGATCTTTATGCTTCGGTGGTAGATTTGACAGTATAGCACAACTCGCATGAGGCGAGAGGACCACCGGATTCTTTGTTTTCTTTGACTGTCGCCTAGGTGTAGTGTAGTCTTTGAAGAATCGGGCGACAGTTGGTATGTGGTCGATAGCCTCTAACAGGGGTACTTTGATCTCAACATCCTTGAATAAATTTTGTAAGTTATCAAAGACCTGCGTATTCTTTTTCTTGCCTTTTGGCTCCCTCGGTAGAGCCTCAGGGAATGGGACCGATTCTGGCACCAATTTGGCCGTATCGTCCTCACAAGAATGCGGTGTGCATCCCAAATGAGAGGGAGATGAAGAAGATGGGCCAGGATCAGGTCGAGGTCGATCGACGGTTTGCTTACCACTCCTCGTAGAAGTCGCATTAGACGTCGCAGGTCCAGTGGGATCATGAGGCGGAGGAGGGTTCACAATAGGGACATAAGGGTGATGTGCTGCTACGGGATTAGCCTGAAATCCCGGTGGAGTGCACGGAGCTTGCAAAATCTGATGAACCTACCCCTAAGAAGGTCGTTCCTGTGGTTGTGGATCACGAGGTAGAAAATTTCGCGGGTTAGGGGCAGGTTGGGCTTGAAGAGTGCCCTGAGATCGAGTTGTCATGCGTAGTTGACTGATCTCAACATTCTGCTACGCCAATTGGTGCTGAAGAGAGATCATGTTTTCTTCATGGTGCTTGGACATTTCCGTCATCATTCGCATCAATTTATCAAGAGCAATTGATGCGTGTTCTGTTTGTGGTATGCAAGAATCCGAAGGCGGATTTGCCACAAGATTATACTGAGCCCTTGGGATAACGGGTGCGAACGGTCACATTGGTCCACCCACGGGGTTTTGGTACTGCGGGTTACTGGACCACGAGAAGTTAGGATGATTTCGCCACCCTGGGTTATAAGTAGCAGAGAACGAGTTGTTCCCCAGGGCACAAGCGTCTTCTAAGCCAGAAGACGAGTCCGTATGTGTCTATGCATCCGAGCACACGGAGGCTTAGTCCTCCATGTCAAAATACTGGCTCGCAGAAGCTAGGTCCACATTACTTACCAAATCGCGCGACGCGATACTCGATAAAGAAGGTCTCATAGGATTCTTGGGAATCAGCGTGGCATTGGAAGGATTAGGGTTGTGACGGAGTGATGGTGTGGAGGTGTTTACCATAGAGCGGGCGGGGTTGGCCAAAAGCTCGTCCAGCTTCTTGTGCACGACGGAGACTTCATCCAATTTTTGTGTAATTAAGTTGTGATCTGTGGATGAATGAGAGGGTCCCATATCAACTTCGTGAACATTGCGAGGCATGCTAGTACGATTAAAGGCGACAATGAAGGCATTGTTCATTGAATTTTCACTCATGCTCTCAAATAATTCAAATGCTCAATTCTCGTCTTTATTCATAAAGTTCCCTCCATAGGAAGCATCGACGATATGTCACAAAGTCTCATTTAGCCCATACTAAAAGATTTGGGCTATATGTCACTTTGGAAGACCATGGTGTGGGCACTTCCTTAGGAAGTCATTATAACTCTTCCAAGCCTCATGAAATTGCTCGCCATTTCGTTGCACGAATGAAGTTATAGCCCGGTAAAGTGCAATGGTTCGCCCAATTGGGAAAATTTTCTTGAGAAATGCTATTCGCATCTCTTCCCAAGACTAGATGGGTCTCCCAAGGGTGTGCAACCATTGCGAGGCTGTCCCTCAACAAAAACGGGAACATTTTCATGAGGACTATTGATAACACGATGTTTCTTAGTTTAACAATTTCAGCTAATCGGCTTAAGTCTTCCAAATGAAGAAAGGGATCTTCACTTGCAAGACCATGGAAGCGGAAGTTAATTAGGCCAATGACATTAGGTTTTAAATCAAAATCATCCCTGCCCATGGGGACCCAAATTTGCCCAATGGTCTCTATAGCAGCGGGATTTTGATAAGAACTAAGAGACCTTGGTTCCTCCCTTTCAAGGGGCGGGCGATTCATTTCCTCCAATGTTTCCCTTACGGCCTCGAGTTGTTCATTATACAGTGCCATTTGGGCTTGGAGGTGGGTTATGAGGTCTACGGCTCCACCACCACCTGGTGGTATTAGAGGGGGGCGATTTCCTCCCTCGAGATTTGGGGGTGGGCGTGCAACCATGTTTGTCGAGGAGGATGACGATTCACCCATTTCTACTCTTCTAGAATTATCAGACAATTGAAACAATTCAGGATTTTATAACCTCCTCCCAAACATGCACTACCACAGGAAGAATTGGGGAGATGAGAAGGGAAAGGGGATGAGAGAAACAACGTCGTAAGGGAACACTTGATGACAAATCAAAGCAATCAATTTCCTAACCTCTACAATGTGCCCTTAGACCTAAAGATCCAAGTTACCTACTATTACAACCTATAGAACCAAATAAGAGCACCGCGGAACCATCGAACCAGATTGAAAGGCCGTTTGCCCCAGTCTTAGACACCTAATAGCACGCGAGAACCCACACCAGCACGTAGGCACTACACGTACGTAGTTAGACCTCCAATCCTTAAGAGGGGTCAAGTTGCTACAAGTTTTAATTTAGAGGCTTAGGATTAAGTGCTCAAGGAATGTGAAGGGCGTTGTATACAGGTAATGCCCAAGTGCGTCGATTTTAAGAGTGTATAAATAAAGCATGCAACGGAGAAATCTCCCCGAATTGAAGTTTTAGATGGTGAATGGCTTTTAGAATTTCAACCTCAAGTAGTATGGATTTTATGATTCCACTTGATTACCGATTCAACCAATCTCCAGGTTTTCAGAAAATACAAGTTTTTTATGCCCAACAAACCCTTCTTCAATGTGAATTAGTTAATGCATGCTAAAAATGTAATGGACTTCCCTAGATGGAAATTTCTAAGTGTGGATGCACAAGTCAGTTGGTAGGGTTAAACTACCAGTATGTATATTTATTTTTATTTCTCGAAAAATAGAAAATTTACGAGGTCGAACTCAAGGAGCAACACTTCATTTTAGAAACGTACAAAATCACAATTTACAATATAGATATATACTATTTTACAAAAAATACTAAAAGAAAGGAAAACTTGTTATTCTTTTCTTCTCTCTTTCTTCTTCCTCTATCTTTCTCTCTCCAGACGTCTGACGCCAATGTCAGACGACTTAAACTGCCACTTACTACAGTACTTCTACTGGTTCTTCTTCCTCTTGGCTTCTTCTTCTCTGCGGCTTCTCTTTCTTCAGCTTTTGCTCCTATCTTCTTCTTTGCCTTGCATCTGCAGCTTCTTCTTCCTTGGTCTCTCTCTGCTCGACCTTCTGGGCTTCTTTCTTTTTCTTCAACTGCATCTCTTCTTCTTCTCTGTTGCACTCCCTTCTCCTTCTCTTCTACAGCTTCAACTCCTATCTCTTCCTTTCCTTCCCTTCCTTCTTCCTCAGCTCCTGCTCTTTGATGCGGCTAAGTGTTCAGCCGCTCCTTCTCTTTTCTTCTTCTCCTACTTCCCTGTATAGTGTAAGGTTAGGCAAAACCTAACCCCTACCCTCCCTGCGTCTCTCTCTCTCTCTCAAATGCACTCCAAGGTTCGCTCTCCCAGAGCCGTATTCGGGTAAGCGGGTCGGGTGACGCGCCCAAGACCAGGCGCACCAACATGGGTGGTGCACGAGGTGTGCACAGGCAAGAGGTAATCGGATTCGGGTGCCAGTTCCGCAGGGAACGTGTCGCAGATGAGGCGTGGCAGGGGTGAGAGGGACCTCACCCCAGTGTGTTTCGAGGCAAATACCCTGAAACACAAAATCAATTTATGTGCGGGAACCCGTCTACACTTCCGAGGTGGGACTAAAAGTCTCACTCGCTTCCGCGCCTTTGCTTGCAGCCGAAGTCCTCACGATTGCAGCAATATGCGAGGCTCGCGTCTTCAATTGAGAACCTGGGACCGTGCGTAAGTCTCTCCCGCGCGGTCTGGGACTCCAACCTGGGGCTGTAGAGCCTGGAGCTGCTAGCAAGCTTACTCCAAGCTCAGCAGCAATGGCAGCGAGGGCACAGAACCTGAAAGCAAGAATACTGCCTCGTAGCTCTGTTAGACCATCAGAAAACCTTCGCCATATCACGGCGAAGGTGAGGCAGGGGTTGGCTGGCCACGGGGCAGCCTAGGCATGCGTGCCTAGGTCGCTCTGTGGCCATGAGGATGGGTTAGGTCGGGGGAAGGTGACAGGGGTTGGCGCGGTCAGTGGAGGGTCGTAGGGTGATTAGTGGGTGGTGGTGATGCTCAAGGATCGGTTGGCGAGGCAGATGGAGGTGTGGAGCGGCGGGGACGCCTCGCCGGAGGTCTGGCCGGAGGTGGAGATGGCGATGGTGGATAGTGGCAATCGAGGGATAATTCGTGAAATAGATTGAGGGGAATTGAAGAGGGGATAGAGGGGAGTGAGTCTAACCTGATTACGTGGACGAAGGGGGAGAGATGGCGACTGACAGTACTTGCTGTCGCCGGAGAAGACGACGTCCAGTGGAGGGAGGCGGCGGCGACGACGAAGCTAGAGATGCTTGCACGGGTGCTGCGTGGAGCGGAGGAAGATGGTGAGGACAACTCTGCCACTGGTATTGTGGCAGAGCGACGAGAAGGAGGACGGATTCTCGTTGGAGCTTGCTGGACCACTTGGCCAGAGGAGAAGAGGACGAAATTGGGGAGGAACTCTGGCCAAGACAAGCTTGACTGAAGCGACAGCCCCTGCCGTTCCTTAAATAGGTGCTGGTAGGGAGGGAAACATGAGGAGGAGGCCTGGGCTAGTAGTCGGAGATGTAGCCGGGAAAGAGACCCAAACCTCTTGCGCGTTCGCACAAGAGGTATGGCGGCCAGCAGGGTATGGGAGGTGGTCCATGCTGTAGGGGACTCCACAAAGAGCCTCCCTTTCAAATCTGGGACCGGCCCCCATGCCCTGCATGGCGCCATCCTCCGCGTGAAGTCGCCGGAGGTATGGTCTGCTGCTGCAGGTGGTAGAGGGACCGGTCTGAAGAAAACGAAGGGAAAGTTGAGGGGGTAAACGCAAGAGTTCAAAAAGTTAAAGGTCAGAAAGTAATTATTGAGGACCAATTTGTAAAGTATGTCAAAATGACCTTCCCTTAGGTCCTAATTTTGGTACATACCTAATTTGGACCTAAGGAATCCAATGGTGAAGTTTGATTTTAGGTTTGACCTCGTTTGACCAGATATTTTGCACAAAAACTTAAATTAGGTCAAAAATTGGGTATGGTTATCAATTTAGATCAAAATAGGTTCCAATGGCCAAATTGAAGGTTCTAAGCCCTAGGGGATGTTTTTTCATGAATTTTAGAGGGTTTAATTGATTTTTATCTTAACTGGAACTTCGTGAATTAAAGTGGATTTGTTTTAGAGTTGTACAATGTCGTTTAATTCCTAGATGTCGCTATAACCCTTTTCAGACCAAATCATCCCACTTTCTTTCTTATTAAGCCTATTTGACCTGTGTCTAGACCCTTAGAAATCATGTTTATGTACTGCATTGGTAAAATTACAGTTTTACCCCTTGTGAATTGTTTAATACTCAAATTTGTAATTCACATATTTAGGCTTTCCCTTAGGTTTTGTAGGAGCTTTTGTATACTTATTTAAGTCAAAATGTGCTAGTTAGGGTTCATGATGAGGTTCTCATCATCAATTTTAGCTTAATGTGAGAAAGAGCCAACACACTCAATTCAAGTGCTCCCAATCACTAAAATGATAATCCACACAAGGCTCAACTACCAAATGATGTAAAGAAAATGAAAATGTTGGGGTTGAAATATTCAGGATCGAATCTAAGGTAAATGTAAAGTCGTAGTGGGGTTGGAATCAATTCAATTCCAAGACTCCCCACCAAATATGTGATCCCAAAGTGCTAATAAATGAGGCATGGACGAATGATAATCAATCAATTTTTATCTTACCTCAAAGAAAACTTCACACAATGAAAAAGGCAAGAATCAAGATTCTTGGATTTTCGCTTTGCGAAGTTTGCGGGAAATCAAGAGGCGGTGGGGGTGATAGCAAACAATTAATAAGTGGTTTTAGTCCACTTGCCCCAAGAAATTCCCAAGAAGTGTTTTCAGGTTTTTTTTCTCTCTTTTTTATTTTAAGGTGATAAGATGACCTAAGTTATTAAGAGGAAGACACCTACCTCCTCAACAACGTGGGCAAAGCTCCAATGCGACGCCGGTGACTTTACGCTCTCGCACACACCTCGGATTAGCCAACGTCTCTGACCTCCTCTGCGTGTCTCCTACTTGCAACATGTACACCTGCACACAAACAAACAAAACACCCGTGAAGAAAAGAGTTGGAGAAGAGAAAATCAAAGGAAGAGAGTAGAGACTTCTTCCAAATAGTGCCTCCCCAGCAACGGCGCCAGAAAAGCGTGATGCAAACTCGAATAGGTCTTATTAATATGGTGATATTATCGTTAAAATTAGTATAGTGAGTTAACCTAAATCGAGTCTACACCAGTTTTAAAAATTTTTTAACCTGACCTACTTAATTTTATTTTGGTCACTTTTAAGCCCAGGGTCGATCTTAGGGAGGTAGGATTAGGAGATCAAGGAGTTTCTACGCCTTTCCTAAAACATATCTCTTCCTTACTTTTATTATGTTTTTTATTTTTCTACTTTTAAGATTCTTTTTTGTGATAATGTTGTTCTTGAGGCACACCCTAAAAAATGAAGTCCTTGGCCTTGAGTCAAATGGTCCTTGGCTTGAAGCCAACTTAGGGTTCCAAAATCGATCTTGTTACTCACAGACCAAGTACCTGCAAGACAAGAATTATCTTTTCTCTTTTATACATTTTTTGGTCTTTTTAATAGCAAGAAATAAAAGACAAATGAACGCAGACTAAATTGCAAGGAAAGAAATGAAAAAAAATACTTAGCTTAATATATATATGTGTATATATATGTAATAGATATAGAATAGATATATATAGTTATATATTATATAGATAGGGGTGGAGGTGGAAATAAAGATGGAATGTAGTACAGTGTCAAGTTGGTCCACATCTAGCAAGACGCAACCAACAAGACTAAGTGCCGCATGGAGTGTGGAGCGGGTGTGTGTGAGTGTGGGTGGAAGCACTTGCTTTGTGTAGGTATCGGAAAATATTGGCAACTGGTGCGAATATTCCCACGATACAATGCGCAATTAAGGGGTGAGTGCACGGGTATATGGGTTGTAGATGTGAGGTGAATGTGTGTGTGGGAGAATGTGGATATGTGGATATATAAGTATATATGTATATCTATATGTATCTATAACTATATATATATGTATATATGTGAGGATGAGAGTGTGTGAATATATATATATATATATGTGTGTGCATATGCATGTGAGTGTGTAAGTGTCTGTGAGAGTGAGTGTAAGTGTGCGTCTGTTTAGGTGTGAGCGGGCGTGTGTGGGCAGCCGTTTGAAACGTCTATGGCGCGGTGGTGTCGTCTGGCGAGAGAGAGAGCTGTGTGCTGGAGACCATACGCGCGCAAGCGTGAGGAAACACGCACGCACAAGGGCTGCGTGCGAGATGAAACGCGTGCGCTGCAGGGGTGAAGCGCACAACGCTGAGAGAGGGAGCATAGGCAGGTGCAGCGGTGATCAGGAGTAGCAGGTCGTGGAGAGGAGAGAGAGCAACTTGCCCTGGATAAGTAAGAAACTTTCCGGTGGCTACAGTGTCGCGCAAACCGCGCGTGAACAATGTGCACGGGTGCGGGTGACCGGCTGAGGCAGTTTCGACCAGAGGGGGCGCGAAGAAGGGCGAGGACACGTGCATAGCACACAGAAGGGAGACCCTGAGGCGCGCGGAGGGCCACGGCGAGTGCACAATGGTTGAAGGTGAGCTTTAGAGCTTGAAGCTCAACAATGGCGAAGGAGAAGAAACTGAAAACAAAAACGAAGCAAAAAAGAAAAATATGCAAATAAAAAAGAAAAACTAGGCAAGAATCCACCACGCCCACCTGCTCACGAAGGAGCTGGGCAGTGGTGGAGCTCATAGTGGGGGTCTGAGACCACTGTGAACTCTCTCTTGCACACAATGTACCTCTTCTCAACTTGTGAGAAGAGGTGCTATGTATGGAGAGGGAGAGGGAAGGAGAGTGGCCAGTGGGTGTGTGTGGTGTTGTGTGTGTCGTGTGCGTTGCCTGAGGGTGGATACAGTGTATCTAAGGGTGGAGGCCGACTCTGGCAGCAGGGAAGGGTGCATGCTCTTTTGTAGCAGCGCACGTCGCTCCCCATACTGCTGGCATGAGGAGAGGCGAGGAGACATGCACAGCACCATGCCCTGCCGCATGGAAAATTAAAAAAAAATGTAAATGGTGAAATTGTAATGCAACACACAATGAAGATGTTAATTATAGAAGTGGATTGAATGACCATTTATTCTCACTCTCTTCCCCTCTTTATAAATGCATGCAAGTGTATATTTACAAATGCAAGTATGGTTACATAAGATGCATGGGTAATGCTAGGAAATAATATAAGATGGCATATTTATTGGTGTAACTTACTGTGCAATAAAGGGTTTGATGAAAATAAGAAGAATGTCTACCATAAAGCATGGAAGAATATTTGTGTGCCAAAGATCAAAGACGGATTGGGATTCAGGAGGTTAAGCTTGGTTAACCTAACATGTTTGTTAAAGATTGCATGGATATTGTGCACAAACAAGGATGGGTTATGGCTGGCACAAATTAAAGAGAAATATTTTCCTATGGGATCTTTCTAGGAATATATTCCTAAGCCTAAGGATTCTCCCTTTATGAAGGCCTTGGAAAATGTCAAACATATCTTATATAAAAATGTTATGTGGATGATTGCAATGGGAAAGAAGTGAACATTTGGGTAGATCCATGGCTGCAGTTGGATGGGCATTTGATTATTCCCAAGAGTTATGATGCTTTAAAATTGGAGTCTGTTGATGAACTTTTAGATCAATCTAGGAAGAAGTGGAAGGAAGAGATGTTCTTTAAAAATTTCCCTGAAGAGGTAGCAGAAAAGATTGTAAGTACTCCTTTGCATGAAGGCGATGATTTGGTCATATGGAAGTCTCATCCAAAAGGAGATTTCTCAATTAAATCTGCTTATGTTTCGCTCATGGAGGAGGAAGGTCTTGATGGGGGTCTTTCACCCAATAAGATAAAGGTCTATAAAAACAACTGTGCTGATAAGGGATTGGCGCCAAGGACTAAAATATTCATGTGGCAAGCGGTTGTTGATGCTTTGCACCTTAGGGTGAATCTAAGGAAAAAAGGTTTGATGGAGGATATTTTTTGTCCCCTTTGCAACACAGCCTCTGAAAGTTGGATGCATATGCTGAGATATTATCCTTTTATGAGAGTAGTGTGGTTCTTTTGGGGAATCACAGCCTTGCCGGATATGGAAGATTGGATTGAATTGCTGTTGTGGTTGGAGAATTTGTTTAAACAGGCAGGGAATAGGGGGAATCTGATCTATAACTTAATTCATATGTTATGGTTGGTGAGATGCAGATTGGTGATTGCTGGAAAATCTACTATGCCATTAGATGTGGTTAAGGGAGCAATGAGCATGGAAAAATTCTATCATTGGGATGGTGATCCTGAAAGAACTAGATGTCTGGATGTGCAGCAGAGAGCAGATGCCTTTGATCTGGCGGGAGAAGGGAATGATAAAATCTTGGTGGATGTGGCAGTGGGTGATTCCAAGGCCTTTGCTGCCGCAGTCGTTGTGGATAGTGGGGGGAATGTTGTTGCAGTTGTATCCCATATGGTGAATGAATCTATCAGTGTGGCTGCTTAAACCTGGGTTGTTCTCTATGGCTTCGAATTAGCCATCCATCATGGATTAGCGGATGTAGCAGTTTGCTCTGACGTTGCTATTCTGATTGATCAAATCTTGGCCCACAATTTGCCCGATTGGAAGATCAGGTATGTGGTGCAAAGTTGTGCAAGATTGCTTGAAAAATTTCCAGGTTTTTCCTTGCACAAGGTCAATAGAAAGAAGATAGCGATCGCTCACAATCTTGTGAGGCTCTGTTTGAAACACAATATATGGGGTAGCTGGGGATCTTCTTATCTTCCTTGTAAGTTGTATAGCTAATCAATAAAGATGATTTTATCTGGCAAAAAAAAAAAAAAACTAACAAATCTTCACCTCCACTTAAAAATCCACGAAAAAATAAATTCTCTGCCAACAAGCTATTATCGTGGCATTGAAAATGATAGAAGATCAACACTTGATCATTTCTGCAATTCATGACAGACCTTTTCTTTCAAAAGACCATTTGCAGTTATTATTTTTCTCCCAGTTTGAGGGCATCATCATATCACAAATGTTGTTCGTTCAGAGAGACTCCACAACAACAAACCACTTTGCAGAACTTCGTGATGATATAGCATCCAAAGAATTGCTCTGCTCAATTCTTTTGCCTCACAAGACAAACTTTGCTATTGATGACACATCTATAGACGCTAAACTTGCGTGTATGGAGGATGGATTAATTACCCTTACTTCATGCCTCAATGCAAGGCAAACATTGTCTATTTATTGCGATTCCTTCTCCTTCCATATTATGCAAGTGATCTATATGTGAGGGTAATGGATCTTAAGGATCTAAGGCATACTCCACCTAAATGACAACTCTCACGTCTATACCTACATCAAACGAATGAGCAACAAAAATCGCTGATGATAAAATGGTGGGAACAGCTGCAAAACCAAATGTATCTCTCCAAGATGCACACATTGTTTATTCTTTTACTTGACAACACAGGATTGCCATCCTTTGTGATTACGAACACTTCATCTTCCACTGAGTAATTACATCCCTTCGCTTTAAGGGTGCCAAGGAAATGAAGTTTCCAGTATTTCACGGAGATGATATGAGAGATAGTTTAGCACAATGGAGTACGGATATATTTATAGACCCGAATTCCATGACGCTTATGGGGTATCACAATAATTAAGGGATACAATTGATATCAATATCAATTCCACCAATTATGAGAGATTCCCGTAAAAGAGATTGGCATTTGATATGATATCAAATGCCATCTATGTGGAATTTCCATGACCAAAGATATTTCCAAATTGGTTATTTCCCATACCAACGATGCCAAGTATAGGAAATTTATCTTAAAGGCAAATCTAGTTAGATTCCCATAATTAAGGAAAATCCTTAAGGTCTCGTTTGATAAGAGAGATAATCCATCAAAATAAGGGTTAACATTATTTGATGGAAATGATATTTTGACCTAGATTAAGAGAATTTAACTTGGGATAAATTATTCTTAGGTTGACGTGGGATAAGTTTTTTTTGTAAGTTATCTCATGTATTTTCACAGGTTAACTAAAAAATTTTTCAAACAGTCACATGTTAACCCCACGAGGATAACCTTTATGATTTACAAACAAAAATGAATGATAACTCAACTGTAAAAAAATTATCCCATAAAATATATCCCTACATCCAAATTAACCCTACAGATTCTTCAACAAAAATATCGTGAGATAAGGCAAACCTGGTGTGATTCCTACGATCAAGGAAAATCCAAAAGAGTTCAAGGCAAAATCTCAACAAACCTCATATGCCATAAATGTATTTTGGTCCCAGCTAGTCCTCCAGAGATTAAGCCTGAGATATAGAGAACTTGTTTCTTTCTTCTCTATTGGCGAAGCAGAAATATTTAACTTTGAGCGTATATCAGAGATGAAGACAAAGTCCATCTTATCTTTAGTGATCTTTTTACTATGTACTCAATATACTAGTGACGAAAAACATCCTAGTTATGCTCACTAATCGAGTACCAAGTTTTCATGCTCGAGTATGAGAAAACTAATATAGTGATAGCATAAGGGCATAACAAATTTACTGCCATCTCCATGGTAGGGAACAGCCATACCATTCATTAGCTAACTTCAACCGCCTGCCTCTTATTCAGTAGATGAGTTCACTGAACACCCCTACAGGCAAAGAGCAACTTAACCGAACTATAGATCAGTAGATAGTGTGCCGACTTACCAAGTTACTAATTCACTTCATTTAGAAAGTTCATTACATAATTTATTGGACTTTCCAATCATCTTAATTGACATATGTTGGTCTTGTTCTTCCCTTTTGAAGCCAAATGCTCGTTTTTCAAGCAATATAAAACTCTAGCACATCAAACGACACATACTAACTTCTATTTCAGAGTTGCTTAATACAAAGACGGTCAACTAACAACCTCATGAAACTTGCCACTTCAGCATAATTTCCCGCAAACCAAGCAATCCTCCCACATCCTAGTCTTGCCATGGATGGCGTCAAGTAACCTCTGAATACGGTGTACCCAAATTTCATGTCGAGAGTGGTTGACATTATCTAGAAATAGGGTTTTTCATTTGCATTTCTGATCATCAAATGCCTTTTATCCCTCTATTTGTTTGAGCCAAGGGAGTGAGCTTTGTGGTGATCTCCATTTCATAACCAGGGGTGTACATAAGTCAGGTTAGGTTGGATTCGAACTCAACCCATAATTTTCGTGTTAGAACTTTTCCAACCTCACCCAATCTATTACACTACTGAACCCAACCCAACATAACCCATAAAATTCAGGTTGGGTTAGGTCGGGTTGAGCGGGTTGTTGACTAAAACTTATATTTATCTCCAACATATTTTCTATATCTTTAATATTTAATAACAAAATATTTTAAACTTATAAATAACATATATCCTCTAAAAAAGGTAAAAACAAAAAATTTTGATAGTTGCATAATATTAATTCTCTTTCCTGTAGAAAAATAAACACATATTACAAGATAATTATCTTATCCATGTAGTTTTTTCATAGACGTCATTCAAAACAAAGAATTAGACGAGAATCAAAATAATTTTTTACCATTAAAGGAAAAATTCAAGATGTATGTGTGTATATGTTTTTTAATTCTGTCTAAAAAAAGAATTACATGGGAATCTAAATAATGATGTCTAATTTAAGCATCAAAATTTGAATGTCTATGTCGATGTTTCAAATAATTTAAACTAAATTAAGAGAAGGCAGCGGGAGAGGAGAATGGTCGAGAGAGGGGGTGGTGGCTATTGACTATAGTGAAGGAGGATGACAGGTAAGAGGGTGGTAGGTTGTATGGTGATGGTGGTAGTGGTAGCGACTCTAGTGATAGGTTGGGCGGAGGGGAAGGTAGAGAAAATGGTGGAAGGTCGGTGAGGGGTGGTGGGTTGTGTGGCAAAGGTGGATCGATGGTAGTGGGCCAACGACTCTGGTAATAGGCTCAGGCTAGGTAGAGGGAAGGTAGTGACAACGATGAATGACCAGTGAGGGGATGGTGGGCTGTGTGGTGATGGTGGTGGCGGCGACAGTGGCTCTAGTGAAGGGAGGTGGTGGCTATCACTAATGTACAGGAAGAAGAGAGGAGGGAGAAAGATACTAACTTTGAGTGGTAATGACGAGAACAATGACGTCAACGAGAAGGGGGCTGCGAGAAGGTTGGTGGCGATGACGAAAGAGGAAGCTCGGTTTAGAGCTTGAGAGTATGAGGGAAACTGAAAAGAAGTGCACGATGGAGAGTATACAAGGAGAGGAAAAAGTGAAATTAAGGGAGTGACGTGCATTATTTGGGGAGATTTTTTTGTCTCATTTCAAATTTAAACATGGTAACTTTTTTTGCTTTAAAATTTTAATAGGTACTCTCTTGTGTATGTGTGTATTGAGTTAAATTGAGTTGCAAATTAGGTTAGAATTTTTAGACTTCAAACCCAACCTAACCTATTTTTTATCGGATTGGGAAAATCTCAACCCAACCCAACCCAATTAGATTGGATTTAGGTTGAAGCTGACCGTATGCACCCTTATTCATAATGATAATTTTGAGGTTAGGCAACTCTCGAGATATGTACTCATTGAGGTGAAATTTAGTGATAAATTGCCTGCTTTATCTCTCGACATTGTGCTCTATCCATTCATATGTTTTTCTTTTCTTTAAAAGAATATCCATTCATATGTTACCCTATAAATGTGCAGATAAATAAAAAGAAGGGTGCTTAAACAATATTGTCGTAGATATGAAAGACTCTATGCTAAATTATTTCAATCGAGTTTTAAATCGTGTGTCATAGTGTAGATGATCAAAGTGAATCTAATATTTAAAATTTATAACTTGAAAAATAGAGTAATCTGAGATCATCTCTAGGAGTAAAAAGTACACGAATGACACTATTCAAAATTTCATCATATTCAAATTCAGGAACTGGATTGAATGAACTTGCTTTTTCAATTGCCAAGTTTATTTCGAGAATGAAAGGATCAATCACGCAGTTACACTATTTCAATTGAGAATTTCATTTTCAAGTCTTTTATGAATAGGAAAGGCAAACTAGGTACTAAATAATCAATTTCAACTATGTTTGAATAAGAATTATGCAATCAAATTCAATTGGAATTAAAACTTAAGCCAAATCTACAAAGTTACAAACTAGTCCTTGAGTTCCTGTAATTACACCCCTACGACCTTACTTTTAGGTCCCTACAAACTTCTTTCATTTGCATAGAGGTCCCTGGACCTTCTCTCATCAAGACCTGCATAGGGGAGCTTGAGGTCCTTCTTTAGCTCTGGCGAGGCTCGCTGATCACACGCTAGAATCGTGCTTCAGCAGTCGCCCAGCTTCGATGAAGGGTGGAGGATGATCATTGGAGGAGGACCAACATGATGGTAGTGGCACGGTAGCGATCGGTGGCGGGTAAGACCATTGATGACCACACCCTAGGGGGGCGGAACCGATGGTCTCCGATGAGAGGCTAATTGTGTGAAATCACGTTGAAATCCTCGACTAAGGGGTCGAGGAGCTCAGGCTCGAGTCGCTAAAGGTGATGGTGGTGGCAGATCGCTACTTCGAGGCCGGAGGAGCTCTGGCAAACACGACGAAGGTGAGGCAGGCGGGAGGAGTCGGGTGGAGGAGTCGAAACCCTCAACCAAGAGGTCAAGGAGTTTCGCTTGAATCGACTGAAGGTGATGAGGTGGAAGGTTGGTCACGTTGACGCTGGAGATGGTGCTGCAAGCTTGACGAAGTTGATGGCCGACGATGGAGGTCATCGGAGCGAGGGAGGCGTCGAGCCCTTCAATTAAGAGAGGGCTTTTGCTCCTCTCATTGAGGTGGTTCTCGTGGGGTGGTTGGCGATGCAGGAGGAGGTGAGGAAGGGCGAGGGCGTGTTCGTCGGAGACACGCCGGAGCATGGCCGGCTTGGAGAAGACGTAGATGAGAAGGAAGGAGTTGGGGTTAAAACCTAAAGCTAACTAGCTTAATCTATTCTAGAGTGAGGGGAAGAAAATAGAATACCTAAAAGGAGGAGAGGAGATCGGAGAAGACGACTGGAGGGGACACCGGGTGGGAGGAAGATGGAGGATATGGGGAAGAAGACCGACGACAAGGAAAAGGGAGGATGAGGTTGTGCTTTGGTCAGCAACGATCGGAGAAAGGTGAGCAAGGTGGTGGCGCTACCCTTGAGGTCGGAGCGTGCGCAGAGGAAGAGATTAGAGGAGCCACCGGGGTCGAAGACAAGGAGGTGGTCGCGGCTAAGGAGAAGGGCAGGAAATGCAGCCGAATCTTGATGACCCGAAGCAGTGAGATGGCTGAGGTTTATAGCTCTTTGGCGCTCGAGGAGAGGGGAAGTGGTTGTGGAAACCACCTTGCCAAACTTCGCGATTGGAGGTTGCAGACGTGGAAGGTAGAGGCAGTGCTAACAGGGACCGGTTCGCAAGAAAATTGAAAGTTAAGGGGGTGTTTGTAAGGAAATTAGAAATTGAAGGCCAAATTACAAAGTTGACCAAGATGAAATCCAAATGAGCCTAAATTTTTATGATAGCCTAGTTTAGGCCTAAGGAATTCAATGGTAACTTCAATTTTAGGTTTTGATGATGTTTACATGGATAATTTACGTTTAGACCCAAAATGTACTAAATACCCGCCTATGTTTTTGTTTTAAGTCAAAACGAGTTCCGATTATCAAATCGACTGTGTCAAACATTATAAGATATTTTAAATGATTTTTAAGAGGTTTAGATTACATTTATTTCCATCAAAATTATTTAAATTGAAGTAGGGTTGAAATTAGTCAATTTAATTAAGGATTAACATTCAATTTAAATGAAAATCCTAAATTACTTAGTATCAACCCATTTTTAGAACAATTAAGTTCAATTGACATTTAATTAATCATAAGTTCAACTTCCAGCTATTCTGTATTTATAATTGTTCGTAAAAATTACAGAATTAATCTCTTTTTCTATTAATTCCTCTCTCTTCAACCTTGATTAAGTTATATCATTTTAATATCTTAATTAGATGAACTTTAACTTTAAAACTTAACTAAATTAGGTTAATTATAAGGGTGATGATGATGCCATCACTCTAGCAAGTGATTTGCAATGATGATTCAAGATATGATAGAAACATGCAACAAACACGTTGCCTTTCTTTCCCGGAAAAAGGGTTGCATTACTTCTTTTGTTACTGAAAGGCGATATAGTTGGAGTGGCAGTGTAATCACCATGTCTATTTGCCCACGCAAGTAGCCAAGGCGGTGGGTGGAACAGAGTGGTTAGGAACTTTGAAGTGGACATGTTAGGTCATGATTCAAAAAAATAAATACCCGAGGGGAGAGGAAGGAAAAAGAAGAGAATCTGCATGCCCTCGTGAAAACTGTAGACGGCACCCCTAATGAATAAGCTCTGCATTTCCCATCTCACCATTAATGGCAGGAAAGAGGCTCTCAACTTTCCGCAGCCTGTGGTATTTACTACCACAGCCTGTGTCCGCAAACTCGCCACTCACACGCCATCCCTTGCCTAATGCAAGAAAGCATACGACATCTACCAAATTAAATGAGACCAGGAAGGGCAGAGTTTTGGAATGTATCCCATTAAACATGTGTAGATCCACTGACGCGCACAAACAATAACGTTCAGGTGATGGGGTCCACTGATTCCATTTGATCGCCAATGCCCTAATTTGGAGTGTAATATTCCTTTTATTTGATAATCTTACAGTACAAGATAAAAAAGTATAAGCTAAGGGGATATATTAAGGGATATCCCCGATAACATATGTCAAGATCATTCCTAATGCATGACAATGAATAAGGAACACTGAGTTACAAATGTCAAGGATGTGCATTGTGCCTAGACAAATGTTCTCTAACGAATATATTCCTAACGTCAGTAAGTAGTATCTCAGGGACAAGCCTCGATTTATATTGTTTGGCTAAGCAAAACAACATTTTGCTAATGATACAAGTCAAAAACAACACCCTAGAGAAGGACTCTAAATAAAGGATAAAGGTTTCAATCCTTGAGTCTAATGCCCTAACTAAGGAGTTCTGTAGTGTGGAGCCGTTATTCCAACCAGATATGCAAATTCTATTGAAAGCATCACCGTGGTCAAAAAGCTTATCTTCTTCGTTTGTTGTCTTCTAATTTGACTATATTTTAGACAATTTTTCTTGGACCAGTGGATGTTGACTGGTTAACATACGTATCAGCGCATTGATCTTTAATGTGGTTAAGTAATTGGTTGAACTGAACATTAAAACCCAAGATTCGTCGAAACAGAAGGGAAGGTACCCTTTCCATTTCAAAGGTGAGAGAAAGAAGTGCCCATTGAATTGGGGACAACTGAGGTCAAAAAGGAGAGGGTGCACCAAAACATAGAGCGATCAGGGCCTACCAAAAACAACCTTATTTGAGTTCATAATAGGGGAGTAGGTCCAAGCAATGGATCAAACCAAGTAATCAAATACATAAGAAAGTGGAGATTTGATTACCTAATTTCATCTTGAAAGGTGTACGTTTGACAAAAGTAAAGTTACTCTCAAATCCACTAACTATTTTAGAGTTTAATACAAGAGAGAAATCTATTTCACTCTTACACACGCGTACCCCCACATTGTGCGGGTACCCTTGCATTCACAGTACACATGGCCTCACGCCTAATCCATAAGAAGTAGGGATTGTTATAGCCAACATGATTAGTTAAGGGTAACTACCATGGCCTTACATCTCATGCAAACACAGAATAATGAGAGTTTTGGCAACCACAAGAAATAGTGTGTGGAACAACAATCTTCATCTTGCCAGTGTCCGCCTAAACCAACAAGCACCTTTGGGCTCATGTCGGGCAAGGTTGCCCTACCTTGAATGTTAGGCCAGAATGACTGATACCAGATGGTACGCCCATTTAAACAAATCAAACCATCTGACTTATTCAAGCATCCCTTGGTGGACATCCGACTTAGAAACATATAAGCAGGTTCTCGAGTACCATCCATCTATCCGCATAGTGAAGACCCTGTATGTATTACGAATTGTGCCTTGGTTAGGGCTTTTAAGGTTTATTGTTAAGTTTATTGGGTTAAGCTTAATAGAAAGAAGTTCCTTCTCTAATTATCATAAAGTTAGCATGGAGACAAGGAGCATAGATACGATGAAAGGCCAAAACCTATTGAGCCCCACGTGCTTTCGAGTTTATGACTAGATAATCTTCTAATAGAGAGTTGATAGAAACGACTATGGACAAATTGGCTAAGACCTATCTAATACGTTCAGCCATCATAGGCATCTAGATTCAACCTCCATGAGATCAAACTAAAAATGAAAGGATAGACGATGAAGGTTTCTTCCCTAATTTTCAACGTATCTTGAATTTTTGGATCATTTCCAAATTCAGGACGCAGGATGTTGTATATCTTACCATGCTGGCCCTCATTACCTAAGTTTAAGGACATTGGTATATACTCCGGGACGAAACCCCCTTCTTTCCAAGGGGATGGTGACCATCGAATGACATTCCTAGTACTTGGGAGGCCCACAACACCCGTGTCACAAGGAGGGAGGGGGTTTGAGTGTACTCTTTAGAGATAACATCAACAACAATAAAATTCTATGAGATACTTATAATGATATCCTATATGGACAATTAAAGTACTGTAGATTAAATGATTTGGTGGTTGAATAATTTGATTTTTGTCTCATGTTATGTTTGATCGGAGAATAAAGATTATACTGAGATAAATTATTATAAAGATAAATGGTAGGATGTTTAATTGTGATATAGAAATAAATAGGGAGATAAAATAATTAATAGTAAGATGTGGTGTTGATGGATGATTTTTTTAATATTATGATATTAGTATGAGTAAGTTAATATGATATAATAATATATTTTAATAGATATATTATGTTAAAGTAAATATATTTTAATGTATATTAACATTGATATAATATAATAAGATGATTTGATGTTGATAATGATTGATAAAATATAATAAATTATATCTTTTGAGTACTAAATTAGTTCCTTTTGACTTCCTTTAATAATACTAACCTTTAATTATCCAGCCAACACAACCTCAAAAAATTAGGGTCAGCATCTTATCGTATGCAAGAAAAGGGAGCTATTTGAAATCTTGGGACATAATAAGAGCATACTTAATTTTGTGAAATACAAAAAACGAGGAGGAAGGACCCTGGAAACATTTGAATTTTGAAATATTGACGTGAAATTTCAATTAGACGCACTAAATGCACCACGTGGCAAGCAGACAAAAATGATAAATTACAGCGACAATTTGGGGTATCCACAGATTTGAGTGGAGTACGATTTCCTGATACGTATGTAATTCAAAGAAAAATACAAAAAACAGAGACGGTAAAGGAAAGGGCAGTGGAATTTGCAGAAGCAAATCCGGCCTTTTCCAAAGTATCTATATCAAATCTAGCTTTATAAATTGGCTTCCGATTATGGGAAAGGGACAGGTCGACAGCTTCAGTTTCGGTAGAATAAACACAATCGTTAGTCGCATCTTGAAAAAAGAACTTTGATACTTTCATTTGCATCCACACATGTTTATCCAGTTGATCAATGGGATTCATTGCGAGTTTAGTTCCTGGTAGCGTTGATTTATCTTCTTAGAATATTATTTACTATTAAAAGAAGAATTTTGGGAGTATAATCCGAGAGCACATTCCTGTATTTTCAGAAAATCTTTCAGAAGGGAGTACTTTCGACATACGCTTAGTCGATTACCACTTTTTCCAAGGGGAACTCCCTCCCAATAATACTTGGTGAGCACACTACACTCTCATCAATGGCAGGTCACAGAAAAATTGTATTTAATTTGAACTGTGCAAGCTTTTGGTTGTATTTGATGCTACCATGTGATACTGTGGCATGCACAACTCATGCATTTATAAAGCCATCAACTTCCACAGTATAAAATTTATGGTACATTAACTAATGACAACTAAATGTCCACCAAACTTCAATCCAATCAGACATCCCTCCAAAAGGAGGCTTAGTTGCTCAACAATCATCTCAACAACTAAACTATAATGTAAATAAAACTACTTTTATAGAGGCATAAAAACACCTCAATGATCTAAATCTAACTCTTTTGCCATCATGGGATCGATAAAGTATCAAAATCTCTCTCTGGCAATCAGATAAGCCTCCAAAAGGTTGCTCAATTGCTCAACAATCATTTAAACACCTAGACTATCATATAAATCGAACTCCTTTTATATAAGCATATAAACACCTCAGTGATCCAAATCTATTTCTTTTGCCATCAAGGGATTCATGAAGTATCACAATGTCTCTCTCTCCACATGTAGAGATCTTTGCAATCATATCCCATAAAAACCACATTACTTTTCTCTAAGGATTAGTTTACTTAAAGGGTTAAGAAAGTAGTGTTAAGAAATATAAAATTAATGTTAACCCTCGATTATATTTACTTGCAGAGTCGTGTTAACACTAATTTATATTTACTTAAATTGATATTAAGTTGGAGTGTTAACCCTTATGACATTTATTTATTAGTAGTGTTAAGAATTTAAATCATACATCACGAAAGCACAGCAAAATCGTGGAACTTAAATACAGATTTGCCTAACACCAGTAGCAACTAGTGTTAGACAAACCAGTGTTAAGAACTCTTAACCCGTGTTAACCAAAAGGAAATTAACCTTTCAAATAAACGAGAATTAACCCCTCAAAAAAGAGATTAATCCCTCAAGTAAACTAACCTTAAAAAAAGGTCGCCAAAAAAACCAACTCCTTTGAACATAGCCATAGCAACTCTATTGACATGTAAACACAACAATTGCAATCCCCCGACAATGTGTCATCCTAGATAAAATATGCATACTTCATCCTAACCCAAGGCTTTACAGCCTCCATCCACCCACCAACAAGAAAGCTCCATTTCGAGGGCTCGCACCCCAACACAAGCCGACCTTTCCTTCTTTCCCTTCTCTAAGAAAAGGTAGGATTTGATTGCAATCTCTTCAATAAAAGTCCACCTACTCAACCATTAAGTGACACTCATTTTTATTTTTTGTTTAAATAAGATCTCCATCAGAGGGTACGAGAAGTTAAAAGAAAAGATGCAGCTCCAATGAGCAAGAGAGGAAGACATTCGAAACATCCCTTTGAAGGAGGAAAGGAAACACCCCCATAGAGTGAAGGAACTTGGTCAAGGGACAACATAATTGAAATAAAGTACAGGAAAAACTAAACAAATATAAAAGAAAAACATCTTGCAGCAATTCAAAGAAGATGCTCCACGCCTCTGTCCGATGACTAACACCACCGAAGAAGAATCCCCAACAATTAACCCAATCAACACTAACTATAATTTGAATAGCCGACAGCCGAAAATGAATCAGTGAGAACTCAATTGTGTGTAACTGCGCTATCCAACATTGTCCCACAGAAGAAGCCGTGGGTTGAATAGCGGGAAGTGGAAACAATGGAGGCTACGATTAAGACAGGAAGTTGGGACGAGGGGTAACTCCCTTCTTGCTATGGGGGGAAAGAAACACAAAATATGATACAACGTCCATTGATTCGACCTAAACTGAGAGAGACAACGATGAGAACTAACTACCCACCAACACCACTCAAATCTAAAGTCGGGTTCACCATGAAACACCAACAACCGCAAAGCGGAAGCCTACAACCATGCAATCATTCTAGATCTAAAGCCAAAGGCCACATGAACTCCCGAGAACAACGCCAAAGGAAAGAGGAAAGGAATGGTCCCGAAATTAGACGTCGACAACAAAGGAGTTCCTCATATTTGAGCCCAAGAGCTGCCCAGAACCACATGTTTCCCCACCGTGTAAAGTTCTAGAGCGAGCAACACAGAGGAGGCAAGCACCAAACTCGAGCGAGACGAGCACCGCAGCAAGGTTCCTCAACAAGAAGAGAGGAGGTAGAGGGCAAGAAGAGTAGCATCAGGAGAAAGAGGACCTAGTGTTGGGAAGCTGGCCAGGGGCCCTAAGCTGTGTAGATCTACAACTTAAAACAGTTTGAGGGAGGCGGACGGGTTGGGAGAGCGCCGCCACCCTCCTTGGGCATCCAAGCGATAGGCGTTGTTACTTACCTTCTTACCAAGGAATGGAAAAATTTTGAGAAAGGAAAAGGGAATACAAGACACAATTCTCCAACAATCAACAACGAAGCCCAAGACATCAATGGAATTTCTAACAATATGTTACAGAAAGAATACAGACTATCAAATTCTCCCCAAACCTCAAATATCACACACCCGAATCCAAGAAAAAAAACATGGGAAGGAAAAGAAAAGTACAAAAAATAAAAGGAGCCACATAACAGAACAAGGAGAAGTCAAAACTCGCCTACTTCGTCCTCCTCCTCCCCAACAACATCAAGCAGAGGAGGAGGAGGGGGAAGACGAAGAAGGAGAAAACCGGAGAAAGAGGAAGAACCCAAATCCAGAATTCCAGTTTTGAGCTCTTCCTCTACATCAAACGTGGCTCCCGACCTTATTAGGATTCCCCCTACCCATCACCCAAAGCATAGTCCTCCTCGCGAAGGACGGCGTCTCCCCTCTCCTCACCACCGCACCACCACCACCCACCTCGCAGCAGCTCTCCACATCAAACCCACAACCCACTTCGCTCCCGCTGTCGAACTCCGACCCCAACCTAAACGACGCCACACTCCTCGACCCGCCCTCCTCGCCGCACCCCACCACCGACGGCGGCATCTCTTTCCTACCCCACCTACCACCACCCCTCAGCCACGTCTTCGAGAACGACACGCTCTCCTTCTTCGCGGCCGTCATCCTCCTCGAGTGGCAGTCGCACTCCGACATCGCCAGCCGCCGGCGGTGCCCCCTTCCTCCTCCACCGGTACCTCCCTCCGGCTTCCTCGCCGGCGGCAGGATGGCCGCCTTGGGGAGGGTGCCGCCCTCGTCCAAGACGTACTCGAAGGAGCCCATGGAGAAGCACCTCCTCCGGTCTGTTATGGTGGGTTGCCCCCCACAATTCCCGCTGCTCCCTTCCCCACCGGCGTTGCGGAACTTCCCAAGCTTCACGGGCACCACCTTCTCCTCCTTTCCCTTCTCCTCGGAAGGCATGGGGGGAGATGGGTCTTTGGAGTTGTTGTTGGTGGTGGTCTCAGGTGTTGGCTCGTTATCCACGTGGGAGTTGGAGAGGGAGACGCAGTCGACGGGGGTGTGGGAGCCATCGGGGAGAGTCAAAGGATTGTCGAAGAGGGAGAGGGGGTCGTCGGGGGTGGGGAGGAGGGAGCTGCGGCAGAGTGGGCAGGTGGAGTGGGAGAGGAGCCACGTGTCGATGCAGTGGAGGTGGAAAGCATGGGAGCACTTGGGGAGGAGGCGGAGGCGGTCGTCCGGGTCGAACTCGCAGAGGCAGACGGCGCAGTCGAAGGGGTCGGAGGAGTTCTTGTCGTTGGTGACGATGGAGCGGTAAAGGAAGACGGGGAGGGCGTCGATGAAGGACTGGTCGACACCAGAGTCGTGGAGGTGGAAGAGCTGCTGGAGTTGGCCCTGGAGGGCGGTGGCGTCGTCGAGGGAGGCGGAAGAGGAGAGGTGGTGGGGGTCGGGGTGGTGGTGAGGGGAAGGGGTGAGGAGGTAGCGGATGAGGAGGTGGAGGAGGCCGGAGAGGAAGAAGATGATGGCGAGAATGGCGATGATAAGGAGGATGGAGGGGCTTATCCTGCTGTCCCAGCTTGGGCTTGCTTGGGTTGGGGTTGCCATGTTGGTGGTGGAGTCTAACGGTAGGGGAGGGGGTGGTGGTGATGGTGATGAAGGGGTGGTGGTGGAGGTGATGATCTCAGCGAGGAGATGAGGGAGACCACCCATGTGTGGCTGTGGCTGTGGCTGTGGCTGTGGGTGCAAGCATGAGTAATGGAACGGTGAGCGAGGGAGGTATCTTGTCTTGCTACCTCTCCGCAGCGGGGATACTGTGGAGGAAAACGGAGAGCGTGTGGTGAGGGGGGCAGTTGCATTAAATAGAAGTCAATGCGAGAGACAAGAGACAGGGAGGGGCGGGGGCGGGGGCGGGGGTAGGGGTAGGGGGAGGGGGAGGGGGAGTGGGTATGGGTGATAAAATTCAACTCCATTTATTTGAAAAAAGAAAAAGTCACTTCTCATGTTTTATTTTCTCCTGGATTTTTTTTTTCCTCTTTCCTTTGGGTAGATAAAAGGGCATTTTTCCTATTTTGTATAGATACGTCGCAAACTACTGATGCATTTGAAGTTTTCTTTAAAAAGACCTTGTCTCCAGGGTGGTGTAATTTAATTTATGTAACAATTATTTCTTAAATTTTATATTTAATCAATAATATTAAGCACCACTCATCCGGTCGACTCTTATCATTTATCCTTAGTATTTATCATCGTCACCGCAACAAAAAAGCACATTGCAATATTGCATTCGATCCAGTACGCAGTTTAAAATTTGAAAAGAACACAGCACATAATATATATATATCACAACCCATCGCATCGAAAATCCATGAAAACAACATTTCTTGATCTCAAGAAGAACTTGGAAAAAAAGTTCGTGCAAATAAAGTGATCGACCTGCAAACACTAAGAAAAGGAAGAGCGACATGGAGAGTGAAAAATAATTAAGATGTGTTTGATAGGAGGATAAGATTTATATCAGAATAAAATATTATACAAATAAGTTGTGTGATGTTTAATTCATGATATAAGAATAAGTAGTAAAATAAAATGATTGATAGTGTGATGCGATATTGATAGATATTTATTTAATATTTCTTTTTGTGAGGGTAGATAATTTTTTGAAATGATGTTAATGATTGTCTCCTCTCGATTTAGCATCCATTACATGTCAAAGCCACTTGCTGCAGTGTCGATATTCCGCAACAGTATCATTATCCCATGGCTAATGCTGTAGCCAAACACAACTTTAAAAGAGAAAGACGTTACCCTATGTTGACAGGCGAATTCCCCATCAGACAAAGGCCAAAGCATGCCCATCCAAAATGAACTACAAAGAAATCATAAATAGTTAGTAGGAATAAAATCACTTCAAAACATAAACACAATAAAAAAAATCCTACATAATGAATCACAAATTATATAAGCCTAAATGAGGATGATAAATGTCCCAAAAATGAGGACAACCATCAAGGTAGATGAAGCTATCATGAGTGAGGATGGAGTGTGAGAAATTTCGTTTCGCTTGGCCTACCCTTCTTTCCTCTTTAGCAACAGACCGTGCGAAGGCCTAGGGCTCTGATCAGCCACCCCGGCCGATTGGGGACCCCCATCATCGAATCATCGTTTTGTGCCCCCGAACCTCGTCTCTTGTTACGACTCGATTCCCGAATCCCTACAGGACCTGAGACCGGCTCGACTCGACTAAACCCAAGACCCAGTCATCCAACAAGAAACAACCAAAAAGCAGGAAAGTAAACCACATTCACTATACTAAGTAACTAACAATAAAAGAGTATAGCAGTAAAGGAAGTAAAAACTGCTACAGTACATATCACCACCACAACAGTAAAACGAAGCAAAGTACAGAAACGTAAAGGTAACAAGAGTTTGAACTTACTACAATAGAAAGTACTACAACAAGAAGTCTACTGCTACTGGGCTCTACTGGGCCCATCGTCCTCTGCAACCGGTGACTCGGGCTGCTCAACACCTGGACGTGAAAAGGGTTATGAGTAAAGAACGTCAGTAAACGCTGAGTAGAATGGTAACCAACTAACTAAAGTAGTAAAAGCTAACAGGTAACTATTTATTCTAATTACTTTATTTCACAAGTTATTCCTTTTCACCCATTGGTTTATTTTTCAGATCTCTATCTTGATCTCGAATGTTCCTCATAGGAACGATCTTAATTGCAGTCTTTTCCGAAGAGTAGAAGGCACACGTGGTGCTCTCTTGGTTGGGAGAGTCCCCTGTGGTGATCGTACACCCAGTCAACCACCCCAAGGTCAAGAACAGACGTAGCGGTGACTACGGCACTCGCGATAAGCACACGGGTAGCTACCCTGCATTGGCACGCGTTCAGTCGTTTTCGTTAACGGGTACGTCCAAAGTACAACATGAAACAATATAAGGCCTAGCCCTCTCAGTAATAGGGGTCTAGCCCCTAAGAACCAAACAGGGGTCTCGTCCTTTCACAGTCTGCGCACCCTCGTCTAGCTACCTTGGTTTGCCCAGTGGGCCTAACAAGTCGGTGTAGGGTAGCTAGCTGAACCCTGGGTCCCGTGGGGTGGCTAGCTCTCTCCGGTGCAGTATACGCGAGGGCCAAGAAATCCGTGTAAAGTGGCCAATCCTAACCTTGGGTCCCAACCCAAGGGCGACTAGCTCCGCTCTACACTAAATAGGGAACAGTCGCTCTTCTTGGTACCACATACTCAAGGGCCAACGCACTTCCCACTACATTTCCAGATCCATTTCATTTATTCACAGAAGCTCTACTCCTAATTTCCTGTAGGGTTCATGCTCGTATTTCTCATGCCATTTCAAACCAAGTTTCATCATTCACATTTCCATTCTCAGATTATCCACATGCAGCTCGTATTTCCATTATTTAACATATACAACAAGTAGTGTTAGAGGTAACCATCTAACTAACACAGGCACTTCATATTTCACAGGCAGTTCTTATTTATTAACAGGCAGTTATTCACATTTCTACTCATTCATTTAAGACTGCTATTCCAAACACGCATACAAACAGTGCAAGTACTTCTCGTCTTATGATTCATGCCACATCCTAGGTTTTCTACTTATTCCATTTCACATATGCAATCAGGTTTTATAATTAAAAATAAGGGAAACGACTCTACCAGACAACCCAGGAGTATTGGGAGCTCGAATGGTAGACTCATGTGCCTCTGCAAGCTCCGAACCTGCAACAGAATGAAGTCCTATATCAAGGAATCAGTCACAATGGAACATTCAGAACAGTATAAAGGCATTCTAATAAGTAGAGGAACTCACAAGAAAAACACCGATATCTTATTTGCGTAAAATAGATCTCAAACGGATCCTAAACGGGTCAAAAACAGGGCTACAGACCCAAATCAGACATCTGGCACAAGGTCCAGACGTCTTAAAAGTGGACAGGAACTCACCACAGGTTCTACGTCAACCTCAGACATCCAGAACCTCTTCTAGACCGTCTGGACCCAACTCCAGACATTCGACTCCTCCAAACATTTAAGAGTGCCTCCGGTCCTCTGGTAAGCTGTCCAGACGTCCAAAACGTGTGGAAGGGCGTGTCCCGTGCCTTCCCGAAGCAATCCCTGCATGTGACAACCGAATTGCCTATATTTAGCCACGCAAATCGTAGCTGCGATGCAGCCTACATGGCCGTAACAGCAAGAGGAACGTACCTTCGCAGAGATCTGATTTCAGATGTCTAGTGTAGTCACCAGACGTCCGCCCCATCGTCTAGACGTCACGCCAGATGTCTGATTCTGGAAAAGTCCCAGAACCAGAACTACTTCCTGCTCTCCCTCACCGCACGCAGCTGCAACCTTGCCTCCTCGCCTGCAGCTCCGGCTGCAGCAAGTGTTAGGGACGACTCCCCCGACGCACTCCTCCCGCATGTGCCGCTCCAACCATGCGCTCTCCGGCGAGCCCCCAAGAGCTCGCGAACTCAAGTTCCTCCTCTACTCACGCCGCCTCTCCTCCTCGTCGCCGCTCTCGCACTCGCTCCTCTCGCTAAGGTGGAGAGGAAGGGAAGGAGGTGTTGTGGTGAAGTGGGGAGAAAGGGAGAGGGGAAGAGGGCATTAGGGTTCGGTGGAGGAGGGAAGAGAGAGAAGAAGGGTACTGCCTGCGCGCAACCCGCACGCAGACACGAAGGCTCGTACCAAAATTTCGATTTCCAGACGTTTGACCAACAGTCCAGACATCTTAAAAGGCTTAGGATAGAACGGGTCTTTACATCATAACAAACTTAAAGAAAGTTTCGTCCCCGAAACTTGAGCAAGCTAGAGTGCGGAGAAAGAACTATATATACATAACAAACTTAAAGAGGACCAAAGCCAATCTGAAAAGACGTACCCTCAAAAGGAGCTTAACTTGAGAGCCTTTACGGTGAGACCTTTGAGATATTCACGGATCATAAGAGCCTCAGGTATTTGTTTGATCAGAAGGAACTTAACTTCAGACAGAGACGTTGGTTAGAGCTCCTAAAGGACTATGACTGCAGCATCTCCTACCATCCGGGGAAGGCCAACGTGGTGGCTGACGCCTTGAGCCGAAAAGCGCCCGCCCACTTGGCCAGCATACAGGTACAGAGTTGGAGACTTATGGAGCAGTTGGGCAGTTGGCGACCCCTAGAGCTGCAGGAGCATTGTGGGGCAGTGACAGTGACACAACAGACGAGACCAGAGCTGATAGATCGCATCATAACAGGGCAGATGACAGATCTGTACCTACAGTCGTTGAGAGGCAGGGTACTGTCAGGGGACCTAGGAGACTTCTCTTTTACAAACGAGGTGCTGCGCATGAGAGGATATTTGTGCGTTCCCAGGGACGAGTAGTTGTTGAGAGAGCTCCTGACTGAGGCGCACAAGTCCAGGTTCACCATACATCCCGGAAACACGAAGATGTACCATGATCTGAGACGTGACTTTTGGTGGCGAGGAACGAAGCAGGATGTAGTTGAGTTCGTTCAGCAGTGCTTGGTGTGCCAGCAGGTGAAAGTCGAACATCAGAGGCCCGCAGGCCGGTGCAGCGACTTCCTGTGCCAGACTGGAAGTGGGAGAGCATCACCATAGACTTGGTGGTGGGCTTGCCCGTTATCCAGCGATGACACGACGCAGCCTGGGTGATTGTAGACAAATTCATGAAAACGGTACAATTTTTGTCGATCCGAGTCACCTTGGGATTAGTTGAGTTGAGCCGGTCTCGGGTCCTGTAGGGATTCGGGAACCAGGTCGTAACATCTCTCTATAGACCTTGGCTCTACTTCAACATGCATGCTTGTCCGTGATCGTTCTCTTCCTTGGTGCACCCAGGATGGTGGGTCGTTGCGACGCTTGTGGATGGCTTCTCCGGCTGTGGTTATGTCTAATCTAGACTTCAAGGTTTTCGTACATCCGACGGTGGAGGTCTTGGACTTCGGGATTGTCGGACATCGGACGGTGCTTGCAATGAGACCGTCCGACAGATGTGTGTCCAGGCCTTGGAGGTTGTCGCTGACATCCACTTGGCACACTTCAGGCGGGGGCGTTGTGACCTACCTGTGGAGGTACCGTGGCCTTCGGTGACCTGGATGTGGCCTTGGCGGTGAAGTAGGACAGTGTGACATGGCTTAGGACCGTGGCTCGGTTGACGTGGTGCATGGAGCAGCAGCTTCGCGACATTTGTGTCGTGTGGGTCGTGGTTCTGTTCCGGGTTGCGGGCGAGCGTACTGATCACGAGTCTCTTCGCGAGACGGGTGGCAGTCGAGTGTGGGTTGTTTTATGGGAGATTTGTTCTTTTTTCTTTGTTTGTAGTGTAGTTAATTTTATTTAGGATCATGTGTAACTTCAAGCCTCATACGACCAAGTTTTTGAACCCTTGTCAAGGATTATTCTCGACCTTTGGTCGTACTTGTCGATTCACTTGTTGGCACGTTCTTTGAATCTGTCTCGCTAACACCTTACCGCACCTATGAACGTAAAGTCAATATCTTCGGAGGATTGACCAGTGCCTAATATTAAGCGCATCTTTCTTTTCCTTTTATTTTTCAAAGTTTTTACTATCCCTCTACAAGAATTAATCTCACCCTCGTAGAAGAAGATGTTATTTTCTATCTTTTTTTTCACCTCAAAGGTACATCTTTTTGTATCATATTCTTTTTTTTAATAAAAACATCTACGTTTCAAGAAAAAAACGAGAGAGTATGGAGACAGCGCTAAAGATTATAACGACGGAGAGGGGTGAAAATGGTAAATTGAGGCAACTCTGATTGACTGGATCAAAGTCACGTAACACGTTTCAAATATCTTAATTTTATATAATATCTCAGACCAGAATTAAGAATATTTTCACTCGAAATAATTGCTAATAGAGGTAACCATAGTGGTAAACCTCCTTGTATGAGTAGTCCAGCCATTAGTCATTATTGTAACCATAGTCAACTCAAAAATGTATTTACCTAACCATGTCTTCTCCATCGGTGAGTACTTATTTATTATTTCATATGATTTAACAGCCTTCACTCCTATCCCAAACTAAACATTGATGCTAATAGCATCTTACGGTCATGATCCCTATATAACGTTAATTGTATGTCAATGAGTCAGAATAAATCTCGTGGCTGCTCCACAAAATTTCTTCCTCCTATTCTCAAAAATGTCTTGAATCATTTTTTGCTCTAAATCTACTTTCTCCCCGTTAATGCTACTTGATCATAAGAAATCACCAATATCAAATTTTCATTTTTTGATCTATTCAGATCCACAGCTACTAACATTTGCAAATCTTATGTTCTATATTCTTCAACTACCTACAGGAACTTGCCATTGATACTCACTTTTAAGGGTGCCTCTTATTACTTCTGTGTTGTCACTTATTCCTTGGATTGACCTCCATATCATTCAGATACTCATAATTTTTATCGAAATAGAGCCTACATCATACTAATCACGATGACTATCAAATAAAACTTCACATACTACCTTCTTTTAACCTTTACTTCACCCTAATACCATCGTCCCAGCAATCACTTCATGTATTAAAATATTCTTATCGTCGCGAGCAAGGTGATGTTTAAATCATATACGTCTACAAACCTTTAAATATTTCTACGAAAATTACATTTCATCATTTGTTTACCTCTCTCTAATTTAGTGCAACATAACCATTTAATGTATTCCTTTTCTTTATCTTCTTAAGGATTCCTCCCACTTTCTCTAGCAACAACCTTATCTTTGTAGGTACAAAAGTAATTAAGTACCTCATTTATCCTTAATTAATAATTTTGATGATAACAAATATCTCAAATCATTATGATTAAAATTGAAAAATATATTATGTTTGCAAAAATGTTAATTTTAAGGACAGCCAAGTGTTTTGATCCAAATTCAAGAAAGAGAGCTTAAGGTGTTAGATTCGATGCAAAAATTTTAAGAGACCAAATGCCTGAAGAGCACTCTAGAGACTTCAAGAATTAGGCTTATTTGTAACATAGGACATTAAGTTGTATTTTTACTCTTTTTGATAGATTGTAAGGAGAGCCCCAACATAAATCATTTTAAACAAATAAAAGTAGTCTCACACATAAATTTTACAAGAACACTCTAACCCAATAGGCCAGTCAACCTTTAACTTGTTCATCCAATCGATGGGATGTATCCTAATTAGCATTTGCAGACTTGGCCCAAAATAAATTTTGGAAAGTTTTGATTAAGTATCTAAATTTAAATTAATTATAATCCAACACTTCAATTTTACACCTAATTAAACTAGGTGTAATTAATTGTCAAATTAAATATAATTTAACTTCTTAAGTTGCAATTAATTTTATCTTCAATTATGAATCTATTAATATCATTATTGATTTCATAACTTCAATAATGATCACTAGGATATATGAAATTTTAACACTTTGCCCCCTTAAGTGTTCCAAATACTTTTGAATCCTTCACACTTGGAGGAAATATTATTCCAAAGTCTAATCCCCATTAGACAATTGTCATTCCTCCTTCAATAATATTATTCTTGGTGTCTCCTTGTATCATTAAGACGAGAACGAAAATTAAAGCATTTCGCAAAGGTCTATCATTAAGTCTTATTAGTACTCTATGACAACATGTGAAATTTATCATTTGCAATATATGCAAAGTGAGCTTATGCCTCCAATTTGTTACATACACCTGCGTAACAGATTTATATGATACTTTTAAGAAATAATGTGTCTCCTATCTATACCTGCACACACCAGCTTTTCGTTGTCAACACCAAGATGAGCGCATCAACTTATTGGACTGATGAATGTATGTGTTTGTGAACAAACACATATCAGTATCAGGTCCAAGCATACTCCTCCGTAATAGTATAAGAGAACGATTTATGCTATCTCCTGTCTCATCAGATAACTCCTTAATCCGATTCGCATAATAATTCTCAAATCTCCATTCAAGTACATCAATCAGGTGATGGCCTCTAGAGAAGATTGTTATCCTAACTTAAATCAAAAATATATGATCGAATCTGATGATTTCTTGATATACTATTTGATCCTCTAAACCATTTATGTTTCTAAATCAACACACATCAAGTTATTCGATATTACCAAGTATGTAACCATAACCATATTAAGGGACACAAAATATTTAACTAAAAAATAACTATATTCTTTATTCAAATAAAATGTAAATTTATTACAAAAGCATGTAGGACTCACTCAAGGCATACAAAATCTAACAAGCTTACCAACAGGTGGAACCACTCGCCCTCCATTGCAAGGTCCTCCACGACTCTTTGTACCCTCCCAACCATGCTCCGCAACTAGTCATGTTGCTCCACACCACCTTCGCAAGCCAGCTCATCGAGAATGTATCAAACTCCTCTACCTACGATAATCACGTATCCATGTGCAACTTGTGATTTGACTGCAACAAGTACCTCCAATAAAGAGGGATATCGTAGGTTGTTAATTCACACCTCCACAACAAGGGTCACCAAATGAAACCATCCCTTAGTGCATCTTTGGTAATAGTCTAGAGGTAAATGAGGGAGAGTAAGGTGGTGGAGGAAGACGGAGGAGTAGAAGAAGAGAAAGGGTTAACAATGCCCCTAAATTTTCATTACTTTTAAATTCATTACCATTAAAGTTAAAGATGCTAACTAATGAAGGTGAAAGTGATATCATATGTTCAATGGTATTTTAAATAATATTGGAAAATAGATGATAAGAAAATAATTTTTGATATATTTAACGACATATATGGAAATATGAAATATCCCAAGAAAACACTAAAACAAGGAAAGGGGCAAGCATGTTTTCCTCTAAGTCTCATGTCTAATACCAAGTCACAATCCTTTATACCAATAAACAGTCATTGATAAGGTATTATGAAGATTAATGTCGACCATTATTCATTTTATTTTATTTATACAACAAATTTGTAATTCCGAATGGTAACACTGTAATCACTATTGACTTTTCAATTTTTCTACCCCTTAACAATGCCCCTTATGCTTGATCAACCGTCTCTCCCCACCCCTCCTCTCCATATTTGTATTGATATAATTTGATTTTAAATTATTTTATATTTGTATAATTTAATTTTATATCGATGTAATATGATTTAAAATTAAATTGTATAAATATAAAATAAAAAAATCATTGATATATTTAAAATTATTTTTATTTCAAATATTTATAAAGAAGTGGAAGAAAAAATATTTTATCTAAATATAGATATATATTAATGTTAACAGCTAAAAACATCTAGAATGATATATAATACATTGGAACGCTTATTCACACAAAATGCAAGCGGCCTCACGCTAGTTTATATAATAAGCATTAAGTAGTCAAGTATGAATAAAAAATTCTATCCTATTTACTATGCCACGTGACCGTATCTTAATGGATTACTAAATTTGCGGAAATTAGATCTGCATGCAACATTAAAGCACATTAAATCATTTTATTTATGTTTTCTTGTGCTTTCTACGGATTAAGAAGTCAAAATGGTAATACTTAATATTTTGATTCTTAAACAATAAGAAATCAGAAATTAGAAATTGGACTACATATGCACTGGTATTGGCAACATCAATTTAAGTATTTTGAATGATTACTTTTGACTCATTAGATTCTTACCAAATAAATTATCAAAATCGATCTTATCAATTAAACTCCAACCTAGGACTAAATCATTATAAATAGTATCAAATCCAAAATCTCTCCAGTAAAAGCCAAAGGATTGTATAGTCAAAAAAAAAATGTGTCATAAGATAGAGTTACTATTATAATCAAAAGCATATTAATTGATCAATTGAACTCTAATGTAGGCGTTAGGATTTTAAATATAGATATTGTAGCATCCTTAAAATTAACTTCACATCAAAACTGATAAAATTGGATAGTGATATAAAAAATTAAGAATTACTATTTAATAACATAGACTTGAACATTTTGAGTGATGCTTTAAATCCACCAAGCCTACACCCATAAGTTGTTAAGGTAAATCTTTCTTCATTAAACTTTGGTCTAACTCTTGGTCTTTACAGGTTTGGTGTGACTTCTCAATGAAATTAGGCACCCTTCCAATAGGATTTTATCTTTTACCTGGCATCAATGAGAAAGTGAGAGTGATCCCAAACTAGAGGATGCTTAGCATTTTTAAAACTTGAGAAGCAAGGACCTAACACTCTCTAATATGATCAGGGAGGGCAGGGCCCATACAAAGCTACATTGCCTAGTTATTGGCTTGGCAACTTGTTGATCAAAGATGTTGATTTAAACACTACATTTATCTGCTTCATACATTTAACCACTTAAACATGCAATTACAAATAAGACTATTATAGAGAAAATTCACTTAAGGCTATGCCTTGTCTTTGATGATAGGACTAAGTCTTCTCCTCTTTACATTTCATTCTACTCACACCTTGCCTCATGTTTTGAACATGACCATAGATGGTAGTAGATAGGAAGTCATCAACCTTCAAACAAACGTCCAGATTTAACCACTTCCCTTTTTCCAACTTCATTCCACCACTTAACTGCACTTTGTTCCTCTAAGTCTATGGAGCTATTTTTGAAAGGGTACCAATTTACATGAAATTTAGGGTCCAATAATAATAACAAAAATATACATAGCCAATCTATAATTAAGTTGAGAGGCAAGAAAATATACTTATGAATTGATCCCCCAAACTACCATGATGCTTTTTTCCTTTTGCAAGTTTGTTCCGTTTAATGTTAAAGAAGTTACATTCAAGATCACACTCAGTGGCATGAGGTGAAAGGAAGAAACCAACTTCCGAATGTCAACAAGACAAAAAAATGGAGATGATAAATGTATAAGAAACAAAACAGAAATTCAAAACTCCAAATGATTTTTTTAGCAAAGCTTAAGTTACCAGGATTCTTGATTATCCGATGAACAAAAGGCCAATGAATATCATACATGTGAATCTCAAATCCATACAGGGAGATATTCCTCCTGATACTCACAAACAAAGAGGGTAGTGCCTTAGACAAGAAGAAACAACATGACCTGTACAAAAAGAAAAGAAGAAACAAAATAAAACGAACTTCCTTGCGCCACTCTTCTACATCAATATCAATAAGCTCAAATTAATCCACCAAATCCGAATTCATGTTTTTACGTAACTAATTGAGTAATCCTTGTAACCAAACAAACCCTCCTGGAAATGGATCAAACCCTCCCTAAAATCAATCAAGCACTCTTACAAATGGACCAAACCCTATTTGAATGGATAAAACCCTCCTTGAAACAAATCAAACCCTCCTTGAAATCAATCAAACACTACTTCAAATCAACCGAACCCTCTTTGAAATGGATTGAACCCTACTTGAAACCGATCAAACCCTCCTTGAAATCAATTGAGCACTATTTGAAATCAACCAAACAAACTGAAAAAAATCAAATCATCCTTGGTATCGATCAAACACATACAAGCATGAAGAAAGGAACATCTTTTAGATTAAATACATTAGCTTCATTTGAATGTGAAGTAAATTTTACCTTTATGTGGATAGGATAACTTGTAGAACAGGAAAGATTTAATTTTACCTCATATGGATTGAATAACTTGTAGAATAGGGAAGATTTATCCAACATATAAATAAACATGCAGTTTGATTTGATTGTTTATGTTGACAACGTTTATCATACTTATCTTCGTATGATCGTCACTTATGCTATCCATGTATACACTGTAATATATTAGAAATATGATTTCATCACTATTCATCGTACTATTCATCTTATCCATAACACATCAACTATCCCAGCTACTTATCCTATATCAAAAGAAAGCTATAGTGTTTCGGCAACATAATTACATAAATGGGAGAGAAAAACAAGTAAAAATGGAATCCAAAGAGAAATTGACACCTTTTGTACATTAAGTTGATGAACTTTTGTGAAGAAGAGATTGATTCCCTTGATGAGACAAAACTAAACTAAGACAGAGTTCCAACGTTAACGTATGATGGAGTTAGGCTTGTCAAACAAGAGATCGGAAGCCTGAATCCTACTCATAGACGATCCCATGAGATTTCCTTTCGTGGTGGGAAGCAATTAAGGGAAATTTATTCAGAAATATTGCAAAAGAAGCCTTGCAAGTTTTAGTATTGAGAAACACAAAAAGTTGAGGGACCTTCGGGATCACCAACACAGTTAAGAGAGAAAACGGGGGTTCGTGGGTGTATTAAATGGGTTGGTGGGACGAGTGAGAGGGAAGCGGTTTTTTTTTTTTTTTTTCTTTGAGTGGGGGACGGAAGCGGAATTAGTTGATTAAAAAAGTGGGAAGCGGAATTCTCAAGATGTAGATTTGCAGCAATTTGACTCTCTAGAATCTGTGAGCATAGAACCCGAGGAGACATTTATGTAGTCCACCCGAACGCCATGAACATGAGAGGTCAGGCACTGGAGAAGAATAGAAGGCCAGTCAGCCTCTCAGTGGCACACCTCGCAAGCCGCGTGCTATGGTGGGTTACATTCGCCTTTTACTACTCTGTACTCTTTTGAGAGGAACTTTTTGGTACCGGGGAAACATGTTTTTTATTAAACTAGCAATTAAATCCTAATCGGACCGATTGGATCTGGTAGGTAAAATAGGAATTTTGATGCATTCATGAATTCTTTATTGTTCAAAAACCGGCACCCTTACAGACCGCCGGTCATGACCTTAACACACCACAATTGGTTCGTCATTGCCGTATTTTCACATGTTCTGACGTAGCCAACGGATTCATCTTAATGTGTTTATAACGTTTCCCACGATTTGAGTAATAAATTCAGCCTACCCGGTGGACTTCTCGGAAACCTCTCTGCTCACTCGACCTCTTAGAAACCTTTGCTGCCAGTTTGGAGTTCCAACGGGTCATCGCACTCGCGGGTGCCCCACCTCCCCCCACCCCTCCACCCCACCTGGCGCCATGGCTTCATCCCCCCGCCCCCCTCACCTCCTTCCGTTGTGGGTTCTTCTCGTTGCATCATTTTCATTAGTGACTCGATGTTCTCTGCCTCTGCTCGTCTCTGTCGGTGTGGTGACAAAAGCGGTGGCCCTGAGTGCGGCGTAGTGACTGCAGTGACCGTCCCAAAGCTGCGATGGCGTACTCCGGTGAGCAGTGGGTTGCTACGACGACAGCAACAGCAGCGATGGGCTGCTACAACGGCAGTGGCGACAGCCACATCCAGTGGTTTGCTATGGCAGCTGGGCTCGATTATCTCGTGAACTCGCTTGGAGGGAAGGACTCCACTTGTTGTAAATGTCGATTCCCCATCTCATTCCTTCATCAGGATCAACGTTGATTTTGATGTTTAGGGCCACGTCGAAGCTGACCTCACCACAACCGGTAGTCTTAGTTGGCTTAGTTTCGACCCTACGTCGCCCGTTAGTGCTGTTCTTCGACGATGTCGACGACGCTTTGTCGTATATACTGCGTGGTGCGAATTCTATCCCGCATCGAAAATGATGTTTATGATACTTTTTTTTCTATTTTTCTTCCTTTTTATTTTCCTTGTGCTGACTATTTTTGAGTTCCCTCCTCTTAAGAGAGAGCTACTTTCCCCCTCCCTAAGGGATGTAGGATATCCTCCCTTTTGGGCTACATCTTTATATCATTTTCGTTCCCTTAATGAAATACTTCACAAAAAAAAAAGAAAATCCCACAATTTGAATAGACATGCCAGTGATCTCGAGGATTATGTGATATTAAATAGGAAACCACACATGGAGGAGCATGTTCATTCGAAGACAACAATTCAATCTAACTTGAATTATTTATGAAAGTTGGATTAGTTGATGCTAGCAATTGATCGGAAGTCTTAACACCCCTTCTGATCAGGCAATGACTAGGGTTAGGCAACACCTGATCCAACCCTATTTCGCCTAATGGATTTGTTGTGACAAGAGTCAAATAGTTGACAGAGGCCAATAAGGAAGAACTCACTTACACATAACTTGCAATTGCCCACTGTTGCCATTTGCACTCTTTTGGGTAAATGGTAATGTATATACTCAAAGTGGCCAACTAGCCAAAAGTACAAGGAGACTAGGCATGAGCCATGGTACAACGCCTATCCGGTAAAACCCAACCAAAATTAAAAACAAAAGCACTCAAGTATTACAATCCCTAATAATAATGCTTGCAATAGCTTGAGCCGTCCTTGGTTCCTCCTCATGTCGTCACGCATTCCTTTCCTTCCAGATTCTCCAAACACAAGCCATCAAGACCCTCCACATGACTTCCGTATAGGGAGGGTGTGGGGGCTTGAGATGGGTATAGGTGCAAGGTGCTGTGGAATCAAAGGTAGGTAGTACCTAATTCCAAACTAAGGAAGAGAAGTCACAAGAGAAGGAAAGGTGATCATTAGATTCTTCCACAGTGCCACAGAGACCACAAGTAGTGTTCACGTCCAATCCCCAACGCACCATCCTATCCAAGGTCAGGAGTCTTCCCTTGTTCACTAACCACATGCAGCAACTCCATTTGGGGACATAGTTGGTGTTCCATATAGCCTTCCAAATATCTAGGGCGGTACCCTTATCCCAGATAGCTTCTTTTGCCTTGTTAGTAGATAGGTTCCCATCAGGTCGGACCAGCCAATCCCACCCTCCTTCTCCATGAAATCTCTGGAAAATGGTAGCTCGTAGCGATAGAAGCTTCCTCCACTACAAGGAGTCCAATGGGGTAGGGGTAGCTGTCTCCCAGTTAGCATACCTTTGAAGTATCCAGGAGCTCCATATGAAAACATGATTGGAGGTCAGTCTATGGGCCATTTTTGTGAAGATACAAAGCTGTAAATCCTCCAGATTAGTGAGATTGAGTCCCTGCTCTTCAAGAGGCTTGCAAATGTCTTCCCAAGCAACCAAATGAGTGTGTCCGTCCCATATAAAGTTTGCAATCCATCTTTTGATCCTGTCTAGGGTTGACTTCTTGATGACGATGTAGCCAAGCCAGAATCTAAGAAGACCCTCAATCGTCCATTTGACCCACTGCACCCATCCCATTCTAGATAGGCTCTTCCTCCTCCACCCAGCCAGCATAGTCTTGACTCGGTCTTCCAACATAGAAGATGGGTTTGCATCCCTCCCAGGCCCTAAGCGAATACCAAGGTACCGACAGGGAAATCTACCCTCTAGCATACCCAAGAGCAGGCATATTGCCATTTTGTGACGGCAATACCTCGAGATGAAGACAACTCTTGGCTCCATTGAATCTCAAGCCAAAGATAATTCCAAGTGTATCAAGAGCATTTTTTATCGCATTTGCCAAGGTTTCCGTGGCTTTGCAGCAAACTAGTATTTCATTAGTAAATAATAAATGGGAGGGGAATGGCGTACCCTTAATTTTTGCAAGTTGTATCCAACCATTGTTGACTTGGTGGTTGAGGAATATCGATAAGACATCCATCGCCAGAGTGAACAAGGGGGAGAGGGGGTCCCCCTACCTTAGCCCCCATCCCGTAATAATGAATCCAGCAAGGTCCCCGTTAACCAACGGGCAGAAATGCACATGTGGATCCAATTAAATCCTGGTTTCATTGAACCCCCGTACTTGTAGAATTCTATAAATGAAGTCTCTCTGGATAGTATCAAAAATTTTGGATATATCAACCTTCACGCACAGCCAAGGGGCCAATCCTGATTTGTGGAATCCCTAAAGCAATTCTTGAGTGAGCAAGGAGCAGTCAGAGATGCTTCTTCCTCCAACGAAAGCCCCCTTGTTGGGGGAGACCAGCTTGGGCATCAGCCGACTCAATCTACCTACAAATATCTTAGAGATGATTTTGTACAATGTATTGCAACAAGCAACAAGTCTATAATCTTTCAATGAAGAAACATTGTGGCCCTTGGGAACTAAGGTAAGGAAGGTGTGATTCAGTTCTCTTACCAACCTCCGGCCTCCCAGAAGAAGAAGCTCACACCCTCCATGATATCTTCTCTGATTATATTCCAGGTTTCTCTGAAGAAGTAGGCATTAAACCCATTCGGGCCAGAGACCTAATCCTAACCAATAGCCCATAAGGCCTTTATTTCCTCATCAGAAGGCAAAGTAACGAGGCAGTCATTATCATATTGCTTATAAGAGATCGGCCAAACGAAGTTCTCCACAGTTGAGTCACTAGGGTCTTTGGCCAAAAGATTGGAGTAGAAGTCCAAGGCCTCCCTCCAAAGCTGTTGGAGTTCATCAATAACCTCCTCCTAAACATTAAGGAGCTTGGTTAAGGAGTTAGAATTTTGCCTTACCCTAGTAGCACGTGCAAAGAATCTCGTGGTTCGGTCCCCCAGCTTGAGCCAATCACATCGGCTTCTTTGTCTCCAGAATTTTTCCTCCTCCTCCCTAAGGCGAGATAGCTTAGAGCGAATCCTTATCTCCTCCAAATGAGCATTTTGATTATCAAGGTCTCCCTCCAATAAGGAGTGGACAGAAGACAAGTCTGAGGTAAGAAGGGCAATCATGCTCTCCCTATCCCTATCCTCCTTCCCCCATTCCTTGAGGGTTTGTTTGACTCGCTTTAACTTCACCACACAGCGAAAGAGGGGGTTGCCTTCCACACCTTCCCTCCACGCCTCCTCAACAAGAGGTCGGAAGGAATTTCTATCCATCCAATAGTTGAGGAAGAGGAACGGCTTCCTTCTTAGGCTCGAGGGGGCAATTTTAACGAGCATGCATGCATGCATGATCACTAGGTCAAAGTGGAGGTATTCCACTCTGACTAAAGGAAAGAGTGCAACACATGCTGCGTTGCCCAGCCCTCGATCCAACTTGCAAGAGATTCGTCTCCTTCTATCTCCAAGGTTGCTCCAAGTGAGTGGGTTTCCACATGTGGTGATCTCCTCCAGATCACAGTGTAATATGTAGTCGTTGAAGTCCTGCATTGTAGCTTGGGAGGATGCGATCCCACCTCACTTCTCCGAGAGTTTGATGGTGTTGAAATCACCAATCACCATCCAAGGCCCCTCCATCATGGAGAGGTGAAGCCTCAGGGCAAGTTTGGATGGAGGGATAGATCTTATGAGAAAACTTTTTTGCATCTAGGTTATCCTCCATTTTTGTTTGAAAGTCATAAAGGTTATCTTAGTGTGTTAACCTGTAACTGTTTGGAAAGTTTCTGGGTTAACCTGTAAAAATACATGAGATAACTCACAAAAAAAAAAACTTATCCCACATTAATCCTAGAATAACTTATCCCGGGTTATGTCCTCTTAACCCAGGTCAAAATATCATTCCCACCAAATAACGTTAACCCATATTTTCATGGGTTATCCCCCTTACCAAACTAGGCCTTAGCGTGTTCCAGAGGATGTTCTTTTGAACCCTATCATTCCTAGCATACACAAGGGAAAGGTAGATGATAAGACCCCCCTGTTGGAACAACGAACAAGGATTACCTGATCAGAGGAATAAATAGTGGTCACATCCCACGTGTTCTCCTAAAGGAAAAGCACCCTTCCGTTGCATCCATGGTGCATGTTGTGTGCAACTCCCCAACCAATCGGGAGGCATCGACTAATGCAGGGCCAAACCTCTTTAGAGATTTTCATCTCCAAGAAGACCACCAGTTGGACGTCATATTTGCAAAGAAGGTTGTATACCTCCTTTAGTTTCCCTGAAGCACAGCACCCTGAGTGTCCCATGCCACTAGTGACATGGGTTGCCATTTTCTCTTGATTGTTCATTAGTTGCAGGGAAATATTTATCATGCTCCCTTCTAATCATGGGCTTGGTTTGGGTAGCTTAGCCCTGCCCATCGTTAGGCACCTTTGTACGATGACGTCGCGAAGCACATTATTTGCACCTCCGTCTGGATCGCTCGGATTGGTTAAGGGGGAAAAGGAAATCCAAGAGGGAAAAGACACAAAATGAAAAATTCCAAAACCGTTGATACATTCTTTTGCAATATACGTCAGTAGGAGTGTAAAAGGGGTTCAGCTCAACCCGATTCATGCTAAACCCGAACATAACCTGTTCAAGCTAGGTCATTGACCAAATGTGCCTAATTTACCAAATGGGTCCATATTCCTCACATGAGACTAAACCAACGAACCGTGAGGGTCCATATACTCGTGGTCCACATCTTTATGTTTTATATCCGAGACCCAACCAGCAAGCTCAACGATTCGACATTGCTCACCGGAAACTCAATCTATTTAACCAAAAGGCTTGGACTATAAAATAAATTATTGCCATAGAATATTTCTTACAACTTTGAAGAAAGAAATTTTTATATAGATGCAACAAAAAAGATTAAAAGTTATTTTCTCATCACCTACTTTTCAATATTACTTCAATGTCTCAAAAAGAAGTTACATCATTTTTATAATTATCAATATGTTAATTAACACCATTAACTTTAATGATGCTTAACTTTAAAATATTGAAAATTTATTATTTTACTCACAAATTTTATTTTCTTTCTGTTGCCTACCCTTCTCCCTCCCCACTCCACCTTCTAATTCCCCCCTCCACCTCACCTCCGCCACCCACCACCACCACCCTCTCCCTCCTATTGCTCCCCCACAGCCAAGCCTAGGCCATGTATTAAGGCTTTTGGGTTGGCCTGCACCAGCCTAGATCAAAGTATTTTACGGTCAAACTCCTTTGTCCCAACCAATGACTTGAACTGGTTGGGGTTGTCACTAGGTCCACTTCTTTTGTACCATTAGGTGCAAGGGTGGGAAAGTTTTCCGGACAACTCCTGGAAGTCAGTTCTTATCGATGCCTCCTTCCAAGGCACCTATCCCTTTAGGCGCCTACTAAAGGCATCCCACCATAACTTACGGTAAGTGGCACCTAAATTCATCACGATTGCTCAAAAACACGCCTACTTGACCGGCTAGGATCACCCAGGAAGGCACCCCCAACTGATCTACCAAGATCACTCGAGACGATGCCTTGTTAATCCACCAAAACCACCCTCGTATGACTATCCCACCTGATCCAATCGGCATTCAAGTGGCAAGGTCCACTAGGAAGAACGAGGGTATCCACCCAACAACCTAACCGAGCCAGATGACACCAAATGGGAATACGAGGAATGAGGCGATGGTGAGAGTAGCAAGGTGACCATCTAGATGGCAAAGCAACATTAAGGTCAATCGCATCCCTCGAGGGGGCAAATAATTAACACTTATGTTATGTCATGAGCCACATATATGAGGGGATCTATGTCCTCTAGAAGAGGATAATCACTCTTAATATACTCAAAGACAAAAAGCATGCTTAATTTAAATCCTTTCGAGCATGTACTTGTGAGGAGTAGATTTCCTTCTCACAAGTACACCCTTGATGGTGGAATTAAGTTGCCAATTACCCTATTCTCTTGTGATTTGCATTCCCTCCACACTTTATTTAAATCCTTTCGAGCAGACCAATAGAGCTTCGTCAAATACTAATCTCAGCGTCGGTGATAGATATAAGATAGGAGGATTAGTACCATGAAAATGTGTCCATTTCACTCCACTTCACAAGACATCCTACCCCACACCATCCTCCCTCTCTCCATGTTTCAGGTAGGCAGGTGCACGCCCATGTCTAGTTGGTCTCCTATATAGACCCACTACACAAGCCAAACGATAGAATTACAAGGTAGCCATGAACATAGCCTCCCAAATAAGGCACAAAGACAACTCAAAGGAATCATTTAGAAGAACAAGAACTCCAGAACAATTGTTGTAGAAGGAATTACTCATTGTTTATTGTAACAAATAAACATTGAAAAACACATAGTTTAACAATAATATAGATAATCATGATATTAATAGACACTTTAATTCACATTGGATTCCTCACATTATGAAATGTTACATCAATGAGTTAATAGTAGGAATAACTTTGCTCTACCTTTTCCTCTGATATTCTACCTCTCCCTCCGAGACATGAATCCTGGAACAAGCAACTTTTTCATGGATTCCACAATCCTGTGTAATATTTCATGCTGATCATAGGAGTTTTTCACCTCGCAAACATGCCTATTTTTAGAGTGGAGCACGGGCCAGGCCAACCCGACCCGAGCATGAATTTTATTTCGGTCAAGCTCAAGCCTTGATTTTTAAAGAAAATTTAGGTTCAAACAAGATCCAGGTTAAACCCGAAGAAATCTGTTGGGCCTATTTGTATACAAGAGCTGCACCCCCTCCTCCCCCCTCCCAGCCGAACAATCTTTCAAGGTTTACTCAAACTCAAACATCACCTCCCTCACATTTCCCTCTTTTGGTGATTCTACTCATCTTCTTCTCTCAATCTACATACCTCTATGTACCGCTTCTTTCATCTCTTTGCTCTCTGTACGACATCCTCTCTCCGACGACCTCACTCCAGCACCAACGAGAGTGTGGCCATCTCCTACAATGTAGGTAGCATAGCTTTCTCTAGCTAAGGTCAATTTCCTAACTCCCCCTCATCACTCCAACATCCACCGCTCTTTCCCACCCTATCAACCCATCCTCTGTCACCCTCCTCCCAGGCGCCAACGTCCCTATTGACCCCTCCTAACCTCCACCTCCTCCCCACGAACACCCCCTCCCGTCCACCAACCCCTACTCCTCCCCTAAACACCACCTCCTCCCCTCCTCTAGCCCCTCCTCCTCCCCTTGAAGCATTCCTCCATCTTCCTCCCCCTCCTAATTTCATTTGCACATCTTCTCAGTTGATTTCTTTTGAAAAAGACATCCAATTGAATTTTAACAAAATGCAATGTATAAAACTTATAAGTAGGTGGTCTCACATATATAGTGAATAAACTTTCACATACAAGTGTCGGAAGAGTTTATTTTATTTTATGTTTCTCAAATGGATCCTTAAAGATTTTACAAACCTTAATAGACTTTTCTAGACCCAACTCAAAAACCCTATGTAAACTTTGAGATTAAGCCTTGAGCCTTGATTTGGTAAAAATTTTAAACTTTAAATTTGATCTAAGACTCAAAAAATAAAATAAACTCTGATCCAATGCTTCACCCAACCTGTCCGCATCCTAAAATAGAGAACAAAGAAGAAAGCCACCCAAACGCCATAAAACAACTCTCTTATCTCTCGCTCTAATCAAATGTATGCTATCCGGGAGGTTGAAATTGAAAACAAGCACAACTAACGCGGACATCTAACAAGCTTCCTCACAAGTTGTGCCGTCCAAAGAAGGGAAACGAGGACCGAACGGCAACAATTAGCGGGCCTCTTAAATTGGTCTGGGCCCATTCCTTAATTGTTAATATATACAGAAAAACAGCTAATTGGGTTGCAGTGGCGTGACATGATCGCATAGATATATGGTGCCCACAGTCACATTAATGCCTTCCTGAACCATGAGATTAATTGCATTCCTAACCAATTAAAATTGACATTAATTGCTGCAGGTTGAGGACCTCAAAGTTGCTGCTGCCGCACCTCAAATTCAAAAGAACTCGTTTACAATAGATCAGGTCAACCAAATGTGAAGGTTGATTTATAAAATAATGTCAAAAGTTCACTGTCTGCTGTGTAATTTACGAGACAGAGAATCGGTCATGTTTCACAACCTGGATTTAGCACAGTGATATAAAAGGTAAAGGGCTTTACTTCGAATTTGCAAAAGCACAAGGGAAAAAGATGTATAAAGAAACCGTTTACACCTCCTAACAGACATTCGAATAATTCATATATAAATATCTATAACGTAGAAACACACGTACGTACTTAAAACACTCTATGCAGCTTCGTTATTTTCACATTGTTACCGTGTGAAGTACTTCTTTAAGAAAAGTGCTGGGCAATTGTTGCTCTGATATCATGCATATCACTTGGTAGGTGGTACTGGAAAAAGTAAGACAAGGTATGATGAATAGTCGAATAAGTCAAAACATTGGATGAAGCTACTTTATTCATTTGGGAGCAAACAGCGGAAGAAGTCATTGCTAGGAGAAGGTAGAATAGAGATGCATTTTGATTTTCCCTCCTTTTGATCAGATTTCTCTCTCTCCCTTCCCCTGTGAGATCCCTTTTTAATGGAATCTTTATTCCCTTCAAAATAAAAAAGGAGGTAGAATAGAGAAATCCTAAGATTTCATTCCCAATTCCGATATTCCTCAATCTCAAGACTAGGATAAACCAAACGTGGGATTGTGAACCTAATCCCAAATACCAAATCGTACCCGGAGGTGAAGAAAAGGTTTCGAGAGTTAAATTAACCATACCTTCCAACACTCACCTTTCAAACGATGATAATGTTTGCAGCATTTAGACTTCTAGCTGATTGCTTGTTGTGTGTCCTCCATAAAGCTATTGGGAAGATAAGATGGAAAATCTTGGTGCCGCCCAAACTTATTCCCCCGCTCAAGGAGGCTTTCGTAAATGCTGCCATCTTGCCAACCACACTCTCCTTGCCCATAAATTCAAACATGCTTTCCATGTTAAGGGGCTTGCACCACACATGTTGGTGAATGTGAATATTTTAAAAGCTTACAATACTGCTAGCAGGGAATTCTTACACCACTTTTAGGCGGGACGGGTTTCGGTAAGAAGTGGATTGTTTGACATTTTGGTGATAGCCATACCCCATCACTCTCTAATTGAGAATCACAATAACTGGTCTCCCTGGCAGTAGGAACTTAGGCAAGAATACCACTCTCTACTTGCGAATGGCACAATAATTGGTCTCTGTCGCAGCAGGAACTTAGGCAAGAATAATCATTGATTCTCCTACTTTTACTTTATTGTTCTTCAAGTGGAAAGGTGAGGAAATACATTTCCAAAGATCTGAAGGTCATGGCAGCCATTGCATATTCTTCTCGTTGATGGAATGTTAATTTTTTCTAGGGTCGATTTAGATGCAGCAGCTGCAAGCAAGAGAGGTTTTCAGTGTCTAGCATATTTTAAGGGATGGCACTATATCTTTACTTCTATACTAAAGAAGATTTTACCCCTCCACGTGTCATGCCCTCCCCCTACCCTCTCGCTGAGTTTCATCCCCCTCTCTCCCCATCTCTCTCTGTCTCACTCAAAATCCCACCCCTCCTCCAGTTCCTTTGCCTCCTCACCTTGTTTGCATTCCCATTGCAGGCCGCCACGTCTTCAACATAAGAGCTCCAGCGGCATCGGCCTCACCCTCTTCCTCCCCTACAACAAGCAACGTCGCCCTCCCCCTAACCCCCTCGCTCTCTCCCCATCTCTCCATCTCACTCCCTCGCTCTCCTCCCTATCTCTCCCCCGCATCGCCACCCCTCCACCTCCCTCCACCACCACTGGCGCTTACTCCCCGTCCCCTCCACGTCCGCTTCCATTTCCTCCCCTCCGCAACAAGCAACCTTTGTAGTCGTGGCTATCGGAGCAGTCGTCTCTTCTTTTCATAACTTGATGGGCTCTCTTCTCCAACTTCTTGGCTGCATCATTTGTCTCAAGTCCCTTTTCAAGTAATATGAATATCTGAATCTATCATCGCTTCAGTCTAAAAGGTTGAGAGAAATCTGTGTCACTTTTTTTACACTCGAGAACCACACACTTGAACTTAGTGTTCCCCGACATGCTAAAGGGTTCCACGCACCCCCTCAGTCCGAGTCGATGTCGTTGCTCCTACACCTCTTGAGCTAGTGTAAGGTGCTCGATTCTCTAGGCATATATAAGGTCACCAAAAGAAAGTGAAGTCGATGGCCCTCCAGGAAGAATCACGCACAACATGGCCTTTTCTTTTCTTCTCCTCCCTCCTACGTGTGTAGAGAATCCCCCAATAAAAGCTTAGATCGAAGGCTATGATATTGTGTTGAGTTTGACGTGATCCGAAGCATCGAGGCTCTCCTACATAAGGATAAATGTTCAGCAGATAGGTGCTGCAATTGGAAGCAAATAGATGTTGCAGTTGGTCCTATTCACGCACAAGAAGAGAGAGAGGGCAACAATCCACGTTGGAGAAGAAAGAGAGGAGAGGGAGTTGTATTGTTGAAAGAAATATTACTTCAACTCCAATTACAAAGTCGTACATGTGTTCTCTTTTATAGAGAGAGTATATCCCCAATTAACTAAAATATATCTCTTAAAATAGGAAATAAAGCATATCCCAATCAATCACAAATCAAATCTTAATTTACAAAACTAATCAACACCTAATAATTTCTAAAAATAGAAAACTTGCACTCAAAGCAAACCTAAAGAACATGACCCAAAAACCGACGCAAACTTGGGCCCTCTGACTGATTGCCACGTGACCTGACCGACTACCATGTGACACTTTATTCCCAACACCTCTAAACAAAAGACAAACTAAATTCTAATCTAATCAAATCTTCTAAAATTGAAAAAGACCAAATCCTCTAAAAAGCTTTCCAAAAATCAAATATACCAAACTACAGGACATCAAACTTGGACAAAAGCCACACAAAAAATCCCTTGGGGCCAACACCCCATTGGGTGCTTCCTAGACTGCCATGTGGCACTTAGTCTTCACACTCCCCTCAAGTCGAGGTCGAGAGGACGATAACTTGTTCTTCAAAACTTCTAGGCAAGATGCCCCACCAGTCTTCTTCGAGCTTGGAGCCCTCCACTGTCTCTGGACGAAGCCATGGTGTAACCTATTGCAACCTCGATAGTCGTCGCAATGACTGCCATTGTCTTCTCCTTTTCTTCTTGAAACATAACCTTGATCTTCTCAAGGTCGACAATCATGAGAGAGTTTGCACGTGAGGTGCTAATAGCCCCATGATGAGACCTCTCAAACCTGTCCCAACATATCTCTTGTTGATGATTGGTATGCCCACAATACTAGCACTAAGGGTAGACGCAACCTAGGCCTTGACCACGTCCCCTTCCACACCCCGCACCTGTCTCTAGAATCGCAAGTGTAGAGTCATCGCCTTTTGACGTGATCTCAGCTTTTGAAACTTCCATCTTCTCAAGATGGTATCAAGATCGATCTTTTCGTCTAATGCAATGATCTAATCACGAGTGGCTCAATAACGATGATGCAATCCCGATAAAAACTTGGCAGCCTGCCAAATCGCATGTGTCTCTCCCTATTTGTCGCAACAAAGAGTCTCGTGGATGTCTTACTCCTCGAACAAGGTTTCCATCTTATCATAATACTTAGTTACGGAAAGATCTCCCTGCCTAACTATCCATATACAAGTATCAAAATTAGTAATACGTGCATTACTAAATTTTTGGGCATACCTTTTTTCTAAGGCTGTCCAAATCTCATGTGTACTCTTTTTGTAAAGCATGTTGCAATGACTAGATCTATAGAGTTCATTCTTTTTTTGACAAAGAGAAAGGACTACTACCAATATAAATAGTTGTCCAATTTTATTGATGTGAAACTATTACAAATTTGCAAGCCATATTCTAGCACAAGAAGCCACCTCATTACACATATTCCCAACTCAAACTCTCCCCCCATTAAAAATTACATCATTTCTAGTCTTCCATTCAACCCACATAACCGTTGCCTTATACACACGTGGCTTAGTGCCCATAATAAAGTCCAACCACAAGACATCTAACATTGGAAGGGAGGAAGAGCAGAACTAACACCATACTTCATTAATGACCAAACACAAGCAAAAAGGTGTCTAACATCATCTTCCTAATACCAGCATAGTGGACTTGCAATAGAATTGACACCCATAATTCTTCTTCTAAAAGCACATGTGATCTTTTGCTCTAGTGCTTCTTCAAGTAGGACGTTGAGTTTGTCTTGGCTCCCAATGAATATTTTGAAGTTGTGGGCCCATAAGAAATAGTTGGAAGCGTCTTGGAGCTTAATGATTGTTCCTTGAAAAACCACCTTACCTTCTCTTGTTAACAACTTGGCTTTAGTGGCGGTGGTACCCGCTATTTTCCTTGCTCTACAATCCTCCTCCTCTACGTAAGGTGTTGCATTGATGAGGAGAATTTGTTGAAGAGGAAGACCACGTAGGTGTGGCCTTGAAGAGAGCACATACCAAGAGAACAAAATTCTCTTTTATGCGTGAACTATTCTTCCCAAATATGCACACGCCAAGGAGCCTAGATGATAGCTTTGATACCATGCGAGAGTTGGCACAAATATGGAGGCATGGAGGTCTCCTTGGCGTGGAGAAACAATTCACACAGGGAACATCTAAAATAGTAAGAGAGGGGCAGGTGATGAGAGCGAGGGGAAAGTTGTTGTTTGAAGAATTATTGCATTAGCTTAAAATAAAGGGATTATAAAGGCTCTATTTTACAAAGAAATAACATATCGCAATCCTCTAAAACAAGAAATAAATCAAATCCTAATCTAGTCAAATCTTCTAAAGTTAGAAAAGAACAAATCCTCTAAAAATACTTTCTAAAAATCATATATACCAAACTAAAAGATACCAAACTTAGACAAAAAGCTACACAAAAAATCCCTTGAGGTCGACGCCCCTTTGGGTGTGGCACTTATTCTTCACACAAACAAAATGAAACCTAGATCAAAACCTAGAATCTTAAATGAAACATAAAACAAAATCGTAAAATCAAAACTAATTGCCATCGAAAATAAACGTAAAACAAACGTACAAACTCAAATCAAAATCATCTAACTGTCGTTACCGACCAAAGTTGCTTATATCAAGATTTAAAGCTACCTTACGATATTGGCTTGCTGCTACTACCAACCAAAAGGGTCCCTCCAACCGGTGCTGCCTCCAACCAAAGAAGCTTGACGTTACCGCAAGCCGAAGAAGCCGATGATGCTCGCTAGTTGCTCCTCATTGCCACTACCGTGTGATGGGCTTCGGTGGGCTATGGCTTCAAGAAGGTATGTGATGGCTTCAACAATGCACGAGGGGCAGGGATATCAGCTGTTGTACAATGGGTTCTGTTTTTTTTTTAAGAGGGACGTGCAATGGGTTCTGTTGGTGCAACCGTGCAAGGGTTTTGCGGATTTCGCGAGTGGGGGTTTTGGCAATGCACGAGGGTTTAAGGGTATCGAGGTGGGGGTTTAATGACTAATAGGGAAAGGGTATCAAGGTGGAGTCTATTGGTTACGTGGATTTTTTTTAGAAAGCCTATCACTAGCTCTATCTCAAAAATGAGTGAGTATGTAACTAAGTAAATGCCTACTCAACCCACCTACACGTCCAGAACTAACTATAGGACCACATGGCATTACTTGATTCGAAAAGGGGCCTACTGATGCCTATGCAAGTGCCTACTCAACCTAGAAGGCCGACTTCCCGAACGATACTAGTCATAAGGGATAACTCTAAAGTCAAGGATTCTTAAGTCCTCCAAATAAAGAGAGAAGAGATGCACCACCATGGCTGTCATCTAGGTGAAGGAATATGATACGCACCCCACTGTAGTGCCACATGGCTCCTTGGTGGAGGGCCAAGGGTGCTGAGGTGGCAACTCCACCAAGATATCCAATTAAATCTCTGGCCATTGATCACTTTGGTTTTGGAGTCCATGAGTCCTAAGTGTAGGAAGTCACGAGAGTTTGAGCTCTTCATGTATCTGCATCATTAAATGGAGGACAAAAGCGTGGAGACCATTTCAGAGAAAGTTTGGGAAGGAAAGGAAGCAATGTAGACTTGTAAGAGAGAATTAGTGAAAGAAAGCTTACTCAGGAATCTAATAGTTTCTATGAGTGAAGAATTGCCCAATTGCTCAAATAACAACGGCAACAAAGTGAACAAACTTGTTAAAATCAGCCAATCAATACCCCAATTGATCACTTGAGCTAACCAACAACGGAAACTAGATCAACATCCAATCAACTTGAGTAATCGTGGCAATGAATTGGAAACTCAATCGAGTGTCAGTAATTTGGATGGAGATTTTTTGTGAAATATAATTTTTATCCTTTTTTAACATGTAAATAGTCATTTTCTTTTCTTCACTTCAAATGTCACTTGTATAAATCGTTAAATTTTCTTTTGAAAAGTCAAAGGGCAATTATCATAAAGATAACCACCTAAATCATTCCATTCCAAATAATTGATTTACATTAAAGTTTACAAAATGGATCTCTAAAATACCACTTAGGAAGAAATGGAAGAAACAAAATTCTCAACATAAGGTCTCTCTCCCCTAAAAGTTACCCCACTCATCCCCAACCAAACTCCCCACAGTACCGCCAAAACCTTTGCCCTATCCTTCTTGGATCTAAAAGTGATCCCTCCGTCACAAGCACTTCCTCTGCGAAACAAAGACCAGAAGCTAATCGATCCCTATGGATGATCCAGTCAATCCCCATCCTCTACCAAACTTGCAACACGAACGGACATTGAAAGAAGAGATGCCGGATGCCCTCATCAGCTCCACCACAAAGGGGGCACACTAGGTCTTCCGACTGGACCCATTTCGCTCTCCATTGCTTTGTCATAATTCTCTCCCTTCTCACCAACCAAGCGAAAATCTTCACCTTCAACGGGCACTCTGCCATCCAGAGCAATCTGTAATCCTGTAAAAAATCAATGTCCGAGCTGACCATGCCATTCCCCAATCTGCAGAAGACCTTTGCCACCGAGATATTTCCTTCCTCCCGAGAGAATGCATCAAAACCCTCCTCCGACACCCAACCTTCCAGCTCCTGCAACAATTGCTGAAACTCCTCACATCTCTAGTCGGAGAGGGCCCCCCAAAAGGTTGGACACCACGCTCCATCCCAACAGTTCCCCACCGTGGTTGATGGGTCCACAACACACCCAAATAGGAGAGGGAACTCGTCTCCTAGGGTAGGGCCAGCACCCTTCCAATCATCTTGCCAAAAATGAAAAGTGTCTCCCTCACCCAGCGTAGAGGAGAAGAAACCACGCACCTTCATTGCCATTGCCGCCAAACCCCTTAGAAAGTGAGAGGCTCTAGGAGGAGCGGAACACAGTGGCCCCCATGACAGAAAAGGGTCGCAACATCACCGCATAACATCACCAAAAAGCCCCTGCTCCTACCCCACCAACCTAACAATCCACTTTGTAAGGAGGTCGATGTTCACCTTGTCTACATCCCTAACCCCCAGACCCCCCTCCTGAACTGGCCTACACACCTCCCAGGCCACCAACCTCGCCCCCATTCCTGTCGACCTTACATTGGTCCAGAAGAAATCCCTGATCAACCCCAAGATCTTCTAAATCTGGAGCGATAATCTAAAAATCAAGAGGAAATAGGATGGAATGGATGTCAAAACCAGCTTCACCAGGGTCAACCGTCCACCTCTAGACAGAAGCCTTGAAGACCACCCCGCTAATCTTCCCTCTATCCTCTCCAGCAGAGCAATCCAATCCTGTAATCTGATGCGCCGATCTGATAAAGGAAGGCCCAGATATACCAACGGCAAAGAGCCCAGCTCCGTCTCCAACGCACCACCCACCCTCTTCGTCTCTACGACCGACAAATTAAAAGGGACAAAAGTTGATTTATGATAATCTGCAATCCTGACGCCTCGCCAAAAAACTCCAAAAGGATTCTCATCCTCCTTGCCTCCAGTTCTGTTCCCTCAACCAGAAAAAGTGTATCATCAGTATAATGCAGGACCACCATCTCCCTATCCTCACCAAACACCAAGCCTCTGAGCAAACCCCTAGAAGAGGCCCTATGCGCTGCCTGCGCCAGAGCATCTGCTGCAAGAACAAACAACATAGGTGCAAAAGGGCATCCCTATCTGACCCCTCGCCTAGGGTGTACCCATCCTCCTGCTAGGTTCCCATTGATTAAGACTGAGAAAGAAATCGTCGTCACACACCTCTTCATCCAATCAATCCAAATCGTAGGAAAACCTCTCTTCAACAAGGAAGCCCATAGAAAATCCCATTTGCACCGAGTCGTATGCCTTACTGAAATCAACCTTCCACGGAAAAGCATGCTTCTCCCTCCAGGTTGCCAATGCCTCTAAGACAACTACAAAACCATCCAGTATTCCGTTCCCTGGAATAAAGGTTGTCTGAACAAGGGAGACCAAATCTCAAAGAATGTCTTTAAGCCTGTTGGGCAAGACCATAGCAACAATAAGGTAGACAGTATTTGACAATGCAATCAATCTGAAATCCTGGATCGCTTCCACCCCTTCTTCTACAGCAAAAACAAGTATCTATTCAATTTATCAAAACCTCTATTCCCAGTTGCGAACTCCAACGTCTGCATCACATCTGCCCCCACCAAGTGCCAGAATTCCCTGAAAAAGAAAACAGGGAAACCATCGGACCAGTACACCCTTCCGCATTTAAACTCCATACTGCCTACCTCACCTTATCCTCCGAGAAGCCAACTGTGAGTCCCTCCACCCGAGTCTCCGTGACACACTGCACATTCTCCCCTCTCCATCTCCAGCATCCCCTTATATGCCTCCCAGTGAACTCTGTAAAATAATCTGCCGCTGCTCGTCCCACCTCCTCCCTGCGTAAGGACTCCCCATGTATCAGCATCTTCTCTATCCAATTTCTCCTCCTCCTGGTAGAAGCCATTTGGTAGAAGAACCTGGTATTGGAGTCGCCTTCCTTCAACCATCTCTGCCCCAACTTCATCATCCATTCCACCTCTACCTTCTTGTCCTCCTGCACCACCCATGTCATCAACACCCTGATCTCCCTATCCTCTGATGAGATAAGGGCTTAATCCTCCTGCCTATCAATCCTGGTAATCTCTGCCAAGGTTCGAAATGCCGATTTCGACGCCGTGCCGATAAAATTGTAGGTATGCATTTCGTGGGCATGCTGAAGGCATGCCATGGAAATGCACGTTTTTCGATGGCAGATTTCGATGATTTCGACGGCCCGAAAAAATGACATTTCGAGGCACGCCGAGGGCATGCCGGTGCATGCCAACAGAAATGATTAAGATTTGAAAGACAACTAAATCAAGATATTAGAAACGTTTTACAGGTTTTTTTATAATAAAAATAGGTTATTTTAGCCTGAAAATCTATCTCTGTATGTGTGTGTGATCAAGATATTAGAAACATTTTTTTATAATAAAAACATGTTATTTTAGCTATGTGTGTGTGTGACCTTCCCTTCACTCCCAGACCGCCCCCACGCCCTTGACCTTCCCTTCCCTCCCAGACCCCCCCGCGCCTGCTCCTCGCCCCCATTTCCAGCCCAAAAGCTTCCCGCCCACCCTTTTCAAGTATCCCTCCGCTCAACCACCATCGGCATGCCGACGTTTCGTCGGTAACTGTCGGCATGCCGGCGAAATCCTCGACATGCCGATGGTTTCCCTGCAAATCGACACTATATTTGTGTCGATATGCCCTCCCTCCAAAAAACCCCTTACCGACGGCATGCCGGTGGCATGCCGTCTGCATTTAAATCACAGACTACAGCAACAGAACGACAACCAGAAGGTTGCACTTTATCTCAGTGACAATCGACACTTAAGGACATCTTTGAGAAGTCCAATACGTGTTGCCCGATTAGTGCTTGTGACACATAAAAGGCGTATCACAAGGAAGCTGCAGTTGTGAAGTTTTTGGTTGGTTTGGGGTCTCAGTATGCCACTTCTTATTCTTAGATGCTTACATTAACAGAGCTTCCTAGTCTTGAGGAAGCATACAACATACTAAGTAGGATCTTCATTTCTCTCACGATTGAGTCCATAGGTCAGGCTTTTTCCTTGGTTGTTGCCCAAGGTCATGAACAAGGTATTCTCTCTACCGACGGGAGGCATGGTGCTAAGGGCAGAGGGTGCAAATCCTGCACATATTGCGGAAAGCTTGGTCATATTGAGAGCACTTGTTGAACCAAGCATGTATGACGACTATTTGCCAATCAGGTGCTTGCCACTAAAGAGCAGCCAAGAGACACTGTATCAATACCTTGGTTTGACTATGATAAGCCTCTTCAACGACTTTCTTAGCTCTCTCAAGATACTTCTTCTGCATCTGACACTACCATCCTGGTGACCTCTTCTACCTCTGCTAAAGCTGCCCTAACCACCTCTTCAGGTATGTTGCCTACACTCTCTGTACAAAGTGATGATTTATGTGACACATATTGGCTAGTGGACTCAGGAGCATTACGTCATTTGAGTCGAGATCGGCGACGCTTCTGTCGTCTCTTTGTTCCTCCTGGACATATAGTACAGGTGGTCGACGGGAGGATTTCTCCCATCACTGGTCAAAGGGAGGTTACTGGTGTCCCCAACATGAGATTGACTGATATCCTGCTTGTTCTTGATTTTTCGATCAGTTTACTTTTAGTTAGCAGAATTACCAATGAATTGAATTGCCAGGCTATATTTGATGTAGTTGCTTGTACTTTTTAGAATATCCTAATGGGGAGAACGATTAGTGGTGGTTGTAAAGAAGGGGAAGTCTATCGCCTCTTCTAATCTCCTTTTATTGCGGTAAGTTTTGGTGGAGTCACCACTTCTGTTGAGTTTCCTTTTCAGTGGCATGTCTATTTGGGTTATTTATCTCTGGATAATCATCATGTTATATCACAGGGATCTACTGTTGTCATCGGTTGTAATGCTTGTCAGCTTGAAAAGCGTCATTGGAGTACTTTTAGATTGAGGCATGTGATTTTAGATATATGACATGTTGTTGCACATAGATCTATGGTGGGGTTGTTGATAAGTGGCTTGGTATTCTTCTGCTGCTGTCATCGGCGCAAAGCACATGAGGAAGCACCCATGCTTGGCTGCCACTTTCCATCACCAGCTCGAGGGCTAAAACGACGGCAGTGAGCTATGGATCATCTTTTCCTTCCAATCTTTGCTGCCACTTCACGTTTGCAGAGATCAAGGCCGCAACAAATAATTTCGATGAAAAGCTTCTACTTGGCGTTGGTGGTTTTGGAAAGGTCTACCGCGGCAGTATCGATGATGGGATGACCATGGTAGCGATCAAGCGTGCTAACCCAATGTCCGAACAGGGCCTGCACGAGTTCCAGAATGAAATTGAGATGTTGTCCAAGCTCCGCCACCGCCATCTTGTCTCTCTAATCGGTTACTGTGAAGAGAACGGCAAGATGATATTGGTGTATGACTACATGGCTCATGGCACGCTCCGCGAGCACCTCTACAAGTCCAAGAACCAGCCCTTGAGTTGGAAGCAGAGGCTTGAGATATATATCGGGACTGCTTGTGGCCTCCATTATCTACACACCGGTGCCAAGTACACCATCATCCACCTTGATGTGAAGACAACCAACATCCTTTTGGATGACAATTTGGTCGCCAAGGTTTCTAATTTTGGCCTATCCAAGACAGGCCCTTCACTGGACAATACACACGTCAGCACAGTCGTGAAGGGATGCCGACAAAATCTCCTACAGCGTCGATCGGCATGCCGACGAAAGTCATCGGCATGCCGGCGGCACACCTGTAAATCGACAACTTATGCATGTCGACACAACCCCCTTCCAGAAATGGCCTTGCCGTCGGCATTTAAATCAATGAGATTCTCTGCTAGGAACTCTTCCTTCCTGCCCCTCCTGGACGCCATGATCTCCCTCTTGTACACCCTCAAGTGGTCATGCAGTGCACTCAATTTCTTCTCCAAGCAACATGCTACCGATCCCTCCACCTCTATGGAATTCCACTTCACCATACCCCTGAACCCCTCCTCCAACAGCCAACATCTATCAAATTTGAAGTATGTGCCAAAATACGTCCCCTCATTAGGCCGCCACATCAAGGGTGTATGGTCCGAGAAAAGTCTCCAAAGCAGACACATCCACTATAGGGAAAGCCTCTGCCAGCTCCATGTTGGAGAAAAATCTGTCAATCATGGACATCTGGCCATTGTTATTCTTCCAAGTATAAGCACAGGATGCCGGAGTCCAATCCACAAGGCCATTAAAAACAAGGTTCACAAAAAGATCCGACCCGGGATCTTGCCTCCCCCGCCCTCCAGGCCTGTCCTCCATCTGCAAGGTGATGTTGAAGTCCCCTCCAAGCAACCAAGGACTTCAATGGCATTCCGCAGCCATGGAAGTGAGTTCCTCCCACATGGCTCCTCTTGCCTGGGCATCTAATGGACCAAACACCCCTATGACAATCAACCTGGCACCTCCCACCTTCGTAACTTGCCTCGCAAAGATCACATGATCCCCGAAGTAGAGGTCTTCCAGGGAGAAAACATCTTCCCGCCATCCGAGAATCTGCCCCCCTGAGTGGCCAGACACACCAAGGGACCGAAAGCCCTCCATCCAAGAGCCTCCAATCTCCTTCCAGATCTGAACATCACATTCGAGTAATTTTGTTTCCTGCAACAACACATCTGTTCTCCAGCTTCAAATATACTGGCCCAGCGACACCCTCCTTGACGAGTCATTGAGACCCCGCACATTCCACATAAGCACCTCATTCATCAACAACAATTAAGGGCCTCCTTCATAGCCTACCGGAAGCCACAAGCCTCCGCAGTCCTACGCAACTCATCATCACGATCTAGCACCACTTTCGACCGTAAATTCTTTGGTTTCTTTCCATGGCCATCCACCACCACCCTTGGCTCCTGACTTCTATGAAAACTCCACTTCCTCCTATAGCGGAGGGTGCCACCTCAACCACAACACACCACACGCGATCTCCACCCGGTAAAAGGGACCTCTAGCCAGTCATCGGACATCGAGGGGACGCCATCCGACCATTGCAGTTATGAAGACTCATCAAGGTGAGCCTCGGGCAACTTGCTTGCCCCACGTGGGAGCACCACCTCTGCCTCACCGACCGAAGGGTAACCAGACAGCCCTCCTGGTGTCGTTGGAGATGCTTCATAGCCTGCCTATTGCCGCCGCCACGGCCTCTCGACTAACCTCCCTCAGCAAGGGAGATGCTGCGGGAGACTCCACGCCATCCACGTGCCAAGGAGAGCTGGGGGGTCGTTCTCCTTCCTCTGCTCCATCGCTTCCCATTCCTCCCTCCTTCAACCTCGAGGGCAAGGTCAAAAGGGCAAAGGAGCCCTTCTCGAGCGTAACCCCAAGAGGGATTCGGGTCTCTAACCCTGCTCTACCTGATTCCACAGCAAGAAGATGTTCGGGTCCCACACGCAGATCCGGGTCCACAGTCGCTTCGCCACAGTGCACCACTGCACGTGCTTCACACGTGGATGACTTTAAAACCGCCCCAACCTCTTCCTCGAGAGACTACATCCCATTAACACCACCACCTGCCTCTTCCGCTCTCGAGATCACCGGGACTGCGCCAATCTCGGGCGATACCGACTCGTTGTGCAAGATCCACGCGGATCTCTTGGGGCTTGAGGCCATGTCATCGACCGATCGTCTCCTCCCCACCTTCGCCGACCGTCGCCTCGTCTTCCACCGCGTCGGAACAGCAACTCCGACCATCGCCAAGGCAACTTGACATTCTCCACGAGGCAAGCATGACACGACCCAAGAAGAGTCTCCGAGCCGCAACACGACCTTGTCCATCAATGCTGCTCCGATCTTCAACTCGATCTGCACCACCACCAAACCTTCGACCAGGCCGATCATCTTGTAGCTTTTAAGTCAAGCGAAAGGGGACACGACCACCTCCACAACCTCCACTGACCTCAACCACCACGAGATCCCCACGATGGCCACCTCAAGCATTGGCCACTACAGTGGGCACTCCGAAGACGCCCCATTGTGCAAGGAAGGGCGCCGCAACCTCCACCTTCCCTTCCCGGAGATGGTCTCTAAGAACAGGAGTTCCTCCCTCCTCACAACAGGGAGGCCAAGTACTAAGAACTTCCCCCCATCCAACTGTAAATCCCTAACCCCTTCCTTCTCCAACTCCCCGCCCAGAGCCTTCTCCAGCTCCGCTCAAGCCACCCATCCCTCCAGAACATCCCCCACCAGACCCTCCTCAATCTCCCCCCTCAAGCTCCAAACCCCCTCCGACCATGGAGCCTCGATCTCCGCTTGCAGCATCCCCCTCAACGGCGACAGTGGTAGGCCCCCACCACCACGAGCACGGCCACCACAACAACCCCCACTCCTATGACCAAGGCCACCACACCTCCAGCGGCGCCAAGGCTCACTGCAGTCCCACACCCAATGGTCACAGCCAAAGCACTTGAACATCTCCCTTGACCCTCCGTGTCGCCTCCTTCACGAGCAGACGTCCAAGTAACAGCTAAGACTTGACTCACCCTCCTCCGTCTCGCCACCACCGACTAGCCCAACCCCTCCACGACCTTCTCACCCGCCTAACACCGCACGTCTCGACCCTTCTTACCAACCAGACAAGACCCCTTACCCTTCTCTCTCCTCAAGTATCTCTCCCCTCCATCGTCTTCCCTACCACCCTCTCTCTTGCTTTCAATCCCCACTGTGACCTTTGTTTTCTATCAACTTCTATTAAGGTCCTCATTTGATCTGTATAAATCGTTAATTTACAAAGCACTTTCAGTAATTTTATAACTCTTATTGTTAAGATGCTCATACCAATTAAATGTTTTTATTTCAACATTGAAGACCATACATATACTAACCCTGATTATTCCCTCACATGCCATATACTCCCTAGCAACTACCTTCCTAACTAAATACCAACTACTAAATCTCAGAACCTTGATAATTAAGGATGTATTTTGTTTTTCCTAAGACAATATTTTGGACATTAGTTTCAAAGAGAAAAATATCTTGTTACAGTTTAATTAAGCCTATAACTGACAAAATCTTTACCCTTGCAAGATACTCTTAACCTTGTTTATCATACCTTTTCGGCAATAAATGCTTTTGTTTCCATAAATAACTTTTCATCAGTCTAAGGTCACATCAGAAAAGTCTCAGGGCCCATGCTCTGGTCGAACATGGCATGCCTCAAGTTAAGAGCATATGGTAAACTTCATTGAGATTTCTAGAGAAAAGAGACAAAAATTAAGTGAATTTCCGCATGATGGCTGTATTCCTATCAATAAAAGATATGTCTGAGAAAAAAAATAAAAGATAGTTGTCTTATCACTCCCAAAAGAAGAAGGGTTTTAATCATAACTGTACACAAATTGGTGGTGGAAGTACACTATATCCCTCACTTAAAACACATACATCTTATGAAAAAATTTAAAAAGATGCTCCGACCAACAACAGGCGGTTGCATTGCGTCGGTTGAATGAGCAGCATAGTGGATGGTGAGTGATCAGGAATCAGGATCGTCAATTGGAGTGGGTATGAAAGGGAAAGAATCGTCGGTGGCAGGATGGGGCAACGTGATGTGTTCAGAAATGGTAACCAGTTATAACAATTGTGGATGGTGGCCTTGGACTGCAGAAAGAGTAGAAGTTAATGTCTTTCAAGAACATATTTAAATCAGCAATTGACCAGAATACAAGAAATGCAAACAGATCTGTAGAGCGCTTGCCTGCATTGAGAGAAAATCTATGTTTTGAGATGCCATAACTAAGAAAGGGTTCAAAAATAAATCTCTAGACATCCCTATGCAAGCCATATGGCTTTGAGTACGACATTCTCAATGCCCTCACATGATAGAGTAACACCAATTGGTCCTACCCAACGGTTGCTATTCAACCACCAAAGTTAAGATTTTAAATATCAATTTCGATATCGTTTCGACGATTCTACAAATACCCATTTTAAAGGCACGCTGGAGACATGTCAAGAAAATGTCAAAATTTCAATGTTAAATATTGATAACTTTGATGCCCCAAAAAATAGGCATCCGAGGCATGATAGGGAAATCTCATAATTTTATGAAAATAATTAGAATTATATTAAATTTATATAATTGTGTTTGAAATTTTTGATAAATATATAAGCATTGATCCTATTAAAAACATATTTAAACACTAAATCTTAAGATCTAACTATCTAACTCTATAGGATCAATAAACATAACACCTGTAGCTTAAATCTAACTTAGAGAACATGAAAGAAATAAGCTAAATTATATTAAAGATACAAATAGAGAGAAAAGATACTTACAAGAATTTTTATCACTTCAACAAGCATGCAACAATATTAATGGATAAAAATGGAACATTGAGTTGCTTATGTCGATCTTAAAATATAATAATAGTTTAGGAACTATACATAGCGCCATCTATTTCGTTGAAATTGCCATATTATATTAATATTTGACAAAATATCACTTACACTCTCGCATTTCAACATTACATGTGTCAATATGACCACACATCAAAAAAATGTCATTTTGTCAACATGTTTTGGGCACACCGTAAGCATTTAGAACAGTACTCCAAGTCCCCCTTTGACATGTCCATGTGTTGGACTCAATAACACCACATATAAAGGATGTATAAAGAAAGGGATTTTTACATCCATGTCCCTATAAATAATCCTAATTACACCAATATTCCCAAATACTTCGTTATGACATCCATACCAGTGATTTAAATTTCAATGGCATGCCACTGACATGCTATCGAAATGACTATTTTTTATGTTAGGCCATATCGACATCGATATAATGTCAAAACATAAGAACTTCAACAAAATGTTACTTTCAAGGGTGGCCTGTGTAAAAATGACAAAATATCTAAGTTTCAATCTCGATAAGTGATGAAATGCACTTGACATTTCGACTTGCTACCGCTGATTCTTACTCTCAATTGCTCCCTTTCACCACTCATCTGTTGTTATTTTCTCCTATCTTGTTGCTCCTCTCTTCCGACTCTCTTGAGGTTTGTTTCAACACCTATCCATAATTATAAACTCTAGATCTACTATTATTATGAACATATAGGTTTAATCACAATTTAGAATTAAGGAAACATTTGTTTAATTCCCAAACAAAAATCCTAAATTTGGGTTAGCGTTACAGAATAAAGAACTTGCATTTATCCATAAGAGAATAAAACTTAAAAATTACAAACACTAAGAGCTCGTTTACCTCATGAACTAATCATCATTTACTTAAAGATAACATCCAACCTAAAAACCCATAATCCCATGTTTGGATGCAACAACTTATGTTTTTCATGCATAAATATGATACAACTAGATCTAAAAGTGACTCATAAAGGATGATAAATGAAATTGATCAACACAACACACATAGTTATGATAATCTAGAATTATTCTGATTAGAAAGACCTTAAATTAATTAGAAGATAAATTAATTTATGATTAATTGGTTACCTATATTAAATTTTAACTTTTAAATTTTTACTTTAATTTAAAGCAAATTATAAATTTAAATATGTTATCTTTGCATTTCATAATTCAATTTATTCAGTAACTATTTAATATTTGATTCTTAAACTTAAACGTAATATGATAGATTATATGTTGTATATGAATATTCAGATATAACATTCTTATTCCTATGTAAACATATTTAAACTTGTGATTTTCTTAAAATTCTAATCATTTCACTACTTTTTCCATTTTTGTTGATATGCATCAGCATGCCTCCAACATACCCTCAACATGCCTCCAAAATAAACTATTTTCAAGACATCAAAATCATTGAAATACAAATGTTCCCACTCCATGCCTCATAAATACACACTTAGAAATTTATCAAAATCAACTTTTAAAACCTCAATCCATACCCCTACTAACTTGTGTCGTTATACATGCGTGCCCTTTCAGTAACATCTCGCTATAAATGGTGATAACTATGGTTAATATACAATTTTCTACCATACTTAACAAAAAAAAGAGATTTTTACATTCATACCCCCAAAAACTTTCCTAATTACATCCAAATCCCCAAAAACATAAAATTTTCTCCTACATAGGTGGGGTAAGTCAACAATGGTTGAGGAAGAGGAGGGCAACAGTGGGAGAGGAGGGAAGGCAATGTCTAGGGAGGGAGGAGGTGAGGCAACTATGGCTTTGTGTTTGCTTAGACTTACTTTTTACGTATCACAAAAGAAAAGAGACCTTATGTTGAGAAAGAAGATCAATAGACAACAACGAAGGAGTGTGGTAAAGAAAAATATATTGTGGAAGTTGTGAATCTATTGTTTCTTTCTCCATAATACTTATAAAGAACCACAGAATATTTCTTAAATCCTAAGGTTCTTGATCCACATTTAGGAACACGTTCTACAACCAAATCACTTTCAAAAGAGCACGCTTATACCATGAAAGGTAACCTATATCTCACTTTCATTCACAGACTGATGAGTTCATCAGTTGACCTCAAGTAAAAGTATCTGCCTGATCTATTCAAGTTCCATCTGAATCTTTTAAATCCATCTTAAATTGAGTTCACTTTATGTTAAACCTTGATTAACTGGGTTAGCATACAACTCATCCCTTCATTCTAGTAATCTGACTTGTGACAGTTGTCTTAAACCTTGTCAAATTTCCTAATTAACCTTCCAACAACCTCAATTACTTAACCAATGGCTTAAGGTCATCAGATCACCTCGTCAGACAACTAATCTCTCCTGATTGAGCCAACTAATAAAATCCATCTGTCGACCCTGTGGAGATTGTGATAAACAGTAACTTCGATCCTTCAACACAACTTTGACTCCTCGCCTGTTTTTCACCTAAGGCTGTCTAATGTTATTTTATCAGACTTGTGGCTTTTGAATCAATCGACTTTGACGAGTTTCAAACATAAACGGTTTAGCTTTGTTAAAATTCTTTGTTCAGCAATCATCTCGTTCATTTATTAGATAGCATGTCACTTCTAAATCGGTCAACTAATATCTATCTTTGGTTGACCATAAATGTTTTGACCAACTCCAAGTGCTTTTTCACTTGAGATAAGTTGACTCACAATCTATGCAAGATGACCTGATCTACACACATCAAATGACCAGTCCCGTTTTCACAAGGGTCTGAATAGGCTGACTTTCGGTTTTTCAGCCATTGGATCTTTGTGGAAGCCATTCTATCTGCCTGATATACCTTTAACTGAAGGCATTTCTAGAAATTTCATAACCACCCTATAAACACCTTAAGACAGTCCCTTGGCAAAATATAACATTCAAAAACACAGTTTGATCATTTTTTTTGAATATTTTTCATCTTGATTCAGTTGTGCTTCCTCTTCTAATTCTTCTTGTGCACACTTCAGCTCTTTCACTTGGGGGGTAATCCCTGAGTAGATTCTTGAGCTCATTTTTTTGTTGCTATCATTTCTGGCTCTATAGGTATTTATTTGCACCTTTTACTTTGATACTTATATTGGGATTTCCGTTTTTCTTAAAGAGGATGTAATCAATTTGGATGAAATAAAAGAGATAATATATGAGATATTAGCCATCCTCATTTTAAGTAGCTGAAGTGATTCCTAGAGTGGAGAAAAACTCCAATTGAGAAAACTTGCTAGTCGTTTTTCCCATTAAAGGTCTATTGCTACAATTTTTTTTTTTTTTTAAGAAAGAAAAGGAAGAATACCTAAGGTCGATTATCATCCAGCAAAATATATTAATAAGGAAAAACGAACGAACTTACAAATTGTTCAGCCAAGACTCAGATAAGCTATTTGCCTCTCTCACAACATTTTCAATCCAACACCTCTCCCCTCTAAAGATGCTGCCATTCCTTTGATTCCACATACACCATACAACGACACACCCTTTAACCCAACCTAAATCATCAAGGGCATAATTTTCTCTTAATGCCTTCTAGAAATCGTTGTTGTCCATAATAGCCATTGTAGGAAGACTGAACTATTCCAAATTTCTTTGGATTTCAAAGAAAAGATGTTGTATGTCTTCATCATGATGCTGGCAAAAAGGGCAACTTGTAACAATATCACTGAACCATCTTCTTCTGGAAACTTTCGTAACAATACATTCCCTTCTAAGGAGCCGAAGGAACAATTGAGAGAAATGTGTAGTAGTTTAGTCCCACATAGTGGAGTGGGACTTTTGTTAGTGTGTAGTGGCATATAAGCGTATACCCCCCACTTATTCATTTAAGAAATAACAGAGAAACACGCCCATAGGGTGCTTCTCCCGTGGTTTTCTTCCCACTCTTCGTGAGTGGGGTTTCCACATAAATCCAAGTGTTCTTTTGATTGCTTTACTATTTTTGATATCTTGTTAATATGTTTTTGCTTATTATATTTTCCAAGTTAGTATCAGAACAAGCCGATCTTGAGTTTATTTCTTATTCTTGAGACTATACATTTTTTTATCATCTTTTGTTCCAAGTTTTGAAGGACTTTTGTAGCAGTAGTGCTCCCTCCATGAGGAGGACCCCACCCACGAAGAAGGCCCCTTCCGTCATCGCCGCTTGCCCCTTCCTTGAAGGGCTCCATGAAGATGAGGGGCTTGCGACGACGGAAGTTGAGACGTGGGTGGCGGAGATCTGGGACCCGATCCGCTGGACCCGCGGCGACAGCACCTACTGTCTACGTGACGGCAACATCCATGTCGCGAGGCATAGGGGAGTTGGTGATTCGGTGATCTTCACCGATGACGGGCGAGAAGGTCTTGTGGACCATCTGCGCAAAGCATGACTCCGTTGTTCGATTCTTGGGTCTGTGCAAAGTGTGTAGACCTTCTTGACTCCTCTGACATCGAGGAGGTAGGCGTAGCAGCCATAGCGCCCGGTGGGGTCCATCTCCTCGGCCAGAAGGCGCTCATGGTGACAATAAAGACAGTGGCAGGATTTGTCAATGGAGGAGCCCTAAAGGAGAAGCGGCACTGCGAGAGCAGCCACAAGCGTCGCCAGCTCGCCATCTCGCAAACCCTAACGCCCCCAACCCTGTGATCGAACCGAAGGCAATGCAGATGATCCAATCTGGGGTGGGCCTTCTAGGGATCATAGCTGCAACGACAGCAGCAACCACCGGTCTTTTGGCTGGCGACGAGATCAGCCAGCGTCATTAGGCTATGGCAATCGCAAGGCTAAGGATAGAAGAAGATGGTGGCAGTGCTTTACGTCTGCCGCGTCGGATCGAGGAGATGAAGACGAGGCGACAATAATAGCGATCTGAGAAGAGCCACAAAGATGGCGAGGAAGTCTCGCAATTATGGGTCACGATTTGTAGCACTAGTTGAGGCATGATTTAGGTTGTGTGAAGCTTTCGATCTGTTGGGTTTGCTTTTAAAGTCATGTAGTTTGTTTGGAAGGTGCAGCGAGAGGAGCAATAAACTAAAAGAAAAATAGATATCACAAAAAAAAGAAAAGGAATATCGAAGAAAAATCAGAAAAAAAGGGAGGAAAGAAAAAGCTGAAGAAAAAAAATGAGAAGAAAAAAGAATTTCAAAAAAAAAAAGTGGAATGTTTATGAGAAGAGGTGCAAAGGCTCTTCTCTAGTTTTTTATTGTTTTTCTTCTCATTGTTATTCTTCTCTCAGACGAGTATAAGAAAAAGAGGGAGTGTGGAAGCCTATTATAGTCACCTCCATTCAGGAGTTTCTTTTGTTCCTAAACTACACATAAGAACCATAACTCTAGGAGGTCTAGAATTTCGAAGTCTATAGAGAAGGATATCCAATTTCGAGGTCCTTAGAGGAAGGCCCATTTCAGGTTTACATGTAGGAGATCAAGTTCCATGGACTCCAAAGAGGGAGATCCACTTTTCGAGGTCTTCAAAGGAAGACCCTTTTCAGAGATACTGAATGAGGAGCCACCAGTACCAGGTCTCCATAGGAGAGGCCATTGTCAGAAGCCAGCTATAGTTCGTCCAGCAGCTCCAACCTGTGTTCCCGCCTACAAGCAAGAACCAATCCAGAGGTTGCGTTCTGTTTTGTAGAGTGGATTTCTTTGTTACAAGCTAAGTATTCCATGCTCTAGCTTAAGGCAAAGTGTCAAGAGAAATGTGTAGTGGTTTAGTTCCACATAGTAGAGTAGGATTTTTGTTAATGTGTGGTGGCCTATAAATAGACGTGTACCTCCACTTATTCATTTGAAAAGAAATAACAGAGACACGCCCATAGGGGCACTTCTCCCATGATTTTCTCCCCGCTCTTCGCGGGTTTTCTACGTAAATCCAAGTATTCTTTTGATTGCTTTACTATTTTCGACATCTTGTTGATATGTTTCCGCTTATATTTTCCAATTGGAACAATTTGATTTACAAAGGAATTTTAATTTTCCAAAGCATTTTTGAATCCCCATTGACTTCATCTACAGCTGCATCAGTTGAACTCATTTTTCTATAGCCTTTGTACTAGAAAAACACCATCCAACGAAATTGATCCACTGTCCCTACGGTAGGAGTGAATTCTAGAATTAAATTCATCAGGTTTCAGTAAAAGAGCCTTCAGCAAGACCCAGAGGCAGTTGAACATCCCAAGCGTTTACCTGAAAAATCCTACGAAAATGCTCAGAAAACTTACCATTTTCATACCAATTGTTCTGCCAGAACTTGAACAACGTCTCTTCCCCCAACACCGAGGAAAAGAAAGATGCATAATCACTCATTAGAGGTCGAACTACATGCCAAAAGGAGGAAACACCTCTCATAGATTCCGGCCTTTGTGATAAATCCGTACAAAATCCATATGAATCTCTCAAAATCCGAGAAACCATTTATGTATCATTGGACACCACTTTTATCACCCACTTCAATAAGAGAGCCTTGTTAAAAAGGCATAATTGCCTAACCCCCAAACAACCTTCGATTTTGGGCTTGCATACACCCCAAACCTGCCGACTGAATCCGATCCATCCCAAAAAGATATCTTTCTTATCAGATCCACTCATTTGAAAATCTTCTTAAGTGGATTAAAACCAGATAAGAAAATCGAAATGGATGACAAAACAGATTTGAGGAGGGCCAATCTCCCACCTCTGGAAAGTAATTTACCACTCCGCGTGGACAGCCTGTTAGAAATTCTTTCTATCATGGCATTCCAATATGAGGAAACCAGCTTTTTTCTTTTCAGTGATAGACCCAAATATCTAGTGGGTAATCTTAACACAGGGGTCTCCAAAATAGTGGCAATAGCTTCTTTCCCCACTCCTTGGAGAGCAAAAGGTATAAATGCATATTTCCCTCTATTAATATTCAACCCAAACATGCCAGCGAAAATCTTCACCAAAGCTAAGACATGGGTTGCCTCTCTTTCTCCTCCTTCAATGAAAATTGTAGTGTCGTCTGCATACTATAAAATAGGCGTAATCAAAGATCCCTCCCTACGGCTAGTAAATCTCGAAAACAAATTTCCTCTACACACCTTAAAGGATAAATAAGCCAATGTATCACCTGCTATGTCTAATAACATCGAGGCTAAAGGACAACCTTGTTGCACTCCCCTTTGTGGTTGAATCCACCTTCCATTAGACCATCCATTAACTAAAACGAAAAAGGACGTAGTGATGCATCTCTTCATCAATTGTATCCATTGATCTGGAAAGCCTCTTCTCTTTAAGATGTCCCAAAGATAATTCCAAGAGAATGAATCATAAGCTTTAGAGAAATCAACCTTCCAAATAAATGCTGGATTCCTCATCTTTTCCATGCTGCCACCATCTCCTCAGCCATTACAAAGGATTCTTGCAGAGACCTTTAATAAAAGCTGACTGTGTCAGCGAGATAATCTTAGGCAAGATATTTCGCATCCTGTTTGCCAAAATCTTTGCAATCAAAACATATATAGAGTTTGACAATGCAATAGCTCTAAACTCATCCAATTTGTCTGCCCCTAGTTTCTTTGGTAACAAAAACAAATAGAAGTGGTTCAACCTTTCAAAGCCTACATTACCCCTCAAAAATTCTCTGATCATAGCCACCACATCTAGGCCAACCACGTCCCATAACTCCTCATAAAACACAATCTACATACCATCTGGGCTAGGGGAACCTTCTACCTTTAGACCTCGCAAAGCAATAGTAACCTCCTTCTCTTCCACCTCAGCCATAAGTGAAACTTTCATCTCATCATTTACCTGGGTCATATCCAAATCCCCCAGCCTCCAATCCCCCACCGACTTTCTTCTACTGGAATCATGAAAGTAGGAATGGAACGCATCACATATCTGATTCCTATGGCTAAGAATCTCCTATCCCACCTTCAAAGTGTAGATCATGTTAGACCTCCTTCTGGCACTAGCAGTCAAATGGAAAAATCGTGTATTTATGTCTCCCTCCTTTAACCATATTTGCCTGGACTTCTGCCTCCAATCCATCTCTTGTCTATGATCCTCCTTAAAAACCACTCCCTGCATCTTCTTTCTTTCAACATGCTCCTCCTAAGATAGGGGGACAATCTCCTCTTTTCTATCAAGAGTCGAAACTTTCTGTTGCGCCTCATTTCTCCGCTTCTCTCTTCGTGACCTCAAGTCACGTTTAAACTCTATCATAAACTCTCTAACTACCCGTATTTTACATGCCAGAGTACGGGCAGCTAACCTAGAACCTGGTGTAGACAACCACCTCTCCAGAAACTGCTCCTTAAAACATGGTTCTTTAAGCCACAATTTGTGGAATTTAAAATATGTAGAGAAATTAGCATCTTCGTTACTACGCCACTAAAGAGGTGTATAATCAGAAAATGGTCTATCACAGATCACCACATCCGCACCATGAAATGATTCTATCATAGAAATGTTACAAAGAAATCTATCTATACATGATGCTTCCCCACTGCCATTTCTCCATGTAATTTTTTTAAAAAAAGTGGAAGGTAGTTATCCAAATGATAACCACCCATGATCATTTCATTCCACCAGAAAGAATTACATCAAAAATTACATTTAGGATCTCCTGAACTTCACTTGGGACATAATGAAATAAGAAAATTTTTCAACATAGGATCTCTCTCCCCTAAAAAGCACCCCATTCCTGCCCAACCAAACACCCCATAGCACAGCCAAAATCTTAACTCGATCTTTCTTAGATCTAAAGGAGATATGCCCCTCTTGAGCATTCTCCCTACGAAAAGATGACCAAAAGCTAGCCGCATCCTGATGTACAATCCAGTCAATCCCCAGCCTCTGCCACACCTACTCTACAAAAGGGCACTGGAAGAAGAGGTATTGAGTGTCCTCTTCTGCTCCTCCACAAAGGGGACAGCTCACGTCATCCATCTGGGCCCACTTCACTCTCCACCTCTTCGTCATGATCCTCCCCCTCCCATCAACCAACCGAAAATCTTCACCTTCAATGAACACTCCACCTCCCAAAGAAGCCTGCAGTCTCTTAATAGATCGACCTCTGTGTTGGCCACACCGCCACTCAATCTACGAAAGATCTTCGCCACTGAGAAATCACCTTCTTCCCAAGAGTATGCGTCACTACCCTCCTCTGGCTCCCATCCTTCCAACTCTTGCAACAACCTCTGGAAATCCTCACATCTCTGATCAAATAAACCCCCCCGGAAGACTGGACATCAAGCCCCGAACCAGCAATCTCTTACCGAGGCCAACGGGTCAACCACACTCCCAAAGAGATGAGGATATCTATCACTAAGGGACAGGCCAACCTCCTGCCAATCATCCAGGCAGAAACAAAAAACATCTCCCTCAACCAACGTGGGAGAAAAGAATGTACGTACCTTCCTTGCCACCACTGTCAGCCCCTTGAGAAAGAAAGATACCTCTGAAGGAGGTGACTCCAAAGGTTCCCAAGGAATAAAGGATCGTAGCAATTTCTCATGACGTCACCAAACAGCCCCTGTTCACGGCCCACGAGTCCGGCAATCCACTTCGTGAGGAGGCTAACATTCACTTTTTCCACCTCCCTAACTCCTAGGCCCCCCTCCACCTGTCTACAAACCTCCTCCCAGGCCACCAGCCTCGCCCCTCTTCCTGCCACCCCCACATTAGACCAGAAAAAGTGGTGCATCAGCCCGAAAATCTTCTTCTCTACCTGTCTCGATATCCTAAAAATAGATAGGAAATATGATGAAATGGATGCCAAAATAGCCTTCACCAGAACAAGCCTCCCACCTCTAGACAACAATCTAGCTAACCACCCTGTTAATCTCTTCTCAATTCTCTCCAACAAAGGAAGCCAATCTCGCAGTCTAAGCCTCCTATCCGACAAAGGAAAGCCTAAATAAACCAATGGCAAAGATCTCACCTTTGTCCCAAGAGCTCCACCCACAGACTCTGCCTCTTCAGCCACCATGTTCACTGGGACAAACGTCTATTTCTAGTATCTATTTGTAGTCCAGACGCCACGCCAAAGAGCTCCAAGATGATTCACATCCTCCTAGCCTCCAGTCTCGCTCATTCAACCAGAAAGAGAGTATCATCAGCATACTGCAGGATTGTCGTTAATCAAGACTGAGAAAGATGTCGTCACGCATCTCTTCATCCAGCCAATCCACATCGTGGGAAAGCCTCTCCTCAGTAAGGATGCCCATAGAAACTCCCACTGCTGAAGTCTACCTTCCACAGAAACGCATGTTTCTTCTCCCTCTTCCAAGCAGCCAAAACCTCCATAGCGATGACAAACCCGTCCAATATTCCCCTTCCCGGTACGAAGGTCGTCTACACAGGGGATATCAACTCTCCGAGGAGATCGCCGAGTCTGTTTGCCAAGACCTTGGCAACAATAAGGTAGATAGCATTGGAAAGCACAATCAGATGGAAATCCTGAATTTCCTTTGCACCTTCTTTTTTAGGCAACAAGAACATATCAAATCTATTCAGCTTGTCAAACCCCTTGTTCCCTGCCACAAACTCCTCTAACATCTCCACATCTGTCCCTACCAAAGACAAGAATTCCCTAAAGAAGAAGACAAGGAAACCATCCGACCCAGGGCATCCCTCCGCATTCAACCCCCAAACCGCCCGCCTCTCCTCGTCTTCCTAGAAACTGGTCGTAAGCCTCTCCACTTGGGCATCAGTAACACATCGTATATCCTTCCCCTCCATCACCAACAACCTCTGTCGTGTCTGCCTGTGAACTCTCTGAAGTAGTCCACCGCAGCTCTGCCCACCTCCTCCCTACCTGAAAATTCCTCCCCGTGAATCAACAGCCTCTCTATCCAATTCCTCATCCTCTTGGCGGAAGCCATTTGGTGGAAGAACCTGATATTAGAGTCACCCTTCTTGAGCCACTTCTACCTCGACCTCGTCTTCCATTCCACCTCAACCTTTTTGTCCTCCTACACCACACATGACATCTTCATCCTGACCTCTATATCGTCAGCCGAGATAGGGGCCTAGTCCTCCTGTCTATCTATCCTGGTGATTTTCGTCAAAACCTCTTCCTTTATGCCCCTCCTGACTGCTCGGATTTTCTTTTATGTTTTGAGATGATCTCGCAACATAGACAGCTTCCCTGCTAGATGAATTGTAGTTGATCCCTCCACCACAAAAGAGCTCCATCTCTCCACCATACCCCGAAAACCCTCCTCGAGCAGCCAAGATCTGTCAAACTTGAAGTAAGTACCGAGCTCTTGAAATAGGTAAATCCATTAGTTCTAGCTCCAGCAACGTGTGCTGAAATTGGCCTGTGGATCTATCATTTCTACCATCTAGCCTGTCATCAGAGAGTAAATTAGCATTAAAATTGCCCCCAATAAGCCACGGCATCCCACCAACAAAAGTAGAGGCTTGATGCAGTTCCTCCCAGAATTGACTTCTCGATGTCCGTCGCAAGGGCCATGTACAGATGAAACAGAAAAAGAGCTACCATCCACCTTCCTCGTGAAAATAGTCGTCACCACCCTACTAGTTAAATGAGAACATAAATCAAAGTGATCCTAATGCCACATCACAATGATACCCCCGGATCGTCCTCCTCTCACCTGCAGACAATCAGTAAAACGATCTCCACACAAACTCACCTTCAATTGAGGCGTCAAGGTGTCCAAGTGTGTTTCCTGGACACATGCAATATCTACTTTCCAATCCCCCAAATATTTCTTTAGAATTGATCTTCACCCAACATCCCGAAGACCCTAGACATTCCATGAAAGGACCCTAACCATTAACGTTTTTCTTCACCCCTCTATCATGCACTCTCTTAGCCCCAATTGCATTTGCAACTCGTTCATCAACTTCACTTATCACCGTTGACCCACCATGGCTCTTCACAACCACGTTCTTCTTTATCGGTCTTTTCCTTCTATAGCACGCACTTAGTATCATTTAATGTTTCCGAGAGATTACCTCACTGGCCCAGATGATTTGCTTGACGTTCTCTGACCCAAGCTCATTGCTACGTTGATCTGATTTCCAGCTCGCTTGCGTTTTCCCTCCATCTCTGAGGCTACATCTTCCTGCCTAATCTGCCTATATACTTCCATTCCCATCTGTTCTATTTAGTTGAGACTTATGCCTATCATATTCCCCGCTTCACCGACCATATTACCATTTAAAATGAACCCAATTGCAAGTGGTATCTCTTCATCCTGCAAGTCATCAGCATGGACAATAAATCACCGACCAAAAGGAGAACAAAAATTTTTTGAAAGATATATATGAGCATTAGCGCTGCACTCACCACGATCGGACCCTAGATTGGATCTGGTATCCACCTGTTGCACGTTCATATCATATCCAAGCTTCTCTACCCTTCCAGTGCAACCATCCAATGGAGTTGCATCCACCTTCTGACTTTCAGTGCCCACAGCAATAGGATAAACTTGTTCCAGGTCCTGGACGAAAAACACCCATCGCAACATCAGAGGGTCCACCGGAACCCAATTGTTGAGAAGAGGGATTATTTTTGTCAAGAGGGTTGGATTCAACACATTCGGATTCGTAAACTGTCTATGGATCTGGGAGCCACTTGTTTAGGATAGTGAATATTCTCTACCACCTCGGTTACCATATTTGGATCGTAGTCCAAAAATGGAAAACCATTCTCAACAGAAGGAAAGCCAACGCAGCTACCCCCTAATTTGACGCCAACCGCAATTGGACGATTCAAATTTCGAAATTCAAGATCACTTCTATTCACCAGCCTCCAGACCTACCTCGGTTGCACCATCAGCTGCCCAGCAACCATCCTCGCTAAACCACCCCCCTCCTCGCCGCAAGTCCTTCAATAGAGATCTGGCAATATGTAGCCTCTTCCCTGTTGGAGGCCACCACATGGGCATAGGATCTCGTTGAATTCATCGTTCTCCCTTCAACAAAAGTGACAACACAAGCACAGCCCCCAAATCTCAGCACCTCCTTGTCTGGAATAGACTTCCCCACCAATAATTCTCCTTCAACCATGATAAACATGGCGTCACCTTCATGCAGACCTACATCAAAACATTTCCACACACGAGCAAAAGGTGAACAAATAGAAATAATTGCACCCACCAATCTCAATCTAAACGATATTCCAAAAATCCGAAAATGCACAATCGGTCGCATAGGAATCCTCTCTTCCGTGGCACCTTCATAAATGCTCGATGAAGACCAACGAATAGAAACATCACCAACGAAAACCTCCTTAAACTTTAACCGATCAATATCTTAAGCATTCAAACCAAAAATTATCACCTTCTTCTTTGAAAACAAAGCAATCTTCCATCTCAATGACAATAAATTCAAAGAAGAGATAAACTTTCTAACCTTCTCTAAATCGATCATGTGATCAATAGAAACCCCAATCAAGGACCGCTCCATTTAGGAATCTAAAACCTGCACCTCTTGTGACCATTGAAGATCCACTCCTAGCAATGGAGCACCACCTAGTGGTGGGGGGAGAGCAGACACCCCTCCTTGCACCTCCTTAGAGCAATATCTTCTCGTATGGCCATAGCACTAGTAGAGAAGACAGTTCACCAGATCCCGACAGCACCGCACCCAGTGCCTCCTTCCTCTACACTTGAAGCAAACATCTTCACGCAGACAATGTGGGAGGGAGACCCCCCCATCCCACCCCTCTTCACCCTCTCATCGCCCCCATCTTTACTATAAATACCTACTCATTTATGGTTGATTTTTTTTTTGCTTATTTTATTTTAAATTTTATTTCCACTGTCCATCCCCATTTTGGTACTTATTCACAATCTCATCTAATGAAATCACAGAAATGCTCCCCAATGTCTAAATAATTATACCTCTCGAGAAAAAGGTAAACAAACACAATCTTATCACATGGTCACTCAATGACAATAGAAGGGAATCACTTCAAGGTAGCAAGAGTCATGATTCCAAGGGAGTACATAAAAAAATTTCAAAAAAATTTCAGGTCACATTGAGTTCAGTAGGTGACCAGAATACAAGAAATGCAAGTAGCAACTGTAAAATGCCTTTTATATTGAGAGAAGCATTCTATGTTCTCTCGAGAGGGGAAGAAAGAAAGAAAGAAAAAAGAAGGAAAAGAAACCATATTTTAAAATGTTAGAACTAAAAAGTAGTTCATAATATGATGCTCTCAATGCTTCGACATGGTATATAGTCATACTGATTGGTCAATGGCTGTCTTAAACCACCACACCTAACTAGAACCTGCACCCTCATAGATGCTCCATAAAAGTAGGGCAGCCGAATCCACCAGCATTTCAGATTCATGTTGTATGATTCAACAAGGGAACAATGACCAAGTGGTGGGTGAGCAATAGCCAGATGAGACAATGAAGACAGAAAACTGGGCCTAAGTTAGCTACATTTGCATGAGAAAGCTCAAGTTTCAATTTTTGTGGGAGCTGCAAATTGGTCAGAAGTAGAATTTCTACTAGTATAAAGACAATACTTGCAAGTTTACGGCCTTAATATCTGAACAAGAAGCAACAATTTAATAATTGAATTATAGACGACCAAAAACATTTCCAAGCATACCTGGCTTAGGCAATCAATATCACTGTTCTTGCAAGTTGCAACAAATCATGCAAAATGTGAAATCTTCTCCTACACGAGCAATGCCACCTCTCTGCGTGAGATGCTTCCCCCTTTAACAGACTTGACAAGACAACCAGGAGAATTCTCCACAAGTCAAGCTTCTTTGAGCTCCCAAGCCAGCCAGCAGCTCAATTAATTTGTGTCTAAAAAAGGATGTCCTTCACTTAATTAAACCTCCAAGGATCAAAAAATTAAGAACATATGCTAGGAGTCTACAAGTGCACCAAAAAAACAGCCAACCAACAGTATTGCAGCCAAATCAAACTAAAGTTTTTTGTTTGAGCCAAATCAGATTCGATTTAGGCTTATAAAAAGAATTGAATAGAATGGTGGATTTCGGTCAATTAGTCATGTCCATAAACAAATGAACATACGTATGTTTCAACAAGCCTATCTTATTCCGTTCTGCTGAGAAATTCCAGAATCACTGTTTTCTTGCATAGTTTTAATGGTTCAATTCAAAATATCCCATTATACATAATAAACTTGTGTTCCACAGATACATCATCATCGTTTTAAAAATTGTACCTCAAGGCGCATGAGGCGTACGCCTCGAGGCGAGGTGGCCTAATATTGCCTCGAGACTATAGCCTCAGGTCTATTCTGTGAAGCGTGTGCCTCGATACTTCGAGGCACTGCCGAGGCGATGAGGTGCTGGCAAGGCACCACCTTGGTTGGAAGCTACAACTCCATCGCCAACTCCTCCACCGCATCGCCAACACCAGCTCCATCTCCATCGTAGCTACTCAACCACATCGCCAGCGCGGCAGCACCAACTCCATCGCTAGCAGCAGCACGAGCTCCAGCACAGGCTCGCTCACTCACTTAAGTGCAAGCTCCAGCATGAGCTCCACTGGCTCGCTCCAGCGCAGCCAGGTGCAGCACTCACCAGCGCCATCGCTCCAATGCCATTAGGGTGCTCCACCTCTCCAACAAGACGTATTTGAGAGATGTGATTTTTATTTAGAGTTTAGGGTGGAAATGTGCGCATAGTACACATTTGAGAGGTAATGTGTACACTATACACATTTGAGAATCATGTTTGAGTTTGTGAAATTGTATATATAAAAGTATGTATATAATATTTACAGTTATATAAGTATGTCTACATAGAAGTTTGTATATAATATATATTGTTATACTTATATGTATGTATACGTTGAAGTATGTGTATAATATATACTATTATACATGTATGTACACATAGAAGCATGTGTATAATATATACTATTATACATGTATGTACACATAGAAGCATGTGTATAATATATACTATTATACATGTATGTACACATAGAAGCATGTGTATAATATATACTATTATACATGTATGTATAATACACATAGAAGTATGTATATGTATGTATATATACTTAACAAGTATATATCATATCAATTTTCTATGTTTCTAATCCAAAACCTGAGGCTTACGCCTTGCCTCAATGAAGGCAAACTACCTCAGACCGCCTCGCATTTTTTAAAACCTTGTATATCATTGAATTCAAGCCAAGTAAAATTATAATAAAATAATTGAAATCCCACAAACCCAAATTTAAAAATAATAATATAGCAACTTGGGGTTAAACCTAGTCTAATTGAAAAAAACTGATATTGACAACTTCCCAAAGTACCCAATAGATCTATGTCAATCACCCAAAATACTTAAGCTTGCATTGTCAAGTAATAATCCCCAATCATTTACATCTCATTAGTTGTTTTTATAAGTTTCTCATATGGAACAATTTCTAGAGTGTTACAACCCCCCTACCCGAAATCCTAGCATCCCCGTCAAGATTCACACGTTTAGTCAATATAATCTTAATAGTAGTAGTGGCTCCATCTCATGACACATTCTTAGGTCATACCAACGGTAACATTTCCTTCCACTAAAGAAAGATCAAATCTGATACCATCCTTAATCTGTGGAGATTACGATAACTTGGAGAACTTTTATTATTATAAATCTCAAAGAGAGATACATAGTGTTTGTCCCTATATATATATAGAGGGATCAATCCTAATCCTAATGGAAACAAATCAGATCAAATCAAATCTCAACCAACCTAAAACATACCCCTACAAATAGGAAATAAATAGATATAGAAAGAGATAATTCCTTTTTCTTTCTAGAATTATTTCCAAAATAATCTCTAACACTCCACCCCAAGCTAGAACATGTAACACCCAACTTGTAGAAGTAGTGCAAAAGTACTAAACCCCCCTCCTGATGTAATTTGAGGCTAGAGCAAACAAGCACACGTGCAAGCTTGGTCACGCAAGTACTTTGGCATGCATACGGACTCATTCTTCATGCATGTAGGCAATATCTCTTCATTAGCAAACATCCAAAACCTTGGAAGTTGGAGTTAAAAACTAACTTGGAGACTTTTAGTTGGAAGACAATTCCTAGCACCAAAGGGAAATGATCCCATGCATTGTAGCGACATAAACCGATCAACTGATACTAAATTAAAACTAAACTGATGCAAATATTGCTACTCATACAGGAAACATTCCCAAGCACACCCAAGCACAGATAGTCACCTAATATCAACAAGAATTCTTAACCTAGGCTAAGAAAAACTGACGTAGGCATTTACAGATGGGGTTGAACATCATCAACTCTAAAAATACCAATAATATCATCATTAACACCAACAAGATTGAGCCAATGAAGGTGCCTAGATCAGACCGCTCAACAGGGCCAAAATCGATTTGGCCTTCTCACGTGGCATCACTCGATCACGTAATAGCGCTTACCACGTAATAGGAGCCCACGCAACAATGTAGGTATCGAATTGAGTCTCCTTAATCAGAGCAGTGCCGAACATAAGCCAAGCATTATTGCTTAGCTACGCTTCAGGAAAGATGAAAATCAACACAGAGAGGGGAAGAATGAGATGAAGATCGCAATAATAGAGAGACATGTTGTCACAGATAGAAGCCATAGGAGTTGCGCACACCCCCTAAGGTAGGGAGGTGTTGATGGCACCCCTAGAGTACAGTTGAATATGTTGGGGTCCCAAGATGGACCCGCTTTAATAACATGTGGAGGTTACAATAACTTCGAGAGATTTTATTATTATATATCTCAAAGAGAAATACATAAAGTTAGTCCCTTTATATAAAAAGGGATCAATCCTAATCCTAATAGAAACAAATCAAGTCTAATCAAATATTAATCAACCTAAAGCATATCCCTATGAATAGGAAATAAACAAATTTAGTAAAAGATAATTCTTTTTTCTTTCTAAAACTATTTCCTAAATAATCTCTAGCATTAACTCAAGCCTATAGAAATACTACTTAACCCTAAATTATCAAGTGATAATTCCAAATCATTAATATTTCATTATGCATTTTTATGAGTTTCTCATGTGAAACTATTTTTAGGGTGTTATGATTAATCAGTCCACAGTACAGCATATGTTCGGTTAGACCTTTTCAATTCAAGTAGCAATGGTCCACAAAGGACCTACGAAAGTCCATTTTCAGTTCATTTAATCTAGTAGAGCATGAAAAAAACCAAGGAAATTCTAAAAAGGGCCCATCTAGTCCTAGTGGCAACATAGCGATGGATTTCTTGGTCGAGAATTCAAGTTTTGTTAGGACTAAGGGTTATTTTGGCTCCAAAACAACCTCTTTCTTCCTTGGTTACGAATTTCATCTTTCTAAACCTCTTTTGGAGGCCCCATGTTACGACCCAATTTCAGATCCCTACAAGATCTGAGACTAGCCTACCTCGACTAATCCCAAGACACAGTCATCCAACGAGAAATAATCAAAAGCAGAAAATATTCCGTAACCACATATGCATTGGAACTAGGCAGAAAATAATACAGAGACAGTAAAGGAAACAGAATGAAATGTCTCACAATATTACAGGCCATCAAAACTACAATAGCGGAAAATAAAGTGGAATATAACAGAAATAATATTACATATAACAAATACTCACTACTACAACCAAAGAATGTGCTGGAATAGAAAACAACAGCTATGGCGGACCCAGCTCTCTCTGCAGCCGATATTGCTGGCTACTCAACTCCCTGATCTGAACAAGGTTATAGAATTTCGTAGACAGCTAACGCTGAGTAGAGTGGTAATTAAGCCATTTACATGCAATTAACGTAACACAAGTAACTAATTAATTATTCATTTTCATTCAACTCAACTAAGTAGCTCTGATTTATTTATTCTCTTATTAATTCGGTTATTTCTTAATCTTGTCCGTTCCTCAAGAAAACAATCTTGATTGCAGTCTTTCCCATGATGTAGGATATACACGTGGTGCTCTCCAGGTCGGGAGAGTCCCCCGTAGTAATCCTACATCCAGTCAACCACCCCGAGGTTACGGACGCGACGTAGCAATAACTACGGCACGCACGATAAGTGATCGGGTAGCTACCTCGCACTGACATGCGATCAATCGTTTTCGCTGGTGGGTACGTTTAAGGTATAGCACGGAACAGCACAGGGCCTCGCCCTCTCAAAATAGAACAAATCTCGCCCCTCCACAATCTACGTACCCTGGTCTGACCATCCTGGTTTACCCAGTGGGCCTAAGAAGAGTCGGTGTAAGGTGACTAGTCCTAACCCTAGGTGGGGCAACTAGCTCCCTCTCTACACAAGTAGCTCACCTCGGTACCACGTATACGAAGGCCAAACAAAAGTCGACATAGAGTAGCCAAACCAACCATGGGTCTCAACCAAAGGGGCGGTAAGCTCTCCTCTACTCTAAGGGACAGTTGCTCTCCTTGGTACTGTGTACATAAAGGCCAACTCACTTCCTATCTACTTACTAAATTCTTTTCCGTATACTGGAGTTCTCCTAATTCCCCGTAGGGTTAATGCTTTCATTCTATTTCTCAACATTCAGATCTCACTATCCACATCCCAGGTTTCATTTTAATAACAAGCACCTCGTGTTTTACTAACTGAGAAAGCATCACATCAATAAATTAATACACGTGCTAACAATTAGGGTTTAACATGCATCTCAAAGGAAATAGTGTAGCTCAAGCAATATTCATTCGCTACTGCCCTCGGATTTATTTCACATCCTAAGGTTCAATTAAGTTATTGTAAACATGTACTTTGCTTGATTAAATCTTAATATTAAAATAAACCACTCTACCAGGAAACACAGGAAGAATGGAGGCTAGAACCGTAGGTCCTGTCGCCTCCGCGGGCCCTGAACACGCTACATGCTAGAGATCTATACAAGTGATTAAGTCACATCAGACGAATTCAAAACAGTATATAACCGACACTAACACGTAAAAGAACTTTAGCGGAAAACAATGGTACTTCGTCTACGTAAATCCGACTTCATTTTAGCCCTAAACAGGCCAAAAACGTACATACTGTCTAAAATTAGACGTCTAGGACTATACCCGGACGTCTTAAACGATCTCAGAACCTCACCTGGCTTCCCTGTGTTGCTGGCGGACGTCTGGAACCCTTTTACAGTCGTCCTGGGTCTTTCCAGACGTCTGTCGATGCGTATGGACGTACAATGCATCTATCAAACGTCTGTGGAAACGTCCGGACATCCTAAAGCACCTCGAAGAGCGTGCTTACGCGCCTTTCCAAAGCTTGTACCTGCATACACGCTCGCAGAGCGCAACGTTACGTATGTAACGTACGTGTATGCATATGCATTCAGGACGCTTACCTCGACACTCCGTGAGTTTTCAAATGTCCAACCTCAGCTTTAAACGTCCGCTGCCGCTTCAAACATCTGGCAAATGCTCCTGATGTCTGATAGTGGAAAAATCCAGTACGCAAAACTCTTTACGACGCTCGTCTTCCTCGCTGCCTCCACCCGCAACACGGCAGCAGCAGCTCCAATAGCTATAGGGGGTCGAGAGGCTCTTTTCCACGAGCCCATCATGTGCGTGCTCGCCTCCTCCCACACGAGCTCCCCCGAGCTCCCGCAACTCCAAATGCTCGCTGCTGCACCCGCAACAAGGCGCTCCTCGCGCGCAAGCTCTCCTGCTCGAGCTCATCCACCACGCACGCTCAAGCTTCCCCGAGGTTCTCTCCTCTCCCACACCCTCCCTCTTCAACTCTCACACTTTCTCCCTCTCTCCTCTTCTCGCAAGCTCCTCTCCATGTGCGGCTGCAAGCGGAGGCGGGAAGGCGGTGGGTGCTCGTCGGCAGCAAGGTGAGGATGACGGTGGAGGAGGTGGTGGTGGGAAGGTGTGAAGGAGGAGAGGAGTGTAGGGGGTTTAAGTAGAAATGGGTTAGGGTTTGGAGTGGGGAGGATGGAGTGTGTGTGTGTGTGTGAGTGTGTGTGGTGTACGAGGAGAGAGAGGGAAAGTTGCGATGTTTCCCCCTGCCAAGCTCTATTCTTCCCAAAGAACCGACACACTCAACTCAAAGAGTCCAAATTTTCACGTTTACGACCCTAATTTTCCAGAAAACTCCCAACAATCCTTAGAAGGGTCATTTCACCCCACACACAAACACATTAAACGCCTCCATTAAATCTAGATCCACCATCATCTCCCCTTTCATCTATCTTCACCTTAGATGCTTTTCTGTCTCTCTATATCTACCTCCTAGTGACTGACCTCCACATCTCTCTATTGCACAAGGAGAGCACATTGGGGATCTTCCTCATCAATCTAGGCTTATTTGTTCCATCTTTACTTTCATATATTTGGTTGCATTTAAAGACATTTCTTTTTCGAATCAAATATTAAATGCATGATTTCAATTTTTTTTTCCGAAAAGGAAAAAAGATGGCTACTGGAGATTGATAGCCATCACCAATAATTCATTTCACCAAAAGAGAGGGTTACATAAATGCAGTCCAAAAATCAGACAAAAAAGAAGCCTCCCTTGCAACATTTTTAATCCACACCCTTTTCCCCATGAATACCACTCCATTCCTCTGCTTCCACACACCACAGCACAGAAGCCACCTTGACCCAGGTAAGAGGGTCTATCCAAGCTCCAGTCAAAAAAAAAGCCAAAAATCCTCAATAGAAAGAAGCGGGCACAATGGCAGGAATAACCCCCTGAAGTCTCCTTGACAAAGTCACAGCCCATAAAAAGGTGCAACCAATCCTCGCCCCCCATCGCACAAAGAGAGCACACCACGTCATCACCTTCCACCCAAAGCCTCCTCCTAACCTTCATAACCAACCTGCCCCACTGAAGAAGCCAAAAGAATATCTTTAATTTGAGAGTTACCCTCATGTTCTAAAGGAGAAAGCAACCAGTGTTGAAGATCATTTCAATGTTACATCATTCTTCTGCACTATATATTCTCTATTTGATGCATAGTTAAAATTAATTTGCTTAAGGCCTAGGATTAATGCTAGAAAAAAACTACAAGTGTGGAATTAGTGAGTAATTATCTGCAAGTTGAATTGTTATACCCATAGAGTTGATTCCGAGATATATATATATATATATATATATATATATATATATATATAAACACAAATTAGTAGTGACCATTCTAGATTAGACAAAGAATTACACTCAGTGGTCTCTCTGTGGCTTCGATTCAACTACCCTATGTAACATCTTTAGAAGATCAATTTAATTAAATTGTGTGCTCTGATGATGTGCGTGACCATTTACACTCTTGTTTTCAAAGGTTTTCCATATAAACCAATGCCTCATGTGCATGTTCTTGTGCTATTACTTCCACAAACACATATACCAACTTTGCTTACGAAGTGCCTAAATATTTTGCTGAAGTGCATACAATAAGGGACACTTGCAACACTCACCAAGACAAATATTTATTGTCTCCAAAGTACATATCGACCACTGTGAAGATTCACTAGACAAAATATTGGCAAGTCCTAATTACATAGGACCATATTCATGATATACCAACTTCAGAAGTCCGTCCCATGCAGATGAAAAGGAAAAACAAGCAATTTCATTTACCTATAGACTAGTAGATGTGGAAAGGGATAGCAAGAGAAAATGTAAGGAAAGAAGAAAATAGAGTTGAAAAGAAGCAATTGCTTGTTAAATAAGAAAAGAAAGATAATAAAGCATGCACACTAATGGTATTATTAGCTGATACAATTGGATAGAAGGCTAAGGGATACGGGATACCTAATCACAAGTGAGTAGGGTAGAATGATGCTACCATGGTGCTTGCATAGGCACCCTTAAGAGAGGTGCTAACAATTGGTTATCCCCCAAGCAAGGAGATTTGCCTTAAGCATTGCATAGGCAAGTGCTTCAACTGGAGCACAAGCAACTTAAGGGAGCGCCCAAGCCAAATATGCATTTTTTGTGTCTTCTAAGATGCCTTTAGGATTTTCCATTGCTTTTTGGTAATTATTGAGAGCTCTTTCTTGGTTATAAACGAACATGCATGTGTATATATATGTACATCTACATGCATACATTTAAAAATATATATAAATCTATACACAGTATATATGTAGATACACATATACACAAATGCAGCATACAAACATAAATATCCACTCTATTTGCGTGGGTATTTGTACATAAGTATACATGCATTTGCAACTGTATATATATGCATTTATATGTGTATATGTATTGTGTATATATTTGTCTAAGTATCTATATAGTATTTATGTATGCATAATGTTGGGAATAAACGCCACATGGACAGTGCCACATGGCAGCTTCCAGAAGGCCCAGCAGGCCAGCGGCTAAAGGGTCCACAGGACCAATTTTGGGTGTTTTTGTTTAGGAATTAAGTTTGCTATTTTTAGTAAATATGGTTTAGGAAAAGAGTTTGGGATTTGATTTATTTTTTAGAGATAAGATCTTTCCTTGTTTAGAGATATGATTTGTTTCCAAATAATTGGGATATGTTCTCTCTATAAAAGAGAATCTTCCCTTGTAATCTCATTTAAGCAATAATAATAATTCCAACTCAAGGCTCCTCTTCTCTCTTTCTTCTTCACATCACCACCGCTGACCACCACCAAAGGCTGCCGGCCCCACAGTCAGCCATGCTCCTCCTCTCTACCTATCTACACGCATGGACAGCCCATTATTCGGGCAATTTTCCCACACACATAGGAATCTCCACGCTCCGGATTGCGCCAAACTTGACATGTAAAATATGCATGTGTACGTATTTGTATTATTGTGTGTTCATGCATGTACGTATGTACACGCGTATGTATTGTGAATCTTTTAGCACCTTGCTTGTCTCAAGCAAGTACCAAGCACCTTGAACAGTTCGGATCCCTGTTACCCTTTTGTGCCTTTGGCCTTTGACAACATTGGGAAGAAATTAGAATCAAGTAAAGAGTGCAAAAGATAGCTAATCATAGCAACACAATAGCAAGGAGTTCTCAATGGTATTTCTGGGAAATCAATTTAGTATCAAGTTAAGGGATAAAAACTATTAAATAAACAAACATGCTTCTGGGAACTTGACCGTCTGTCCTCTTGAGAAAAATGACCACTTTATCGATAATGTTAAAAGAGCCCTGTTAGTTCCTGATTTGCACTTCGAAAAAAAGTCCAGAAAATTCAGTCCATGAAGAACAAAGACATGACAGACCAACGAAAGCAAACACCAAGCATTTCTCACCCTAAGTGGTGCTAGATCAAGGACAGGATAAGGATATCTAAAAATATTCAGAAGGGAAATTCTAGGCCAACTAATGTAAATACGGCTCATGTTGGTCCCTTGGCATTCAGAGTTGACTATATAGATAAGATACAAATGGATGTGAATTCAAATGCATTCTAGCATATATTTTTCTATGCATGTGTATGTAGATATAAATGCATTCTAGCATACATAGTCAAGTCCTAGTTCTATTTCTAAGACATCACGGGTTCACTTGGCAAATAAGAGACATAAGGCACATCAAAGTGACATATGCTTTGCAAATAAAACAAAGATCGCAAATTAATAAGATAACTATGTTGGTTAAAATAAATAAAAGGTTTACTGAAAAAATGGTAACAAACAAGAGGTGAGAACAAGATGAACTCCTTCCTACCAAAAGTTGTGTTCTTTTCAACTAGGGAGTTCATTTTTGAAGTCACTAAATTGCTAGGCAAATCTTCATTTACATTGCTGATATTCGAAATGATAGTGATTTTTGTGCTACTATCCTCACACTATTTTATTTTGTCCTGCCATATCAAAATCATGTGAAATGCTATATTTTGGTTTTGGATATGTAAGTTGTGTTAGATTTTTCAGATAGAATGAGAAAGAATATGCGAGTCTGGGAACCGGATAGAATGGCTTTATACTTGGATTAGCTATATACTAATATGCAGCATAGTCAAGAATATATTTAGTGATTAACAAGGTAGCCATTTCTGCATTGCATAACATCAATGTGGTGGCAAAACAGAAGCACAGAAATGGGAAAAAAAAAACAAAAAGGTGTGAATCCTACCAAGTAACTACAGCTCAATAAAAAGATCTACATCTTTTCTAACAAAGGACATCCATCAAGCAAGAAACCAAAAATCTATAAAAACATACATATACACCAAAGTCTTTTTTGAAAGTAGTTGTCTTCTGAAAAATGGACAAAGAAAAGAACTCAACAGTTAGAATTCTCGTCTCTTAGTGGCCTAAAGTAAATCACAGAAGATGCAAACTATGTAAAAGCCATACAGAACTAAAAACATAAGAAGGCATCTTAAATGGATGCATCCTAGCATTGCTAGAGTCGATGCATGTCACTTGTAGTCATTCATGGCATGAGAGATGCCAAAAAGAAGATTGTATGACCATGATACTAAAGAAGACAGCCTTGATGAGTTTATAGATATGCTCAGTGGCATACGATTGATTATCAAATCGATGCCCATCCAACATCTGGATACACTTTCTTTTGACACATCCAACCATGCAAAAAAATGCAATAGCTCAACATCAGGAATGGGAGAAACGCAATTCATTCTCACACCATCTACTCGGTGATATCAGGACACATCCATCTATTGTAAGATGCTGCATTTTGTTTCGAATTCAAGTACCATACCTATCCGATCACAAGCAAAGTCAATCGACCCTTTGGTTCCGAAATCAGAACGGCGATATTTCCCGATTACACACAGCAATCGATTCCAGGCTCACTCGATAACATACTTCTGAAAGTAGATCGACACGATGAAATTGTAATAAGAACTCCCTCAGAAAACATCTCATGTAAGAAATCAGGAAGAGATACTCATTCGCAATGCAGAAAACCTAAACGACCGTTCGTTTCAGAGAAGTACATTATCAATTCCATCACCTTAAACAAGTTAACCCTAAAATAATGAACTCGTGGCGACGGTTTCCATCGCAATGCTAAACGTTGTGTTCCGAGATCGATCCGGAGAGGAGAAATCTCGGGAGAAAAGGATGGAATAAGGGGAATTAATGGATCGGGAAAGCAGGAAAACAGCATCGGATCGGTGGAAGTGATTGGATCTATACCTGTCTCTGGGATTGGGGAGCCTCCGGGGCCGCGGCGGGAAGGCGGTGAGGGCGAGAGCGGGACCTCTGGGCCTTCCCGGTGACGTGAGGGTTTCGAAAAGGACGATGAAATGAGGTGGGGAGGGCGATGGCAAGGGCTTTTGCAGTTTCCCGGGAAAGGTTTATGTGGGACGTGTACTCCTGAAAAAGATGATTTCGGTTGAAACACCTTAAGTTTGTGATTTTGGGGGAGGATTGACAATGATCCGTGAGGAAATGGATGAAGGAAAGCTGGCCTTCTGCAAAGAATGGCAAGAGCTACCTGCTGAGTACATCACCTTAGCACCAATGATCAAGTTAAAGAATATGACCTCTTAAAATTTATTTCATTTATAGTGTATATTTCAAACAAATTAACTATTTCAACAAGATCTTTTAAAATTTAAATCACTTTTTAGACCTTAAGATCTCGAACTCATCACAAACCCCATCATTTAATAGGTAAAATGAATTTGCTAAAGTCTTTACTCTTCATCAAGTTTATACAAAACACCTATGCTATAATTGAGTTTTACTAGGAATAAAAATACTTTAATACATGATTAGGGTTGAGATAGACCATAGAATAATTTGGAACGGATAGTAAATCATTTGAAAGCAATTAGAATTTAAGATATCTAGCTACATGGTTGTTCCTTATTGTCATAGGTTTTTATAGATAAGAATAGTTGGCTATGCAAAGGATCAAGAGCAGAGAAGATGACCCTTGCTAGGGATCATGGCTAGCTGTTCAAGATTTGTAACCACTTATGCAAGTTAAATATTGAATAAATAAAAAGTCAACTTGATTAATAACTCTAGAGATAGTAATTTCCTAGATAGCTACATATAGCATCATAGCCAACTATGACATGGATCCTAATAAAGAATCCTAAAATGGTATGAATGAATGATTAGGAAGATGCCTAGGTCCATGGAGATGTGTAAAACTTGGTAGCTGGCTATGGCTCACATGCATAGCGAGCATCATCACACATCAAACAGTAAAAGGAATGAAAATGAAAATCTAAGTAGCAAAGAACCAAAGTAGGATCCATGGCCATTAATTAAAAAGACATAATACAAATCTTAATAAAACAATACAAAAATAAAATGATGAGAAAAGAAAGAAATGAACTAAGCTAAATGATGAGAACCTCATCATGAACCCTAACTAGCACAATTTAATCTAAATAAGTGTGAAGAAGCTCCTACAAAACCTAAAGAGATGCTTAACTCAGAGAATTCTGAGTTAAAGAATATGACAAATCATAAGAGGTAAAACTACAATTTTACCAATGCAGTGCGCAAACAGGAAAATTAAGGGTCTAAACATAGGTCAAATGAGCTTAATAAGGAGGGAAGTGGGATGATCTGATCTGAAAAGGGTTATAGCAACTTTTAGGAATTAAATGACATTCTATAACCCTAAAACAAACCCACTTTAATTCACGAGATTCAAGGTAGGATAAAAATCAAATAAACCCTCTAAAATTCATGAAAAAATATTCCCCAGGGTTTAGAGCCTTCAATTTGGCCTTTACAACCTATTTTGACCTAAATTGAGAACCATGCCTAATTTATGACCTAATTTGAGTTTTCGTGCAAATTAACCGGTCAAACATGGTCCAACCTAAAATTAAATTTCACCATTAAAATCCTTATGTTCAAATTAGGCTGGTATAAAAATTTGAGCCTAAGAAAAGATCATCTTGACCGACTTTACAAATTGATCCTCTTGAATTACTTTTTGACCCTTATCTTTTGAAACCTTGCAAATAGCCCCCTATCTTTCTCGTCGTTCTTTGCAGAACGGCCCTCCCTGCCATTCTGCGCAGCGCCATACCTCCGGCGACCTTGCGCGGAGGATGGCGTCGCGCAGGGCATGGCACCTATTCTCAGGAACGAACGGGAGATTCCCTGCGTCGTCCTCTATCGCAAGGACCCTCCCATGCCCCCTGCAACCAGCCATGCCTCTTGTGCGAACGCACAAAAGACATGGGTGTCCATTTCTGGCCATCTCCGGCGAGCACGGCACGTCGCTCCCTCAATCCCCTCTCCTCGCCAGTGCCTTTATAAGGAGCGGCAGGGTCTGCCGTCTCCTTCAAGCTAGTTTTGGCCAAGAAAAACCCTCGATTTCATCTCTCCCCTCTCCGGCCAGGTTGCCCAAGCTTCCGGCGATCCTCCCTCATCCTCCTCGTCGCTCTGCTGCCATACCTGTAGTAGAGCCCACTCTGCCCCGTCTTCCCACGCCAGGCCGCACCAGCTGGTGTCTCCAGATCTCTTCCTTGTCGCCATTACCCCTCTTCTGGGCACCTTCGTCCCCAGCACCGGCAGGCACGAGCCGGACGTCCTCCTCTCCCTCTTCGTCAACTAAGTAGGTAGGAATCTTCCCCGTACTCCCCTCTCACTTTTCCCTTATTCAATTAGCATTTTAAACCCCTCGACTGCCACTACCACCTCCATCTACTTCACCTCCGGCCGCCATCTCCGGTGAGGTCGCTCCACCTCCATAGGCCATTTCACCCCTCGCCGACAAGCCCAGAAGCTCCCCCTCACTCCACTCAAGCGTTTCCCCTACTCCATTCACTGCCCTTCACCTCCAAACAACCTCCCAAACACACCCATTTCCACGCACGCAGTTTGCCCTAGGCACACGACCACAGGCGCTTTCGCGCCTCGCCGACCCTCGCACCGCCTTCGCCACACTCCGGCGAAGCACCCTGTGTTGTCTGACGTGGTCGGGAGGTCGTTTTCGTGAATTCAGGGTTCAGCCTCCTCGCCGCCATTGACGAGCTGCTGAAGCTTCTTCGCAGGCAGCTCCAGGACTCCTCCAGCCCAGGCGTGAGCTCCAGGCAACGTGGGGTGCTTCCACGAGTGTGCCCAGGTTTCCAATTGGGGTCGCAAGCCTTCGCTGCTACCCCAATTGCCAACGCCTTCTCCCCTGCGAGAGCGCGGAGCAGAGGTAGGACTTTAGTCCCACCTCGTAAGTGTGTGGCCTCGCGCCCACACTTAAATTGAAAAAGTGACATTAGCCGTTTGCCTCCAGTCACACAGGGGTGAGGTCCCTCACCTGTTCACGTGCCTCGTCCGCGACACTGCCCACGCGGACCTGGTGACCCGACCCGACTACCCTGCCTGTGCACTCCTCACGCACCACCCACGCCGGTGAGTCTGGACCCGAGTGCGCAACCTAACCCGATTAGCTGGCTCTGGGAGAGCTTTTCAAAGAGAGATTCAGAGAGAGAGACGTGGGGAAGGGGTAGGGGTAGGTTTTGCACTGATAGTTGTGTGTGCGCGCAGGGAAGAAGGAAAAAGAAGGAAGAAGCAGGCGAAGGAAGAAGAAAGGAAGGAAAGGAGCGGAAGGAAAAGAAAAGGAGCCGCACTGTAGCAAATGCACAGTTAAGCCGTCTGAGCACCGAGTCAAACGTCGAAGGGTCAACAGCCAAAGTAGAAAAGAAGGCAAGTTGAAGAAGAAAGAAAGAAGAGGAAGGGCCAAAGCAGAAAGAAGAAGAAGAAGAAAAGAAGAAAGAAGAAAACCAGAGAGGAAGAAGAAAGGAAGACTTAGCAGCTGAAGGAAATCAGAGAAAAGGCAGAAGCCTCTGCAGCCGCAAGGAAGAAGAAGAGAAGAAAATCAGAGAGGAAGAAAGGAGAAAGAGAAAGAGGAACCACAGAAGCAGAGAAGAAGAAAAGAAGAAGAAAGAAGAGAGTCAAAGCCAATCACCCCTTCTTTTTCTCTCTCTTAATTTTTGTAAAACCTTATACATTGTGAACTTATATGCTTCTAGAATTATAGTTGCTCCCTGAGTTCGACCTTGAGAAACTTGTCATTCCGAGTAATAAATTGTATTAAACTGGTAACTGTTTTGTTATATACCACAACGACTATAATAACTATACAAACAAACGCAGTGCCACTAAACTAATCAGATTATCTTCATGGACCAGTTATGGTGTTGAACCCGGACTCGCACCATCTCCTCTTGCAACCACAGGAACAAGTTGCTTAAACCTGATTACGAATTTGAAATGAAAATGTCAACGAAAGTTAAGTAGAATAATAAATAATGCGTAAAGAAGAAATTAGAAGAAGCTATACCAAATAAAGAGCGTGTACTATGTTTAGATTACTTTCTTTAATAATTCAGTTATTCTTCAACTTTCAAAATTGTCTATGCAATCTCAATTTATGGTCATCACCAACCAACAAACATTTCTTTGGGAAGTATAAGGAGATTTTGCTGCAATATTTCAGGTAGTAAGACTAATAGAAGACACTCTTTTGGCCACAAAAATGGCTCTCACCTATCCTACAGCTCGATCAATCACCCAAGGTTGTCAACATAGGTGAAGTAGTGACTGCGAGCTCATATGTTACGCATGCATGGTGTTACTCTGCATTGGCACACAGTCAGTCCTTTTCACTACATGATACAAAATGTAGCACCAAAATCATCTCACATCAAGCAACACATACCCAAAACACCTAGCTACTTGATTGCCTAAGTAGCTTAACAAGAGAGTTGCAGAGAGCCTAGCTCACTCCCTAAAGAACAATCTCAAGCCATTGTAAACCATATAATAGGCGGAAACCTTATTTACAATCATGAGACTAATCAATTAATCGTATCCATCGGTTTTCATGATCTCATGTTTGATTTCCAACATGAGGTTATAAATTTATCTGATCACAACTAGATAGTAGTACCATGGTTTGCATTCCATATTTATTGTTTCCATACCATTATCCTAATCAATTACATCAATTTCCATGTTGACTAAAGCAACTCATTTAACTATCAATTTAATTACATTAGATGTTAATCGGTTATTCGATCATTCACAACTTGATTCATCATCTCTGCTTGTCACATGTCATTTATTAAAAGAAAAACTCATGAATAAGGTCCACTATCAGATCCGAAGTTGTTTGCTAATTTGCTAATATATTGACATTTACAAATATCAATTCAAGTTATTACTTATTAGTGACCAACATACACTTAACAAATCTTGCTTAACAAGAATCAAGCATTATCATAGATATATAATTACCCATTTTAGAAATGTATAAAAAGACATAAATGCATACTCTAAACTTAGAAAGGAGGAAGCATATGTGCACACATAACAAAGCATGTGATGAATCACTAATCACATGATGTATTTCACTATCACACAGAGGGAATGCTGAGAATACTCTACCTAGGGTCATTAGGGGGTAACAACAACTTTGAATGATCAGATTAGAGGCTCCTAGTACTTCTCATGCCTCCTTGAGCCTTACTCATGCTCTAAGGTGTCAACCCTAAGTCAATCATACACCAAACAAACCAACGAGTCTTAAAAGCTTCTACTGAATTTTAATAGATAGAACAAGAGTCAAAAGTGGTTTTGAAGCTTACTGGAGTGTAGTTCGTGTCGAGTCGATTCTTACAATATATTATTTTCCAAAATTCGAGGTCAAGAAAGCCTTGAATTGATCAGATGTCTTTGGACCAACTCAAACCAATGCATGTACGTAGGCCCACCACCACATGTCACACTCTAATTGGACCTCCTATGTAATTGGATCACTCATGTGGTGTGCACTCGACTGTTGATGCACATGCATGAGCTTGATGACACATGCACGACTCTCCCTTTTCCACGGACAATCCAGCTCCTTCTCACAACATGCTCTCACAAGTGCCTTCTCCTGCTTGCTACCTCTGCCACCTATCACTCAATGGGTGGTCGTTGTGCGTACCTGCAATAAGGCTTTGCACAAGAGGAGAAGGTTGATGTGCTCTATCTCTCTTGTCTTATTCTCCTTTCCTTTTTGTGTTTTCACTTAGATTTTGACGCATTTCCACATGAGATTACGACATGAAGCCCAAGGCACAAGTTTTTATAGGTATCGAGAACCAAATTAAGTTTGGGAATAGTCAATTTTAGACCAAAATATCTCAATTTTGGTCCACGTGCACTTGCATTCTCGTTAAATTAGTTTTTTGCATAACTCTAACTACACAGCTTGAATTTCCACAAAATAAAACTCGTTGAAAAAATGCAATGAGATGAATCCAAAAGTATCAAATATGACATATTTCAAGCAAGTTTTACCCAATGGTTAACCATGCTTGATCAAAACCTACGTTAACTCATTTTTTGGGTTACACTAATTGGATTTGCGCCCTACAAGTGTTGATAATTTCATTTCAACATTCTTAATTTCAAAATAGATCTAGAATTCAGATTTTGGGACATTACATGTATTATTGTTAATATATGCTTTTAAGGGTGATGATCTTTATACTTGTTGAGGCAAATTCGTCGTTGTTTAAGATATGTGTTGCAGTATAGGACAAATGCTCTCAAACAAATACAATTTATAACTCGAATTGAAGTCCGAGGTCAAACATAGGGAACAAATATTGCAATTTACGCACTAATCTCAATTCATACATAAATGACAATAGGACATGAAACACAATAATGATATTCAAGGAATCAATTACTCAAAAATATATAAATGAGAAGTAATTGTAGCTCATAGAGTTACAAAGAAAAAAGGAAAGCAAAATAATGATGATTTAAATCACCAATTATTTAGATTATCAAGCATACATTTCACTTCATCAAATTACTCAAATAATGCTACAGTACCATCAACCATGCCACTTAAGTACTTAAATGTTCCAACAGTACCATCATCGACCCAAATCAGATGTCGCCTTCACAGAACAGACAACTTAACTCTTTGCTTGCTATAGTGCTTTGGCACTGTTCATCTCCCTCTCTACTTTTCTTCTTTCCTTCCTTCTACACAGAGTGGCCAGACCTAACCCCGGGTCCATGGGGCGGCTGGCTCCGCTCTGCACTAAGCAGGTAACAGGTGCTTCCCCTTGCACTACGTACCCAAGAGACAACGCACCTCCACAACTTTCTTTCTCAGTTCCATTTCATTCTCTTTCCAGGAGTTCTACTCCTAATTCCCCGTAGGGTTCCGGCTCTTTTAACTCAGCACATTCAGGTTTCACCATTCCAGTTTCACGTTCATACAACCCATATTCTCAATCATGTTAATTTATTTATAACAGGCAACTGTTAAACTAATTTACAGGCAGCTATTATTTCCTTTCCACATTTTCCAAGACTGCAATATGTATATTCATTTCGCTAGTTTTTCAGTCCTAGGATTCATGCCATACCCTAGGATCTATCATTCAATCTAGTTTTCCAGCCCTAGGATTCATGCAATACCCTAGGATCTATCATTCAATCTGGTTTCTCATTCCTAAGATTCATGCAATGCCCTAGGTTCTATTAATTGTTCCATAATTGTAACAAATTATGTTAATAATTTCTAAAGCCACTCTACCAGCTACAACGGAAGTACTAGGGGCGTGGTCGGAAATCCCGCGCGCCTTCGCAACCCCAAGACTGAAATGGAACGGGGTCCTATCACAAGGATTAAACACAAGGAGTTTCTCAGAACAGTATATAATTACTGTAGACGGGTAGAGGATTTTATTCCGAAAAGAACGCAACTCGAAACGCGGAAAACGGACTCCGAACGGGCCCTAAACGGGTCGAAAACGACGAAACAGTCCAAAATCAGACGTCTGGAACCTCTTCCAGACGTCTTAAAAAGTGGTTCAGAGGATACCTTCGCTCTGTGTAGTCTCTCAGATGTCCAGAAGCCTGCGGGGGCGTCTGGCCTAGTTCCCAAACGTCCGATGGTCACCCTGGACGTCTGGAAGTCCTTCCCGTCGTCTGGCACTACGGCCAGACGTGAGATTTGCATTGGATGCAAATCTCACAGCCTGCACGTACCCACTCATCGCTCTCAGAACAACGATCGCAGAAAAGGATGAAGGACGAAAATAACTTACTTGCCAGACGTCTGGACAGTCCTCCAGACGTCTTCCCCGTCGTCTGGTTGGAAGCCCGGACGTCTGATTCTGGAAAAACTTCCAGAATCAGAGCTCGACGCGCTCTCCGCCCGCGACGCATGGCCGCACCGCGCCTCGTCCGCCTGCTGCTCGAGTTGCAGCAGCCTTCCCACGTCACTCCGCGCCCGCTGCTCCCCCGCCGGCTGGCTCTAGCTGCCCCGGTAAGCTCGAGCCCTCACGGCCGAGCGTCTCCTTCCTCGCGCGACACCTCCTCCCGCAACTCGCCGCGGCTGCCGCTGCCGCTCGCTCGCTCGCACTCGCACTCCGGCTGGAAGAAGAAGAAGGGAGCGGAGGAGATGAGAGTGAGGGAGAGGGTGAGGGCCCTTTTAAAGCCACGCGGGGAGAGAGAGAGAGAGAGAGGGGCAGCGCTACGCCTACGGAGGAGAGAGGGGAAAAGAGGCGTCGCAGGTTTGCGTGCGCATGCACGCAGACGAAATCGCGCGTGCCGCAGAAATCGAATCCCAGACGTCTGGAATGGGTTCCAGACGTCTTGAAGCCGCGTTCGTAACACAGAGCCTTCTCCTCTTCAACCCTTCTTCTTTTTCCTTCACGCACAAGGGGCTTCTTAGATCTCCTAGTGGCTAAGTGTTTTAGCCCATTTCTTATAGGAGCAAAAACCCCCCCATTTCCTCCTCGCAATTCCTCTCTCAACCCAAGGTACGCAATTGGGTATACAAATCCGAGTTATCGGGTATTCAGACCAGGGTCACCGGGTGTGCATGATGATCAAGGAGTGCGTGCGTGTGAGAGGGACCCGACCCCTTATGTACTGGGCGAGGGTCAGTGTGACAAAATCTTAATATGTGGCATTGGGTGGTTGTCACTGGCCGATGTGGGGCTAAAAGTCCCCTTCGTCTATCCGCCTACAGCAGCTGAAGATGCTTCACAAATTGGCGTAGCTGCAGGGGCTATTTGTCTCAAATAGGCCCTTGAAAGAAGCTTGGGGGAGTTATGCAGGATCTGGGGGTAGTAGCAGAGCTTCTTGATGCAGGAGAAGTGTGGACGGAGATGGGGACGACAACGGCGATGGTAGACGGCGGCGATTACCTAAAAAGAGTAACATGGGCTTAAAAGCCCCAATCAAATAGCCCAGGAGTGTCGCCGAAGGGCGAGGAGTGCAATGGCAGTGGTTATATGGTGAGGCGAGTCATGTAGTGGCCGGACAAGCTCGAAGAAGGTCTGCGGAAGTGGGTGAGTTCGGTGGGGATCATGGGTGGTCAATAGATGAAGTTAGGTTAGGGCTTTTGGTCGTGAGATGATGGCGGAGGTTTTGGAGGTGGAGCGGAGTGGTTTAGTGGTGTGTAATGGCGGTGCGAACTCGCTGAAGTTCACGTCAAGTTGGGGAATATGATAAGGGAGGCTGGTGGTCGTGAGTCGAATTGAGACATTAGAGAGAGAAAAAGCAAGTAGAGAGGGAGAGGGAGTTACAACACCTAATTATGGACAAAAGAGATGAGGAATTGGCACCGATGTGATTGCCGACGCCAGAGACAAGGAATTCTCCAACGAGGGAGACGGCGAGGAAGAAGGGGCTAGGGCGCCTCTGAGTTGACCGTCGAGAGGCGGAGGAAGTCGGGGAGGAAGGAGACACACCCAATTTGGCCGTTGGGAGGCCGTCGGATGATGGAGGAGGAGGCTCGTCGGAGCTAGGGCGAAGGTGGCTAGAGATAGAGTTTGAAGAAGGTTTTTAGGCTAAAACCTAGCTAATAACCACAGCCTTGCATTGGGCGTGCTTTTATAGGGCTAAGGATGGAGTTCCAAGCTTGGAAACTCCAAGATTCTTGTGCATGTGGGATACCCACATCTCCCATGCGTTCGCATGGGAGATTGGGAAAGACTTAGGGTCCAAGGCCAGGTTTGATTGAAAGAGAATTCCTCGAGGAATCTCTGGTTCAAATCTAGGATTGATTGATTGAAAAACGAGCTAGAAAATCTCACTCGAATCTCGTTGGAGGTGTTACAGCTATTCCTAATGGCGGCAGAGACTTGGATGTGAAGAAGATGAAGAAGTTAGGGGGGTCCTTGCAAGGATTTCAAAAGCTGAGGAGTTCTTTGTAAGAAAGAGTCAGAACATGATTAAAATGCAAATTAGGTTAAGATGATCTCTGATTGGGCTCAAATTTTGGTACAAACCTAATTTGGACCCATGGAATCCGATGGTGAAGTCGTATTTAGTTTTTGACCAAGTTTGATTAGGTAAATTACATAGAAATCCAAATTATGGCAACTGTTTGTCTGAGACTCTATTTTAGGTTAAATTGGGTTTCAATGGTCAAATCAAAGATACCAAATCTTATAGAATATTATTTTATGATTAATATAAGGTTTAGGTGAATTTTATCCTGACCAGAACCTTAGTGAATTAAACAGATCTGTTTTTAGGATTTCAGATGTCATTTAATTCTCATAATATGTGAAAACCCGTTTCTGTTTGCACGGACCCATTTATTAGACATTTATGATAATTTGATCTTCAATAAACCCCTTGGAAATCCCATGATTGTTCTGCAATTAGGATATTCTGTTAAAACTGTAGTTTTAACCCTTGTTTCATGTTAAACTCTAAAAAATGATGTGCAGTGAATTATGGTTCTTTGGTGATTATGTAAGAATATTTATCAACGGATTTGACTAATTAAAGCTAGATATGGCTGATGATGATGTTATCATCAATGCTACACCCATTAACTACTTATAGGGTGCTAAGATAAATGAGGGTGAAGGGCTTATAGGTTTGTTGATATGACCATTTTTAAACTAATCATCCATGTTTCTTGTCATGTGTACCTCACTACATATCCCCTACTATGATCATTATTATGAAAGGAAATTATGAATGATGGGATGTAGATGGAGCCCAAATAAGTATGAATGATCTCCTAAGTACCAAACCAAAATGGTTGTAATGGCAAATCTAGATAATTAGTTGGTTGATTAAAGGGCCTTGTTTGAGATACTATTTCGGTGCATGGTAATTGATGAATAAGAGATTGGATAAAACAAATGGTTGAGTCATTTCCTTTTTTTTATGACTAACTAATTCCTAATTTTTACTTGTTCTTTACCAAGTAATTTATTACATCTTACTTTTATCCCTATTCTACTTAGATTTGGGTGGAGCATTAGGAGAGTGACCTTGTAGTTCTAATTTTAACCTAAACTCTTCTTATTGGAAAATTTTATTTTCTACTTTACATTTTCTACCATTTATACATTTAGGTAATTATTAAATGATAGTGTAATCTAGATTAGAGGAGATGATGATTTGTGATGAAGGTTCAAATTCATAGCATTAATAAAGGATCATGACAAATTTTGAACATTTTAAACTAGAAAGCTACAATAGCCCATCATCAATCAGATGCCTCTAGTAGTAAATCCTCCATAAAAGCTCTTATTTTGCCATACGTATAAAGAAAAGTCAAGTCGATTGGATGAGGAGGACAAGCATGTGGCATGGAGGGAGAGATATGCTAGAGGAAATTTGCATTAGGATATTCTACATGCATCAAACTATTAGGATACCTTGTTGGTCAAGCATCTTTTGGAGGAAATGTTTTAGGAAGGGATATTCCACGAATCATGTGAAATTAAGTATATATGCTTCTTTTTGTTGTGTTTCATTATCAGGAAATGCAAAAGTTGGAGTTTCTTGTGTTTCATTTAAGTCAAGTAGGTTAAGACATTTGATCCAACAATAACTACGGATCTGTGCTTATCTACAAGGTCAAAGATGCTCCAACCTTGATATGAGAGATCCAAAGTTGTCAGATAGAAGATCCAATGAAGGTTTGTGTCATACAATCAAGGAGTCAGCCTAAGAATCAGATTGAAGGCTATCTAGAGATCAAACAAATAAATAATGTTTGGTCTTGTTTGAAGCATTCACCTAAGGCCTTAGGATCTATCCTCAAACACAGACTCGGTTGGTTCCCATTTTGGACATGCATTTGAATTCAAACTTGGACATGTATGGCCTCAGTCTAACCTTGGCATTGACTAATTAGGTTGCCTTGACTTTACACGTCCGACATCCTTGGACTTGCACTCAAGAAACTCAAGTCATGTGCAGTTTAAAAGGGAAAACCTAGACTTTAGATTTTAGTCATCACCCTTCCACTCCCTCTACCAATGCTCTCACCCTCAAAGATCAAGATTGGATGGAAAAAGACAGTTATACATGAGGAAATCAATGCAATTATGAAGGGGATTAACTTAGATCATGCCCTTACTCATGATTGGTTAATTTAGCTAAATATTGTTTAGTTTCCACCTGAAGCCTTGTCAAAGTAGATGTTTAGGTAACCATCTAAATTTGCATCAATGGAGATGAATAATTTAATAAAAATCATTCACAAAAAGGAAAAGCAAATTTGAATAATCATAAATTAACATGTAGAAATATTTACTTAAAGATCTATTAATAAGGTTGCCTTCTATCGAAGTATCTTGACTTTAAATTTTTCCAATTTTACAAATCATTAATGAGCTACTTAAACAGGGTAGCTCAATCGTTATGTACAAGTATTCCACTAAAGCAATTTGGGCAATTTATCTTCTTTCAACGAGAAGAAATGTTCTTAACTAGTTTAGGATCTCAGTATAACAAATAACCAAATCAACTATTATCAAAAACTTAAAAAGCCAATAATGTACTAATAAAACAAAGAACAACTCAAGAATTGAAAATATAGCCAAAATGGGAAAGAAAGGAGTACAGTGTTCAAGATGAAAGAGAGTTAACAATCAATAGGATTGAATGATACTAGGAAAATACTCAAATTATATAATTTCCTATGCGTCACCGTGCACAAATCTCGACAATTCTAGCACGAGAGATACATACATTCATTTTTTGCAGAGTTAGAAAGGGATTTATAGTTGACTTAAAACCTCGCCACCAAGGGCACGTCCTCACCTTGCACGGTAAATAAACCAATTGAACAACTAGTTTATACTTATTTGAAATTATTCAAAGTATACCATTTGAAAAAGGAATTCAAGATGAAATCGTAATACTTCCTAAGAGCTTTAAAAGAAGCTCTGGAGAAATTTCATGGAGAAAATCTCCAAGAGCTCATCCCATTTGAGAGTTAGCGAAATACCTTGATTCCCTAATCAAAGAAGACGACATGGCTCTAACTTTAATTCCGGCCTTTCTATTAACTAAAGAATCTAACAAAACATTTACCTAGAGGACTCTAAAATATATCACAATCATCCTTTATTAGGTCTAAATAGTGTTATAATCATTTAAAAAATAAGTAATATATTAATAGTTTTGAAACATTGCATTAGTCAACTTCAAAAGAAATTAAATCAACCTTTGTTTGAGATTGAGTTGTCTTAAAAAATGAAAGGTGGAAGAATAGTTGTTACATTTTGAAATAAACTAATAAGAAATGAATCAAGGCCAACTTGGATGATTCTATGTTGACTTATAATACAAAGATGTTTGCTTAAATGGTGTAAAGTTGATTCAAAGTGCAAATCTAATATCAAAATAAATGAGAAAAAGAGTTAAGATGTCACTAGGTCATTGATGGGAAAGCTATCGTATTTTGTATCTAATTCAATTTAACTAAATTTGTAGCGACCCCAAGTAACTCCCCCCAATTTGGTTCGAGTCGTTGCACATAGTCGAATTATCAGTTCTTAAGTTTAATCCACTTAATAACCATTTCGAGTTCACATGGCATAATTATATGTATCTTTAGTTCAGTAGCAAGAAACATAAAATCAACAAGTGCGGCAAAAAAAAAAAAGAATAACCACATATGGTTCAATGTCAAATCTCGCAAGCCCATAAGACACTACAATCATTCCATAGAAAAATCTCAAGAGTCATAGTTCACAGTTGATACACACCGTGGCAATTAATTATTACAACATGGTGATAATAGAGCGGAGCACAACTACAATTTACATTAAACAGGGCATACAATAGCAAAAGATAAAATACAAGCTATCTTAGGTTGTATTTCCACCAACTCCTCCCATCACTCATTAGTGGGAGGGTCCAATAATAGTACCTGAAATAGAAGCTCCACTATTTAGGCCTCTACGCCTCGGAGTTTTGATGGTCAACCTTCTGTCTACAATAGAAACGATGTTTTAGGTGTCATTGTTATAGTATATTTGTCATAATGCAAATAGATGTTGCGTCATTTTATTTAATTATAATTTTTACTGGTTAGTTTCTAGATTATTTAATGGGAGGTAGTTATTGATATACATCACTTTCTATGTCCAAAAATGTTCTTTTGTTCCAAAAATGATAATTTTATTTACAAAATGAATCAACAAATAAAACAATGAATGAATTGGTTAATTTTGTACAAAAGAATCAATTCATATGCACTACAATACCTTAAACACATTCATAAATAACAATCATAAAAAACTCTATTCAACTATACTAAGTTAGTTATATATAGTTACTTTAAATAATATCTAAATATAAGGCAGCACAGCTGGTGCGCCCGTTCCCCGTAAAGCTGTGCAGGCAGCACAGGGCTCTGTGCAGGGTGTGCGGGATCGAATCCCCGTGGCTGGCCTAGACGGCATAGCGCTTTTGCAGGTGGATGTGCCATGAGTGTGTGTCCAGCCACTTTGACTTGGCGCCAGGAGAGTAGCCATGGCCTGGATCACAGAGGATCTCCTACGGCTAGCGAGGAAATTCAGAGCCCCTTCTAGTTTCAAAAAAATAATACCTAAATATAGTTAAAAAAATAACTACTAATATATACTATACTAAGTTAAATTAACATATTAATGTCGCTATAGCCTATGTAAAATATATACACTATATAAGGCAAAAATAAATACTTATACTAACATTTATATGGAATCCAGTGATAAATATATTCGTTACTAAAGCCTAAGGTTATTTATATACATATAAGAGACTCAAACAATAGCTCTACTTATAATCTACATACATACATGATGCGCTACGGATGCGTTTGTATAAATTGGTCGTTGTAGCTGGCGTTCGTTGCGTCGATTTTAAATAAAGAAATGGACGTGAGTCCGAGTGTTGAACACAGGGAGGCGTGAAATCGGGTTTTTCTGTCACTTAGTTGTCACGGAAATGGTAGGTTTTTGCTTGCACGAGAAAACGCGAGAGAGAAAAGAGCGAGAGAGAGAGAGAGAGTGTAGGGTTAGAGTCTTTTAAGTCATAGCAGTCATGTAAATCACAATAAGAAAAACTCAGCAAAAAGAGAGACAATAGCTATATAAGAAACATCCTCATTTAACATGTAACTTGAGTTTTTATAAATACAATAATAGCTAAATGCTTGAACAAAAGTAAAGTAATGCTTGGGTAGAGAGAGAGGAGACAGCGAGGCGGCCACGGCGGTGGAGGGCTTCATCAACGGCTTGTCGACTCCAACGAGTACAAAAGGTGGTAAGGGAAGCTAGGAGTCGGGTAGAAGACTTGCAAGGGTATTCAATGCTTTCCATTGGTGGTTGGAGGGGGTTTATATAGGAAGAAGGGGTTTCTAATTTAAGTATGGACTTTAGCGACGTCAAGGACGTCGCTAAATCCATGCTAAAAGCGTCGGTGTAGCCCCCTTCCGCCGAACTGTTGCGCGCGCTCGTTCTCGCTTGATCCGTGTGCATTCGTTGCGGATCGTCCGATCGAAGATCGGATGGTCGAGATCGCTCGTGGCTGTGCGCTCAACTCGCGTTGCTGAGCCGCACGCACCCCTCTCATCATTACGCGCGTGAGGAATCGTGCGTATCTGCTGCGCCATGTGGTAGCCTCTATGTCGTTCGATCGCGGATCGATGGCCTTAATCGACTGCGCCCACGCGAGGAGTTGATTTGGCAACGTGCGAGGTTTCGAATGCCCGCCACTACCTTCGCAGATGAGGTGTAGCCGCTGCGCTCGCGGATGGTTGTGGACGCGGTGAACTGGAGCGGTGCTGGTGGTCGTTGGGTAGAATCCGACGGTTGCGATCTGCGGATGATGGAGATGTGTGAGTGAAGGAGGTGCTGTGAGAGCCGTTCCAAACCGTTCGATTGAAGATCGAACGGCTGAGATTCATCCTACGGGTGAAGGAAGAGGCAGGGCGGTGGCTGTCATGCGCTGATCTTGCGTCACGTGGCGCACTGTGGATCGTTGATCATCAGATCAACGGTCAAGACTTCTTGGGCCAATTATGGGAGCTCCGGATGTCGAATTTGGTCGATATTGAGTCCGTTGGACTCCGTTCGTCGTTCTGAATCTATCCGTGCGGTCCGATTGCTCATCTGAGGCCTGTTTTGACATGAACTTGTGCAAATGGCCATTAACACTGGTTTATAAGTAATATCAATGTGCGATGCATGTAATGCTCCCATGCCCATTTATGATGTGCTATTCGTGCATATTATCTTTAAGGTAAACTTCGATTGGCATAATTATCACCATAAAATGTAGTGTTATCAATACACTACGAGCATACGTACACACTATATATATACATATTTTATTTACTTTATATATATACATTTATATATGTTATACTTATGTTATACATATATGTATAGACATATACATATGCACATATACACACACAACACACCCTTTAAACACTTAAGGCACTCATGCCTTTCTTTCCTTCTCTTCTCTCTTCACTTAGAAACTTTTTAGGGCCTCTCTCTTACAGCACTTGAATTCACTATTCACCAACCCAAAAATTGGGATTTTAATGGGGGGCCAGCCCTTTTTCGTTGGATACACAACACCTTAAATAGGGGTTAAGGGGTGTGCTCATGCAGCAGGGTCACATTTTCGCTTACGCTTCGTGGCACTGAAGCCCCATGAGCATAGCTACCCTACCAATAACTTAGATCTGGCAGTAGTTGTCTTCGCGCTGAAGACATGGAGGCATTACCTTTACTGTGAGACTTTCGAGATCTTCACAGATCATAAGAGCCTCAGGTACTTGTTTGACCACAAGGAGTTTAACATGAGACAGAGACATTGGTTAGAGCTCTTGAAGGACTACGACTGCAGCATCTCCTACCACCAAGGGAAGGCCAATGTGGTGGCCGACGCCTTGAGCTGGAAGGCATCCACCCACTCAGCCAGCTTACAGGCACAGAGTTGGAGACTCATGGAGGAGTTGGGCAGTTGACGACCCCGAGAGTCACAGGGGTACTGTGGGGTAGTGATAGTGACGCGACAGGCACGACCGGAGTTGATGGACCGCATCATCGCAGGGCAAATGGCCGACCCGTACTTGCAGATGCTGCGAGACAGGGTGTTGACAGGGGACCCAGGAGACTTTTCCCTCTCAGATGAGATACTGCACATGAGGGGATGCTTATGCATTCTTAGAGACGAAGAGTTGTTGAGAGAGCTCCTGATTGAGGCGCACGGGTCCAGGTTTACCATACATCCTGGGAACATAAAGATGTACCATGATTTGCGATGCGACTTTTGGTGGAGAGGGAAGAAGCAGGATGTTGGTGAGTTTGTTCAGGAGTGTTTGGTATGCCAGCAGGTGAAGGCCGAGCACCAGAGGCCTATAGGGCCATTGCAGCCACTTCTTGTACTAGAGTGGAAGTGAGAGAGCATCGCCATGGCCTTGGTGGTGGGTTTACCTATTACTCAGTGGGGACACGATGCAGTTTGGGTGATCGTAGACTGGTTGACAAAGACGGCATGGTTTTTGCCGATCCGAGTCACTTTTGGGCCAGCACAGCTAGCGGAGCGATACATCGAGATGTGGTGCGCCTACACAGAGTCCCACATGAGATTGTATCCGAAGGGATACTCATTTTCTTCCTAGTTCTGGGCTGAGTTTCAGCAGGCCTTAGGGACACGTTTGAGATACAGTACCGCCTACCACCTCCAGATGGACGGGTGGTCAGAGCGCACCAAATAGACACTTGAGGACCTTTTGCGCACTTGTGTACTAGACTAGAGAGGCTCCTGGGAGGAGCATTTACCCCTGGCAGAGTTTGCATACAATAATAGTTACCACTCAAGCATCGGCATGGCACCTTACGAGGCTCTGTACGGACGAAGGTGTACTACACCCTTGAGTTGGGTCGAGGTGGGGACCAAGTGGGAGGTTGGTCCCAGGCTGATCCGACAGAGTCAGGAGGTGATAGAGCAAATCCACAAATGTCCCCGCATTGTCAGGAGCAGGCAGAAGAGCTACTTTGACCGGAAGCCCATAAAGGTGCAGTTCGAGGTTTGGGATCACGTCTTTCTCCATGTTTCGCCCATGAAGGGCTTGCAGCATTTTCGGGTGAAGGGGAAGATTGCACCGAGGTTTGTGGGGCCCTTTGAGGTCCTGGAGTGGGTAGGACCCGTTGCTTACCAGATTGCCCTTCCTCCCTAGCTTTCTGGAGTGCACGACGTGTTCCACGTGTCCAACCTCAGGAAGTACGTCGTCGATCCCAATCACGTTATGAGCCACGAGATCATCGAGGTGGGGGATGACCTGACCTATCTTGAGAGGCCAGTATAGATACTAGACAGAGCAATCTGGAGTCTGAGACGGAAGCGGTACCACTGGTGAAGGTTCCATGGAGAAGCCAGTGGTACGACGAGGCAACCTGGGAGCCTGAGGCAGCGATGCAAGAGCGATACCCGGAACTTTTTGAGGGTACATCTCTTTGGACCTACTTCGGTCCTCTTTAAGTTTGTTATGCGTTTTTACGTTCCCTTTTTTTCCGCACCCTAGCTAGCTCAAGTTTCGGGGACGAAACTTCCTTTAAGTTTGTTATGTTGAAATGACCTGTTGCCTTTTTAGTCGGATAAGACGTCTGGAGTTTCAGTCAGACGACTATCCAGACATCTGAATAGACGTCTAGCTGTCATCTGGATACAGGCTCGAACGTCTGAAAGTGAGAATTTTCGTATGTTTCTTTGCACTTTGCGTGCGGGAGGCACGCAGAGCTTCTCTCTCCTGCACACCCCTCACCCCTTAAACCCTAAACCCACTCTATTTAAACCCTCTTCTCACCACCCTCACCCCCTCACCACCAGCCACCACTACCACCAGCGTCCTCCCTATGTGGCTGTGGTGAGGGAGAACGAGAGGGACGAGAGAGAGGGTGAGCGAGGGAGAACCAGAGGGAGAGAGGAAGGAAGAGCATGAGAGAAGAGGAGAAGGTCGGAGGACCTTCGGGAGCTCAGTGAAGCTCGCACGGCTAGCGGCAGGTGCGCGCACGAGGAGGGGCTCAGGGAGGTAGCCTCCCGGCCCTCTATAGCTGCTGAAGCTATTGCAATGCGCTGTGGGAGGCGTTGCGAGAGGAGCGTCACGGAGGAGGTTTTGGTACTGGAAGTTTTCCAGTATTAGACGTCTGGAGAGGTACCAGGATGTTCGGAGCTGAAGCCGGACGTCTGAAAGCACAATATCGTGCGAGGTACGTATCTTCCTGCGCTACTTTCCGCCTTGCAGATTGTAGCACAGATGTTTGGCCATTAATGGGTCTGCAAGTTTCCGTACGCTGGTGAGGGCTTTGGGAAGGCACGTAGTGCGCTTTTTCAGGCACTTCTAGACGTCTGATCATGTTGCTAGATGTCCGAAGGTACTTCCAGACGACCGAAGGCTTCGTTCGACATCTGGAGCTGCCTCCAGACGGTCGCGAAGGGAGTATGGACGTCTGAGACAGCCGCAGGAAGTGAATGGTAAGATCTAACGTCTTTTAAAACGTCTGGGACTAGTCCCAGATGTCTAATTTTGGACAGTAACCGTGTTTTTGGCCCATTTAGGGCCTAAATGGAATCAAATTTCCACAACACAAAGTATCGCTGTTTTCCACTTGAGTTTCTCTACGCGTTCGTGTTAAGTATCTACTGTTTTGAGCTCGTCTGATGTAAATTAATCGCTGGTACATGTTACCAGCCGGTGACGTGTTCGGGGCCCGCGGAGACGACGAGATCTGCGGTGCAGGCCCCCATTCCTCTCGTGATACCCGGTAGAGTGGTTTAATTCATTTGTTAATATTTAAATAAGAATGTACTTGTTTGGAATAATCGGATCGAACTCTAAGATGTGAATGAACCCTAGAGTAGAAATGTATGAGTCTGTTTTGAGCAGTACTATTTACTTGAGTGTATGTTTAAAATAAATTGCTAGCAAATGGTATTAGTGTAATTATGAGATGCATGTTAAAATACAAGTTGCCTGTATGTGAATGAGAAAGTGATGGTGAAACCACAAGTTGCATGTATATGATTGAGAATTAAATTGTGAAAACATGAGCTGCTTGTATATGGATGACGAACGAGTTATGAAACATGAGATCTGAATATGGATAAATGAGATTAATATAAGCATGAACCTTACGGGGATTAAATCTGGAATGTAGACGGGAAGTGAGCTGGCCCTTGTGTACATGGTACCAAGGAGAGCAACTGTCCCTTTTAGTGTAGAGCGAAGATAACTGACCTTGGGTTGAGACTCGGGGTTAGGATTGGCCACTTTACACCGACTCCTGTTGGCTCTCGCGTACATGGTATCGAGGCAGGTTACTAGTGTAGGGAGGGAGCTTGTCGCCCCAAGGGGATCAGGGTTAGGACTAGCCAACCTACACTGACTTTTAGGCCCTCTAGGCAAACCGGGGTAGTCGGACGAGGGTACGCGGATTGTGGAGGGGCGAGACCCTTGTTGGTTGTGAGGGGTGAGACCCCTGTTTTGAGATGGCAAAGCCCTGTACTATTCCGTGTTATACCTTAGGCGTACCTGCTAGCGGAAACGACTGACCACGTCCCAGTGCAGGTTAGCTACCCATGCGCTTATCACCGGTGCCGTAGTCACCGCTACGTCGCGACAGTGATCTCAGGGTGATTGACTGGGAGTAGAACTACCGCGGGGGACTCTCCCAACCAAGAGAGCACCACGTATACCTTCTACTCAATGGAAAAGATTGCAATCAAGATCATTCCACGAGGAACAAGCAAGATCAAGAAATACTCAGATACCTTGTGAAGTAGATGAACCAGAAATACATAAATGAGATAAATAGAAATAAGAATAAAACCTGCTTGTTGTTTTTACTTTACCTGCACATAAAAATGTAAACACCACTCTACTCGACGTTCGCTGACTCCGTCTTTTCGTAACCCTATTCAGAACCAGAAGTTGAGCAACCTGAGTTTTCGGCTATAGAGGGAGCTGGGCCCAACCGAGCCTAGCCTAGTAGTTTCTTTCCAGTTTTTTGTTTCTGCTGTAGTTGTGAGTACTGGAATTTAAAATTACTGTTCTCGTTACTTTCTGTTTTCTGTTCTTGTTGTGGTGGCATGTACTGCTTTTGAGACAGTTACTTCATTTATTATTTCATTTTTCCTTCTGCTTAGTTATATTATATGAGACAGTTGCTTTTGGTTATTTCTCGTTGGACGATTATGTATTGGGATTAGTCGAGGTGAGTCGATCTCGAGTTCTGTAGGAATCCGGGAACCTGGTCGTAACATTGACTAATCGACATGCAGCATAAATCCAATTTATACCACAGTGCCGACTCCACAGCACATGATGTGGCACAATTCGCCAGCCTAATTAAGCACAGTGCTACGTTATTTTATGTGCTAACTTGATTTTGACCTTCGATTTGAAGGTCATAATTTAATTTTAATTATAAATAAATTATATATTTAGAGAGCTCAAGTATAGGTTTATATGATTCTATAATTAATTTAGACAAATAAGTTATTAAAATAATTATTAAATTTAGTTAAATTTAGGATTTTATGGACATATAATTGAGGGTTAATCATTTAATTAAAGTACAAATTAATTAATTAATTAAGCATAAAATTGACTTAATACAGAGTTAATTTACATACTAAAGTAATTGTTATATATTTTTAATGTAATTTAGAGAGTTTATTTTAATTTATTTACATTTAAATGCTTGTTTAAGTTAGTTATGTACATATTTAATTAATAAATACAATAGCATACCATAAATACAATATAATTATTTTAAAAATACTTAAAATTAATTTATGTACTTATACAGTTAAGATTACTTTAGTAATAACTTAATATACTAATTTATTTTATTTTAAGTTAATAATTTACTTAATTAACTTAATAACTTAATTACCGACTGTAATTACCTAATTAAATTAATTTACATGTATCTTTCAATATATATTTCTTAGTTAAATATGTATTTACAGTATTAGATAAGATTATATACTTGTACATAGGTTTTTATAATTACTTAATATGCTATACATTTAAGTTAATATAAATAAATATATAATTATACGATAATGTTATATATACGATAAATAATTCTAAATATTTAATTTAATATATAGAATACATATATAAGTTATTGATATATATTATGTACATATTTTACAATATATGCATTGAGCTTAGTTTTAAATGATATTTACCATTATATACACAATATATAAGGTATTTTTGGGTATTTTTGAAGATTTTCTGATTTTTATATGTATAGTAGAGATATGGGATGAGAGAAAATAGATAAGGTGAGAGAGAATAAGTTCTTTTTCAACTTGGGTTTTTTTATTGAATTATAAAGTAGACTGAACCGTCGGCTAGTATGTTCTACCAAGTCGGGGGTTCAGATTACTTTAAAACTTGACTGACACCTAGAAAAATACCTAATCATGCTTAAGATAGGTTTATCTTATTTTTTAATGATTTTTTTAGATTTTTTTCTATATATTCAATCTCACACAAATGAGCCTTGAAAAGGATGAAATAATGAACCTAAAGTCTTCGAAGTTAGACCTAGTGGCTGGAGAATGAGTAACAGTTTAGAATTGGCCATCATAGAATATGGAAGGTGTATGAAACATTAAACAAGATTTTCACATTGAATTTCATTAATAAATCAAATTGGACAGTTATACAAGTTCAAGTTCAAGTAGTTGGCAAAAGTTTCAACTAAAATCTACAAGCAATTCTATTTGAATTTCAATCGATTTCAAGTACATGAATGTTTGTACATTAAATTCTAACACTAGACAACATACCAGCTTTGTTAATTTGCAAAACCCTAGCTTAATTCTCCTCAAAACAATGGTTGAAACTAACGACAACTGAATTTAGCTACTACTGCCATTTTCCATCTCAAGTGTTGCTACATCAGAATTCCAGCAACTATTTCAGTTGCTGGTGCTACAATGCCGGCTAAATCAAACCTGATTCAGGTATGATTAAACAAATTGAGTGTGCCATTAAATTTTGACATCATTTCATTCGAACATCAGGATCTATATCTAAATCAAATCACATAAAAATCATAGACTAAGAACTTGTTCAGATCAAAAACCAACAGAGTAATCACTGTTGAACTACATCCCATCATATCTAAATCACACACTAAAATTTTCATTGAAATATATCTCAAACACTCTCAGAAAGTCTGAAATCAATAGAGATCAAATCACAAATCCAGTGAACTCTAAAGCCTTAGTTCAATGCTTTTCTCTTTGCCATAAACAACACAAGAAAATCATATTGAACTAGTCATTAATTCCACTTATAAATCAAATCAAAGCCTTCATTTGGATCATTCAAACCTTATTTTAACCTTAATCAATAGATTGAAATCCATTTGAATCTAAAGAATCATATCGCCCAAGAGGTCTTTTGATCTTGATTGCCAAGATGTTTTGAACATCTAGAGCTCCTGCATAGATTGGTGGACAGGAACTCTGGGTGATCATGTAAAAATTATTGGATCCTTGCTCAAGCCTCAAGTTAGGATCACTAACTTTCCTTGGCAGAGCTCTCCAAAAGGGAAGCAAAATAGTGTCCACAATTCAAATTGGATGCAAAACATTCGCTCGATTAAAATCCAAGTCACTGAGTTCCAAATCATCGCCATAGGCTCAGTTGGACTCAAACACACTTGATTCACTCGATTAAGCACTCATAAAACCAAACTGAATCTCTAATTTATAAATCAAGCATGAAACTCAAATCCACCATAATCAAGTGAATTGTTGCAATTAAAACATATGGGGGGTATGTGCGAACTTATGGACTGTGTGGGAGACCCCCCCCCCCCCCCCCCCCCAAAGTGAGATTAGAGCTCGATATGATCTAGATGCCATGGAGCATCAGATTGGATCGATGCTTCAATGAGTGGGTGAATTGTGATTAAAACTTCGAGGAAAAGATGTGAATGCAAATATAGTATGATAAGGAAGCTGTATGATCAAGTGGATGTCAACGAATTCATTTCCTCTGATCGGAGTTGATCAGAGGAGGTGCAGGTTCACTACATTAATCTACCACTAACTAACCACTGAATCCATGAACTATCTCACTAATTCTACTCTATTGAATCTAAATTACACTAACAACCACTCTATAATGCATGTAAGACCTAATCTAAGCGGACGAATGGGACCTGTGGATCTCCACCCGGCAGATGGAGAGGAAGAACTAGAGGAGGAAGCTCTAGCGGAGTGAAAATCCACTAGAGTGATTCTGGGTTGCCCTCAGGTGCTACGACGTCCTTAACGACGAGAAGAAGTCAAAGGAAAGTGGTGTTCCTTAGCTGCGACAAAGAAATAGAGGTCAGGTGAGGAGAATGACTGGAGGGACGAAAGTGCACAGCTCGAGAAAGTTGGAGGGAGCTGATAGCATGCACGCAAGCTTAGGTAGGTCCTTAAGTAGGTGTTTCAGTGATTGTCGTCATCAAGAGGTGAGATTAGATAGGTTGAGGGTAAACAGTGGGATGGACTTGAGAGGGGCGCGAGAACGTTCAAAACGAAAACCCACTGTGTTAAGACCCGTGCTGTGTGAGCCTTTTAAGATGTCTAGACTATGGGTCAAACGCCTGGACACCTTCCCAGACGTTTGGAAATAAAAAATTTCGAGTACGAGCTCGCGTCTGCACGCGTGCTGCGCGCAAACAGTACACTTCCCTCGTTTTCTTCTTCTATCTCCTTCCGCCTCGACGAAAAGCCTAAACCCACACCCTTATATAAGGCCCCCTCCTCTCCCTCGTTCCACCCACACTTTCCAGCCACCTTCCTCCTTCCCTCCAGCGAGAGCAACAGAGCAGTGAGAGCGCGGGCGTGGCGGGAGAAGGAGAGGAGGACTAGCGTGAGAAGGAGAGAAGTTAGCTTGCGAGCTCGCGTGGGAGCTTGCCGGTGAGCTCATGGCTGGAGCGGCATGTGCGCAAGGCGGACGAGTGCGTCGGGGAGGTCCTCCCCGACACTGCTGTAGCCGGAGCAGCAGGCGAGAGGGTGTGGTGCGGCCATGCGCGGCGTGAGAGGGTGGAAGCAGATTCTGGTTCTGGGTTTTTCCCAGAATCAGACGTCTGGATCAACGTCCAGATGATGTAGCCGACATCTGGAGGAGGTCCCAGACGTTTGAGGAGTAGACTTCATGAAGATACATCTTCTTTGCGGATACAACCATGCAGGCCGCTCTGCCGAGATGCTGTTGCTTGCCTTTTTGAGGAGATTTGGAGGATTTCGCGCAGGTTTTGCTTTGGGAAAGCGCGGGGTACGCCCTCCCACGCATTTCGGACGTTTGGGCGACATACCAAACGATGGGAAGCGCTTCCAAACGTTCGAAGAGGTGGTCAAACGTCTGGAACTGGGTCCAGATGATCCAGTGGAGTTCCTGGATGTCTGAGGAGTGGCGCAGGACTTGAGGTATGGCACTGGACACTTTTAAGACGTCTGGAAGTTTTTCCAGACGTCTTATTTGAGTAAGAAACACTATTTTTCACCCGTTTAGGGTCCTTTTTCCGCAATTAAGATACCGATGTTTTCCGTATGAATTCCTTTACTTGTTAGAAGACTTTCTATACCATTCTGAGTATTCTCTTGTGATTGATCCTTGTGATAGGACTTCGCTTCGTTGCGGGTTCGGAGCTTGCTGAGGCACGTGAGCCTGCCGTTCAAGCCCCCACTACTCCTGGGTTTACTGGTAGAGTGACTTCCCCTAATTTAAATACAAACCTGAATGCATGTGTGAAATGAAAGACTAGAACCTAGGGTATGGCATGAATCCTAGGACTAGAAATACTGAAAATGTCTGTATTGAATGAATGGATTGCAGTCTTGAATGAGTAGATAGAATGATAACAATTGCTTGTAAATGAATAACAGTTGCCTGCAAAATATATAGTACTTGTAAACTGTTGTATGTAACTTTCCTGCCGTACACGTGAAATGACATAATATGAGTTGCATATATATAATTTGAAAATGGAAAGGTGAATGTTGGAAACACGAGCTACCTGTGAATAACCTGGATGTGGAAATGTGAATGATAGAATTACCAGTTGCATGTGTATAACCTGAGAATGGAAATAGAAATGATGAAACCTAGTATGGAATGACATGAGGAATATGAGCATGAACCCCATGGGGGAATAGTAGTTGAGCTACTGGAAATATATGAAATGGATATGGAAATGAGACGGGAAATGTGCTACCTCTTGAGTACGTGGTACCAAGGGGAGCGCATGTTACCTCTTAGAGTAGAGGGGTGCTTGCCGCCTTCAGGTTGAGACTTGGGGTGGGTTTGACCACTTTGCACCGACTCTGTGGCCCTCGTGTACACTGTACCGGGGAGAGCTACTAGTATAGGGAGAGAGCTAGCCACCCCACGGGGCCCGGGGTTCAGCTAGCCACCCTACACAGACTTGTTAGGCCCACTGGGCAAACCAGGGTAGTTAGGCGAGGGTGCAAAGACTGTGGAGGGGCGAGACCCCTGTTTGGTTACTGAGAGGGGCTAGACCCCTGTTATTGAAAGGGCTAAGCCCTATACTAGTTCCGTGCTGTGCTTTGGGCGCACCCGCTAACTGAAACGACTGACCGCGTGCCAGTGCGGGGTAGCTACCAGTGCGCTTATCGCGCGTGTCGTAGTCATCGTTACGTCTGTATGTGACCTTGGGGTGGTTGACTGGGTGTAGGACCACCACGGGGGACTCTCCCAGCCAAGAGAGCACCACATGCGACTTCTACTCTTCGGAAAAGACTGCAATCAAGATCGTTCCCACGAGGAACATTTGAGATCAAGAAAGAGACCTGATAAATAAACCAAGTGGTGAAAGAGAATAATTAGTTAAAGAAAGAACGAAATTGAAAAACAACAGCTACCTGTTCACCTTTATTGCTTTAGTTAGTTGGTTGCCACTCTACTCAGCATTCGCTGACGTTTTGTACTCATAACCCCTTTTTAGGTCCAGGTGTTGAGCAGCCAGAGCCTACGGCTGTAGAGGGTGCTGGGCCCAGTAGAGCCCAGTAGTTGTAGCTTCTTGTTGTACTCCTTTTTCTATTGTAGTGAGTAGTTCCTTGCACCTCTGTACTCTTACATTTTGTACTTTATATTTCTGTACATGGTTACTTTTCTATTGTTGTGGTGGTGTGTGCTGTAGTAGTTTTACTTCTTTATTGCTGTACTTTTGTTACTGTTAGTTACTTAGTATAGTGAATGTGGTTTACTTTCCTTCTTTTTGGTTACCTTCTCGTTGGACGACTGGGTCTTGGGATCAGTCGAGTCGGTCCGATCTCGTGTCCTATAGGGATTCGAGAACAGGGTCGTAACACACTGTAAGATGCGATTTAGGATGGGGGTGATGCTACGTGCGAACGAGTGTAAGGTTTGGACGAAGATCGATCGTAGGATCATGGGATCAAATCAACAATGGCCTAGATGAGCTGTGTTCTTTGGGTGGAACAGTGCGCCTCTCCAATCAGGTCCAAAGGGTAAATTGCAAGAAAGCCTACTAAGGGCAAAATAGGGGAAGAGTTTCAAAGAGCCTCATAAGTGGTAGGAAGTAAAGTAGCATGGTCCTTAGATCTTACAAGTAGGTCCCTGGAGGCTTGCAGAAAAGTCCCTGAAAAGTTTTATGTGAAGGAATGTGAATGACCTAAGGACCTAAATGTAATCTAGTAAATGCAGGGTCCTATTGATGTCCAAATGCAACAAAGTTTTTATTGAAGCACAATTAAACATTTAGAAAGTTAATTTAACCTTTGATTTATACTTTTGAACTTAAACATGGGTTCAATTTGCAATTTGATCACCATATTGTACTTTTAAATAGAATATCTCATTTTGTAACCTAATAATATGTTTTTAACATAAATTTGTTGTTTTAGGTCATTTCTGTTAATTCTCACACTTAACCCATTTATCATGTTAATTCTGTAGTGTTTAACTTAGTTTCTAGCATAACTTGAGCATTTTAGCAATGATGAGCCACACCTCATCAAGTATCCAGCAATAGTGGCATCTCACCAACGCCCAACAAACCTGCACCGGTCTACTCGTAGCCGTGGTATAACTCCACGGCCTCAGGTCTTGAAATTTGGCCACAAAGTAGGGGTGAGCCAACTGGCTTAGTTGGGAAAACTTCAGCTATTATAACAAGAATAACAGGAAGTGTGAAGGTTACGATACCCCTGGCTAAACAAACCAACCACCCCATCCCTTAAGGTCAATTATCCATATCTTTCATTTCAATTATCATTATTATTTTCGCTCACTCGCCTCATAAGATCTAATTCTCGCAATTATTCCTCTCTATTAGAGGGGATCTCGACATATCCTCCTCTCGTATCACCACCTGGCAATCCCTCCTTGATTAGGGAAGAAACTAGTAGTGCTAGTGATCCTCAAGCAAGAATATCGTTCTCGCACTAGGAGAATGTTGTCTGACTTCCGTCAAGGGAGTCAAGCCTCTTGGGAGCCACCTAGGACAAATAATTCGCAGACAAGATTATCCAACACTAGCTAGTTCCACAAAACCAAGTCATTGATCATTCGGATCATTCCAGATCATAGTACAGGGCATGGTCAGACATTGTCGAGTGACATCTATGATCCCTCTCAGAGCTTACATCCCAGATGTGCCCTCTCAAATCCGTCATCGGATGAGGTCCCCACCATTCCCTCATGATACCCCGGTGTCATCTGTTCTCGCGAGCACCTACGGAGCTTATTACTATGAGTACCAGGTACCCCAGCATCATCCATCCTCGTGAGCGCCTACAGAGCTTATCACTACGAGTACCTTACATTGAGTCAGATTCAGGTATGCTCAAAAACCTCGTTTCGATGATAGCCCATCTCGTCACCGCAACCAGGAACTATTTATGTTCCAAGGTTCATCACTGGTAACGACCAGCTAACTAGAATTTCTTAGGTCTTCTACCCACCATCATGAGCTCGAGGGTCAAGGGGTCAAGGTGTTGCCCGTCGAGCTCACCTACCTGACCTAAGCATCACATTGGATTTCATCCACAATTCCTCTTAAGGTTCCATTCAGGACCCTTAGGTTCGGGTTTCAAGCTTCAAACAGGGCTTAATACCTTCATTCATTGATATTTGGCTTAGATTTAGCCAACTAGATCAGGCTCTGCGTTCTCATGAGGAGTTTCTGCACGAGACGAGACCACATATGCCTAATTGGATGTCCAATGATGGTATCAGACGTCTAATGTGGCAACTTAAGGCGTCTGGTGATTTTCTAGACGTCCAGAACCTGACATATAGAAAGGACCCCCTCCCTGTCCAGTAATTGGACATCCAGGACCTTTGTTAGATGTTTGGAGGACAGTTTGGATGTCCATTAATGGAGTCCAGACATCCATTCATGGGAGTTTCGTCTTTGGAACGCTGGGTTCATTACAGGGACGTCCAAGGCAATGGCCTAAACATCCACATTAGGCAGATTGGATGTCTGATCAATAGATTAGATGTCTAGATTAGGCAGATTGGACATCTGGTCAATATATTAGACGTCCAATCTGCATATTGGAATCAGACTGAGTTCTGAAATGCACTACAAGCAAGGATCAATCCCATTGACTCTAAACCACTATGTAACACATTTAGAACATCTGTAAACACATAAAACATTCAGATTCCATCATTTATTACCTAAAGTTCCATTACCATTCTCCTATCCCTAACACTCCCAATGTTTTCAAATCAAACACATAAAGCACATATATCCGGATACACCTCCTTCCCTAGCTACCATCACCCTTCCATTTAATTATTTCGTTGAAGGGAAGGCAAAAAGAGACATTCAAAGGGGGAAGAACTCCCTACCTCAAGCTTGTAGCAGCAGCAACTCCTCCCTTCCTTTTCTCCTTCACTTACTACAGCCACAATAGCAATAGCAAGAGCAATAGCAGCAACAGCAGCAACAACTAGTGGATCCAAGGGGGGGAAAAGAGGAGAGGAGAGGAGGCTTGCCTTTTTCCCTCTCTTCTTCTTTCTTTTCTTCTCTCTCTTGTTTCAGATGGGTGGAGGCGGGCTTGGCTTCTCCAACAAGCTAATCCAACTTTTAAGTGGGAGAGAAAAATTATGCTCAAGACCCTCCACTTCCTTTCTTAAGCCCCAAGAAAGTCCACCAACATAAATTTCTTACAAGTGGCCCCTCAACTTTTCCATTACTTAGCATTTTGTTAACACTTAAGGGGATTACTTATCTTTTAAAGGTACCATTTCCAAATCAAGGTCCCCAAAGCTGTCAATTCCACATAAAGTAACTGTTTACAAGGCGAATTCGGGTTTTAAAATAAAGCATTATAATATAGCTAAAATCGCTTTGAAAACAAATGAATTTTATTACTCGAAAATGTAAATCCGAGGTCGAACACATGGAGCAAAGTGGGGTCTAAAAATCAAGAACACAACTTTCAAATTTGATATAATATGCAATGAAGAATCAGAGTTATAATGCAAGAAATGTAAATAGATCCACAAAATATCAATTTATATAGAAGCACAAAAAATATGTCTTAAATATCAGATTGCTACAGTGCTTCTTCTGTGATTCCTATATCTGTCTTTGATTTCCTTCTTCTTCTATCTTTTCTTTCTTCTACTCTCGATCCTTGTCTTCTTCTTGGCTTCTTCTTCTTCTTTCTGCTCTGGCCCTTGTCTTCTTCTTCCTCTTCTTTCTCCTTTCCTTCTGTCTCTGACTTCAGCTCCTCTTTAGCCTTGCTCCTCTTTAGTCGTGCCTTCTCCTTCCTTAGCTTCTTAGGCTGCCTCTTCTTCCTTGGCTTCTTCTTCTTCTTTCTTTGGCTTCCTCTTTTTCTTCCTTGGATCCTTCTTCTTCTTCTTTCTTTGACTTCCTCTTTTTCTCCTGAGAGTAGAACCTACCCCTACCCTCCCCGCAATCTCTCTTCCTCCTTCTCTCTTAGGCTCGCTCTCCCAAATCTTTCTTGGGTTATTGGGTCGGGTATGCGCTCCTGGGACTGGGCCCACTGGCGTGTGCAGTGGGCGAGGAGTGCACAGGCTAGTCGGGTATACGAGTCAGCGCCAGGTCCGCGGATGAGGCGGTGGGCGAGTGGGACCTCACCCCGTGGTCAGGAGGCAACAAGCCTATGTGACTTTTTCACTTTATTTAGCTGCACCCGCTGACAATCTTCCGAGATGGGACTAAATGTCCCACCTTCCTGTTGCACGCACCCGCAGCCGATGTCTTCACAAATTGCAGCAGCTGCATCGGATGTTGATGCCAATTTCTCTGCTGTGGGTGTGCGCGAAGGAAACCTGCACAACCTGGAACCTGGAGCCTGGGATGAAGCTCTTAAGCTTACTTCGTGCTCCATCAATGGCGGCGACTACCTGAACCCTGTCAACAAGAAAACGGCCTTGTGGCCTCGTCAAAACACGTAGGGAGCTTCGCTTGAACACGGTGAAGGTGGTACAGTGATCGGCGTGGCATGGGGTGGCCTGAGCGTGCGTGCCTAGGTCACCCTGCGCATGTGAAGGTGGACGTGTTTAGGGGGCGTTCTGGGAGCTTGGTGTTATGACCTGGTTCCCGAATCCCTACAGGACACGAGACCGGCTCGACTCGATTAATCCCAAGACCTAGTAGTCCAACAAGAAATAACCAAAAAGTAGGAAAATAAACCACATTCACTATGCTAAGTAACCATCAGTAAAAGAGTACAGTAGTAAAGAAAGTAAAAGCTGCTAACAGTACATATCACCACCACAACAGTAAAGTGGAAACAAAGTACACAACAAAAAGAGTAACAACAGTCTAACTCACTAGCAAAAAAGAGGTACAACAATAATAATAGGAACTACTGCTAGACTCGACTGGGCCCATCACCCTTTGCAGCCGGTAGCTCGGGTTGCTCAACTCCTAGACCTGTAAAGGGGTATGAGTAAAACGGAGTCAGCGAACGCTGAGTAGAGTGGTAACCAACTAACTAAAGTAGTAAATGCTAACAGTTAAATTTATCTTTCCAATTATTTGTTTTACAAGTCATTCTTTTCCACCTATTAGTTTACCTTTCAGATCTCTTTCTTGATCTCGCATGTTCCTCATGAGAACGATCTTGATTGCAGTCTTTTCCGAAGAGTAGAAGGCACACGTGGTGCTCTCCTGGCTGGGAGAGTCCCCCGTGGTGATCCTACACCCAATCAACCACCCCGAGGTCACGGACAGACGTAGCGGTGACTATGGCACGTGCGATAAGCGCACGGGTAGCTATCCCCCACTGGCACGCGATCAGTAGTTTCCGCTAGCGAGTACGCTCAAAGTACAACACGGAACAGTATAAAGACTAACCCTCTCAGTAAGAGGGGTCTAGCCCCTCAGAACCAAAAAGGGGTCTCGCCCCTCCACAGTCCGCGCACCCTCGTCTGACTACCCCGGTTTGCCCAGTGGGCCTAACAAGTCGGTGTATGGTGGCTAGCTAAACCTCGGGTCCCGTGGGGTGGTTAGCTCTCTTACTACACTAGTAGCTCTCCTTGGTACAGTGTACGCGAGGGCCAACAAAAGTCGGTGTAGAGTGGCCAATCCTAACCCCAGGTCCCAACCCAAGGGCGGCTAACTCTGCTCTACACTAAACAGGGGCCAGTCACTCTCCTTGGTACCACATGCTCAAGGGCCAGCACACTTCCCACTCACATTTCCAGATCCATTCTATTTATCCACAGGAGCTCTACTCCTAATTCCCCGAAGGGTTCATACTCGTATTCCTCATGTCATTCCATAACAGGTTTCATCATTCACATTTACATTCTCAGATTTTACACATGCAGCTCGTATTTCCACAATTTGCATTACAACAAGAATTGTCACAGGTATTTGTCTAACTAGCACAGACATTTCATATTACATAGGCAACTCTTGTTTATTAATAGGCAGTTGTTCACATTTCTATTCATTCATTTAAGACTGCAATCTTAATTACGCATACAAACAGTGCAAGTACTTCTCGTCCTAGGATTCATGCCACATCCTAGGTTTCTAGTCATCCAATTTCACATATGCATTCAAGTTTTATAATTAAAATAGGGGGAAACCACTCTACCAGACAATCCGGGAGTACTGGGGGCTCGAACGGCAGACTCACGTTCCTCTACAGGCTCCGAACACGCAATAGATCGAAGTCCTATACCAAAGGACATACCACAGTGGAATGTTCAGAATAATATGTAAGGCTTTCTAACACGTAGAGGAACTCACAAGGAAACTACAGATATCTCGTTTGCGAAAAACAGACCTCAAATGGACCATAAACAGGTCAAAAATAGGACTGTAGACCTAAATCAGACGTCTGGCACAAGGTCCAAACGTCTTAAAAGTAACTAGAGCTCACCACAGGTTTCTACATCAACTTCAGGCGTCCAGAACCCCTTCTTGACCGTTTGGACCTAGCTCCAAACATCTAACCTCTCCTCCAGTCATCTGGGAGTGCTTTCGGTCGTCTGGTAAGCTGTCCAGACAACCGAAACGCGTGGTAGGGCATTCCCTGCGCCTTCTCGAAGCTATCCCTGCAAGCGATAGACCATATCACCTATATTTAGCCATGCAGATCGAAGCTGCGGTGCGGCTTGCATGGCCGTATCCGCAAGAGGAACATACCTTCGCGGAACATTGCTTTCAGATGTCCGGTGTCGTCACTGATGAGAACCTCATCATGAGCCATAACTAGCTCATTTTGACCTAATACAGAGAATAAAAGCTCCTACATAACCTTAGAAAGGCTTGGCTCAGAGAGATTCTGAGTTTGCAAAGAAAATCTAAACTGAGGGGTAAAAATGCAATTTCACCAATCCGATATGAAAATAGGGTAACTCAGGGACCAAACATAGGTCAAAACAACCTAATAAGAAGAAAAGTGGGATGAGATGACTCAATAAGGGCTACAGCAACCCCAAAGAATTAAATGACAGCCTGTAACCCTAAAAACAAACCCACTTTAATTCACGTGGTTCGAGGTAAGGTAAAAATCAAATAAACCCTCTAAAATTCATATAAAAATAATCTATAGGGCTTAGGACTTTTAATTTGGCCTTAGAAACCCATTTTGACCTACATTGAGAACCATGCCCAATTAACAACTTAATTTGGGTTTTTGCACAAATTGACCGGTCAAACAAGGTTTAAGCTAGAAATAAAATTCACCATCAGAATCCTTAGGCCCTAATTAGTCATGCATAAAAACTTGGGCCTAAGAAGAAACCTTCTTGACCAACTTTACACTTTGGTCCTCATATATTTACGTTTTGGCCCTCAACTTTTGAACACTCGCATTTTGGCCCCTAACTCTCCTTCGTTCTTTGCGTTTAGGTCCCTCCTGCAAAACCTGCGCAGCACCATGCTCCGGCGACCTTGCGCGGAGCATGGCACCGCGCAGGGTAAGGGGGAGGGCCTGCCAGGTCAAATGGGGGTGCCCTACGTCGTCAGCCACCGCATGAGCACCCCCCTGAGCTCTGCCACCACCCATACCGCCCGTGCGAACGCACGGACGGTATGGGTATCCGTCCTCCGGCGAGGGAGACACGTCGTCTCCCTCCGCCCTCCTCTTTGTTACTACCCCTCTAAATACCCCCGTCGCTCCGCCTTTCTTCTCAGCTTGGATCTGACGGAGATACCCCCTCAATTCCTCTCTTCCCACTCCGACAGACGCCACCTTTGCTCCGGCGGCCCCTTCTCCTCCTCCTCGTCGCTCTACCGCACTACCAGCTGCAGGGTTGCCCTCCCTCGCTCTTCTCGCGCCGCGCCGCACCCAGCGCGCGCCTCTCCAGCCCTTTCCTCGCCGTCGCTCCTTCCTCTGGGTAGTTTCTTCTCCGGCGACAGTCGATACGACTGTCGCCTGCTCCGGCCCCTCCTCGTCCTGCTAAGTAGGTAGAACTCCTCCTCTTCCTCCCCTCTTCCTTTTCCTCACTTTACATCTTTACTGTTGCCCCCGATTCGACCAATCGCCCTCACCTTCTCCACCTCCGGCCCCTGCTCCGGCGAGACGCCCCCATCACTCCAGCAACCCACACGGCTCGCCGACCACCACAGAACCTCCGCCTCCTCACCCTGATCAACCTCCACCCTTCCACTTCCCCCAAATCACCCTCTGCAACTCCACCGAACAAACCCATCTCCCAACCTGCAGTTTGACCTAGGGCGGCCCTTAGGCTCCGCCCCGCCGCCTGCACACCCCCCGACCACCTTCGCCGTGCCACGACGAAGGTCCTCCGCGTTTCTGATTGGGCCGAGAGGCCATTTCTCTGTGGGCAGGTACCTGCGCTCGCCGCCGCCATTGTTGAAGCGAAGCAGCTTCTTCACCTGCTGCCCCAGGTGCGCCACGCCCAGGTCACGCTCCTAGGCAGTGCGAGGCGTCTTCGCGAAGTGCCAGGCTGCAGTTGAGGCGAAGCTCTCGCGCGAAGCCCCCGCGCTTCGCCTCGACTGCAGCTGCTTCCTCCGCGCAGGCATCCAAATTGGGGTGGGACATTTAGTCCCACCTCGGAAAGCCACTGAGGCGAACGGGCGCTTAAAGGCAAAATGTGCCTTAAGCTGTTCGCCTCAGTTCACGGGGTGAGGTCCCCTTCACCCGCCCGACTTCCCGTCCTCGTCCGCACGCACGCCTCGCGGACCTGGCCCGACCTGCACTCCTCGCCCACCACCGCACGCCGGTGGGCCTGGACCCGGGCGCGACCCGCGTACCCGATTACCCGGTTGCTCTGGGAGAGCTGCCCAAAGAGCGAATTCAGAGAGAGAGAGACGCGGGGGGGGCGGGGTAGAGTAGGTTTTGCCCTCTGATGTTGAACTCTTGAGCGTGCAGGCACAGGTGAAGAAGAAGAAGGACTGCGGAAGAAGAAGAAGAAGAACTGAAGAGGCACTGTAGCAGCAGCGGTTTAAGTCGTCTGATTGGAAAATCAGACGACGTCCTGAAGGCAGAAAAACAAAGAAGAAGAAGAAAAGAGGGAAGGAGAAGCCAAGTGAAGAAGCAGAAATCAGAAGAAGAAGAGAAGCAAGAAAAGAAGAGGAAGAAGAAAAACAGGAAGGACAAAAGGAAGAAGACTCAAGAGCCAAAGAGAAGAAGAAGCCAAACTTTCATCTCTCTCTCTCTCTCTTTATTTTTGTAATAGAATCTGCATATCTCTAGAATACGGCTTGCTCCCTGAGTTCGACCTCGGGAGAACTTTATTTTCCGAGTAACAAATATTAGTGAATGATGGCAATAACTAACTGTACTACAACGCTATAACAAAACCTAGTTGTCGCCACGTCATTTATTGGCGCCGTTGCCGGGGAGTAACGGCTATTCTAAAGGTAATTAAATTCCTGTTTTTAAATTTCTAATAATCTCCTCTTTTGTGCAGATACAGGAAAATCGAGAGGACAAGTAACCGCACAACAACCACTCCAAGGACAGGTAAAATTCTATCCTCTCAATCCCTAAATTCTAAAGAGGAAGAAAAAAAAAAAGGAACAAGCAATATAGGTCTAACCTGTCTTCTATACTTAGTAAACCATCAAAAGTTGCATGTTTTCAACCCATTATTCCTGCACACTATTAAGGGTAGTTAAGGGCTAACACCTTCTTGCCTGAGCCCTAACTACCCAACAAAGAACTAACTGGACCGAGTAGAGCCAATATAAGATTCAAACATTAGGGATTTAGAGACACACTTCTTAAACAAGAACTGAGAAACCCTAAAAGAAGTGTGCCCAAGCCATTGTCTAAAAATACCTATCCAAAGAAACCCTAAAATAAGATTGGCTCTTTAAACACTTGAACCCTAAAAGACAAGACCTAATAAGCAGAACTAGCAGGTAAAGTTGACCACTTGGGTCAACCAACCTTCAACTTAGGTCACTTTGCACTCAAAACACCTAAGAAGTTCAAGTGAAACCTAAGCACCTTGCTCTTGAATTAAAAAAGGTAGACTTAAGAGGTCAAGATCCCTATTCTGGTCTACCTGGACCCGCAGTGACAAGAGAGGTCGGGTGGGGGAAACCCTGTAACCCGTGGGGACGCTCTACCGTGTAGGGATCTTCGCGGGACTCACCCTCTCTGGCTGCCCAGGTAATTCTCAGGTGGACGATCTTTCTGATCAAGGGGTCCATCTGCCCAGCACCTCTATAGTCACCCAACACATTTTTGGGTGTCTCGATTGGGTCCAGCACCTTCTGAACTCTTCCACTCCATCGGTGCATGAACGGTAGGAGATCCTTAAGACCACCCTTAAGATCTCCTTTAAAGATTCACTCCCGTCAAGGCCCAGCCTTGATTCCCGTGCTTGAACAGCAGCCTACCCCCATCATTCTCTCTTCTGATTCTGAATCAAACTCTTCTTCTAGATGGCTCAACAAGTTGAGGAAGAAAACAATCTGGAGCACCAGCTCCAGCGACTCAACGACCTCTTCCAAAACTTTGTGCATCCACCGCAGCGTCCCATGATGCAGGACCATTATAATCCTGCTGCAGTAGCCATCGAGCCTCGAGTCAGAATCCCGACTGGAGGACCTGATTCTGAATTGAAGCCCAACATGATTCATGCTATACCTAAATTCCATGGGCTTAATTCCGAAGACCCCTTCCAGCATATCAAACAGTTAAAGCATTTGGCCCAAACTTTTGGGTCAGACGCACAAAATCGGGATATTCTTCTCATGAAGATGTTCTCCTTTTCTCTTATGGACAAGGTAGCCCATTGGTACCAAACTCAGACCCGGCCGATCAACAATTGGGAAGAACTTCAGTCCGAGTTCTTGAAAAAGTTCTTCCCTGTTGGTCGGACCAACGCCTTGCGCCATCAGATTACACACTTCACTCAACAAACAGGGGAACCTCTCCATGAGGCATGGGATCGTTTTCAGGATCTCATGAGAAAGTGCCCCCATCACGGAGTTCCTAAATGGGAACAGATCCAATCTTTTTACCAGAGACTCCGTGAGGACATCCGTCTTTTCGTCAATGCAACCTGCGGAGGAAATATCATGGGTCAACATGAAGACACCGTGTGAGAGATTCTCGAAAACATGTGCGAGAACTCCATCAACAATGACTCCATGGGATTATTCGACAGGACGAATACCCGCGCATCAACGAATCTTAGGGGAGCACATGATACGCAGGGCCTGTCCGCATCAGTCGACCTGGAATTAATGGCCATTCGATTGGACAAGGTCTCAATTATTGAAAAGAAGGTGGACGAGCTGACTCAGCACCTGCAACGAGCCACCTCTGCGCATAACCCTTTCGCACAGCCTCCTTCCACAAGGGAAACTGTGCAAAACATTCTCCATCGACCTTCTCCTAGGATGGACCCATCATCCGAATCTTTGCCCGGAGGTCCTTCCGATTCCTTCTACACCTGCAAGGGGAATTCCATTCCCTCTTTCTCTGACTCTCTGGAGGTTCCTCAGACCTGCGAGGACCTCAACGCCATCCAGAACGACCCGTTCTCCAACACCTATAACCCTGGATGGCGAAACCATCCTAACTTTCAGTGGGCGGGAAATTCCCAAACCCAAAGATCATCCTTCCAACCCCGCCCACAACCTCCTCGTCCTTACCAGCCGCCTTAGCCTCGGCCCAACCCTACTTACCCATCTGGGCCGAATCAAGATCAAATGTCCCTTATCCTTCAGACCCTGGCTGACATTCAAAGAACGAATGCGGCTATCCAAAAAAAACACAAGGACGAACTTACAGAGGTCCGTAACCAATTGACCCAGTTGGCAAACTCTCGCCAGCCAGGTACTCTTCCCTCCCAACCTTTGCCTAATCCTAATAACGTGCCAACCCAGCGGCGCGTTATGAACCCAAACCCGGGCCATGCCCATATGATTTATTAGGCCCCCTCTGTTCCTTCACCCGACGGGATAGAGGCCTCCACTTCCTTTGCAGGATACCAGCAGCAACCTATTTTACCCAATCCCAACCAAAACCAGGCAGGCCTTAATTCCGTAACGACCCGTAGTGGTAAGGAAACCCAAGACCCACCTCATCCGAACCACTCCAAGCCTGGTAGTGATCCCAAGCTTAGGACAGTAATCCAGGATGTCCCCACCCCTACCCCAAATCCACAACCTGGACCTATCCTAGAAGAACCACCCAAGATCCCCTTTCCCGAGGCCTTGACCAAGGGAAAGAAGGCTACCAAACCCGTGGCCCCTGAGGAGGACCTGGTCAAGCTCTTTGAGCAGGTCCACATAAACATCCCTTTGATGGATGCAATCCGCCACGTACCGGCTTACGCACGATTTCTAAAGAATATATGTATACCCCAGCGTAAGCCGCGAACCAAGGGAGGGAGTCCAATTGTTCTGTCAGAGCAAGCCAACTCTGTAATCCTCAGTAGACTCCCACCTAAGGCAAAAGATCCTGGTACTCCCCTGATTTCCTGCAAGATAGGTGGTACCCAATTTGATAGAGCTCTGCTAGACTTGGGTGCATCCATTAACCTGACACCCACATCCTTACTTGACCATCTAGAAGAATCTGAGCTAAAACCAACCGAGGTGACATTACAATTAGCAGATCGATCTATAAAGTCACCGAAAGGGATTCTCGAGGATGTTATCGTAAGAGTGCGGGATTTCTATTTCCCTGTGGACTTTATAGTCCTAGATATGGACGCACCTGAGAACCCTAGGGATACACCAATCATTCTAGGGAGACCTTTCTTGGCTACTGCTAGAGCCAACATCAGCTGTGAGGAGGGCCAAATAGAGCTTAAGTTTGGAGATCAAACCCTAAAAATTGATATATTTAAGGCCCAACAAGGAATTAATTGCGGCGTCATTGAACAAATTTGTGACGTCAGGACTTTGGTTGATGAATCACACTTCCAGAATGACTCGATTATGCCTCATCAACCACAGAAGGATCTTGACCCACAAACAGAGGAGTCGAATCCAGACATACATAACCCAGTAACTCCTATCCTTGAACCTCACGTCTACATTGAACCACCCGCTGCTGCTGAAAACCCTGTCCTCGAGTTAAAGCCTCTTCTTGCTCACTTGAAATACATCTTTTTGGGTTCTGATCAGTCCCTTCCTGTGATTATCAATTCCAACCTCAATCCCGAACAGGAATCCCGTCTGATTACTGTTCTCCAGCAACATCGCAGAGCCATCGGATGGACTCTCGATGATTTGACTGGAATAAGTCCCTCTTATTGTACTCATCGTATCTATTCAGAAGAGGGCGCACGACCTTCTCGTGAAACGCAGAGACGTTTAAACCCTAATCTGCAGGAGGTCGTGAAAAAGGAGATCATCAAGTGGTTAGATGCCGGGATCATCTACCCGATCTCCGATAGTCGTTGGGTGAGCCCAATTCAGGTTGTGCCTAAGAAGGCAGGACTCACCACCATAACGACTGAAACCGGAGAAATCATTCCTACCCGATTAGCCAATGCGTGGAGAGTCTGTATAGATTACCGCCGACTAAATTCCTCCACAAAGAAGGATCATTTCCCACTACCTTTCATTGATCAAATTCTCGAGAAACTAGCGGGAAATAGGTTCTTCTACTTTCTTGACGGGTACTCCGGTTATAACCAGGTGGCAATACATCCTGAGGACCAAGAAAAGACCACATTCACCTACCCCTTCGGAACGTATGCTTTCCGAAGGATGCCTTTCGGTCTTTGCAATGCACCCGCTACTTTTCAGCGGTGCATGCTTGTCATATTCTCCGATATGGTAGGTGATTTCCTGGAAGTCTTCATGGATGACTTTTCAGTCTTTGGAGAATCTTTTGATGATTGCCTCCAGCACTTGGTCCGGATACTCAGGCGTTGCATTGAGGTGAATTTGGTTCTTTCCTGGGAAAAGAGCCATTTCATGGTGCCTGAGGGAATTGTCCTGGGACATCTAATTTCAGAAAAGGGCATCCAGGTGGATCGAGCTAAGGTGGATCTGATCTCTCGCCTTCCTATGCCTGGCTCGATCAAGGACATCCGTTCTTTTTTAGGGCACGTCGGTTTTTACCGCCGTTTCATTCCAGATTTCTCTAAAATCGCGCGCCCCTTGACTTCTTTTCTCTCTAAGGATGTACCCTTCGAAATCTCCAAGGAATGCACGATCGCATTTGAAAACCTACGTGACCGAGTCACCCAGGAACCTATCCTACAATCCCCTGATTGGTCTCAACCCTTTGAGATCATGTGCGATGCGTCTGACTTCGCTGTAGGAGCGGTCCTGGGACAGAAAGCTGACGGGAAACTCGTGGTCATCTACTACGCTAGCAAGACACTTGACGAGGCTCAGCGTAACTATACGGTTACGGAGAAAGAGCTGCTAGCCGTAGTATTTGCCCTTGAAAAATTCCGATCGTATCTTCTGGGTTCCCATATCATCATTTACTCGGATCACACGGCTGTAAGGCATCTCCTTGGCAAGAAGGACGCGAAGCCCCGACTAATCCGTTGGATCTTGCTGTTGCAAGAATTCGATCTTGAGATTCGCGACAAGGCGGGAAAGCAGAATGTGGTAGCCGACCATCTATCCCGCCTTCCTTCTGAGATCATCAACCCTTCCGGACCCATCACGGAACATTTTCCTGATGAGCACCTGCTTTCTGTTAGTACTAGACTTCCATGGTTTGCTGATATAGTAAACTACTTGGCATCTCATCAGACACCGTCTGATTGGTCGAAGGCCAAGAAAGACAAATTGCGTTCTAATACCAAGTATTACATTTGGGAAAATCCGTACCTTTTCCGCATAGATGCTGATCAAATTATTCGGAGGTGTGTCCCGAAAGAGGAAATCAGCAATATCCTCTCTTTCTACCATGACCAGGGATGCGGTGGCCATTTCTCAGGGCATAAAACCGCATCCAAAGTCCTCCAGTGTGGCTTCTACTGGCCTACACTATTCAAGAACGCATACAGTCACTGTAAGGCATGCAGTCGTTGCCAGACTTTGGGCAACATGAACCGCCGCGACATGATGCCTTTACAGCCGATTCTCGTATGTGAAATCTTCGATGTTTGGGGGATTGATTTTATGGGTCCCTTTCCTGTTTCGGATGGTTTCGAGTACATTCTACTTGCGGTGGACTACGTGTCCAAATGGATTGAAGCCATATCGACCCGAACCTGTGATCACAAGATTGTTCTTAAGTTCATACATCAAAACATTTTCTCAAGGTTCGGGATTCCCCGTGCTATTATCTCTGATGGGGGGGCCCATTTTACAAATGCTCAGTTTAGGTCACTGATGGCCAAATTTGGGGTGTCTCACCGAATCTCTACTCCTTACCACCCCCAAACAAATGGTCTAGCTGAGCTATCAAATCGGGAGATCAAGAAAATCCTGCAAGTCACTGTTCTTCCTGACAGGAAGGACTGGTCGTCCCGACTTCCGGAAGCATTGTGGGACTATACGACCGCCCACAAGACCCAATTAGGCATGTCTCCCTTTAGACTGGTGTACGAAAAGGCGTGTCACCTTCCCGTCGAACTGGAGCATAAAGCCTATTCTGCAGTACGAAACTGTAATCTAGATCTTTCCAAGGCTGGAACCCACAGAAAACTCCAAATCAGCGAGATCGATGAATTACGCTTAGACGCGTATGAGAACTCGCGAATCTACAAGGAGCGGGTTAAAGCCTTCCATGACAAGCATATCTCGAGAAAGATCTTTCATCATGGTCAAAAGGTCCTACTCTTTGATGCCCGACTTAAACTCTTCCCGGGAAAACTGAGATCCAAGTGGGTTGGACCATATTTAGTCCGACAGGTTTTTGGAAATGGAGCAATTGAAATCAGTCCACTCAGCTGCGATTTCGAACCTTTCATCGTGAACGGTCAGAGACTCAAACCGTTCATTGATGTGACTTCTACTGATTTGGCTGAATCATCTCTCATCCTCCATTCCCCTTGAGCTTACTGCGCCCGGCCGATGGCGTAAAACTCAGCGCTTAACAGGAGGCAGCCCGTCATTTTTCTTGAAATCTAAAACCCTTTTTACACTTTTATGCACTTAAGTTCACCCTTTAAGACAGCCGACTCCACCTCAGATGCGTGCATCTGGGATTAGAAATCATCCGCAAAATTCATCCCGACCCGTTCACTCATACATCTGTCTTAAGGAATAAACTAAGTAAATAAAAACCCCTAAATCACAATGAGGACATTGCAAATCTTAGGCATGGGGGGGTATAAGTGCAAAACTTGTAAGAAAAGGTTTTAAACAAAAAATTCACATATGCCAAAAACACCATAAAAATTAAAAAAAAATTTTCAAAACAAAAAAAAAAAGAGGAGAAAGGAAATTTTGTGGAAAAGAATCAAAATGAAAAGGAGCACAAAAAAATGAAAGAAAAGAGTAATAGTCATTAGTAAGAAGCTAAGGAATTAACCTAAGCTCTAGACCATTTTTCAAGAAAAGAAATGAAAAGTGCATGGTAAGATTAGTAAGAACGCAAACCTTAGGCATTCTTGATAGACTCTTAGTACCCATTAAGATCTAGACAATCCTCAAGAGGTTGAGAAAAGTGAAAAGCTTAAGTACTAGGTCCAAAGCTTAGGGAGTATTTGACCTCGCTAACTAACTTATGGTTTACAGGACTCAGTAACCTAAGCACCCCAACCCCACACACAGCCTGGTTCAGTAAGCATAAAAAATCAAAATCACGCAGAAGCGTCGAAAAAATTCGGAAAAGTACACCTAGAGTAGGAGCGGCCGATCAACACAAGTTGATTTGGACGAGTTCCCAGCGCAAAGAGGCGGGAAATCCCCTCAAAGATGCGTAACAAAATATCATCTCCTCGGTGCTTGTCTCTTAGGATATTCACATATGCTACTGGGGGCATGTAAGCACCCTGCTGATTCAGATTCCATGGATGGCATTATCACGAAGTGTCAACTGCCAGGGTCTGAATTCGGCCACGGAACACCATGGATGGGATTATCTCGAAATCTCAATAGCCAGGGTTCTGGGGGTTGCCATGGGCGGTGCTATCCCGAAGCATCGATCGCCAGGAACCCTTGAGGATTGATGATAGGAGCAATGAATCTGATACAGATCGTGTTGAAAAGCCAATCCTATGCTAGAACTAAAAAGAAAAGAGAAAGAAAAACTCTCCAAACAAAAATACTTTCTACTTCTCTCTCTTGCAAAACGCACTGTGAACTGAATCGGGGCTAAAATCGTTTCAAGCACGGGGTGCTTTAACTACAAAGTCCAATAAACCTTAGGTTAGTTCTTGTGGGTCTTAAAAACCTTTGCTAAGGACTGAGGCTGAGGCTAGACAGATTTAGATCTTGATTGGTACTAGAGTACCTTTTAAGCCTATGGTCAGCATTCTAACCTAATCCTAGTTTAAATGAAAAAGCACTTATCTGAAGCTATTAAAGAACTTCTTGGTCTAGAACAAGGGTTGAAAACCTTAAGTTTTTGCTAAGAGATTAGCAAAAGCTAGGCATGGGGGTATGATGAGAACCTCATCATGAGCCATAACTAGCTCATTTTGACCTAATACAGAGAATAAAAGCTCCTACATAACCTTAGAAAGGCTTGGCTCAGAGAGATTCTGAGTTTGCAAAGAAAATCTAAACTGAGGGGTAAAAATGCAATTTCACCAATCCGATCTGAAAATAGGGTAACTCAGGGACCAAACATAGGTCAAAACAACCTAATAAGAAGAAAAGTGGGATGAGATGACTCAATAAGGGCTACAGCAATCCCAAAGAATTAAATGACAGCCTGTAACCCTAAAAACAAACCCACTTTAATTCACGTGGTTCGAGGCAAGGTAAAAATCAAATAAATCCTCTAAAATTCATATAAAAATAATCTATAGGGTTTAGGACTTTTAATTTGGCCTTAGAAACCCATTTTGACCTACATTGAGAACCATGCCCAATTAACAACTTAATTTGGGTTTTTGCGCAAATTGACAGGTCAAACAAGGTTTAAGCTAGAAATAAAATTCACCATCAGAATCCTTAGGTCCTAATTATTCATGCATAAAAACTTGGGCCTAAGAAGAAACCTTCTTGACCAACTTTACACTTTGGTCCTCATATATTTACTTTTTGACCCTCAACTTTTGAACCCTCGCATTTTGGCCCCTAACTCTCCTTCGTTCTTTGCGTTTAGGTCCCTCCTGCAAAACCTGCGCAGCACCATGCTCCGGCGACCTTGCGCGGAGCATGGCGCCGCGCAGGGTAAGGGGGAGGGCCTGCCAGGTCAAATGGGGGTGCCCTGCGTCGTCAGCCACCGCAGGAGCACCCCCCTGAGCTCTGCCAGCACCCATACCGCCCGTGCGAACGCACGGACGGTATGGGTATCCGTTCTCCGGCGACCTCCGGCGAGGGAGACACGTCGTCTCCCTCCGCCCTCCTCTCTGTTACTACCCTTCTAAATACCCCCGTCGCTCCGCCTTTCTTTTCAGCTTGGATCTGACGGAGATACCCCCTCAATTCCTCTCTTCCCACTCCGACAGACGCCCCCTTTGCTCCGGCGGCCCCTCCTCCTCCTCCTCATCGCTTTGCCGCACTACCAGCTGCAGGGTTGCCCTCCCTCGCTCTTCCCTGGCCGCGCCGCACCCAGCGCGCGCCTCTCCAGCCCTTTCCTTGCCGTCGCTCCTTCCTCTGGGCAGTTTCTTCTCCGGCGACAGTCGATACGACTGTCGCCTGCTCCGGCCCCTCCTCGTCCTGCTAAGTAGGTAGAACTCCTCCTCTTCCTCCCCTCTTCCTTTTCCTCACTTTACATCTTTACTGTTGCCCCCGATCCGACCAATCGCCCTCACCTTCTCCACCTCCGGCCCCTGCTCCGGCGAGATGCCCCCATCACTCCAGCAACCCACACGGCTCGCCGACCACCGTAGAACCTTCGCTTCCTCACCCTGATCAACCTCCGCCCTTCCACTTCCCCCAAATCACCCTCTGCAACTCCACCGAACAAACCCATCTCCCAACCTGCAGTTTGACCTAGGGCGGCCCTTAGGCTCCGCCCCGCCGCCTGCACACCCCCCGACCACCTTCGCCGTGCCACGGCGAAGGTCCTCTGCGTTTTTGATTGGGTCGAGAGGCCGTTTCTCTGTGGGCAGGTACCTGCGCTCGCCGCTGCCATTGTTGAAGCGAAGCAGCTTCTTCACCTGCTGCCCCAGGTGCGCCACGCCCAGGTCACGCTCCTAGGCAGTGCGAGGCGTCTTCGCGAAGTGCCAGGCTGCAGTTGAGGCGAAGCTCTCGCGCGAAGCCCCCGCGCTTCGCCTCGACTGCAGCTGCTTCCTCCGCGCAGGCATCCAAATTGGGGTGGGACATTTAGTCCCACCTCGGAAAGCCACCGAGGCGAATGGGCGCTTAAAGGCAAAAAGTGCCTTAAGCTGTTTGCCTTAGTTCACGGGGTGAGGTCCCCTTCACCCGCCCGACTACCCGGCCTCGTCCGCACGCACGCCTCGCGGACCTGGCCCGACCCGACTAAGCCCGACCTGCACTCCTCGCCCACCACCGCACGCCGGTGGGCCTGGACCCGGGCGCGACTCGCGTACCCGATTACCCTGTTGCTCTGGGAGAGCTGCCCAAAGAGCGAATTCAGAGAGAGAGAGACACGGGGGGGGCGGGGTAGAGTAGGTTTTGCCCTCTGATGTTGAACTCTTGAGCGTGCAGGCACAAGTGAAGAAGAAGAAGGACTGCGGAAGAAGAAGAAGAACTGAAGAGGGACTATAGCAGCAGCGGTTTAAGTCGTCTGATTGGAAAATCAGACGACATCCTGAAGGCATAAAAACAAAGAAGAAGAAGAAAAGAGGGAAGGAGAAGCCAAGTGAAGAAGCAGAAATCAGAAGAAGAAGAGAAGCAAGAAAAGAAGAGGAAGAAGAAAAACAGGAAGGACAAAAGGAAGAAGACTCAAGAGCCAAAGAGAAGAAGAAGCCAAAATTTCATCTCTCTCTCTTTATTTTTGTAATAGAATCTGTATATCTCTAGAATACGGCTTGCTCCCTGAGTTCGACCTCGGGAGAACTTTATTTTCCGAGTAATAAATATTAGTGAATGATGGCAATAACTAACTATACTACAACGCTATAACAAAACCTAGTTGTCGCCACGTCAGTCACCAGACATCCAATCCGTCGTCTGGATGGCACGCCAGATGTTTGATTTTGGGAAAATCCCAGAATCAGATGACCTCCTACTCCTTGCCGCGCGCAGCCGCGGCCTCTCCTCCTTGCTTGTAGCTCCGACTGCAGCAAGTGTCGGGGATGTCTCCTGCGACGCGCCGCTTCGGTCGTGCGTCCTCCTGCAAGCTCCCACGAGCTCGCGAGCTCAAGCTCTTCCTCCTCTCCTCACGTCGCCTCTCCTCGCCGCTCACTCTCGCGCTCACCCTTCTCATTGCAGTGGAGAGGAAGGAAGGTGGCTATGGTGAAGTGGGGAAGAGAGGAAGGGGGAGAGGGGTTTTATAAGGGTGTGCTAGGGTTCGGATGGAGGAGAGAAGAGGGAAAGAGAAAAGAGCGATATTGTCTACGCGTAGCCTGCCCATAGATGCAAAGTTATGTATCGAATTTTCAATTTTCAGACGTCTGGGAAGGGGTCCAGAAGTCTGACCGAGAGTCTAGACGTCTTAAAGGGCTCAGAACAGAACGGGTCTTTACACTTGGCGTGGTGGATGGAATAAGGGGTTTGTGTCAGTGAGGTGTGGCGGTGCTCGTGAGGTAGGTGGCGAGGTGGGTGGAGGTGTGGAGCAGCGGGAACACCTTGCCGGTGGTCTGACCGGAGGTGGAGAAGGTGGTGGTGGTTTGCGAGCGTCGAGGTGAATTTGCAGAAATAATCGATAGAAAAAGGATGAGAAGAGAGAGAGAACTTATCTGAGAGTGGATAGACGAAGGGAGATGCGGAGGAGGCGGCCGACTTGTATTGCCGTCGTCGGAGACGAAGAACCTAGTGGGAGGAGGATGGCGACGACGAGAGGGTGGCAAGGGCGTCAGCTGGTGCGGCGCGATGCGGACGAAGGAGATAAAGGGAACTCTGCCACTGGTATTGTGGCAGAGCAACGAGAGAGGGAGATAAGGTTCGCTGGACCTTGTTGGGTGGTTGACCGGAGGGGAAGAGCGAAATTAGAGGGTATCTCAGGCCAATTTAAGCTTGGGCTGTGCGGAATGATCTGGGGAGGCTTTTATAAGCCCTAACAGGAGGTCTTATGCTTAGAAGCCATGCTTCCAAGCATGGGCAAGTCGCCGGAGATGGAAGGTCAAAAAGACCAAAATCTCTCATGCGTTCGCATGAGAGATTGGATACAAATTAGGGCTTCAAATTAGGTTCACATGAGAGGAGATTTATCAAAGAATCTCCCTTTCAAATTTGAAAGGGATTCTCTGAGGAATCAAGGAGTTCTTTCCCTCAATTCCTCGCCAGAGTAGGATTTCCTCCACTGTAATGGTGGAGGGATCTAATTGCAAAGAACGAAGAGGAAGTTAGGGGGCTTCTGTAAAGATTTTCAAAAGTTAGGGGTAGAAATGTAATTGGGCTGGACTTGTTTGCAAAGTAGGTCAAGGTGAATTCCCCTTAGGTCCAAATTTTGGTATAAAACTAATTTGGACCTAAGGAATTCAATGGTGAAGTTGGATTTTGGGTTTCACCACGTTTGACTAGATAATTTACACAAAAACCTAATTTAGGGCAAACAATTAACTGAGACCCAATTTAGGTCAAAATAGGTTCTAAGGGTTAAATTGAAGGTTCTAAATCGTAGATGATATTTTTCCATAAATTTTAGAGGGTTTAGGTGAATTTTATCCTAACCGAAACCTTGTTAAATTAAGTGGGTCTGTTTTAGGGTTAGAAGAAGTCATTTAATTCCCAGATTTCACATGAACCATTTTATGTTTGAACCAACCCACGTTTTATCTTGTTAAGACCATTTAACCTGTGTTTAGCCCATGAGAAATCCCGTTGTAGTACTGTAATGGTAAAATTACAGTTTTACCCTTTATTTTTTACTTTTCTTTCAGAAGGGTTATTCATTGAGTTAGGACCTCCATTTTGTTATGTAGAAGCTGTTATTCCCTTTTCTGGATCAAAAAGAGCTAGTTAGGGCTCATGATGGTATTCCCATCAGTAACCAATTAAGGTTTTAATTAGATAATTAAACACAATTAAAATCCAAGTCCTTACAAAATTCTAGAGTTTACTTAATTAACACATTAAAGGGTATAATTCAATAAAGGCTAAATCAAGAGGAATGGAGCTAAATTGGATTAATTCTGTTATTTTAACAGGTAAATTTCAAGTGCAAAATATCTAAGGGGTTAACCCATGATTAATCAAAGGTCAATTAACCTTACATTTCCTATAAGTGGGTAGATATTGAGTAATTTAGGATTTTCATTCAATTTGAATGTCATTTCTTAATTAAAAATCTTAATTTAAACCCCATTCAATTAAAAGGGTTTAGATGGAAATAAATGTAATATAAATCATCTAAAAATTAATTAAAAATATTTTATAAGGTTTAAGACAATCAATTTGATAAAATGAACCAGTTTTGACCTAAAATAGAGATCTAGGTGGGTATTTGATACATTTTAAGTCAAATCATAAATTGACCATGAAAACTTAATTAAAACCCAAAATTGAAGTTACCATTAATTTCCTTAGGGATAAATTAGGTTACCAAAAAAAATTGAGCTCATTTGGATTTTACCTTGACCTAGTTTGCATCTTGTCCCTTGAATTCCAATTTCCTTACAAATATCCCCTAACTTCTCATCTTCTTTGCAAAAAGGTCCCTGCTAGCAGCGCCTTCCTCCATCCACAACTCTCTTGCTAGCTCTCCTCCCATGCGAGTTTTGAGGAAGAATTTCTCTCAATCTGCACGGTGGATCGCCTTGATATTTGGAGGAGCGATTCCTCGCCTCAAGTTGAGTCAAATACACTTGTTTGCATCCCAATCGAGTAGTTGGATCGGTCAACATTTTCACCGTGAGACGTGGGTTTCAAACCCAACAAACCTTGCTCAATCCGCATTGAATCAACTCGATCTCATGCGTGCATAGGCTCTATATAATCCCCTCCTCGTTGCAAAGCTCAGGGTGTGCTCAATTCGATCGAATTCCTCCTTTCTTCTTCCTCCAGCCACCTCCATTAAAGTACCTCGGAGCTTCTTCGCCACCTTCATCCATCGCCTTATCGCAGAAATTGATAAGGGGCTTTGCTTCCCTTCACTCCACGAAGCTTCACACGAAACTTTGGCCTCTGATGTCCTCTCTTCCACTCTGATTCCTCCTTCTACCGTGTCGGCTGGCCACCTTCGGCCAAGGTCTCCTCACCTACATCCATCCAATTAGATTGGCTCTTTAGTAGATTTAGGGACCAATTGCTTTTCTGGAGCTTTAAATCTCCAACCATCAACGCCACCACCTCCCACTCACGTCGTTGGAACCCATCTCCTTCCTCGTGTTTGGCTACCGTCGATCACCACACTCACGACACCTCGACGATCACCACCGACCCCACGAGCTTCGCCTCGATAAGCCGAGTAAAAGCCCTAATCTTATTGGGCGGTTCGAGACCTCAACCTCCTCCGACCTTCAACGCCGTTGATGCCCACATCACCGACTCCGGCGAACTTCCACCAGCCTTGAGGCAACAAATCACCATCACCTCCACCTCCAATGCATCACGACGGAGCTTCTTGACTTCTTGGATTGGAGTTTCACACCCCTACGCTCCGTCGAGCTCCATCGTCGCCGCCCTCTTTTGTCCATGTCGTCGGCCCTCCTCCAAGGTCCGACCGACGAGCCAACGCCGTTATCGAGTCAGCCTCATGTTGGCGAGCTTCCCCCTCCTCTCGCCAGAGCTAGAAGCTAGTCAGAACACAACTTCGGACATCTCGCTGGCGAGACTTGGCTGGAGAAGAAGGAGCTCTTACTCATTTTGAAAGTGGTTCTAGGGACTCGATTGAAGGAAAAAGAAAGTTGTAGTGACCTTAATGCAACACTCCAAGGATTGAAATGCAAGCTTCCAAGAACTGATTTACAACAATTAACATTGTTGGTTACATTCTTTTTCCAATTGTTTTTATATTGCTTAATCTCACTCACACATTACTGTCGATCGTGTTTAGCACTCAATCTTGTGAGAGACATAATTACTCTATTTCATTAAAGCATTGAATAATTATTCATCCCTTACAATTGAGATTTCATTTGACATCCTTATTTGTAATGCTAAGTGTAATATGTTAGCTTGATTGATTGAAACAATATTTTTATTGCTAAACATCTTGCACTTTTATTACGATGTTCAAATATCAGTGATATAAATCATTTTGTGTATAACCCTATCGATATTTGATTAAATTGACTTGAGTATTGATAAATCGAAATATAATCTTTTAATTTGAAGTATTGAAGTTGTGTGATCATTGGTTATACCTTTGATTTAGATTTGGTAATTCTAAAATTAAATTCAGTTGATCTACTCTCCGAACTAAATTTTTGTGAACTTAGATAGTGGTAATTCTGCATTTTTGTTCTTAAAGACAACTTCGGATCACTTTTAATTTGAGATTAAAAATTTAAATGTTAACTACACTTTAGTCAATTTTACTACGAAACGACACAATTTTCTATTCGACTTTAATGTGTTAATCGTCTTCTAATGAAAGATATAAGTCAACTTGAAATAAAAAATACATTGACTCAAAATCAACTTGCCAAATAAAAAATAATGATCAAATGATTGAAATTGAGTGTCATTAGTATACATTTTAAATAATTAACCTTTTAAAAATTCTTTTAAGATCAACAAATTAATGTCTAATGATCGGTAAATTTAATAGGTCCATTCTTAGAAAGAGATCTTATGCCTTAAATCAGTTGGGGCCGACCGATCCTTAAAAAAAAATAAAAAGTTAGAAGTTAATTGAAAAATGAGTTGGATGCCTCATAATTAATTTGATTTATATCACCCTCAGAATATCATACCACTTTGACTTCCCATGTTTCTACGAATTGGTAACATTCAAGAAAGTAATCTTTTTTTTAAGGCCTTCCATCATTCCATGTAAGAGAAGTATTCTTGGCTCATTGACATTATATCTAAAAAGCTATGATAAAAAAAATTGTACACTCACCATCTTCTTCTTGTTACTCTCTTCTTATTATGCAGTTAATTATTGCAGATGGCATGAAAAGTTAAATCATATAAGAGAAATTATCTAATACCATTTACATTTTATCATTGAAATCAAGCAAGACGGTGTTTAATGTACTTACCTATTAACATCATTAAGTCTCTCTTTCAATGTAGTGACATCATGCAATGCTAGACCACACCTTACTCACATCTAGGTTCCTAAAGTGGGATACCTAAGTAATTTGAGCCAATACTGCCCCGTTGTTCTCTTTGGTGTCATACAAAATCTTCTTTAACATACTCACATCTAGGTCATTTGAGACACATCCTTCCATCTTTAGTCATCTGGTCCATAGAAGGGAAGAACTTTGCAAGCAACTGCAGATGACACGAATTAATCCATGTAGACATGCTAAATGAGAGCACAATATATCCTTTTGCTTCTAGTCGGTTCACCCTTGCAAGTCTAAGAGACGACGACCTTTTGTCATTATTTTTCTTGCATTAATGGTGCTTGGACTTGGACCCAGAGAGAAAAGGATGACTCAATTTATAATGCCTGAAATGCCGAATGCCCTTTGGGACGGAGGGTCGACCAAAGCTTTCATGGAAAGAAGTCTGGTTCCTTTTAGGAGTTCTGAAACTTATATTTGGCTTCTGTCGAGCCATTGGATGAAGGCTCCTTGTCGTAGTCCATGCATCATGCAATCGAGATTGATAACCAAAGTTGCCTATTTTGCTATAGGGTAGAAGACTCGATGAAGTATTTATTTTTCCATCTGAAGTCTCCTAGTCTCTCTCAAGGATTTGTTGGCCACCGATGGGATCTAAACATGGATACCCTATCAATCATGGGATAAGTTCTACTTTGCTTGAAGTCTTGGTCACTCGAACATCATACGAGGGAGGTAGCTAATTAGATGCTTCCCCTCCATCTGGTAGATTTTTGATATGGAGATTTTACCCGAACGAGCATGGGGATAAGTTAATATTTAGCAAGGAGATAGGGAATTGTGCATAAAAGGGTGATAGGTCACGCAATGATTCAGCAGTCTTTGTAGATCATTGAACGATCTGACGACATAGAAGGGCACTATCTCCACATGTTGAGGTCAATGTTTGAACTAATGACCTAGATAAGGTCGTTGGATCAAACAACTGTCTACATAAGGTCCATTCCTCCACCCAATTAGAAAATGTTGCGAGTTTATTATCCTGTGATATTTTGAATTTCTTGGTTGAGTTATGCAGTGCCCTTTATTGTCGCAACCGTTGAGGTTCAATAAATGGAGAGTGCTATAGGTGTGTGTGTGTGCGTGATTGGTGATTAATTCTTAGGTGGTTGAAGGTATCTCCACTTTCGATCAAGAGGACCCCCACTGCAAATGCACTGTCTTATAATTGGCATGATTAGTCGAAGATAGGTAATTCTGTGTCTATATTGTTGATTGTAAACTATTTTATGTCTCATTTCGTTCCTTTAAGATTGTACGTAATTTCTTGTGAGTTTTGAGTCCATTAATTTTGATAAATATATTTAATTAGTTATTAATGCACTTGGTTATTGTTTACGTTTGTTTGGAATTTGATGTATGGTTAAGATATTAATATTTTTTTAATATCATGTGGGGGGATAAAATCACGTGCATACTAATAAACATGTGTTGTTAGTGTATAAGTATTAATATTTTTGATGGTACCATATGTAACCTAAGGGGTCGGTGCTGCAAGCTAGGAGCCCTAGCCGCTCCGCTCCTATGTCTCCCTCTGCTCTTCTCTTTCACTGTGATGCCCCTCCCCCTCCTAGCCCCCCTCTTTCGTACTTGGTGTGCTCTGTTCCTCTTTGACTTGGTGATCTTCTTCCTTCCTCCTCCCCTTTGGGGGGAGACTAGCTGGTCTTCTCCTTGCGGGGACCCTCTTGGGTCTCGTGATGGGGTTTTCTGCTTCTTCTTTGTTTTTCTTGTGCTTTCCAACTTTTGGTTGATGCACGTTGCTTTTTGTTGTTTTCTTGACTAGGGTTTGCTTCTATCTTGTTTTCTTTTTGGTTTTGTTCTTCCGATGCTTCCTCGTGGTTTTGTCCTCTTGTTTGGTGGTTTGCTTGCTTGCAATGGCAAAGGAGGTGCCCTCCCCCCTTCTCCTTTAGGCTCTGATCCAGATCCCCCTCCGAAGCCTTCTTTTGCTACGGTTGTCTCTGGTCAGGCCCCTCCTCTGGAGAAGTACTTCGAGGAGCTCTCTCTTCCTGTGCGCAAGCCGACCCTTTACGAGGGTGTTTCTTGTACCTCTTTCTCTGTGGAGGAGGTTGCTGATCTGAGCTTGGGCTTGTCTTCTTCAGTTATCGCTAATGCTTGGGGCCTTAATCCCTCTTTTCAAGCCATGCGACACTTTCTCTTCGATCGAATTCATGTTTCTTCCCCCTTTTCGATTATTTCCCTCAACCTTCGACATTGGCTGATTCGCTATCCTTCGTATCTTGATTTTTGTAAGGTTTTTTTGCTGGATTCGGTGGTTTAGGAACATGTTAGGGTTCAGTTCATCAAATGGACTCCTTCCTTCCGCACCGACTCCCCGGTGTCCTCAGCCTCGGTGTGGGTTGGCTTCCCTGGATTGAACCTTCAACTTCTCCATCCAAATGCATTGCTCTCTCTTGCTTATCAGATTAGCAATCCTGTCTTTGTGGATCCACACACCCTTCATGGTTTTCGTTCGAGTTATCCACAGGTGTGTGTTGAGATCGATGTGCTTTGTCCTAAGTTGGACTTTGTTTTCATCTTGAATGGTACTAACAAGATTAAACAGCGGGTGGTTTATGAAAGACTTCCTCTCTTCTATTCCCATTGCTCCTTGTTTGGTCACTCCCTGCTTCACTGTTCGGCTCATTTTCCGTCTGAAAATCCCCTTGAGGAGGGGGGTTTAGAATCTAATGCCTTTGATGCTCCTTTTCAGGATGCCAGATTGCAAGCGTAGGGTGATTGCTCCTCCGACGCTAGTGCAGTGGCTCAGTTTGTTGAGGAGGAGATGGTGCCTTCACTTCCTACAGTGGACCTGAATCCTCCTCAACCCTCCACCACTTTGACTCGGCCTCCAGCGGGGAAGTTGAGCAAGGGATTATCTTCGGTCTATATTAACTCCTCTCCTTCTCTTGGGGGCTCCCATCCTCCTCATCCCCATTCTTCTCCACTGCTGGAAAAGGCCCCGCTGACCTTTAAGCTTCGTCGCTATCGCCACCACCGCCTCGTTAAGTGACTTCCTGGTTCGGGGAATCAAGTCTTGGAGGAACATCCCCATGTCACTTTGTTCCCCACTCAAGTGACCTCAATACCTGTGGCTAATGATAGTAAGTCTGTTGATGATGCCAGCGATAATTCTCTTGTTGCGTCTGATTTTCCTGCTATTGAGAATGTTTGCTCTGTGCTTGATTTTCCTATTGCTTCGCCGAACTCCTCCCATCAGATATGGGTCAGGAAGGATTTGTTTTCTTCTTATGTGGCTTCTAGGTCACACATTTTTTCCCCTTCCTTTCCCAGTGATTTCAGGTTTTTTAAACCTCCCTATTTAGCAGGTTCCTCTGATGGCAATGATAAGCATTCTCAGGGTCTTTCTTTGGACAGCGCTAATCTAGCTAAATTTGATGGCAATCTTTTGGTTGGTAATAACTTTAATGGCGAGCTTTCCTGGGGCATTTATCTTCCTCGACCCACTCCTCCCCCTAATCTTGACCCTTCCCTTATCATCGAATTATCTCAGGAGGGTAGGACCGAGGAAGTGAGCTATGATGGCTACAACGAATTTTCTACTTCCAAAGCGAGATCTCTTGATTTGTCCAACTCTCTTGTCTCTACATCGGTTACCCATCTTGATTTGGCACATGTGGCACACTCTCCGTCTAGGCTTAGAGGAGTCCGTGGGAGTCATTCATCGATGGGTTTGACTAGGATTACTAGGAGTCGATCGAAATCCCAATCCCGCTCCATTTCCTAATAATTGTCTTTTTTGGAATAGTAGAGGTATTATCAATACCCCCACTTTAAATCGCTTAAAAGCTATGATTTCCTCCAATCATCTTCAAATCATCTTCTTGTTGGAGCCTTTTGCTACTTCCTCTGACATTGATCGTATTTTACAAGCTATTCATTTTGATCATGCTTTATCTCCTTCGGAGTGTCCTCATATTTGATGCCTTTAGAAAGACTCGATCTCCATTTCCCCCTTATTTTTCTACTCCCAAGCTTTAACGGTTGAGTGCAGGTTTCTTGGTCATGTCCTTATCATCTCTGCTATTTATGCCTCCTAGGACCTTGACACTAGGCTTAACCTCTGGAATCATCTTTCTATGATTAAGACCATGTTCCCCTCCTCTCCTCGGATTGTTGGGGGAGACTTTAACTCCATCCTCTCTGCTTTTGAAAAGAGAGGTGGTCGTCCTTTTTCTCCCTCTCAATCCCTTCCTTTTCAGTGCTTCATTGATAATGCTGCTCTTATTGACTTACCTTTGGAAGGTAACCAAATGTCTTGGTGTAATGGTAGGCATGGTGATGTAAACACATTTACACTACTTAAAATGTCTATTTATGCATGTTCTTAAGCATAGGATTGCATTTCATGATATAAATATTGCATTACATGCATCATCTTGCATTTAGAGTAGTTTGAATAAAATGGAGGTTAATTGTCTCCTTTTATGTGCTTGGACAGGGCAAATATTTTATCGGGGCCTCGGATCAGAGATCCAACCGTATGGATATGATCAGGGCGACGATTGGAGTTCAACGACTCCAAGATCGCCCTAATCAGGCATCCGTAGCATCAGATAGAGACCGGGGAACCCTAGAAGATCAAGGGCCAGGATGGTGTAAATCCGCACTTCAGATGGAAAATCCGACCACACGGATGAATTCGGATCGACGATCGCAGTCGAACGACACAAAAATCGAGTCAATCCGACATCCGTGGCACCATCTACAACTTCCAGAAGATGGACGGCCAAGATGGCGCCACGTGGCGCCATCCCAGCCGCCCAATCGGCCGCAGGAGTCCTGTGAAGTCCGCGCAACGTCTCCTCTCCGCCGTTGGATCTCGATCCAACGGCTGCGGTCGCGCGCGTTTAAAAACGTCCGCGCGACCATTTCGCCCGCGTAGCGCAGCGGCGACGCAGCCGCGGGCGAAGCGGAGGTCGCGGGTTCGAGCCGCGGAGAGGGGGTCGAAGGCGCGGGCGAGCGGGCGCGCACGAGCGTCGGATGAAGATCCAACGGCCGCGCGCGCCCGATAGCGCCGACGCGCAATTGGACGCTCTGGTGGGCGCGCGATCGCACGCGGGCGGCGCGCTACGCAGCGGGCGCGGACGCGATCTAAGCCGTCCGATCTCGCGATCGGACGGCTGAGACGACGCGGACGTGCGTCTGCGTTACGCGCGCAGGCCAGCCGAGCGGGCGCGCGTGGCGCGGCGGCGACGGCGACGGCGGGGCTTTAGCGACGGTTTTATCCGTCACTAAAGACCCCTTATTTATTATTTTGAAGATGTAATGTCCATTTTGCCCCCACTCCTTGCAACTATAAAAGGAGACCCCCTCCATACGAAATTTTCATCCCTTCCTTCTCCTCTCTACCTCTCCAAAGCTCAAGAGAAGCTTGTCCCACACCCGGGATGCTTCTCGCGAGATAAAGTCCAAATTTTCGTCCCCCTTCGGAAGTGGATCCCGCGACGACGACGGCGTGCTGCTTCGTTCCCGTTCTTCTGCTTCGTCCTCCTTCGTCCCGCTTCGTTCTCCTTCGTCCAGGCGTCGTCCCGTCCGGCTCGTCCTCCAAGCGACCGTCGAGGAGGATTTCTCTCTCCCTATTCTTTTTACTGCTTTCTAGTATAGATTTACTGCTTTCTAGAGTAGTCTATTCGTCCTCCGAGCGATCGTCGAGGAGGACATTTCTCCCTCCATTCTTTTAATGCTTTCTAGAGTAATTGTTTTATATTTTCTAGTTGTAACGAATGAACTCTTTTATGATTAATTTCTTGTCTATTCTACATCTCATTTTAATTTCCATGTGTAGTATTCTTTCTCTCTCTCTTACTCCCTCTCTCTCTTTTATTTGTTGTAGATACTTAGATAGTTTAAATTGAATTTCTTGGTGACAAAATAAAAAGAAACGCGGAGTTTTTAAATCAAACGTTCGCCTCCCTGTATTCGACCCGGAATTCTTATTTCGGTATAAATTTTATTTGTTGAACACGAATCCTTCGCTTTCGAACTACAACGACGGGTTTTTCAAAAAAACCAAACACGTTAGCGTAGATTCTCGCGCTCAACATTTTGGCGCCGTTGCCGGGGATCGTCTCGCTCAACATTTTGGCGCCGTTGCCGGGGAGGCAACGCTCTTTGATTTCTCTTCGCGTTTTGTAACTTACAAATCATTTACCTCACTTTTCTCCTTTCTTATTGTAATTGCAGGTACTCTTTTGAGACAGGCAAAAGCGGTAGATCGGAGTAAAGTGCTGTGGAAGGTTTTGTAAGTTACCCCCCACCTCCCACCCATTAGATTTCATTTCATCACATAATAATTCAAACATCAATCAACCTAGGTGTTCTTATAAACTCTAAGGTTAGATTGTTTGTTGTTTGACATCCATACTCACTCCAACCCCCACATTAAAAAAAGAAAAAAATAAAAAAAATCTCACAGAGGTACACAACCTCATCTGATTTTCTAACTCAACCGGTAAACCAATCTTAGGAGCCGGTACACACATCCAAACACATAATCGAGTCGAAATCAGATTGGGTAATCATTTGTGTGCCTAATTAGGTGGTGCATCAGGCCAGTTGTTTGAGTTGTTTGGGCCGCACCACTTCAAATAAAATCAACTCATCTAGTAGCTGCCAATTAGGTTCAACTCTTAGGGATCTACCAGGCACTCCACATTCTTTTTAAACTTTAAAGGAAAATATCTTCACCTGTGCTTGCAAAACCTGGTGTGCCAATGAAACTTGATTGAAAACACCTAAAGTTGAATCCTAAAAGCTACTAAGCAAGATTTGAACCTTAAAATTCACCACATCAAAAATAATCTTGCTTGAAAACCACTGGTTGTGCACGCACACACAAAGCAATCAATCATTAAGGGCACAACCCATTTAAAGGGCCCATCACATTCTAAAGCACATTCAAACCTAGCCCTAAATAAAACAGAATAGACGTTGGCCTTAAGGATTGGGCTCGCTCTTCAGAACTCAGAACGAGATTATTTTCGATTAGTCTGTTTCTACTGTTCAATCTGATGTCTAGCTAGGGGAGCAGAGTCAAACGATCGCGGCTGGGGGGTACACTAGGAACCGGAGGCGCAAGCCGAAGGAAGAACCTTCTCCCCAGTCCCTCCTTCTAACTGGTTGGATTGAACAGACAGAAGTAGATCAAATCGTTCCTTTATCTCAAGACGGGTTTTGAGAGTCTGTAGGTCTGTAGGCTAACCCATTTAAGGACAGGTTTGATTGTTTGTATTGCAGGGCACCTTTCTCCCTCCCGTATCTCATGAATCCTTCCACATATTTCACGCATTCCCGCTCTTTCCCTCCTGTTGTAAATTATCCTCAACATGACGATTATCCCAATTCGTATTGTAATAGACTATCAGTTAGTTGGGATAATTCGGATTGGGGATACAATTCCGGATCCCCGTGTTTAGGGTCTAACCCTGAACACTTTGATTCTCAATTCTATCCTTCTCAGAGTTGCATCGATTATAGATCGTCCTCCTTTCATGAACAACCTAATGCGATCTACAATCAAGAAGGATACACTGATCCTTACCCATCCTCTGATTTCACTGCCTTTAGGTCATCTCCATCTTATGAACAATCTGAAATGACCTATTATCAGGATGGGTATAACGAATCTCAATTCGTTAATTCCTCTACATTGATGTCAAACCCGCCCAACCCTGAACCAACTCATTTGGTTCAGGTTAATCAGGTTCAAGATAAGGTTCTGGCTAACTTGAGGAATATCATTCAATCTTTAGAAGTTCAGCCAATACCTTGCATTGAGAGATTGGAGCCCCTGATTGAAATGATAGATGATTTAAACAAGTCTTTGTTGGATTGGCTCCAGGATGTTAAGGATAAGAACCCGGGTGAGTTTCTACTTGGGAAATTAGCGAAATTGAGGATGAGATTCGTGGTTGCTTTGATTCAATCTTGGAATAATTCCCAGGATGAACTCTCTTCAGGAAAGCCAATGACAGAACCCGCTCAGGCACCTGTTGGGGGGGACATGTGTTACGAAGCTGACCAGATTGAATTAAAACAACCAATTAAGGATGATTTGATTTCTTCACCTGAAATCCCTGAGCCGGGTTACGAGAAAACGTATGTCTCCTTGGAACGCAAAGTGATAAATGATTTTGGGACATACATTGATACGGATCCTGATGGTGAAGATTCAAGTTGCGAAGTCTCACACGAGTTTTCAGATCACGATTTTTGTGAGACGATTGGGCCTGAGGAATCTGATAGATCATTTGAAAGCCCAATAACTGAGGAAACTGATCTTATTAGGGCACACGATACGGATCCAGAATCGCATTTTCTGGAGGAATTAATTCAATGCCCTGATTATCAGTTACACCCTGTTGAGCTTATTGATGATTCTAATTCTGAGATAATTAGACCCAAGTCAATTTTGATTTTGCCACATCATCTAGACTTGGAGATTTCAGACGGGGTGATGAATATACAAGAGGTCATGGAATTTGATATGCCGAATGAGGAGGATAGGAGCTGGGAAATTCTGATTTGGGAAGTCAATTTTGGAGGAAATGGAAGATTGAGTCGAAGGGTTCCTTTTAAACTGAAACCATCAAATCAGAACCCTTACGACATTTGTTTCGAGGATGTCAAACTCAAGCACACATTTAACGATTATCCTTTTGAGCTTCAATTCTCTGTAACCCGACATTTTGGCCTTGGGTTGCATCCTCACAAATCGCAGGCCCGACCCCGCTTGCATTCTGATTTTAGGTTTTGGGTAATTTTTATCCAGAACCTAAGATATTCTCGATTATGGGGTGTGGGTCTGCACCACAATCTGGTCCACATCTGTGGACCTCTGCTGACAGGTCAGAGGATTCTTCTGTTTATTCTAATTCTGACCTGCTCATGTGAATTCTTCATTTCTTTTCTTTGTATAGTGTGCCTAGCTGAAGGCACTAAACTCAGCACATATACAGTTCTTTTTCATTTTCATCTCGGAGCGGACCCGATATCCACGTAATTCAGGTGCTTTCTACGCTTTTCCACTCTATTTTATGTCTTTTTAATACAATGAGGACATTGCATTAGATAGGCATGGGGGGATGGATATTTATCTTTGAATTCATTCGTCAGCTCCGTAGATTTGTTTTATTTAAAAAAAGAAAAAAAAAAAAATCAAAATTAGGAAAGAGAATTTGGGTTTCAGAAAATTTTCGATCTTAAGAAATACTATATTATGTTCTGAACACAAAGACCCTTCAGGTCTTTGGACTTAATCAGCCTATGTATCCACTAAAATGTGGATTTGTTTTTCGAGTTCTCGCCAACTTGAATTTTATTTTAATTGGAGTAAATAAGTTTGGGTGATAAGTACACGACTTATCAACCCGCCCTCTGATGTGAGGGAATTTTGAGTCTTAAGCATCTACACACTTTCTTTGCACTGACTCGTTGTTTGGCGATTTTAACGGAAATTGGGTAGCTAATGAACCTTCTAGGGTGATATGGCTGGCAAGTTATCGTGGGTAACAGCCCATAGGTAGGTTGTCCAGAGCCCAGTCACTGGACCTTTCTCTTTTTGCTGCCTTTAGGTAAATCTTAGACCAGGGAAGCCACCTACTTAAAAAAAAAAAAAAAAAAAAAATCAAAAAGGAGAAAAGAACAAAAAGAAATAAGCCACACTTCGCCGCACGAGTATGGCTGGCAAGTTGTCGGTGGTAACAGCTCATCGACCGGTTGTCCAGAACCCAGCTCAGAAAATGCACTAAAAATTCCCAAAACACTTAGGAAGAAGTGGAGAAGTAGAATAAACCGGGGAGATATACACTGGATTCACCCTTGTGTTGATCCCGTTAAAAAATAAAAGTAGGGAGAAAGCTACCGGTTGTAAAGATACACCTTTAGGCAGAATTCTTTTTGAGGTCACCTAGAGGCGTAGAAATCCGAAGTCCGTTTTAATTGCCGGTCAACGAGTCTATCACAATCACAATAAGATGCTTAAAACTTAGGGTTCTCATCAAATCTTGGGTGAGTTGAATGGCCGTAGAAAGCCACTCTTAAATCCTAAAATTTGAAAATCTAAAAAAGAGAGTAAAAATAGAAAAAGAAATTTTTCTTTGAATAAGGCGAGGCTTGAGGCGGTCTGCATTTTGGCTGATACTCGGGCACTGTTGTGTCTTTGAAAGTTCAGTTCTTAAGTAGACAATTTCTTAATGATTGAAAATAACTCAGGTCCAAATAATCTAACCTAATTCTTTTATAAATAGCATATAGTTTTTGCTAGGGACTAGCAAAAGATAGGCATGGGGGTATGATGTAAACACATTTACACTACTTAAAATGTCTATTTATGCATGTTCTTAAGCATAGGATTGCATTTCATGATATAAATATTGCATTACATGCATCATCTTGCATTTAGAGTAGTTTGAATAAAATGGAGGTTAATTGTCTCCTTTTATGTGCTTGGACAGGGCAAATATTTTATCGGGGCCTCGGATCAGAGATCCAACCGTATGGATATGATCAGGGCGACGATTGGAGTTCAACGACTCCAAGATCGCCCTAATCAGGCATCCGTAGCATCAGATAGAGACCGGGGAACCCTAGAAGATCAAGGGCCAGGATGGTGTAAATCCGCACTTCAGATGGAAAATCCGACCACACGGATGAATTCGGATCGACGATCGCAGTCGAACGACACAAAAATCGAGTCAATCCGACATCCGTGGCACCATCTACAACTTCCAGAAGATGGACGGCCAAGATGGCGCCACGTGGCGCCATCCCAGCCGCCCAATCGGCCGCAGGAGTCCTGTGAAGTCCGCGCAACGTCTCCTCTCCGCCGTTGGATCTCGATCCAACGGCTGCGGTCGCGCGCGTTTAAAAACGTCCGCGCGACCATTTCGCCCGCGTAGCGCAGCGGCGACGCAGCCGCGGGCGAAGCGGAGGTCGCGGGTTCGAGCCGCGGAGAGGGGGTCGAAGGCGCGGGCGAGCGGGCGCGCACGAGCGTCGGATGAAGATCCAACGGCCGCGCGCGCCCGATAGCGCCGACGCGCAATTGGACGCTCTGGTGGGCGCGCGATCGCACGCGGGCGGCGCGCTACGCAGCGGGCGCGGACGCGATCTAAGCCGTCCGATCTCGCGATCGGACGGCTGAGACGACGCGGACGTGCGTCTGCGTTACGCGCGCAGGCCAGCCGAGCGGGCGCGCGTGGCGCGGCGGCGACGGCGACGGCGGGGCTTTAGCGACGGTTTTATCCGTCACTAAAGACCCCTTATTTATTATTTTGAAGATGTAATGTCCATTTTGCCCCCACTCCTTGCAACTATAAAAGGAGACCCCCTCCATACGAAATTTTCATCCCTTCCTTCTCCTCTCTACCTCTCCAAAGCTCAAGAGAAGCTTGTCCCACACCCGGGATGCTTCTCGCGAGATAAAGTCCAAATTTTCGTCCCCCTTCGGAAGTGGATCCCGCGACGACGACGGCGTGCTGCTTCGTTCCCGTTCTTCTGCTTCGTCCTCCTTCGTCCCGCTTCGTTCTCCTTCGTCCAGGCGTCGTCCCGTCCGGCTCGTCCTCCAAGCGACCGTCGAGGAGGATTTCTCTCTCCCTATTCTTTTTACTGCTTTCTAGTATAGATTTACTGCTTTCTAGAGTAGTCTATTCGTCCTCCGAGCGATCGTCGAGGAGGACATTTCTCCCTCCATTCTTTTAATGCTTTCTAGAGTAATTGTTTTATATTTTCTAGTTGTAACGAATGAACTCTTTTATGATTAATTTCTTGTCTATTCTACATCTCATTTTAATTTCCATGTGTAGTATTCTTTCTCTCTCTCTTACTCCCTCTCTCTCTTTTATTTGTTGTAGATACTTAGATAGTTTAAATTGAATTTCTTGGTGACAAAATAAAAAGAAACGCGGAGTTTTTAAATCAAACGTTCGCCTCCCTGTGTTCGACCCGGAATTCTTATTTCGGTATAAATTTTATTTGTTGAACACGAATCCTTCGCTTTCGAACTACAACGACGGGTTTTTCAAAAAAACCAAACACGTTAGCGTAGATTCTCGCGCTCAACACATGGTCAATCTAGGATCTACCAAAAGTGTGATGGCTCTTGTCCCTACTAAGCGTTATCTCTTTCGTCGCAACTTTGACCATGCCCCCATGCTTCTTTGTATTGCTTCTACCTTGGTGGTCTATCTTAGGCCTTTCAAGTTTGAGAATATGTGGTTGAGCGATGGGCGCTTAGGATTTTGGTTAAAACCATTTGGCACTCCTCTAATTTCTCTTGCTCTGATCCTATTTCCAAGCTTTATTCTAAACTTCATATTGTTAAGAGGAGTCTCAAAAGCTAGAATAGATCGACTTCTGGTAATATCCACAAGATGGTTGAAAATCTTGAATCTCTCTATGCTGAGTTAGAATCCAGGCTCTCCCTTCACTGGGATCCTTCTACCGCTGCTAAGCTCAATGACACTTCTCTTCTCCTCGACAATGCCCTAGTAAAGCTCAATGACTTCTATCTTCAGAAATCTAAAATCAATTGGTTGAATCAAGGTGAAGGTTGCAACAAGTTCTTTTTTACTTCAATCAAAAGATGCTTTGCCAAATGTGCTAGAACTTCCCAAACCTCTTCTATTGGGGATGGCTCTTGGGATAGAGCAACCTCTCTTTCCTTTGATTATTTCAAAAGTCTGCTTTCTTCTTAGGGTGATATCAACGTTAACTCCTTTCTTGACACCATTCCCTCACTTCTCTCCTCCAATGATTGCACTACTTTAAGCCGCATTCCCACGGAGTTTGAAATTTTCGAGTCCCTTTCTAGCATGCCCTTGAACAAAACCCCAGGTCCTGATGGTTTCAATGCTGAATTTTTCTCTCACTTCTGGGACCTTGTTAAACTTGAGGTTGTTGAGGCTATTGACGTGCAAAAGACGTGTTTGTTTAAAAGGATCGTTATAGTTCGTGCTTGCAACGTTGATTTTAAAAGAAGAAACGGACGTGAGTCCGAGTGTCGATCACAGGGAGGCGTGAAAATCGAATTTTCTTTGTCACTTAATGTCACGAAGATAACGGGTTTTTGCTTGCGAGAAGAAGTGGTAGAAAAATGAGTGAGAGAGAGAGTAGGGTTAGAGTCTTTAAATCATAGCAATAACTCAAAGCAAGATGGAGAACAACATCAACACTATATTAAACATGTAAATCAAGTTTTACAAATACAACGGTAGCTAAATGCTTGAATAAAAAGGGAAGTGATGAGAACCTCATCATGAACCTTAACTAGCACAATCTAACCTAGATATTCGAGAAAAGGCTCCTACATAACTCATAGAAAGGCTTGACTCAGAGAATTCTGAGTTTAAGAAGAAAACAAGTCATAAGGGGTAAAAATGCAATTTCATTAACACAATCTGTAAACAGGGTAACTCAGGATCCAAACATAGGTCAAACTAACCTAATAAGAAGGAAAGTGGGATGATTTGATCCAACAAGGGCTACAGTAACTCCAAGGAATTAAATGACATTCTGTAACCCTAAAACAAATTCACTTCAATTCACGAGGTTTGAGGCAGAGTAAAAATCGACTAAACCTCTAAAATTTATATAAAAATAATCTCTAGGGCTTAGAACCTTCAATTTAGCCTTGGGAACCCATTTTGACCTACATTGAGAACCATGCTCAATTAATGATTTAATTTGGGTTCTTACGTAAATTGGCCAGTCAAAAATGGTCTGACCTAGAAATAAAATTCACCATTAGAATCTTTAGGTCCCATTTAGCCATGCATAAAAACTTGAACCTAAGATGAGACCTTCTTGACCGACTTTGCATTTTGGTCCTCATCTATTACTTTTTGACCCTCAACTTTCGAAACCCTTGCATTTTAGCCCCTAAGTTCTTCATCGTTCTTTGCATATAGGTCCCTCCTGCAAATCTCTGAGCAGTGCCATGCTCCAGCGACTTTGCGCCGAGCATGACGCCGCGCAGGGTGAAGGAGGCCACCTGCAAGTTGAACCGGGTGTTCCCTGCGATGTCTGTTGTCGCAGGGACACCGCCATGACGTCTGCCCTCGCCCACACCTTCCATGCGAACGCGCGGAAGGTATGGGTCGCAATTCCGACCACTCTCCTGCGAGGGAGGCACGTCGCCTCCCTGCGCTTACCCCTCCGCCTCCGCCTTTATAAGGACCAGCGTCGCCAGTCGACTCTGGCAGCTCGGTCCTGACGGAGAAAAACCCCCACCTTTCCTCTCTTCCCACTCCGGTAGAAACCCACCATCTCCGGCGACTCCTCCTCCTCCGTCTTGTCGCTCTGCTGCAATATCAGTAGCAGAGCCACCTTCGCCCGCTCTTCCCGCGTCGCGCCGTACCCAGCGCGCGCCCTCCCGCTCTCTTCCTCGCCGCCGCCCTCCCCCTCTGGGTATTTCTTTTCCGGCGACAGTCGATACGACTGCCGCCCTGCTCCGGCCCCTTCGTCCTTGTAATTAGGTCAGAACTATTCCCCATCTCCCCCTCTTTCTTTTCCTCACTGTCTTTCATTCAATTAACCCTCGACCGCTCCTGTCCACCGTCACCTTCCTCGTCTCCGGCCACCCTCCGACGAGACGCTCCCATCACTCCGCAGCCCCACACGCCTCGCCGTCCCTCATAGAACCTCCGCCTCATCACGATGAACAACCTCCGCCCACCCACTACCGCTCCACACCCCCACCACACTCCCCCGATCAGACCCATTTTTCCGGTCGCTTTCCGACCTCGCCCCGCCGCCAGACGCCGCCCCACGACCTGCTGCACCCTGCACCACCTTTGTCATGCCACGACGAAGGTCCCCCACTGATCTGATTAGGCCGAGAGGCCCCTTTTCGTGTCTGGCAGGTTCGACGCCCAGTCGCCATTGACGTTGCATTGAAGCAGCTCCACGGGTGCTCTAGGCTTCAGAACCCCAGGGCTCCAGGTGCTGCGAAGTCGAGAGGGTAGTGCGAAGGTAGCTAACCCAGCAATCAAAGCGAATAGAGCCTGCAGCTGAGGAAGAGAAGTTGCAGTCTGCTACGGGCGCGCGCGAGAAAAGTGCAGAGGATAGTCCCACATTGTGAGTTTACCAAACCCCGCAATAGTATAAGTTGATTTTGTGTTTTCTACTGGTTGCCTCCGAAAGCACTGGGGTGAGGTCCCTCACCTTACTCACGCATGCCTTGTCCGCGGTTTCACCTTGCGGATCTGGCGGGATCCGACCCGACCCTATCTGAGCACACTTCGCGCATCATCCACACACCGGTGCGCCTGGTCACGGGCACGAAACCCGACCCGATTACCCGCGGCTCTGAGAGAGCATCCTGTGAGTGGTTTACAGAGAGAGAGACGTGCGGGTAGAGGGACAGGGTAGGTTTTGCTCTTTGTGCAGGGACAGGGTGCGAGAGAAGAAGACCAAGGAAGAAGGAAGAAGGAGAAGGCCAAGGAAGAAGGAAGAAGAAGAAGAAGGAGAAGCACAAAGGAAGCACTGTAGCAGACACCACTTAAGCCGTCTGACTGAGAAATCAGACGACGGATGAAGCTCTACAGACAAAGCAAAGAAGAAGAAAAAGAAAAGAAAATGTGCCGCAGCTGAAAGAAAAGAGAAGAAGGAAGAAAGAAGAAGAAAAGAGAAGCAGATAAAGAGAGAAGAAGAAGAACTGAAGAAGATCAAGAACTGTGAAGAAAGAAAAGAGAAGAGAAAGAAGAGAAGAAGAAAAAGCCAAGAAACAAAATCTACTTCTCCCTCTCTCTTTTTCTCTCTCTTATTTTTGTAATAAAGAAGCATTGTACTTCTAGAATTCTAGTAGCTTCCTGAGTTCGACCTCGGAACAAAAACATTTCTGAGTAAAATTGTAATAGTGGCAATGACGACAAGCCGTAGCTAATTTATCTGTACCACAACGACATTACTATAATAAGAACAAACAAAAGACTAGCCACGGTCAAGATCGACATCACGGCCACTAGGAAGTAAAGCTAGATTAAAGGGAAAGAAAGAGAGAGAGAGGGGAGATGGTGAGGCGGCCACAGTGGTGGACGGAGACTCCGTTGACTACAAGAGAGGCTAAAGGGGGCTAGGATGATGTTACAACACTTTCTAAGTGAATTCAATGCTTTACATGGGTGGTTGGGAGGGGTTTATATAGGGAGAAGAGGTTTCCATTTTAAGTATGGGCTTTAGCGACATCCGGGACGTCGCTAAACCCATGCTATAAGTGTTGGTGAAGCCCCCTGCCCAACGGTCTCACGTGTGCCGTTCTTCACGTGCGATCCGTGTGCGCGCGCTGTGGACTATCCGATCGCAAATAGAACAGTTGAGATTGCTCGTGGGGCGTGCCTTTGGATCGCGCCTGCTGCGTTCGTGCCCCGCATGTCATCATGGGCATCTGCATCGGATGCGTGGGATTGTGCCACATCGCCTGTTGCTAGCCGCTTGATCGTGCATCGACGGTCGAAATTGCGTACCTCGATCCCGCCTTGATTTTGCACTGCAGTGGGCGCCTCGAACTCGAGCCCCACTATGCGGGGGTGAGGCGCGTACCGCTGCGCTATGCTTGCTGCTTCGTCGCGGAGATGCGGTGGTGGCGTGGTGCGGGCGGCTGTTGGATGAAGATCCAACGGTTGTGAGCTGCTCTGGCTGAGGTGCTAAGGCTGTGGGGAGCGAGGAGTGCGCTTCTCAAGATCGGAAGACTTAAAGTTGCGTTGTGCAGTGCAGTTGGTTGAAGGGTGCGGTGATGCGGACACGTGGCGGCCTTATGACCGTTGATCATCAGATCAAGGGTTAGAACTTCTTGGGCCAATTATGGGAGCTCTGGATGTTGGATTTAGCTGATTTTGAGTCCGTCGGACTCCGTTCATCGCTCTGAATCCATCCGTGCTATCCAATTGCTCATTTGAGGCCTGTTTTGACATGTACTTGTACAAATGGTTGTTAATAATGCACTATAAGCAATCTTGATGTGCAATGCATGTGATGCTCCTATTCCTATTTATGATGTATCCTCTGTGCATTTTGCCTTTAAGATCGTCCCCTTTTGACAGAATTAACATTGTAAAATGCAGTGTTATCACTTACTTTTTTACCTCTAGATCTGCTCCTAGGGCCTTCAACAACACATTCATCTCCTTAGTTCGCAAAACTCCATTGGCCTTGAACCTTTCCCATTATCACCCTCTTAGTCTCTGCAATGTCCTTTACAAAATTACCTCTGGGATTTTGGCTAACCATCTCTATCTCCTTCCCAAAATCATCTCCCCTGAGCAGATTGTTTTCATGAAAGGTAGACCTATCTATGATCACATCGCATCTACTTTTGAGCTCTTGCAATGTATTGATAGTAAATCTTTTGGCTCCAATGTCATTGTTCAGCTTGACCTGGAAAAAGCTTTTGACTGTGTTGAGTGGAGTGTTCTTTTCAAAGTTCTTCACCGCTTTGGCTTCTCTTCCGATAATATTTCTCTTATCAAAGCCTTCATGCAGCATCAAGGCTCCTCTGTTTTGGTGGATGGAAGCTCTTCAAAATTTTTCCCTATCTCTTGTGGTCTGAGGCAAGGAGATCCTATCTCTCCTTTCTTCTTTGATATTTTCATGGAACCTTTTATTCGGGGGATCAAGGAGCTTGCCTTCTTTGGTAAAATTCAACCTTATTCAATCAAAAGAGGTGTCTCCCCCCCCCCCCCCCCCCCCCCCCCCCCCCATCCTACCCTCCTCTATGCAAGTGATATTATTATATTTACAAATGGTAACATTTCTTCCATTCGCAATTTGGCTTCCTTCCTTTTGAGTCTTCTATGGGTCAATCTATCAGTCTCCCCAAAAGCTTCTGCTTTATGAGTAGACATTTTCCTCCTTCCTGTAGAGATCCCATTCTCTCTATTTTGTGCTTTAATTTGAGCTCCTTCCCTTTTACCCATCTTGGCTGTCCTATTTTTTCTAGTAGGACCAAGATCTCTTATTTTGGCCCCATCGTGGATAAGATAAGATCCAAACTTGCTAGTTAGAAGGCGCACCTCCTTTCTTCTACTACTAGACTTTTGCTTATCAAACATGTCTTGACCTCTACTACTATTCATACGCTTTCTGCCATTGAGGTTCCTAAGTTTGTTATTCAGAAACTCCATGCTCTTTTTGTTTACTTTTTTTGGGGTTCCTCTGATTTTAGCTCTTACCACCACTGGATTTCTTGGAGCTCTATCACGCATCCTTTTGACTTTGGTGGCCTTGGCATCCTTGAATTAAACCTTTTTATTAAGGTGCTGAGACTGAAGAGAGCTTGGAATATCTTTTTTGGTGACTCTTCCCATCATTCTTTTATGTGGGATCTTTTGCTTGGTTCCAACTCTGAATCCTCTCTCCCTCTTCGCTCTCATCTGCTTCTTCAAGCTCATAGGGAGCTAAAGCCTTTCATCCGTTGGGAGGTCCATGAGGGCTCCATTGACTTCTGGTATGATTTATGGATTGGTAACTCTCCTCTACACTCTCTCTTTCCTAAAGGCTCTACGCCCTCCTGAATCTCCGTTCGTAAAGCGCTCCCTTTGCTCTCTAGCACTTCTTTTCGCTCTGCCATTCCCCCTAATCTATTTGTCGAGATTTCTAGCCTCCAATTAGATGCTCTTAAGGACTTCTGATCTGGACTCTGACATCTTCTGGAATCTTTTCTGTCTCCTCTACTTATCAACTGACATTCCGCTCCTTCCTAAAGGACTCTTCTGTTATTTCCCTTTGGAATCTCAGTTTGCCTCTTAGAATTTCCCTTTTTATTTGGAAACTTCTTAAAGGCAGCCTCCCCACCGATGGTAATATCAAGAAGTTAGGGATTCCAATCGCCTCTAAATGTCTCTGCTGTCCTTCTAATCTTACGCTCGAAACTCTCCCTTATCTTTTCTCGGATAGTCATTTGGTTCGTGATATCTCCACCTGGACCTTCAAACAGAATTACCTGGGTTTCAAGGATCATTCCCTCTTTTTTGACATCATCTTGAACCCTTCCCATGCTTGTCGGCTCAAGTCAGTTCAGGGTTTGATTTACTTCATCTGGTTTAATGTTTAGTGGATCCGCAATTCTTTGAAGCATGATGATTTCAATCTTGCCAAGCTCCATCTTTTACTTGATAAGCATTGGAGGAATCTTCAAATGGCTAATTGGCTTAAGTCCTCTTGTCCCTCTTGCCTCTCCCTTAGCTGGGTTCACCCTGCTTAGGGTCTTAAAATCAATGTTGTTGCTTTTTTGGTGGGGGATCGTTGCAATTTTGGCTAGATTATTAGGAACTCTTCAGGGAATTTCATTATGGCTGCTATTGCTGGTCTTGTGGGTATCTCCTCTGAGGTTGTTCTCATTAGAGTCATCATCCATGTTATCTCCTACTTTTTTGATGCTTCTTTTTAGGTGGAAATGGATTCGATTTTTCTTTACTATTAGTGGTCTGGTAAGCTTCAGGTGGCATGGCAGATCAAAAGGTTCTTTGCTTCCCTTCTTTAGCGCTCCTTCATGATCCACTCCTCCTTCATTCATCCGCTTGTCAATGAGGCTACTTTCAAGATTGCGAGGCTTGGAGATGGCAACTGGCGATGTTTCTTTTCCTTAGATCAACTTCCTCTCAATGTAGGTATTATTAAATTTGATCATATTCATATGCCTTATATTGTTCACTTGTAACCCTTTGCTACTCCTTTACTTTATATATTAGGTCACGAGTTATGATCTTTTTTTTCATGTAAGGGACATATTTTGATCTAATCCTCCTTAACCCCCCCCCCCCCCATCTTTCTTGCCTCTTCGAACAAGGATGAATAAGATTGCTCATATTTAAACAAAAATTAATATATTTGACATCGATGCTACGAGAGTATGCTTATATCATGTTCTACTTGAAAACTTAATATTTCATGTGTAAAGGATGAGATGTTCGTTAAAAGTAAAATAAATAATTACATATATGTTTTAATTCATAATTAAATTATATCATACAAAATAAAAAGTTATCGATTTATTTAATTTAGAATCAAATTACATTAATATAAAATAAAAAAGTATCGATATATTTTAACTTACTATCGTATATTCTACTTTAAAAGTGCCGGTTACTTTTTTTAAGTAGCGGTAAATCCCCTGTATCGCGAGTATTTTTATATTTTGTCGTAACAAAACGTGCAATTGATTCATGCCTCGTGCCTTATTCCCATTTTTTTATTCATTATCATCACCAACAATAATGCAAACCACAACACATTATATTCAGGTTCTATGTACCAGTACGTGTCATACACTTCTGGCAGTTGTTAACACGTCGTCATCTCATTTTCTTCTTATCATGCACGACCAAGAGAGACAACTAAAATTTGACAAGGACGCGTCACCTCTTCGAGTTTTTATCCTGTCAAAAATTGCTGGAACATCTTATAACCTTTCATCAATTATGTTCCACACGAGCAACAACTCGTTCACCCACCAACAATCGATCAAAAGACAGCTAAATAGTCTAACAATTTACGATATATATATATATATATGCTCTCTAACTATAATACATGCACACTAGAAAAAAGATTTGGATCGTAATCAAATCTATATATATAGCGAAGCTTCACGCGGATTTGAGTCGCAACGTCAGTGTTTACACTACTGTTGAGTTATTATATATTTTTCTAAAATCGAGAGAAGCTTCTGGTCACCTGTCACGGGTGCCACTTTCGTTTCACTGTTCACGTCATCGAAAGGTAGTGTTTTTTTTTCTTTTTAAATTTTGCTCTCCGTCACCCTCCGCCTCTAGCGTTTGTGGTTTTGCATTTGTTTTTTCAGAGGTAGATAAAATAAATTTTCCTTTTCAACCCTTTTTTTTTCTTTTAAAATACGTAATATAGTTAAATTTTAATTATTTTTTAATTTTTTATCGATAGAAAATAAAAATATAATGTTTAAAAATAAAAAATTAAAATAAATTGATATATTCATTACAATATATTTTATAACATTTGATGTATTTTAATTTTTATATTTTTTTCTTTCATATTACCTGATTTACTTAAATTTTCAATTAATGTTACGAAAACTAACATGCACTGTTACGTGTTTAATTTGAATCGACGTGACGTTTGAAACCACCTCACATTGTATTTACTTTTTTTTTTTTTAATTACAATAATTTTTTAAGCGGTAAAATTTTGATATGCAATTTTAATTTTTTTATACTCTCGGCTAAGGATAGATCAAAAACTAGTTATATTGCAACAAGCTTAAACCCAGGTCGTGATTGCCGAAAGACTTAATTATAAGTAGAGGAGATTTCGATGTACAGTGCAATACAATATGTACGTATTTTATGCATGCAAGTTGTGTTTTACTTACGTATGAGGGAGCCCTACGGTCGGAACTGATTGATTAATTAGTAGCTACTCCCATTCTGCGACAATGCCAGCGGTGAGTACAGTGTTGTCACATCCCTGGAAAGGTTTGCGGTTTGTGATGATGAAGAAAGCAGCAGGATTGAGAAACGTAGCCAGTGGCCTGCAAGCAAGGAGGGTGGGGGAAGGGATTGCTGCGAGCAACAGCAGTTCTGTTGGTCGTCGCGTCTTGCAGGTACAGGATTCTCTACTGCACTGGAATCATTGCACCCACCTTCTCTCCCATCCCTCGGTGGTACCCAACAAAACTTCACTGCATAAGCTACTATTCCATCCTTCCTCCACCAAGTAGCCCTGGAGGGGACGAGGGGCCGAAAAAGGAGCTGCATGAATTTAATGTTGCTCTCACCCTAAAACGAGCAAAAGATATGGATTTGCCAACTGACCTGACATGGGATCTGGCCGTTGAGACTGGAGCATATAGATGCGCATGAAGTATATTCTTTCGTAGGTAGACTCAAACCTTTCGTTCCGCAAAGCTGCCATTATATCTGTTTATTTATGCGCTTTAATTTATAAGTTATCTCTGAAGGTTATCAAGTCGGAAAGAAGGACAGCCACAGCACATTTGATAATAACTTTCTTTTTAATATAGAATTCAAAATAACATCATCATTTAGCAACACTTTCCAAGCATTGACAACTCTTTCGTTCCAATACATTCTTGATAAAGAGTCTATGAGCTTTTTCAGTAGGCCATTGATCTTTCGATTTAGATTTTGCAAAACTTAAAATGTTGCTACCATTTTCCAAGAGCCACGTTTGGGGCCGGGCAAGAGATATTATCACCTAGAGTCATTATGGCACTGTTTGTTACGTCAGATACAGGATTTATCTAAAATTTGGTAAACTTTATTTTGTGGTGAAGTTATTTTGGAAGAAAAGTTTAAAATTTAGGATAAATTTATCCTGAGAATAGGGGTGAAATAAATTTATTCTTATTCTTATGAAATATAGTCTTCGCTTTCAAATATTTTTATTTATCTTATAACTTAATTTATATTTCATTTAAATATTAAAATTAATTTATCTTAAATTTATCCCTCGATTTTAATATTAATTACATATTTTATTTCATGAAATAAACAATACCTATGAGTTAGTTCGAATAATTAAAGGTTTGTTTATCTCGGGATTAGAAAATTAACGTTAAAAATGTAAAATTTAAATATGAAAAAATTACCAAATTAAAATCTATCTTGCTAATATTACTCAAAAATGATAATAGTAAAAATAAATGAAATTGATGTTATGAATGCTTAACTTAAGTTTTTACCGTATGAGTTAACTTCCAAAATAAATGAAATTTAACTTTTTTTTTTTTTTAAATTAACCTACCAAGTAAATTGATCTTAATATCTCATTTTTTTTCTGAGTCTATTTTTTTTCACATTTTTAATTTTAATTCTTTGCCGAATCAAATAAGGATTAAACTATCCACCGATACACGACGATTATCCCGAAGCTGTTATGCACATTAGCTTAAACCCAAACTTCACTACTTCCAAAGAGGGCGACACATAAGTGCCGCACCTACACCTTTGAAGGTGGTGGGTGTGACCGCGATGCAATCCTTTTTCCGTGGTTTTTGCGTGGCAGAGCACATGAGAAGCGCTGCCCCTTGCAGTATCTGTTTGTTCTTTACCCTTTGTTCACCCTCCATCGTTTCTTCGAGTTTTATGGCTTTATGGGTCAAAGGTCCATATGCCTTTTTCCAGTGAGTAGGAAATACACGAACCGGGGAATGTTAGGAAAGCTGCTTCCCTCTCATTTACTTCTCCTCCACCCAATACCTTGCCCTATATAAACGCTGCCACTTCCCACACCTTTCGTGGCCACTCTTACCTGTCCATATCTCTCTCTTTATCCCTCAAAGATAAGGAGAATACCATTTGAATCTCTTCCTTGCACGATGGCTTCCGCAGGGTTTTCCTATACAAGGATGGTGCCCACTTGCCCGCATCTACTCTGGCATAACGAAAGGTGCAACAGGAAAAACAAACTTAGATGGAAGCTTGGGAGAATCTACATTGCAATCTGGTGTTGGTGCTATCCTTGCTGAGCTATCTTCCTTTTCGTTTTCGTTTCTTTTTATCACTCCTTTTTTTCTTTTTTCTTGATCTTGCAAGACTTTTCTTCTGCGAATATTTTTTTTCTCCCGTCTGAAAACTTTCTTGTAGCCGCTCTCTATTACGTTCTTTTCGTTTTTTATCTTTACTCACGCTTATCCATCCTTCCATCTTTATTCTTCTTGTCTATTCCTCCTGAGCTTTGACTAGCCTTGAAATACTTCAATACGGTTGAGTTTTTTTCTTTTAATTTCTGGGATGTTTATGACAGTGTCTAGTGTCGTAAATGCAGTTGCACTGCCATTGTGTTCAGTTGTAAGCTTAATCTACATCAAAGATGACGTGCTTTGCATATATCTGATCTATATGATTTCACGCACGATTCCTTGTCTGTCTGTTCTGGATGGTCAGCTGCGAGATCGGTCTCACGATCTATCTATCTATCTATCCAAGACTCCTGGTTAACTCTCTGCTTCGATCTCACTTTCGGTATTCATGCAGTGAAATGTTACTGGTGTGACTTCATTAGCGTGGATCTGTGAGACGAATGTGTTATTCGTAATGATAACCTGATCATCTACTAACACGGTTATTAGTTATTACAGATTTATTCTTTTTATCCGTCGGTAGGAATATGGTAAGCATCCGATTTCTAGGAGGGATGCATTTCATGCATTCAATTCGATTCCCTAGTTGTTATTTACCATCTCGGTGTCTCATAATTGCGAGGATATTCCAAACTTGAAGTCTTGGAATATGGTTCCTTCGCGGTTAAAACAATTACTCCTGCAGTTTATGTGACACTTCTTGGTATGGAGATCAACTAATGTTCCCAAACCTAAGTCACTGGTTTGCGTTTGGGTTTCATTTTTAAACTCGTTGCATAGGATGTTTGCCAGTGACACCCACATCTATGGTGTATTTCCTGATCTTACTTGTGATAAAGTTTCGGTGATGTACTTTGGTTTCTCCCGTAAATTTGCGATCAGACGCACTTCGGCGACGAGTGTAATACAGCTATATATCCACGTGCATGGGCGTGTACAAAAGCTCAACCCACAGCTGCATGCATGCATGCGTTCACATACTGTCAATGGATGAGAAACAGTTGTTTGAGTACACTATGATTTACCCATCACATAAGTGCGTGCACCTCACTTGGATATATGCATCTCTGTGTACCCATGACTTGTTCTGCCTTTCATGTATCTCCAAAGGGAAGTTACGGGCCCATTTTTTTAACTGAATAAACGTAAGTCCAAACTTATTGCGATATGCTCGTCAATGTACGCCGTATGTTAGCTGAAGTCGATTAGATTTATAAGGTCGTTACTTGGAGAGTGAGTGGATGCATGGTTGTCTAAGTACGAGACAGATGGTTCTTTTGTTGGTACGATACTCTCATACAGGAAATCATACGCCCCCGAGTGCTTCTCTTCGAGATTGGCAACAAATTGAGGTTATTTGGCTTCTACTAAATTATGAGTGGCACAGGGATTTGGTTATTACTTCTGGTAGGAAAAGATCGACTTTTTGGATATGATTATATGTGATTTTGACGAGTTTGGTGAAGCTTCTCTCTGTATGTGCAAGCAAATTTGGATTCGGGTATTTGAATGGGTACAATAAAAGGAGTGGGACATCAATGGAGTCTTGAAACAATTATATAGTGTATTATGAATATCTCATGATCCATAGAGAATTGCAGGGTTGGTATGTAGATTACAAAGTTTAAGACTTCCGATTCTTCTAAGTTTGTAAAATATATGGCTACGGCATACGTGGTTCTGATTGATACAAGCTGAGATATTGCAAGATAGCGCACAGGAAGAGTGAAATTTTGTTTCGACTCCGTACATTTGCGGTACTAGTTGAGACCTTTTACACGCTTTTTTTTGTCATTTAGGTTCTGTCTGGTTATCTCTAATTTTAGAATTACGTGATTTCATAATTGGGATATAATTTTAGAATTAGTCAATTCTATCTATTCTTTGGTGGAATTATCTAATTTTTCTTATTTTTTTTTGTTTTTCAACCAATTTTCTTCCTATTTTACTAATTTATTCTATCAAACAAATATTTCAATTAAAATAAAACTTCCTAATTATTTTAGTTAAAATAAAACATGTCAACCAATCATTCGGGTGAAATAAAATTCTTAAATTTCTTTAATTCTCTTAATTTAATTTTTATTTTTTTAATAATATTTGTTTATCAAATAATATCTTGGGATTAGTTTACCATGTAGGTTGGCTAATTCAAGTTAGTAAAGTGATTAATGTTTTTGTTTACTTACAAATAAAGGTTAATTCTTGTTTATGTTTATTGAATGAGGATTATTTTGTGATGTGAAAGAGGGGTGTTTACTTAAAAATGAAGGTTAGAATGGAAGATAAGATAGTAAAAGATATTTATCTTTAGAATGATAGGTAAGTTAGTTGTGTTAATTTTTTATGTGCCAAAGAATGAAACGTTAGAGAGAAATGGGTCATTCAATACATTCGAATATGATATTTATAGGTTGAATTTTGTGGAAGAGATCAAGGAATCATTAAAAGATTTACCTTAGTTAGTAGGGTTGTTAATGGGAGATAACCTAACTCATGAGAGGAGAATAACTTATTCCATAAATGACACAAAGAATCAAAGATTAAATTGGATTAACAAATAGAAAAAGAAAATGATGTTCATCGAAAAATCAATGAAAAAATTTAAATAGCAAGTGAAGAAGAAAATATCTTCCATTACTCTCCAAATCTAAAAGGAATTTCCATCTCACAAGAGAAAATTCATACACGTGATAATCTTATTAGTATGCAAGTACATTAAAATCTAAATAAGATGAAAACTTCAATATAAACATAACATTAGATCAATTGTAGTAAATAATAACAAATAGTAACTTTGAAAATAATTTACAAATACAAAACTTATTCTACCGATAAGTAATAAAATAAGTTGTTACAAGAGCGAAGAGGGTGAAAAATGATAACTCGGTTAATTGGTCGCGAGGGAAATAGTGCTTTGAGGATAGAAAGAATAGGGGTTGAAACGAGGTTTAAGTCAATCTACTTCAAATCGGATAACCCATGTTAATAGTTCAAATACAGGTTGGATTATTTTTCTTGGTAAACAAGAGTTAATCCTAAGAAAAAAGGTTAACCCTCATTGTAAATTAAGCTTTAGGTGAGATGTGGGAGGCTTAACATATGATAACATGAGGATGATTTGAGAATTGATTTTCATCATAAAAGACTTCAAATCAATCTATGTCCATATATAGATTAACGCTAAGAGATCTCTCATCCACGACGGTTAAATAAGGGGAATATGTAATAACTGAAAGTTACTGATTGATCAGGTTTGACATATTCACATTATTGAGATATTTGATTCAAGAAAAGAATCTTCCTCTGTAGGTTTTAAGATTGAATAACAATCATCCTATATTAACTCACGAAATATCAAGAGTACTGATTTAATTTTAGAGTTAACATAAGATCTTCAAAAATTACTGTTTCAATTAAAAGAAGTACGAAAGATGACATTTTAACCTTCCAAAGCAAAGCAAATATAAAGGGAACATTAACTTTAGCTTGATGATTTCGAATAAATTAGTAAACGAAATCACGAAATTATTCCACTCCTCCATCAATAATTATTAAGCAACAAAAGGATGGAATCACATCACATGAAACTAATATCTCATTCATAATTTAACCCTTACTCAAATACGTTCATCAACGTAAGCTCCAAAACTTGAATGTCAAAAACTAACTTGAATCATACAAATTTGGAAATCTAAGCTTGAATCTTGTTTTCAATTCAATGAGAATCACCTTCAAGTAATTGATAAAGAGCCAGCAGTAAAATCGAGAAAGCCCCACCAAAGAATCGGCAAGTCCGTTGGAGTTAGAAATTTCAAATGACATGGACAGGAAAACTTAGTCCCCCAATTGAGCGCCCTGAATCTCTATTTACAGATTTCTATGCTATGAATTTTTCTCGAGGAGGCTCTCCTTCCAAAACTCCCATGCTGTTTTGGTTGATAGATTAAATACTTCACTCATCATTTAATTACGTTGAGTTAAATAAATTAAATGTAAAATAAAATTATTTTATTATTTTATAAAATAATTTTAATATATAAAAATATATAAAAATTAATTAATTAATTTTATTATTTATTTCATTTCTTTAACTTATTCTATAAATTTTTTCTCCCTGGCAAATGGGATCTCAATCGTTTGCCCGTCGGGGGCATCCCGAGCGGTGACGGGTCCACGCTAACTTTAGTAGCGAGGGGGAGCACCGTTCGAGTTTAGCTCTTGCTTTATCCAGTGAGAGGTGACGTGCAGGACATCCTCCACCCTGATGTTGCTATAGAATTACACCTGTTATCTTGGATCATCCAAACAAAAAGAAAACTCACATTTGTTTATCTCCAACCAACTCTTGCTATTTACTGGTCATTGGCGTCATTAATCGAGTTGATGTTGACGTGCCTCTTAGTTGTTATCCATAAGTTTGTTGCAATGAACCTGTCCAAGACGTCCAGAGTTAATTATTGTAATTTGTTGATTGTACCTACAAGAAATACTTTTGCACCTTACGCATCGGTTTTTTTTTTTTTTTTTTATACAGGTCGAGTAGCTTTTCCGAGTGAAGATGATCCCTTAGTCTAATGGCTTGCTCATACACTAATGTGTCGGCCCCAACGTATAAAATCTATTCAAGCATTGCCTGTGTTACAGGACGTGCCTATAATTGTTAGGTGGAGTGGATCCTTCTTCACTTACTGACTAATGAGGAGAGAAAGATTATCTCACGAGTCAGGTCCCACAAGAGATTCGACTGTTCGGTAAATAGTAAAAACTTGACATCATAGGACGAATCCATTTACCCGAATCCGTATACTCAGCATAATGACAAGTCGCCCTAGGTTTGGGTGACAACCTGCCGACAAGTTGGCTGCCGCAATTAAGAAGAAATTATGCGAAGGACGACATCGACTTATGAATGCATGTCGATTACTATGTGACATTTAATTTATAACAGGATCCTGAAATTGTGGGAACAGAAAAAGAGGCTTACAACTGAAGGAAGTCTATCCTATAAATATTGGGGGTGGACTAACTTTTAGGCTGGACGTGATTAGAGAGAGAGAGATACAGAGAGTTTGTACCATTCAACTATTGGTGAAAATTGAGAGTATCATCCTCCCTTTAGACGTATACCTTTCTTTGGTGGAATTAGATCATCAAACCTCGTGCGTGCATATATTCTTGGTGATTGTTTGTTGAATCGAGGTTCCTATTCTAAGGATCTCAATGGCAGGCACTCAAGCATAGCTTGACTATTGAGGCTGGTACTATCTTATTTCTTTGGACAAGAATCGATCCCTTCTCCCTCATGGGTATTGGGATGTATTTTTCTCTAACCTTAAGGCAGTTGGACACTTGTTTTTCACCCTATTGTGTTATGTGAGTTTTCTTGCATGTGTCAAAAAACTTTGATTTCAGTTACCATGGATTTTAGAGATTGTGAGAGATTGAGTTTCAAGATTTAGTTTAAATTTTGTGAGCCTTGATCTTAAGTTTGAACTAGAGTTATTTAAGTTACGAACCGATCTTCCTTTAGCTTAGTCACCTTCCTTTAGCCGAGTCCTAATCTCTTTATTTCAAGTTGTCCATCTTCTCGCATTTTATAGCCTTCTTACAAAAAAGTTTCAAGTTTATTAGCTATAAATCATCAAATTATTGAATATAAATTTGATGTCATTTTTACCCATCATTAATTATGTAACGTTATTTATTGAACATTATCTTAGGAAAAATGGAGCAATGTCCCATAATACGTTGCATTTCCATGTTAGAAGATTAATTTTAGAAAATATTTCACCATAAAATTGACCAACATGCTGATTAGATAATATATCACCAAAAGAATAGTCAAAGATATGAAGTTTAATGTTGGGGAAATGAACATATATAAGATCACCAAAGTATTTTTATAATATATGCGATATTTAATAACTTTATATGATTGATAATTTGTTTCTCTCATCAAAATCTAACAAGACGAGGTTTCGATTTGATTAAAAATAAATCTAATCAATAATTGTAATAAAATATAGTAAAATAATTATTTAATTTATTGTAGATATAATAGATCCTGATTGTAATTGTATTCTTTGATGGATGGAACATGTTGAAACAAAATCTCAATTGTGATTATATTTACTTTTTATGAAAAGATGTTGAAGCATAAAAGTTTTTGGAAATAACATTTCAAATTTGACATATATAGTCCGTAAGCCTTCCTTTTTTTTTTTTCTAAATAAGAAGATACAAGATGCAAATTTCATATGGAAGGTAAAACTCCCAACGTTCCTATAATGTTTCTCTTTAATATTTCTCATGTAAACGTACAAATAACTATAATACTATCTTGAGATTTAATTAAAATAAACAAGTTAGGTATAACGCGACATACCCTTTCGAAACTAATAAAGGCTAAAGCACCTAACAAAAGTGTAGATGAGAGTGCTACCAATGCGTAAATTGGGAGTAAAAATGCATGGATTTAGCATCCTAAGTCGGCCACACGGCTATATGTCTGTGGAGGGATCTAACTCTCAATTATTCATTAGAGCTTAAGGTGATATATAATGGGGAGATCACTCCTTTTTTTCGAATACAAAATATCTTTTTATTGGGGATTTTTCATCGCTCCAAATGCCAGTAATCATTTGATTTTTGTGGAGAGTTATACCCTATGTTGGTGTCTTTCTTGCTTGATGCCATCAAGATCGACGTAGTGTTGGATCATGGTGCTTGTTGAGGTGTGGCTCATCATAGTTAAAATACTAAGTTAAGGTAGAAAATACGTTAAACACTACTGAATTAACACATAAAATGGATTAAGTGTGGGAAATAATGAAAAAGACCTAAAACATCAATTTTGTGTCAAAAATGCGAAATTAGGTTATTAAATGAGGTATTCTATCTATTATTGTAGAATGATGATCCTTTTGCAATTAAACAAACATTTGAGTTCAAAACTATAAATTAAAAGCACAATTAATTTCCTTAATGTTCAATTAGGCTTAAATAAAAACTTGGTTGCATTTGGATATCATTAGGACCTTACATTAATAGTTTTACATTTAAGTCCTTTGCTCACAAACATTTATTCACATTAAAAACCTTTCAGGGACCTATTTGAAAATCCTAAGGATGGCTCTGCCAAACTTCTTCACCACTTATGGGTCTCAGCACAAAAACTCTACCCCTTCGCCCATAAGGGCTTCCTCGCAAATTCACCTTTACACCTGCTGCCGCACGATCTACCATAGCCAAGCGGAACCTGGCCAATCACGGTCGTCCATTCCTTGATCTCTTAATCTTGTGGCCCAGATTCATTCGAAGCTTCACGCGCTTCGGCGCGTGCAGTCACCTTTGTGCCCAGATCCTATCCAACGATCGCATTTTGATTTGGACCTCGCGTGCGCTCGCTATCCCATCTCCACCGCACATACCTTAAGTGCCTAATTGCACCACTATGGTGCCCTGCCCACTTAAGGAGCTCCCTGAGCTCACACGCAAAAGATCACCTCCCCACCTACTTTCTTGAGGCGATACCTTCGTCCTCTCCAACTCTCTTAACCCCTTCACTCGCCACATCTGTGATAGAGGTGTGGTTGTTCACCTCCAATTCCTTCTCGCCGCAAGGGATGATGTATGCCTGAGGATGACCCTAGAGCTCCACTACAGGGCTCTTCACTCGCTGGAGGTCTCCCCCATTCTTCCTCCTTAGCTGCCGGCTTTGGATCCAGGCAACCCCATTCCTCTTTTTAGATTATGATTTCCTGCATTTTAGATTAATTATAGTGCTAGTTAGAGTAATTTAGGAGTAGATTAGGTGTTAGAAATCAAAATTCTGATGATGGTTTAGTTTAGTTAGGAGTAGATTAGTGTAGATCTACTCCACTCTCTCTAATCAATTCAGATCAGTGAGGTGTTTTTCCACCGCCATTTCGACGTATACAACTTTCTCTTCGCTTCACGAATTGCTTCTGATTTTCCCTCGCAATTTTATTTATAATCCACCCTTACATCAAAGTCAAATTCAGATTTGAAGCCTTGGTTTTTAGATTTGAATTTGCACCTAAAAACCCACTTGGGGGGTCTCCCACTCACTCCATAAGTTCACAAAGACCCCCCGATCTGATTTGATTGTCTCAAATACCTCGATCATCTTTCAAGTTTTTAATGTCCAATCTTATGATTTGATGATCATTTGGTTTTACTGGATTCAATCGAGCTTTTTGAAGTTTTTAATCGCTTAATTAAGTGTCATGCAAAAAATCCAATGTTTTGGATTTGGCTTTTAATTTGTAAATGAGCATATACTTAATTTAAGTGTTATTTGGAGAGTTTGCCCAAGGAAAATCAGTAAAACTGATTTGAGGTCAAACGAGGACCCAATTGATTCTTAGTTAATCACTAGATTATCTTGAACACCAATCAATAGTGTTTAAGCAGATCAGATGATTAATCAGATATCAAATCACAGTAAAATCCCAAATCAGGGAAACATGGTTTTTGGTTATGCATAAAATTCAATTTGGGAAATTTTGTTCTGTAATGGATTTTCAGATTTTCAATGATGAATTTAAAAAGATTTTTAGGCATATCTACCGGAAGTGTTTTGTGGATTTAGTGTGCCTTAGATCAGACCTTCTTTGGCCTCATCTGAGCTGGATTTTAGAGATCAAAAGCAACAGCCATTCCTACTGAGATTGCAGCATCAGATTAGCTATTGAGTTTGGCAGTAACAGCAGCAGCTGTTGTTGCTGAATTGCAGCCAATGTCTGAACTGCTTGGAGTTTGAACTGGGAATTTTGGGATGGTTTTGAAGTTTAAATGGAGCTGACCTGTTTGATAGAGCTAGAACCTCATGTATCAAGCATTCATGTATTGTTATAGCTTAAAATTTGAATTGAATGTCATGATTTCTTGCTTAAATATCTCTGTCAGCTACTTGCTTTTATGTAAAATTGTCCAAACTGAATATTATTGAAAATCACAATAAAAATCAAGTTTAATTGCTTATACATGTTTCATGTAGTGTGCTGAGTGTTTTAACTGCTTTCCCAACCACTAGAAAGCTTTTTAGGGCCTTAGGTTTTTTTCAAAAACTCTTTAAAGGCCTTAACTTGTTAAACTTTGTAAATAAATAAAAATCATAAAAAATTCCAAAAAAAAAAAAACCTGTCTTAGCCAAGATTAGGTATATTTTTAGGTGTATGCCAGCTGATATAAAAGCAACAGTTCAGTATATCTTGAAACTTAATAAAAGAGTTAAACATCAAAAACACCAAAAGCATCTTCTTCTCTCTCATCTCATTCTTTCTCTCTCCTCCCTTATCTCTATTAAATATATAAAACTCATAAAAACCCTAAAAATACTACGTATACTATGTATATACTTAGTACATATAACTTAAATCTAATTTATAAGTAAATAGTGTATAATATGTATCAAATATCTATAAATAACCTATATATGTATTCTATATATTAAATTAAGTATTTAGGATAACTTAATGTAGATATAACTTTATTTTATTATTATATATTAATTTATATAACTTAAATGCATAATAACTAGGTAATTATATAAACATATTTAAATGTACATATCTATACCCAATACTGTACATACGTATTTATATATGTATTATGTATCATATAATGCCTGTAATGTAATTTAATTATATATATATAGTAAATAATTAATTTATCAAGTTCACTAGGTAATTTATTAAGTTAAAATGAAAAAAATTAGTAAATTAAGTTGATACTAAGATAATTTATATTGTATACTTGTAATAAATTATAATAAGCATTTTAAACTTATTTATATAATATTTATACTATATTTGAGTATTTATAGTTTATTTATAAGTATAACTAACTAAAACATGTATTTAAACCAAAATAAATTAAAATAAAGCTTATAAAATACCATAAAAATATGTATTAAATAATTTATTATGTATATTAGTACTGTATTAAGTCAATTGTATAATTTATTAACTAATTTATACTGTAATTAGCAAGTTAAACCTTAATTTAATGTGAACAAATTATAAACTTTAGCTAATTTAATTATATAATAAACTAACTTATTTATGTAAAGTAACTACATAATTATGTAGCCCTATGTAAGGGTTTTAAATTCCCATAATTTATTTTTAATTTATAATAAATTATGGCCCTCAATTCAAGGGCCAAAGTAAGCAAATCTGATAGCATCCTATGCGCACGTCAACGCCGGAGGGGCACTTTCTCTAACGCCACATCGATAGATGGCGAGTGGGCACAGCAACATATATGTTTTCTATGATTGCACCTTCTTAGTCATCAGATTCACTAGGCGCTAAACATACCTTTACAAACTCTCCTCTCTTTGATACGAGCATATGGCATGAGATTATGGTACGGTGCACTAGGCTGGGAGCCGTGCATTGTGCGTGGGTCTGTGTGGGTCCAATAACAAGCATTGAACCAGATTAAAATGCACCTAATAACAATTAGGGTGGCCCTAGTAGATGTTTGGTCTTACTCGAAAATGGGTGCTGTGTATCTCTCGAAAAGATCACCTGCCAATTAAATCAACTTTTGGGTTAAAAATCGATCTGAACCAGCTAATGAACCAACTGAGGAAGAGAGAAGACGACTGAGATTGACTAAGTGTTGAACTCCCCCTGTGCACGTGTGTTGTGTGTGCCTTAGTGTATACTGTGTATGTATAAGTGTCTGTGCGTATGTATATATGTATATATATATAAGTATATAATATATAATGTTTACTATATAAATAATATAATATAATGTATACTGTAATAGTATAGATGATGTATATAGATTAGCATAAGTTTTTGAGCTCTTATATGTATATATATAATACTAAGGGCTTTAGTGACGAATACATCTGTCACTGTATATATATATGTATGTTAGTATAAGTAGTTTTTACCTTAGGTAGTGTAAATATATTACTAAGGTTACACTAATGTTTATATATGTTACTGTACCTAGGATTATATGTTAGTATAGATAATAGTTTTTGCCTTATACTATGTATATAATTTTACTATGGTCTTAACGACACTTATATATGTTACTATATATATTATATATGTTACTATAGATGTTAGTATATTATAATAAGTTATTATAGTAAATATTATTAACTATTTTTGTACTTATACTTAGGTATTAACTATATTAGCTGTAAATAACTAACATAGAATAGTTGTACATAGTTTTTAATGCTTGTTTGTGTACATTTGTTTTCAAATATTGTAATGCATTTTAATTCATTTTTTTGTACATAATTAACCAACTTCTTTTATTGATTGGTTCTTTCATTCCTTTTTATAAATAAAATCAACATTTTTGGGATTAAAGAATGTTTTTGGATTTAGAGAGTGATGTATATCAATAACTGCCTCCTAGTGAATGACCTGGAATAAACCAGTAAAAATTATGTATATAAATAAAATTGATGAGACAATGGTTTGTATTTGTGATGTATACTACAACAACGACTTTTAAAATCCATTTTTAGTGCGAACCGATTGTCGACCGTCAGTACCTTAGTCTTCTGGGGGATCCCTCACTGCCTGAGGACTGGGTAGTCAAGTTGGATGTTCATTCTTGAGTGTTTTGAGGTAGGCAAACTAGCGGCTTGACTTCGGGTGATCTACTTGACATAGTGGTGTCATGACCCTGTCGTTGGAGGGCTTATTTTGTCTTTGGGTTGAGCTAGCTCTTCCTAGGATTTGCTTGGGCCTACTTGCCTCATGGGCTGGTCTCTGGTGAGCTTGACTCTCTTTCCTCTATTAGGTGCCCCCACTCTTGGAGTCTGCGTGAACCCTTTCCTTGTCTTGTCTTTTTCTCATTACAATCTTGCATCTTCTTGATTGGGATTAAATTGATGTCCCATGCTAGATGCCATTGTGGTTATCTGTCTTGAGCTTGGAAGAAAGCCTTCTTTAGACTTGCTTGACAAGCTCAATGGCCTTTCCTTAAGAGGTAAGGGATTGGCACCCTCTAAGTGGGGTGTATGCTGTTTCGCCTCGTGGGCAAAGGCTTCTTGCTTGGTTGCGCTGTCAGGTGGCCTAACGGACCAGGATAGGTATTCGATTGGTTGTAATATTTGCTCGGGCTTATAGCTTCAAATGGTGGTGGGTCTAGAAATTGTGGAAGGTTTTGGCACTCTTAGCCCATTAGGAGTTAGTACAGGGGTATGTCTGGTAGAGCCTTTCCATTCAATCGATTGTAGGTGACCACAAGTTTGTTGTACATTGGCTTTATTTTGCTAATTCTTCTTTGCTTTTTTGTAGCCTTCCTTGCCTTTGGGGTTGTATACCTTGAGAGGTTGTAGCCAAAGAAGAGGGGCACTAGCTCCTATGTTGGTGGGGAAGGGTGTATGTCGGTGAAACAAGTGGGAAGTAGCTTCCATTCTCGATCCATTGCGCTCCAGGTCTCTATGTTGGGGTGGCTGTGAGTTGATCCCCTAGGCATTGTACTTGTGTCCCCCTCTGGGGTAGGGTAGGTCCTAGTCCATCCGAGCCTAACTTAGTGGAGGAGGTAATATCCAAGCCCTTCAAGAGGTTGTTTCAAGGTAGGTTTGCGTGGATCAGTTGATTGACATTGAGGCATTTTCCATGGGTCAGACGACTGTTTCCTATTGAGTGGAGTGGGAGGCATTGAAAGAGTGGTCACTTGTGCCCCTAATGCTATCTTCCTTCCAACGTGGGGCATCCGAACTCTATATTCCCCGCCGTGCTAAGTTCTTAACCTCCAGGATGGGAGGCTTCCCAATCCTGTCCTTCTTAGGGTTTTCATCGTCTGGGCAAGAAAAATCAATGGCAACTCTTGGGTTGGTAGTGCCCAACCTCCCTTCTCACCTACCATTAGAAGGGGTGGGGCTTAAATCATGCCTGTCATGTCAGCTTCTCTGCCTTGAAATGTAGCAATAGTCTAATTATTGTCAATTGGCTGGTAGTTTTGGAGTGTTGCTCATGGCTAAAAGGTAGCTTGATAGCTTCATATTTGCAATATTCTTTACCATTGGTAACAACAACTATTGGATCATAATCATTACCAAGCCCATTTAATATAACAAAAATAAGTTGATCTTCATTAATTGATTTACCTCATATCTCTAGGTTTGTAGTGAGTTCACGAACTTTGTTCACATATTTAGTAACACTTAAATCATTTCTTTTAAGTTTATATAGTTACGATTGATATTGATGGACTCTAGATTTGGATTGAGTGGTGAAATATTTCTCAAGGAAGGCCTATACCTCCTTTAGTTACAGTAAGATTGAAAATCTTAGATTCGATAAATTCAGTCACAGAAGTAATTGACCAGCTCAAAGCAAGCTGGTCCCTATGCTTCCACTTATGATATGCCTCATTTTCACAGATGACATTTCCTTCAGGATCTGTGAATAGTTGTTCAGGAGTAAGATCTGAGCCATCAGCGACTCTAAACAAGTCGTATGCAGAGAGAATGGGCAAGAGTTGATCTTTTCCAAAGGCTATAATTGGTGGAGGATAGTTTAAAGGGTACACACCTGTGAATGGTGGAAGGAGGAAGGTGTGATCCTCCCAATGTGTCATAGGTTTGGTTTCTCCATGGTGGAGATTGATAAGGTGAGCGACAAGCTCTTTGTTTACTCTAATACCATATCTGGTATCATGAATCTCACGTTGAGAGAAAATGGCTAAAGCACTTCTCAACCCCTACTATGAGTCGTGTATATATAGAGGTAGAGAAGTTATTACAACAACATATAGGTTAGCATGCACACACCGACCTGCAGGGCCTTTGCACTTTAGCATAAAAGTTCTAGAAAGGTAATTAGGTACAAGGATTAGTCATAGATACTTATCCTTAATAGAACTTCATGTCAAACTCCACAAATCAAAAAGGAGAAAGGTTGAAGCATTCACCAAGTGCATTTGCTCGCTACATAGCCTTGCCGACTAACTTCACATCTACACGGTTAGGCTAATCTTCATTTCGGTGTCCCTTAGACTAATTGAAGGTAGTCGGTCATCATCTAGTTGGTAGCAAAATAATTGTCCTCAATTTAATTATTTTTTTAAAATTTGTATCATATAAATAATCTAAAATGACACATTCTAGTATATAACAACTTTAAAGAAATTAAGAAGCTGCCAGGGTGATTGCCCCGCTTGCCTCCCTGGCTCACTCCACTCCGCCCTGTGCGTAGGGAAGAAGCTATATGGACGGATATGCGACTTGGACTTGGGGGCGTCGCGGAGCTTGAAGGCTCCACCAAAGGATGATATGACCATTGCCAAACGGGGAAAACAAGCAGCTCGGGGCTCATCAATCTTTGGCTTTTGGGTTTTGGACGCTGGTGCCTGTACGCGAACCCTCTTCTGGCAAGCAATTGTGGAACATAAAAGCATTAAAAAATAATTTTCGCTGCAAACATCCGCAGTCATGGGTCCATGCAGAGGCTTCCCGCCAAAAGAGAGAGAGAGAGTGAGAGAGAGAGAGAGAGAGACATGCACGCAATATTTATATATGATTTCAGAGGAGGTTGTACGTACGCGTATTCGAGTTGCATGTGGGGTACGCAACGGACGCCTCAATCTTAATTCTCTATCTCAAGTAATTTGCAACGTTTTTAGGTGTACACTCAAAACATCTCGTGATAATTAATCAACAAACTAAATTGCACATTCACTACGTCGTTCAAACGAGGGTTACCTTGGCCATATGTATTTTATGATGGAGCGCATGACATATATATGCGAAGATGAATGTAGTAACAAAGATTAGCACACCAAGGTGGAAGGTCAAATGGGATTAAGCCAAAGTCAAAGTCTTACCATATAATTAACATATGTAATTATATAGCACGAAGGCTTCCACCTTAATTTACTCCAAGGTTCAACGCATTAGAATAATATGGCTTAGCATGCGTGGCCGTACCTTGGTCACAGATATCAAGGGGTCCTTTAGCACAGTACAAGAAGCCATGTGGCAACTTTGCGATCGAGCAGCACAGCCTGGTCATTCAAATGGTAACTCCATTGGGAAAGAAGGCCGGAGAGGTTGGATGCTGGAGGTGTTTCATGATCGGCATCTCCCAGGGAAATAAAAAACATTGATGGAAAAGATTGAGCTGGCAATATTTCTATTATAAGAAGCGCATCATGTATCCATCCTTTCCCATCAGACGATATGTGGATTTAATTGAATATGTGGACATTTCGTATTGCGACCCATCATCTCAAGCATGCATGGCTACCACCAAGGCATGTGATCGGATGCCTACGAAGGTTCCTTTTAGAATAATGGAAAACGGATTCCTTTCAAGTGTTTGTCCTAACAGGAAGGCTTAACTGGCTTCAATCGAACAAAAATTGTGCCCGTCAGCTCCATTCGCTGGAAGTTAATTAATATATGAAATGATATTGTTTGTCTTAAATTTTTAATCTAATGTAGGCAAATTGGGAAAAGATTGGTCATCTCACCGACCGCAGGAACAAAGGCTCGGACATTATTCGCTCTTATTAGAGTTACAAACCTCCAACATTCTACGATGCCTTCGTAGGCAAAACTGGATTTTGCTAATTAAGAATAGGTGACTTATCGTGGAAATTTGACTTGATGGATGTTCCCGTGCTGGCTTATGTAGAAATGCAATTTGGAAATAAATAATTCATTCTTGGGATATACAGCTTTTTGTCCAGCAGATAGAAATGGTTATCCTAATTACCAAACGAAAAAAAACTTCGTTTGTTTATTTGTTTGAATCGAATTAGAATGTAACTCAGTCTCTTTCAAACGCTAAATAAGTAGTCTCTCGCTCTCTCTGGAAAATTAACGTTATAATGCAAGACGTACGTACAAGCCAAAGGATCCAATATTGCTATAGCCTAAAATTCCCTAACCTGTTAGAGAAGAGGAGAAATTATCATAAAGTAAAAAATATCAAGTCCTAATCTAAGTGTCAAGTTGGATTACATCACGACATCGATGCTAAAGCTGGCTTAATTTAACATATATTGCTTTCGTACTTGATTTAAAATCTTGTTGGTTACTCTATCAAAATTTATGATCCATTTAGAGGGAGTACTTTAATCACAAAATTGGACCTTCTTAAGCAATTTTAGTCCTAAAGAAGATAGGTGCTTGAAGATCGGAGGGATCACCAGTTGCATCATTACCATATAGTTAGATATGTTCATAAGGCACATATACATCTTTGCGCTTTGGAAAGAAAAAGAAAGACATGTAAATATGCGAGTTCAAGCTTATCAGTGATGATCGACAAGACAAATCCTGTAACGAGGTAGTTCTAATTTATTACACATGGGCACCCTGCAAAAGAGTAGTGATTAATTTGCTACACATGGGGAGCCGCTCTTTGGTATTGACTTCTCGAACATTTGCACATGTTTCCACCTGTTAATTGGATTCGTAGTATCCTAATGCCCAACTCTACTTTCCTCCTACTACAACAGCGACAATGAAAAGGCCTCAAACTCAAATCAATCCGAATGAGAAGCCCACGTGCATGGGATTACATTACATGCAACAAATTGGCAATACATGACACGTACGAGCATCCAAACTCCCCTGCAAACCTTATTTCCACCTCTGCAATCAAGGGTTAATTTATTTAAAGTGCTATAAAATTTATATTTACAGATGCGTAACTTTCTTATTATTTACTTTATAAGAAGAACAAACAATTGTTCCCATTTACTTTGAAACAAGTATCAACATAAATAAAAGGACGTCAACAACACGTAACGTCAATGTGAACCTGTATTTTCTTTTTAAACTATAAATTTTAGAAGATGTTGTTAACCCACACAATAAGCTGAGGTTAACTCCATTTACATAGATTAACCCACTTAATACATTAGGCAGAGAGTAAGGCAATGCTCGGCATCAATTCTAACATGGTAATGCATGCGTGTACGTATATACACACACGTAGAGTGGCTGTATGTATGGACAGGATTGGTCTGATGATGGTGATGATGATCACACGTCCAATCCGACGTAAAGACTATTGCCATATAGGCATATGGGCTGCCAGGAGTACTGTTGGGAGGGTAGAAAACAAAGCAGAAGCCCTAAAAAATACCAGCCCCTCCCCTATACGTCTCTGCTGCCCACGGTTTCCTTGCTAATGCCCCGCCTTTTAACCGTGGGTCCACCGATCCCTCACGCATGCGTGTACAAAGTAATTTATGCAGAAATTTAGTGAGCTTTTTTTTTTAAATTTTTTTTCTTTTTTTCTTTTCCAATGTTCTTTCGGATAGAAAAGCGATAATCATATATATCTATCAAACGGGTCAAGTCACGTTTATATCAAAATGGATCATAGTTGGGTTGGATTGGATTCAATTCGTCTATTTAATAAATTTATTTATCTAAATTTAAATAGGATCAGATTATAATAATCAAATACGATTAGACTTATCTAACTCATTTAATTAAATATGTTAAATGAATTTGGATGAAGTTAAATGAATCCGGTGAGTTAAATGAATTTTAAATAAGTAAATAAGTTAAATGAATTTTAAATAGGTAAAATGAGTAGATGAGTTAATCTAATTTTAAATGGATGAATTTGGATAGATAAGTTAGATACTTAAATGAGTTAAATGGTTAAATTGAATAAATGAGTTAAATGAGGGGACAGAGGATTCGGGTAAAGAGATTTCTTATCAGGTTAAATAGGTACATATTATAAATCTGAATCTAATTTATTTATTAAATGAGTTAATCAAATTTAAACTTATTTATTGGTAACAAATTCAAATCCATTAATTAAATCGAATTCGAATTGATTTAAAGGAATTCGATTTTATTTGACGATCCTAATCATATATATATATATATATATATATATATGTATATATATATTAATTTTTAGCTTTGAACTAGCTCCAGGAGTATAAAAGTAAAAATTAAATAATCATTATATTACTCAAAGAATTATTATAAACCAAGTAAAAAAAAAAAGAAACATATATTATGATGTGGGGTGATTTCAATCAATATATTTTGATTATCTATCGGTTAAAAATGAAAGTATACTGATATGTTTTAACTTTTTATCGGGGGTAAATGAGATTTTACTTAAAAAGTAAAAAATACCTTTTCACCTATTGATTTTTGATTTATGGTAAAAATCACTTTTAAAGTGAAAAATTAATTATCATAAGTAAAAACTTACTTTACATATGTGTAAAACTAATTAAAAATAGAAATATATTGATGTGTTTTATTAAGTTACTCTTATCTAAAAAAAGATCTTAAATCCTAATCTAGAAAAGGAGATTTTTTTTTTATCTAATGTAAATACCACACTAATCATACCTATTACATACCAACATATTTTTTGCAACGTACATTTTTCTATTCTTATAAAAAAAAGAATTCTTAAATCCTAAAAAGGGAATTTTTTTATATTTAATTGGTATATTTTAATATTTTATAAGTGTAAAACAAAAATATATCTATTAAAAATTAAAATACATTTAGTGTAACATATATGAAAAAATTCTTAAATTTTTTTTATATTCAATCGATATATTTTAATTTTTTATCAATATAAAATTAAAACTTATCAATTAAAAATTAAAATATATTAATGTGTAACATGTACCGTGAGTGTGATATTTATATTAGATAAAGATATTTAGATATATTATAAATAGATTGATAAATAGAAGTTTGAGCTTTTCAGACAAAGAGAGAAAAAATGACAAATAATTAAAAAAAATCGGTTGCTGTCCTATGCAAAAAAGGTTAAAATGATTTTGATATATTTTAATTTTTTAATATTATAAAATAAAAATATATATAATTAAATTTGAAATATAATGATGCATAACATATACGTAGAAAAATCTTAAATCCTAATGGAGAAAGAAAGATTTCTTTTATACTCAATTAGTATATTTTAATTTTTTTATCAATGTAAAATTAAAATATATCAATTAAAAATCAAAATACATTAATTTGTAACATATACTATAAGTGTGCTATTTATATTAGATAAAAATATTTAGATATATTATAGATAGAGAAATAAAAGTTTGGGCTGTTAAAGATAAGAGAAGATAAATAAAATATATATATATATAGTTGCTGTCGGATGGAGAGAAAAGTTAAAAAAAATGTCGACAGTGTCCACTACAATAACCCTCTCCCCCGATCCCCATACGACGGTTCAATATATTTATAGATGTGGAGCTCTAGTTGCCATTTCTCTTGTTTTCGAGACGTGCGAAGGGACAATCACACGCACATGTGTGTGTTTATGTATATATATATATATATAACGAGAAAGGGGAGTATGTAATTGTTCTACGTAAGTTACATATACTAAATTTAAAATTTAAAAATTAAAATTATTTTATATAAATATATTATGTGTCAAAGAAGTGAATCTAACACATACATATTCACAATCCCCTCTCTTCGTTCTCTCTCTCTTTATATATATATATATATATATATATATATATATGAAAAAAAGAAAGCGGGTAAGTGATATGCGAGTAAACTTCGTACAAGTATATTAATATGTTACAAATGACATTTTAAATTTAAAATTTAAAGATTAAAATTATTTCATATGAATATATTATATATAAAATTTAAAATCAACCTGACTCTGGTAGCATATACATCTAATGTGATTTAATTTTGTGATACTTAAATTATAAAAAATAAATCTTCTTTGATATAATTATAAAAAATGAATCTTCTTTGATATGTATGTTAGGAATATTTAATTAATTTTAAATTTGATATATAATATTTTAAATTTAATCCCTAAATTTTCAATCTCTAGCCACGAGGTAAATCTTGCGATGGAGACTTGAACGGCCAGGAAAAATATCTGAGCAATCGTTCGTGCAGAATAAAATCCGCGCCACATTTCGAGTGGGAGATCGTATTTGTCCGTTCCAGAAATTCAACAAAAATGGGGGTGCAGGACCCATCCACGGACGGGATCCCCTGCTGGGATGAGAAGGAAGTAGCCAGATTTGTAGTCAGATTTTGCCTTTAGTCATCATTTTCTCAAATTATTGTGAGAAATGGCTTCCTCCAGTAATATCCCAAGTTAAAATTCACGTTTCCATTACCAAAATTACGGGACCCATCCTTTTCGGCGGACTCCACGTGCCCTTTTTGTCTTTTTGAATAAATTGAATGGCTAATATTTGCTTTAGCTTGGAATATTTAAATCATTGCTCAAATATTTTACCCACACCCCTTCTTAACGCACGTTTCAACACCCTCCCTCTTATACAATAAGACACACGCAACTATTAAGTCACATATCGGATTTTTAGTCTGATAGTAAGAAATGGACGGCGAGATTGAGAGGCTGTGAACTGAAGTGTTGCGGAGGTTGTGGGAAACCAGTGCCCATATTGGTCTCCTTCTTCTTCTTCTTCTTCTTCTCCTTCTTCTTCCTCCTCCTCCTCCTCCTTTTGATAGTAAAGGTAAAAAGAGGACGACGAATTTTTGATCCTTTTAATTACTAGACTACACGAGCTACGACAATCTCGCTTGGATATATAGAGGAAATTTTCGTGAGCAAACCTCTTCACATAGACTTAACCAGTTTGTAATGGTTGCCATTCTCAACGAAATACGAAGGATGAAGGTTTCCTTGATCAAGCTATATTCATATTCTTTAGATCGGTTTGCATTTGAATCTGCCTTTTTTTTCATTTTTTTTCTTAATTTTAACGGGACATCTCATTCCTGCATTACTTGGAGGCCCGTGGATGAGGTATTTGACTTTCCCTCAGTTTGCTCTGTTCTCACGATCACTAGTTGGTGGGCAAGATCAGGTGTTCTAACCTCCTATTAAACAAGGTACGTATCTCTCCCTTTAAAAAGAAAAAGTTAAAAAATCAAATGAGCTACATGCGCTGTTTCTTGGTTAATCACATGCACATCTTTAGTCAAAACTTCGTAGCAGTCTTCAGATTGTGCTCGTGCTCAGTTGGTGTCTACGCCTGACTCATGCAAGCATGGTTTCGAGCTTGAACCGCTGCTCTGCCTTATTTCGATGCAGTGCGCAGGGCACTACGCACGCTTCCCCGTAGTGAGGTGGCAAGGGTTCAGATCATTCAGAAAAAAAAAAGAAAGAAAAGAAAACGGTTCATTCTTTGCCTCTATGTTTAGCACATGCAAAACATTACTTTCGAGAAGTAGAGATCAATTGCTGACTGCTGCTCTAGTCACTGCCCACCCTTGATAACATTATGAAATAGAGAAACAAACTTAATTATGTCACTTTCCAAGATTGTTTCCAAATCCTCCCATTATCAAAGAATTATGCAAAGATATTAATTTTAATCGACAATGAAAATAACGAGATCGTGATTGAACAACAAAATAATTTAGACCTACCATTTGAGATCTAATATCTCCGAAACAGAAGAAACTAACCAACTAAAAGTTTGTTGAGTTTTTTGTCTCCAAGGGGTGAACTCATCTATGCATACGTGAGTGCCATTAGGGCTTGAGGTAAATTGTGGTGGTGTAGGAATTGAACCATCAATGATTCCAACCAAGTCATAAGCATAAACAATGGGGAGAAATTAAGTGCACCAAACGAACTAATTGGTGGATGTTAGTTTCTATGGCACGCCATGTTGAATTGTAGCAGGAATACGAGGAATCCCAGATAGCGATGGAAGTATAGAAGAGATAGAACCTGAGGAAGTTGCATTGTTGGAAGCCATGATAGTAAACTAAAATAAGCACATAACTAATTGTTGTGTTCAATCTTCTAGATGAAGGGAGAGAAGAACTTGGAGATCACCACTAGCTTCTTCTTGATGAGTTTCAATCCTTCGTAATATTGTAAGAATATGTCAAAGGAGTGATAGGATTTGCCGCAGTTGATGAAGAATATGCTAAAATTGGCCCTTGACTCACTGAAGAAAGCAATGATCATCTTGATGATCAGATCTGGACTACAACCACGATAGAGAAAAATTTTAGATAGATCTCAAGCTCTGATACCATCTTGAGTTGGATGAAATGGTTTGTATTCCTTATGTCTCTCAACCTTGATTAGGCTCATATTTATAGAATATAAAACATAGGAGGTCACTCTTCCTCTAAGCTCACCTCACAACATACTCTAACATCCCAATAGACTCGATACCTTATTCTGTTACAACCATATAGCTAACAATTTGAGATAATTAAATATTAGCTGCTACATTAACGAGGCATACATCTCAAATGACACATATACTATCCAAAAGGATATATGTGTTGTTGATCCAATGACTAAGAATAAAACTTGTGTATATCATTACCCTACGAAATATGCCGAGGGGGCATCCAAACACTCCTAACAGGAAACAAAGCTTCTGCTGGTTTTCTTTCTAATCGAATATCCAGTCAGCAAAGTTCAAATTTACTTCTCCCCCTTCCTCCGCGACACACACCTCCCCTCCATACGTCTCATATCACGAATGTAGACAGAGCCAAAGTTCCAATCGTTTCTTGAGAGGCACAAATAAGCAAAGCATCCAACAATGCCCTCCTACCGTCACAACCCCCAACTGCCACCATGGGTTGGCACATCCCTGCCTCCCACCGGAGGGCCCTGAGACCCATCTCTGTTCCTTTCTCCCCAAATGGGTAGAAGTATTACCCCCTATTTTATCCATTTACCACCACATATACAAAAGCATGCACATGGGCACCCTCCCTTATATATACACAGAACACCCGCGCTACCCCCTCCCTCCCACACACTGCACTCATTGCTTTCTTTCTTGGCCACCACTGCTATCTTCACCAATCACTGGGATGAAGAGGGGGTGCTTGGTCTCATGCGGCAGCAGAAGCAGGAGAGGGAGGAGGAGGGTTGCACAGAGGAAGAGGCATATGGTCATGGAGAGATCGGTGCTACTCGAGAAGCTCAGGGAGCTGGAGGAGATCGTTCCAGGGGGGAGTCATGAGCTGGGCGTGCAGGGTCTCCTGAGGAGGACATCGGAGTACATTGCTTTGCTAGAGCTCAAGGTGTTGTTGCTCAGATGTTGCTCTGCTTATATGTCATCTGACATATAAATATTGTTCCTTCCTTTCCATTCTTTGTTTTCTTTGCTATGTATGTCTATTCGGATTTGGGTTTGCATCCGAGGTAAGAGATCTATCTACCATGTGGCGTGTGTGCAAGTGTGTTGGGTGGGGGGGTTGATGATTGTAGTGGTTCGGAGATGGGAAGGGATTGGTTGGATTGGTTTAGGTGTTGCAACTTTCTACCATTTTGATGATGCAATGTTGGCTTGCTGTCCAACTGCTTTCTGAATGGCACTCGAAATTTGTTCACTCCCACTTTGCTCTAATGTCCTCTTGATGATTGGTTGTAATATTTTTCATCAAGCACTTGATTTCAAGGCATTTGGAAAGAACCACAACTGTGCCATTCTTTTAGCATCTATGGTGCGCGTAGGTCGCGCATTTGGAAATCACTTGTCTTATCTACGAGGGCGAAAAAGAGGCAATTGTTTGCTTAACGTGGTTAATTCTTGCTTGTAAGTACGAGTGTTTGGTTGTATGGCGAGAGAGAAATTAAAGAGAGAATGTAAGGAGATCCAAATACCAACATTCCTCAATTGTACGATGGAGTTCATAAAAGGAAAAATTGTGGTTCGTCCAATCCTTAGACTAATTTGCGGATCAAATGTGACCTTCTTATTAATGAGGTAGATAATATTATTACATAAACAAGCAATAAGTAAAAATTAAGCTCTTCTTCCCCATACGAGTTAATTTGAGAAAATATATCGTAAGATAAGATAATTAATGATATTGATGTGATATTAATTAGTAAATATTTATTTAATATTTAAATATTAATGTGAGTAGACTGATGAAATATTATAAATATATTTTAATTGAACGAGATGTAATGGAACAGAGGTTGAGAATAGGACTGTGGAGTAGCCGATGCCATCAGTCAAGATGTCTTATCAAGTCATATATGCGCTGTTGGCTCATGTTGGCCCTTTCTCTAGTCTTGGAACCTTGTCGGAAGTAATATCTCGAAGCTTTGTACATGACATTTGACCATGGAGTCTTGTACTTGCGAGGCTATTTGGATAGGATTAAGTGTTTAGCTCATGTTTCTTCAACATCGAATTTAGAATTTTATCTACTAGTCAGCCTATTTCTTTTCTTTCTCTACGAGTCTTGTACTTGCGAGGCTATTTCTCTTTATCTACTTCTCAGCCTAAATTAAATTCTTTTTAATTTATAATTTTTTTGTGCCAGCAAATCAGCGTAGCTAATAGGTTTTCTCGATTCGTGCATGTGATAAAATAGATAAGTTTTATACATTAAATTGGAGCCGCCGATCCGTGACCGCATCTATTTGGATCCTCTAGGTTCAACACCCTCTCTGTTTATTGTCTCAGTCCAGCACCAAAGTTCTTATGCTTCATCATTTTTCCTTTTCTTTTCCCAAAATGAAGTCATATTAAAAAATTTTAATAATGTTAAAACGTTTTGAGAGGAGGGATTCGGAAGAAATTCGTACTTAGGTTTAGTTTATTTAGAAGGCTAATCCTAGTAAATTGAGGTTGATTAGGTTTTTTAAGTGATCGAAGGGTTCAATTCAACGATTCAAAAATAAGCAATCGTAACTAGACAAGAGGGTTGATAATTGTTTGCACAAAATCGTCGATGTTTAGAAAGCGTGTCATAGGATAGTCGACAAATCATATAAAACACTTAAATTTATAAATTCAAAATCAATTTTCAGTTCGAGGTAATTTGTAAGAAGCAAAGATGACAATTCACTTCACTAATCGTAATTTACTTCAAAAAAATATGCAAATATGATCAAAATTTTACTCAAAATAAATTAGGATAGTATATTAATGAAATCAAGTATGAGAATGCAAAAAGATTAGGTTAAAATGGTGATTTGAATCACCAAATTAATCCTAATGTTTAATCTCATAATTATCTCAAATATTTCAACATTATTTCTCAACCATTTAAGAGTAATTTCTACATCAGCAGATGTATTAATCAGAATCAAAGCAAGTAGCTTATCAGACATCAAGACAAGGCTTTGGATGTCTTAAACCACCAGAGCTCACAAGGCATGAAGCCTTTCCTTAAGCCTCAGAGAACCAACACAGGCACAGTAGCAGTAGACTACCAATCAAAGGTGCAAGGGCCTCTTCAGCAACTAAGTGTTGAGAAAGAGGGTAGGCCTTACCTAGCAAAGCAAACCTCCCCTCTCTCAGATCAGACTAGACTTGGCTTCCCAGGTAAACAGACCCACAACCTAGACCGGCGAGGCATGAGTGCGGGCGAGGGCGTGGACAGGCACGTGAGTGAGTGCATGCTTAGGGGCGTGGAGGGACCTCACTCCTGTGTGTGCTGAGGCAAACAGCCGTATGCACTTTTTCCTTATATGCGCAGTTGGAGTTCTAGCCACACACGATGTGGCAATAAGATGGCACTTCCTTTTGCATGTAGTTGCAATCGAAGTTCTCTTCTGATTGAGGTTGACAGGAGCACTTGTTGCTTCAATTGAATGCCTGGAGCGAGTCTTGGAAGTGATCCATAGTAGCTGGAGGTGGGATTGAGGACAAACTTGGTCGGAAGACAGTAGATGAAGCTGGAGAAGGAGGAGGCGGTGATGGAGCTTCGGAGGTTACCTAAAAGGAGGTATACGGCCTCTCGGCCTTGTCAGAGCAATTCAGGAGATTTTCCTGAAGGTGGCGAGTGTGCTGGTGGGTGTAGCATGTGGTGCGAAGGTGTGTGCGTGCATGGCGATGGCGGAGAAGATTGTGAAGGTGGTGGGGGTTGGTGGGGTGTTTTGGTGGTCAATAGCCCTAGCGAGGTTAGGGCTTTTGATCATGGTGTGCTAGCGAAGCTTCTGGAGGTGGTGGCAGGTGGTTTGACTCAGTGGAGCGGGCGTGCGAGCTCGTCGAAGGTATGCCAGCACTGGGGAAGGCAACGGTGGGATGGGCGTAGCGGTGAGCAATCCTAAGTGCTGAAGGCGTAAAATGAGTCAGGGGAAGGGGAGGAGTTGAAGAGGAGTGGTTGCGGACGAAGTGAGAGCGGAGATGGCTCTGGCTATGATCGGTCGGCGTCGAAGACGAAAAAGCTCCGGAGATGAGGACAACGATGAGGAAGGGATTGGCGAGCTCCTCGCAGGTATAGCGAGGTGCGGAAGGAAAAGAGGAAGCTTTTCCTGCTGCCTATGGTATGTGGCAACAGGTGAGGAAGCCAGAGAGAGGCCGCCGGAGCGAGCTTGGAGCAAGCCGGAGCTAGAAGAAGGAGGTTTCTAGGCCGAGAACTCGCTAAGGACTAAGGCCTTGCGAGGACGATTCTTTTAAAGGTCCAAGGGCTGCTTCCAAGCTTGGGAAGAAGCTCAAGAAGCTCAAAATTTTGGAGAAGAAGATCCCTGAAATCCTTACGTTCTCATGACATTTAGGCCTTAAATCAAGGTCCAAGATGTGGATCAACTGATTGGGAAAGTTCTCAGGATCAATCCCTTCAATTTTGGAGGGATTTAGTCGAGAAATCAGGGAGAAATCCCAGATTGAAGGACAGATGATTTGGGTTCACACTGTTAATGGCGGTAGGGACCATTTTGAAGAAAACGACGAGAAGTTATGGAGCTAGATGCAAAGATTTCGAGGGGCTACGTTCTCTAAATTCAAAACACTGTCATGGCTGCCTCCACCACCCTCCAGAATGAAGGCAGCTTTAGGGATTTGACATACCTCCGAATCGCAGGCCGGAGCCCCTCGGTGAACCTCCAAAGGCGCTCATCCTCAGTGGCCACTGCTCTCGCTGCGAAGCGAAACAACTCTAGAAAACGCGTGCGGTATGCGCTCACGGTCATCATCCCCTAGCGGAGAGTGTGGAACTCCCGCCTCCTCTGGTCTTGCCATGTCTGAGAAAAGTACTGCTTGCAGAAGAGGGTGACAAACCGGTCCCAGGTCGGCTCGTCACTCTCCTGTCCCCTGACCGCCCTCCACCACCAGTGTGCCGTGCTCTTCAGCTGGTACGTGGCAAAGGCCACGCGGCACTCCACTGGGGGGCGAAGGGTGTCAAAAACCTTCTCGATCTTCTCGAGCCAGTCCTCCTCCTCGGTCAGGTCCTCATCCCCCTTGAAGGAGGGGGGCTTCAGCTTCCGGAACTGTCTGAAAAGCTCGAAGTGGCGCTGAAGTGGAGATGCTGGTGCACCTCCAGGTAAAGAAGCCTCGTGCGCAGAAGTGTTGGAGGAAGGTGGAGGCGGTGGCGGCCCATCCCCTCCCTCACGTCTAGCGCCACGTCTGTCGCGTGGTCCCACGGAGGACTCCCCTTTCGCAGCCCCAGGGAGAGGTGCTCGTGTCGGCGGGTAGAGCTCGTCTCGCATGATGCTCGGGAGTAGCGGCTGGTCTATTGAAACGTCGACCTCAACGCGCCCACCCCTCCGACCTCGTCCTCGGCCGCGCCCGCGACCTGCCTCGCTAGTCTCGCGTTGAGGTAACTCCTACAAGGAGACGCGAATACAGAACGGAAACACGTCAATACGAAACGATATCTAACGGAGAAGTCTAAGAACATATGTCAAAAGAAACGTTGTGGTTGCTACTTTAATTACAAACACGTGAATTTGTTATTTTCTAGTCAGTTGGTTCACTTCTCGGGACGACCTTGCTCTGATACCATCTTGTTACGACCCGATTCCCGAATCCCTACAAGACACGAGAATTGGACCGACTTGATTGATCCCAAGACCTAGTCGTCCAACGAGAAAGTAACCAAAATAACAGTAAAATAAACCACATTCCCCATGTATATAACTAACAGTAACAAATACAGCAGTAAAGAAAAAAACTACTACAGTATACACCACCACAACACTAAAGAAATAAACAGGTACATAAATATGATGCTTACAATAAAGGAGTACAGTGGTAACAGAAAAATACTCACTACAACAGAAGGAAAGGTATAGTGGGTACTACACAAGTAAAACTACTGGGCTCTACTAGGCTCAGCTCCCTCTGTAGCCGCCGGCTCTGGCTGCTCAACACCTGGTCCTGAAAGGGTGACAAAGGTGACACGTTAGCGAAATGTTGAGTACAGTGGCAACCAAAAGCTAAGAAAACAGTAAGGTGGACAGTAGCTGTTATATTTTTAATCTCTTTCTTTATTTTTCCATTTACTCATTATTGAATTATTTCTCAGATCTTTCTCTTGACCTTGAATGTTCCTCGTGGGAACGATCTTGATTGCAGTCTTTTCCGAAAAGTAGAAGTAACACGTAGTGCTCTCCTGGCCGAGAGAGTCCCCCGTGGTGGTCCTACCCTCAGTCAAACACCCCAAGGTCACTGACAGACGTAACGGTGACTACGACATGCGCGATAAACGCACGGTAGTTACCCCGCACTGGCACGCGGTCAGTCATTTCCGTTAACGGGTGCGCCCAAGTACAGCACGAAACCAGTATAGGGCAGAGCCCTCTTAGTAACAGGGGTCCAGCCCCTCCACTGTAACCAAACAGGGGTCTTGCCCCTCCATAGTCCGCGCACCCTTGCCTGACTACATTAGTTTGTCCAGTGGGCCTAACAAGTCGGTGTGGGAGGCTAGCAGAATCCCGGGGCCCGTGGGGTGGCTACTGCTCTCCCTACACTAGTAGCTCTCCTCGGTACTGTATACACGAGGGCCAAAAGTCGGTACAAAGTGGCCAGACCTAACCCCGGGTCCCTAGGGCGGCTAGCTCCACTCTGCACTAAACAGGGGGACAGTCGCTCTTCTTGGTACTCCGTACTCAAGGGCCAACTCACTTCCCCAATTCTATTCCATTCACTTCTCAGGTGCTCTACTCCTAATTCCCCGTAGGGTTTGTGCTCATTTTTCTTTAACTCAGCCAATTTAGGTTTCATCATTTCAGCTTTATATTCATATAGCTCATGTTCTCAACAATAATTATCCATCCATAAACAGGCAACTGTTAACCACTTACAGGCAGTTATCGTTTTCCCTTCTACTTTTTCAAGACTACAATATATATATATTCAATCTAATTTTCCAGTCCTAGGATTCATGCCATATCCTAGGATCTATCATTCAATCTAGTTTTTCAGTTCTAGGATTAATGCCATACCCTAGGATCTATCATTCAATCTAGTTTTTCAGTCCTAGGATTCATGCAATACCCTAGAATCTACTAATTATTTCACAAGTGCATAATTTTTGATAAATAATTAAAGGGGCCACTCTACTTGCAAAATCGAGAATACTGGGGGCATGATCCGCAAGCCTGCGTGCCTCCATAACCCCCAGTGCCGCAACGGAACGGGGTCCTAACACAGGGATCAATTACAAGGAGCTACTCAGAACATGATACAATTACTGTAAATAGGTAGAGGAACTAAATTTGAGAAGAACGAAACTTGAAACGCGGAAAACGAACTTCGAACGGACCCTAAACGGGTCAAAAATGATAAGTCTGCCCAAAATCAGACGTCTGGAATATCTCCCAGACGTCTTAAACGATGGCTTAGGTCATACCTTGATCCTGCGTGATCCTTCAGAAGTCCAGACTCCCGCTGAACCGTCTGGACTTAGTTTCCAGACGTCCAACTGTCACTCCGGACGTCTGGAGACCCTCTCCGTCGTCTGGTGCTGTGCCCAGATGTCCGATCTGTGTGGGAGGGCATGCCCTTGAGCCTTCCTGAACAAGACCTGCACACACACGTGATCGTCCTCAACATGAAATGAGGCAGAACTCCTTGGCGGGAAGGCTGCATGGCCGTACATGCGAAAGAAGAAGGGAAGGAAAAATATCGTACCTTTCAGGCGTTTGGACCTTCCTCCAGACGTCTCCTACGTCGTCTGGACGTATGTATAGACGTCTGATTCTGGGAAATTTTCCTAGAATCAGTACCTCCTCGCCCTGCGCCTGCAGTGCATGGCCGTGCCGCGCCGCGCTTGCCTGCTGCCTGAGCTACAGCAGCTCCTCCCTAACACCACGCTTCCGCTGTGCGCCCGCCGATCGGCCCTAGCTGCTCTGGCGAGCTCGCACCCTCGCGGTCTAGCTCTCTCCCTCTCGCAGCAGCCCCTCCTCCCCACGCACTCATAGCAGCAGCTGCTGCTACCCTCGCCCGCTCACTCTCACGCTGACAGGAAGAAGAAGAAGAAGGCGGTGGAGTGAGGGTGAGGGAGAGGAGAGGGGGGAAGTATTTGAAGGCTGCCGTGGGGAGAGAGAGAAAAAGGTGGCTGTGCCGGCAGGGAGGAAGGAAAGAGAAGAAGGAGGACGGCGATTCAGTCTGTGCACGCATGAGTGCAGATGCAAACCCGTACGTAGAAAAAATTGAATTCCAGACGTTTTACCAGACATCTGGACCAATTCCCAGACGTCTTAAATGACATTTGATGCCAGGGTTATAACAATGACCCTCAGATGATTTTGTTGGAGCATTTATCCATCAAAACCTGACTAAAAGTGACCAGTTAGGGCTTCTGATGGTGTTCTCATCAATAACCTTGTTCCACCATGAAGGGTGTATGTCTAGCAGGAGAAAGATGCTCCCAACCATTCACTAGTAAGAAATGGATTACAATCTCTCTTTTTCCCTATGATTACTTCAAGAAGGACCTCGAGGGCCTCTCTTAGCTATTTATAGTGTTGGGGTTGATTATGCTGTTGGATCTTCTGATTGGATATGTCCATTGTCAGACATGTATGTTGTCAGGCTATCAATTTCGACGGCTATGCCATCATTGTTGTTGTTATGGGCGTGTTGGACTTTTGCACCGTCTCCCTGTCATTGGTTGGTGCCAGGTTTTTTGGTGGGACAGGCTTATCCAGACCCGCCTATATCCGGATCTCCTTGGGTGGAGGCGGGTTGGACTTACCTGGTTACCTTACATAATGGTAGCTGAATCCCTTGTTGGGCATCTGCGAAGTTTGGTGTCCGAGGGCACTTTTTGCCCCTCATCATATTCCCCTTACTTTTTAGCTAACGAATACTGTTGAGAGAGTAATTAAAGTATTTAAAACTCCACTGTAGATGATGCCCCCAAATGGTTTCCTAACTTATTCATTAAAGTGGGGGAGCATTTGCCATCAAGCGGGAGTTGCAATTGTAGGCGGCTAAGGTGCCCTTAGTGTTGCTGTCTTTAGAGTGGAGTGGCGATTCTGTAGTAAAGAGGCTAGAGGCGAGATACGCCTTACTTTTTGCTGGTTGATAGGAAGTGGCTTGTTGGTAAAGGGAACGTAGGCAGGTGTGCCAGAGTTTATGCTAGCCTTAGGAGGCAACTTTTAGGTGCGGTCGCTTGTTTTACCGCCTGTCTTAAGGGGCGACTTCAGGGGTATTCGCCTGTTTCCCTGCCAGCCTTAAGAGGTAGCTTCCCGAGAGTAAGTATGACGTATGTGTCACCTTTCGCGAGTGATAGCCAATCATAGCGTGATTTGATTTTTGTCTTGTTGTATGGCAAGACCAGCATTAATTGCTGTCACGATGAGGCGTTAATGTTGTTCAAGATATGCGTGCATGAGCATTGATGTTGGTAATGATACTGAGGTATCCCTACCTTCGGGTAGAATATTTTGAAATCCGTGCTGTATCCGCGGGATTTCTTTTTCTGAGATTAATGTCCTGCAAGGGGGGAACTGCCCGCTATGAAGGTTATAAATAGGGGGTGTGGGGCGTCATTAATGCCCCGCCAACCCTTTTTGAGTGTTATTCGACACTGGTGCAGTCCCTTTCTTCTCAGGCAAGGTGTGAGGTGGTGCTGTTCTCAGAGCTTCTTTTCTCAACGAGTGTTGAAGATGCTGTCTGTCATGTCTGGGCTCACGGGCAAGGGTAAGTACGCCTCGACCCCGTCAGGCATCTCGCTTGAGATGAGGGACCTTTACAACTTTGCTTCAGACTTTCGTAGTGGTTCCGTCATTAAGGCATTCTTGAGTGAGTACGGAATCGATGGAGTTTCGTTTCGCCCCTATGGGTTGCAGATCCGCCTTTGCTCGGATGGGCCTAAGAACTCGTTCATCATTTGTAAATTTGCCATAGAATATAGCCTTCGGATACCTTTGAATCCATTCTTGTGTTCATTCCTTTGTTACTATCGCCTGGCCCCCACGCAACGTAGCCTCAATTGTTGGCCAGATTTATATGCCTTAACTATTATTTGCCTCCATTTGTTGATTGTCTCCAGTCGGGTCTGTTCCGCTTGCTTTTTGGGCTTATACCCCTTATGGTTAAAAAGGGCATGTAAAGACCCGATATGTTCTGAGCCCTTTAAGACGTTTGGATGGTCGGTCAGACGTCCAGACACATTCCCAGATATCTGGAAATTGAAAATTTGGTACGTGACTTCGCTTCTGCGCGCGGGCTGTGCGCAGACAGTACCACCCTTCTCTTTCTTCCCTCTTCTCTTCCCCCATCCGAACCCTAATGCACCCTTATAAAACCCTTCTTCTCCTCTTCCTTCCTTCCCCACTTCACCACAGCCACCCTCCTTTCTCCATCTCCACTGCAGCGAGGGGTGAGTGTGAGAGAGAGCGCGAGAGCGGGCGACGAGGAGGAGAGGCCGCGTAAGGAGAGGAGGAAGAGCTTGAGCTCGTGGGAGCTTGCCGGAGGACGCACGGCTGGAGCGGCACGTGTGGGAGGAGTTGCGCGTCGGGGGAGACGTCCCCGACACTTGTTGCAGCAGGTGCTGTAGACGAGGAGGTGAGGCCGCGGTCGCTCGCGGCGAGGGAGAGCAGCAGGTCATTCTGTTTTTGGGTTTCTCCTAAAATCAGACGTTTGGCATGACGTTCGGATGACGGAGTGGACGTCTGGTGAGGACACCGGACGTCTGAAAGCAGTATTTCGCGAAGGTACGTCCCTTTTGCGGATACGTCCATGCAGGCTTCATCGCAGCCTCGATCTGCTTGGCTAAAAGAGGTTGATTTTCCTGTCGCGTGCAGAGACAGCTTCGGGAAGGCACGGGGCACACCTTTCCACGCGATTCGGATGTCTAGACAGCTTACTAGACGGCTGGAAGCACTCCCAGACGTCCGGAGGAGAGGTCAGACGTTTGGAGTCGGGTCTAGAAGGTCAAGAAGAGGTTCTAGATGTTTGAGGTCGACGCAGATCCTGAGGTGAGTTTCTGGTTACTTTTAAGACATCTAGACCTTGTGCCAGACGTTTGATTTAGGTCTGCAGTCTTATTTTTGACCCGTTTAGGGTCCGTTTTACGCAAACAAGATATCGGTGTTTTCCTTGTGAGTTCCTCTACTTGTTAGAAGGCCTTTTATATTGTTCTGGATGCTCCATTGTGGTATGTTCCTTGGTATAGGACTTCGATCAGTTGCGGGTTCGGGGCTTGCTGAGTCACGTGAGCCTGCCGTTTGAGCCCTCAATACTCCCAGGTCGTCTGGTAGAGTGGTTTCCCCCTATTTTAATTATAAAACCTGAATGCATATGTGAAATTGGATAATTAGAAACTTAGGATGTGGCATGAATCCTAGGACGAGAAGTAATTGCACTGTTTGTATGTGTGTTTAAAATTGCAATCTTAAATGAATGAATAGAAATGTGAACAACTGCCTATTAACAAACAAGAGTTACTTGTGAAATATGAAATGCCTGTACTAGTTAAACAGTTACTTATGGCATTACTTGTATATGTAAATGATGGAAATATGAGTTGCATGTGTATAATTCGAGAATGGAAATGTGAATGATGAAACCTGGTATGGAATGACATGAGAAATATGAGCATGAACCCTACAGGGAATTAGGAGTAGAGCTCCTGTGAATAAATGGAATGGATCTGGAAATGTGAGTGGGAAGTGTGCTGGCCCTTGAGTATGTGGTACCAAGGAGAGTGACTGTCCCCTGTTTAGTGTAGAGCGGAGCTAGCCGCCCTTGGGTTGGGATCCAAGGTTAGGATTGGCCACTCTACACTGACTTCTTGGCCCTCGTGTACACTGTACCGGGGAGAGCTACTAGTGTAGGGAGAGAGCTAGCCACCCCATAGGACCCGGGGTTCAACTAGCCACCCTACATAGACTTGTTAGGCCCACTAGGCAAACCAAGGTAGTCAGACGAGGGTGTGTGGACTGTGGAGGGGCTAGGCCTTATAATGTTCCGTGCTATACTTTAGGCGTACCCGTTAGTGGAAACGACTGACCGTGTGCTAGTGCAGGGTAGCTACCCGTGCGCTTCTCGCGTGTGCCGTAGTCACTACTACGTCTGTCCATGACCTTGGGGTGGTTGACTAGGTGTAGGATCACCATGGGGGACTCTCCTAGCCAGGAGAGCACCACGTGTGTCTTCTACTTTTCGGAAAAGACTGCAATCAAGATCGTTCCCACGAGGAACATTCGAGATTAAGAAAGAGATCTGAAAAATAAACCAATAGGGGAAAAGGAATAACTTGTGAAATAAAGTAGATGGAATAAGTAGTTTACCTGCTAGCTTTTACTGCTTTAGTTAGTTGGTTACCAGTCTACTTAGCGTTCGCTGACTTCGTTTACTCATAACCCTTTTCAGGTCCAGGTGTTGAGCAGCCCGAGTCACCGGCTGCAGAGGGTGCTGGGCCCAGTCGAGCCCAGCAGTAGTCTTCCTGTTGTAGTATTTTCTTTTGTTAGTGAGTTCAGACTCTTGTTGCCGTTTACGTTTCTATACTTTATTTCCGTTTTACTGTTGTGGTGGTGATATGTACTGTTAGCAGCTTTTACTTCTTTTACTGCTTGTACTCTGTTATTGTTAGTTACTTAGCATAGTGAATGTGGTTTACTTTCCTGCTTTTTGGTTATTTGTTGTTGGACGACTGGGTCTTGGGATTAGTTGAGTCGAGCCGATCTCGGGTCCTGTAGGGATTCGAGAATCGGGTCGTAATAGGGCAAGCCCCTGTCAGGTACTTATATGCTGTGTAGTCGACATACAAAGTACCAGATAGTTGATCTGCCCAACAGTCTGAAGGGGTAGGATCGCCATTTCTTCTTTGTCTTCCATGAATAGAGTCAAGGCGTCCCTTACACCTGGCAAGGCCCGTTTGATAAAGTCCAGCCACCTAAGCCCGAGGAACTTGATTCGGCTACTTAGGCGGATGCCAATAGGATTGTTAACGTTGGGTCGATTGCTTGCTCGGAGCTCAAGCGGGAAGACGTCCAGGCGGCTTTGTGGGGGGTTGCGGATTCCTTTCCCATGCCATGTAAGTGGGGGGTAGGTAATAGCTTTAGAATGCGTATTCTCCTCGCTCGTTACTTATTCTCTTGACGTTTCTATTTTTCCGTTGCAGCCTTTGGTCGGTTTGCTCAGCAGGACACTCCCAGGTGTCAAGGTAGCGGTTCCTCCCACCATTGGTTGCATCATGGGGAGGAGAGGCCTGTGAGGTAGAGTGAGGGGAGCCAGTCCTCCTGCTCCAAGGTGCCCAAAAGGAAGGAAGCGGAGGGGAGCGAGGAGAAGGTGGAGGCTCCTCTCAAGTGCATGAAGAGTGGTTCGAGTAGTTGATGTCACGACGTCCGGTTCGTACTAAAAGGGGTTTTAAAATGTCGTTGTTGTAGCATATGTCACAAATACAAACCGTTGTTGCGTCAATTTTATTTATATACTTAATTTTTACTGGTTTATTCTAGGTCGTTCACTGGGAGGTAGTTATTGATATACATCACTTTCTAAGTCTAAACATATTCTTTAATTCTAAAAAATGTTGATTTTATTTATAGGAATGAATGAAAGAATTAATGAATAGAAGAATTTGGTTAATTATGTACATAAGAATGAATTAAAACTCACTACAATGCTTAAAAACAAATGTACACAAACAAACATAAAAAACTATTTACAACTATTCTATGTTAGTTATTTACAGTTAATGTAATTAATACCTAAGTATAGGTACAGAAATAGTTATTATAACATACTAATATCTACAGTAACATATATAATATATACAATAACATACATAAGTGTCGCTAAAACCTTAGTAAACTATATACATAACATAAGGCAAAAACTATTATCTATACTAACACATAATCCTATGTACATGAACATATATAAACATTAGTGTAGCGTTAGTAACATATTTACACTTACTAAGGCAAAAACTACTTACACTAACATACATATATATGTACTGACAGATGTATTCGTCACTAAAGCCCTTAGTATTATATACATACATATAAGAGCTCAAACACTTATACTAATCTATATACACTATCTATACTATTAGATTATACATTATATTATTTATATAGGTATACATTATATGTTATATACTTATACACATATACAGATAAACACACACACACACACATATACACACTACTCATGCCCATAACACACACACACACACTCAACTTACTCAACACACACAGCTCACACTAACACAACACACACTATGGGACAAGCACACAGGGGCGACACTTAGCCAAATTCTCAAGCCTCTTCTCTTCTCTTTAGACTGGTTCTCAACCAGTTTAGACCAACTTTTAACCCAAAAATGGGTTTAATTGGCAGGCGACTTTTTCGAGGGATACACAGCACCCATTACAGGGTGGGACCAGACCTCTACTAGAGCAACCCTTATTTTCATTAGGTGCATTTTTATCCGATTTGTCTCATTACTGGGCCCATACAGGCCTACGCACAGTGCACGGCCCCCGATCCAGTGCATCGCACACCACAGTCTAATGCCATATACTCGAATCATGTTCAGTGGGATAGAGATGGGTAATGTGTATGTTATTTGGTGCCTGGCACTTGTTGATTGAAGTGGCCACATCACAAATTCATTAAACCTTGCTGTGCTTGTGCTTAAACTACCAATGTGGGGCTATCTGAAAGTGCCCCTCAAGCGCTGCTGTGCACTAGATGCAGTCCTGATTTGCTTGCTTTGACCCTCGAATTGAGGGTCATAATTTATTATAAATTAAAAATAAATTATGGGATTTTAAAGCCCTTACATAGGGCAACATAATTATGTAGTTACTTTACATGAATAAGTTAGTTTATTAAATAATTAAATTAGTTAAAGTTTACAATTTATAAACATTAAATTAAGGTTCCTCTGATTTTCAGTATGATATAAATAAGTATAAGTATGATATAAATAAGTTGAAAATACAATTCCTCTGATTTTCTCTCCACCAGAACAGCCAGGATTGCCACCTGAGCGTGAGATCGAGTTTGAGATCTCACTAGTACCAGAACTGGCCCCATCTCTACTGCACCATATAAGATGGCCCCACTTGAGCTATAAGAGCTCAAGTCTCAGTTACAGGATCTTCTGGAGAAGGGCTTTGTGAGGCCCAGTGCATCTCCATGGGGAGCTCCTGTCTTGTTTGTGAAGAAGAAGGATGGTACCCTTCGGCTGTGCGTTGATTACAGACAGCTGAACCGGGTCACCATTAAGAACAAGTATCCATTGCCTCATATTGGTGACCTTTTCGACTAGCTGAGAGACACCACAGTATTCTCCAAGATAGATCTGAGGTTGGGTTACCATCAGTTGAGAATGAGGGTGACCTACGTCGACAAGACAACCTTCCCCATGCGATATGATCACTATGAGTTCTTGGTCATGCCATTTGGGCTGACCAACGCCCCCGCCGCCTTCATGAATCTAATGAACCGCGTCTTCTGGCCGTACCATTGATGACGTGGTAGTATTCATTGATGACGTGCTTGTCTAGTCTTAGGATCAGGCACAGCATGGACAACATCTCTGCATTGTCCTGGACACTTTGAGACGGCATAGGCTGTATGCCAAGTAAAACAAGTGCGAGTTCTGGTTGAGACAAGTTACCTTCTTAGGCCATGTGATCTCGGGAGACGGGTTGGTAGAGGATCCGACCAAGGTTGAGGCTGTCCTCAGGTAGGAGAGGCTGCATACAGTGACAGAGATGCGCAGTTTCTTGGGGCTAGCAGGCTACTATAGGCAGTTTATCCGAGGTTTCTCGTAGTTTGCATGTCTCATGACTTAGTTGACCCGGAAAGACATGCCCTTCTCCTGGACAGACGAATGTGAGTCATGCTCTCAGAAGTTGAAGGAGAGGCTGACTTCAGCTCACCATCCCAGACAGTAGTGGTGGAATCGTGGTCTACTCTGATGCCTCGTTGCATACGAATGTGACTCATGTAGTGGGGCCACGTTGTCGCTTATGCTTCGCGGCAACTAAGGCCCTATGAGCACAACTACGCTACCCATGACTTGGAGCTGGCAGTTGTTATCTTCGCGTTGAAGACATGGAGACACTACTTGTACGGAGAGACGGTCGAGATCTTTACTGATCATAAGAGCCTCAGATATCTGTTTGATCAGAAGGAGCTCAACATGAGATAGAGACGCTGGTTAGAGCTCCTGAAGGACTACGACTGCAGCATCTCCTACCATCCAGGGAAGGCCAATGTGATGGCAGACACTTTGAGCAGGAAGGTGCCCGCCCACTTGGCTTGTCTACAAGCACAGAGTTGAAGACTCCTTGAGGAGGTGAGTCGTTGGCGACCCTAGGAATCACAGAGATTCTGCGGGGCAGTGATAATGGAGAGGTAGGCACGACCAGAGTGGATAGATCGTATTGTTACTGAACAGATGACGGACCCATACTTGTAGACACTGCGCGACCGGGTATTGATAGGGAACCCAGGAGAGTTCTCTTTCACTAACGGAGTCCCGCGCATGAGGGGACGTTTGTGCGTTCCTAGAGACGAGGAGTTGTTGAGAGAGTTCTTGACTGAGGCATACAGGTCCAGATTCACCATGCATCTCCGGAGAACGAAGACGTACCACGACCTACAACGTGATTTCTGGTGGAGGGGGATGAAGCGGGATGTTGGTAGTTTTATTTAACAGTGCATGGTACGCCAGCAGGTGAAGGCGGAGCATCAGAGGCCTACAGGGCCGTTATAGCCACTTCCCATGCCAGAGTGGAAGTGGGAGAGTGTCACTATGGATCTGGTAGTGGGGTTACCTATGGCACAGCGAGGACACGATGCAGTCTGTGTGATAGTGGACAGCTTAACGAAGACGGCACAGTTTCTACCGATCCGAGTCACTTTTGGACTAGTTCAGTTGGCAGAGCGCTACATTCGAGATGTAGTGCGCCTTCATGGAGTCCCTCACGACATTATTTCAAATAGAGACACTCATTTCACTTCCCAGTTCCGGGAAGAGTTTCAGTGGGCTTTAGGGACTAGTCTGAGGTTTAGTACAGCCTACCATCCCAAGATCGATGGACAGTCGGAGTGCACCATTCAGACCTTCGAGGATCTCCTACGCGCTTGTGTGCTAGACTGGAGAGGCTCCTGGGAGGAGCATTTGCCCCTGACAGAATTTGCATACAACAACAGCTACCACTCAAACATCAGCATGGCACCGTATGAGGCTCTATACGGGAGGTGTACTACTCCCTGGAGTTGGGTTGAGGTGGGGACCAAGTGGGAAGTTGGTCCCAGGCTGATACACCAGAGTCAGGAGGTGATTGAGCAGATCCACAGACGACCCCGTACTGTCAGGAGTAGGCAAAAGAGTTACGCTGACCTGAAGCGTAGGGAGGTAGGATTTGAGGTTGGAGATCAAGTCTTCCTTCGTGTTTTGCCTATGAAGGGCTTACAGCGGTTTGAGGTGAGAGGGAAGCTCGCGCTGAGGTTTGTAGGGCCTTTTGAGGTCTTGTATCTGGTAGGACTCGTTTCTTACCAACTTACTCTTCCTCCCCAGCTCTTTGGAGTGCACGACGTGCTCCACGTGTCCGACCTCAGGAAATACATCGCAAACCCTAGCCATGTTCTGAGCAATGAGAACATTGAGGAGGGGAATGACCTAACCTACCCTAGGAGGCCAATACAGAAACTAGATAGAGCCGTTTAGAGTCTGAGGCAGAAAATGGTACCCCTGGTGAATGTCTTATGGAGAAGCCAGCGGTACGAGAAAGCCACTTGGGAGCCTGAGGTGGTGATGCAGGAGAAATACCCAGAGCTTTTCGAGGGTGAGTCGTTTCTGACCAACTTTGATCCTCTTTAAGTTTGTTATCCACATTTACGTTTTTTTTTTTACCCTAGTTAGCTCATGTTTTGGGGATGAAACTTCTTTTAAATTTGTTATGTTGAAATGACCCTTCCCAAGGGTTGTTTGGCATTTTCAAAATTTTTAAAGGGTTTTTGTGAAATTTTAACCCACCTAGGTTTTTTGTTGGGGGTATGAGGGGGAAAAAGGAAACTTGTGGGGGATACCCCCGTAATTTTTCCAGACCCACCATACCACACACCCTCACCCCTCACACCACCCCATCCCTCGCCATACACCACCCCCTCTCCCATACACCCTCCTCGTTTCCACCCACGGCACCTGTCCACGCCTCACGCCATTCCTCCCCCACGCTCTCCATCTCCTTATAAGCCCCCCTCCTCCATTCATTCCCACACCTCTGAGGAGCGGGAGAGCGGGGAGCAGAAGGAGGAGGAAGCGGAGAGCAGAGTAGGCTGGAGGCCTGAGAGCAGAGGGCTCGCGAGAGAGATGGGGAGGTGCTGTAGTTGCTGCAGCTTTCTGCGGGAGAGAGAGAGTTCGCAAATGGTTCTGCGGAGTTATTTTTCTGCATAATCAGACATTTGGAGAGACCATCAGACGTCTGTCCAAACGTCTATAGGTAATATTAGATGTTTGATAAGCTCATTTTCTTTTAATTATTTTCTCCCTGACAAGTTCTGACTTCACGTGCATGTGTCAGAAATTGGGGAGGCACGTCGGTGCGAGGACCGAAGTAGTTTCAAACATCCGGGTGTATCTCTAGACGTCTGAAGACACCGTCAGACGTATGCACGGAGTTCTAGACGTCCGAAGGAAGGTGCCCTGAGCAAGGTGAGTGATGAGAGCCTCATCATAAGCCCTAACTAGCTCATTTTGACCTAAGAAAGAGAATAAGAGCTCCTACATAACCTAGAGAAGGGCTTAATTCAAGGAATAAGTGTTCTGAGAAGAAAACATGAAATAAAGGTTAAAACTACAATTTTACCATTGCAATACATAAACATGATTTCTCAGAGGTAAAACATAGGTCAAATGGTCTGAATAAGATAAAAAGTGGGTTGGTTCAGTCTGAAATGGGTTATTATGCAATCCAAGAATTAAATGACATTCTGTAACCCTAAAACAGACCCACTCAATTCAACAAGGTTCTGGTCAGGATAAAAATCAAGTAAACCCTCTAAAATTCATGAAAAAATATTCCCTAGGGTTTAAATCCTTCAATTCACCCTTGGGAACCTCTTTTGATCTAGATTGGGGTCCTAGACCATTAATTGGTATAATTTGGGTTTTTTATGCAAAATGACCAGTCAAACGTTGGTCAAACCTAAAATCCAAATTCACCATTGGATTCCTTAGGTCCAAATTAGATTTTTACCAAAATTTGAACCTAAGGGGAGGTCATCTTGACCTACTTTGCAAAATAGTACACCCAATTACATTTTGGCCCATATCTTTTGAATATCATTGCACAAACCCCCTAACTTCCTCACCACTCATACAAACAGGTCCCTCTGGCATTAGTGGGGAGAAATCTTACTCTGGCGAGGAATGGAGGGGGAGTACTCCCTGATTCCTTAGAGATCTCCCAGATTTGGAAGGGAAATTCTCTAAGGAATTCCCTTCCATCTGAGCGTGGTCCTAATATCTGATTTGCACCCAATCTCTCGTGCGAACGCACGAGAGATTTGGGTCTCCAATGGTTTCCATCTTCGGTGAAGTCTCTTGTGCTTGGAGGCTTGTCTTCCAAGCATAAGAGTCCCTGCAAGCGACTATAAAAGCACCACCACCTTCGGCCGCATATCTTCAGCTCGACTTGGCTAGAGATCCACCCCAATTTCATCTTCTCCTTCGGCCAAGAAGTCCAGTGAGCTCCGGCGAGCCTCCCTCCTCTTTCTCGTCACTCTGCCACAATACTAGTGGCAGATCCGCCCTCACTACCTTCCTCCGCATCGCGCAACACCCGTACGAGTGCCTCTAGCCCCGTCGTTGTCGCCGTCTGTCTCCACTGGACACCTTCTTCTCCGGCGGCAGTAGGAACAGCCAGACGCCAACTCTCCCCCTATGTCCACTGAGTTAGGTTAGAATAACTCGTCTCTATCCCCTCTTAAATTCCCCTCTCCCTATTTTCCCTTTCGACCCCTCGCAGCCATTGGTCACCACCATATTCTCCATCTCCGGACACCCACCAACGAAGTGCCTCCACCGCTCCACACCTCCACACGCCTCGCCAAACACCTCACCACCTCCGCCATAGTCCACTGATGTAACGACCTGATTCCCGAATCCCTACGAGATACGAGAATCGGACCGACTCGACTAATCCCAAGACCCAGTCGTCCAACGAGAAAGTAACCAAAAGAGCAGTAAAATAAACCACATTCAACATATATATAACTAGCAGTAACAAAATACAGAGTAAAGACAAGAAATACTACAGTATACACCACCACAACAGTAGAGAAATAAATATGTACATAAACATGAAGCTTACAATAAAGAGAGTACAGGGGGTAACAGAAACTACTCACTACAATGGAAAGAAAAGTACAGTGGGTACTACAAGTAACACTACTGGGCTCTTCTAGGCCCAGCGCCCTCTGCAGCCGCTGACTCTGGCTGCTCAACACTTGGTCCTGAAAAGGTAACGAGAGTGACATGTCAGCGAAACGCTGAGTAGAGTGGCAACTAAAAGCTAAAAGAAACGGTAGAGTGGACAGTAGCTGTTTTATTTTTAATTTCTTTCTTTATATTTTTCCATTTATTCACTATTGATTTATTTCTCAGATCCATCTCTTGATATTGAATGTTCCTTGTGGGAACGATCTTGATTGCAGTCTTTTCCGAAAAGTAGAAGTAACACGTGGTGCTCTCCTGGCCGGGAGAGTCCTCCCTGGTGGTCCTACCCTCAGTCAACCACCCCAAGGTCGCTGACAGACGTAACGGTGACTACGGCACGCATGATAAACGCACAGGTAGCTACCCCGCATTGGCACGCGGTCAGTCGTTTCCGTTAACGGGTGCGCCCAAAGCACAACACGGAACTAGTATAGGGAAGAGCCCTCTCAGTAATAGGGGTCTTGGAGGGGACGCGAACCCATATGCTGAAAAAATTTAATACCAGACTTCTGGGAGGGCTTCAAGACGTCTAGGCCACTTCCCAGATGTCTTAACGACGCCTGATGCCCTATTCGTAACAATATAACAAACTCAAAGGAAGTTTCATCCTCGAAACATGCGCTAATTAGGGTGCTGGAAAGAATAATATATACATAACAAACTCAAAGAGGACCGAAGACGGTCCAAAAAGGCGTACCCGAGAAGAGCTCCGGGTACCACTTCCGCATCGCCACCTCCGGCTCCTAGGTAGCCTCCTCATACAGCTGGCTCCTCCACAAGACCTTCACCAAGGGTACTTGCTTTCGTCTCAGACTGCGGACGGCTCTGTCCAGAATCTGCACTGGCTGCTCGGGGTAGGTCAGTGATGACGGCGTTGTGACTAGCTTTTGTTGTAGAAATTACGTTGTAGTACAGCTAGTTATTGCCATCATTACAGATATATTTTTTACTCGGAAAATAAAAGAGTTCCCGAGGTCGAACTTAGGGAGCAAGTTGTATTCTAGAAGTACAGTATTTCTTATTACAAAAATAGAGAGAGAGATGAAAATTTGGCTTCTTCTTCTTCTCTTCTTTCTTCCTCTTTGTCTTCTCTTCTCTTTGGCTCTTGATTTCTTCTTCTTTGTCTATCTCCTCGTGGTCTTCTCTTCTGCTTTCTGTTCTTCCTTGTTTTCTCTTCTTCTTCTTCTGTTCTTCAGATCTTCCTCTCGTGCTCTGCTTCTTCTTTTCTTTTTCTTTCAGGATGTCGTCTCTCCTTCTTTCTTCTTTTCTTCTTCTTCTTCTTCTTCAGTCCTTCTGTCCTTCTTCTTCTTTTGCCTTCAGGACGTCGTCTGATTTTCCAATCAGACGACTTAAATGCTGAAGCTACAGTGTCTTCCTCAGCTTCCTTCTTCTTCTGGTTTGTGTTCTCTTCTTCTTCTTCTTCTTCTTTTTCTTCCGCAGTCCTTCTTCTTCTTCACCTGTGCCTGCACACTTCACGGTTTACACGTCAGAGGGCAAAACCTACTCTACCCTCCCCCCCGCGTCTCTCTCTCTCAGAATTCACTCTTAGGAAGGCTCTCCCAGAGCAACCGGGTAATCGGGTACGCGGGTCGAGCCCGGGTCCAGGCCCACCGGCGTGCGGTAGTGGGCGAGGAGTGCATGTCGGGCCAGGTCCGATGGGCGTGAGCGCGGACGAGGCCCGGTAATCGGGCGGGTGAAGGGGACCTCACCCCGTGATCTGAGGCGAACAACTTAAGGCACTTTTTGCCTTTAAGCGCCCGTTCGCCTCAGTGGGTTTCCGAGGTGGGACTAAATGTCCCACGTCAATTGGACGCTCGCGCGGAGGAGGCAGCGGGCAGTCGAGGCTTCACGCGAGGGCTTCGAGCAAGGGCTTCGCCTCAACTGTAGCCTGGCACTTCGCGAAGACACCCCACGCAGCCTGGGAGCCTGATCTGGGCGTGGCGTGCCTGGAGCAGCAGGTCGAAGGAGCTTCTTCACCTCAGCAATGGTGGTGGCTAGCGAAGTTCCTGTTTACAGAGAAAGGGCCTCTCGGCCTAATTAGATACGCGGAGGACCTTCGTCGTGGCACGGCGAAGGTGGTCGGAGGGTCTGCAGGTGGCGGGGCGGAGCCTAAGGGCCTTCCTAGGTCAAACTGTGGGTTGAGAAATGGGTGTGTTCGGTGGTGTTGCAGAGGGCGATTTGGGGGAAGTGGAAGGGCGGAGGATGATCAGGGTGAGGAGGCGAAGGTTCTGCGGTGGTCGGCGAGTCGTGTGGGTTGCTGGAGTGATGGGAGCGGGTCGCCGGAGTGTGGCCGGAGGTGGAGAAGGTGACGGTGGTCGGGTCGGTCGAGGGTGTAATTGATTGTAAACTAGGGAGGAAAAGAAAGAGGGGATAGAGAAGACTAATTCTAATCCTGCTAAAGTGACGAAGGGGACGAAGAGGCTGCCGGCTCGTACCTACTGGAGCTGGAGAAGAAATGCCCAGTGGGGGAGGACGGCGGCGACGACGGGGCTGAAGCAGCGCGCGCCGGTATTGCGAGACGTGGAGGAAGATCAGGAAGGTGGCTCTGCTGCTGGTATTGCAGCAGAGCGACGAGGAGGAGGAGGAGAAACCGCCGGAGCAAGGGGGCGTCTGTCGGAGTGGGAAGAGAGGAAGTGAGGGGGTATCTCCGTCAGATCCGAGCTGGGAAGAACGGCGGAGCGACGGGGGTATTTATAGGGGCAGAATCAGAGAGGAGGGCAGAGGGAGACGACGTGTCTCCCTCTCCGGAGGACGCCGGAGGAAGGAGACCCATACCGTCCGTGCGTTCGCACGGGCGGTATGGGTGGTCGCAGCACTCAGGGGGGTGCTCCTGCGGTGGCTAACGACGCAGGGCACCCCCATTTGACCTGGCAGGTCCTCCCCCTCACCCTGCGCAGTGCCATGCTCCGCGCAAGGTCGTCGGAGCATGGTGCTGGTCAGGTTTTGCAGGAGGGACCTGAATGCAAAGAACGAAGGAGAGTTAGGGGTTGAGGGCCAAAAAGTAAATATATGAGGACCAAAGTGTAAAGTTGGTCAAGAAGGTTTCTTCTTAGGCTTATGTTTTTATACATGACTAATTAGGACCTAAGGATTCTGATGGTGAATTTTATTTCTATATTAAACCTTATTTGATCGGTCAATTTACGTAAAAACCCAAATTAAGTTGTTAATTGGGCATGGTTCTCAATGTAGGTCAAAATGGGTTTCTAAGACTAAATTGAAGGTTCTAAAAATTAGATATTATTTTTCTATGAATTTTAGAGGATTTATTTGATTTTTTCTCTGCCTCGAACCTCGTGTATTTAAGTGGGTTTGTTTTTAAGGTTACAGGATGTCATTTAATTCTTCGGAGTTGTTGTAGCCCTTGTTGAGTCATTTCATCCCACTTTTCTTCTTATTAGGTTGTTTTGACCTATGTTTGGACCCTGAGTTACCCTGTTTACAGATTGGATTGGTGAAATTGCATTTTTACCCCTTAGTTTCTGTTTTCTTTGCAAACTCAGAATCTCTCTGAGCCAAGCCTTTCTAAGGTTATGTAGGAGCTTTTTCTTGCAAATCAGGGTTAAATGGTGCTAGTTTAGGGATCATGATGAGGTTCTCATTAGTCAGGTCGTCGCCCACCTCGACGCTCTCGTGACTTAGGACGTGACTGGGATCGGCGACATACTTCCTGAGGTTGGATACGTGGAACACGTCGTGCACACCAGAAAGCTGAGGAGGGAGGGCAAGCCTGTAAGCAACGGTTCCAACCCGCTCCAGGACCTCAAAGGGCCCCACGAACCTCGGCGCGAGGTTCCCTCTTACCCCAAACCGCTGCAGGCCCTTCATGGGAAAAACACGAAGGAAGACGTGGTCCCCAACCTCGAACTGCACCTCTCTGCGTTTCCGATCCGCGTAGCTCTTCTTCCTGCTCCTGACAGTGCAGAGTCGCCTGTGAATCTGCTTGACTACCTCCTGACTCTACCGGATCAGCCCGGGGCCAACCTCCTACTTGGTCCCTACCTCAACCCAACTCAAGGGTGCTGTACATCTCCGTCCGTACAGTGCCTCGTAGGGTGCCATGCCGATGCTCGAGTGATAACTGTTATTATATGCAAACTTCGCCAGGGGCAAGTGCTCCTCCCAAGAGCCCCTCCAGTCCAGTACACAGGCACGCAAAAGGTCCTCAAGTGTCTGTATCGTGCGCTCAGACTGTCCGTCCGTCTGGGGGTGATAAGCTGTACTGAACCTCAACCGCATCCCAAAGGCCTGCTGAAACTCAGCCCAAAACTGGGACGTAAAGCGGGTATCCCGGTCGGATACGATCTCCCACGGAACTTCGTGTAGACGTACCACGTCGCAGATATACCTTTCTGCCAACTGTGATGGTCCCAAGGTGACTCGGATCGGCAAGAAACGCGCTGTCTTCGTCAATCTATCAACGATTACCTAGACTGCGTCGTGTCCTCGCTGGGTAACAAGTAAGCCCACCACCAAGTCCATGGCGATGCTCTCCCACTTCCACTCTGGTACTGGAAGTGGCTGTAGTGGCCCTGCAGGCCTCTGATGCTCGGCTTTCACCTACTGGCACACTAAATACTGCTGCACGAATTCACCCACATCCCAATTCATCCCCCTCCACAAAAACTCGTGTCTCAAGTCATGGTACATCTTCGTGTTTTCGGGTTGTATGATGAATCTGGAACCGTGTGCCTCAGTCGGGAGCTCTCTCAACAGCTCCTCGCCTCTAGGAACACACAAACGTCCCCTCAGGCGCAACACCTAGTCTGTGAAAGAGAAGTCCCCCGGGTCTCCTGACAGTACTCTGTTACGCAAGGACTGCAAGTACGGGTCGGCCATCTGTGCTGTGATGATGCGATCTATCAGCTCTGGCCTCGTCTGTCGCGTCACAGTCACTGCCCCACAGTGCCCCCGTAACTCTACGGGTCTCCAACTGCCCACCTCCTCCAAGAGGCTCCAACGCAGCACCTGTAAACTGGTCAAGTGTGTGGGTGCCTTCCGGCTCAAGGCGTCAGCCACCACGTTGGCCTTTTCCGGGTGGTAGGAAATGCTGCAGTCATAGTCCTTTAGGAGCTCCAACCAACGTCTCTGTCTCATGTTGAGCTCCTTCTGATCAAATAGGTATTTGAGGCTCTTGTGATTTGTGAAAATCTCGAAGGTCTCACCGTACAAGTAGTGCCTCCAGGTCTTCAGCGCGAAGACAACAGCTGCTAGCTCCAGGTCGTGGGTACGGTAGCTATGCTGATGGGGCCTCAGTTGACACGAAGCGTAAGAGACAACGTGACCCCTCTGCATGAGCACACCCCCTAACCCCTGCAAGGAGGCGTCCGTGTACACAACGAACCTGCCACTACTGTCAGGGATGGTGAGTACAGGAGCCGAAATCAGCCTCTCCTTCAGCTCCTGAAAACATGCCTCGCAGGCGTCTGTCCAAGTGAAGGGCACGTCCTTTCGGGTCAACTGTGTCATAGGACGTGCAATCTGTGAAAAGCCCCTGATAAACCGCCCGTAGTAGCCTGCCAGTCCCAGGAAACTACGAATCTCAGTATCTGTACGCGATCTCTCCCACCTGAGCACTGCCTCGACTTTGGCTGGGTCCACTGCCAAGCCATTTCCAGAGATCACATGACCTAAGAAGGTCACTTCCCTCAACCAGAACTCGCACTTGCTATATTTGGCATATAACCTACGTCGTCTTAGTGTGTCCAGAACCATCCGCAAGAGCTGTCCGTGCTGCGTCTGATCTCGAGAATAGATGATCACATCATCAGTGAATACCACCACAAACTGGTCCAAGTACGGTCTAAATACCTGGTTCATCAAGTCCATGAAGGCAGCGGGGGCATTGGTCAGCCCAAACGGCATGACCAGAAACTCGTAATGTCCGTACCGGGTGAGGAAAGCTGTCTTGGAGACGTCTGCCTCCCTGATCCTCAACTGGGGGTATCCAGACCTCAAGTCGATCTTGGAGAATACAGTGGCACCTCGCAGCTGGTCAAACAAGTCATCGGTCCTTGGCAGTGGATATCTGTTCTTGATGGTGACCCTATTCAGCTGTCGGTAGTCCACACAAAGGCGTAGGGTACCATCCTCCTTCTTTACAAACAATACCGGGGCTCCCTAGGGAGACGTGCTGGGCCTCACAAAGCCCTTCTCCAAAAGGTCCTGCAACTGAGACTTGAGCTCTTGCAGCTCAAGTGGTGCCATCCTGTATGGTGCGGTGGAGATGGGGCTGGTCCCTGGTACTAGTGAGATCTCAAACTCGATCTCACGCTCGGCCGGTAGTCCTGGCAACTCGTCTGGGAACACGTTGGGGTACTTTCTGACCACCGGGATACTCTGGAAGCCTGCCACAGGGCTGGGCTCTGCCACCACACAAGCTAGGAAGCCCTCACACCCTTGGCTGAAAAGTCTCCCCGCCCGAAGTGCAGAAATGCACCTGAAGCCTCCGTCCACTGGCTGCCCTTGGAACTCGAAAGAAGGCAACTCCGGTATGGAGAAGGCGATCTTCCTCTCAAAACAGTCCACCATGGCGTGGTAAGCGGACAACCAGTCCATCCCCAGAATTATGCCAAAGTCCTCCATCTGTATCATAATCAGGTCAGCGGGAAGGCTGTGTCCCCCAATACTGACCTCGCAACCCGTATTACCTCCCTAGCTACAACAGCTGGCCCCCTAGATTTCTAATTACCACTAATTCCCTAATGGAGTGCTATCGGACTCCATAGTAGCAACAACTCATGTGGCAAGACGGTACATCGTACTGGAATGCAGGAATTTCATACTCCAAAAAGACCAAACCATGTAACCATACCTGTCATCCTATGGACTGAAGCTATGATGTCTCTGTGGGTCACGACGTCACGACACTCCTCGGTACTGGGGGTGGACAAAACAGGTAGGCCCGGGGCGGAGCTAGTGACAACGGGCCGGTATCCTCCTCGTGGCGGCTGTCCTCCCTCAGGTACCTTGAACCCACGGCCACCCGACTGGCCTTCAGTGCTCGAAGCGGTGAGCGTCTGCTGTGCTCCAGCCCTAGACGGGCAGTCCCTCCTGAAATGGCCCGGCTGGCCACACTGATAGCAGAGGGGTACTCGATGCCTCCTCTCGGTGGGTCCCTGTTGGTGGCTGGGCGGCGGTCTGGTGCTAGGAGCTGGCCCTGGTCGAGGGCCTCCAAAGGCCACTGATGGCCCTGCAAAATGTGACGGCTCTCCTGCGGGTGCCACGTGCCTCCATTGAGCTCTCCTAACCCACCTAGTGTGACGGCGGAAATCTCGTTTGACAATAAACTCCCCTGTCGTACCCTCGGAAGAGGGATGAGGGGGTGGAGAAGTGGCTGGAAGCTGGAATTCTTCTCGAACCACCTCACAGATCAGATAGACGAGGTTTGGAGACGGTATGCTCAGGAGAAGAGAAGGGGAGTCTAAGAGCTTATGCCAAAGAAACGTTGTGGTGGCTACTCTAGTTGCAGACACGTGAATTGGTTATTTTCCAGTCAGTTGATTCACTTCTCGGGAAGACCTAGCTCTGATACCATCTTGTAACGACTCGATTGCCGAATCCCCACGAGATACAAGAATCGGACCGACTCGACTGATCCAACGACCCAGTCGTCCAACGAGAAAGTAACCAAAAGAGCAGTAAAATAAACCACATTCAACATGTATATAACTAGCAGTAACAAAATACAGCAGTAAAGACAAGAAATACTACAATATACACCTCCACAACAGTAGAGAAATAAACATGTACATAAAAATGAAGCTTACAATAAAGGGAGTACAAGGGGTAACAGAAACTACTCATTACAACGGAAAGAAAAGTACAGTGGGTACTACAAGTAACACTACTGGGCTCTACTAGGCCCAGCACCCTCTGCAGCCGCCGACTCTGGCTGCTCAACACCTGATCCTGAAAAGGTAAGGAGGGTGACACGTCAGCGAAACGCTGAGTAGAGTGGCAACTAAAATCTAAAAGAAACAGTAGAGTGGACAGTAGCTGTTATATTTTTAATTTCTTTCTTTATATTTTTCCATTTATTCACTAGTGATTTATTTCTTAGATCCTTCTCTTGATCTTGAATGTTCCTCGTGAGAACGATCTTGATTGCAGTCTTTTCCGAAAAGTAGAAGTAACACGTGGTGCTCTCCTGGTCGGGAGAGTCCCCCGTGGTGGTCCTACCCCAAGGTCGTTGATAGACGTAACGGTGACATCGGCACGCGTGATAAATGCACGGGTAGCTGCCCCACACTGGCATGCGGTTAGTCGTTTCCGTTAACGGGTGCGCCCAAAGCACAGCATGGAACCAGTATAGGGTAGAGCCCTCTCAGTAACAGGGGTCTAGCCCCTCCACAGTAACCAAACAAGGGTCTTGCCCCTCCACAGTCCGTGCACCCTCGCCTGACTACCCTAGTTTGCCCAGTGGCCTAACAAGTCGGTGTAGGACGGCTAGCTGAACCCCGGGGCTCGTGGGGTGGCTAGCTCCCACCCTACACTAGTAGCTCTCCTCGGTACAGTGTACGCAAGGGCCAAGAGTCGGTACAAAGTGGCCAGACCTAACCCCTGATCCCTAGGGCAGCTGGCTCTCCTCTGCACCAAGAGGTAACAGGTGCTTTCCTTGGTACTACGTACCCAAGAGACAACAAACTTTCCCATTCACTTTTCCAGTTCCATCCCATTTATTTCTAGGAGTTCTACTCCTAATTCCCCGTAGGGTTCATGCTCATGTTTCTCAGGCCAAGCCATATTAGGTTCCATCATTTCAGGTTGATTCGCATATAGTACGTGTTCCAACATTCAACTTCTTTTTCTTTCCAATTTGTATACAAGCAGCTCGTATTTAATTTCAACCAACAGAAATTACATGCAATAGTTACTAGTAACAGTACTCTACATTTCATAGGCAGCTATTATCTAATTACAGGCAATTATCATTATTTTATCCACATATCCAAGACTGCAATTAAGGCATTCAAGACATTTGTTTCCATGTTCTATGTTCCTAGGATTCATACCACACCCTAGGATCTATTATTCAATCTAGTTTTCCAGTCCTAGGAATCATGCAATACCCTAGGATCTATCATTCAATCTAATTTTCAGCCCTAGGGTTCATGCAATGCCCTAGACTCTATTAATTATTTCACAATTGCATAATTTTTGATAATTAATTGCAAGGGCCACTCTACCCGCAAAATCGGGAGTACCGGGGGCGTGGTCGGCAATCCTGCGCTCCTCCGCAACCTCTAAAGTCGCAACGGAACGGGGTCCTAACACAAGGATCAACACAAGGAGTTACTCAAAATAGTATACAATTACTGTAAACAGGTAGAGGAACCAAATCTGGGAAGAACGAAACTTGAAACGCGGAAAACAGACTCCGAACTAACCCTAAACGGGTCAAAAATGACGAGTCTGTCCAAAATCAGACGTCTGGAACTTCTTCCAGACGTCTTAAAAGGTCGCTCAGGTCATACCTTGGTCTGCGTAGTCCTTCAGACGTCCAGAACTCGACTGGACTGTCTGGACTTAGTTTCCAGACGTCCGATTGTCAACTCGAACGTCCGGAGGCCCTGCCCGTCGCCTGGTGCTGTGCCCAGACGTCTGATCTATGTGGGATGGCGAGCCTTCGTGCCCTCCCGAACAAATCCTACACACACACACCTGCTCTCATCACGAAGAGATGCAGAAGAACTCGGCGGAAACAGCTGCATGGCCGTACACGTGGAAAAAGGAGAAATAAGAAATATTGTACCTGTCAGACGTTTGGACCTTCCTCCAGACGTCTTCTGCGTCGTCTGGACGTAAGTCCAGACGTCTGATTCTGGGAAATTTTCCCAAAATCAGGACCCTTTTCGCTCTCCGCCCGCAACGCGCGGCAGTGTCATGTTGCGCCCGCCTGCTGCTTGAGCTGCAGCTGCTCCTCTGCGGCACCCCACGCTAGCTGCCCTCCCGCCGGTCGGCTCTAGCTGCGCGGCAAGCTCGTACCCTCGCGGTCGAGCTTCTTCTTCCTCTCGCAACAATCCTTCGCAGTAGCCGCTGCTGCCGCTCTCGCTCGCTCGTTCTCTCGCTGGCAGGGAGAAGGAGAAGAAGAAGGCAGTGGAGTGAGGGTGAGGGAGGCGCTATTTGAAGGCAGAGCGGGGAGAGAGAAGAAGAGGATGGCTGCGTCTACAGGGAGGGAGAGGAAAGAGAAGAAGGAGGGCGGCGGGTTTAGTCTGCGCGTGCATGCGTGTAGACGCGAACCTGTACGCCGAAAAAATTTAATACCAGACGTCTGGAAGGCTTCCAGACGTATGGGCCACATCCCAGACATCTTAATGACGCCTGATGCCCTGTTCGTAACAACTGATCACCTTCCGCCCAGCCATCGACCACCATAACCTCCCTAAACATCCCCCGACCTAACCCATTAGCACGGCCACAGGGTGACCTAGGCACGCACGCCTAGGCCGCCCCGCGACCTGCCACCTACTGTCCCATCGTCGCCTTGATACGGCGAAGCTTCCCATGTGTTTTAATGGGGCCATAAGGTCGTATTTGTGTGTGACAGATTTGAGCACCGACTGCCATTGAAGCACGTAGAAAGAAGGTCACAAGCTTCGCTTTAGGCTGCGCGCTCCAGGTGTTAGGGTCCCAGGTGAAGCGGGGTGAGTGCGCGACTTCGTATAGCCAGGTAATTGGTGTGGCGAGCGACCCATCAACGGCAATTGGCGAAGGATTCCTGCAGGCGTGCAAGCAGAAGCGGGTGGGACACTTAGTCCCACCTTGTAAACGCAAAAGAGCGGTGAGTGCCATAAATTGATTTTGTGCTTTCTTCTCATTGCCTCCGATGCACAGGGGTGAGGTCCCTCGCCCCATCACGCCTCATCCGCGACATTTCCCCGCGGACCTGGCACCCGACCCGTTTACCTAACCTAGCACTCCTCGCGCACTGTTTGCATAGCAAAAATACACCGGTAAATATGCCATCTTGTGTTATTTCCTAGCACTGCCATTGCATTTTATATAGCTGTAGTTGCATTTGTAAATAGACGCCTGCATGCATTTTTAATGAGGGGAGGAAAGTGTGAATAATTGGCTATCTATTAATTAACATCTTCATCAAGTGCGGCATTGTAATTTCACCATTTTCATTTCTTTATTTACTTTGAAATCTTCTCTCGTGCGGCTGTAGGGCATGGAGCATGCGCGCCTCTTCGCGCCTCACCTCCTGCCAATAGCATGGTAGGGGGTGCGCTGCCAGCAGCATGGCTGTGGCATGCTTCCTCTATAAAATGCCTTACTCTCTCCCTTGTGCGGAGAGACCCTTACACACACCTTCAGACATCTTCAGCACCATCATCACCCGGGGCCAACCTCCTCCCCTCTCCCTCTCCATACACAGTATCTCTTCTCGCAGAGAAGAGGCACACTGTGGGAAGGAGAAAACCCACAGTGATCCCACTACCACCACTGTAAGTTCCACCACCGCCCAGCTCATTCGTGAGCAGGTGAGCGTGGTGGATACACCTTTCGTTTTTACTGCCGACATCTTCTCCGCCATTGCCAGAGCTTCAAGCTCAGAAGCTCCAACAGCTCCACATGCTAGCCTGCAACCCAGCCGGCCACCGCGCACGCATCTGCAGGATGTGTGATGAGAACCTCATCATGAGCCATAACTAGCTCATTTTGACCTAATGCAGAGAAGAAAAAGCTCCTACATAACTCTAGAAAGGCTTGGCTCAGAGAGATTCTGAGTTTGCAAAGAAAATAGAAACTAAGGGGTAAAAATGTAATTTCACCAATCCGATCTGAAAATAGGGTAACTCAGGATCCAAACATAGGTCAAAACAACCTAATAAGAAGAAAAGTGGGATGAAATGACTCAATAAGGGCTACAGCAACTCCAAGGAATTAAATGACAGCCTGTAACCCAAAAATAAACCCACTTCAATTCACGTGGTTCGAGGTAAGGTAAAAATCAAATAAACCCTCTAAAATTCATATAAAAATAATCTCTAGGGTTTAGGACTTTCAATTTGGCCTTAGGAACCCATTTCGACCTACATTGAGAACCATGCCCAATTAACAACTTAATTTGGATTTTTACGTAAATTGATCGGTCAAACAAGGTTCAATCTAGAAATGAAATTCACCATCAGAATCCTTAGGTCCTAATTAGTCATGTATAAAAACTTGGGCCTAAGAAGAAACCTTCTTGACCAACTTTACACTTTGGTCCTCATATATTTACTTTTTGGCCCTCAACTTTTAAACCCTCACATTCTGACCCCTAACTCTCCTTCGTTCCATGCGTTCGGGTCCCTCTTGCAAAACCTGAGCAGCGCCATGCTCCGGCGACCTTGCGCGGAGCATGGCGCCGCGCAGGGTGAGAGGGGCCCTAGCAAGTTAATGGGGGGTACCCTGCGTCGTCAGCCACCGCAGGGACACCCCCCTGAGCGCTGCACCCACCTATACCGGCCGTGTGAACGCATGGACGGTATAGGTCTCCACATCCGGCGTCCTCCGGTGGGGGAGACACGTCGTCTCCCTCCGCCCTCCTCTCTGATTCTGCCCCTATAAATACCCCCGTCGCTCCGCCGTTCTTCCCAGCTCGGATCTGGCGGAGACACCCCCTCAATTCCTCCCTTCCCACTCCGACAGACGCCCCCTTGCTCCGGCGGCCTCTCCTCCTCCTCCTCGTCGCCCTGCCGCACTACCAGCAGCAGGGTTACCTTCCCTCGATCTTTCCGCGTCACGCCGCACCCAGCTGGCGCCTCTCCGGTCCCTTCCTCGCCGCCACCCCTTCCTCTGGGCAGTTTCTTCTCCGGCGACAGTCGATACGACTGTCGCCTGCGCCAACCCCTCTTCGTCCAGTTTAATAGGTAAAACTTCTCTTCTTCTCCCTTCTTTCTTTTCCATACTGAAAACCCTACTGTCGGCCCCGATTTCCCACCGATCACCCTCACCTTCTCCACCTCCGGCCAAACTCCGGCGAACCGCTCCCATCGCTCTAGCACCCCACATGGCTCGCCGACCTGTGCATAACCTTCGCCTCCTCACCCTGATCCTCTTCCACCCCTCCACTTCCCACCAAACGCCTCTGTAGATCCACCGAACACACCCACTTCTCCGCCCGCAGTTTGACCTAGGGCGCCCCTTTTGCTCCACCACGCCCACTGCAGACCCTCCGACCACCTTCGCCGTGCCACAGCGAAGGTTCTCCGCATATTTGATTAGGCCGAGAGGCCGTGCTTCTGTGAGCAGGTGTCGCGCCCGCCATCGCCATTGCTGAGCAGCGAAGCTCCTTTGACTTGCTGCTCCAGGCAACACCACGCCCAGGTCAGACTCCCAGGCTTCGCGGGGTAGCTTCGCGAAGTGTCAGGCTGCAGTTCGGGCGAAGCCCTCGCCCGAAGCCCTCACGCAAAGTTCTCGCTGCCGCTGCTTCCTCCGCGCAGATGCTCACATTGGGGTGGGACATTTAGTCCCACCTCAGAAGACTTCGAAGAGGAGCGCCGATATAAGTTGAAAAAGTGCTGTAGGCTTATCGCCTCAGCACACGGGGTGAGGTCCCTCTCGCACCGCTTCACCCGGCCCGTCCGCGAGCTCATCACGCGGATCCGGCTGACCCCACCCGACTTGACTACCACTCCTCGCCCACCACCGCACGCCGGTGGGCCTGGACCCGGGCGCGACTCGTACCCGATTACCCGGTTGCTCTGGGAGAGCTGTCCTAAGAGCGAATCCTGAGAGATAAAGAGACGCGCGGGGGAGGGGGTAGCGTAGGTTTTTTCCCTTTGATGCTGAACTCTTAAGCGTGTAGGCACAGGTGAAGAAGAAGAAGGACTGCGGAAGAAGAACTGAATCGACACTGTAGCATCCGCGGGTTAAGTCGTCTGATTGAGAAATCAGACGACGTCCTGAAGACAGGTGAAGGCAAAGAAGAAGAAGGAAGGCAAGGCAGAGGAAAGAGAGGAACACAGAGAAGCCAAGTGAAGACTCCGCAGAAACAGAAGAACAGAAGAGAGAAGGAGCAGCCAAGTGAAGAAACAGAAAGCAGAAGAAGAAGAGAAGCAAGAAGAAAAGAAGAAGAAGAGCACGGGAGGAAGATCTGAAGCAAGAAAAGAAGAAACAAAGAAAATAAAAAGAAGAAAAAGACAGGATCAACCAAGAAATAGAGGAAGAACACGAAGAACAAAAGCCAAAGAGGAGAGAAGACAAAGAGGAAGAAAGAAGAGAAGAAGAAGAGCCAAACTTTCATCTCTCTCTCTCTCTCTCTATTTTTGTAATAGAACACATATATCTCTAGAATACGACTTGCTCCCTGAGTTCGACCTCGGGAGAACTGTATTTTCTGAGTAACAAATATTAGCAAATGATGGCAATAACTATCTGTACTACAACGACTTAAGAAAAGCTAGTTGCTGCCACCGTTTCGCCAGTTGGCGCCATTGCCGGGGAGCAACGGCTATTCTAGAGGTAAACATTCCTATTTTTTTTTAGTTCTGATAATCTCCTCTCTTTTGTGCAGCTACAGGAAATCAAGAAGACAAGCAACCGCACGACAACCACTCCGAGGACAGGTAAATTTTTTCCTCTCGCTATTAACCCCTAAACTCTAAAGAGGAAGAAAAGAAAAGAACAAGTAATATAGGGCTAACCTGTCTTCTATACTTAGTAAACCATAAGAAGTTGCATGTTTTCAACCCATTATTCCTGTACACTATTAAGGGTATTTAGGGGCTAACACATTCTTGCTTGAGCCCTAATTACCCACCAAAGAACTAACTGGACCAAATAGAGCCAACATAAGATTCAACATTAGGAATTTAGAGACACACTTCTTAAACAAGAGTTGAGAAACCTTAAAAGAAGTGTGCCCAAGCCATTATCTGAAAATACCTATCCAAAGAAACCGTAAAATAAGATTGGCTCTTTAAACACTTGAACCCTAAAAGACAAGACCTAATAAGCAAAACTGGCAGGTAAAGTTGACCATTTGGGTCAACTATCCTTCAAATTAGGTCACTCTTTGCACTTAAAAGACTAAAGTTCAAGTGGAACCCTAAGCACCTTGCTCTTGAACTAAAATTGGTAGACTTAAGAGGTCAAGATCCCCATTCTGGTCTACCTGGAACCGCAGTGACAAGAGAGGTCGGGTGGGGGAAACCCTGTAACCCGTGGGGACGCTCTACCGTGTAGGGGTCTTTGCGGGACTCACCCTCTCTGGCTGCCCAGGTAATTCTCAGGTGGTCGATCTTTCTGATCAAGGGGTCCATCTGCCCCGCACCTTTATAGTCACCCAACACATTTTTGGGCGTCTTGATTGGGTCCAGCACCTTCTAAACTCATCTCTTCCAACAGTGCATGTAGGGTAGGAGGTCCTTAAGACCACCCTTAAGACCTCCTTTAGAAATTCACTCTCGTCAAGGCCAAGCCTCGACGCCCGTGTTTGTGCAGCAACCCCCTCACATTATTCTCTCTTCTGATTCAGAACCAAGTTCTTCTTCTTCCCCCATCATGGCTGAGCCAGTTGAGGAAGAAAATAATCTGGAGCACCAACTCCAGCGACTCAACGACCTCTTCCAAAACTTTGTGCACCCACCGCAGCGTCCCATGATGCGGGACCATTATAATCCTGCTGCGGTGGCTATCGAGCCTCGAGTCAGAATCCCGACAGGAGGACCTGATTCTGAATTAAAGCCCAATATGATTCATGCTATACCTAAATTCCATGGGCTTAATTCTGAAGATCCCTTCCAGCACATCAAACAGCTAAAGCATCTGGCCCAAACTTTCGGGTCAGATGCACAAAATCGGGATATTCTTCTCATGAAGATGTTCTCCTTTTCTCTTATGGACAAGGCCGCCCATTGGTATCAAACTCAGACCCGGCCGATCAACAATTGGGAAGAACTTCAGTCCGAATTCCTGAAAAAGTTCTTCCCTGTTGGACGGACCAACGCCTTGCGCCATTAGATTAAACACTTCACCTAACAAACAGGGGAACCTCTCCATGAGGCATGGGATCGTTTTCAGGATCTCATGAGAAAGTGCCCCCATCACGGAGTTCCTAAATGGGAACAGGTCCAATCTTTTTACCAGGGACTCCGTGAGGACATCCGTCTTTTCGTCAATGCAACCTGCGGAGGAAATATCATGGGTCAACATGAAGACACCGTGTGGGAGATTCTCGAAAACATGTGTGAGAACTCCATCAACAATGACTCCATGGGATTATTCGACAGGACGAATACCCGCGCAGCGACGAATCTCAGGGGAGCACATGAGACGCAGGGCCTGTCCGCATCAATCGACTTGGAGTTAATGGCTAGTCGATTGGACAAGGTCTCGATTATCGAAAAAAAGGTGGATGAACTGACTCAGCATCTGCAGCGAGCCACCTCTGCGCATAACCCTTTCGCACAACCTCCTTCCACAAGGGAAAATGTGCAAAACATTCTCCATCGATCTTCTCCTAGGATGGACCCATCATCCGAATCTTTGCCCGGAGGTCCTTCCGATTCCTTCTACACCTGCCAGGGGAATTCCATTCCCTCTTTTTCTAACTCTCTGGAGGTTCCTCAGACCTGCGAGGACCTCAACGCCATCCAGAACGACCCGTTCTCCAACACCTATAATCCTGGATGGCGTGACCATCCTAACTTTCAGTGGGCGGGAAATTCCAAAACCCAAAGACCATCCTTCCAACCCCACCCACAACCTCCTCGTCCTTACCAGCCGCCTCAGCCTCGACCCAACCCTACTTATCCATCTGGGCCAAATCAAGATCAAATGTCCCTTATCCTTCAGACCCTGGCTGACATTCAAAGAACGAATGCGGCTATCCAGAAACAACACAAGGACGAACTTACAGAGGTCCGAAACCAATTGACCCAGTTGGCAAACTCTCGCCAGCCAGGTACTCTTCCTTCCCAACCTCTGCCTAATCCCAATAACGTGCCCACCCAGCGGCGCGTTATCAACCCAAACCCGGGCCATGCCCATATGATTTATCAGGCCCCCTCTGTTCCTTCACCTGACGGGATAGAGGCCTCCACTTCTTTTGCAGATTACCAGCAGCAAGCTATCTTACCCAATCCCAACCAAAACCAGGTAGGACTTAATTCCGTAACGACCCGTAGTGGTAAGGAAACCCAAGACCCACCTCATCCGAACCACTCCAAGCCTGGTAGTGATCCCAAGCCTAGGACAGTAATCCAGGACGTCCCCACCCCTATCCCAGATCCACAACCTGAACCTATCCTAGAAGAACCAATCAAGATCCCGTTTCCCGAGGCCTTGACCAAGGGAAAGAAGACCACCAAGTCCGTGGCACCTGAGGAGGACCTGGTCAAGCTCTTTGAGCAGGTCCACATAAACATCCCCTTGATGGATGCAATCCGCTACGTACCAGCTTACACACAATTTCTAAAGAATGTGTGTACACCCCAGCGTAAGCCGCGAACCAAGGGTGGGAGCCCAATTGTTCTGTTAGAGCAAGCCAGCTCTGTAATCCTCAGTAAACTCCCACCCAAGGCAAAAGATCCTGGTACTCCCCTGATTTCCTGCAAGATAGGTGATACCCAATTTGACAGAGCTTTGCTAGACTTGGGTGCATCCATAAACCTGATACCCACATCCTTACTTGACCACCTAGAAGAATCTGAGCTAAAACCAACTGAGGTGACATTACAATTAGCAGATCGATCTATAAAGTCACCAAAAGGGGTTCTCGAGGATGTTATCGTAAGAGTGCGGGATTTCTATTTCCCAATGGACTTTATAGTCTTAGATATGGACGCGCCTAAAAACCCTAGGGATACACCAATCATTCTAGGGAGACCTTTCTTGGCTACTACTAGAGCCAACATCAGCTGTGAGGAGGGCCAAATAGAGCTTAAATTTGGAGATCAAACCTTAAAAATTGATATATTTAAGGCCCAACAAGGAGTCAATTGCGGTGTCATCGAACAGATTTGTGATGTCAGGACTTTGGTTGATGAATCACACTTCCAGAATGACTCGATTATGCCTCATCAACCACAAAAGGATCTTGACCCGCAAACAGAAGAGTCGAATCCAGACATACTCAACCCAGTAACTCCTACCCTTGAACCTCACATCTACACTGAACCACCCGCTGCTGCTGATAACCCTATCCTCGGGTTAAAGCCTCTTCCTGCTCACTTGAAATACATCTTTTTGGGTTCCAATCAGACCCTCCCTGTGATTATCAATTCCAACCTCAATCCCGAACAGGAATCCCGTCTGATTGCTGTCCTCCAGCAACATTGCAGAGCCATCGGGTGGACTCTCGATGATTTGACTGGAATAAGCCCCTCTTATTGTACTCATCATATCTATTCAGAAGAGGGCGCACGACCTTCTTGTGAAATGCAGAGACGTTTAAACCCTAATCTGCAGGAGGTCGTGAAAAAGGAGATCATCAAGTGGTTAGATGCCGGGATCATCTACCCGATCTCCGATAGTCGTTGGGTGAGCCCAATTCAGGTTGTGCCTAAGAAGGCAGGACTCACCACCATAACAACTGAAACCGGAGAAGTCATTCCTACCCGATTAGCCAATGCGTGGAGAGTCTGTATAGATTACCACCGACTTAATTCCTCCACGAAGAAGGATCATTTCCCACTGCCCTTCATTGATCAAATTCTCGAGAAACTAGCGGGAAATAGGTTCTTCTGCTTTCTTGACGGGTACGCCGGTTATAACCAGGTGGCAATCCATCCTGAGGACCAAGAAAAAACCACATTCACCTGCCCCTTCGGAACGTATGCTTTCCGAAGGATGCCTTTCGGTCTTTGCAATGCACCCGCTACTTTTCAGCGGTGCATGCTTGCCATATTCTCAGATATGGTAGGTGATTTCCTGGAAGTCTTCATGGATGACTTTTCAGTCTTTGGAGAATCTTTTGATGATTGCCTCCAACACTTGGTCCAGATACTCAGGTGATGCATTGAGGTGAACTTGGTTCTTTCCTGGGCAAAGTGCCATTTCATGGCACCTGAGGGAATTGTCCTGGGACATCTAATTTCAGAAAAAGGCATCCAGGTGGATCGAGCTAAGGTTGATCTGATTTCTCGCTTTCCTGTACCTAGCTCGATCAGGGACATCCGCTCCTTTTTAGGGCACATCGGTTTTTACCGCCGTTTCATTCCAGATTTCTCGAAAATCACGTGCCCCTTGACTTCTCTTCTCTCTAAGGATGTACCTTTTGAAATCTCCAAGGAATGCACGCTAGCCTTTGAAAACCTGCGTGACCGAGTCACCCAGGCACCTATCCTACAATCCCCTGACTGGTCTCAACCCTTTGAGATCATGTGCGATGCGTCTGACTTCGCTGTAGGAGCGGTCCTGGGACAGAAAGCTGACGGGAAACCCGTGGTCATCTACTATGCTAGCAAGACAGTTGACGAGGCTCATCGTAACTATACGGTTACGGAAAAAGAGCTGCTAGCTGTAGTATTTGCCCTTGAAAAATTCCGATCGTATCTTCTGGGTTCCCATGTCATCATTTACTCGGATCACACGGCTGTAAGGCATCTCCTTGCCAAGAAGGACGCGAAGCCCCGACTAATCCATTGGATCTTGCTGTTGCAAGAATTCGATCTTGAGATTCGCGACAAGGCGAGAAGGCAGAATGTGGTAGCCGACCATCTGTCCCGTCTTCCTTCTGAGATCATCAACCCTTCCGGACCCATCATGGAACATTTTCCTGATGAGCACCTGCTTTCTGTTGGTACTAGACTTCCATGGTTTGCTGATATAGTAAACTACTTGGCATCTCATCAGACACCGTCTGATTGGCTGAAGGCCAAGAAAGACAAATTGCGTTCTGATTCCAAGTATTACATTTGGGAAGACCCGTACCTTTTCCGCATAGGTGCCGATCAAATTATTCGGAGATGCGTCCCGGAAGAGGAAATCAGCAATATCCTATCTTTCTACCATGACCAGGCATGCGGTGGCCATTTCTCAAGGCATAAAACCGCATCCAAAGTCCTCCAGTGTGGCTTCTACTGGCCTACACTTTTCAAAGACGCATACAGTCACTGCAAGGCATGCAGTCGTTGCCAGACTTTGGGCAACATGAACCATCGTGACATGATGCCTTTGAAACCGATTCTCGTATGCGAAATCTTCGATGTATGGGGGATTGATTTTATGGGCCCCTTTCCTGTTTCGGACGGTTTCGAGTACATTCTACTTGCGGTGGACTACGTGTCCAAATGGATCGAAGCCATACCGACCCGAACCTGCAATCATAATATTATTCTTAAGTTCATACATGAAAACATTTTCTCAAGGTTCGGGATTCCCCGTGCTATTATTTCTGATGGGGGGACCCATTTTACAAATGCTCAGTTCAGGTCACTGATGGCCAAATATGGGGTGTCTCATCGAATCTCTACTCCTTACCACCCCCAAACAAATGGTCTAGCTGAGCTATCAAACCGGGAGATCAAGAAAATCCTGCAAGTCACTGTTCGGCCTGACAGGAAGGACTGGTCGTCCCGACTTCCGGAAGCATTGTGGGCCTATAGGACCGCCCACAAGACCCAATTGGGCATGTCTCCCTTTAGACTGGTGTACGAAAAGGCATGTCACCTTCCCGTAGAACTGGAGCATAAAGCCTATTGGGCAGTACGGAACTGTAATCTAGATCTTTCCAAGGCTGGAACCCACAGAAAACTCCAAATCAGCGAGATCGATGAACTACGCCTAGACGCGTACGAGAACTCGCGAATCTACAAGGAGCGGGTTAAAGCCTTCCACGACAAGCACATCTCGAGAAAGATCTTTCATCCTGGTCAAAAGGTCCTACTCTTTGATGCCCGACTAAAACTTTTCCCGGGGGAACTGAGGTCCAAGTGGGTCGGACTGTATTTAGTCCGACAGGTTTTTGGAAATTGAGCAATTGAAATCAGTCCACTCAGCCACGATGCCGAACCTTTCATCGTGAACGGTCAGAGACTCAAACCGTTCATTGATGTGACTTCTACTGATTCGGCTGAATCATCCCTCACCCTCCATTACCCTTGAACTTACTGCGCCCGACCGATGGCGTAAAACTCAGCGCTTAACGGGAGGCAGCCCATCATTTCTTGAAAATCTAAACCTTTTTTCTGACACCATTGTGCACGTAAGGTTCACCCTTTAAGACAGCCGACTCCACCTCAGATGCTTGCATCTGACATTAGAAATCGTCCGCAGAATTCATCCCGACCCATTCACTCACAAAAATATCTGTCTTAAGGAATAAATTAACTAAATAAAAACCCCTAAATCACAATGAGGACATTGCAAGTCTTAGGCATGGGGGGGGTATAAGTGCAAAACTTGTAGAAAAAAAAGGTTTTAAACAAAAAATTCACATACGCCAAAAACACCATAAAAATTAAAAATTTTTCGAAAAAAATAAGAGAATAAGAGGAGAAAGGAAATTTTGTGGAGAAACAAAATGAAAAGGAGCACAAAAAGATGAAAGAAAAGAGTAATAGTCATTAGTAAGAAGCTAAGGAATTAACCTTAGTCTAGACCATTTTTCAAGAAAAGAAATGAAAAGTGCTTGGTAAGATTAGTAAGAACGCAAACCGTAGGCATTCTTGATAGACTCTCAGTACCCATTAAGATCTAGACAATCCTCAAGAGGTTGAGGAAAATGAAAAGCTTAAGTACTAGGTCCAAGGCTTAGGGAGTATTTGACCTCGCTAACTAACTTCTGGTTTACGGGACTCAGTAACCTAAGCACCCCAACCCCACACACTGCCTGGTTCAGTAAGCATAAAAAAAATCAAAATCACGCAGAAGCGTCATTCTGAAAAGTACACCTAGAATAGGAGCGGCCGATCAACACAAGTTGATTTGGACGAGTTCCCAGCGCAGAGAGGCGGGAAATCCCCTCAAAGATGCGTAACAAAATATCATCTCCTCGGTGCTTGTCTCCTAGGATATTCACATATCCTACTGGGGCATGTAAGCACCCTGCTGGTTCAGATTCCATGGATGGCATTATCACGAAGTGTCAACTGCCAGGGTCTGAACGCGGCCACGGAACACCATGGATGGGATTATCTCGAAATCTCAATAGCCAGGGTTCTGGGGGTTACCATGGGCGGTGCTATCTCGAAGCATCGATCGCCAGGAACCCTTGAGGATTGATGATGGGAGCAATGAATCTGATACAGACCGTGTTGAAAAGCCAATCCTAGGCTAGAATTAAAAAGAAAAAGAGAGAAAACTCTCCAAAACAGAAAAATTTTCTACCTCTCTCTCTTACAAAATGCACTGCGAACTGAACTAGGGCTAAAATCATTTCAAGCACGGGTCCTTTAACTACAAAGTCCAATAAACCTTAGGTTAGTTCTTATGGGTCTTAAAAACCTTTGCTAAGGACTGAGGCTGAGGCTAGACAGATTTGGATCTTGATTGATACTAGAGTACCTTTTAAGCCTATGGTCAGCATTCTAACCTAAGCTAAGTTTAAATGAAAAAGCACTTATCTGAAGCTATTAAAGAACTTCATGGTCTAGAACAAGGGTTGAAACCTTAAGTTTTTGCTAAGGGACTAGCAAAAGCTAGGCATGGGGGTATGATGAGAATCTCATCATGAGCCATAACTAGCTCATTTTGACCTAATGCAGAGAAGAAAAAGCTCCTACATAACTCTAGAAAGGCTTGGCTCAGAGAGATTCTGAGTTTGCAAAGAAAATAGAAACTAAGGGGTAAAAATGTAATTTTACCAATCCGATCTGAAAATAGGGTAACTCAGAATCCAAACATAGGTCGAAACAACCTAATAAGAAGAAAAGTGGGATGAAATGACTCAATAAGGGCTACAGCAACTCCAAGGAATTAAATGACAGCCTGTAACCCAAAAATAAACCCACTTCAATTCACGTGGTTCGAGGTAAGGTAAAAATCAACTAAACCCACTAAAATTCATAGAAAAATAATCTCTAAGGTTTAGGACTTTCAATTTGGCCTTAGTAACCCATTTTGACCTACATTGAGAACCATGCCCAATTAACAACTTAATTTGGGTTTTTACGTAAATTGACCGGTCAAACTAGGTTTAATGTAGAAATGAAATTCACCATCAGAATCCTTAGGTCCTACTTAGTCATGTATAAAATCTTGGGCCTAAGAAGAAACCTTCTTGACCAACTTTACACTTTGGTCCTCATATATTTACTTTTTGGCCCTCAACTTTTGAACCCTCACATTCTGACCCCTAACACTCCTTCGTTCTTTGCGTTCGGGTCCCTCCTGCAAAACCTGAGCAGCGCCATGCTCCGGCGACCTTGCGCGGAGCATGGCGCCGCGCAGGGTGAGGGAGGGGCCCTAGCAAGTCAATGGGGGTACCCTGCGTCGTCAGCCACCGTAGGGACACCCCCCTGAGCGCTGCACCCACCCATACCGGCCGTGCGAACGCACGGACGGTATGGGTCTCCACTTCCGGCGTCCTCCGGCGAGGGAGACACTTCGTCTCCCTCCGCTTTCCTCTCTGATTCTACCCCTATAAATACCCTCGTCGCTCCACCGTTCTTCCCAGCTCGGATCTGGCAGAGACACCCCCTTAATTCCTCCCTTCCCACTCCGACAGACGCCCCCTTGCTCCGGCGGCCTCTCCTCCTCCTCCTCGTCGCCCCGCCGCACTACCAGCAGCAGGGTTACCTTCCCTCGATCTTTCCGCGTCACGCCGCACCCAGCTGGCGCCTCTCCGGTCCCTTCCTCGCCGCCGCCCCTTCCTCTGGGCAGTTTCTTCTCCGGCGACAGTCGATACGACTGTCGCCTGTGCCAACCCCTCTTCGTCCATTTTAATAGGTAAAACTTCTCTTCTTCCTCCCTTCTTTCTTTTCCATACTGAAAACCCTACTGTCAGCCCCGATTTCCCACCGATCACCCTCACCTTCTCCACCTCCGGCCAAACTCCGGCGAACCGCTCCCATCGCTCCAGCACCCCACATGGCTCGCCGACCTGTGCATAACCTCCGCCTCCTCACCCTGATCCTCTTCCACCCCTCCACTTCCCACCAAACGCCCTCTGCAGATCCACCGAACACACCCACTTCTCCGCCCGCAGTTTGACCTAGGGCGCCCCTTTTGCTCCACCACGCCCACTGCAGACCCTCCGACCACCTTCGCCGTGCCACGGCGAAGGTTCTCCGCATATCTGATTAGGCCGAGAGGCCGTGCTTCTGTGAACAGGTGTCGCGCCCGCCATCGCCATTGCTGAGCAGCGAAGCTCCTTCGACCTGCTGCTCCAGGCAACACCACGCCCAGGTCAGACTCCCAGGCTTTGCGGGGTAGCTTCGCGAAGTGTCAGGCTGCAGTTCGGGTGAAGCCCTCGCCCGAAGCCCTCACGCGAAGTTCTCGCTGCCGCTGCTTCCTCCGCGCAGATGCTCACATTGGGGTGGGACATTTAGTCCCACCTCGGAAGACTTCGAAGAGGAGCGTCGATATAAGTTGAAAAAGTGTTGTAGGCTTATCGCCTCAGCACATGGGGTGAGGTCCCTCTCACACTGCTTCACCTAGCCCGTCCGCGAACTCATCACGCGGATCCGGTCGACCCGACCCGACTTGACTACCACTCCTCGCCCACCACCGCACGCCTGTGGGCCTGGACCCGGGCGCGACTCGTACCCGATTACCCGGTTGCTCTGGGAGAGCTGTCCAAAGAGCGAATCCTGAGAGAGAAAGAGACGCGCGGGGGAGGGGAGTAGCGTAGGTTTTTTCCCTCTGATGCTGAACTCTTAAGCGTGCAGGCACAGGTGAAGAAGAAGAAGGACTGCGGAAGAAGAACTGAATCGACACTGTACCATCTGCGGGTTAAGTCGTCTGATTGAGAAATCAGACGACGTCCTGAAGACATGTGAAGGCAAAGAAGAAGAAGGAAGGAAAGGAAGAGGAAAGAGAGGAACACAGAGAAGCCAAGTGAAGACTCTGCAGAAACAGAAGAACAGAAGAGAGAAGGAGCAGCCAAGTGAAGAAACAGAAAGCAGAAGAAGAAGAGAAGCAAGAAGAAAAGAAGAAGAAGAGCACGGGAGGAAGATCTGAAGCAAGAAAAGAAGAAACAAAGAAAATAAAAAGAAGAAAAAGACAGGATCAACCAAGAAATAGAGGAAGAACACGAAGAACAAAAGCCAAAGAGGAGAGAAGACAAAGAGGAAGAAAGAAGAGAAGAAGAAGAGCCAAACTTTGATCTCTCTCTCTCTCTTTATTTTTGTAATAGAACATGTATATCTCTAGAATACGACTTGTTCCCTGACTTCGACCTCGGGAGAACTGTATTTTCCAAGCAACAAATATTAGCAAATGATGGCAATAACTATCTGTACTACAACGACTTAAGAAAAGCTAGTTGCTGCCACCGTTTCGCCAATGTACGCATCTTCTTTCTGCGTGTGCAGGTGCTTTACAACGTGCCCGTGCAAGCAAATCCGACCGCTACCGGTCGCTAGACCGCACGCGCACTGTAGCGCGCGGTCTGCGCGACACTGTAGCACCGACTCGCTTCTCAGTTAGCCGGTGGAATCATGCTCTCTCTCTTCGGCGCGACCCGCTCCGGCTGGTCGCCCACACTCACCCACACCTGTCTGTGCTTCATTGCGCCGGTGCAACTGCGTGGGGAGCAGAGCACTGCGCTACGTAGTGCGCTGCGTCGTGCTTCATCGCACCGGTGCAACCGCGCACGAAGAGAGTGCTGCGCTCTCCAATGCATTGCACGTGTGCTCTCTCTTACACCATTGCACCGGTACAATATTGCACCAGACGACAGGGCGACACAACAGACGACTTATCTGCTGCGCTCCCTTCTTCCGCCAGCACACACACACACCCTCTTGTACACACGCACTCGTACACTCACACACACTGGTACACACTCATACACACCCTTATAAGGTCAGACATACACACATATATATTTATATATCCACTGACCTATATACATACATATATATGTATACATATATATATATACACATATATAAATAAATAAATAAATAATATATATATATCCACCTACCCATATCCATATATACACTTCACCACCCATACTCCCGTGCACTAGTACCTCCACCGCGCATCATATCGCGGGAATATTTGCACCAGTTGCTGATATTCCCTGATATCTGTGCAAAGCAAGCGCTTACACACACTCCCACACATCCGCTCACACTCCACGCGGCACTCCGTCTTGTTGGTTGAGTCTTATTAGAGGTGGACCAACTTGACACTGTGCTACACTCCATTTTCACTTCCACCTCCACCCTATATATAATATATACACATATATATATATATATATATATATATATATATATATATATATATATATATATATATACACTATATCTACTCTATATCTAAACATATATTAAGTTAAGTATTTCTTTCTTTTCTAAAAACCTACTTGTTTTCAGTTATCTTTTATTTCTTGCTAATAAAAAGATAAAAAAAAGAGTAAAAGAGAAAAGACAATTCTTGTCTTGCAGGTACTCGATCTTGCGAATAACAGGACCAATTTTTGGAAACCCCAAGTTGTCTACAAGCCAAGAACCATTTGGCTCAAGGCCAAAGACTTGATTTTGAGGGTGTACCTTAAGAACAACATTATCAACAAAAAAAAAATCTTAAATAGAAAAAAACCAAAAGCATAATAAACGCAAGGAAGAGATACGTTTTAGGAAAGGCGTAGAAACTCCTTGACCTTTAATTCCTGCCTCCCTGAGGTCGACCCTAGGCCTAAAAGTGACTAAGATAAAATCAAGTAGGCCAGGTTAAAAATTTCATGAAGCTGGTTAGGCTTGATTTAGGTTAACACACTATAATAACTTCAACGATAATTTCACCATATTAACACAACCTATTCGAGTTGCACCACGCTTTTTCTGGCTCTGTTGCCGGGGAGGCGCAAATTGAGGTGTCTACTCCCATTCCTTTGATTTTCTCTTCTCACGCCCTTCTCTTCATGGGTGTTTTTGTTTGCTTATGAGCAGGTAAACCGGTTGCAAGGAGGAGACAAGCAGAGGAAGTTGGAGACATGGGAAAATTCAAGGTGGAAGCAGGAGCGTGAAGTCGTCGACGCCGCATTGGAGCTTCGCCCACGTTGCTGAAGAGGTAGGTGTCTCTCTCTTAGTAACTTAGGTTAACTTGTCACTAAAAAAAAAACCTAAAAACACTTCTTGGGAATTCCTTGGGGCAAGTGGATTAAAAACCACTTGATTGATTGTTTGCTATCACCCCCACCGCCCCTTGACTTCCCGCAAAGCTTTGCATAGCGAAAATCCAAGAATCTTGATTCTTGGATCTTTCATTGTGTGAAGTTTTCTTTGAGGTAAGTAAAAATTTCCTGATTGCCATCCCTCCTTGCCTCATCTGTTCGCATTTCGAGGTCACATTTTTTGGTGTGGAGACTTGGAATTGAGTTGATTCCAACCCCACCACGACCTTTCACGTGCCTTAGATTTGATCCCGAATATTTCAACCCCAACATTTTTATTTTCTTTACATCATCTTGTGGCTGAGCCTTGTGTGGAATATCATTTTGGTGATGGGGAGCACTTGAATTGAGGTGCTTTGGCTCCCTTTAACATTGACTTAAAATAAACTCGTGCATCCACACGTAAAAATTTCCATCTAAGGAAGCCCATTGCATTCTTAGCATGCATTAACTAATTCATATTGAAGAAGGGTTTGTTGGGCATAAAAGAACTTATGTTTTCTCAAAACCCGGAGATTGGTTGAATTGGTAACTCAGTGAAATCTTAAAATCCATACTACTTAAGGCTGAAATTCTAAAAGCCATTCACCATCTAAAACTCCAATTCGGGGAGATTCCCTCATTGCATGCTTGGTTTACACACTTTTAAAATCAACTCACTTAGGCATTACCTGTATACAACGCCCTTCACATTCCTGGAGCACTTAATCCAAAGCCTCTAAATTAAAACTAGTAGCAACTTGACCCCTATTAAGGATTGGAGGTTTAACTACCTACGTGTAGCACCTACATGTTGGTGTGGGTTCCCACGTGCTATGAGGTGTCTAAGACTGGGGCAAACGGCCTTTCAATTTGGCCTGGTGGTTTTGCAGTGCTCTCATTTGGTTCCGTAGGTTGTCATAGTAGGTAACTTAGATCTTCAGGTCTAAGGGCACATTATAGAGGTTAGGAAATTGATTGCTTTGATTTGTCATCAAGTGTACCCATATGGCGTTGTTTCTCTCATCCCCTTTTCCCTTCTTATCTCCCCAATTCTTCCTGCAGTAGTGCATGTTCGGGAGGAGGTCACAAAACCCTGAATTATTTGAATTGTCTGATAATTCTAGAAGGATAGAAACTGATTCGTCATCCTCCTCTACAAACATGGCTGCACGGCCACCCCTAAATCTCGAGGGAGGAAACTGTCGCCCTCAAATCCCACCAGGTGGCGGTGGAGCCGTAGACCCCATAACCCACCTCCAAGCCCAAATGGAAATGTATAATGAGCAGATTGAAGCCATTAGAAAAACCTTGGAGGAAATGCAGAACCATCCCGAGTAGGAGGAGCCTAGGTCTCTTTGCTCTTATCAAAATCCTGCTGCTATAGAGACCATATTACAAATTCGGGTCCCCATAGGTGGGGATGATTTTGAATTGAAACCCAATGTCATTGGCCTAATTAACTTTTACTTCCATGGTCTTGCAAGTGAAGATCCTTTTCTCCATTTGGAAGACTTAACCCGATTAGCTGAAACTGTTAAACCAAGAAACATCGGCTTATCAATTATCCTCATGAAAATATTCCCGTTTTCATTGTGGGATAAATCGTCGCAGTGGTTGCGTACCCTTGGGAGAACCATCCATTCTTGAGAAGAGATGCGAACAACATTTCTCAAGAAATTCTTCCCAATAGGATGAACAAATGCGCTTCGTTGGGCTATAACTTCTTTCACGCAACAAAACGGCAAGCAATTTTATGAGGCTTGGGAAAGGTACAATGACCTCCGGAAATGTCCGCACCACGGTCTGCCTAAGTGGCATATAGCCTAGATCTTTTACTGTGAGCTAAATGAAACTTTGAAGCAGATTGTAGACGCTTCCTGCGAAGGGAATTTCATGAATAAAGATGAGAATGGAGCATTTGAATTATTTGAGAACATGAGTGAAAATTCAATGAACAATGCCTCCATTCTCACCTTTAACCATACCAGCCTGCCCCATAATGTTCACGAAGTTGACATGGGACCCTCCCATTCATCCATAGATCATAACCTTATTGCACAAAAATTGGATGAAGTCTCCATCGTGCACAAGAAGCTGGACAAGCTTCTGGCCAATCCCGACCGCTCTATGGCAAACACCTCCACCTCACCACTTCGTCACAATCCTAATCCTTCTAATGCCATGCTTATTTCCAAAAACCCAGGGAGACCGTCCTCATCGAGTATCGCATCGAGCGATTCGCTAAGTAATGTGGACCTGGCATTTGCAAGCCAGTATTTCGATACGGAGGACTAAGCCTCCATGTGCTCGGATGCATATATACATGCGGACTCATCTTCTGGCTTAGACGCTTGCACCCTGGGGAACAACCCGTTTTCTACTACTTACAACCCAGGGTGGCAAAATCATCCTAACTTTGCATGGTCCAGTAACCCGTAGTGCCAAAACCCCGCAGGTGGGTCAATGCGACCGTCCGCACCTGCCATCCCAAGGGCCCAGTCTAATCCTATGGCAAATCCACCATCGGGTCCTTGCATACCTCAAGCAGAACACGCATCAAGTCCTCTCGATAAACTGATGCGAATGGTGATGGAAATGTCTAAGCGCCATGATGAAAACATGACCTATCTTCAGCATCAATTGGCGCAGCAGAATGTTGAGATCAGTCAACTACGCATGGCGACTTGATCTCAGGGTACTCTTCCAGCCTAACCTGTTCTCAACCCGTGAAATTTTGTATCCCGTGGTCCTCAACCATAGGTACGCCCTTCTCAGTGGTAGGTTCATCAGATTTTGTAAGCTCCGAGCATTCCACCGGGATTTCAGGCTAATCCCACAGCAACACATCACCCTTACGTCCCTATTGCGAACCCTCCTCCGCCTTATGATCCCATTGGACCCGCGATGTCCAATGCGATTACTACGAGGAGCGGTAAGCAAACCGTCAATTCACCTCGACCTGATTCTGGCCCATCTTTTTCATCGCCCTCTCATTTGGGATGCGCACCGCATTCTCCTGAGGATGATACACCCAAACTAGTGCCAGAATCAGACCCATTCCCAGAGAAATACTGAGGGAGCCAAAAGGCAAGAAAAAGGATACGCAGGCCTTTGATAACCTGCGTAATTTATTCAGGGATGTTGAAATCAAGGTACCCCTATTGGAGGCAATCGACCATATACCAACTGTCGCCAGATTTTTTAAAGACTACACTATACCCAGGCGACAGTCATAGAAAATAAAGAATCCGGTGGTTTTCTCGCCTCATGCGATTTGTGCTATACTGTCAAATCTACCACCTAAGCAGAAAGATACGGGCACACCGCTTATTTCTTGTAGCATCCAAGACTGCAATTTTAACCGTGCTCTGCTTGATTTAGGATCTTCCATCAATCTTATACCAACCATCATGCTCGAGAAATTTGCATTAGGAAATCTGAAACCCACCCCTGTCACGTTATAGTTGGCAGATTGTTCTGTCAAAATACCGAAGGGTGTGGTGGAAGACGTGGTGGTTAGGGTCAATAGTCTCTGTTTTCCTGTTGACTTTCTTGTGTTGGATATGGACGTTCATAGCTCACTTTCTGATTGTCCGATCATCCTTGGTCGACCTTTCTTGGCCACAGCCCGCGCCCATATCGACTGTGAGTCGGGCTGCATTGAGATTGCCGTTGGCTCTCAGAAAATCAAGCTAAACATCTTCAAGGCAGCCAAGAATTTTGATTGTGATTGCGTCGAGGATGACACGTCTGACGATGACATGGCCGTCAGCGCGTGTATCGAACTTATAGGGACCTATTCTGACTGTTGTGGATTGCCTTTGAACATAGACCATCGCCTAACTGACACATATTGTGACGTTCCCCCATCTCTCCCCTTACCCGTACGTTCTCCTGACCAGACTTCTGACGAGGTTTTCTCCACTTCCCATACCTCGTGGTTTGAGTCATATTCGGGCTACTCACCGTCGGTCCACCCTCTTGAAGATCGGATTGCCCTTTCTTTCTCGCTAAATTAGGCAGAATTGCAACTCCACACTGGAACCTTGAGCCCACATACTGATCACTGGGGCTATCCCTTATTGGATCTATCAATCCAAGATGCCACTCTTGGCCAATCTGAGGGCCAACTTCTTCCTCCTACCTTGCTTTCTTCTGACCCGCGTGGGACACTCTCGTTCCAAGAAATGCCAGATCCTTCACCATCCACTCTTGAGCTGAAAGAACTTCCTGACACGCTTAAGTATGTTTTCTTGGGACCAAATGAAATGCTCCCCGTAATCATTAGTTCAAAATTGACAAGGGAGCAAGAGTGCAAACTAACAAAGGTCCTTACAGAACACAAGGCAGCCATTGGATGGTCCTTATCGGACTTAACTGGTATTAGCCCCTCCTACTGCAGTCACGGTATATATACGGAGGAGGAGGCTCAACCTTCTCGTGAGATGCAGCGACGTCTCAACCCTAACATGCGGGAGGTCGTTAAAAAGGAAATTATTAAGTGGCTGGATGCGGGTATAATCTACCTGATCAGCGATAGCCCCTGGGTGAGCCCAATTCATGTCGTGCCCAAAAAGGTGGGACTCACCATCCCTGTCAATGACAGGGGTGAATCCATTCTTACATGCACTCCTACATCTTGGAGAGTGTGTGTAGACTATAGGAAACTGAATGCTACAACTAAGAAAGATCACTTTCCGCTACCTTTTATCGATCAAATCATGGAGCGGTTAGCGGGAAATGAATTTTTTTGTTTCCTGGATGGATTTTCTGGATATAATCAGGTGGCAATTGACCCCCGAGACCAAGAGAAAACCACCTTTACCGGCCCCTTCAGCACCTTCGCATTTAGAAGGATGCCTTTCAGACTTTGTAACGCGCCAGCAACTTTCCAGAGATGTATGCTGGCGATATTCCATGATATGGTGGGTGACTTTCTTGAGGTCTTCATGGATGACTTTTCGATCTTCGAACCTTCATTTGATGATTGGCTTGCCAACCTAACTCGTATCCTTCGGAGATGTGTTGATGTGAACCTCGTGCTTTATTGGGAAAAGAGTCATTTTATGGTGCACGAGGGAATTGTTCTCAGGCATATCATCTCCGATAGGGGTATTGAGGTTGATAGAGCAAAGCTTGATGTGATTGCTGATTTACCTGTGCCTGGCTCTGTTAAGTAAATCTTCTCCTTCTTAGGACACGTCGGTTTCTATAGGAGATTCGTCAAAGACTTCTCCAAGATTTCTAGACATTTAACTCATCTCCTATCGACCGACGTGCCCTTTGATATGGGCCCCGACAGCATACGAGCATTCACGCAGCTGCGTGATGCTATCACCAAGGCTCCTATTCTCCAGCCGCCTAATTGGTCCCTCGACTTTGAACTCATGTGTGACGCTTTCGACCTTGTAGTCGGAGCCATCCTGGGACAAAGATGCGATAGACACCCCTTCGTGGTGTACTATGCCAGTAAGATGTTGGACGAGGCCCAGCGTAATTATACAACCACGGAGAAAGAACTATTGGTCGTCGTCTTTAGGCTGGAGAAATTCCGCTCTTACCTTCTGGGCTCGCATGTTATTATATTCGCTGACCACGCAGCCATTCGCCATCTCAAGCACAAGAAGGATGCCAAGCCTAGACTGATTCGTTGGATCCTTCTGCTCCAAGAATTTGACCTTGAGATTTGTGATAAGGCCGGAGCCCAGAATGTTGTTGCTGATCATATCTCGAGACTGGATCTTAACCACATTGGACTTACCTTGCTGATCAATGAGGTTTTTCCTGACGAGCACCTATTGGCAATTAATCTGGCAAGTGGACCTTGGTATGCCGACATTGCCAATTACCTTGCTTCTGGTTGCCTTCCACGTGGCTGGCCTAAAAATCAGCACGAGCGTCTCATCACAGAAGCAAAGTACTATTTCTGGGATAATCCACTACTTTTTCGAATAGGTGCTGACCAGATCATCCGTTACTGTATTCCTGACAGCAAATTCCCCAGTGTGCTATCCTTCTGCCACAATTAGGCCTGCGGAGGCCATTTCTCTGGAAGGAAAATTGCAGCCAAGGTGTTGCAGTGCGATTTCTTTTGGCCCTCCCTTTACCAGGATGCACACAATTATGCCTAACATTACACTAGGTGCCAATCATTAGGGTCAATGTCACGTCATGACATGATGTCCTTGCAACCCATCCTAGCTGCCAAAATCTTTGACATTTGGGGAATTGATTTCATGGGTCCCTTTCCTCCTACGAATGGCTTAGAGTACATCCTAGTGGTTGTTGATTATGTTTCGAAATGGATCGAGGCTATTCCCACACGCCATGTTGAACATGTCGTATCTACTCGATTTGTCAAAGACCACATTTTTGCACGCTTTGGGATCCCTCGAGCCATTATCTCTGATGGAGGAAGTCATTTCACCCATGCTTCTTTTTGGGCACTTTTGAAGAAATATGGAGTCCACCATCGTATCGCATCTCCGTATCATCCTCAGACGAACGGCCACGCTAAGGTGTCAAACCAGCAAATCAAGCAAATTCTCCAGAAAACGGTTCGGCCTAACCGTAAGGATTGGTCCGACAAGCCGATTGACGCACTTTGGGCGTATCTGACCACCGTCAAGGCTCCCCTTGGTATGTCTCCTTATAGAATCGTTTACGGGAAGCCTTGTCATTTGCCTGTGGAGCTGGAGCACCGCGCTTATTAAGCAATTCACCACTGTAACCTCGACCCAGACATGTGTGGTCGAGAAAGGAAACTCCAACTCCAGGAACTAGAAGAGCTCCGTCGTGAAGCTTATGATTCTGCCTTAACTTTCAAGCAACGTACTAAGGCCTTTCAAGACAGCCGAATTCGGCGGAAGGAATTTGAGCCATCTCATCAAGTTTGTCTTTACAATGCTTGACTCAAATTCTTTCCAATGAAATTGAAGTCTAAGCGGACTGGTCCCTACTTGGTCTCGAGACCATTTCCCAACGGGGCTGTTGAAATTGAAGATCCCAAATCTGGGTATAAATTTACGGTCAATGGGCAGCGGTTAAAACCCTATCTTACTCATGAACCTGTCCCCGTTGGGGAAACTGTTGCCCTGCTGGAGGGTAACTAACTTTGTGCCTCACTCTAAGTCCAGTTGGGGACGTTAAATTCAGCGCTTGTTGGGAGGCACCCCAGCAACACTCCACTATCACTTACACGATTCCATGTCACTTTACTTCTCACTTCTTCACTTTTTACTTCACCACCCACCATCCACCCACCCTACCACCCTACTGTATACCATGCACGTCAGCTCTCGTTCCCTGATCCTTGGACCTTGCTTTACCCTGCATGCATATGAGGACATAGCATCGTTTGGCATGGGGGGATGGATAGGCATCCATAGGATCTGGGTATTATATGGTATCATGCAGCTTCTATTATATATATCCATCTATAAATATATACATAGCCTATTAAAAAAAAAAAGGTGTTTAGTAATGATCTGAAGGCTGAAACAAAAATACAATAAGTGTTTATGGATATTAAACAGCTGTTTTGAAGACATTCCAGGCCACAGAAGCTTGATTCGCTTAGGCTTGACTTAATTCACTTGAGCATTGATAAGATAGATCAGAATTTCTCCTAACTAAGGACGTATTCTTGTACCTAAGTCACCAGTATAAGATTCGTTGGTTTGCTTCTACTTGAGAGCCTAAGTAATCTTGGTTCACACTACACATATCAAGAAAGACCAGGTGAACATAAGATTCAACCCTAGTGTTCATTAGGGAAGGTAGAGTCCTTACCTATGCACGCAGGTAGACTTTTTATCCTAGGCTTTAATCTTGTGTCCAGGAGAAACTCTTTCTACCAAAAAAGGTACTCTCCCACAAAAAATGTGTGCTCCTCCAAATAAAGTTTCAAGAGATATACTGACACTTGTTTCAAAAAAAAAAAAAAGATCTTACAAATAAGTCAGTATATTTTTCAAATGTCTGTAAATTCCTCTCTTTAAAAAGTTTTTCAGGGCACGTCATAAATACCCTGTTTCTACCATATATTCTTTGAGCCACAAAAGCAATAAAGTGAGAGTTGAGTTTTCCATCATCTTTTTAAGGGTCAATCCGAAGACATGAGCTATATATATATATATATAAATATATACATACATATATAGATATATATATACATATATATATTTACATATCTATATATATATATCTACACAACTACATATATATATATATATGTTTACATATATATCCACCAACCCATATCCATATATACACTTCACCACCCATACTCCCGTGCACTAGTCCCTCCATCGCGCATCATATTGCGGGAATATCTGCACCAGTTGCTGATATTCCCCGATATCGGTGCAAAGCAAGCGCTTACACACACTCCCACACATCCGCTCACACTCCACGCGACACTTCGTATTGTTGGTTACGTCTTGCTAGACGTGGACCAACTTGACACTGTACTACACTCCATTTCCACTTCCACCTCCACCCCTATATATAATATACACATATATATATACTGTATCTACTCTATATCTAAACATATATTAAGCTAAGTATTTCTTTCTTTTCTAAAAACATACCTTGTTTTCAGTTATCTTTTATTTTTTGCTATTAAAAAGATAAAAAAAAGAGTAAAAGAGAAAAGATAATTCCTGTCTTGCAAGTACTCAGTCTTGAGAATAACAAGACCAATTTTTGGAAACCCCAAGTTGGCTACAAGCCAGGAACCATTTGGCTCAAGGCCAAGGACTTGATTTTGAGGGTGTACCTCAAGGACAACATTATCAACAAAAAAAAAATCTTAAATAGAAAAAAACCAAAAACATAATAAACGTAAGGAAGAGATACGTTTTAGGAAAGGCGTAGAAACTCCTTGACCTTTAATTCCTGCCTCCCAGAGTAGGCCAGGTTAAAAATTTCGTGAAGCTGGTTAGGCTTGATTTAGGTGAACCCACTATAATAACATCAACGATAATGTCACCATATTAACACAACCTATTCGAGTCGCACCACGCACCACACCCACGCCGGTGTGCCTGGACTCGGGCGCGCACCCGACCTGATTGCTCGGCTCTAGGAGAGAGTACCGAAGAGAGAAATAGAGAGAGAGATGCGGGGAGGGTAGGGGTAGGTTTTGCTCTTCAGTGTGCGTGCAGGGAAGAAGAAGGAAGAGGAAGGTGCAGTTGAAGCTAAGCCACGGTGAAGCGAGGCTAAGCAGGGAAGGAAAGACTTAGTTGCAAAAGGAAGAAGAAGGAAGGAAGGCCAAAGAGAAGAGAACGTCAGACGAGAGCTAAGGCTAAAGGAAACAAAGGCAAGGTGAAGCTGACACTTAGCCGCAAATAAGAGAAGTCAGAACAGAAGAATGAATGACAAGGCAAAAGGAGAGGCAAGCCAAAGAAGGAAGAAGACCGCAGAGGAAGAAGAAGGAGAAAGGCACTGTGCAAGAGAAGAAGGAAGAAGAAAGGCAAGGTTAGATCAAAGAAAGGAGCTGCAAAGAAGAGACGAGGAAGAAGAAGCAGACAGCCAAAGTCAAAGAGGAGTAGAAGAAAAAGAGCTAAGGAAAGAGGAAAATCAGAGAAAGAAAGAAATAGGAAGAAGAAGATAAAGCAGATAGGAGATGGAAATAAGAGAGAGTTAAAAGAGAGATATCTTTTTAAGACATTGATCATGGAATCAGACGTCCAATTTCTCTATTTTTGCTACAATTGACTCTTAAATTCTTGCATTTATATTTTGCATTAAATTTTGAGTAACTCTAAGTGTTTAATTACATTATTGAGATTAGTGAATAAATTTCATTTGCTCCCTGTGTTCGATCTCGGATACTTAGGTTTTCGAGTAATAAATTCTTATTTGTTATCAACGCTTGGTCACCTATACTATAACGCGATTGACTTATAAGCCCGACAAAGCGTTGCAATAGTGAGTCTCTGAGTTCATTTAAGATGTCTGGGACTCTTCTCAGACGTCTAATTTTGGTTAGAGTTGGTATTTTGGGCTCAAATGGAGTCGATTTTCCGCAAACAAAACTTCATTGGATTCTGTTCGAGTTTCTCTACATAATGATATAATGTCTATATAGTTTTAGACTCGTTTGACCTGTCGGTCCATGTTGTAGGTCTCGAGTCCATAGAGTACATGGGACCTGCGGAGACGTCGGGAGCTAATGTGTAAGCCCCCATTCCGCCCGGTTAACCAAAAGAGTGGTTTTCTATAATCCCAGAATTAATAATCGAATTGCATGCTTTAGAATTATTTGATTGAACCCTAGGTTATGAGATGAACCCTAAGGCCAAAAGAGATGAATGCATGCTACTCTAGATATATCTGATTGAACCCTAGGTTGTGAAATAAACACTAGAGCTGGATGAAATGCATGTGTGGCTAATGAATTAATGAGTTACCGTAATAAATCATGAGTTGCCTATACTACCCATAATACATACCTGTACTGAAAAATAGGTTGTGAAATAGTGAGCTTCCTGTTATGCATTTAATGAATCAGATATAGAAATGAGAAAGTCTATATACGAACCCTATGGGGGGTTTAGGAAGAAACCAAGAATATTATAGTACGGGAAACCTGATGATTTTGCAACACGTTGCCTATGGGCGACTGTTCGAACTTGGTTAAGGGAAGTGAGCTGACCCTCATGTACATGGTCCCGAGGAGAGCAACTATCCCTTTAGTGTTAAGGGGAACTTGCCACCCCTTGGGTTGAGACCTGGGGTGGGTTTGGCCACCCTATGTCGACTCCTGTTTGGCCCTTGCGTACGTTGTGCCGAGGTGAGCTACTTAGTGTACGGGGGATGATGAGAACCTCATCATGAGCCATAACTAGCTCATTTTGACCTAATACAAAGGATAAAAGCTCCTACATATCTTAAGGAAAGGCTTAACTCAGAGAATTCTGAGTTTGAAAAGAAAACAAGTCATAAGGGGTAAAAATGTAATTTTACCAGTATAATCTGCATACAGGGTAATTCAGGGCCCAAACATAGGTCAAAGCAGCTTAATAAGAATAAAAGTGGGATGAGATGATCTAGCAAGGGCTACAGCACTTCCAAGAAACTAAATGATAATCTGTAACCCTAAAACAACCCACTTCAATTCACGAGGTTCGAGGTAAAGTAAAAATAGAATAAACCCTCTAAAATTCATAGAAAAATAATCTATAGGGTTTAGAACCTTCAATTTGGCCTTCAGAACCCATTTTGACCTACATTGAGAACCATGCCCAATTAATAACTTAATTTGGGTTTTTACATAAATTAACCGGTCAAACAAGGTTTAATATAGAAATGAAATTCACCATCAGATTCCTTAGGCCCTAATTAATCATGTATAAAAACTTGAGCCTAAGAATAAACCTCCTTGACCGACTTTACACTTTGGTCCTCATATATTTACTTTTTGGCCCTCAACTTTTGAACCATCGCATTTTGGCCCCTAACTCTCCTTCGTTCTTCGCATTCAGGTCCCCCCTGCAAAACCTGCCAGCACCATGCTCCGGCGACCTTGCGCGGAGCATGGCGCCGCGCAGGGTGAGGGGGAAAGCCTGGCAAGTAAACCGGGGGTGCCCTGCGTCGTCAGCCGTCGCAGGGACACCCCCCTGGTCGCTGTAGCCCACCATACCGGCCGAGCGAAGCACGGACGGTATGGGTTTTCGTCTCCGGCCATCCTCCGGCGAGGGAGACACGTCGTCTCCCTTCGCCTTCCTCCCTGTTTTGATCCCTATAAATACCCCCCGTTGCTCCACCGACCGGGGCAGCTCGGAACTGACGGAGAAAACCCCCAACTTTCCTCTCTTCTCTCTCCGGCAGACGCTCACCAGCTCCGGCGGTTCCTCCCCCTCGTCCTCTTCGCTCTGCCGCAATACCAGCAGCAGAGACTTCCTCCCCTGCTCTTCCCGCGCCACGCCGCACCCAGCTGGCGCCTCTCCTGCTCTCTGCTCGCCGCCGCCCCTTTCCCTGAGCATCTTCTTCTCCGGCGACAGTCGATACGACTGTCGCCCTGCTGCTCACCCTTCGTCCCTGCAAGTAAGCTAGAACTACTTCCCTTCCTCTCCTCTTTCTTTCCCCGGTTTCAATTTATTCAATTAAGCCTTCGACCGACCCTGACCATCGTCACCCCCTTCATCTCCAGCCACCCTCCGGCGAGATGCTCCCATCGCTCCACAGCCTCACACACCTCGCCGACCCTCACCGAACCTCCGCCTCATCACACTGAGCACCCCCCACCCCTCCACTGCCACTCCACACCTCCGTAACGCTCCCCCGAACAAACCCATTCCTCCGGTTGCAGTCCAACCTAGGGCTGCCGCCAGACACCACCTTGCGGCTTGCCGCGCAGCTCCACACCTTCGCCGTGCCACGGCGAAGGTTCCCCAGTGGCTTGATCAGGCCGAGAGGCCATATTCGTGTTCGACAGGTTTTGAGGTTCGACCGCCATTAACGCACATTGAAGCAGCTTCTCCCGCGCTCCAGGCTTGAGGACTCCAGGTCTCCAGCTGCTGCGGATTACGGGGAGTCTTGCGAAGGCAGCCAGCCAGCAACCGACGCAAATCGAAGCCGCAGCTGCATAAGCTAGGCCGCGGTCTCCCAGCAGGCGCACGCGAGGAGAGGCCTCCGTTTAGTCCCACATCGGTAAGCCTCACAACCTTTTCACCGTTTAAATTGATTTTGTGCATTAGCCTTACTGCCTCAGCACACGGGGTGAGGTCCCCTTCACCCGCCCGGTTACCCGGTCTCGTCCGCGCTCACGCCCCGCGGACCTGACCCGACCCGACTTAGACTGACCTGCACTCCTCGCCCACCACGCACGCCGGTGGGCCTGGACCCGGACCTGACCCGTACCCGACTACCCGGCAGCTCTGGGAGAGCTTTCCCAAGAGTGGTTTCAGAGAGAGAGAGACGCGGGGGGGAGAGGGTAGAGTAGGTTTTGTCCTCTGACGTAAGCTCTGAAGTGTGCAGGCACAGGTGAAGAAGAAGGACCGCGGAAGAAGAAGGAAGCTGAGGGAGATACTGTAGCAACAGGCAGTTTAAGTCGTCTGATTTGGAAATCAGACGACGTCCTGAAGAGAAAAGAAGAAAGAAGAAGGGGCGACGTCCTGACTGGAAAAAGAAAAGAAGGAAGAAGGAGATCTGAAGAACAACAGAAGAAGGCGAGGCAGAGGAGAAAACAAAAGAACAAGGGAAGAACTGAAAGAAGAAGAACAAAGAAGAAAGAAGATCTGAAGAAAGACAGAAGAAAAAGGAAGAGCAGGAACAGCTGGAAGAAGAAGAAGAGCATCGCCACTGCAGAAGAAGAACATCACCTCTGCAGACAAAGAAGAAGAAGATCTGAGACGAGGAGAAACAAAGAGAAAACAACAAATCCTTTCTCTCTCTTTCTTTATTTTTTGTAAAAGAAACATGTATATCTCTAGAATACAACTTGCTCCCTGAGTTCGACCTCGGGAACTCTTTTCCGAGTAAAAAATTTTTATATTTGAAATGATGGCAACAACTGGCTATACTACGACGCTATAACAATAAAACCCGATTGTCAACACAAACGTGGAGCCACCAGGGGAGCTTGCCATTCCATTAGACCCGTAGGCCCACCGGACAAACCGGGATAGTTGGACGAGGGTACGTGGAGTGTGGAGGGGTGAGACCCCTGGTTCTGAGGGGCAAGGACCAATGCAATTCTGTGCTGTACGTTTGAGTATACCCGTTAGCAAAAACGACTGATCACGTGCTAGTGTGGGGTAGGTACCTGGTCGTTAAATTCTTCAATATAGTTAATTAACTTATTTAGGCTTAATTAATTGCATGAGAAAGTAAGTTAGGTTAACTCAATTTTATGTCGGTTTCGTAGTATAGGGTCAAGTTAACCTAACGTTTTAGATTTTTAAGTTCTTTTTAACTGGTCGAGTTCAGGTCGTTCACTAGAAGACATAACTTTATCCTAATTTACAATTTAACCATTAAGAATAATAAAGAGTCAATTAATTAATCAGATTATAATTAACAATACTTTAAACATATGAATAATTGCATGAAATATATGATAATAAAAGCATGCAATATTCCATTAAGAGAAAACACATTTACACTTGAAATTTGTCATTTACAACTAAGTAAACATGTTTATCACATCAATTATGGTTAATTACAAAAGATTAAGGCAAGAAAATGCTAAACAAAAGAGTAAAAATGCCTGATTACATTTAAAACTCAAAATAATGAAAGAGAACAAAATATACTAACGGAGTTACAAATCAGACGTCTAAAAATAGAATTGGACGTCATAAAAAAAATGGAAATTAAAAGACTGAAGCAAATAAGAGACGTCTGATTCTCTCTGTTTCATTCCTTTATTAAATTGCCTACATTACCTTCATCTTCTTCTTCAGCCCTTGTCTCTTTATTCTCTCTATCTATCTTTTGTTGTTATTTTCTTCTTCACTTAACCTCTTCTCCTCTCTTTCTTCTCTCTGAAGCCTTAGGCTCCTTACAACGCTTTAGAGTCATTTTAAGTCCTCTTTTTTTACTGTGCTCTTATTTCCATCTTACTTAACTGATGACAATGCTATCATCAGCTATATTTAGCTTTATTTAGTCAATTTCCATCGTTAAATTCTCCTACAAAACCATCAGAAAGCCACAATTCATTACAAATTCTTTCTGAGAGAAATATAAGAAACCAGGGTTAAAACTGTAATTTTACCATCATATCATCAATTCCAGAATAACCACAGGTTTTCTCAAGGGTTAAATAAAGGTCAAATGATTTTAAGATTCTAACAAGTGAGTTTGTATAGATAGAAAATGATTTTTACGTGTTTTAAGAATTAAATGGGCATCTGAAACCCTAAAAATAGACCAACTTAATTAACTGAGGTTCTGGTTAGGATAAAATTCACTTAAACCCACTAAAATTCATATAAAAATATTTTCTAGGGTTTACCATCCTTGATTTGACCATTGGAACCCATCTTGGCCCAAAACAAAGCCATATACAGACTTTTACCCTAATTTGAAAATTTTGCATAAATTACAACAGAAAAACTAGCACAAAATCAAAATCTAACTTCATCATTGGATTCTTTAGCTCCAAATTAGGTTTGTACCAAAATTTGGGCTCAATCTGAGATTGTTTTGACCATGTTTGCATTTTGGTCGTGTCTGACTCTTTTATCTCACACTCATGCCCTTAACTTTTGAATTCCTCAAAAAAAGCCCCCCAACTTCTTTGTCTTCATCACAAAAAGGTCCTTGCCACCCTAGATCCTAATCCTACAACTCTTGCGACATTTGATTAAAGAGAACTCCTCTGATCAATCAATCCCTTTCAAAATTGGAAGGGAGATTTCTTGAGGAGTCCTCTTTTTAATGCACCTGTCCTTGAAACCTACAACCTTCCCAATCTCTAATGCGAATGCATCAGAGATTCGGGTATCGCATAGGTTTCCAACTCCGATGACTTTCCTAGCTTCGGAAGCTTGCTTTCCAATCTCAAATCGACCTCTAGAGACCTATAGAAGGAGCCCCAGACCTCGCTGAGTTCCCAAGACGCATCTTTGGTTGGAATTACCCCACGTTCCTCCCTCCTCTCCAGCTGAAAAGATCTGCGAGCTTCGGCGACATCTTCGACCTCTTTCCTCGTTCGTAATTGCAAAACCAGCAGCCATCCCCTTCCACGTCTTCATCGCCATTCCTTCCTTGCCGGAGAGTTCATCTTCTCCATTGCTGGTGTACCAAAATCGATGCGGATCTCCCCTCTTTTCATCCATTAGAGTAGTTAGTTAGGTTTTTTTAGCATCATAGATTAGTTTCCCCACCTTAAACCTCAGTTTCCATCCCTCGGCACTGCGATCACCACCATCTTCTCGATCTCCGGCAATCCCTTCAGTGAGGCGTCCTCGCCGCTACACCCCTCCATCCGCCTTGCCAAAACTCTCATAAGCTTTGCCTCGCCTTCCTGCATAAAACACCTCTCCTAATTCCATCAATCACTCATCCAAAATCTCTACTGAACACAACCACCTTCTCCGACCTACGTCGCCTTTGCCAGCCACCTACGACCACCTTCGCAGCTCGTCATCGCCACCCACACCTTCGTGGCATCCTTGCGAACCTCCTGAACATTTTAACCGGGGTTTTTAGCCTGTATTTCATGTTTCAGGTATACCATCGGACCTTCACCGCCATAATGTCTCCTCCCACCGTGTTCTTCGAGTTCTAGCCATGAAGCTCCAGGCCAAACACTTCAAGCACTGCGGCTTTGCACAAGGCACGAGCCTAGGTCTCCAATTGGGGGAGATACCCTCAGCAGCTGCTGCAATCAAAAGGAATCCCACATGCAAAAGCACGCGAGGAAGGTGGGTCATTTAGTCCCACCTCGGAAACTATTGAGCATCTAGCATCGCATAAGAGGAATTTGTGTCGGTGGCTATTCACCTCAACACATAAGGGGGTGAGGTCCCCCGTGCACCCCTTCACCTGCCTCGCCCGTGACACGTATCACGGGGGCTTGGTTTCGACCCGACCTGCTAATCGGTTTCGTTGCGATATATGTTTATTTAGTCAAGTTAATCAATCAGTCAGTCGCTTCACATAAACGTTGTTGTTAGGTTTTTATCCCCAGCAACGGTGCCAAAAATAGTGCAAGGCGATCGACTGACCACGGTTTGTATCAAAAATCGTCGTTGTTATAGTATATGTCACAAATACAAATCGTTATCGCATCAATTTTTATTTAATTTACATAATTTTTACTGGTTTATTCCATGTCATTCACTGGGAGGCAGTTATTGATGTACATCACTCTTCAAGTCCAAGATTATTCTTTAATTCCAAAAAGATAAGTTTTATGTACAATAAAGAATGAATTAATGGTTTAATTATGTAAAAAAAGAATCAATGAAAATGCTTGCAAATACTAATTACAAACAAGCGTCAAAAACTACATAAATATACTCTATACTATCTACTTATAAGTTATATTACTAATACTTACACATATATATAATACTAACTAATAATACATACCATACTTAACTTAATATACAAATGTATATAGTAACATATATAATAGCTACAACGACAGATACGAACGTCACTAAACCCAAAAAACTATATACAAACTCTAAAGCAGAAACTAGAGTCTATAGAAACACTTATTTTACCTTTAGTGATGTTTTATTTTTTCAGTAAAGATACGTAGTTATTTATAGACATATATATAGCTATACTGCTTATACGTATACTTATTATTTACCTTATAATTATTTATTTATATACACATATACGCTATCCATTATACATATACATTTCTTCCTCTATTCTTTTACTTCTTAAGTCCTCTGTATTCTTCTTCTAAGCCTCTTCTGTGTCTCTTATGACACTTAGCGCATTCTCTGTATGTTTACTCCCTTTTACGCTCTTTCTTTTGTATTTAATGAGTCATTAGGGCCTTTTAACTTAGAAAGAATTTGTTAATTGGTGGGCACACTCTTCGAGGGATACATAGCACCTGAGGCAGGTGGGACCTGACCTCTACTAAGCGCGGCCCTAGTTTGTTAATTAGGTCGATTAACTACGTTTTCAGCTCATTAATGGGCTTAATCAAACCCTAACATAGTAACCGGTCCTCGGCCCACACACACTACTCATCAATGCTCAGATAATGCTCAGTATAAGGTCAGATGTTTGATTGTTTCAGGTGTCCAGCACTCGTAATGACTGAACATCGTATGTGACTTTTTCCACTTATAGCGCTACGTGCACTTCTCAGTTCACGATGTGGCGCTCTTTGAGCGCCTCATCTGCAGTGAAATTGAGCCGCGGCTGTGTCAAATTCACAATTTTGGCCCCCAATTAGAGGGCCATAATTTATTGCAAATTAAAATTAAATTTTAGGAAAATAAATTATTTACATAGTACTACATAATTGTATAATTAATTTAGAGTTTTAATTATAATTAACGTATAAATAAATTAGCTAAAATATACAGTTTATACATAATTTTAGATTTTATTCCTTAATTACGTATATGTTAGTTATTATATGGTCTAATTGACCTTACACCGAGTTAGTAAATATGTTAAAGTATTTAATAGATATTTCTATTGCATTTTACTAGCTTTATTTCTATTTTATTTACATTTAAATAATACAATTTTAGACTATTTTATTTGTAAATTGAGTTTAAATAATATATACATTATAAATATACTTAAATTAGCTTAAATTATTTAAAATACATTAGTATAAATATACAATATCAATTAACTTAGTTTTAACTTAATCTACTAATTTATTTTAATTTAATCTAATAACTTAACTATTAACTTAATAAATTAATTATTTGTTCTAGATATATAATTAAATTAAGGTACGGGGTTTAATATGTTTATAATACACATATAAATACGTATATACAGTATCATAACTTAATATGTTATTTATAGAAGGTACTAATTTACATAGCTATTTAGTACATATAAATTAGTTTACTTAATAAGTAGTTATATAATTTAGTTATATATCGTACCATCTAACTTAATTACTCAATTTACATTATACAATGTGTACATAAGTTATTTTTATTATAAATATGTATAATTTACATTATAGGTTAACAAGCTTACTATATAGCTTATATATACACTTATATACATATTATATAAAAGATTTTTAGTATTTTTAGGTTTTTTTCACTTTTTATGATTTTTATATTTGTTATGGTGGTAGGAGATGAGATGGAAAGAAAGAGATGAGGAAAAGTAAATGTTTTTGATGTTTTTATGTTTAGCACTTTTTATCTAATTCTATGGTATACAGAATCGTTGGCTGGTATGTTTTACCAAGTTGGGGGTTCAGATTATCATGAAACTTGGTGTACATCTAAGAAAATACCTAATCTTCAATCAGATAGGTTTATTTTATTTTTTTAGAAATATTTTATAGTTTTTATTGAATTCCAAACTTAGCACATTCTAAGCCTTTTAAGGGATTCCTAGGGTGTGTTAAGGCTAAGAATGGAACTAAAGAGTTCTAAAAGGCAGTGGACTGCCTTGAACTAAATCAATAATAGATAAGAAGAGGATACAAGAAATTAAGCACACAATTCAAAGTGGATTTCAATTAATTTTACTTGATGGACAGTTAAACTTAAAACTAGCTGACAAAGGATCAAAAAAACAAGACTACAAACATTCTAGACAAGCTTAAAAATTCATTGAGTTTACATGAATGCTTGTATATAGTTCAGACACACCTTTATACATCAATCAGCTATTTTAACAGGACTCAAACCTAAGCTACTGTCCATAGGATCTCAGACCAGAAATCTTCCGTTGAAACAGTAGCAGCAACACACTGCTGGAAATCCCTGCTAGAAATCAGCGGAACAACCACCCAACCTCACAAACAAATAACAGTCGAAGCTACTGAACTTCAATCAATGCAACAAGCCAAGTTCCTTTTCAGACGGCTTAACTGCTGCTGCAGTTAATCCATCTGAAGAAGAACATGTCTGCAGTAAAGAAAGGGAATGTAGCTGCAATTGTAGCAAATTGCTATGATACTGGGATTCAAAACTCATGACAAAGCTCAACCTCAAAATCTAACAATATTTGGAAATATTTTTGCAATCAAATCAGGTGAAACATCAGAAATTCTCAAACACTATTTTTCTCTCATTCCAAACCGGAGAAAGCTACTGATCTAATACAATCCTTATGATATAGACACCATGAAGGAAGAGATTAGATCAGTCAATTAAATAGAAAAATCTGAATCCCAGACCTCTGAAACCTTGAGTATTGAGAACTCCTTAGGTTAGAAATCAGAATTACATTTGACAAACAACTTACGAATACAAGATAAAACCTCAAATCACCAAAGTGATTTTCCTTAGCTCTATCATGTATTCAAAGCATTAAAATCCTCACGAAAATCCAGACCAGATTATGGCCCATCTGAGGTAAATTCTGATCTCATATTCACCTTAGATTCCCAGCCAAATAGTGAATCAAATCAAAGATATCTCAGTTTGCTAGATCCAAACATTCAAAGTCCAATATGGATAAAAATTCTTGAAATCTGAATTCATAAAACATCTAGCAAATTGATTCAATTTTTAAGCTCAGAATTCATAAAACATCTAGCAAATTGATTCAATTTTTAAGCTCAGAATTCATAAAACATCTAGCAAATTGATTCAATTTTTAAGCTCAGATCAAGGGCTTTTGTGACCAAATGGAATGAATGGAAAGCCCCTAAAATGGATTTCGACGCTAATTTCAGATCTGAGGTTGGAAACCATTCAGATCTGAAATTAGATCTAATGAGTGGGTGAATTGCGAGAAACAAATCGCGGGAATCCGAAGCGATATGAAAAATGTAGAGGGAGAAAATCATGAACAGTGACTAAGGGAAATCGTCCCCTCTGATTTGGGATGATCAGAGGAGGTGAGGGGGGGGAGTATTTACTCTAATTCTACTCCTAATGTTAAACTAACATGCACAGTAGATTAACACTAATTCTACATCTAATTCTATTGCTAATCTATCTAACTAACACTACAGCTAAACTACAAAACAGTGAATCTATTTTAATTGGAAGAATGGGACCAGTGGGTTTCCACCCGGAGGATGGAGAGGAAGAAGGGAGGGGGAGCTCTAGTGACTGAAAGGCTTGCTAGCGGAGCTTCTGGGTCGTCCTCAGGCATACGTCATCCTTAGCGATGAGGAGGAAATGGAGGTGAAGAACCACATCTTTGTCATAGATGCGACGTTTGAAAGGGTTAGGGGAACTGGAGAGGAAGAAAGGATCGCTCTCAAGGAAGTAGGAGAGGAGGCAATCCCTTACGCGAGCGACTATTGAGGTTCTTAAGTAGAGATCTTAGTGACTCAGATCACTGTGCGAGTGAAATTAGGCGACGAGGGCATTGGCGGCAAGGATGAGAGGAGCGGATGTGCGGGCTGCCAAGTTGAAATCAGACCATACGATGGGATTTGGGGGTTAGGGTGAGCACACGCGTCGCTTTGCGCGAAGCTTCGAATCAAATCGAGCCACAGATCAAACGAGCTGAGAGATCAACGGTCCAAATCACGCAAGTTCATCGCATGAACAGTGTCAAGGCGGGAAGGATGAGGTGCTAGAATTCTAATGGTGGAATTGCAGGGATACCCTTCAGTGAAGGGGTAGAATATTTGCACAAGAGCCCGTAAGTGGTAGAAAGTAGTTACATAGTGGTCCTTAAGGGCTTTCAAAGAAGTCCCTGTGGATTACAAATAGGTCCGAAAAATTTTTCTAATGAAAGAAATCTGATGCACAGAGGACCTAAATGTAAATTCTATGTTTCAAGGCCTTAATGATGTCCAAATGCCTTTAAGTTTTTTATGTGCTTAATTGAACTTTTAAGAAGTTAATTATACTTTTGATTTAAACTTTTAAACTTGTTTGTGTGTTAAATTAACACTTGGATCATCATTTGCCTTTTTTTCAAGGATATCTCAATTTGTGTCATAATTACGCAATCCTAACACAGAATTAATGTTTTAGGTATTTTTCTTTGATTCCCACACTTAACCCTTTTTATGAGTTAATTTAACTTTGTTTAACCCAGTTTCTAGCTTAACTTTAGCTTTTAGCTATGATGAGTAGCCACTCATCATACCCCCATGCTTAGGTTTTGCTAATCCCTTAGCAAACAATTCATTAAAGTGCAAAGCAATTTAAGCATCAGCGAGATAAGTGTGATGAGATATCTTTTCTTCTTTTCATTTTTCTCAAAGTTTTAAGTGATTGAAGTTGATCTTTAAGCTGAAAGAAATTTTCCTGAGAAACCAACTGTGTTTATATCTGGACATTGTGAGAACCTTATTACTCAGGAAGACTGACTAGAACTCAAGACATAAATGGCATAGATCATCTCTCAACTAACAAGGACTCTTGATATTTAAACCTTAAGTCGAATTCTAGGACTCAGGGGGTTTTACAGAGACTCAGAATGCTACGAGGTTATGGCTGTGCTTTGTAATAAGTCAGGACTAACTAGGTGAATTCCAAAACTCAATCCTGGGGTTTCACTTCCTTTTAAGTCCAGGTTGGTCCTAACTTCAGATCGTGTTTTCGGATCGACTCTCAAGAAATGAGGAATACTCAAGCCCACCTCTTATTGTGTTTGTGGCTCAAAGAATTTTTTGGTGAAAAAATAGAGTATTTGTATTGAACCTTGAAAAATTTTTTGGTGGAATTTTTGTATTTACAGACTTGGAGAACATACTTGACTTATTCTAAAAAACTTTTCTTTTTGATTTTTTTTTTTAGTATGTCTCCGACAACTTTTTTTGATAGAGCGCACCTTATTTGCTGGGTGAGTTCTTTGGTGGAAAGAGCTTCTCCAATATACAAGACTAAAGACTTGGACAAAGAGTCTACCTCCACGCATAGGTAAGGACTCCACCTTCCCTAATGAATACTACGGTTGAATTTCAAATTCACAAGGTCTTTTCCGACACTGTGTTGTGTAGGCCAAGGTTACTTCGACTCCTAAGTCAAAGCAAACCAGCGAATCCTGTACTGGTGACTCAGGTACAAGAATATGTCCTAAAGTTAGGAGAGGTTGTGGTCTATCTTGTCAAAGCTCAAAGTGTATTAAGCCAAAGCTTGAACGAGTCAAGCTACAGTGGCCCGAAAAGTTAAACCAACAAAGGTTGAATGTTCATAAATACTTATTCTATTTTTATTTTCAGCTAGGAGATCATAGTTAAACACTTGAATTTCTTTTCAAATTCTTTTCTTTCCTCAAAATTTCTTTGGAGTTCTCCCTTAACAATAGTGTGCATGTCCTTTATTGTATTTTTGGAGTTTTTGTGTTTTATCATTTTTTTATATTTTTAGCTTTGTAATTCTTTTCAAATTTTTTCAAAATTTTTCATTTTTTTGTATTTTTAGATAATACTATACTATACTATACATACTATAGGTGTGCCTATAATTGCATTTCAGTAAATGATTCACCATTTACACCCCCCCATGCTTAAATTATGCAATGTCCTCATTAAATGGAAAGGATGGATGCAAATGCATGCTCTGCTTTTCAATATCCTAGACTGGGTGACGGAAGGAAGTCGAAATGAGGATATACAAGATCAGAGTGGAAAGTTAGGCTAGGAAGTGAAATGCATGACATATATGACAATGCATGTATGCTAAAAATGCAAGGGTAGACACCTAGATGAGAAAGGTGAAAATAAGAAAGGGTAAAATAGCTATATACAAGGATGGATTTGTGCTAAGATTAACGCCTCAGCTAAGGCGTAAACCCAGTCGGTAATTCAAAATTTAGGAGCGAAATGATGAAATTGACAAGTCTAAGATCATGTGGCTCAATAAAAGGTTTTAGTCTTTGTCCATTGATGGTGAAAGGTTCAGATTTGTCAATATCAGTGATCAGAACGGCTCCATTATCAAAGATTCTCAAGATTTTGAAAGGTCCAATCCATTTGGATCTGAGTTTCCCTGGGAAGAGTTTCAATCTAGAGTCGAAAAGGACTTTTTGATCAGGGTGAAATGATATCCTATGATTGTGACGATCATGGAAGGCCTTAAGTTTATCCTTGGAAATCCTCGAGCTTTCATAAGATTCATTCCTTAACTCATCTAGCTTCGAAATTTGTAGTCTTCTGTGATCATCGGCCTTCTCTAGGTCTAAATTACACTTTCTGATGGCCCAATAGGCTTTGTGCTCAAGTTCCATGGGAAGATGATAGTTTTTCCCGTACACAAGTCTAAAAGGAGACATGTCTAATGGGGTTTTGTGAGCTATCCTATATGCCGACAATGCATCAGAAAGGCAAGAAGACCAATCCTTTCTATCAGGTTGAATGGTAGCCTGTAAAATCTTCTTGATCTCTCGGTTGGACAATTCAGCTAGTCCATTGGTTTAAGGGTGATATGTGTAGGTTTGCCCTTCGAAGAGGGGGTGACGTAATAAATGCGGAAATAAAATATAAAGCAATCTTACCAAAATAAAACCAATTACACAAAAAGACAATCACACAAAGAACACAAGAATTTTTAGGTGGAAACCCAAACCGGGTGAAAACCACCACCTAACCCTCTCGAGTTAGGATTTTTCGATCAACCTAGTTGATCAAATCCACTAACGGAATCACTTTAAAACGAGGGTGATTCAACCTCAGTACAACCACGCTACAAGTACGAGGGTAGCATTCCTCAACCCCTTCTCTCCACGAGAAGGATTTTGTCCCACGAAGGAGACGGGAATTCGCAAAGCGAATACCCAACCAAATAAAAAGATAAAAGAAAACAAGTAATCCTATAGAGCCAACAAAGTAATTTAAACCTAGCTTCTATAGGAAATAGGAAACTCCCCTTTGCAAGGAGTGAGTCGAGTTGATGACGCGGTGCGTGTGCCACGCGATGGCGCAATGTCGCTCTCGTAAACAATGGCGGGAGAGCGGGTGCACGAAGCTTGATGCTCTCAAGATGTAGAACTTGAGCTTAGAGAGCAAGATCTTTTCTGGACACAAAAGAGTGTGGAAGTGTGTAGCTAAGTGTATCCAAGTGTGTGTTGGTGTGTCAAAGGTTCCCCTCTATTTATAGAGGCCTTAGGAAGGCTTTGGAAGGCTTAGAAAAGCTTCCATAGCCGTTGGGTGCAAAGCCCAAGAGAATCAGGCCGAAATCAGGACAATGATTGCACTTGACAGGGTAATCAGACGTCTAACTCTGGCATCAGACGCCTGGAAGGCCACTTTAAGATGTCTGATTCAAATGTCAGACGTCTGATTTTGGGCGAGTCTCTCCCAGACTTGGTTCAGATCTAAACAGGGTTTTTGTGCAAGTCCATTAGACGACATATAGGACGTCTGGCACTATGTATGGACGTCTGGAAACCTACTTTTACTGTGAGAATGGATTTTCCAAACGTTGCAACGGTTAGAAAATCTCTGAGAAGAGATTTTGGGTCAGCCGAGGCAAAACGGTCATTTATCAGACGTCTGGAAAGGCCTAAGGACGTCTGATAAGGCTCGAACGGTCATAATCTTGAGTGCCTGCTAAGCTGGCCAACAGTCCACTATCTGGACATCTGGCAAGTCCATCAGACGTCTCCTAAGACGTTTGGTCTAAGGTATGGACGTCTGATTTCATCAGACAGAAATAACTGTGTCCAGCCTAATAGTTATCAGACGTCTGAAACAACAGTCAGACGTCTTAAAATGCTTTATTAGACGTCTTATTTGGGAATTAGACGTCTGGAAACTCTGTTTGAACCCTATATCGGTTTTCTAAGTATTCTACAGAAAACCTAAGTATCCTAGGGTTGTGCAGGTGTTCCTAGGACTACTGTTAGGGTACTTTGAGGCTCTTTAACATGAATTATCTAAGGAAATAAAAAGCAAGAAAATAAAGACAAGAGATACATGAAAGGATTAAAAAGAATCTATCATATTCTTCTTGTCTTCTATCTTCAATCTGTTGCTCCACGCGAACCTCCTCTGTTCTTCATTAAGCTCCTCCAATCCATCCTGGATGCGAGCTCGAGTTCCGTCTAAACACGTCTACATTTGCAATTGACCTGAAATCTATGACTCAAATTGCAAATGTTAAATAACACGTGTTTTGTTATCATCAAAACAAATGATCGTGGTGCTTTAGCACCAACAATCTCCCCCTTTTTGATGATGACAAAATCATAAATAATAATGCAGAAAATCCTCCCCCTTTTCGACATTATCAAAAAGGTTTAATTGAATTTATATTTCATATAACTCCTCCTTAAAACATGCTCTTCTATAAATTTCTTTTGACAAAGTAATGTCCTCCCCCCTTTTTTATAACAACAAGATAGCTATTATTTTTCTCCCCCTTTCTAAAGGAAATTTAGCTACCTTATATCTCCTCCTAAAAAATTGACAATTAGCTCATCATTTTAACTCCCCATATCTAAATGCTTATAAAAAGATAGGGTTAAGAATTTTTACCTCACCTACCATTGCCAATAAAATGGCCCGAATGGTGGTGGTGGATGCCACATCGGATGGGGCCCCCATCCGTAGTTTGGAGGCCCGGGCATCGGCGCCGGTCTCCAGTCTGGTGGTCGACGTGCGGCGGGTCCGTTGTTTGTTCGCCGTCTCGTCGGTCTTCTTGTTCTCCTCCTTGGTCTACTCCTTGGTTCTCCCAACTTGAGTTGACCAGCTTTGAGTTTGTAGGTCCAGTCCTTTGTGTTGTAATTATCCCTGAACCCTACAAAACAAGATTCTAATTCTTTCTTCGGTATCCAAGTGGGCTTGGATCCGGATCTGTTAGCGGGTCTCCTTGATGGAGATCCTTTCTCAACCTTAGGGCTATAAAAATTATCTACTTTATTGATTAATTTGTTTGAGTTTTCCCTAAGACATGCAATTTCTTTTTCTATAATACTCATCTTAGTCTTTAAATTAGAGATTTCTAACTTTAGACTATCATTTTCCTCAATCAATTTATTATTTTCATTGATGAGGTCTTGATTTTCTAATAATAGGTTATCAATTCTAGGACTAGCTTCTATGTCCTTAAGTTATTTTTCTAACCTATCATTTTCATTTTTAAGAAAACTAAAATTCTTTTTAATGCTATTATTTTCTCTTTTTAGTGATTTACTAACTTCAAAAAGTTCATTAAAAGCTTCTTGTAAATCGAGATTTACCTCATTGTCGCTATTGTCGCTTCCGCTTTCGCTGTCGCTGTTGCTTCCTCTTGCCATGAAACCAAAGCAAGCGGTTTCCTCCTTCTCGTGATCTTCTTTCGAGCTTGTCTCCTCATGAGTGCCTTCCAACCTCCTCCATATCTCGTGGGCGGTGGTGCACTCTTGGATTTTCTCGAACTCCTTCAGACTCAACGCGCAATACAAGGCATTCATTGCCTTTGCGTTGAGTGAAAGCTCTCGAATATGCAGTTGCGAGTAGCCTCCTTGGGGTCACTTCGGGATCTCGTATGGGGTTTCGCAACATCCCCATATCTCGAATTCAGTGGCTTGGAGCCACGTCTTCATCCTCAACTTCCAATATCCGAAGTCCCTCCCGTCGAAATAGGGTGGTCGGACGGTGGACTGCCCTTCGGAGATTCTGATTGCGGCTATGCTTCCCTCCATGATCTACTTGCCGGGTGTTACTCCGATCTTGCAAGAACCTGCTCTGATACCAATTGTAGGTTTGCCCTTCGAAGAGGGGGTGACGTAATAAATGCGGAAATAAAATATAAAGCAATCTTACCAAAATAAAACCAATTACACAAAAAGACAATCACACAAAGAACACAAGAATTTTTAGGTGGAAACCCAAACCGGGTGAAAACCACCACCTAACCCTCTCGAGTTAGGATTTTCCGATCAACCTAGTTGATCAAATCCACTAACCGAATCACTTTGAAACGATGGTGATTCAACCTCAGTACAACCACGCTACAAGTACGAGGGTAGCGTTCCTCAACCCCTTCTCTCCACGAGAAGGATTTTGTCCCACGAAGGAGACGGGAATTCGCAAAGCGAATACCCAACCAAATAACAAATATAAAAGAAAACAAGTAATCCTATAGAGCCAACAAAGTAATTTAAACCTAGCTTCTATAGGAAATAGGAAACTCCCCTTTGCAAGGAGTGAGTCGAGTTGACGACGCGGTGCGTGTGCCATGCAATGGCGCAATGTCGCTCTCGTAAACAACGGCGGGAGAGCGGGTGCGCGAAGCTTGATGCTCTCAAGATGTAGAACTTGAGCTTAGAGAGAAAGATCTTTTCTGGACACAAAAGAGTGTGGAAGTGTGTAGCCAAGTGTATCCAAGTGTGTGTTGGTGTGTCAAAGGTTCCCCTCTATTTATAGAGGCCTTAGGAAGGCTTTGGAAGGCTTAGAAAAGCTTCCATAGCCGTTGGGTGCAAAGCCCAAGAGAATCCGGCCGAAATCAGGACAATGATTGCGCGTGACAGGGTAATCAGACGTCTAACTCTGGCATCAGACGTTTGGAAGGCCACTTTAAGACGTCTGATTCAAATGTCAGACGTCTGATTTTGGGCGGGTCTCTCCCTGACTTGGTTCAGATCTAAACAGGGTTTTTGTGCAAGTCCATCAGACGACATATAGGACGTCTGGCACTATGTATGGACGTCTGGAAACCTACTTTTACTGTGGGAATGGATTTTCCAAACGTTGCAACGGTTAGAAAATCACTGAGAAGAGATTTTGGCTCAGCCGAGGCAAAACGGTCATTTATCAGATATCTGGAAAGGCCTAAGGACGTCTGATAAGGCTCGAACGGTGATAATCTTGAGTGCCTGCTAAGCTAGCCAACAGTCCACTATCTGGACGTCTGGCAAGTCCATCAGACGTCTCCTAAGACGTCTGGTCTAAGGTATGGACGTCTGATTTCATCAGACAAAAATAACTGTGTCCAGCCTAATAGTTATCAGACGTCTGAAACAACAGTCAGACGTCTTAAAATGCTTTATTAGACGTCTTATTTGGGAATTAGACGTCTGGAAACTCTGTTTGAACCCTATATCGGTTTTCTAAGTATTCTACAGAAAACCTAAGTATCCTAGGGTTGTGCAGGTGTTCCTAGGACTACTGTTAGGGTACTTTGAGGCTCTTTAACATGAATTATCTAAGGAAATAAAAAGCAAGAAAATAAAGACAAGAGATACATGAAAGGATTAAAAAGAATCTATCCTATTCTTCTTGTCTTCTATCTTCAATCTGTCGCTCCACGCGAACCTCCTCTGTTCTTCATTAAGCTCCTCCAATCCATCATGGATGCGAGCTCGAGTTCCGTCTAAACACGTCTACATTTGCAATTGACCTGAAATCTAGGACTCAAATTGCAAATGTTAAATAACACGTGTTTTGTTATCATCAAAACAAAAGATCGTGGTGCTCTAGCACCAACAATATGGTGTAGCAATCCCTATGTGACACCATACTTTTGAAGTAGGGGCTGAAAATGTGTGTCTCTAAAGTTAGACCCTCCATCACTAATGATGGCTTTTGGTACCCCAAATCTAGAGAAGATAAAATCTTGAACAAATTATGTCACAACTCTATGATCGTTAGTCCTCGAGGGGATGGCTTCTATCCATTTGGAAACATACTCAGCTGCTAATAAGATATACTCGAAGCCATATGATTTCAGAAAAGGACCCATGAAGTCAATGCCCCAAATGTCAAAGATTTCGCACACTACAATCGGATTCAAGGGCATCATGTCTCGGCGGCCAATACTACCGAGAGACTGATAGCGTAAACGTGCCTTACTATATTCGTGTGCATCTTTGAAGATCGTGGGCCAATAAAAATCGCTCTGCAAAATCTTTGCAGCGGTCTTTTTGCCAGAGAAATGACCACCACACGCCTGGTCATGGCAGAACGACAGGATGCTTTCTATCTCCTTATCAGGGACACACTTCCTAAGAATCTGGTCTTTGCAGTGCTTGAAAAGCCATAGTTCTTTCCAGTAATAGTGCTTGGCCTCGGATCTAAGTCTGTGTTTTTGATGTCGAACCCAATCAGTGGGAAGGATTCCAGAAGGCAGGTAGTTGACAATGTTAGCATACCGAGGAAGATCAGAATGAACGACCAGCAATTGGTCATCAGGGAAGTGGTTAGAAATAGGTAATGAAGGAGATATCGCTTCGGAAGGAAGGCGGGATAAGTGGCAATGAGCTGTGTTCGGCGTAAAAAACTGCATACTATTAGACCTAATTAAGACTTAAATTAGCTTCTTGAAGATCTTCTGATACTTATGAACCTATTCATTAGCTCTAAATCTCACTAAATCAGGTATCTTTAACTCCACTAGAGTTGGGGGGATGAAGTTTGACTTAATGTTCAAACTATCAGAAATCAACTCTAATCATCTCAACTTAATCCTCATGTGATAAATACCAAATCTGGAGCTTTACAAGGTCTAACAATGGCTGAAGCTCGCAATGGGTTTGCTGGAGCTCGCCGGAGCTCTGGTGAACTCAGATATAGGGTTAAAGGTTAAATCTCCACTAAACAGGCCATGAATAGCCTCAAAGGATTTCTGAGGTCGTAAGGGACCTTAGGAACACCTCAACTTCTTCTAATGAAAGACTAATTTAGAGATTAGTCTTTGAATTCAAATAGAGCAAAATCTAGGTTCATTTGAACTCAGGGATGATCGTTTCACTCAATTGAGTGAGCAGAAAGACTCAGGATAATCTTGCGAAGGTTTGTGGATATGTAATTAGGTGATAAGACTCCTCCTGAGCCGGCAATGACAGTGAGCTCAGGAGGTTGAGATGAGATTAGGTGTTTTAATATATATGTTAATTAAGCTAATTAAGATGTGGATTGGGGCCTTGAAGTGGTGTAGAAGTGATGAAGGGCCCCTGGTGGATGTGTTCTCTGCCATAGTGCCTCCGCCATGGCCAGCGGAGGTCTCTGGTGAAGTTGTAGTGGTTTAGGCCATAAAGTTGATAAAATGTAGAATAAATGAGGTAGAAGTGTTCATGGAAAGGTGTAGAATGTGTTTGATGGATCAAAAAGACAAAAGAATGCTCCAGACGAGCTCAAGGAGCTCGCCAGAGTTGAAGAAGACGGCAGAAAATCTGACATTAAATCTAACTAAACTACTTAATCAACTAAGGTAACTACTCTAAACTTACCTAAATTCCTAATCCTACTGTTGCTTGGATGAAGGGGTAGGAAATCTCCGTCGAGTTTCGTAACAGAGGAAGAAACGGAGGGTAAAAGGAAGAAACTCTGGCGACCGATTGTGAGGTGTGGAAGTGGAGATCGATGTCGACGCTTCGTCAGAGGATGCAGCGAATGATGGCAGAGCTTATCAAGGGATGAAGAAGGTCGGAGATGTGGACTGGAAGTGGGAAGTGATTGTCGGAATAGGACGAATAGCCTATTGGTCAGCTACAGTGTGGAAAAGAGGGAAAGGGAGCTAACCGCTCAAATCGAAGGAAGGGGGAGCTATTTATAGGTGACGGTGAAGGGTAAGGGGAATGTACCTAGACAGAAGGACGTCTAGGTTTAGCTAAACCATTGGCATCATCTTCGATGCTGGTGAGGTTATCACCGTGACCTAAATAAGATTACAGGTCAATCTGGTCCGTTGGATGAAGGGGAGGTGAGCGGAGGAGGAATGACCGAGGCGGCCATGTTCTGTCGAGGGATAAAGGTGGATCGGGTGGTGCAGTGATCGGGTGACGAGAGCCGTCCAATGCGAGGAAGAAGAAGAAAGGGAAGAAGAAACACCGCGTTCACAGGAACCTATTCGTAGGAAAACTTAAGGACCTATGTGCATGAAAAGGACTCAAGTGCAACGAAACCTAAGGACTAAAACACAAACTAAGGTTTTCAAGGCTTATTTTAATTTAATTCTTTTTTAACATTTTATATATGATTATAAATTAGATAAATATTATATATATACCTTGAATTTATGTTTTTGACCTTTTTATCTTAATTTATTTAATTGATTAAGTTACTTCAATTATTACATACTTAAGCATAAATTATGCTTAAGTTAAATTAGATATTAATTAGGTAACTAATTAATTATATTTTGAGTCCATTTATTAATTAAATTATTAATGATATTAATTGACTTATAATTAAGCATTTTTAAATTATTTTTAGGTCCTTTATTTATTTGTCGCTTGTTATATAATTAACCCCTATATATTCATATGTCTAGTTAGTTAATTAGGGTTTCTTGTTAATTAGGGGTAGTTAGAAGCCATGATTAGCCTCTCATCACTACCTGTGTGCTTATCACGCATGTCGTAATCACCGTTACACCGCGACCGTGACCTCGAGGTAGTAAACCAGGTGTAGGACTACCACGGGGGACTTTCTCGACCAGGAGAGTGTCACGTGTACATCCTACATCGTGGGAGAACTACAAGCAAGATCGTTCCCTTATGGAACAAGAAGATTGATCAATATCACGGAACCTGATTACCATACTCGACCCGGAAACACATAAACCAGAAACGGATGAAAATAAATAACCGACAATTGAATGTTTAGCTGATTGCTGTTTCAATTATGTTGTATGTAAATAACTTAACCACCACTCTACTCAGTGTTAGCTGACTCCGGATTTTTGTAACCATGTTCAGGTCAGGGATTCGAGTAGCTAGAGCCACTAGCTGCTGAGGGTGCTGGGTCCAACTGAGTCCAGCCATAGTTTCTTTCTTTTGTTCCACTGCAGAGAGTTTTTGTTATAGTAAGTACCTATAGCTTATTTTCTGTATATTTCTACCAGTTCTTTGTTATGATGGCTATATTTGTATCAGTACTTTTCCACTGTACCCTGTAAAAATCTAGTGGTTTCCTGTTCTCTTTTCTTTATTACCAGTTATATATTTTCTACTTAATTACATTACTGGTGTGGTTGTGGAATGAATATGTATTTTGTTATTTCTCATTTGACGGCTGAGTCTTGGGGTTCGTCAAGGTGAGCCGTTCTCGGGTCCTGTAAGGAGCCAGGAGCAGGCCGTGACATTTGTCCAATGTGGTTGTGCTCCTGCGGACTTTGCTGGGCCTAGTGGCTCTTTCGGGGCGGTTGACATGGCCGTTAAGTGGGCCGTAATGGCTAAGGCGGAGCAACGCAATTTTGCCCGCCCTTTAGAGGAGGCGATTGCCGCCCGAGAGAAGGTGGAGAAGACAGTGGAGAATGCCATTCGTAAGCTTTACTTGCAGTAGCAAGTGGCTCGCCAAGTGTCCTAGCTAGAGGAGGAGTTGAGGCAGGCTCGCCAAGGGTTGAGGAAGGTTGCCACCCTTTGCGGGGAGATGGAGTAGAGTCTCTTCAGAGCGCACAAGACTGAAGCGTAGCTCTGAAAGACTTGTTAGAGCACCAACAGACCTGCACCAATGTCTCTTTGACTCTCTGATTAACTGAGGAAGGGCCTCAAGGGCCTCTCTTAGCTACTTATAGTGTTCGGGGTTGATTCTGCCGAAGGATCTTTTGACTGGATGCGTTCGTTTTCAGGGCACGTATGCTGTCAGGCTATTAATTACGGCGGCCATGCCATCATTATTGTTGGTATAGCCGTGTTGGACTTTTCTTCCGTCTTCTTGTCATCGGTTGGTACCAGGTTTTCTGATGGGTCAGGCTTATCTAGACTCGCCTATATTTGGATCTCCCTAGGTGGAGGCAGGTCGTACCTTCCTAGTTACCTCAAATTAGGGTAGCCGGATCCCTTGTTGGACTTCTTGCAGAGTTTTGAGTCCGATAAAGATTTTTGCCCCTCATTAGGGGCTAACTTCTATTTTCTTTATGATTTAACATCATTTTTTAAAATTTATATTCCGGGGAGAGAATACGAGTTTTGTAAAACTCAAGTTCACATGGTTAACACCTATTTTAAGTAAACAAAAACAAATGTTAACCTTTTCTGCAAAGCAAACAGAAAAGATGGTTAACATCTCTTATACTTTTGTAAATCTAGATTTTTTTTTTTATTTTGAAAAGAAAAGGGATGACTTTCGAAAATAGTACTTTGCCCATGGTAAATCTAGATTTTATAAGAAACGAGACTAAAGTAGACCTTGTAGGCTTGTACTACATGAAAAGATCATATATGAGCATACTTTGCTAGCTAATCATAAGTCATGCTAACCTGTTAGGTTCCTGTAGTAGCTCATTTGTTGTTGTTTTAGCCGTCTTTCCGTAGAATTGCAAGATTAATAGCATGAGTTGTGAGAGATTCTTGATAAGAAAAAGGTTGCAATAATAGGAAGATGATTGTAATTTTGTAAGGCTATTATCATAATTCTTTGTGACTAGTTAGGCAATGTTAGCAGCCCTCACCAAGCAACATTCTTAACTACTACAAAAGAGTGAAATATATGTTTGTCTAACCCTTGTAGATGAGTAGTTTTTTATTAGGCAATTGCTTATTCCTTTCTTCACCATATTCTAGTTAGAATAAACTCACCATGCAAAAGAGAATTTAATGCAAGGAAATAAATCTCAAGTTGCAACCTCGTCATACGAGTTAGTAGTTAATATCTTATATACATTCATGTGCTCCAAATAATATGGTAGCTTTTCTAACTAGTAGCATAAAAGTCAAACAAGGGAGAAGGCATTTCACAATTGATTTGGATGTCACATTTCCGTTCTTGGCTTTAGAGTTTTCTTTGATCTAAACCCACCCTAACTTGGGATGCTAGTTTTAGCATATACTCGACTTTCAAATCTAATTTGAGCAAGCAAAGGAGCAATGTCATGACAAATGACCTTAAATACTCAATTTTAATATATAGTATAAACATCACAAATTCATATGAAAAATTTCCTACCTTTAAGGTGAATGGCCAGCAATGCTTTCATTTTTGGACTTCCATGTGACTAGAAAAATCTTAAGATGAAGATGGCATTTCTGCTGGTACAAAGCAATCTTTATATGATAAAGTTCAAATCATAAAGTTGGGTTTGAAAGAAACAAAGAAATTATTGTATTGCGTAATAAACGGAGGGTATGACAAATGCTGACGATTTGGAAATAGAATAGACATAAGGCTTGTGTACTTTGTTTTGTGTGTGTTATGAGAAAGCAAGATAAATGAATTTATAGAGTCAAGGATGAGTTGCGTGCTGAGATGAACCCTAATCCTCAAATGTGTAGGAAAGAGGAGAAAATATAGAGGCCAAAGCCAAGATAATACAGTCATCAAGAATAATAAATTAAGATAACCAAGTCAAAGTCTCTACCTCGTGAAATTAAAATAATACATTGATTACAACTTTTTATTTGAAAGATTGTTTTAATACTTGAATAATTAGCCCATGTTACAACCTTACAACCTTGACAATTTCAATGCACAAAGATCATGATTCCTGTTGGTTGTTATAGGTTGGTCTAAAACATTAACGTTGGGAGAAAATAAAACATTCTTTTTTGTGATGATTGTTAAAAATGATTTTCAAGTGGGACATTACGTATGTATCATTTAGTAAGAAGCTTTGCTAACATTATCAAGTAGGATAGTTGCTTTGATAAAGAGAATTATTATATTATATAGAAACTTTAAACATTGGTTGGTGGAGACTCTCTGTCAAACCCATGGTAGTAGGAAAGAGAAAGGAATGGGTTGCTACCAAGAACATGGTCACATTGGTTCTGGAACTTTGCCTATATTGTCCAGTAGGATAGTTGCTTCGATCAAGAGAATAATTATGTTATATGGGAACCTTAAAGACTGGTCAGTGAAGACTCCCCATCAACCCTGCAGTAGGAGGAAAGGGATAGGAATGGGTTGCTACTAAGAACATGGTCACAGTAATTAGGTCTAAAATTTTGCCCACGAGTGTTTGTCATCTAGGATAATTGCTTCGATCAAGAGAATAATTATATTATATAGGAGCCTTAAGCACTGGTTAGTGAAGATGCCTTGTCAACACCATAGTAGAAGGAAAGGGATAGGAATGGGTTGCTACCAAGAACATGATCACATTAGGTCTAAAATTTTGCCCACATTGTCAAGTGTTTGTCAAGTAGGATAGTTGCTTCGATCAAGAGAATAATTATATTACATAGAAACCTTAAACACTAGTTGGTGAAGATCCCAGGTCGACCCTGCAGTAGAAAGGAAAGGGATAGGAACGGGTTGTTACCAAGAACATGGTCACATTGGGTCTGACATTTTGCTTACATTGTCAAGTGTTTGTCAAGTAGGATGGTTGCTTTGATCAAGAGAATAATTATATTATATAAAAACTTTAAACACTAATCGGTGAAGGCTCCCCTTCAATACCGCAATAGAAGGAAAGGGATAAGAACGGATTGCTACCCAGAACATTGGTCACATTGGATTTGAAACTTTGTCCACATTGCCAAGTGTTTGTCAAGTAAGATAGTTGCTTCAATTTCTTTGGTTGCACCTCAATTATGTCACACTATCCTCATCGGTTTGCCGACTTAAGTTCATTAAAAATAATACCAACCGACATCACCGAAAAAGAAATTAAGATCGTTGGAGGAAATTTCAGCCATGGCCATACACGAAATTAATTAATAATTTTGATGGCATTATATAATATCGAGCAAGAGGGATGGTGTCGTAATGGGTCGTACGGGATAAAAACTTATCGTGCCTTCATGGTGGTGGGACCATGAATTGCTTGGAGGTAAATTTGCATTGCGCACCTCGAAGTGCATGAAAGGACATTGGTTGATCGGTAAGGATGCGCATTTGGAACTTTGTTCCTTCAGAAAAAATGGTCACGGGGGGTTATTTGGTTGGTGTAACATGGGAGAATTACATTTCGAATTTTACGTTTGGTAATTTTTATTTCAATATCGATGATCTTAGAATTTAAAGATAAATTTTGGAATAAACAAAATTCACTTGTCTCTTTTATTTTCATCTTTTAATTTTATCACATAAAATTTATTTATTCTTCCTATCAAAATTATCAAGTGAAATAAATACTTCTAAATTTTTGATGTGATAATAAATATAATCAAAAAATTAGACGGAATAAAAATTTCTAATTCTTACTACTATTTTAATTTCTCTTTTTATCTTTTCTAATCATTCCTCCAACGAAACAAACCCTTGAACTCCTCGTGGCGTCCTAAGATAAAGTCTTGGACAAGGTAATTGTTAATATGACTTAAACTAAAATAAGTCAAAAGTAATATACAATAATTATCATCTCTCCCCCTTGTTAGCTATTTCATCACCAGACTTGCACGTGTATTTAGATCCATGTAATATGCCATGCCAATTGTTAGAGGCTCGAGCATGCATCCTCGTTGCCACCATACTTGATTCCGAAGCAGTAGTTGGGTTCCCTTTCCTCTTTTATACCATTGATTTCTATCAAGCAACCTCTCTACAAGAGACTAGAGAGTTGTAACGAATCGAGACTAAAGTTAAATCCAATTGAGAAAAGATAACAGTGACAACTTATTAGATATTTGTCCAGTGTATTCAAATTAATCACTCAAAGTATTTAAATCGTCACATATTAATTCTCAATCATTTGAAATCTACTATTCATGTTCACAAGTTTGCCATACAAGATCAATTTTATGACGTCACCATCTCCTTGACTTGAAATCCTCACATCACATTATCAAGGTTCATATGATGGATCGATCGAGTAGTTATCAGGCGATGTGAGATTGTAGAGGTGGTTCGTACAAGTTATGGGAGTTACCCGATCATCACTTTATGACATAGAATTTAGTCAAGCACAATATTTAATATCTACATTTTTAACCGATCCAAACGATCCGAAATTAAATCCGAGTCTATCTAAAAAAAGTTATCTTTGATGACTCGTTGTGTATGTGTCTAGTAGACTCAAAGTAATTAACAAAAATGCGGTGGTAATTTTAGATTGTTTATAACTTGTTATTTATTATCATAAATTTACCACGTGTCCACCCCTCCCTGGCCACGTGCCTTCACTCTTCGGATCTCTTTACCCTGACCTCTATAGGTCTAAACCTTCTCACTCCCCCACGGCGCGCCCCACCCCCCCCGCTTCTTACGAAGAAATGTTTCTTGATAAAAAAAATTGGTGTATCTCAACTAAATTTGGCGTCACATTGCTTTCCCAACCTGGCAGGAATGGTCCCACGTGGATCAAGTCACCGGTGGACGGGGTTAAGGACCGGTGGCTCACAATTAGAGGAGGCCGACCCGACCACCTGTTGCTTGTGGCCTAATTAATGGATGGCATCGGATGTTTATCTTTTTGTGGTCAGCCCCTTCTGTCTCCTCCCTGCTACATAGCAGCATCCATTGGGCAGTGGGGTTCTTGCCGTCGTTTCATTGATCACAATATGTGTGTCCGTGTGCGCGTGCGTGTGCGTGTGCGTGTGCGTGTGCGTGTGATGCGGCCGTTCTTATCCTCTTTAGGTGTACTTAATTTTGGGGCACGCGACTGCCTGTGGTCAGTACGATTGAGAAATTGGACGAAGTTTGATCTCTATTTATTTTTCGTTAAAAATTATGAAAATGCAGAATATGACGTAAAAAAGTATTATTTTTATACTTTATATAATATTATCATATTTGATAATTGATATTTAATATAAAACATAAAAATATCTAAAATTTATTACGCATTAGTTTTCATCACATTTAAGAAAATCATCATACCACTTTAACCTAAAAAAATATATCGATGATAAAAAAATTTTCCATCGATGATAAATTATTACAAAGTAAGCTTTACCTATAGAAATTGATTTTGCACCTGTCAAAAGTAATTTTGATTTATAAGTTTAGGATTTAAGATTTAGGTTTATGGAAAGTTATTTCACATGTGAGAAGTGATTTTTCACTTGAAAAGTAATTTTTTACCTTAGGATCTAAGGTCTAAGATTTAGGGTTGCTAAACCCTAAACATTAAAAACTAAACTCTAAATTCTAAGGTGAAAAATCACCTTTGAAGTGAAAAATCACTTGTTATACATAAAAAAATACTTATAATTTAATTTTGTACCCATGTAAAAAATATTACACCACTGTAAAGTAATTCAAATTAAAATTACACTGATACAATCTTACTTTACATTTATATAAAATTTTTTAAAAAATATAAAATAATTTTACACAACTATTCAGCTCTTACAAAATAATTTACTGTTAATTTTAAAAATAATAAATCCCAACACATGTTGTCATCACTTTTTTTTTCACATTTGAAAAAATCATATTTATACCTATACGTCCACTTTTACATTATTTCTCGTATGTAATTTGGCCCACACCGGCATCGTGGTGGCCTATGCTGTTGGTTCTTTTGCATGGAGCTTGTGCCGAAGGACGGGGCACAAACAATTGGATGTGAAAGCCACTTTTGTTTCGTTTTGCTTTTGGTTTGGCTTTTTGCGCTTCTGTACCCTCTGGCCCTTGTTCAAGACTGGTGGTGCTCACCTCACCTACAGGGGACGTTTGGTTTTTCTTGATCTCCCCTGTTCTTGTTCTTTTCCACCATGTCTTGAATTGGTTCTGAAATCAAAATCATCGATGTACCAAATAGCTTCCCAGGGCGATCAACCTCAAAATTTTCCCAATATGTAATCCAAGAATCTTAAAAGACATGGATATAAGGGTTAATTTATGCTAAGGGATAGTTAACATGAGTTAACCTGTTTTGAAATAGGGGTTACTTGAGAACGAAAGTTAACTTTTATTTGTATTTATTAAATAAAGGTTAAAAATAAGTTTAACCTGTGATGTGATGGAAAATATGAGCTAACCTAAAGATATTAGTTGGGAGCTCAGTGTATGCCCCCACACCCCCCCCCCCCCCCCAACCTAGACTCATGTCCTTAACTTAACCACCACCGTGAATTAGCCCTAAAATATTACATGGAAGTCCACTTCATCGAGGCTTTGGTTGGTAAGTGAAATAAATTTATAGAAAAAAAAGGTAGAGAAATAAGAAAAAAATGAAATAAATAATGAAATAAATAAGTTAATCTATTTGAATGTTAGGTATATTAAGTGACGTGTTAAAATAATTTCACAAAAAATAATGAAATAAGTTCCCGACATTCTAACTCATTTTTAGATATATTAAATTTTAAATATGTTCACTCATTTCTAAACCTATTAAGTGATATATTAAATAATTAACACATAAAACAAACTAGGGCCAACGTTCTTGTCATTGTGAACAAAAACTATTCCCATATCTGAAAGTAAATGAATTTAGAATATAACAACAAAAGAATGTGGAACGTTTACAAATTATAGGAAGCACGTGGGCCACCGGCGATGTGCCCCTTTAAGAGGTCCAAGTGCTGTCAGTGGTCCTGAATGATGGGCTCGGCCGATTTGTTAACGAGTTTAATCAATGGATGACTAAAATAATTATGGGCTCTGTCTATGCAATCCAAGTAGTTATGGATCGCATTGAAAATTAACAAATCAGGCCATAAAGAGCACCGGTACGTCCTCCCTTTAGGTCCAATTAAACTGAAACACTTAATTCAGAAATTTAAGCACGCAAACATGTAATGTAGGGACATTGATTCAAACATTTTGGACAAGAAGAAGCTCTCAATAAGCATTGATCATTGTTGATAGTTGATCGTTGAATTATGATCCACCAACACTCTCGGGGACATGTAACAAAAAGGAAAAAAAGGTGCTTCCAAATCACATTTCTATCAGTCGAGAGTTTTTAACCATCCAAGGAAAATTCAATCATCAAAAAAGAATTGAATTGTTATTTCAAATATTAATAAAAAAATTTATGTATACTTTCTTTTTAGCAAGAAGTTACGCATACGTATTTCGTTAGTCAATAGGCCACTTATATTTTTTGCGTATGCATTGTCTGATTTTGTTAAAAACTAAAAGCTATATTTTTCCAACGCACACGATTATATTTGGAACAGCGATTCAGAAATATAATAGTTCATGTAAATATCATTAGTAATATTTACTGAATTATATTGATGATATTCAAATAAATTTCTATCATTGATTCAAAATTAAAATATTATTAAATTATATTGATGATATATTAGTTGTGAATTTGATTCGGTAATATTTGATTCTTAATTATCTTGTGATACTTTCTAGAAACTATAGCAACTGAAACTTTTTACAGTAATGCACGTTTGCAATTATATTTTGGACATGCACATCTTCTTTAGTCATTTTCCCTTTCTCGAAAGTTAATTTTCCAACGAACTAATAAGAACGATCAAATTGAGTTTCAAAAATAAAATTAAAAAAAAAAAAAGGAAGAAGGACGAGGCTTCCAACGCTTTGCTTGGTAGAGTATTTTTTCATCCACTCACATAAAGAGCTCATTCCTCTTGTCCTAACCAACCCTATTATGTAATCATACATCGGAAGCTACGATAGGCCAACAGCTACCAGTTATTCTTGATCTCAGGGATAACCTTCCCTATATCCCTCCAAATTATTCGTATCTGTTCTCATTTAAGCCTTTTAAGAAGTCTACAGTATCAGTCAGACATCTGATCAGATGTCCGGATCCCTTTCCGGACATTTGGAAATTGAAAAATCTATACGCACCTAACACCTGTGCGCAGACTTTTCTCCTCTCTCTCCTTTCCTTCTTCTTTTTCCCCCCACCGAACCCTAACCCTTGACTATATAAGGAGACCCCTTCCTCTCCTCCCCACTCCACCACTACCACCATACTCCCTACTCCACCGCAGTGAGCTGAGGCGTGCGAGAGAGGGAGCGAGAGCGAGGAGGATGAGCGGGCATGAGGAGGAAAAATATAGAAGGTACTACAGGTAACACTACAGGGCTCTACTAGGCCCAGCGTTCTCTGCAGCCGCTGACTCTGGCTGCTCAACACCTAGTCCTGAAAAGGTAACAAGGGTGACACGTCAGCGAAACGCTGAGTAGAGTGGCAACTAAAAGCTAAAAGAAGCAGTAGAGTGTACAGTAGCTGTTACATTTTTTTTTTACTTTTTTTATTTATATTTTTCCATTTATTCACTGTTGATTTATTTCTCAGATCCTTCTCTTGATCTTGAATGTTCCTCGTGGTAACGATCTTGATTGCAGTCTTTTCCGAAAAGTAGAAGTAACACGTGGTGCTCTCCTGGTCGGGAGGGACCGCCGTGGTGGTCCTACCCTCAGTCAACCACCTCAAGGTCGCTGACAGACATAACGGTGACTACGGCACGCGCGATAAACATACGGGTAGCTACCCCGCACTGGCACGCGGTCAGTCGTTTCCGTTAATGGGTGCACCCAAAGCACAACATGGAACCAGTATAGGGCAGAGCCCTCTTAGTAACAGGTGTTCAGCCCCTCCACAGTAACCAAACAGGGGTCTTGCCCCTCCACGGTCCGCGTACCCTCGCTTGACTACCCTGGTTTTCCCAGTGGGCCTAACAAGTCGGTGTAGAAGGGCTAGCAGAACCCCGGGGCCCGTGGGGTAGCTAGTACTCTCCCTACACTAGTAGCTTTCCTCGGTACTGTGTACACGAGGGCCAAAAGTCGGTACAAAGTGGCCAGACCTAACCCCGGGTCCCTGGGGCGACTAGCTCCGCTCTGCACTAAAGAGGTGGACAGTTGCTCTCCTTGGTACTCCGTACTCAAGGGCCAGCATACTTCCCCAATTCTATTCCATTCCCTTTCTAGGAGTTCTACTTCTAATTCCCCGTGGGGTTCATGCTCTTTTAACTCAGCCAATTTAGGTTCCATCGTTCCAGCTTTATATTCATAGAACCCATGTTCTCAACCGTATTTATTCATTCATAACAGGCAACTGTTAACCAATTTACAGGCAGTTATCATTTCCTTTCCACTTTTCCAAGACTGCAATGTTTATATAATCAACTAGTTTTCCAGTCCTAAGATTCATGTCGTACCCTAGGATCGAGCATTCAATCTAGTTTTCCAGTTCTAGGATTCATGCAATACACTAAGATCTATCATTAAATCTAATTTCTCAGTCCTAGGGTTCATGCAAAGCCCTACACTCTATTAATTATTTTATAATTGTACATTTTTTGTTAAATAAATTAAATGGCCACTCTACCCGCGAAATCGAGAGTACTGGGGGTGTGGTCGGCAATCCCGCACTCCTCCGCAACCCCCAGAGCCGCAGCGGAACGAGGTCCTAACACAAGGATCATCGCAAGGAGTTTCTCAGAACAGTATACAATTACTGTAAATAGGTAGAGGAATTAAATCTGGAAAGAACGCAACTTGAAACGCGGAAAACGGACTCCGAACGAACCCTAAACGGGTCAAAAATGATGAATCTACCCAAAATCAGACGTCTGGAACTTCTTCCTGACGTCTTAAAAGGTTGATCAGGTCATACCTTGGTCTGTGCAGTCCTTCAGATGTCCAGAAGTCCGCTGGATCGTCTGGTCCTAGTTCCCAGATGTCCGATTGTCACCCCGGAGGTCTGGAGGTCCTCTCCGTCGTCTGGTACTGAGGCCAGACGTCTGATCCGTGTGGGATGGCGAGCCCTCACGCCCTCTCGAGTAGAACCTACGCACACACACACCCGCTCTCATCATGAAGGGGTACAGATGGACGCTGCGGACGGCTACATGGCCGTACACGCATAAAAAGGAGAAGGTAGGAAATTATTGTACTTGTCAAACGTCTGGACCTTCCTCCAGACGTCTTAGGTGTCGTCTAGATGTAAGTCCAGACGTCTGATTCTGGGAAATCTTCCCAGAATTAGGACCCTGTTCGCTCTCTGCCCGCGACGCACGGCCGCGCCGCGCCTCGTCTGCTTGCTGCCCGAGCTGCAGCAACTCCTCAGCGTCCACGCTCGCTGCTCTCCCGCCAACCGGCTCTAGCTGCCCCGGCAGGCTCGCACCTTCGCAATCGAGCTTTCTTCTTCCTCTCACAACACTCCTCCTTCCCGCATGCTCGCAACAGCCGCTGCTGCCGCACTCGCTTACTCGTTCGCTCGTGCTCTCGCTAGCAGGGAGAAGGACAAGAGAAGACGGTGGAGTGAGGGTGAGGGAGAGGGGGAGCATTCTTATAAGGCAGTGGCGGGGAGAGAGAAGAAGGAAGCGGCGCCTGCAGGGAGAGAAAGAGAAAAACGAAGGCGGTGGTTTCAATCTATGCGCGCAGGCGTGCAGAAGCGAACCCGTACGCCGAAAAAATTTAATACCAGACGTCTGGGAAGGGTTCCAAACGTCTGGGACACTTCCCAGACGTCTTAAACTACGTCTGATGCCCATGTTCGTAACACGTCTGGACTTACGTCCAGACGACGAAGAAGACTTCTGGAGTAAGGTCCAGACGTCCGACAGGTACAATATTTTCAAATCTTCTCCTTTTTACGCATACGACCATGCAGCTGTCCGCCGCATTCTTCTGAGCCTCTTCGTGATGAGAGCGGTTGTGTGTGTGGGCAGGTTCCGTTCCGGAGGGCGCGAGGGCTCGCCATCCCACACGGATCAGACGTCTGGCCACAGTACCAAACGGCGAAGAGAACCACCAGATGTTCGGGGTGACAATCGGACGTCTGGAAACTAAGTCAAGACGATCCAACGAGCTTCTGGACGTCTGAAGGACTGCGCAGACCAAGGTATGACCTGATCAACCTTTTAAGACGTATGGAAGAAGTTCTAGACGTCTGATTTTGGGCAGACTCGTCGTTTTTGACCCGTTTAGGGTCCGTTCGAAGTCCGTTTTCCGCGTTTCGGGTTTCGTTCTTTCCAGATTTATTTATGAAGGTTTGGCCCTACGACGAGGGGTGACGTAATAAAATGCGAAAATAAATATAAACAATATCACAGAATAGACAACCACACAAAGTACACAAAGATTTTTAGGTGGAAACCCAAACCGGGTGAAAACCACCACCTAACCCTCTCGAGTTAGGATTTTCTGATCAACCTAGTTGATCAAATCCACTAACCGAATCACTTTAAAACGAGGGTGATTCAACCTCAGTACAACCACGCTACAAGTACGAGGGTAGCGTTCCTCAACCCCTTCTCTCCACGAGAAGGATTTTGTCCCACGAAGGTGACGGGAATTCGCAAAGCAAATACCCAACCAAAAACAAAAGATAAAATAAACAACAAGTCATATAGAGCCAACAAAGAAATTATGAACCTAGCTTCTATAGGAATAAGGAAACTCCCCTTTGCAAGGAGTGCGTCGAGTTGGTGACGTAGTGCGTGTGCCACGCGACGGCGCAACTGCGCTCTCGTAAACAACGGCGGGAGAGCAGGTGCGCGAAGCTTGATGCTCTCTAGAGAAAGGAACTAGAGCTTGGAGAGCAAGGGCTTCTCTTGGACACAAAAGAGTGGAACTAAGTTGCTTAGGTGTGTCTCTTGTTTCTCTTCGTGTGTATCTTGTGTCTCTAAGTGTATATTTGTGTTGCAAAGGTTCCCCTCTATTTATAGAGGCCTTAGGAAGGCTTTGGAAGGCTTAGGAAGGGTTCTATAGCTGTTGGGTGCAAAACCCAAGAGAATCAGGCCGAAATCAGGACAATGATTACATTTGACAGGGTGATCAGACGTCTAATTCTGGCATCAGATTTCTGGAAGGCCACTTTAAGACGTCTGATTTCAAGGTCAGACGTCTGATTCTATGCGGGTTTCCTCCTGACTTGAATCAAATCTAAACAGGGTTTTTGTTCAAGTTGATCAGACGACATACAGGACGTCTGGCACTATGCCCGGACGTCTGGAAACCAACTTTTCCTACGGAATGGATTTTCCAACCGTTGCAACGGCTAGAAAATCTCTGAGAAGAGATTTTGGGTCAGCTGAGGCAAAACGGTCAATTATCAGACGTCTGGACAGTCCTATGGACGTCTGATAAGGCTCTAACGGTCATATTCTCCTGTGTTTCCTAAGCCAGCCAACGGTCCACTATCTGGACGTCTGGCAAGTCCATTAAACGTCTCCTAAGACGTCTGGTATTAGGTCTGGACGTCTGATTTCATCAGACAAAACTAGCTATGTCTAGCCTAACAGATATCAGACGTCTGAAAAAACAGTCAGATGTCTTAAAATACTTTATCAGACGTCTGATTTGGGAATTAGACGTCTGGAAGTGCTGTTTGAACCCTATATTGGTTTTTCTAAGTGTTCTTCAGAAAACCTAAGTATCCTAGGGTTGTGCAGGTGTTCCTAAGACTACTGTTAGGGTACTTTGAGGCTCTTTAACATGAATTATCTAAGAAAATAAAGAGAGCAAGAAAATAAAGACAAGAGATACAAGAAAGGATTAAAAAGAATCTATCCTATTCTTCTTGTCTTCTATCTTCAATCTGTCACTCCACGCGAACCTCCTCTGTTCTTCATTAAGCTCCTCCAATCCGTCCTGGATGCGAGCTCGAGTTCCGTCTAAACACGTCTACATTTGCAATTGACCTGAAATCTAGGACTCAAATTGCAAATGTTAAATAACACGTGTTTTGTTATCATCAAAACAAATGATCGTGGTGCTCTAGCACCAACAATCTCCCCCCTTTTGATGATGACAAAACCATAGATAATAATGCAGAAAATTCTCCCCCTTTTTGACATTATCAAAAAGGTTTAATTGATTTTACATTTCCTATAACTCCCCCTTAAGACATGCTCTTCTATAAATTTCTTTTGACAAAGGTAATGTCCTCCCCCTTTTTGTAACAATGAGATAGTTATTATTTTTCTCCCCCTTACTAAAGGAAATTTAGCTACCTTATATCTCCCCTTTAAAAATTGACAATTAGCTCATAAATTTTAACTCCCCCTATCTAAATGCTTATGATAAAAAGATAGGGTAAAGGACTTTTACCTCACCTACCATGGCCAATAAAATGGCCCGAATGGTGGTGGTGGATGCCACATCGGATGGGGCTCCCATCCGTACCTTGGAGGCCCAGGCATCGGCGCCGGTCTCCAGTCTGGCGGTCGACGTGCAGCGGGTCCGTCGTTTGTTCGCCGTCTCGTCGGTCTTCTTGTTCTCCTCCTTGGTCTACTCCTTGGTTCTCCCAACTCGAGTTGACCAGCCTTTAGTTTGTAGGTCCAGTCCTTTGTGTTGTAGTTATCCCTGAACCCTATAAAACAAGATTCCAAATTTTTCTTCGGTATCCAAGTGAGCTTGGATCCGGATATGTTAGCGGGTCTCCTTGATGGAGATCCTTTCTCAACCTTAGGGCTATAAAAATTATCTACTTTATTGATTAATTTGATAGAATTTTCCCTAAGACATGCAATTTCTTTTTCTATAGTATTCATCTTAGTCTTTAAATCAGAAATTTCTATTTTTAGACAAACATTTTCCTCAATCAATTTATTATTTTCATTTATGAGGTCTTGATTTTCTAATAATAGGTTATCAATTCTAGGACTAGCTTCTATGTCCTTAAGTTATTTTTCTAACCTATCATTTTCATTTTTAAGAAAACTAAGGTTCTTTTTAATACTTTTGTTTTCTATTTTTAGTGATTTACTAACTTCAAAAAGTTCATTAAAAGCTTCTTGAAGATCGAGATTTACCTCGTTGTCGGAGTCGCTTCCGCTTTCGCTGTCCTATTGCTTCCTCTGGCCATGAAACCAAAGCAAGCGGTTTCCTCCTTCGCGTGATCTTCTTCTGAGCTTGTCTCCTCATGAGTGCCTTCCAACCTCCTCCATATTTCGTGGGCGATGGTGCACTCTTGGATTCGTTCGAATTCCTTCGGATTCAATGCGCAATACAGGGCATTCATTGCCTTTGCGTTGAGTGAAAGATCTCGAATCTGCAGCTGCGAGTAGCCTCCTTGGGGTCGCTTCGGGATCTCGTATGGGGTTTCGCAACATCCCCATATCTCGAATTCAGTGGCCTGGAGCCACGTCTTCATCCTTAACTTCCAATATCCGAAGTCCCTCCCGTCGAAATAGGGTGGTCGGACGGTGGACTGCCCTTCGGAGATTCCGATTGCGGCTATGCTTCCCTCCATGATCTTCTTGCCGGGTGTTACTCCGATCTTGCAAGAACCTGCTCTAATACCAATTGAAGGTTTGGCCCTACGACGAGGGGTGACGTAATAAAATGCGGAAATAAATATAAATAATATCACAGAATAGACAACCACACAAAGTACACAAAGATTTTTAGGTGTAAACCCAAATCGGGTGAAAACCATCACCTAACCCTCTCGAGTTAGGATTCTCCGATCAACCTAGTTGATCAAATCCACTAACCGAATCACTTTTAAACGAGGGTGATTCAACCTCAGTACAACCACGCTACAAGTACGAGGGTAGCGTTCTCAACCCCTTCTCTCCACGAGAAGGATTTTGTCCCACGAAGGAGACGGGAATTCGCAAATCGAATACCCAACCAAAAAACAAAGATAAACTAAACAAGTCCTATAGAGCCAACAAAGAAATTATGAACCTAGCTTCTATAGGAATAAGGAAACTCCCCTTTGCAAGGAGTGCGTCGAGTTGGTGACGCGGTGCGTGTGCCACGCGACGGCGCAACTTCGCTCTCGTAAACAACGGCGGGAGAGCGAGTGCGCGAAGCTTGATGCTCTCTAGAGAAAGGAACTAGAGCTTGGAGAGCAAGGGCTTCTCTTGGACACAAAAGAGTGGAACTAAGTTGCTTAGGTGTGTCTCTTGTTTCTCTTTGTGTGTATCTTGTGTCTCTAAGTGTATATTTGTGTTGCAAAAGTTCCCCTCTATTTATAGAGGCCTTAGGAAGGCTTTGGAAGGCTTAGGAAGGGTTCTATAGCCGTTGGGTGCAAAGCCCAAGAGAATCAGGATGAAATCAGGACAATGATTACATTTAATAGGGTGATCAGACGTCTAATTCTAGCATCAGATGTCTGGAAGGCCACTTTAAGACGTCTGATTTCAAGGTCAGACGTCAGATTCTATGCGGGTTTCCTCCTGACTTGAATCAGATCTAAACAGGGTTTTTGTTCAAGTTGATCAGACGACATACAGGACCTCTGGCACTATGCCCAGACGTCTGGAAACCAACTTTTCCTACGGAATGGATTTTCCAACCGTTGCAACGGCTAGAAAATCTCTGAGAAGAGATTTTGGGTCAGCCGAGGCAAAACGGTCAATTATCAGAAGTCTGGACAGTCCTATGGACGTCTGATAAGGCTCTAACGGTCATATTCTCCTGTGTTTGCTAAGCCAGCCAACGGTCCACTATCTGGACGTCTGGCAAGTCCATCAGACGTCTCCTAAGACGTCTGTTATTAGGTCTGGACGTCTGATTTCATCAGACAGAACTAGCTATGTCTAGCCTAACAGATATCAGACGTCTGAAACAACAGTCAGACGTCTTAAAATACTTTATCAGACGTCTGATTTGGGAATTAGACGTCTGGAAGTGCTGTTTGAACCCTATATTGGTTTTTCTAAGTGTTCTTCAGAAAACCTAAGTATCCTAGGGTTGTGCAGGTGTTCCTAGGACTACTGTTAGGGTACTTTGAGGCTCTTTAACATGAATTATCTAAGGAAATAAAGAGAGCAAGAAAATAAAGACAAGAGATACAAGAAAGGATTAAAAAGAATCTATCCTATTCTTCTTGTCTTCTATCTTCAATCTGTCGCTCCACGCGAACCTCCTCTGTTCTTCATTAAGCTCCTCCAATCCGTCCTGGATGCGAGCTCGAGTTCCGTCTAAACACGTCTACACTTGCAATTGACCTGAAATCTAGGACTCAAATTGCAAATGTTAAATAACACGTATTTTGTTATCATCAAAACAAATGATCGTGGTCCTCTAGCACCAACAATTTCCTCTACCTGTTTACAGTAATTGTATACTGTTCTGAGTAACCCCTTGTGTTGATTCTTGTGATAAGACCCCGTTCCGTTGCGGCTCTGGAGGTTGCGGAGGCACGTGGGATATCCGACCACGCCCCCAGTACTCCCGATCTCGTGGGTAGACTGGCCCTTGCAATTATTTATCAAAAATTATGCAATTGTGAAATAATTAATAGAGTCTAGGGCATTGCATGAACCCTAGGGCTGAGAATTAGATTGAATGATAGATCCTAGGGTATTACATGAATCGTAGGACTGGAAAACTAGATTGATTGATAGATCCTAGGGTATTAGATGAATCTTAGGACTGGAAAACTAGATTGAATGATAAATCCTAGGGTATGGCATGAATCCTAGGAACATAGAATATGAAACAAATGTCTTGAATGCCTGAATTGCAGTCGTGGATAAGTGGATAAAATAATGATAATTTCCTGTAATTGATAACAGCTGCCTATGAAATGTAGAGTACTGTTACTAGTAATTGTTGCATGTAATTTCTGTTGGTTGAAATTAAATACGAGCTGCTTGTATACAAATTGGAAAGAAAAAGAAGTTGAATGTTGGAACACGTACTATATGTAAATCAGCCTGAAATGATGAAACCTAGTATGGCTTGGCCTGAGAAACATGAGCATGAACCCTACGGGGAATTTGGAGTAGAACTCTTGGAAACAAATGGTTTGAAACTAGAAAAGTGAACGGGAAAGTTTGTTGTCTCTTGGGTACGTAGTACCAGGGAAAGCACCTGTTACCTCTTAGTGCAGAGGAGAGCCAGCCGCCCTAGGGACACGGGGTTAGGTCTGGCCACTCTGTACCGACTCTTGGCCCTCGCGTACACTGTACCGGGGAGAGCTACTAGTGTAGGGAGGGAGCTAGCCACCCTATGGGCCCCGGGGTTCAGCTAGCCGTCCTACACCAACTTGTTAGGCCCACTGGGCAAACCAGGGTAGTCAGGCGAGGGTGCGCGGACTGTGGAGGGGCAAGACCCCTGTTTGGTTACTGTGGAGGGGATGGACCCCTGTTACTGAGAGGGCTCTGCCCTCTACTGGTTCCGTGCTGTGCTTTGGGCGCACCTGTTAACAGAAATGACTGACCGCGTGCCAGTGCGAGGTAGCTACCTGTGCATTTATCGCGCGTGCCGTAGTCACCGTTACGTCTGTCAGCGACCTTGGGGTGGTTGACTGAGGGTAGGACCACCACGGGGAACTCTCCCGGCCAGGAGAGCACCACGTGTTACTTCTACTTTTCGGAAAAGATTGCAATCAAGATCGTTCCCACGAGGAACATTCGAGATCAAGAGAAAGATCTGAGAAATAATCAATAGTGAATAAATGGAAAAATATAAGGAAAGAAAGTAAAAAATATAACAGCTATTGTACACTCTACTTCTTCTTTTAGTTTTTAGTTTCCGCTCTACTCAGCGTTTTGCTGACATGTCACCCGTGTTTCCTTTTCAGGACCAGGTGTTGAGTAGCTAGAGTCAGCGGCTGTAGAGGGCGCTGGGCCTAGTAGAGTCCAGTAGTGTTACCTGTAGTACCTTCTGTATTTTTCTTTCCGCTATAGTGAGTAGTTTTCTGTTACTCCATGTACTCTCTTTATTGTAAGCTTCATGTTATGTACATGTTTATTTCTCTTCTGTTGTGTTGGTGTATACTGTAGTATTTCCTTTCTTTACTGCTGTATTTTTTTACTGCTAGTTATATACATGGTGAATGTGGTTTATTTTACTACTCTTTTGGTTACTTTCTCGTTGGACGATTGGGTCTTGGGATCAGTCGAGTCGGTCCGATTCTTGTGCCTCGTAAGGATTCGGGAATCGGGTCGTTACGGGTACTAAAGCTTTTCCAGTATCGGACGTCCAGAGTGTCTTCCGGACGACTGACTAGACATCTAGCGTTGACACCAGACGTCTGAAAGTGGGTATATTGCAAAGGTACGTCTTCCTCAAGGATACGGCCATGCAGGCCGCATCGCAGAGGTGATCTGCTTGGCTAAAAATGGTGGGCTGCTCTGTCGTGCATAGGAGCATCTTTGGGAGGGCGTGCGGCACGTCCTCCCATGCTTTTCGGACGTCTGGACAGCTTACCAGACAACCGGAGGCATTCCCAGACGACTGGAGGACTAGTCGGACGTCTGGAACTGAGTCCAGACGGTCACGGAGGAGTCCTGGATGCCTGAGATCACCGCAGGAGCTTGAAGTGAGTCTCTGTGACTTTTAAGACGTCTGAACTTGTTTCAGATGTCTAATTTGGGTCTGCAGATACGTTTTTGACATGTTTAAGGTCCGATTGAGATCCATTTTACGCAATTAAAGTATCTGTGGTTTTATTGTGAATTCCTCTATGATGAGAGCCTCATCATGAGCCATAACTAGCTCATTTTGACCCAATAAAGAAGCTAAAAGCTCCTACATAACCTAGAAGAAGGCCTAAATAAAGGAATAAGTGCTCGGAGAAGAAAACATGAATTAAAGGTAAAACTACAATTTTACCATTGCAGTACATAAACGGGATTTCTCAAAAGTAAAACATAGGTCATATGGTCTAAATGAGATAAAAAGTGAGTTGAGTCAATCAGAAATGGGTTTATGTGCAATCTAGGAATTAAATGACATTTGGTAACCCTAAAACAAACCCGCTTAAATAAACAAGGTTCTGGTCAGGATAAAAATCAATTAAACCCTCCAAAAATCATGGAAAAATACTCCTTGCGGCTTAGAACACTTAATGTGGCCGTTGAAACCCAGTTTGACCTAGATTAGGGTCCTACCTCTTCAAGTAACCTAATTTAGGTTTTTACGTAAAATGTCTAGTCAAACGAGGTCAAACCTAAAATTCAACTTCACCATTGTATTTCTTAGGTCCAAATTAGGTTTATACCAAAATTTGGACTTAAGGGGAGGTCATCTTGACCTACTTTGCAATTTAGTACACCCAAATCATAATTTGGTCCCTATCTTTTGATTATCTTTGCAGAGAGCCCCCTAAGTTCCTCACCACCTTTTTAATCAGGTCCTGCCGCCATTGTTAGGGCAGAACCGAGCTCCGACGAGGTTTAGAGAGGGGTTACTCTCTGATTCCTCAGAGATTCCCTCCCAGAAATGGAAGGGAGATTCTCTGAGGAATTCCCTTCCATCTACGGCCAATCACAATCTCTGATGTGAACCCAATCTCTCATGCGAACGCACGAGTGATTTGGGTATCTTAACCTATTTCCTACTCCGGCGAGCCATCAGAGGCAATAAGCGTGCCCTCCACGCTTTGAACACCCGGCCCAGTACCCATAAAAGAACCTACACCTCCGGTCGCTCAATTTCAACCTTGTTTTGACGGAGATTCCCCCAAGTTTTCATCTCTCCCATCTCCGGCCAAGAGACCCGCAAGCTCTGGTGACTTCCTCCCCTCCTTCTCGTCGCTCTGCTGCCATACCAGCAGCAGAGTCAACTCCGCCTCTTCCTCCAGCGTCGCGCCGTACCAAGAGCGCGTGCCCTTGACCTCATCCTCGTCGCCGCTTCCTCCCTCAGGGTCCTTCTTCCCCGACGACGGCAGTTACGCGTCGTCCACTCCGCTGCCTCCCTTCCTTCCAGATCCCTCCAGATACCTTCTCCATCTTCCCCTCTCTCTTTTCCCCCTGTTATTTTATTCAATTTCCCCCCCGACATTGCCTGACCACCTCCATCGTCCTCACCTCCGACCGAACTCCGGCGAGCCGCTCCCACCACTCCGCCCCTCCACATGCCTCGCCACAAGGAACACTTTCCGCCCCTCCACTGCCACTCCACACCTCCGCAGTAGCCCCCCGAACAACCCCACACCTCCGGCCACAGGTTGACCTAGGCACGCACACCTAGGCCGTCCTACGGCCTACAGCACCGTGCACCATCTTCGTTGTGCCATGGCGAAGGTGCCCAGCTAGTCTGATTAGGCCAATAGGCCGTGCTTGTGTTTGACAGGTATCGATGCTCCTGCCGCCATTGACGGTCGAAGCAGCTCCAGGTGCAGCAGACTCGCGCGGGGGGTTGCGAAGTGATCAGGGCCAGCAATGACGCTGCGAAGCTCCCAGCCTTGGCAATTGCACGAAGAACGCTTTGCAGGCGCGCGCGAAATTGGGGCGGGCCAGATAGTCCCACATCGGCTAAGCACAATGCACAGGTACGCTTTAAGTTGAATTTGTGTTCTCTTCTTATCACCTCCGAACGCACAGGGGTGAGGTCCCTCACCCGACCCACGCCTGCCTCGTCCGCGGTTTCTCCTAGCGGATCTGGCGGGATCCGACCCGACCCTAACCTAAGCACTCCTCGCGCATCACCCACTTGCCGGTGCGCCTGGTCCCGGGTGCGAAATCCAACCCGATTACCCATGTGGCTCTGGGAGAGCGTCCTTGAGCGAATTGCAGAGAAAGAGAGAGACGTTTGGGTAGAGGCAAGGGGGTAGGTTTTGCATTGGTTGTGGTATGCGCAGGGAAGAAGGAAGAGAGGAAGAAGCAAACACTTAGCCGCTGCAGCAAGAGAAAAGAAGAGAAGGCAGAGGTGAAGGAAAGCAAAAAGAACTAAAGAAATAGAAGAGCAGGTGCAGAAGAAGAAGGAACTCTGAAGAAAGGAAGCTGAGCAAGGCAGAGATCTTAGAGAAGGAAGGACTACAGAAAAGACAAAAAGAAAGAAGACAGAAGAGAAACAGAGGTAGGAAGAGAAAGAAGTTCAAGGAAGAAAAAGACCTGTGGATCAGAAGAAAAGAAGAAGAAGAGCCAACGAAGAAGAAGGCAGAAGAGAGAGAAGACTCACTTTTAAGACGTCTGATAAAGCAATCAGATGTTCAATTCTGTTTTCTTTTAAAAAATTTTATAACTCTCTCTCTTTGAATCAATTATGTTCATTTAAAAGTTGTATTCTTTGCTTTTGAAAGTACTGAGATTGCTCCCTGTGTTCGACCTCGGATACTCTAGTTTTTCGAGTAATAAAATTTCCTATATTTGTTTGAACGTTTTGTCGGCTATATTACAACGTGTTATCTTTTTAAACCCCACAAAAGCGTACAAACACTCTACATGTTAGAAACCTTTACACACTATTCTGAATCTTTCGTTGTGATATGTTCCTTGGTATAGGACTTCGACCTATTGCGTATCTGGGGCTTGCAGAGGCACGTGGACCTGCAGTTCGAGCCCCCAGTACTCCCGGATTGTCTAGTAGAGTGGTCCACCCCTGTTCTACTTATAAAATATGAATGCATTTATGAAAATTAGATAACTGAAAACCTAGGATGTGGCATGAACCCTAGGACGAGAAATGGATGAACCAATTGTTTGCGTAATTGAAATTGTATTTATAAGTGAACGAGCTAAATTGTTAGAAATTGCTTGTTAATAAATACGAGCTGCCTGTTAGAATATGAGCAGCCTAAGATAATTAAACTGCTATCTGTAATATCGTTTGTTGTATGTGTAAATTGTGGAAATACAAGCTACATGTGTATAATACGAGAACGGAATTGTGAATGATGAAACACGGTTTGGAATAATATGGTGAATATGAGCATGAATCCTATGGGGATTTGGAGTAGAGCTCCTGTGGATGAGTGGAAAGGCCTGGAAATGTGGACGGGAAGTGTGCTGGCCCTTGAGTACGCGGTACCAAGGAGAGCTACTGTCCCCTTTTTAGTGTAGAGCGAAGCTAGCCACCCTTGGGTTGGGATCCTAAGTTAGGGTTGGCCACTCTACACCAACTTTTGTTGGCCCTCGCGTACATGGTACCGAGGGGAGCTACTGGTGTAGGGAGGGAGCTGGCCACGCTACGGGGCCCAAGGTTCAGCTAGCCACCCTACACCGACTTGTTAGGCCCTCTGGGCAAACTGGGTTAGTCAGACGAGGGTGCGCGACTGTGGAGGGGCAAGACCCCTATTTGATTCTGAGGGGCTAGACCCCTGTTTCTGAGAGGGTTAGGCCCTATACCGTTCCGTGCTGTACTTTGGACGTACCCGCTAGTGGAAACGACTGACCACGTGCCAATGCGAGGTAGTTACCAATGCGCTTATCATACGTGCCGTAGTCACCGCTACGTCTGTCAGTGACCTCGAGGTAGTTGACTGGGTGTAAGACTACCACGAAGGACTCTCCTGGCCAGGAGAGCACCACGTGTACCTTTTACTCTTCGGAAAAGACTGCAATCAAGATCGTTCCCTTGAGGAACATGCAAGATCAAGAAAGAAATCTGAAAGTAAACCAATAGGGTGAAAAAAAATTACCTGTGAAATAAATAACTGGAAAAAGATAAATAGACTTGCTTGTTTTACTACTTTAGATAGTTTGGTTACCACTCTACTCAGCATTCGCTGATTCCGTTTTCTCATAACCCTGTACAGGTTCAGGAGTTGAGCAGTTCGTGTTACCGGCTGCAGAGGGTACTAGGTTCAGTCGAGCCCAGCAGTAGTTTTCTTACTGTTGTTGTATTCTCTTTCCTGCTAGTGAGTTTCAAACTTTTGTTTATTGTTCCTATTAGTGTACTTTTGTTTTATTTTTCTGTTGTGGTAGTGGTATGTACTGACTAGCAATTTTTACTTTTTTCTACTGCTTATACGCTTTTACTGTTAGCTACATCGTATATTGAATATAGTTTATTTTTCTATTTTTCGATTATTTCTTGTTGGATGACTGGGTCTTGGGATTAGTCGAGGCGAGCCGATCTCAAATCCTATAAAGATTTAAGAATCAGGTCGTAACATGACCACCTACTTATTTCCAAACCCATGATCTAGAGAATTTCCAATGGGCATGCAAGAGCAAGCAATGTGTTTCCTGACTAATTGAAATATATGGGTGTATTTTAATATTTATTGATGTATATTTATTTGTCATCGGTTAAAGTTAAAATATGTCTATTAAAAATAAAAATATATTGATATACTTTTATATTTAATCAATTTTCACTTATATATAAAAGTAATTTTTAATCTTTGGATCAAGAGTTTAATCTTTAGTAACTTAAATTTAAAGGTGAAAAATCATTTTCCTTTTAACGTTAAATTCTAAATCCTAAATTTTAGATTTTAAATCTAAAATTCATAGGTAAAAACTATTTTCCATTACACAAGTGAAAACTCGTTTTTCACTTTATAAGTGAGAATTCATTTTCAATCGGTTGAAAGTTAAAATATATTGACGCATTTTAATTTTTAACCCTTGTATTTTGATTTTTAACCGATGTATTTCGATGGAAAATTAAAGTACATCAATTGAAAATTAAAGTATACCGATACATTTTGTTGAGTGGGAGACGTGCATTGCAAAATATGTTGCAATGTACGTTACTCTTTTTTTTAGTTTTCTTACCTATTTGATGGGAGGAATTTTTTTGATGAATAAATTCTGTTCATGATGAAATTGAGAGAGAACCTCATTTTGGTGTTTGGGCTAAGTATGGTCAAAATCACATCATAAGTAGAGGTGTTTGGGAGAACATGGAGGAGGGGAAATCCTAGTATAACTTTATCTTGAGATCTCACTTCCCAGATGAGGGATACATAACCTAATTCTGCGTAAGAAACTTAACCCTAGATGACAACTCATAACCCTTCTAGCTCAGTTCTGCTCCCCACCTCAACTCGTATTCTTTATGCTTCACGGAATGGAATGGTCGTACAAACAAGGAAAAGCTTTACTCAACGAAACGGATCTTTCCATTAAGGCATATTCTTTCCTACGTCTCTGCCGTAACCTCCCGTTGCGGATAACAAAACCCCCCCTGTAACGACGACTGGTAGTAGTACAGGCAAAGGTCCTCGATCTTCTTGTGCTCGTGGAAAAGTAAGGTAAATAATCCACACATGTAAATATCACGTAGGAAGAGATTAATTTCCATGCAGAAGAAGTTGCGATGCTACATTTAATTTAAATAAAGCCAACTGTTGGGCCAAATGCCCGCACTTTTCCAGCCCATTAGAATATTTTTAGGAAATGACAATGGGCTCTTTTGACAACTCACCGACAACGCGATGGTTTTATTGAAAAACACAAGCGTGCATGCATGTTTCTACCCATCTTCCAGGCTTCTATTGTTTCTTTTTGCTTGTCGTTCACGTGGAATCAAGTTTTTCCGTCACTAGAAGAATCGTTGCAATTTTATAAGTTTGTCATTTCCATCCGGTACATCTCCGAACAAAATTAAATGTAGAAGGTGATCTTTCAAAGCTTCGCAGTACCCTTCGTGTTGGTCTTTACATCATAGATGGTTAATAAACCTTATAATTTGTCGAGGAAAAACTTAGGATCCGTTGTGTCAAGGTTGGGATTGATGTTAACTACCGTTATCAACCATCCGTCGCCATCTCTTTGAAAGATGGTTATAGATGACACGTCCGTGTCCACGAGAGTCTTTCCATTGCAAAACAGAAGTAAAATATAAATAATATCTTTAAGTGTGTGTGTGTGTGTGTTTGTGGAGGAAAGATGATGGATGGGCATATTTAACTGGACGAGCCATTGTAATGGATGGGACGTGCTAACGACCTCTTAACATGTCACAGCAATTTTTTAAACCATACTCTTCCTACTCTTCTTGTTTTTTCCTTTTTCGCAGAGATTAAGAGCTACCAAAATTTTAAATGCCCTTTCAAGGTTATATAAATTTTTTATCATATTTAATCACGTCCCTCAACTCCTTCCTAACTTGTAATTTTGAATGGAGAACCATAAAATTTGTTTGGTAAAACAAAAATCTCTACCAATTGAGCATAGTCCTTATGTTTACACTTTTGGATGTTTTTTTCTCTTCTTTTAATATTATTCAGAATTTCATACGAGTAAATTGAGAAACATTATCCACCCACCACACATCAATAAACAAGTGTCCCTAGAGACTCTTGAATATACTTGCTATCGAAAGAGAAATACTTCTTTGTTGGTGTTAGAGCACCACGATCGTATGTTTTGATGATAACAAAATACGTGTCATTTAACATTTGCATTTGGAGTCTTAGATTTCAGGTCAATTGCAAATGAAGACGTGATTAGACGGAGTTCGAGCTCGCATCCAGGATGGATTGGAGGAGCTTGATGGAGAATAGAGGAGATTTGCGAGGAGCAATAGATTGAAGATGGAAGGACAAGAATAATATGATAGAATTCTGTTTAATTTTTTCATATACTTTTGTCTTTATTTCCTTACTCTTTTTGTTCATTAGAACATCTTGTTAAAAAGCCTCAAAGTATCCTAACAGTAGTCATAAGAACACCTGCACCACCATAGGATACTTAGATTTTTTGTAGAAAACTTAGAAAATCAAAATATGGTTCAAACAGCATTTCCAGACGTCTGATAATATGTTTTAAGACGTCTAACTGTTGATTCAGACGTCTGATAACAATTCGGTTGTGTAACGACCCGGTTCCCGAGTCCCTACGAGACACGAGAACCGGACCGACTCGACTAATCCCAAGACCTAGTCGTCCAACGAGGAAGTAACCAAAAGACAGTAAAATAAACCACATTCAGCATGAATATAACTAACAGTAAGAAAGTACAGCAGTAAGGAAAGAAACTACTACAGTAGGTACCACCACAACAGTAAAACAACATTTATCATATAACAAGAACTGCAGGTAAAGAAGGTACAGCGAAAACAAAAACTACTCACTAGAACAGAAGCAAAAAGGGGTACAAAAGGCTGTGGTAACTCTACTGGATCCTACTCGGCCCAGCGTCCTCTGCAGCCGCCGACCCTGGTTGCTCAACACCTGGTCCTGAAAAAGGTAACGAGTGTAACACGTCAGCAAAACGCTGAGTAGAGTGGCAAACTAACTAAAGGCAACAGTAGAGTGTACAGTAGCTGTTATGTTCTATTACTTCCTTTATTCACATCTTCAATTTTTCTCACTATTTCATTTATTTCTCAGATCCTTTACTTGATCTCGAATGTCCTCGTGGGAACGATCTTGATTGCAGTCTTTTCCAAAAGTAGAAGTAGCACGTGGTGCTCTCCTGGCCGGGAGAGTCCCCCGTGGTGATCCTACCCTCAGTCAACCACCCCAAGGTCACTGACAGACGTAACGGTGACTACGGCACGCGCGATAAACGCACAGGTAGCTAGCCCGCACTGGCACGCGGTCAGTCGTTTCCGTTAACGGGTGCGCCCAAAGCACAGCACGGAACCAGGGCAGAGCCCTCTCAGTAACAGGGGTCCAACCCCTCCACAGTAACCAAACCGGGGCCTTGCCCCTCCACAGTCCGCGCACCCTCGCCTGACTACCCTAGTTTGCCCTAGTGGGCCTAACAAGTCGGTGAAGGAGGCTAGCAGAACCCCGGGGCCCGTGGGGTAGCTAGTACTCTCCTAACACTACTAGCTCTCCTCGGTACTACGTACACGAGGGCCAACAAGTCGGTACAGAGCGGCCAATCCTAACCCCGGGTCCCTGGGGCGGCTGGCCCCACTCTGCACTAAACAGGTACAGGTACTTCCCTTGGTACTGCGTACCCAAGAGACAGTACAAACTACATCTCAGTTCCATTCCTTTTTCTTTCCAGGAGTTCCACTCCTAATTCTCCGTAGGGTTCCAGCTCTTTATCTCAGAACATCATATGTTTCACTTTCCAGATTCACGTTCTCAAAATCCATGATCTCAAACATGTTTCTTTATTCATAACAGGCAGCTGTTAATTCAAATTACAGGCATCTTTATATTTCTTTCCATTTTTCCAAGACTGCAGTATTATACATTCCACTAGTTTTTCCATCCTAAGATTCATGCCACATCCTAGGATCTAGCATACAACTAGTTTTCCAGCCCTAGGATTCATGCATCACCTAGGAGCTATCATTCCATACATTTCTCATTCCTAGGATTCATGCAATGTCCTAGATTCTAGTTATGGTTCCATACTTTAACAGATTTTAAAAATAACTTAAGCCACTCTACCAGGTACAACGGGAGTAATGGGGACGTGATCGGGAATCCCGCGTGCCTCCGCGACTCTCAAGACTGCAACCGAACGAGGTCCTATCACAAGGATCAAACACAAGGAGTGTCTCAAAACAGTGTATAGCTACTGTAGACGGGTAGAGGAATTAATTCTGAAGCGAACGCAACTCGAATCGCGTAAAACGGAGCCCAAACGGGCCCTAAACGGGTCGAAAAAGACGATACTATGCAAAATCAGACGTCTGGAACTCCTTCCAGACGTCTTAAAAAGTGGATCAGAGAATTACCTGTTCAGCGTGGTTTCCCAGACGTCCAGAAGGCTGCGGGGACGTCTGCCTAGATCCCAGACGTCCGATGGTCCATCCGGACGTCTGGAGATCACTCCCGCCGTCTGGTACAATTTCCAGACGTCTGATTCGCAAAGGATGGCGAATCAGCGAACCTGCGCACAGCCAACCCCCCTCCCTCAGTACGGTCGGTCGAGAAGAAGGAAGAAGAAAGCGGAAGCTCACCTTTCAGACGTCTGTATGATCTTACAGACGTCGACCTTGCCGTCTGGCTATCAACCTAGACGTCTGATTCTGGAAATTTTTCCAGAATCAGAACCCTGCTCGGCCTCCGCTCGCGACGCCGCCCGCGTCGCACCTCGCGCGTCTGCTGCTCAGCCCGCAGCAGGTCCCTCTCCGCGTCGCTCCGCGCCCCCCGCGCCCTCCGTCGGCCGGCCAAGCCGCTCCGGCGAGCTCGCCCGCACGGCAGAGCTCCGCCGTCGCACGCCACACCTCCGCGCTCACTGCGGCCGCCGCTGCCGCCCTCGCGTCCGCTCGCTCTCGCGCACAGGAAGGAGAAGAAGGAGGAGACGGTGGAGACGGGAGGGGAGGCGCGCCCCTTTTAACGCCGCGCGGAGAGGAGAGAGAGAAGGCGGCAGGCCGCCTGCAGCCGCAGAGAAAAGAGGGAATATGCGATCTGCGCGCTCAGGCGCGCAGGCGACTCGCGTGTGTCGAAAATAACGGATTTCCAGACGTCTTGAAACTATCCCAGACGTCTTATCAGACGTCTGGTTGTGATCCCAGACGTCTTGTCCGACGTCTGAGCCACCTCCCAGACGTCTTAAAATACGTCTGGGGCACACATTCGTTACAATATAAGAAACTCAAAGGAAGTTTCATCCCCGAAACTTGCGCCAACTAGGGTGCGGGAAAAAGATGTCCAAATAACCATAACAAACTCAAAGAGGACCGAAGCCGGTCCGAAAAGACGTACCCGCGAAAAGCTCTGGGTACCGCTCCCGCATTGCCGCCTCAGGCTCCCAGGTAGCCTCCTCGTACCGCTGGCTCCTCCACAAAACCTTTACCAGGGGTACTTGCTTTCGTCTCAACCTGCGGACGGCTCGGTCTAGGATCTGCACTGGCTGCTCGGGGTAGGTCAGGTCGTCGCTCACCTCGACGCTCTCGTGACTCAGTACGTGGCTGGGATCGGCTACGTACTTCCTGAGGTTGGACACGTGGAACACGTCGTGCACACCAGAAAGCTGCGGGGGAAGGGCAAGTCTGTAAGCAACGGGTCCAACCCGCTCCAGGACCTCGAAGGGCCCCACGAACCTCGGCGCGAGCTTCCCTCTCACCCCAAACCGCTGTAAGCCCTTCATGGGCGAAACACGAAGGAAGACGTGGTCCCCAACCTCGAACTGCACCTCTCTGCGTCTGCGATCTGCGTAGCTCTTTTGTCTGCTCCTGACAGTGCGGAGTCGTCTGTGGATCTGCTCAACTACCTCCTGACTCTGCCGGATCAACCTGGGGCCAACCTCCCACTTGGTCCCCACCTCAACCCAACTCAAGGGTGCCGTGCATTTCCGTCCGTACAGAGCCTCGTAGGGAGCCATGCCGATGCTCGAGTGATAACTGTTGTTGTATGCAAACTCCGCCAGGGGCAGGTGCTCCTCCCAAGAGCCCCTCCAGTCTAGTACACAGGCACGCAAAAGGTCCTCAAGTGTCTGTATCGTGCGTTCCGACTGTCCGTCCGTCTGGGGGTGGTAAGCCGTGCTAAACCTCAACCTCGTCCCCAAAACCTGTTGAAACTCAGCCCAAAACTGGGACGTAAAGCGGGTATCCCGGTCGGATACGATCTCCCGCGAAACTCCGTGTAGTCGCACCACATCACGGATATACCTCTCTGCCAACTGTGCTGGTCCCAAAGTGACTCGGATCGGCAAGAATCGTGCCGTCTTCGTCAATCTATCCACTATTACCCAGACTGCGTCGTGTCCTCGCTGGGTAACAGGTAAGCCCACCACCAAGTCCATGGTGACGCTCTCCCACTTCCACTCTGGCACTGGAAGCGGCTGAAGCGGCCCTGCAGGCCTCTGATGCTCGGCTTTCACCTGCTGGCACACTAAGCACTGCTGCACGAACTCACCCACATCCCGCTTCATCCCTCTCCACCAGAACTCGCGTCTCAAGTCATGGTACATTTTCGTGTTTCCGGGATGTATGGTGAATCTGGAACCGTGTGCCTCAGTCAGGAGCTCTCTCAACAGCTCCTCGTCTCTGGGGACGCACAACCGTCCCCTCAAGCGTAACACCTGGTCTGTGAAAGAGAAGTCCCCTGGGTCCCCTGATAGTACTCTGTCGCGCAAAGACTGCAAGTACGGATCGGCCATCTGTCCCGTGATAATGTGGTCTATCAACTCTGGCCTGGTCTGCCGTGTCACCGTCACTGCCCCAAAGTACCCTCGTAACTCTAGAGGTCGCCAACTGCCCACCTCCTCCAAAAGGCTCCAACTCTGTAACTGTAGATTGGCCAAGCGTGTGGGCGCCTTACGGCTCAAGGCGTCAGCCACCACATTGGCCTTTCCCGGGTGGTAGGAGATGCTGCAGTCGTAGTCCTTCAGGAGCTCCAACCAACGTCTCTGTCTCATGTTGAGCTCCTTCTAGTCAAAAAGATATTTGAGGCTCTTGTGATCTGTAAAAATCTCGAAGGTCTCACCGTACAAGTAGTGCCTCCATGTCTTCAGCGCGAAGACAACAGCTGCCAACTCTAGATCGTGGGTAGGGTAGGTATGCTCATGGGGCTTCAGTTGACGCGAAGCGTAAGCGACCACGTGGCCCCTCTGCATGAGCAGACCTCCTAACCCCTGCAAGGAAGTGTCCGTGTACACAACGAACCCGCCACTACTGTCAGGGATGGTGAGCACGGGAGCCGAGGTCAACCTCTCCTTCAGCTCCAGAAAACACGCCTCACAGGCGTCTGTCCAAGCGAAAGGCACATACTTCCGGGTCAACTGTGTCATAGGACGCGCAATCTGTGAAAATCCTCTGATGAACCGTCTGTAGTAACCTGCCAGTCCCAGGAAACTGCGAATCTCAGTGACTGAACGCGGTCTCTCCCACCTGAGCACTGCCTCGACCTTGGCGGGGTCCACCGCTAGGCCATCTTCGGAGATCACATGACCCAAAAAGGTCACCTCCCTCAACTAGAACTCGCACTTGCTGTATTTGGCGTACAGCCTGCGTCGTCTCAGAGTGTCCAGAACCATCCGCAAGTGCTGTCCGTGCTGCGTCCGATCTCTAGAATAGATGAGTACATCATCTATGAAAACCACCACAAACTGGTCCAAGTACGGTCTAAACACCCGGTTCATCAGGTCCATGAAAGCAGCGGGGGCATTGGTCAACCCAAACGGCATGACCAAAAACTCGTAGTGTCCGTACCGGGTGCGGAAAGCTGTCTTGGAGACGTCGGTCTCCCTGATCCTCAATTGGTGGTATCCAGACCTCAAGTCTATCTTGGAAAACATCGTGGCACCCCGCAACTGGTCAAACAAATCATCGATCCTCGCAGCGGATATCTGTTCTTGATGGTGACCCTATTCAATTGTCGGTAGTCCACACAAAGGCGTAGGGTCCCATCCTTCTTCTTCACAAACAGTACCGGGGCTCCCCAGGGAGACGCACTGGGCCTCACGAAACCTTTCTCCAAAAGGTCCTGCAACTGGGACTTGAGCTCTCGCAGCTCAAGCGGTGCCATTCTGTATGGCGCGGTGGAGATGGGGCTGGTCCCTGGTACTAGTGAGATCTCAAACTCGATCTCACGCTCGGGCGGTAGTCCTGGTAACTCGTCTGGAAACACATCGGGGTACTCTCTGACCACCGGGATGCTCTGGAAGTCTGCCACGGGGCTGTGCTCTGCCACCACACAAGCTAGGAAGCCCTCACACCCCTGGCTCAAAAGTCTCGCCGCCCGAAGTGCCGAAATGCACCTGAAACCTCCGTCCACTGGCTGCCCGTGAAACTCGAAAGAAGGCAACTCCGGAATGGAGAAGACAATCTTCCTCTCAAAACAGTCTACCAAGGCGTGGTAAGCGGACAGCCAATCCATCCCCAGAATCACTCCAAAGTCCTCCATCTGTATCATAATCAGGTCAGCTGGCAGGCTATGTCCCCCGATGCTGACCCCGCAACCCGTGTACACCTCCTCAGCTACAAACAGCTAACCACTCGGACCTTTGATTACGAACGGATTCTCTAACAGTGTATAATCCTGGTCCAAACTAACTGCGAAACTGGCTGCGACAAACGAGTGCGTAGCGCCGGAATCGAAAAGCGTGTAAACGAGTCTGCCAGAAACTGAAACCATACCTGCTACCACGGATCCCGATGCTCTGGCGTCCCTGTGTGTTAGGGCGTTGATACGCCCCTCAGCTCTAGGTGCGGACGAAGCAGCCACACTCTGCGTCGGACGGGTAGGTGCTGGCCGGTACCCTCCTCGCGACTGCTGTCCTCCTCCTCGTGCCTGGGAACTGCGGCCTCCTGCACGCCCTCTAGTGCTCTGCACGGGAAGTATCTGCTGGCCTCCTGCCCTAGATGGGCAGTCCCTCCTGACGTGGCCCGGCTGGCCACACTGGTAGCAGAGGGGAACCCGACTCCCGCCCTCAGTGAGTCCCTGCTGTCGGCTAGGCGGGGGTCCGGTGCTGGCGACTGGCCCCTGTCGAGGGCCCCCAAAGGCCACTGATGGCCCTGCACAACGTGACGGCTCTCCTGCGGACGTCACGTGTCTCCGTTCTCGCCGGCCCTGTGAGAAGTATGGCTGAAAGGGCCTCTTCCGCCCGCCGTCGGTCTCTCGCGCGGACGGGTTGGTCTCCTCGTAAGTCATAGCTGCCTCTACCACCCTCGAAAATGTCGGCAGCTTCAGGGGTTTGACATACCCCCGGATCGCAGGCCGGAGCCCCTCGGTGAACCTCCAAAGGCGCTCCTCCTCAGTGGCTACCGCTGTCGCTGCAAAGCGGGACAGCTCCAAGAAACGCGTGTGGTACGCGCTCACGGTCATCGTCCCTTGGCGGAGAGTGTGGAACTCCCGCCTCCTCTGGTCCTGCCACGTCTGGGGAAAGTACTACTCGCAGAAGAGGGTGACGAACTGGTCCCACGTCGGCTCGTCCCTCTCCTGTCCCCGGACCGCCCTCCACCACCGGTGTGCCGCACTCTCCAGCTGGTACGTGGCAAAGGCCACGCGGCACTCCACCGGGGGGCGAAGGGTGTCGAAGATCTTCTCCAGCTGCTCAAGCCAGTCCTCTGCCTCAGTCGGGTCCTCATCCCCCTTGAAGGAGGGGGGCTTCAGCTTCCGGAACTGTCCGAAAAGCTCTAAGTGGCGCTGTAGGGGAGGTGCTGGTGCACCTCCAGGCGAAGGTGCCTCATGTACAGAAGTGTCGGAGGAAGGTGGGGGCGGCAGGGGCCCATCCCCTCCCTCGTGTCCAGCGCCGCGTCTGTCGCGTGGTCCCACAGAGGACTCCCCCTCTGCAACCCCAGGAGGAGGTGCTCGGGGCGGTGGGTGGAGCTCCTCTCGTACAATATCCCGTATCAGTCTGGCGAGGTCCTGGGCTTGGACGCCAGGGAGTGGTGGCTGGTCCACTGAGACGTCAACGACAGCACGTCCACCTCGCCGACCTCGCCCTCGGCCGCGCCCGCGGCCAGTCTCGCCAGTCCCGCGACGAGGCATCTCCTGCAAGGAGACGCGAAACGAAACGGAAACATCAAAACAGACGGTACCTAACAAAACTTCTAAGAGCTCATGTCAAGAGATATGTTGTGGTGGCTACTCTAGCTATAAACATGTGAATTGGTTATTTTCCAGTCAGTTGATTCACTTCTCGGGACGACCTTGCTCTGATACCATCTTGTAACCACCCGGTTCCCGAGTCCCTACGAGACACGAGAACCGGACCGACTCGACTAATCCCAAGACCTAGTCGTCCAACGAGGAAGTAACCAAAAGACAGTAAAATAAACCACATTCAGCATGAATATAACTAACAGTAAGAAAGTACAGCAGTAAGGAAAGAAACTACTACAGTAGGTACCACCACAACAGTAAAACAACATTTATCATATAACAAGAACTGCAGGTAAAGAAGGTACAGCGGAAACAAAAACTACTCACTAGAACAGAAACAAAAAAGGGTACAAAAGGCTGTGGTAACTCTACTGGATCCTACTCGGCCCAGCGTCCTCTGCAGCTGCCGACCCTGGCTGCTCAACACCTGGTCCTGAAAAAGGTAACGAGTGTAACACGTCAGCAAAATGCTGAGTAGAGTGGCAAACTAACTAAAGGCAATAGTAGAGTGTACAGTAGCTGTTATGTTCTATTACTTCCTTTATTCACATCTTCAATTTTTCTCACTATTTCATTTATTTCTCAGATCCTTTACTTGATCTCGAATGTTCTCGTGGGAACGATCTTGATTGCAGTCTTTTCCAAAAGTAGAAGTAGCACGTGGTGCTCTCCTGGCCGGGAGAGTCCCCCGTGGTGATCCTACCCTCAGTCAACCACCCCAAGGTCACTGACAGACGTAACGGTGACTACGGCACGCGCGATAAACGCACAGGTAGCTAGCCCGCACTGGCACGCGGTCAATCGTTTCCGTTAACGGGTGCGCCCAAAGCACAGCACGGAACCAGGGCAGAGCCCTCTCAGTAACAGGGGTCCAACCCCTCCACAGTAACCAAACCGGGGCCTTACCCCTCCACAGTCCGCGCACCCTCGCCTGACTACCCTGGTTTGCCCTAGTGGGCCTAACAAGTCGGTGAAGGAGGCTAGCAGAACCCCGGGGCCCGTGGGGTAGCTAGTACTCTCCTAACACTACTAGCTCTCCTCGGTACTACGTACACGAGGGCCAACAAGTCGGTACAGAGCGGCCAATCCTAACCCCGGGTCCCTGGGGCGGCTGGCCCCACTCTGCACTAAACAGGTACAGGTACTTCCCTTGGTACTGCGTACCCAAGAGACAGTACAAACTACATCTCAGTTCCATTCCTTTTTCTTTCCAGGAGTTCCACTCCTAATTCCCCGTAGGGTTCCAGCTCTTTATCTCAGAACATCATATGTTTCACTTTCCAGATTCACGTTCTCAAAATCCATGATCTCAAACATGTTTCTTTATTCATAACAGGCAGCTGTTAATTCAAATTACAGGCATCTTTATATTTCTTTCCATTTTTCCAAGACTGCAGTATTATACATTCCACTAGTTTTTCCATCCTAAGATTCATGCCACATCCTAGGATCTAGCATACAACTAGTTTTCCAGCCCTAGGATTCATGCATCACCTAGGAGCTATCATTCCATACATTTCTCATTCCTAGGATTCATGCAATGTCCTAGATTCTAGTTATGGTTCCATACTTTAACAGATTTTAAAAATAACTTAAGCCACTCTACCAGGTACAACGGGAGTAATGGGGGCGTGATCGGGAATCCCGCGTGCCTCCGCGACTCTCAAGACTGCAACCGAACGAGGTCCTATCACAAGGATTAAACACAAGGAGTGTCTCAAAATAGTGTATAGCTACTGTAGACGGGTAGAGGAATTAATTCTGAAACGAACGCAACTCGAATCGCGGAAAACGGAGCCCAAACGGGCCCTAAACGGGTCAAAAAAGACGATACTGTGCAAAATCAGACGTCTGGAACTCCTTCCAGACGTCTTAAAAAGTGGATCAGAGAATTACCTGTTCAGCGTGGTTTCCCAGACGTCCAGAAGTCTGCGGGGACGTCTGCCTAGATCCCAGACGTCCGATGGTCCATCCGGACGTCTGGAGATCACTCCCGCCGTCTGATACAATTTCCAGACGTCTGATTCGCAAAGGATGGCGAATCAGCGAACCTGCGCACAGCCAACCCCCCTCCCTCAGTACGGTCGGTCGAGAAGAAGGAAGAAGAAAGCGGAAGCTCACCTTTCAGACGTCTGTATGATCTTACAGACGTCGACCTTGCCGTCTGGATATCAACCCAGACGTCTGATTCTGGAAATTTTTCCAGAATCAGAACCCTGCTCGGCCTCCGCTCGCAACGCCACCCGCGTCGTACCTCGCGCGTCTGCTGCTCAGCCCGCAGCAGGTCCCTCTCCGCGTCGCTCCGCGCCCCCCGCGCCCTCCGTCGACCGGCCAAGCCGCTCCGGCGAGCTCGCCCTCACGGCAGAGCTCCGCCCTCGCACGCCGCACCTCCGCGCTCACTGCGGCCGCCGCTGCTGCCCTCGCGTCCGCTCGCTCTCGCGCACAGGAAGGAGAAGAAGGAGGAGACGGTGGAGACGGGAGGGGAGGCGCGCCCCTTTTAACGCCGCGCGGAGAGGAGAGAGAAGGCGGCAGGCCGCCTGCAGCCGCAGAGAATAGAGGGAATATGCGGTCTGCGCGCTCAGGCGCGCAGGCGACTCGCGTGTGTCGAAAATAACGGATTTCCAGACGTCTTGAAACTATCCCAGACGTCTTATCAGACGTCTGGTTGTGATCCCAGACGTCTTGTCCGACGTCTGAGCCACCTCCCAGACGTCTTAAAATACGTCTGGGGCACACATTCGTTACAGGTTGGACTTAGCTAATTCTGTCTGATGAAATCAGACGTCCAGACCATAGACCAGACGTCTTAGAAGACGTTTGATGTTTTTGCCAGACGTCCAATTAGTGGACCGTTGGCTGGCTTATTAAACACAGGAGGATATGACCATTAGAGCCTTATCAGACGTCCTTAAGTGTTCCCAGACGTCTGATAAATGACCGTTTTGCCTCGACTGACCTAAAATCTCCTCTCGGAGATTTTCTAGCCGTTGCACTCTCTTGAAAATCCATTCCCGCAGAAAAGTAGGTTTCCAAACGTCAAGACATAGTGCTAGACGTCCTGTATGTCGTCTGATGGACTTGCATTAGAATCCTGTTTAGATCTGATTCAAGTCAGGTAGAAACCCGTCTAAAATCAAACATCTAATGTTGTTCCCACACGTCTTAAAGTGACCTTACAGATGTCCGATGCCAGAATCAGACGTCTGATAACCCTGTCAGTGCAATCATTGTTCCTGATTTCGGCCTGATTCACTTGGGCTTTGCACCCAACGGCTATGGAAGCTTTTCTAAGCCTTCCAAAGCCTTCCTAAAGCCTCTATAAATAGAGGGGAAGCTTTTGCACACCTAGATACACACTTAGACACACTAAGAACAAGCATTTCCACTCTTTTGTGTCATAGAAAAGCTCTTGCTCTCCAAGCTCAAGTTCTACATCTTGAGAGCATCAAGTCTTTACGCACCCGCTCTCCCACCGTAGTTCATGAGAGCGACGTTGCGCCGTCGAGTGGCTCACGCACCTGCGTCATCGATTTGATGCACTCCTTGCAAAGGGAAGCATTTTAATTCCTATAGAAGTTTAGGTTAAAAATTACTTTGTTGGCTCTATAGGATTGTTATTTTTTTATCTTTGTTCTTTGGTTAGGTATTCGCTTTGCGAATTCCCGTCTCCTTCGTGGGACAAAATCCTTCTCTTGAAGAGAAGGGGTTAAGGAACGCTACCCTCGCACTTGTAGCGTGGTTGTATTGAGGTTGAATCACCCTCGTTTAAGTGATTTGTTTAGTGGATTTGATCAACTTGGTTGATTGGAAAATCCTAACTTGAGAGTGTTAGGTGGTGGTTTTCACCCGATTTGAATTTTCACTTAAAAATAATTGTGTACATTGTGTGATTGAATTTTGTAAAATTATTTTATATTATTTCCGTGATTTATTACATCACCCCGTTCTAACACGACGATTCTACGTTCTTAAGTTAATACACTAACCTTGATAATTCTACGTCAAATTCCATCGGTCTGGTTGTTCTTTCCGAGTAGATGTAAATGAAAGTACAGTTAAAAGTATCAACGTTGGTGCCAAAAATAAAATAATAATCTCGTGGGACGAGTTGTTTTAACTGTTTGTTACGAAAATTTATGCCTTTATTCATTATGATGCGAAACTGGCAACGACTTCGTCTCTTTCGCCTCTCTTCTTCTTCATTAAAATCGTCACAGTCAGATACGTCATATGTTTGACCCTCCGCACACTCATCGCTTTGGAGATCGAGTCCTTACAATAAAGCGTAATACTTTCTAATTTCACAATTATTTCGCATTTAGAGTAGCATTGAAATGTATTAACAATTACAGTGTCGTCCTTGTTACAAATCTTTTACCTTCCCTTTTATCATCTTTAATTTTGATGAAATGGTGACTTGATTTTGGAAGAGGATCACGTTTTCTTCGTTAAAGAAACGGATTAAAAGTGCAATATGGACATAAGAGATTTGAATTCATGATACTTTCACAGTAGGCACGTGCTTGAAAGGGATCTGCCCTCCAAAATACATTAGAATGAAGTGGTTCAATAGTCGGATTTGGAATCATAAAGGAAATTCGAGTTAATGGACAGTCCATTTGGGTGTTCCGATGACCAACAACCATTGACAATTAGCTCTTTGATAAGGTGAGGGTTTCAGCGCAATTTTGGTGGCATGCCTGCTAAACCACATACAAAAAGACATATGCAAATAAGTAATTTCCAATTATTGAAATTAGGGTACGAACCGGTATTAAGATATCCTGGGATAGTCTTATCTTAGTACTTAAAGGGTATATCTTAGGGATTAAGAGTCCTTACATGAGTTATTTCATTTACAACCACACATTTAGTTAAAATATCCAGTGATAGGGATAATAGTCTTCGCAATTAGACTAAAACTTGTGTCTCAAGCTTTGTCTTCTAGTTTACTCACTTTAAGGCACATAATGCATCATGTAAGGTCTAATTCAATCAACATCATCACTTAATGAAATCTTCCATCTCGTATATTATTTCAAGTTGTTCCATATTTGAATATCTTTAGATGAGTTTGATTTCTATTTAGTGATCCTTGTAAGATGAGATTAGCAAGAATTAACTATTAGGACAAATAAATTGTCAAAACAACGATAGTCATAGATATGATTCTCAATTAAAAGGGGCCACATGTAATTTGTGTTTAAGTAGACATCCACTGTAACTCACATGGTGACTGCTTCACTAAAATGAGAGGCGATGGAATACATTATTGTTATAGCAGAAAAGATAGAATTATCTATTGCATTACAACATCTAACCCCTTATACAAGAGTTATTCTACATCCAAATAAGATAAAGTTTATGGTAGAAAAAACACCCTAATTAGATATAAAATATAGCTTTAATTACACCTAAAAAGATAAGGGGTCACATTTCACCTTTTCTAATAAATAGAAAAAGAGAAAACTAGTTTTTGTTTCTATATATTAAGCCCATCCAAAGGACTGGCTACCACATGCTGAGGCTAAGGCACCTTTCGTTGCACATGCATGAGCATGGAAGGGGTGCAGGTAGATGGAGACTATTGTCCTTATCATTGTGCTACAAATATCTGAAAAGAAAGCATGCTTTAAATATAAGAATAAATTATTTATGATGATGTTTATTCATAGTATTTCTTTTTTCAAATTGACGTTTTTGCAGTTGGTACTTCATTTTGTTTTTATGACATAGTGACCTTGGACCAAATGGTGCCACAATCAGAGTAATGTTTGATGTTAATGTATTTTCATTTTGTTGGTCATCGTCATTGTCAATTTCCTTATGTGCATAGTAAAAAATGATAAATTTGAAGCCTTAAATGTCAACAATGTCATTGGCATTAATCTATATAAACGATTCAAAAATATAAGTCCTTGTACCATAGAATAGTAATCTTATTATAGGATAGCATTTTTGTCATATGTATAAAATTGCACCAAAAGTAGCATCTTGCTAGCGTGGAATCCCATGCATGCCTTCGACAAGAAATTAGATATAAGTAGGTTTCTACCCTAGATCGGATTCTTCAAAGTAAATATGTGGAGAACATTAGCTTTTTATGTTTTTGGAAGACTTAGAGATTGTAATTCATCTGCCAAATGGAATCAAAATAAGTCTTGAATGGGTAGGTACATTAAGCGACATGGATCTCTAATCCTCAGTGATTACTCCAATGGTATCGGCATGGAGAACAATGAGTTTTGAATGATCAAAATAAAATAAAATAGACTTTAATAGTATTCACCTTGTCACTAAAACATAATAGAATGAGAGACATTTAAAGGAAATTTCATATTTACATGTTCAAAGCTTTATTTTGTTCCATGCTAAAAATTTACATTTAAGAAAAAATCACATATTATATATCTCAAAATATAATATGAGCTGCCTGAATAAATGAACAATTACCTGTGAAATCATCAGTTGCATGTATTGAATTATGGAAACATGAGCTGTCTGTATATAAATGAGAACTGAATTGTGAATAATGGAATCCGGATCGGAATAATGTGGTGAACATGAGCATGAACCCTACGGGGAGTTAGGAGTAGACCTCCTTTGGTCAGATGGAAATCTAAAATGTAGACGGAAAGTGTGCTGGCCCTTGAGTACATGATACCAAGGAGAGCGACTGTCCCCTTTTTGTGTAGAGTGGAGCTAGCCGCCCTTGGGTTGGACTCGGGGTTAGGATTGACCACTCTACACCGATTTCTATTGGCCCTCGTGTATACGGTATCGAGGCGAACTATTAGTGTTGGGCGGGAGCTAGCCACCCCACGGGGCTCGGGGTTCAGCTAGCCACCCTACACCGACTTGTTAGGCCTTCTAGGTAAACTGGGGTAGTCAGACGAGGGTGCACAAACTGTGGAGGGGCGAGACCCTTATTTGGTTCTGAGGAGAGAGACCACATGTACCTTCTACTCTTCGGAAAAAACTGCAATCAAGATCGTTTCCACAAGAAACATACAAGATCAAGAAAATCTGAAAGTTTGAGGAAAATGAGTGAAGAATAAGAAGGAAATACATATAAAATAAACTAACTAGAAAAAAGAATTAAACATGTTGCTTTTACTGTTTTAGATAGATACTACTCTACTCAACATTCGTTGACTTTGTCTTTTTCATAACACTATTTAGGTCTAGGAGTTGAGCAGCCTAAGCTTTTAGTTGCAGAGAGTGCTAGGCCCAGTCGAGTCTAGTTATAGTTTTTCAACACTTCTTGTTGTACCCCCTTACTATTATAATGAGTTTCAGACTTTTAGCTACTGTTGTTATTACTATTACTTTCGTTTCCGTTGTCTCTGTTATTGTGGTGGTATGTAATGGAACAGCAGTTTTACTTTCCTTTATTGCTTTGTACGTTTTTACTACTTAGTTATATTGCATATGTGAATGTGGTTTACTTTCCTACTTTTTAGTTATTTCTTGTTGGACGACTGATTTTTGGGATTAGTCGAGGCAAGCTGATCTCGAGTTCTATAGGGATCCAGGAATCGAATCGTAACATTACCTCTTGAACTATAAAAATTATTTGCAACTGCATTTTCATTTGTAGGCAATTGACCCTACACATCGAGGAAAGATATTATTTATGAAAGGTGGATGACATATAACATGTCATGGGCCTTTATAAATTCCTAGAGTATCCATGCAATCTCTAATAGAAGATCAACATTAAAAATGCTAATGAATAAATCAACTAAACATGGAGTGAATATATGAACTTGATAAGCTATAAAGACGTCAATTAGTTACAACATGATTCTCACAAAACAATACCATGAAAAGATAAAATGACTACAATTGATTAATGTTTTTTACATATTAATTACATTTAAAACTAATTCTAATAACTCTATTCGATTACGAAAAACAATCTACATCATGGATTGTTAAGGATTTCAATATTGTGTACACAATGCAATATATGCAAATAACAAAATATGACATTCGCTTACCTGGATTCAAAAAGTATCTATAGTTGTACTTCATTTGTTGGAGATCAATCCTATGGATCAAAGAGAGATACTATTTGTTAAAGGTGTATGACACATAATATGATAAGCATTTTAAGCTTTTCCTATAACATGTACAAATATTATGGATGATGGTGAAAATTTTATATATAAATGGGGATTGAAAAATATAACCTCTTCATTGAACTAAAAAATTATTGCTATCATCAAATTAGCTGGATCAACATTCCACAACACATCATATATCTTGAAAAGAAACAAACAATAACCTCAAAAAAATTATTTAAACAATAACATAGTTCCTTATGCCATCAATTTCTAGATTAAATGAGATTTACAGTTACAAATTAATTGCATTTTAAATCTAAATATGTTCAATAATGTTTCTATGAATATAAAATTAAAATTTGAAGTATTGAAAAGTGGACTATAAATATCAAATTAGTTTTGTAAACTTATTATCTTTTGCTTTAGTAAAATCATTAGAATCATTCTATTAATGGATCATGATCTTATTTGTGCCCTAACAAAGCTTGAATGCTTCCATTGAATTGCTCTAGTCAATTTCCAATAATCAGATTTAGACATTTAAACTTGAGTATTTTCAAAAGTAAATAATAGATAAGGTCCACTAGATTGACGAGGGTTAAAAAGCATTTTAAATTTTAATGTTGCACAAATAACAATTCAATGTACTCATATTTCTTTTGCAAGAAGTTCCTACCCTTTATATGCTTAAGAAAACCTAAAACATATGATGATATCTTAATCTCAAACTCCTCCTCCACCTCCCTACTCATTCATGATCCAAGCGATCAAATGCTCTTTCATTAATTTGATGTCTCATTCTCAACACATAAGATAAGCACATGGGAACGTCTATTAACACCTCTAAGAATAATCTCACATCGTAAACTTATGAAAGTAAGTTGTAGGATATAAGGATTGAGAATTAATATTTCTCAACTTAAGATTAAGCATTTTCGATGATTATTTGGACATACATACCCAACAAATTGTTTAAGCTAATTTTTTTCTATTAGACTCGAGTCGTTATAAATGATATCGGAGCCAAACTTCTTCTAATATGAGAAAAGAACTGTCCGTAGGACAACCAAAGAGTGCGTCATAAGGTAAAGCCACCACCACTATTCGAGGTATCAAACCCTAATGAGGAAGTCAAAATCTCAAGTGCTGGAGATTGCAATACCCCCAAAAAATCATCCCACATCGTACACTCATAAAAATGAATAGTAGGATATAAGGATTGAGAATTACTACTTGTTAATTTGGACTTAAACATTTTGAATGATCGTTAAAAGACACCTTTGAAGTTAGATGGGTGAAAGATTTCCTTACGAAAGAGGTTGGAAACACTATAGTCACATTTGCATGCAAAGTAAAGGGTGAGATAGGAACAAATTATCTCAATCAATATTTTCATATACCATTCTATTAGATTACATCAATATCACAAAATTACATATTCATTAAAATATATTTACAACATTCATCAACTCACTTATATTCATTTTTTAATATTAAATAAATATACACCAACATCATATCAATATTATCCATCATTTTATTCTCAGAGTATTAAATGCGATCATATGAACGAGTATAGATTGAGTGAAAAGGGCCTTTCTCTCAGAAGCCTTTTTTTATTCAATATTTACTTTATGTTTGTCATTCCATATCTCTACGATACTTCTTAAATGGTGACAAAATATTGGGATGCAATTAAAGCTTGTTTTAGAATTAATTTTTTTAATTTAAATATTTCTTCTTCTCATGCATGTGGATTTCATAAAGTTCTATACGCCATCATATGATTTTGGTGTTAACCGTAAGAAACGGCGTGGCTAGGAAATGCCGTGAATTCTTGTATATGTTATTTTTTATTGTTAGAGTACCATATGCATGCAGAAATAAAAACTTTGCATGAGAAAATAATATATCCAAATAAGCTTTGTCCTCCGTTGTAGCGTCTTGTCTCTGGCTACATTTGACATCTTCAAGCTTTCAATTTAATGACGGACGCAACTGCCACCTGTCATTGTCCATTGAAACAACTAATTAATAGTAATTAATGTGCAAACTAGAAAACCATGTCCACAGGAAAGCACTGTTTTACAGATTAGATCAATCATTAAATCGATCAAATATTAATCAATGGATAGGTGACGACATCAATATTAGATAAAATTAGAAAATTTTAATTTATAAGATCTTTGATTTAATTTATTTTAATAAGACATTAATTTATCTTGCAATTTTGATTACACTAAATTTTGCATATTTTTAGTAAATTATAAGTAAAAATAAAAGATATAATTGCAGATCGAGAGTTTAATATTAAAAAATATATAAACTTTGAATCTTTATTTTCAAATTTTGATTTTTTTTAAAACGTTGTAACGTTGCACTCGTCTTTTTCTTTCCTGATGGAATCCACCATCTGATTGTGGGTTTTCTGCTAAGAAAAAAGAGACTAGAGATCTGTTCAACCAACAATGGCGAGTGCTTGAGAGAGGATGACCGTGATCAACGGTTTGAATTGGTATATCGGACGTTGCTACGTCAGCATCAGACGCGTTGCAACAATGGAATCGAAGGAGGAGTTTCCATAATCAAATTGCAGCTAATCTCAAGTGCTTTTTAATATTTCATGAAATCTTGCTCTGGATGCCGTCGGGAATCTTTCGCGTTGCACAAAGTACCACACTAACTTCCCACTTACATAAATGGCACATCAAAGCTATAATAACGTTGAATAAATGCCGCTACTATTGTACTCCGTTGAAAACTAATCAACTCCGTCGTTGTTGTTACTGGAAAATGTTAAGAAAATGTCAATATCGTCCCATCTTCCTATCCTAATTTATAATAACGAAAGTTCTCAAGGACATGTGTGCCAAAGGTCCCCTACTTTATATGCCTTTGCCGTACACGATTTGTAGAAGTTGCACACGCCACGTTTATGTAATCTTCGAAAGTATCTCCTTGAAACTGTCATACGAGGCTATGATTTATGTGCACAGATGAAACAAAATTAATATCGTAATTAATTCCGAAAGATGCATCAATGTTTGTAGCAACTGCCAACGTACATGCGTGCATCAATCATCTTGGCTTCAGAAGACCATCATTATACTTCAACGTCTCATGAGTTCTTTTGACTCCAAGGTCTAATTTACGGAGGAGATTAATTTTTTTTTTTAGGATTAACTCTTATTTATTTTGGGGATAGCTTAATTTTATTTTAAGTTGTTAACATGTGTTATTCTTACGTTGGTTTAAAAAGAGGTTGACTCAACCTCCTATTTAACCTTCGATCTCTCTCCTACCTCCTATCACATCACAAGATGATCATTATTCTTAATCCCTATTCAGTAAATACAAACAGGAGTTAACCTTTGTTTGTTAGTAAACAAAAATAAGCGTTAAGTCCTGTTGCATCTTGGCTAACACGTGTTAGCTAACCCACGTCGTAAACTAGCCCAAAGGGATTTGTAATTACAATTTCCCAATTGAAGAGGATCCCCCTTCTCCCTATGCAGATTGATGGAATTGATGTTTCTCTTGACATTCACCATCGTGTTAGGGTTGCAATAAAGATTTACTTACGAGGGTACTTTTCTTATTTTCTTTTTTAAGTTTTAGTTTAATTTTTCTCTAATTTTGTATCACTTCATTCCAAAGTTTCTTCGTTTTGAAGTTTCCTATTCTACAATATGGGATGTGTTATCTTTCTCCCTCTCTTGAAGGAGCATTTTGGTTATCCTTCCATTTTTATTCTTTAAGGTCTAATTTACTTGGGGAGTTAACCTCTCAAAATGTGGGTTAACTCACATTTACCTTACTACTTAACTCCCAATTTACTAACTTGGGTTTATCCACTTTAACACAAACTTGTCTTACACCCGTTTCAATTGGTGTTAGCCAAGTCCGTGTTAAAATTATACACCATTCGTATCTCTGATAGCTCTTATATTTTATATGTTTAACACCACTATCAAGCAAACACCACAAATGTTAACGTCAATTTAAGTAAACATAAATTAATGTCAACATCACTCTATAAGTAAATATAATTACAGGTTAACACTAATTTCACATTTTTTAATATCACTTTTCTAATTTCCAAGTAAACTAATCCTGAGAGTTTGCATAATCAACTCATTTCCTGCAATGAAGTTTCATTTGAAAGAAAAGGAAATACGTTGCCACTTTTGCTACTCTACATGTATTTCTCAAGAAACGTCGGTTGCAAATTTTCCAAACTAAGCCGAGGAAACATTGTGGAAATTGATTGTAATGCTTTAAACTTTTATTAAACCTCTCGGTTCTTTTCGAAGACAACTGCAATCAATAAATTCAAATTAATCTAATTTTAACTATTATTTTTTTGACGACTCGGAACTAGATCGAGACAAAAACGAAAAATTGACAACTCTCGTATACCAATCATCAGGTAAACGCAACAATAAGAACTTACAATTTCGATATCTTTTTGCCGAAGTTGAGAGTTGTTGTTCAATCTTCAACTTACGGTCGATATGTTAGTGGATCCATACCTTGATTCATGTGTTGGGGAAGTAGTTTTTGTCTTTTTTGAGTTATTACACACCAACTTCCTACACACCTCCCACCTAAGACAATCCTTGAAAAAAGTGTGAGCAAATAAAAGAAAGTTCGTGATAATCTTTAGAAGGATGATATCATCATTAGTAGACATCAATTTTTTTTAGAATGGAAATTTTCTTCATTCAAATTGAGTCTTGCATCCCCAGGACCATGTGGACAGCATTGTGACAATCGCTATGGACATGTGGCTTGTAGCAATCATACGTGTCAGCGAGATCTAAGGCCAATTCAATTGCACTTAATTCAGCTTCTTCAGGAGATTTATCTTTTGTTTGAATAGCAACTGCATCAAAGAAAAGATTTGGTGGCAGTAGACATACAGGAGCATCAAAGGATCTTTCATTTTTGAATGTCACATCCACCTGGATGATGATTTCAGGTCGGAGATTTGGCCTCACTGCCTGTTTCATGCCATTAGATCCATCTTTGTCTATCTTTGCATCAATAGAACCACTGCTATGAAAAATTTTGTTAAGAATGCATGTAGGTTTTGATTCTTTGTCTTAATGTTACTTCTCACACCTAACGATCGAGGCATGGTGGGAGTGACATCTTTGATCTTACCTTTTCTTAAACCTTAGCCCATACGAGGTAGTTCAGTTGACAAGATGTCAAAAATCCTCTTAATGAATGGCATACATTCTAGTCTCCGATATTACTCAAGAGAGGAAGGGAAAGTAAATCACACACTTCTCTCTTTCAGACAAGGGTTACTATTTGTTTTTTTCTTAAACCTTTATGCTTCCATAATTGGACACCGACGCCTCACCTAACCAATGACATTTCCCCACCACTCTGCCAACGCAATCAAGATCACAATTACAAATTAAACCAAAAAAAAAAAAAAAAAACACAGTTGGTGGAAATATTACAAGGAGGCCCCTGAAGTTTCCCTTAAAGACTCCCCAGCCAAAATCACCCTAAACTACATGGTCGTAACTCCAAAAACCACATGTGCCCCCACCGCACACACTATGGCAGGACCATTTCCCGTCCACCCTGTCGACCCAATCAAGATTACTATTACAAATTTAAAAAAAGAATAAAAAAAAATCAAGATTCCAGAGGGTGGAAATATTGCAAACGGACCCCTGAAATTCTCGTCAAGGACTCCCTTCCCTTCGCTCTTAGCTCCCCAACAAATTCCATTTTCCCCTCCACTCTGTCGACGCAGTCAAGATTAAAATTCGGTGCAAATATTGCAAGTAGACCCCTAAGATTCTTGTTAAGGACTCTCCTGGCCAAATCACCCTAGACTACAAGGTCCAAAGCTCCAAACCAGACACCACAAAAGTCAAGTCGACCCCCCCACCCTTCGTCTTCCCTCTGAACCCCCACTTCGACATTCCATCGAACATCTCTCCTGCACAGCCACTTCTCATCCCCTTCCCCCCCAATTTGGCATTCGATTGTACACCTCACCTGCACCACCAGGATCCTCACCTCCCGACTTGGGCATTTCGTCGAACGCCTCACCCGAACCCACCACCATGAGGATGGAGGTGGACGGGCCCTCGAACCCCCCACCTTCCCCGGGCAAGAACAAGCCCGACCACCACCGCCACCGGCGCCACCTCAAGCTCCACCTCCACCGCCTCCTCTCCAACGCCGCCACCTCCCCTACCCTCCTCTGGTCCCTCTTCCTTCTCGCCCTCGCCGCCTCCTACCTGTCCTTCCTCCTCCTCCTCCTACACCACCGCCCCCCGGACTTCATCTACGGCGATCCCGAGTGGGAGCGCGAGGTTTCCTCCTCCGCCCGCCCCCGCCGCCAAGGCGGCCACTCTGTCCTCGTCACCGGCGCCGCTGGCTTCATCGGCTCCCACCTCGCTCTCTCCCTCAGGAAGCGTGGCGACGGCGTCGTCGGCCTCGACAGCTTCGACCCCTACTACGACCCTTCCCTCAAGAGGGCGAGAGCCGCCGTCCTCGCCTCCCGTGGGGTCCCCGTCGTCGCCGGCAACCTCAACAACGGGGCCCTCCTCGCCGCCCTCTTCCGCCTCGGCAGCTTCACCCACGTCGCCCACATGGCGGCGCAAGCGGGCGTCCGCCACGCCCTCAAGGACCCCTCGTCGTACGTAAGCGCGAACGTCGCGGGCCTCGTGTCGCTCCTCGAGGCCTGCCGGTGGGCCGACCCCCAGCCCGCCGTCGTCTGGGCCTCCTCCAGCTCCGTCTACGGCCTCAACCGCAAGGTATCCCATACATACTCCTTCCGTGCACATTCATACGTACGTACCGGCACAGATTATAATTTCCTGCTGATTCAATTTAGCTGTTAAGTACGGTCAAATGGTGGTAATTTCTAACTTTGATAGAAAATATCTAAATTCTGAGTCCTTATCATTTATCTGGAGGATTCGCGTGAGAATAATACCAGTCTCTCCCCACTTTCCCCCAAACAGTCTTTTTGGTCATTAAAAAAAAAAAAAAACTTGCGACTAAATGAGAAGACAGAAAGAAAGACGATTTTGGTTCGCCACCGAGTATTGTTGCTTAGGCAATTTGTTGTCGTTAGGATTTGCTTTGAAGCGTTTGACCGCTACAAGTGTACATGGGTAGCCAAGGCTTGAAAGATCCAAGCAAACAACAAATTTCTAGTGTCTAAACAATCAAGTTGAGGCCAAAACTACCCAAACCAATGGGCCCCTTGGGCATCTAATGTTGGCCACATGATTGAACGTGGTTGTGTGCATCTGATGTTGCCCACATGATTGTATGTGGCTGTTGATGATCTGGTATTCTAAGACGGACCCCATCCATTGATCTGAGAGCAGAGATTGTACAAGCATGCCCATGTGCGCGCGTGCACGCACACTCTCATTCACACCTGATGGTCATTCGAGGTGATAATCTTTACCGTGGAAACATGTTAACGCGGTAGGATGATGGATCTTTGGGTCCTACGTGGCTCGGCTTAGTCTAGATCCTTTAAGTCCCGTTTCCGGTTCATGGGCTACACGGGAAGGCACGAAAAATTTGAAAAATTAGAATGCCCAATGTTGGCCGTAAGCCGGTGGATTCGGGCTTTGGTGCGCACCGAGTTGGGTTCCTATCTGATTTTCAAATTTAGTTAACGGACCATATTAATTAACTTTAATATATTTTAAATATCCAAGATAGGTTAGAAATTGAAAATTTATACTGCGTATACAGATGCACATGCATATGTATATACATAAAGATGCACACACAATAGTTATATGCATATACATATACATGTATATGTGTATATGAAACTGGACCTGCAGACCCGATTTTGATTTTTTTTTTTTTTGTTTTTCATGCCATGGTTCTTCCCAACTCAAAAATAAATAGGCCTAAAATGCTCGATCCGTATGAGTTTTGAGCCTGTGCCATATGATTTTGGTTCAATCTTGGCCCGATCCAGCTCAACTTGGCATGGTACTGGGAAAAGGAGATTTCATTCATTAAAACTTCATTTCTGAACATTACATAGGGACAAGCATGTTAGTCAAGGTAATTAATTTGCAACCTACCGTTAGCCTCTACATGAAATTAGTATCCGTTGATTCCCGCCCTGGACTCTCTGTCCAAACAATTAATATCTAATTTGTACATGCTTGCTCATACAATAACTGTGATCTTGGCTGTGCTACGCTTGTCTTGCATTGTGTCAAGCATGTTAAGAATTAATTAAGAACTACTCGTGAGAAGATGGATGCAAAGTATCAAACATATATGATGTTTTGATCTTCTTCTTCTTCTTCTTCTTCTTCTTCTACGTACAATGCAGGTACCCTTCTCGGAGTCCGATCGAACCGATCGACCGGCGAGCCTCTACGCGGCCACCAAGAAGGCCGGGGAGGAAATCACACACACGTACAACCACATACACGGCCTCTCCATGACAGGGTTAAGGTTCTTCACGGTGTACGGCCCGTGGGGACGTCCAGACATGGCCTACTTCTCCTTCACCCACGACATCTTGCAAGGGAAGCCCATCACCGTGTACAAGAGGAAGGACGGTGGGGACCTCGCCAGGGACTTCACCTACATCGACGACATCGTCAAAGGGTGCGTCGGGGCGATCGACACGGCGGAGGCGAGCACTGGTAGCGGCGGCAAGAAGCATGGGCCAGCACAGTACAGGATATACAACCTTGGCAACACGCAACCCATCACGGTTCCCATGATGGTGAGCATACTGGAGAAGCACCTCAAGGTGACGGCGGAGACAAACTTCGTGGAGATGCCCGCGAACGGGGACGTGCCGTTCACGCACGCGAACATCACGGCGGCGAGGAGAGAACTTGGGTACAAGCCAACGACGGACCTGGACAGCGGGCTGAAGAAGTTCGCCAGGTGGTACCGATCCTACTATGGCTACTCCAAGGGTGAGAGGAAGGATCTGTCCCTGGATTTCTAGTGGGAAATTTTTGAGGAGGCTCTTTGAAATCTTTGCTTGGGCCGGGCAAGAGTTGGTGGATGATGGACTTGGTGCGTTCTCTTTCTTCTTCTTCTTTTTTTTTTATGCGGGTAATTTATTTGCTTCCTTTCCCATCTTATTCTTATTCTTATTCTTCTTCTTCTTCTTCTTCTTCTTCTTCTTCTTCTTCTTCTTTTGGAATACGATGCGTGGAAGTCCTGTTGCTCAACCACTTGATTATTTGTAATTGTACTCGAGAAATTTACAAGGACCATGACACACATCTCCTCCGCAAGTTAATTAGAATATTAATGTATACGGCCTTATTGAAATGAATAGATGCATTCCAGTTTCAGCCACATTTTTCTATGAAAATCTACTCAAAGTGTCCTGAAGAGGAGGATGGATGCAGGTGCTTCAAAAATAGTTGAAGGTGGACTTACTCTGGGATGATGGGGTACATCTCCTTCAGGCTACTTTGGACTCGAGTTGATCCTCAAGTGTTTTTTGTTTCAGGAGAGAATAACATGGAGATGGGTGAGGGATGAAAGTATGGGGTCCACTCATCTCGACCTTAAACCCCAAATTGTCCAAATTTAGGTATTGGGCCAAACCAGATGAAGATTACATAAAAAACTCTCCCTCCCTCCTTCCCCTTTTCCTCCATACTCCAGGTGAACGTTGGAACCCTAGTAGTTGGGTGGGGTCTCGATCGGCCTTCCAATTGGTTGGGGCCCCTGCCCCGCCATTCCCTCCGCTTTCTCGCCTCTGGTCTCCCATCACAACCCCTTTCCGCCTCATCATTCCCTTTAGCAAGTTCATTTATGCGTCATCTACGGTGGTGTGTGCAAGTTGGTTGCTAGGAGAGCTCATCTTGCTGTGGGATGGGCTGCTGCTAGGGGGTTTCTTCTCCCTGGAGATTGTGTTGGCTTTGGTGGTCGCTTACCTCCTGTTACTGCTTGGATGGAGCTCTAGAGCAACCGTGGTGGGGCTCTGCATCAATGGCTTCATTGGTTCCTTCAAGCTCATTGCGTTGATGCTTGTTATTCAAGGTAGCTACTGGAGGTTACCTCAGGTTGAGACATTTTCCATTCCTCATCTTTACTTCGATCAGCATCTTCGATTGGTTGTGGTTGTCCTGTTTTTATCCTTTTCCTTTTCTTTATGGTTTGCGTTAGTGGTGATGAGTCATGCAAGAAACTAGGCTTACCACGATCAGGACTTCACCGGTGCCTTGCTTATTAGTTTTCCCCTATCACACACGAATCATCGACTTCGTTCGATGGTGTGTACCATGATCTATGCATGGATTTCGTATCAGAAGCAGGTTGGTTTGAACATCTGGTGTTTTTGGTTTTCGCTTATTTTGGGTGAGTGTTCTCCCATTCTTAGGAGGTGTGTTCCCCAACTGGGAAGGCGTGGATGTTCTTGTAATCTGCTTCTTCCGATCAGTGAAATCCCTCTTTGTAAAAAAAAAGGTATGGGGCCAAACTCGAATGAAGTTATTCTGCTTAGGGAATGGGGGTAGCCTCCATTTTAAGGGGATTTCCCCCATTTTGAGAAACATGTGTCAGCTTGTGGAGGCTATAGGGTCACAACTAGAGTCAATAGTGAACTAGTCTGGAGATGACTAATCGACTCGGGGGGGAGGCCTTTCTTAGATGAGTTATGGGAGACAACCAAGGGAATGTGGATCCTTTGCCAACGCTGGTTTGGCATGACAATGGCATGGCAAGGTTGGTCCTCTTACACCATGTTAGCACTCAAAGAAAAACTTTTATCTATTAATTTTATTTATAGGTGAGGCATTCCAATGGAGGATTATTGGAAAATTCTATGTAAGTGAAAGTTAACCCCTATTCTTGTAAGAAAAATTATCGAGTTAATTGTACTGTTGATGACTTCAAGGTAAAGTTAGTTGCCAAGGGTTATATATAGAAAGTTGGAATCGATTTCTAGGAAACATACTCTTTGAGAGCCAAATTTCCATTGATAATGATGATTTTGGCTTTGGTCGCATGTATAAATTTAGAATTATTCTAAATAGATATAAAGACTGTGTTTCTCAATGAGGAATTGAGAGAAGATATTTATATACAACAACTTAATGGCTTTCAGGTGAATTGTAAGGAGAATAGTCTTCACATCAGCGGTATCTCAAATTCCATAATAATATTATTTCAATTTAGGTTTGTGGCTAACAAATTGAATAATTGTGTATATGTCATTCATGGTAGGAGCAAGTTTATGATTTTGTTATTATATGTAGATGACATATTGCTTATTGGAAATGACATAGAAATGTTGAATAATATAAAATAAAAATTAAGCATTGAATTTAAGATAGACATTGGAGAAGCATCTTATGTCGTTGGTATACAAATCACTAGAGACAAAAACTCAAGAACATTAAGTTTTGACAAACAAAATATTTGCATGCAATATTAAAAAGATTTGGAATGCAAAATTAAACACATGCCCTACCCCACTAGTTATGGGAAATGATTAAGTAAAGTCAATGTTTGCATAAAGGAAAAGAGTTGTTAAATGACCCATATGCATAAGCGGTAGAAAGTTTAGTGTATGCAATGATGTACACTAGACCCGACTTGACTTATCTTGTAAGCCTAGTGAGTAGATATCAAAATAATCCAAACTTAACACATTGGGAAGTTGGTGAAAGGAGTATGAGATATCTAAAGGGTATGATGAATTAAAAATTGGCATATCAAACTAAATCACTTGAAGTGATTGATTACTCCCAGAGGTAATGTGGATGATAAGAACTCCACATCGGATATCTATTTATGTTTGCTGGAGTCGTTATTTATTGGGGTGGTAAGAAATAGTGATGTGTATCAAGGCAAACAAGAAGCTAAATATATTGCATCCGTCATGATCACCACTCATGCAATTTGGATCAGGCATTTCCTATATGACTTGGGCCTTGGATTGGCGAAAGAATCATTGGAAATATTTTACGATAATCAAGTAGTGATAAGTTTCATTAACAGTGGGGCAAATAATTCTAAAGTGAAACATACAGAGATCCAATATCACTATATTCAAGATATAATGGAAATACAAGTTAAGGCAAGTTATATACCTACTAGTGATATGTTTGCGAATTTCCTAATTAAAGATATATCAATAAAAAATTATATTAAGCACATTGAATTAATGAGACTCAGGAATATTTGAATCAAGTGAGAGGTATTCATGAATAATGAATCTATTATAGTATCTTCAGGCACCATAGATACCCTATAAATAGTGGAAGTGTGAAGCGAACACATCGATCAAGTGAGAGATATTAGTTGCAAGAAAAGACGACGTCTTAACTTGATCAATCCGTAATCAATATGGGACACAACGTTAATGAAATCACGAATGGGTGGTTGAGAATTGGGCCGAAATGGGTCGAGTTAAGAGCCTATAAAATAGGCAAAAGACACCTCACGGCAACCCAAATCTAACAAGATATACTTCTTCTCCTTACTTCTCTCCTCTCGTCATTCCTTGATATGACACAGTAAAATCAGACATACCAGATACATTATGATTTACAGTGAAACATTTTTTTTTTTATAAGAATTATTATCTAAATCTCTTAAATAAGGTTTTTTCCGATTGATTTGTCATCTTAGATAATTAATAGATTGTTTCACCGAAAGTCGGTGTAGGTCACCTTTAACCTAACTTAATGTAGAGATAATTAATAAGTTATTTTAGAAAAACATAAAATAAAAATTCAAATGATGACATATAAACGAGTTTAAAATAAAATATTCTATACCTCTAAAAAAATTATAGATTAATCACTTTATTTACAAGAGAAAAGAAATCAAAGTGATTCAACGAATTGAAAGGTGAAACGTATATATGCAAAAGGTATCTAAAGGGCATATTTAGTTTGCTAATTCAAGCTCGTAAAGCTGAGTAATAATTCAACTAACTAACCCTTACGCACTTTTCGTAAAACTAATTATTCGTTACGCCAAACGATTCAGCGAGGAAATATACAGTGCTTTGGAAGTCAGTAAAACGAGACGGCAGAAATGTTGTTAATGGTTGAGATCTCTAATTCTTTAAAATTGGCATGGGATAGTTGTTGTAGCTGTAGTTTTATTTTTAATTTTTTTTATTTTTATGCAGCTGCTCTTTACTTATCTTTATTAATTTTTTTTTTTTCTCTATCTCATTTTTTTATTTTATTTTATTTACTTAATATTTATTATATACATCAATTTTAAATTTTATCTTCGCCGTCAACCTTCGTATCTTATATTCTTTCATTAAAAATTAATATTTACTATGTTTATATAAAAATATAAGATAATACATATAAAAAATTATACAACATAAATTACATATAAGATATCAATTTAAAATTAAAATATATCAGGTAATATTTTGTATCATACAGTGTACATTAATTCAGGAAATATATTTTTTAACATGTAATATATTAATTTTTTACCTTTCCAAAATCAACTTATATTAATTAAAAATTATATTAAATTTTTATATAATTAAGTTTTAAGCTTCCATACGAAGACACTGGTTAAAAATTACTGCAATATGAAAACAAAAGGTAGAGAAAGAAGATGATATCAACAGTTTTGTCGTTCGCCATCGCCTCTGCCCATATTTGACACGTTCCGGCATCAAGTTTGTAGACGCAAACTCGCCTGTCGCCGTCAAACTTTGTCACCTACTGTTAACTATAGACGCAATTTCCATTTGTCGTTATCATTGGAAAAAAAATCAACGTAAAGAGAAATTAATAATAGTACTTGTCCATAAGTGCGACATTTTTATTGCTTAACTGACAAGATACGTCTACCTACATGTCCCTGTAGAGAACATTATTATAAGAAGGTGCTTGTCCTTTTTCTTGTCGAAATCTATGGACGTTTGCTTGTTCTTTCTTATATCCCAAAAACTTCATGCGTTTGTTGATTTTTCAAAAAGATAAGGATCTAGACATCAATTCGACAAAAAATTGTCAATTGTGATCCACGTCTTGGAACAGCTGTATCGGACGCTGCTGCTATATCAACATTTTCTTTTAGAAATAATACTTTCGTAAAATGGAAAGAGTCAGATAAACGCGAACGTAAAGGGAGATTGAAAATTCTCCTAAATGAAAGGAAAAATACTTTTCGTAGGAATGAAGGATTGTAAAATATAAAAAAGAAGATAAAAGATTAAAGAAAAACAAAAAAAAAACGTCACAAGAATGGGAATAGAATGAATTCGGTTACGTCATGTTCATACGTATAGTATACTGTCAAGTAGATAAATTACGAGGAACGAATTAACAAGTTAATCGTATAAATTGATAAAAATATTTAAAATGGTTGAAAATTTGGTTGTATAAATATGGTGTCGCAAGTTCCTCAATTAGACAAAATAAAATATTAAAAGAGAATAAGATCAAAATAATCACATCAACAATAAAAACCTTTAACCACATATAACAAATCGCTCAAATTCGAACATGTGTCAACGACTTAATCGTATAAATCGATAAAAATATTAAAAATTATTAAAAATTCTACTGTATAAATATGGGGTCACAAATGTTCTCCAACTGGACAAAATAAAATAGAAAAAAAAAATAGGATCAGAACAACCACATCAACGGTAAAAACCTCCAACCACATACAACCAACGGTCCAAACTCAAGCTCACACCGGCCTTCCCCTACAATCGACGACGAGCCATCGTCATCACAAGGGCAAGATCGTACGCCACCGTCGCACGAAGGCCTTCGCCATCGCCACACGTCGACGAGCATGAGGGTCACCACCACCATACGTTGAGGTCGAGATTAAGCACGAAGATCAAGGTCGAGTCCGAAGCAACAGACACCACATGACGAGATCGAAACGACACAATCGATTCCTCGTAACACCACACACCACACGATCGCGAGCTGCCGCAATGCCACCATCCCCAAGGCTCTACACCCAGCCGAAGACCATGCATGTCAGTCAGGAGATTCTACCGAAGAAGTGGAGAGGATGATCCGGTGGACGGAAGGGACCTCCCCGGCGAAGTCCTGTCGGAGGCCACGCTGCCATGTTAACATTACACTACGGAAATGCACCTTACCGTACCAAATGCCGTTGTGTGTCTCTCTTGGGTGGTTATATCTTACATTTAAGTGAGACCTACCGATGAAATATATTGGTATATTTAAGATGTTTCCAAAAAAATAATACAAAATGCAATGCAAATATTATTAAGTGGTAGGTTAAATAACCATTTAAAAAATTAATTAATTATTGACCAAAATAAAAAATCACAGATATATTTTAATTTAAAATCAAATTATATTAGTATTAAATAAAAATTTAACAATGGATTTAATTTAAAATTAAATTACATAAGTGTAAAATAAAAAGTTATTGATAATTTTTATCACGTGACAACACTTGTATTATATTTTGTAAATGATATTTATTTAATAAATTTACACCTTAAATGACAAGTTGTAAAACGTATTATGCACTTTCAATAACTTTGTTAGGTGGGCAACGCCCGAAAGGAATCGAGGGAGAGGCTCGTGGATCAATTGTACCTGAGGGATAGTTTATTTGAAGGGTTAGGGAGATGATATTAAGAAATGAAAATTTGATGTTAATTTTTAATTGTATTTATTTGTAAAGTGGTATTAATATTAGTTTATATTTATTTAAATTGATGTTAAGTTGTGGTATTAATTCTTGTGATATTTATTCAATAGTGGTGTTAAGTATATAAAATATGATAGATGTTAGATATGCAAGTGGTATATAATTTTAATACGGATTTTACTAACAACAACTGAAACTAATGTTAGATAAATCCGTGTTAAAATAGTTAAATTCAGATTAGCAAATTGAAAACTAAGTAGTAAAGTAAACGAAATTTAACTCTCCTTTTAAAAAATTAAACTCCCAAATAAATTAAACTTAAAAATTTTAAGTTCTCTATGTTGTTCTCAAAGTGCTCCTAACGTTTCATAGGGTTGCACGGATGTCATCGAGAACTTTCGACATTACGTAAGTGCCCTAACAGTTTCCTATTTACGTAAATACCACAGCGAATTTAACTAAGTTTAAATAAATGCCACAAACTTTGTGCCACGTAATCTTCATTTTGTCCCACACAATCTTATCCTAATTTACGAACTAATTCCAACCACCCCCATGAGAAGAATGCGGGGCAGGCAGGTGAGCCAACGAAGAAAAATCGTAGTGAAGTTTATATAATATTAAAATTTGTTTTTATCTAGAAACGGTTGTTTCCTACAACGGTGGCTTGTCTTCCAGGCAATCTCTTTACGGTAATCTATAGCCGATGTTGGGGGCTCCGATGGGTTGTGTGTTGGTCGGGGTCCCCTCTTCGCATGATCATCTACATCACCCCCCTCCCCCCTCCTCAATGCGAGGCTTTGAGGGGGTAGTTTTCTCGTAACTTCTTTCCCTCCGATCCTGCCTTCTTTCCCTCTAGTTGTTTGCAGCAACAACAGGGCACGTGATGCGGCGTCTTGTTGTCACCTAGGCACGGACGCTATCTGGGCACAGCGGCGGCAATGGCCAACCGTCATCGTGTCGCGGATGCCGTTTGTTTGTCTCCAACTGCAGCTGCTCTTTGGGAAGGGATTTTTTTGGAGAAGTTGGTGCTATTATCCCTTCCTTTGGTTGGTTGATGGCCTTTGCTTGATGTCAATCCATCATATCTGCTCTCCTTCATTTTATCGGTGTTGCTTTTGAAGTCTAGGTCATGTCTAAAGTTGAATTCATCGCTACCGGGTGGATGATCGATTTCATCTCAACTGCTAAACATCTCCTAATGTGGTACATCAATAACATCGACGGTACTCAATTGTATCGAGTACGTGATGCACAATTAACCATATCAAAAATGATACCTGCAATACTTCTTTTATATTTTCTTTGCCTTTTTTTTTTTTTATTGTCCGGCTTTGAATTCTCTTAAGGGCGATGAGCTTGTCTTTCTTTGCTATCCTTTTATCATTTTCGTTCCTTAATAAAATATTTTTCTTGAGAAAAAAAAATCTTATCTTTATCTATGCAAAAACCCGGTATTTTTACTGCATACACATGCCGAGTGCACATAATCTTTGAAATACATCTTCTGGAAACGACCTATCATTTACATGCACGATTGGATCTTGAAAGAATACATTATAACCAACTGTAGATATGCATCACACGTTGCAAATAGTACGACATGTGTAGATTTGCACGTATAATTTCCTGATAAAAGTTTGTAGGCAGAACGTGAATCACAGCTACTGATGAAATTTCTCTGCGGGTATCATTTGACGGACGAATGCACCGTTGGTCCGTTAGAAACGTAAAATTAATGTTAATTTATAATTATATTTACTTACACGATTGTGTGTTAAGATTTGTCTTTTAAGATGTCTAGATTGAAGGTTAGACGTCTGGTAAGACATCTGAACTCATTCCTAGATGTTTGAAAATCGAAAATCTTAGGTACGAATTTGTGTCTGACATGTGCCGGAACTACAGCTGAGAGGACGCTGCACGGCCACGCGCGGCGAGAGGGGCGGAAGCAGGTTTGGGTTCTGGGTTTCTCCCAGAATTAGACATCTGGAGCGACGTTCAAACGACGTAGCCGACGTCTGGAGGAGATTCCAGATGTCTGAGGAGGAAGTCTCACGAAGGTATGCCCCTTTACGGATACGGCCATACAGGTCGCTCCACCGACACCCCTTTTGCATGTTGATTTGAAAAGATCGGATATCTGCATGTAGGATTCGCTTCGGGAAAGTGCGGGACACGCCCTCCCATGCATTTCAGACGTCTGGGCGACCTACCAGACGACGGGAAGCGCTTCCAGACATCCGGAGAGGAGGTCAGACATCTAGAACTGGGTCCAGACGATCCAGAGGAGTTCTTGGATGTCTGAGGATTGGCGTAGGGCTTGAGGTATGACACTGGACGCTTTTAAAACCCTCAGAAATGTTGGTGCTAGAGCACCACGATTATTTATTTTGATGATAACAAAACACGTGTTATTTAACATTTGCACTTGGAGTCTTAGATTTCAGGTCAATTGCAAATGGAGACGTGATTATACGGAGTTCGAGCTCGCAGCCAGGACGGATTGGAGGAGCTTGATGAAAAACAAAGGAGATTTGCGAGGAGCGATGGATTGAAGAAGGAAGGAGATGAAGAATATGATAGATTTCCCTCTTGTGTACTCTTTGTATTTTTCGTTTCTTTTGTTACTCTTTATTTTTTACTTAGATTCATGTTAAAGAGCCTCAAAGTACCCTAACAGTAGTCCTAGGAACACCGGCACAACCCTAGGATACTTAGGTTTTCTGTAGAGAACTTAGAAAACCAATATAGGGTTCTAACAGCATTTCCAGACGTCTAATTCCAAGATCAGACGTCTGATAATATGTTTTAAGACGTCTGACTGTTGATTCAGACGTCCGATAAACATTTAGGCTGGACTTGTTAGTTCTATCTGATGAAATCAGACATCCAGACCTTAGTCCAGACGTCTTAGAAGACGTTTGATGGAGTTGCCAGACGTCCATTTAGTGGACCGTTGGCTGGATTAACAAACACTCAAAAATATGACCGTTAGAGCCTTATCAGACGTCCTTAAGCCTTTTCAGACGTCTGATATATCACCGTTTTGCCTCAGCTGATCCAAAATCTCTTCTCAGAGATTTTCTAGCCGTTGCAACATTTGGAAATCCATTCCCACACAAAAAATAGGTTTCCAGACGTTCAGACTTAGTTCCAGACGTCCTGCATGTCGTCTGATGGACTTGCACAAGAACCCTGTTTAGATCTGATTCAAGTCAGGAAGAGACCCTCCCAAAATCAGACGTCTGACCTTACTTTCAGACGTCTTAAAGTGGTCTTCCAGACGTCCGATGCCAGAATTAGACGTCTGATTACCATGTCAATGCAATCATTATCCCTGATTTCGGCCTGATTCTCTTGGGCTTTGCACCCAACGGCTATGGAAGCTTTCCGAAGCCTTCTAAAGCCTTCCTAAGGCCTCTATAAATAGAGGGGAGCCTTTGCACACTAACACACACTCAAGTAACATACTTTCACTCTTTTTTGTCAAAAAAGAAGCTCTTGCTCTCCAAGCTCAACCTCTACATCTTGAGAGCATCAAGTCTTTGCGCACCCTCTCTCCCACCGTAGTTCACGAGAGCAACGTTGCGCCATCGCGTGGCTCACGCACCCGCGTCATCGACTCGACGCACTCCTTGCAAAGGGGAGTTTCTTAATTCCTATAGAAGCTTAGGTTTAAAATTACTTTGTTGGCTCTATAGGATTATTTGTTATTTTATCATTGTTATTTAGTTGGGTATTCGCTTTGCGAATTCCCGTCTCCTTCATGGGACAAAATCCTTCTCGTGAAGAGGAGGGGTTGAGGAACGCTACCCTCGCACTTGTAACGTGGTTGTAATTGAAGTTGAATCACTCTCGTTTAAAGAGATTCGTTTAGTGGATTTGATCAACTTTGTTGATTGGAAAATCCTAACTCGAGAGGGTTAGGTGGTGGTTTTCATGTGGTTTGGGTTTCCACCTAAAAATTATTGTGTACATTGTGCGATTGATTTTTTTTGTGAGATTGTTTATATTTTATTTCTGCATTTTATTACGTCCCCCCTCCTAGTAGCGAAATCCACAATTGGTATCAGAGCAGGTCTTGCTGTTTCGGCGTAACAACCCAGCAAGAAGATCTATGGAGGGGAGTAGTTCCGCGGGTAGGATTTCCGAGGGCCAGCCTACGACTCGTCTGTCGTTCTTCGACGGGAGCAACTACCCATACTGGAAGCTGCGGATGAAGACATGGCTTCAAGCCACCGATTTCACAATCTGGGCCAGATGCGAGACCCCCTTCGACATTCCACAAAAACCCGCCGCAGGATACTCGCAGCAGCAGATTCGGGAACTCTCGCTCAACACGAAAACAATGAAAGCGTTGTATTGCGCAGTCAGCTCGGAGGCGTTCAACAGAATCTCACAATGCGCCACCTCATACGAGATTTGGCACGCACTTGAGGTAACTCACAAAGGTACATCTAAGGTAAAAACTTATAAAATAAATTTACTTTCACAAGAGTTTGAGTCTTTTTCAATGAAATCTAACGAATCTTTAAGTGAGATGAACACTAGGTTCACTCTCATTGTAAATAACTTGAAAGCTTTAGGGAAGACTTTTGTAACGATCCGATTCCCGGGTCCCTACAAGACACGAGAACCGGACCGACAAGACTAATCCCAAGACCTGGTCGTCCAACGAGGAAGTAACCAAAAGAGCAGTAAAATAAACTACATTCAGCATGAATATAACAAACAGTAAGAAAATACAGCAGTAAGGAAAGAAACCACTACAGTATATACCACCACAACAGTAGAACAACATTATAACATAATATGAAACTGCAGGTAAAGAAAAGTACAGCGGTAACAAGAACTACTCATTACAGTGGAACCAAAAAGAGGTACAAGAGAACAGTGGTAACTCTACTGGACCCTACTCGGCCCAGCGTCCTCTGTAGCCGCTGACCCTGGCTGCTCAACACCTGGTCCTGAAAGGTAACGGGTGTAACACATCAGCAAAACGCTGAGTAGAGTGGCAGCTAAACTAAAGAAACATTAAAGTGTATAGTAGCTATTTTAATTTTCTTTCTTCCTTTATTTACGTCTTTCTATTATTTCAAAATTTATCTATTTCTCAGATCCTTCACTTGATCTCGAATGTTCCTCGTGGGAACGATCTTGATTGCAGTCTTTTCCAAAAAGTAGAAGTAGCACGTGGTGCTTTCCTGGCCGGGAGAGTCCCCCGTGGTGATCCTACTCTCATTCAACCACCCCAAGGTCACGGACACGCGTAACGGTGACTACGGCACGCGCGATAAACGCACAGGTAGCTAACCCGCACTGGCATGCGGTCAGTCGTTTCCGTTAACGGGTGCGCTCAAAGCACAGCAAGGAACCAGCACAAGGATGAGCCCTCTCAGTAACAGGGGTCGAACCCCTCCACAGTAACCAAACAGGGGCCTTGCCACTCCAAAGTCCGCGCACCCTCTCCTGACTACCCTGGTTTGCCCAGTGGGCCTAACAAGTCGGTGTAGGAGGCTAGCAGAACCCCGGGGCCCGTGGGGTAGCTAGTACCTCCTTACACTAGTAGCTCTCCTCGGTACTACGTACACGAGGGCCAGCAAGTCGGTACAAAGTGGCCAGTCCTAACCCCGGGTCCCTGGGTCGGATGGCTCCGCTCTGCACCAAACAGGTACAGTTACTTCCCTTGGTACTACGTACCCAAGAGACAGCACACTACCACGTCTTTCTTTCTCAATTCCATTCCTTTCTCTTTCCAGGAGTTCCACTCCTAATTCCCCATAGGGTTCCATTTCTTTTAGCTCAGCACATTCAGGTTTCAGCTTTCCAGTTTCACGTTCATACATCCCATATTCTCAGACATGCTCATTTATTCATAATAGGCAGTTGTTAAACCAATTTACAGTTAGCTATTATTTTCTTTTCACATTTTTCAAGACTGCAGTATTCATATATTCCACTAGTTCTTCCCATCCTAGGATTCATGCCATACCCTAGGATCTATCATACAATCTATTTTTCCAGCCCTAGGATTCATGCAACACCCTAGGATCTACCATTCATTCTAGTTTCTCATTCCTAGGATTTATGCAATGTCCTAGGTTTAATTTATGGTTCCATAATTTAACAGATTATACTAATAAACCTAAAAGCCACTCTACTGGTTACAACATGCGTACTGGGGGTGTACCTCCGCAACCCCCGAGACTGCAACGGAACGGGGTCCTATCACAAGGATCAAACACAAGGAGTTTCTCAAAACAGTATACAACTACTGTTGACGGGTAGAGGATTTAATTCCGAAAAGCACGCAACTCGAAACGTGGAAAACAGACTCCGAACGAGCCCTAAACGGGTCGAAAACGACGAAACAGTGCAAAATCAGACGTCTGGAACTTCTTCCAGACGTCTTAAAAAAATGGGATCAGATGATACCTCGTCCTGCGTGGTCTCTCAGATGTCCAGAAGCCTGCGGGGGCGTCTGGCCTAGTTCCCAGACGTCCGATGGTCACCCCAGACATCTGGAAGTCCCTCTAGTCGTCTGGCACCACTGCAAACGTCTGATTCGCGTTGGATGCGAATCTCAGAACCTACGCGTACCCATTCCTCGTGCTCAGTATGGATGGCCGAAGGAAAGGAAGAAGGTACGAGAAATTACTTACTTACCAGATGTCTGGACAGTCCTCCAGACGTCTTCCCCGTCGTCTAGTTGGAATCCCAGACGTCTGATTCTGGAAAAACTTCCAGAATCAGAGCGCGACTCGCCCTCCGCCCGTGACGCACGGCCGCGCTGCGCCTCGTCCGCGTGCTGCTCGAGCTGCAGCAGGCCTCCAGCGTCACTCCGTACCTGCTGCGCCCCCGCCGGCCGGCTCCCGCTGCCCCGGCAGGCTCGAGCCCTCCCGGTCGACGCCTCCTCCCTCGCGCAGCACCTCCTCCCGCACTCGCCGCGGCTGCCACCGCTGCTGCTCGCTCACTCTCTCACTGGCTGGAAGGAGAAGTGGAAGGGGCAGAGGCGATGAGAGTTAGGGAGGGGGCGTGGCTTTTTAAAGCCGCGCGGGGAGAGAGAGAGAGAGCGAGACAGAGGCAGCCTGCGCCCGCGGAGGAGAGGGAAAAAGGAGCGCATCAACCGCGCGTGCTGCCGAAACCGAATCCCAGGCGTCTGGAAGGGGTTCCAGACGTCTGGTCCGACGTTTGGGCCACCTCCCAGACGTCTTAAAAGACGTCAGAAGCCGCGCATTCGTAACAACTTTCATCAAGGGGGAGCTTCAAGGGAAGCTTCTTCGTTCCCTCAGATCGGAGTGGGAACAGAAAGTTACCGCCATCGAGGAGGCGAATGAAGTGGAGGAGCTCAACATGGAAGATGTCCTAGGCAATCTAATGGCCTACGAGACTAAGTTGAAGCAGAAGAAGAAGGATACACCGGAGCCTAAACCAAAGAAGACCCTCGCCTTCAAAGCTACGTCGGATAGTGAGGTAAGTTGCGACGACGAAGACTTTAAATTTTTACTTAAAATGTTTTCCAAGTTGTGTAGGGAATTGAAGAAGAATGAGAAGAAGGAGAGCCCGAGACGTTGCTATCACTCCAACGAGAAAGGACACCTACAACCAGAGTTCCCTCTTCTCAAAAAGGAGAAGAAGAAGGAAAAAGAGAAGAAATCTAAGAAGAAGGCGTTCCAATCCACTTGGGACGATTCGAGCTCGGAGGAAGAGGAAGAAGAAAAGTCTGTAGAAGAAACCGCTTGCTTCGATTTCATGGCCAGACGAAGCGACAGCGAAAGCGAAAGCGACTCAGACAACGAGGTAAATTCTAATTTACAAGATGCTTTTAATGAGTTGTATGAGCTTAGTAAATCACTAAAAATAGAAAACAAAAGCATGAAAAAGAATCTTAGTTTTCTTAAATCTGAAAATGATAAGCTAGAAATAAAACTTAAGAATCTAGAAGCTAATCCTAAAAATGATAACCTATTACTAGAAAATCATAACCTCATCAATGAAAATAATAAATTGATTGAGGAAAATGTTAGTCTAAAAATAGAAGTTTCTGATTTAAAGACTAAGATGAATATTATAGAAAAGGAAATTGCATGTCTTAGGGAAAACTCCAACAAATTAATCAACGAAGTAGACAATTTTTATAACCCTAAGGTTGAGAAAGGATCTTCGTCAAGGAGACCCACTAACAGATCCGAATCCAAGCTCACTTAGATACCGAAGAAAAATTCGGAATCTTGTTTTGTGGGGTTCAGGGATAACTACAACATGAAGGATTGGACCTACAAGCTCAAGGCTAGTCAACTCGAGTTGGGAGAACCAAGGAGGAGAGCAAGAAGACGGACGAGACGATAAACAAACGACGGACCCGCCGCACGTCGACCGCCAGACTGGAGACCGGCACCAATGCCCGGGCCTCCAAGCTACGGATGGGAGCCCCATTCGATGTGGCATCCACCACCACCATTCGGGATATTTTATTGGCCATGGTAGGTGAGGTAAAAATCATTTACCATATCTTTCTATCATAAGCATTTAGATAGGGGGAGCAAAAAATTATAAGCTAATTGTCAATTTTTAAGGGGGAGATATAAGGTAACTAAATTTCCTTTAGAAAAGGGGAGAAAAATAATAGCTAGTTGTTATAAAAAAGGGGGAGGACATTACCTTTATTAAAAGAAATTTATAAAAGAGCATGTTTTAAGGGGAAGTTATAGAAAATTTAAAATCAATCAAACCTTTTTGATAATGTCAAAAAGGGGAGGATTTTTTGCATTATTATTTATGGTTTTGTCATCATCAAAAAGGGGGAGATGGTTGGTGCTAGAGCACCACGATCATTTGTTTTGATGATAACAAAACACGTGTTATTTAACATTTACACTTGAAGTCTTAGATTTCAGGTCAATTGCAAATGGAGACGTGATTAGACGGAGTTTGAGCTCGCATCCAAGACGGATTGGAGGAGCTTGATGAAAAACAAAGGAGATTCGCGAGGAGCGATGGATTGAAGAAGGAAGGAGATGAATAGGATAGATTTCCTTCTCGTGTACTCTTTGTATTTTTCGTTTATTTTGTTGCTCTTTATTTTTTACTTAGATTTATATTAAAAAGCCTCAAAATGCCTTAACAATAGTCCTACGAATACCGACACAACCCTAGGATACTTAGGTTTCCTGTAGAGAACTTAGAAAACCAATATAGGGTTCTAACAGCATTTCCAGATGTCTAATTCCAAGATCATACGTTTGATAATATGTTTTAAGACGTCTGATAAACATTTTGGCTGGACTTGTTAGTTCTGTCTGATGAAATCAGATGTCCAGACCTTAGTCCAGACGTCTTAGAAGACGTCTGATGGACTTGCCAGACGTCCATTTAGGGGACCGTTGGCTGGCTTAACAAACACTCAAAGATATGACCGTTAGAGCCTTATCAGACGTCCTTAAGCCTTTCCAGACGTCTGATATATGACCGTTTTGCCTCGGCTGACCAAAATCTCTTCTCAGAGATTTTCTAGCCGTTGCAACGTTTGGAAATCCATTCCCACAGAAAAAGTAGGTTTCCAGACGTCCAGACTTAGTTCCAGACGTCCTGCATGTCGTCTGATGGACTTGCACAAGAACCCTGTTTAGATCTGATTCAAGTCAGGAAGAGACCCGCCCAAAATCAGACGTCTGACCTTATTTTCAGACGTCTTAAAGTGGTCTTCCAGACGTCTGATGCCAAAATTAGACGTCTAATTACCCTGTCAATGTAATCATTGTCCCTGATTTCGGCCTGATTCTCTTAGGCTTTGCACCCAACGGCTATGGAAGCCTTCCTAAGCCTTCCAAAGCTTTCCTAAAGCCTCTATAAATAGAGGGGAGCCTTTGCACACTAACACACACTCAAGTAACATACTTTCCACTCTTTTGTGTCCAAAAAGAAGCTCTTGCTCTCCAAGATCAAGCTTTACATCTTGAGAGCATCAAGTCTTTGGCACCCGCTCTCCCGCCGTAGTTCACGAGAGCAACGTTGCGCCATCGCGTGGCTCACGCACCCGTGTCATCAACTTGACGCACTCCTTGCAAAGGGGAGTTTCTTAATTCCTATATAAGCTTAGGTTTAAAATTACTTTGTTGGCTCTATAGGATTATTTGTTATTTTATCTTTGTTATTTGGTTGGGTATTCGCTTTGCGAATTCCCATCTCCTTCGTGAGACAAAATCCTTCTCGTGAAGAGGAGGGGTTGAGGAACACTACCCTCGCACTTGTAGCATGGTAGTAATTGAGGTTGAATCACCTTCGTTTAAAGTGATTCATTTAGTGGATTTGATCAACTTGGTTGATCGGAAAATCCTAACTCGAGAGAGTTAGGTGGTGGTTTTCACCCGGTTTGGGTTTCCACTTAAAAATTATTGTGTACATTGTGCGATTGATTTTTTTTGTGAGATTGTTTATATTTTATTTTCGCATTTTATTACGTCCCCCCTCCTAGTAGGGGAATCCTCAAGAAACACTGTTTTGACCCGTTTAAGGTCCGTTTGAGGTCTGTTTTCCACAAATAAGATACCGATGTTTTCCGAATGATTTCCTCTACTTGTTAGAAGACTTTCTATACTGTTTTGAATATTCTCTTGTGATTGATCCTTGTGATAGGACCTCGTTCCGTTGCAGGTTCTGGACTTGTTGAGGCACGTGAGCCTACCGTTCAAGCCCCCACTACTCCTGGGTTTACTGGTAGAGTGGCTTTCCCTTAATTTAATTAAAACCTAAATGCATTTATGGGATGAATGATTAGAACGTAGGGTATAACATGAATCCTAGGACTAGAAATACTAGAATGTCTGTATTGAATGAATAGATTGCAATCTTGAATAAGTATATAGAATGATAACAATTGCCTGTACATGAATAACAATTACCTACGAAATTTGTAATACTTGTGTTAGTTAACTGTTGTATGTAACTTTCCTGTCGCACACGTGAAATGATATAATATGAGCTGCTTGTATATAATTTGGAAATGGAAAGGTGAATGTTAAAAACACAAGCTACCTATGAATAACCTGAATGTGGAAATGTGAATGATAGAATTGTAAGTTGCATGTGTATAACCTGAGAATGGAAATAGAAATGATAAAACCTGGTATGGAATGGTATAAGGAATATGAGCATGAACCTTACGAGGAATTAGGAGTAGAGCTCCTGGAAATAAATGGAATGGAACTGGAAATGTGAGTGGGGAAGTGAGCTGACCCTTGAGTACGGAGTGCCAAGAAGAGCGATTGTCCCCCTGTTTAGTGCAAAGCGGAGCTAGCTGCTCTTGGGTTGGCACCCGAGGTTAGGATTGGCCACTCTGTACCGACTTCTTAGCCCTCGCGTACACATTACCGGGGAGAGCTACTAGTGTAGGGAGAGAGCTAGCCACCCCACGGGGCACAGGGTTCAGCTAGCCACCCTACGTCGACTTGTTAGGCCCACTGGGCAAACCAGGGTAGTCAGGCGAGGGTGCGCAGACTGTGGAGGGACGAGACCCCTGTTTGGTTCTTAGGGGTTAGACCCCTGTTACTGAGAGAGCTAGGCCCTATACTGGTTCCGTATTGTGCTTTGGCGCACCCGCTAATGGAAACGACTGACCGCGTGCCAGTTAGGGTAGCTACCCGTGCGCTTATCGCGCATGCCGTACTCACCGTTACGTCTGTCCGTGACCTTGGGGTGGTTGACTGGGTGTAGGATCACCACAAGGGACTCTCCCAACCAGGAGAACACCACGTGTGCTTTCTACTCCTCGGAAAAGACTGCAATCAAGATCATTTCCACGAGAAACATTCGAGATCAAGAAAGAGACATGATAAATAAACCAAGTGGTGAAAAAGAATAATTAATTAAAGAAAGTAATTGAAAAACAACTACCTGTCCACCTTTACTACTTTAGTTAGTTGGTTGCCACTCTACTCAGCGTTCACTGACGTTGTGTACTCATTACCCCTTTTCAGGCCAGTTGTTGAGTAGGCAGAGTTTATGGCTGCAGAGAGTGTTAGGCCCAGTAGAGCCCAGTAGTTGTAGCTTCTTGTTGTACTCTTTTCTATAGTAGTGAGTAGTTTCTTGCACCTTTATACTCTTACATTCTGTACTTTATATTCTCATACTTTGTTACTTTTGTACTATTGCGGTGGTGTGTACCGTAGTAGTTTTACTTTTTCTGCTGTACTTTTGTTACTGTTAGTTACTTAGCATAGTGAATGTGGTTTACTTTCCTATTTTTTGGTTACTTTCTCGTTGGACGACTTGATCTTAGGATCAATCTAATCAATCCTGTTTCACGTCCTATAGGGATTAAAGAACCGAGTCGTAACATTATGTCAATAATAATTTATATTTATTTAAATTAATGTTAACTTAAAGTGTTAAATCTTATAACATTTATTTGAGAGTGATATTAAAAATATAAAATATAAACTATATCATAACTCACACATACTTGACTAACACAATGAAAATTAGTGTTGTATAAATTTGTGTTAAAATGATCAAATTCAAATAACTAGGTGAAGGATTAAGTAGTCAAAATAAATAGATGTTAACCTTAAAAGAAAAAAGTCAAATAAATAAAGATTAATCCGTTTCAAAGATGTTAACCCTTAAATAAATTAGGCCTCCGAGACGTGGGTTGCCAAGTTGTAAAATTGAGAATTTGAGGAAATTTTTTAGAGGCCGTTCGAGATCAATTACAACTTTTGCATAGGTTCGGGGAATGGTACCTCCTGCGTTGCGTCCGGAGAAAAGCAAATAACGACAGCTTATCCGAGAAAAGGTGATTTTTACGTAAGTGTTACTAAAAAGTATTGGAGTTATTTTTTTTTGTCAATAATTTTCAAATATTGCTATTAATTGTATGTGAAGCTTAGGTCGTTAATGTAAATGCAACCCTATTTATGTTTCCGTTAGTCTATTAATTAGAATTACAAAAAAAATTTGACTTGAGTTAAGTTAAAACTATTAATTTTAGAGAAAAATAAATAGCAGTAATTCAATCCATCCTCGTAGAAAAATTGGATGGTTTGAATTCTTTTCCTTCTCCTTCTTCCTAATACTTCCTTCCTCTCAACCTCTTTATCACCTTCTCGTCCCACTCAATCTCTATCTCTAACCACAACCACCGTAACTCCTCCACAACACCTTCTTTGTGTCCTCCCCTCTCCCCTACGATCACCTCCTCCTCCTTCCTTTTCCTTCACCTCCACCTCCGACCTGCTTCTCTTCTTTTTAACCTACTCCACCTCCCACGCAATGTTGTCGCAAGGCTCGACTGCTTCAGTGATAGGAGTTTTGAGAATCCAAAGTTGAAGATCTTCACCCCGTTGAGGTTATGCAGGAGAATTTTCCCTGACAATTATGGATCATGTCACCGTGGATCGAGATGTTGCTATCGTCTTCCTCGCCCTCCTCATTGTTTTCCTCCTCCCTCAATCATGATCTCCTCCTCTTTGCGTTGGAGCTCTCGGTGCTATTGAGTCCCAAGAGGAGTAGAGGGGCACTTGTAGGTGTAGAGATGCAAATGGGTTGGGTTCAAGTTAGGTTTAGCTAAACCTTTACCCATGCTTATTTACAGAATCTATACTCATACTTATCCATTTACCCATCAGGTATAAAAATCCGAGCCTATACCTATATTCATTTATCCATCAGGTATTTATTTACCCATCAGGTATCCATTTATAAATTGATATTATAATCAAATCGTACCCAAATTCAAAGAGGGAAAAAAAATATATAATGTGATCCATTAATTGTTTATTTTTAATAAGCTTGAAACATGGGAGCTTGAGCTACTTTAATTTTATTAATCTCCATTGAAATTATTACAAAAAGAACCCTTCAAGAAAAATACAATAAAAATAAGTACATTTCAAACAAAAAGATTATAATCCTCAAAATAAATATTTAATGAAAGATTCAAAAGTAGTACCGATCTTCAAAATCATAGAGGGAATCATGAGGGAAATTAGGGTTGGGGAATGAGGGATTTAGGGTGAGACTTATATATTTCGAATAAATTGAAATTTTATTTGATTATTTGGATCGAATAGTCGGATGTAAATCCATACCCAGACCAAGGTTCAGGGAGTCAATATAAGGTCGATTGGGTCACTGCATAGAGAGTATACCAATGGGTGTGCGGGTTTGCATGTTTTATTTTAAAAATATAAAATAACCAATTAGCTTAGTAAAATTTGTATTATATTATAGCTATACAACTAATAAAGACAACATATTTAATACTCATACTATTAATTACTATATAACTTAGAATATAAAAGATTAAAAACCTTGAAAAAATAAAATATAGAGATTAGAATTCAAATGTTCATATTTATTATCAATGAACGTAAACAATAGATCTAAAATAAGAATCAAAAATGAAAACTAAATAAAAAACTTAAAGTTAACCTAAATCAAAACATATTATCAAGAATCTAAAATAAAATCTAAATTAAAAACCTAAAATCAAAATATCATGTCAAACAATACTTAAAAAGGTAAAAAGAAGAAATCTTTAAAAGACTCAAATTAAGTGGCTCTATCTCAAAATTGGGCAAATATGCGACTGAGTAAATGCCTACTCAGCCAAGCCCAATTACAGGATCGAGAAGGGATCCACTAATGCCTATGCGAGAGCCTACTCGGCCTAGGCAGCAGACTTCCTGAACACTGACCCATATCCTTATCCAAACCTGATCAAGTTTCTTGGATAAAACCCATACGAAACCCGACTAGGTTTAATTCAGGTTTTACCCATTCTTTCTGAGTCGAGTTGAGTTGGGTTTATCAAAACTTGTATCCTTATGTCGGTGCAAGCGTTGTACGACGATCCTTCCTCCTTGTAGAGTTTGAGGCCTTTGCAGATGAAAGAGAGGTTGCAGTTATCCTTCTTGTTTGTGTTGTTATTACTGTCGGTGTTGTTGTTCTTGCTGTTGCTACTACTAATATTGTTGCGATTGCTGTTGTTCTTGCTGTTGGTGCTTTTGCTTTAACAGTGGTGATGGCCATGGTTTCAAGAAGAGGGTGTGGGAGGAGGAGAGAAAGGAACGGGGGATTTATTGTCTGTTAACCCAAATTAGGTAAATGTTAACCCAAGTGATAATTTTACAAAAAGATTATACTTATCAGTAGCATAAATAGTAATATTTGTAATCTAATGTTAGAAAAATAATTTCAATGATTTTTAGTGACATCCATGTAAAAATTACTCTAAAAAAATTTTAGATCCAAGAAGCCTCCTAACGTGTTTTGCATGTTGGAATACTGAATCCGACATAGGTGACTTTTGAAGAATGCAAACTAGAGGCTATTCGGATAGCTCTGCTCGTAGCATTTGAATGAGTTGAAAGTCATGCACGGCAGTTTTTATAACTTTCCGATTACTAAATATAATTTGTGACTTCTACTCCAAATCACAGTTTACTGCATCGTTTTAATTTTATAACTTCGTTTTCGAGGGCAACCCAAGGTTGCTTTTTTTTAATCGTAACTCTCAGGACGGCTTCGTAAGCCCCAATCAAAAGCTACGTTTTGTCGTAAGCACACCGTGCTACAGTTGTGTCCAAACGGCCTAGTGTGTTGTGGGCCGTTCCATTTGAATTGGCGGATGGACCGAAAAAAACAAAAAAAAACAAAAGAATTGACATGGCTCGGATCGGTGCAGGATGCTAAATCCATCCCTTTGATTCATGGATTTTGGATGCGGTTGAGGGGAGTGCAAAGGTTGCCATTTTTGGCAGTGAATGGGTGACATCTTTGGTCTCGGCTTCCCTTAAACCTTAATGCCTCCCCAATCTAAGCCATACTAATAATTTTTCTCCACTCTAGACTTAATCAAGGATATAATCAAACCATTGAAAAGGTTTGATGGTTGATTGGGTGGACTTAGGGACATTCAAATTTTACCTCAATAAAAATCAAGATCATGATCAATAAGGATCTTCTAAACAGACCCTTGAATTTTTAAGAAAATCCATCGTGAACAATTTTGCCTTTCCCTCTATTGAATTAAGCAAGGTTTTACAATATGCAATGACACCCTTAAAATTTCCAGCAAGGACTCCCTCCCCTCTATTGCCTTCCCTCAAAATTCCATTTTGTCTTTGTTTGACGACCCAGGAGATCCCCACATGGACAAAGTCGACGAAATTAGTTACCTTAACATGGAGTGTACTTCTTTTGATCATGCCTTGGTAGGTTAAGCCACGACAATTTCTCCCCCACTTCTTTAATGAAAAGATTTGGTGTACATACATGTACAATCACTTCCCCTCATCCGATCACCCTAAACGAGGACGAAATCTTGCAAATAGACCCCCCCTACCATTTTCAGCAATTAGTCCCTTCCCAATCGCCCGAAACCGTAAGGTCAAAGCTCAAAACCAAAGCCCCACAAGCAATCACCTCCCGTCACCTACCCACCCACCCCGCAACAAAAGTCCACCCACGTCTCAATCATTTTTACTATTCTCTCCATTGACATGGTCGAGATTAAAATCGGCGGAAACCTTGCAACGACACCCCTGAAAATTTCCCTCAAGAACTCCCCACTCCAAGTCGCCCCACGGAAATCAACCACCTCCCCTTAGCTTCTTCTTCTCCTTCTTCTTCTTCTTCTTCTTCCCATACCGCGGCATTCCATCGAACACCTCACCTCGCCCACACCAACCACCACCGTCCCCCACCGCGGCATTCGATCGAGCACCTCCCCCGCACCACGATGAGGGCCGCCCCGCTGGAGGACGACGACCCCGCCGCCTTCCCCGCTACCCCGGGCAAGATCAAGCTCGACCACCGGCACCGACGCCAGCAGCTCCACCGCTTCCTCACCTCCACCTCCTCCCTCCCCCTTTGGTCCCTCTTCCTCCTCGCCCTCGCCTCCTACCTCTCCTTCCTCACCTTCCTCCGCCACCCCCACCTCAGCCCCAAGTGGAGGGCCGAGGTCCCCTCCGCCGCCCGCCCCCGCCGCCATGGCGGTCACTCCGTCCTCGTCACCGGCGCCGCCGGCTTCATCGGCTCCCACCTCGCCCTCGCCCTCAAGAAGCGCGGCGACGGCGTCGTCGGCCTCGACAGCTTCGTGCCCTACTACGACCCTTCCCTCAAGAGGGCGAGGGCCTCCCTCCTCTCCTCCCGCGGGGTCCTCCTCGTCGCCGGCGACCTCAACGACGAGGCGCTCCTCGCCGACCTCTTCCAGCTCGGCCACTTCACCCACGTAGCCCATCTCGCCGCGCAGCCCGGAGTCCGCTACGCCCTCGAAGACCCCTCGTCGTACGTGCGATCCAACGTCGCCGCCCTCGTGTCGCTCCTCGAGGCCTGCCGGAACGCCAACCCCCAGCCCGCCCTCGTCTGGGCCTCCTCCAGCTCCGTCTACGGCCTCAACGAAAAGGTATCCCACCAGGACGCTATTTAGTTGCTAGGTTTGTTGTTTGTTGGTTATTAGGAAGCCTTGCTTTACACCAAGAATCGGAGATCGACCAACAACAAGAATTCGCAAAATTTTCGTGCTCTACAAACAGGCCCTACTTTATTCCCTTATTAATCAAACGGGCCCTTAGTGCTTGGGATCGCAAGTGTGATCGTGGGTCCTCGGATTCTGGGTTGCTAACAAAAGGTGGATATTTTTCGACTTGTTCCGAGTAGACAAGCAACATTTCAAGTTATGGTGTTTGGATAGCTGCAAAAGATGCCTTGATGTAGGATCTCCCAACTGCTAAGGAACACAAAAGCAAGCTCGTTCTAGCTGGCCATGGCTTTTGTGGCGGAGCATTTTGTTCCTGCGAGATTTTGCCTCATTACGGTTGCAGCTTGGACAAGTTAATTACATATCTCACTACAAACTTTTGCGTAATTAGAAAGCCATTTGCAGACTAAGGTGGTGTTTGGTAGAAGGAAATAGGTTCGTGTAATAAGTAGGATGATAAAAGAAGTAGTGAAATAAAATGATGAAAATAAGTGGATCTTGATGTTTAGGGGTTGGATTAAACTCATTCCACCTGACGGGTTAAACGTGTGAACAAAACATGGATTAAGTGGCTTAACCCGCTTACTAAACATTGACCGCGTGATCAAAACGTTCAAACAGACAACAAACGTCCAAACAAACGAAGCCTTTTGTGTCTGATGGTACCCGGCTGGCATGATCACTCTTTCTGTGGTCGGCAAATCCATGGGACGAAAAAAGCATCGACATTGTCGGTGTATTGGCTTGCAATTTGATGCATCTTTGGAACTTCACTCAAGAACGTTACCCGTGGGCAACCACGTAGCTGGACAACACGTTTTAATTTCCATTAATTCTCGCTTGCACTCTCCCTGCCAAATGTTTGGATAAATGCCTATACGATAATGGGAATCTTGTCTGCGCTACACAGATGGCAATCGAAGTTTTTGTTGTCTCTTGGTGTGCAAAGATTGCTGAGAAGAAAATTGGATGTGATGTAATGTAAGCATGTGGGTGATGCATGTTTTGATCTTCTTCCGTGTACAATTTAGGTACCCTTCGCAGAGTCCGACCTAACCGACCAACCAGCGAGCCTGTATGCGGCCACCAAGAAGGCCGGGGAGGCAATCACGCATACGTACAACCACATATACGGCCTCTCCATCACCGGGCTGAGGTTCTTCACGGTGTACGGTCCCTGGGGACGTCCAGATATGGCCTATTTCTTCTTCACCCGTGACATTTTGCAGGGGAAGCCCATCACCGTGTACAGGAAGAAGGATGGTGGGGACCTTGCGAGGGACTTCACCTACATCGACGACGTCGTGAAGGGGTGCGTCGGGGCAATCGACACGGCGGGGAAGAGCACAGGAAGTGGCGGGAGCAAGCATGGGCCTGCAATGTATAGGATATATAACCTTGGCAACACGCAGCCAGTCACGGTTCCCATGATGGTGGGCCTGTTGGAGAAGCACCTCAAGGTGAAGGCAAAGAAGAATGTCGTGGAGATGCCCGGGAACGGGGACGTGCCATTCACGCATGCCAACATCACGTCGGCGAAGAGGGAGCTCTGGTACAAGCCGACGACGGACCTTAATAGCGGGTTGAGGAGGTTCGTCAGGTGGTACCTCTCCTACTATGGCTACTCCAAGAAGGGGGGCAAGCGTGTGTAGATTCCAAAGTCCTGGGTTGCGATGGATTCTGGATTCTCTTGGATTGAGTTGGTGGGAAAGTGCTCGAGTTGATCTTTGGTCTGGGGGGAAGGAAAGAGGTGGTAGATTGATGGAGTTCATGCGTTCTCTTTTTTCTCTGTCATTTTTCTTTTCTTTTCTTTTCTTTTTTTTTTTACTTTTTAATGTGATGTATGAAAGCCTAGATTCTCAAATCATGGGACTGCCTACAGTTGTATTTGAGGGAGTAATGGGGATTACGACTCACACTTCTCCTATTTAAAATTACTTGGATTGTATATGCCCCTATCAAATTGAATAGATGCATTCTACCTTTAGCTGTTTTATTAGGAGCTGAAGAAACACCCAAATGAGATTTGGTGATGGTTGCGCACCCCACAAATCGTCCCAGATTTGGAAGGTGCTGCCTGTGCATGGCAAGGTTTTGAAGAGAATGAGGCAAATTCTAGCGGTTAAATGAAAGAAAAATGAAATCAAACTATTCTCCGACTTGCACTCGTAGATGTATGGAATGGTGCAATAAGGCTACTCCTTATACTTTGTTTTCTTTCTTAAATGTGGAGGGCATCTCCGCAGCAAAATTTTGGAGACAACGATCTTAGATTATTGGGCCCAAAGTCCCAATGGTTCTTTCTGTTTATTTGTTTTTTTCTTTTTTTTTTTTTGTACCATAAAGAAAATGATATTTAGAGGGTTTTTCGCCCCCTTGGAAATTAGTGAGCAGGTTTTAACCAATATCCATTAGTTGGGGGGTTGTCTCTTACGTTTGCTTGAAAGATAAGGATTCCTTAAAATAAGGTCGGTGATCAAACAACTATCAAAGGGTTGGCTTAGTTGTAAAATATCATTTAAAAGTTCATGAGATCAAATTTTATGACTTTTATATTTACCTTTTATAAAAAAGAAAATGATGAAATAAATTGTGTGATATTTGTATTGGAGAATGAAATAAATAGTAAAATAAAATGATTAATATGTCGTTGGGATGTTATTTGATAATATTTTAATATTATTATATAAGAATGAGATGAATGAATATGATGTAAATATATAATAATATGTTAGTGTAGATGTATTGTAATATATATTAATTAATATTGTTGTGGTGAAATAAGATAGTATCCATGTGACATTTCACGAGGCATCCCTGAGATGCCAGGAGCAAGCTGAGATGTTACTTGATAATATTTTAATATTATTATATAAGAATGAGATAAATGGATATGATGTGAATATATAATAATACGTTAGTGTAGATGTATTGTAATATATATTAATTAATAATGATGTGGTGAAATAAGATAGTATCCATATGACATTTCACGAGGCATCCCTGAGATGTCAGGAGCAAACATAACTCGGATTGTAGAATCAAAGATGCATATGCCTTTAGGTCTCGTTTGTCAAAGGTTTGAAGTTTAAGATTAAAATTTAGAAAGTATCATGGATAGGTGGGATAAGAAAAGGATCAACAAATGTGATAATTAAGTTAATATGTTATTATTTATTTTTATTTTTATTTTTATTAAAAATGAGTAGATAGGAGATACATGTTATGAGTGTAGAGATATATGTGATAGGTGAGAAATGAATGTGATAGATAATGATAGATATGATATATGAAAATAAAATTTGTACAAAGTTATAACTATCTGGGAAGATAAAATACGTCGTTTATAACTGCATCAAATGAGACCTTGAGTTCTATTTTGTATCTGAACATTTTGCGGATGGCACATGGAGGTGAAACGTGACCTTTTGCCGGCGGAAATGTAATAAACCTATTTAATTGTTCCTGGTTAAAAATACATGGTCATAGCCCTTAGAATCCTGGGAAAGAGAAATACCTGCTCCCAAATTTGGAACAAGATCTGCATGCAATAAGCACCGTCTTTTTGCCTCATCAGCCCAACGAATCCGCACATCACACCAATCAACCACGACATTGTTGACCGACAAAAAAAGCAATTTAAAATCATCATCACAGGCTCATTTGCGTGCCAATCGTGGAATCCACAGGAATTATTAAATGCAAAGATTCTCCCTTTATTTACGCCATGGCATGTCCAACATATCCTCCTCTGGACACTGGCCGCTGCAGCTCATTGCCTCGCCATCAAGTTTGCCAAGATTACTGCCAAGGGAATCACACTTATTAACCTGTGTTTTTTTGTCAAATGTGATTTTGTGACTTAACCTACTCCTACGAAATATTTGGGCCAAAGGCAGTTTTTATAAATTATTGGGCTCCTATGCAAAACGAGAGGCAATGGCCGTGCTCCATATGAAAGAAAGATGCGTATCTCAACCAGCAACCATGCTTAAATCAAATCTAATTTAATCTGCAGCCAACACAATCATGCTAAGCATAAACATGCAACCCCCACGAACAGTAGCGTTCCACAAACTTTTACAGGCTAAAGCATAAATTATTTGCAGTTTCCAATTTAAAATATGTTGGTAACTCGATTGATATCATCAAGCTTGTAATTGTTGCACCTCTCATCACCAAGTTTGATTGTGTATTATCTTGTGGCGTATACTTCAACTCGCTGGATGATCAATTGATCGTGTAAAAATGGGTATTTTTTCGCCAAAATAAAAGGTACTTATCCCTCAAACGTAAATACCTAAATGCTCATCAATATATGTCCTTCCTGTACCTTCTAGGCTTCTACCCTCAATCAAACATCAGATTATTACATTACCCCTCACTTACCCTTCATCCCTCTTTTCCCCTCTCAAAATCCTACACCGTAACCAAAAGACAGGCATTCTATCAAGAAAGGCATTAAGGGCTAATTGAAAACCCTCCAAGGCCAATAATTTCTCTACTTTTATATCCTATGTGTGCATGAGCAACTTGATAATGGCATGGTGGCATTAGCCAATCAAGTTGACTTTTCCAAACAGCTAAGCTTAAGGACAATACGTGATGTTGGCTGGATGGAGATGTGCAGAATCAAAAAAACCTTTATCTAAAGTCAAAAGAAAAAAAGATCTAATTGTTGAACCTAGATGCTCAAGAATGAGATTTTTCAGACAAATATATTGGTCCCTTGTGTCTGTTGACCAATCTTATCAAGGTCAAGTCAAAATTTATGTATAATGGTGTATCCACTTAACCATATGCAGGCATTCAGGATTAAATACATTACGGCTCCCCAGTATTTGATGGATGATTTCAAATGCAATTGATGTCAAATTTCTTCAACAGATTTCATGGAGATTAAACCTCTAAAAACCTGTTCTTTCAGGAGGAACATATACCTGTGAAATCACTTTAAAATTGTCTGCAGAAATGTTCACTTTCTGGCCCTTAAGGGGCCTTTCAGAACAAAATCAACTTGACTAGAGCCTGATTAGAGAGAAACAGGATAGATCTGGAACTTAAGAGACACGTAAATGCATGCTTTTGAGGTACCGAGACACACCTCTCATGGAGGTAATTATAGTTGAATCACAAAACCTACAAGCTCAAATCTTGTCAATTAGAGATGATGATATGCTCCAGATAAATAATTGAGATTCCTGTTTTCTATTTTGTGTCTAAAAAAAGTTTTGCAAACCTAACAACTAGACCTTGTGAACGAACATCAACCATATATATGCATTAGCTTAAGAATTTATAGCTAATCTGAAATGAAATGGAAAGACAAAATGTTATTGTGATCTTCTTTTTCTCCTGGATACAATCTCAGCTGCCCAAGCTTTATCGACATCAGTCTGGAACTTTCCTGCCGGAAAAGAGAGCTGTGAGCCACAGAGGACAGTTCCATTTCTCCCAATGTACTGTAGTTATTTCATCATTCCATTTTCTAGGGGATAATGTGGAACTAAATACCGATAACAAGTGTGTAAGACTCCTAAATTTCCGAGGGCCAAATGTTTTCTTGGTAATTTTTGCTTGAAGTGATTTATAAGAATTTATGCCAGCCTTCTAAGCTCAAAATCATCATAATCCAGATATCATACGCTATGGGTTACCTATTCTAGAAATCCAAATCCTGGTTATCCCCTTTTGAACAAAAATTTTACTGCAAGTGCATGTAGATTTTCAGCTTTCCACTACATGCACGCAAGCTTTCAAAACACCATCCGTCTTATTTTGCAACTCCCTAAGTTTTGTAGCCAGTATAGGGAAATCGTCAAAACTGCATTTACTGAGATATGAAATCATAGACATAAAATAGAAATATACCTTCAGTAGACTGAAAGAACTCTTCCAAATCCTTTCCTTGTTCTGCAACGAAAAATGGAAATATTAATACAACATGGTAGTTCCTTGACAATATCTCTCAGCATGATGATTTAAATGTTCCACAACCAAAAACTGATAAAGAAAGATGCCTAAAGATAAACAGTGAAAGCATACCCGTTTCATATTCCAAGGCTTGAAGAATCATCTCTAACTGGAAAGAACACAGTCATATGTCTTTAGCAAAATAGTATATAATGTATTAAATGAAAAGTAACTAGTGAAATAATCAGAACATTTGGAATTCACTTTAGCAGCTAAATTACTTCTACCTATGCATCTAACAGCAAGGATCCTTAAACTCATGACAATAGACTAAACTCGGTTAACATTTCTACAATTGTCTATCATGTAGTGGTGATTCATTAACAATGTCCTACTAATGAAAGCAAAGAAATAGATAAGAAGAGATGTACAAGTACAGTGCCTTTCAAAACATATTCGAAGAAAATAAAAAGTTGCTAATCAGGCCTATATGCAGAGTAAATTTAAATGCCCAAGGAGTTAGTGGACTATAAAATCAACATCTAAACAATGGTTCTATCCATTCTCATGTGACAATGATAACCATAAGAAAAAGCTTCGTCTCAGTTGGCATGTTACATAAGTCACAAGTGCTGCTGTGCTCCGTCCACTATCAAGCCCCATCCCAATTTAATTCAACAAAGGATGACAACAAAAGACAGCAATTGAACTGTTTCAACATGCATGTAATTAAAAGTGATTAGTGCTATATCAGTAATAAGTTAGAGAGGACAGCCCTCAGCCCAATTTTTTATGAGCAAATGATGCATACCCTAGCTGGAAGCACAAAGAAATGCAGAATAGATCAGTTACAAGGTAGAGAAGATAGTCCTGAGCCCAAACTTTTATGAGCAAATGATGCATAACCTAGCTGGAAGCTTGAAGGAATGCAGAGAGGTAAAAAATGTATTAATGTTGTATCCAGGAAGCACAATAATTATTACATATGACAGCATGCACACCTTGTCAAGATCCTTCACAATCTTAGCCTCTAATGTAGAATTCTCTTCATATTCCATCCATAACTGGGCTATTGCTTTTGCTGGAAAAAAGGTTATGCTGCCAATAAGACTTGTAGAAGTTGTATTTAAGTGAAAAAAGATACTTAAATCTAAGAAATGTTAAAGTTACCCTCAAAAGCAGAGTAGGACTAAAGTCACTGCAAGTAAAATTAGCGATGTGGACCATTTACCTCTTGATCCATCTCCAAGTAGCTTGCACATGTGATCCAATGCTTCCCGCTCTCTTCGACTCTTTTCCAACTTTGGTACACCATCAGAGGGTGTGATATCGCCAACTATGGCTAAAATAAAAATGCAAGGAAAGCACTTATAAACCGAACATACAAGATAGAGGAGTACAAATACATCTAGGAAATCAATGGTATTAAGTAGCATGATGACAGTATTAATAGACATCTTAGAATGAGAGTTTTTAAGGATATTGGCAAATTTTCAATGAAACAACAGAATGAAAGTGGAAAGGAAAACTACCAATTTCTCAGTTAAAACAATTCATCTAGCTTAGCAAGAACTTACACGACTTCAGACATACAGATGGAGAAGTCTCAAACCACTGCTAGAATTAGGGATATATTTCCAGATGATCACTACCATCTTATCTAGAGCATTGTCTCTTGGTGACTCGTCTATAATTAGACCATTATACTCTATAAGCGTCCTTGTATGCGAAGCTTGCATTTGCAACGATTAAATTAAGTGGCTTTATAATTGGCAGACATATTGATTATTGGAAGGTCCGAAATTGGATGAGACGTTTCATGCGCTGAGGTATCAGTTTCTGCTGTGTGAGATAATGCACAATCTAAAGGTTTTTAGAGAGCTGAAATTCAGTCAATTACTGCTAATAACACTATTATATAAGTGACGGGAAAGAATACAGCTCTCCTTGCTTCTGAAAATCGCAGGCAAAGGCTGGTGGCAGTTTTTTTTTCTTAAAAAGTAAAAGTAGGATCACTCAAGGCCAGTGATTCTTTTCTTGGAGATTCTAAGAGATCTCTACGTTGGAGATCTCACATGATCTCCACATTGAATAGAGAAGAAGAAATCCGCTTGCTAACTTAACCCTTTTTTATTTTCATGTTTTCTATTTTGGCATTATCTCTTTAGGAAATTTGTTTAGGGTTTGATGTGATTTGGTTTGCAATATGTTTTTCTTTATTTAAAAGATTGTATTAGGATTTGAAGTAGGATTGATCTCTCTATATAAACAGATCAACTCCCCTTGTTTCTTTGAATTTTCCAATAATAATAAAGTTTCAAGTTTTAATAAAACTCCACATGGCATCAAAGTAGGTCTTTCTTCATAAGACCATATGCTCCACTGTACCCTAGAGGAGTATCGTCGGCCTCCTCCGTGCCTTAGGAAGCATGATTGATCCCATGACTTTGTGTTGGTGATACTGTGTGTCACTAGTAGCCAGCAAAGAAGGCCAAGGTGTGTCCCTTGGCCCTATCCCTCTCCATCACTAGTCCAATAAGGCCTTGTTGGCCTTCTTCCTCATCATATAGGACCTCTCTAACAGGCAGGGATCAATGATTCCACACTAAGCCTTTAAACTAGATTGCAAATCGGCTTTCTCAATTCAGTCCAACCTGTTGGGTTTCATGCGTGTAAAGTACATATGTGGATGGCACCATGGCTGAAGGGGATTCGACTATGGTGACTTCTAAGGCCAAGATTTCGACCTTCGTACTAGTTCAAGGGACCACAGAGTCCCCACGTTGCTGCTAACTGAGGAACGATGCCTCCTCTACTTCTACATGGGAACATATCCCACTTCAAGTTCAACTCTTCAAGTCCATGATCTAGTCTGTGATCAAGCTCAAAGTTTATGCGCGACAAGGCCTACACATGTGCCAATAGTTCTTCCTCAAGTTGCCCCTAAAATCAATCATGTTCAAGTTTCATTTTGGTTTCAATTTGTGCTTGAGATCGACTCCTAGAATCAGTCTCAATGCTTGGAATTGTCTACCAATTCAAGTCTCCAAGTCAGTTTTTGCTTCAACTCCGAGGGCGTTAGATGTTCCCCAATGAAGAGAGATTGTTTGCATGTTTAAGGAAGTATGTGCATATGCCAAAGCATGTGAGTGATCTACATGTGTGCTCCAACCTCAACTACATCAAATGGGGAGAGCATCTGCCAAGTACTCCTTCAAGTTCAAGTCAAGTTTGCAGTCCAGTTCAAAGTTCACGATCGATCCGTGCATGCAAGCCTTCAAGCATGCAAGTATCAAAAGTTCTTCCTCGAGTGGGATCGTGCACGTCCAACTTGGGGGGGAGTGTTGGAGATTTTAAGAGATCTCCACATTGGAGATCTCATGTGATCTCCACGTTGAGTGAAGAAGGAATCCAATTGCCAACTTAACCCTTTCCTAGTTGTATGTTTTCTATTTTGGCATTATTCCTTTAGGAAATTTGTTTGGGATTTGATATGATTTAATTTGAGATATGTTTTTCTTTATCTACAAGATTGTATTAGGATTTGAAGTAGGATTAGTCTCTCTATATAAAGAGGCCAACTCCCCTTTGTTTGTCTTTGAGTTTTCCAATAATAACAATGTGGGAAAATAAAATTTTGTTGTTATTCATTAAGCAAGTCTTAGCCCAAACCTAATCATATCCCTAAAAAATAGAAAGTGATAAATTAAAAATAGATTTTCTTAATTTTCTAATTCTATAATACTCCCCCACAAGTAGAAGCGTGCAATGCTCGACTTGTTACAAAAGTAAACACCCCCTAATGCAGACATCTGGAGGAATAGGAAGAGAGTGGAGTAAGAACGGCTGTAGCAGAAGTAGCAACTGCATTAAACTAAGAGCAGTAGTCAGATAGTAGGAGAGACAATCCCAAGCAGGTAGTCGCAATAGCAATCGTAGGTAAAAGGAGCAGCAACAAATGGTAGACGACTGTAGCAAAAGTAGCAGTCATGGACAACGATAGTAGGGATGTAGCAGCAGTAGCAAGATGAGAGAGCAGTAGAAAACAGAAGGCCCCAAAAGAGTTTGTAGGTGTTCTAGTTCCTATTATGGATTAAGGGATTCAAAACATATCATTAGGCTTCCTAGATCCCAAGCAGTTATGTGCACTTGCACGCATAGCAGGAGAAGGGTGGTGATGATTGGTGGCGAGATCTAGATAGGCGATGATCGGATTCGCATGAAACTAAATTCGATAAGGGGCTAGACTCACTGGAGGTGGCTTGCCTAAGGTCCACCATGGCTGAGTGACACCGACGAAGCGATGGTCGATGATCAGAGAAGCTTGGTGACGCTCCAAACACCCAAAGAGGGGTGGTTAGCGGTGGTAGATTCGGTCCTCGCAATGCTTAGCGACACTGTTGGTCTAGTAGAGACCACCAAACTATGGCAACACCACTTGCTTGGAGGGCGATCACCAGGGCATTGTTGCACTAGCCAGCCGTAAGAGGTGACGCTGGCAACATCATAGGAGCAATAGCACTCTACATTTAAACCAAAGAGGGTGGCACTATAGTCGAAGAAACCTTCTAGACAACGATTCAAGGAGATGGTAGCAATGCATGGCTACCGGAGTGCCCCATATGGCTTGGTGATGCAACACAAGGGGTTCGACGGAACGCTAATCATTGGAGGCGACGTCGGTGAGGCTTCTAGGGTGCAACCCAAGCAGCAGCAACGAGAGAAGGAAGTAGATCAAGACCTTAAGCAAGCGAGGAAGGAGAGGAGAGACCCCACAGGGGCTGCCCGAAGATGAGGTGGGCCGCTGATGGCTCGTCGATGGCCACGAGACCTGGTAGCACCGTTCGGGCCCCCCTTTACGGTTTCGATTGTTGTTTTCCCCTTTTTTTTAAACGGGATCAAACCTACTCTAATACCATGTGGAAAAATGAAAGTTTGTTGTTATTGATTAAGTCTTAGCCCTCTTTATATAGAGAGAGAGAGAAACAAACTCTAACAAATTAAATCTAATCATATCCTTAAAAAAATAAAAGTGATAAATCACAAATAGATTTTCCTAATTTTCTAGTTCTAAAATATCTCTAAATAATATCTCTAACAAATAAAGTTCCAAGTTTTAGTAAAACTCCACACCTTCAAACATAGGATGGTGGTTGTGGCTACGATTGAGATAGAAGTCATGGTTACAATGGCTATCCTCCATGCATTGACTCTAGGAAAACCAATCACCTACCTGAGAGATGCTGGGAAAACTTTAGGAAAGCAACCTGGGCCAATCATATAGCATTCTCTTCACTTGACCACCAAGACGAACTTATCACTTCAACTACCACTTTTTCTTTTTCGTTTTTCTTTTTTTGAAAAGTACTACAACTACCACTTTCACCACTGAAAAGCTAGCTAGTCTGGCAACTCTACTTCAATAACCTATCAATCAAAACTTTGCTTCCACTGTTGCTTCCTTTCCTAAAGCTATAAGTCCTGCTACATAGTTAATCACTTCTGCTAGCATGTGGATTGTGGATTTTTGTGCTACAACTCATAGTATGGATATCTTCTTCCTCTGCTATTACGTAAGTGAAACCAGGCTAACTAGCTAACAATATGTACTCTCCTATAATGAATGTTGGTGATATTCCTATTACACTTGGCTCGTACTTTCCCATTGAACCCTTTGATTGCGAGTAGGTTGTATAAAGCTTTGTGATACCAAGTGCCAAGTATCATTTGATGAGCACTTTTTTTTTCTTGTTTTTGCAAGATTTGTTCTAACCATGAGAAGGAAGGCCTCCACTTTTAATGGAATCGCTTATATCTTTTTTTATCCTTATTTGTTGGATGTGCATATGAGTGACACGTCAGCATCAAAGCTTCACCAATTATATCTTAGTTACTCAAGTTTCAATCAATGTGCATAGCACGTAATTGAAGACACATGCAATCGAGGAAAGAAGGCTAGAAACTAGTTTGATAGAGTATCTGATATCAAGGTCACTGACTAAGGAATATATGGCATGTAGGAGACTAATCAGGGATTGATCTAGTATTTTTTAAATATTTCTTCATAAAATATATTAAGAATATGTATTTACATGCACAAATCATGATTAGAGTTCAAGTTTTTAAATAAGTAGCCCTAAGCATTGCATATTTTTAGAACTTCTGTGTTCTATCCTATCTGTGAAGTGTAACCGTGATGGAAAACAAATGAACTTTACACTCACCCTAAAATTTGCCAAAGTATTGCAAAAAGGTAAGGGATTGAAAACTAAACAAATGAAAAGAAAATAGATGCAGCTGTAAGGCAAAGATTCTCCCAATACACAAATAAAAAAGTGCATCATCTTTCCAAAACAAAAAAATAAAACTAAACTAAAAAAATTACTAGAGAGTTCTCCTACTAATGGAAGTGGCATCTACAATCTACTGCAACAAAATTGAAGGGGAGGGCCATTTTGATGGGTAGGGGTTTAAGGTTTTAATTGCGTATTAGGGTCTAGCTAGTATTATGGGGGTATCTAGTTTGGACCAACATGCAAAAGCAGGAAATTAATCAGGTGAGGGAACTGAGTACTCAGTCTACTACTCGGCCAGATGGAGTATTGGCCAAGTATCCATATTCAGATTGATCAGGTGGCTGAGATCAATTACTTGGTTGGGTAGTCAGTTTACTAGGCCGATTTTTACAACCTGATATATATTTCTATGTTTATGTTAGTCCTTTTGTTCCTTGAGTAGTATCTATAAGTAGCCTACCTAGTCTCCAAATATGAGAGATTAGTGTTCTTAACCAACATTAAGTTCCCTGTATCTTTTCAGCATGATATTAGAGGCATCATAGGGTTTTAGGCTTTGTCCCACCTTTCACTACATCACCATATCATGTCACCACCTTGCCACCACCATGTTTTTTATTCCTGGCGACCCAATGTGAAGAACCTCTGTCTTTGATTGTACAATACCCTACCACCAGTCACTAAGTGAGAGTGGCCAAAAGCCTGCACTGGGCTTTACAGTAGAATGGCACAAAGGATGACATCATTGTAATAAAGGTTTTCACCATGTGGTTTATACAGATCAACATGTTTGTCTCAAGAAGAGAGATGTTGTACCATGCTAACAACCGTCACCATTGCAGATAATTGTCACATCTCGAGAGACCATGATTGCTCTGATTGAACTTTAGTTACCACCACCAGATATTATCACTACCTTGAGAGATCATCATCGCCACTTCTAATTGACAGCAAAAGACTCACGAAATGTCAAGAACTCTCATCAGAGAACAAGTCCCCTGCCTCATTGTTTGATTGGGGATTGAAGCCTCGTTTCATTAAGGATTAAGGCTCACCTCACCATTGCTACTATGGGGCTTGAGCTTCCCATTCCATGAGCTTGAGGTAAAACTCTCCAGATTGAAGATGAGCATTGGATTCTCACTACTATGGTTGAAGATGAGCTCAAAGGGGACCAAATTTCTCTTAACTGCCCAATTGAAGGTGACCATTCCCTACTCAATTGAGTGCATGTACTGTCGGTTCATGACACTCAATCCAAGCCATGTGACTGAGGTCGGGTTGCAAGCACTCCCACCTGATAGAGTATCGGGTCTCACGTGATATAGCAGCTTAGTAGATCAGGTTACTTATATGACTATCTACCTCAGTTAAGCCTTTTATGTAGTAATGTTTGAGTACTTTATCTACTCAAATTTGTCTCCCATTTTCTTGGTTACTAGATTCAGTGTGAATTCCACATTGTTGCTCATTATCTCATTTGGACCATCTATTTATTAACCTAATGGATGGATCTATTGATCCAAAAGCTCTTGCTGTGTCATCCTGCACTTGAAGGCAACTTAATGAAGCTCTCTTGAGTCAACGGCTACATACATATCATGATCCCAATTCTTTTGGTCTATCTGTGGGTGGACAAAAGATGCTCTTTATTCTCACTATTCTTAAGCTAGATAAGAAATATTTCACTTATAGCAAACAAGACAATTACCTCCTTATGAATTGGTTGACAACGGTGAATCACTACTTCAAAATTAGTGTAAAACTACACAAGATATGCAAGATAGCTTTGCTAAGAAGTACTAATAGTTATGTAATGATATTGGACTCTATGATCTCTATCGTCATACTTATATCATCTTTTAAGGTGAGTAGACTGCCATTCTTAGCTTGGAATGTTCAAATGAGGAGCATACTCTGAGACTAGGTAGCATCAAAGGTCTAGCGATTCCTGGATGGTTTGAGCTTGAACTTCATGATAGAAGGAATGAAACTCTGATGAGTGGTAGGATGCCTGATCTAAAAGTCATCCTCCCCTTGCTATAAGAGAATGTCTTTTGGAAGTCAAGCATGGAGGATGCATCCATGGGTGTGGATGAGATGAAGGTTGTGGACGTGGTGCCTATCCTCCATGTATTAAGTGCACAAATCATTTATCTAAAAGGTGTTAGAAATTTGGAAAACCAACCTAGATGGGTCATATTGTTTCATTTTTATTTGAGCATTTAGAGGATCCTACTACCACCACCATTACTCTCATAGGTTTAAATATTGTAACAAACTTGCTAGGTTAGCAACTTTACCCATCACCGACTATGTATGTGCTATTGCTCCTTTGTAAAGGTGCCACTACAAAATTGGTTTCTACTTCTGCTAGTATATGGCTTGTTGATTTCAGTGCTACAAATCATATACTGGTAACAGATATGGCCTTAGCCTTAAATCCTTGTCTGGTACTTCTTGTATCATATTTGTGGAACTAGTTGATAGTATATGTTCCCTTGCAACAACTCCATCTTTTGCCTTTTTTTGTTAAAAGGGAAAGGATGGCTATTGGAGGTCAGTAACCATCCACTTTAATAACTCCAAAAAATGAATTACAAATTACAATGCCAAAATTCAGCCAAAGTAGAGGCTTCCCTTGCTACATTTTCCACCCGGGCACATTCCCCTCAAAAGACGGTTGTGTTACAATGCAACCACAATGCCCACAAAGCCGCAAAAGCTCTGGTCCATGTCTCCATGCTCGCTTGTAATGCCAATCCTCATAGATGTCCAAAAGTCAATAGCGGAGGACTTATAGCAAACACCGTGAAGGTTCAGACACTACGACATTTGGCATGCAAAAGAGCATCCCCAAAACAAGTGATTGATGTCCTCATCATCCCTACTACATAAGCTGCATGTCGTCTCAGAGTTCTCCACCCAACAGCACTTGCAACTTTCATAGCCAACCTCTCGCGCCGCAGTAGCCACAGAAATAGTTTTACTTTTAAAGTCACTCTCATTTTCCAAAGCAAACAACAATTTGAAATAAAATCATCAACCAAGATAGAATCCTCCTCACGCAAAATATGGTATACCTTTTTGACGGAAAAAGAACCATGGCTTCACACCAAAGAATCAGGTATCACCGTCGACAATTGGAAATCCTGTAAAATGGACAAAAGAAGTTGAAAGTCATGCACCCTTGCCTCTGAAAGACCATATGAAAACACTGGAGCCCATGAAAGTGGGACATCATCCCAAAAGCATGCCACATGGCTGAGCTTATCAACAACAAGAGTGTATAACCTAGGCATTAAATCTGCAAACACTCACCTCTGTCCAGTCATCCTCCCAGAAACGGAAGGTTTGACCATTCCCTATCATTGAGGCAAGAAAAGCCATAATTCTTAGCATAACTGAGATCAGGCTTGTCTGAAATGCAGAAGCCCCCTTAACTGAATCACGCCATTCTCTAAGATTAAGGTCGTCTCCATAAGAATCCAATAGGAGTCTAAGCCACAGTGTGCATTCTTGAAAAACTTGATGATCCATTTAGCCAACAATGCCTCATTAAAGGAAGAGAGATCAATAATGCCCAATCCCCCTTTATTCTTAAATCTACAAACTTCATCCCATGAAAGAAGCTGTAGAAATCTCCTAACGTAATTTGGCCTCTTCCAGAAGGACCTCTTCCTCATGACCTTTAACTTATGCAGAATCTTCTTGGGGGGTTTGATAGACAAGTAAAAACCTAGAATGGCAGAGAGGACTGCCTTCAACAAGATCAACCTACCACTCTTAGACAGGAGTCTCCCACTCCAGGAGCTCAGCATCTTCTCCATCCTTTCAACCAACGAATACCAGTCAGCAGATGCCAGCTTCTTACCCTTTGGGGGAAGGCCCAAATAGGTAAATGGCAATCTACTGGCATTCATACGAAGGTACTGAGAACAAGACAGAAACTCTTGATCACTCATGCCAAAAGGAACAAAAGTATACTTGCCATGATTGATCGTCAAACTAGAAATTTCTCCAAAAATAGTAACCAAGGCGGCCAAATTCTCCACCTTAGTAGGACCCCCCTCAATGAAAAAAAGAGTATCATCAACGTATTGCAAAATAGGTGTCAACATGGAGTCGTTGCCTTGCAATGTAAACTTGAAGAGAAGATCCCAAGTGTAAACTTTGAAAGATATAGCTACCAACATATCTGCCGTTATAATGAACAAAAGAGGAGCAAGGGGGCAACCTTGTCTCACCCCCCTTTAAGGTTGTGTCCTCAAGCTAGAGGGTCTACCATTTACTAGGATGAAAAAGGATGCAGTAGTGATGCACCACTTCATCCACAAAATCCACATGTCTATAAACCCTCTACAACGAAGAATCTGCCAAAGATAGGATGAAGAGAGGGAACCATACACCTTGGAGAAATCCACCTTCCATAAAAAGCTCCTTCTACCAAATCACCTCTAGGAGGCCACCATCTCCTTGGCCATGATAAAAGACTCTTGCAAAGAGTGCCCCTGGATAAAAGCAGACTGAACTGAACTGATAAGCGTAGGAAGCACCAGTGCAACCTATTCACTAGAACCTTGGTGACAATCAAGTAGGTTGCGTTAGAAAGAGCAATTGGATGATAATCATTAATGGACAGTGCTCCCAGCTTCTTAAGCGGAAGACAAAAAAAATACAACCTATTTAGCCTCTCAGTCAAGAACTCCAATAGCATAGCCACAAAATCCCCTTGAACACTTCCCAAAATTCTTTGTAGAAGAGAATCAAAAGACCATCAGGACTGGGGGAGACTTCTGCCTTCAAACTCTTAATTGCACAGAGGACCTACTCTTTAGAAACGTCTATGATCAGCTCCACCTTTTTATCTTCACCCAAACTTGGGTGATCTATGGTGGCTAACCTTTAAACTCTCAACGGCCACTTTCTAGTAAAATCCTGGAAGTGATTCCCTGTGGCACTGCAAATACCCTGGTCATCAATCACCACCTCCTCCCCCACTTTGAGAGAGGCAATCAGATTTGACCTCCATCAAGCACTAGCAGCCAAGTGAAAAAAAACAAGTGTTCACATCTTCTTCCTTCAATTAGAGCTAGTGTGGTTTCTATCTCCAGTCAACCTCCCTCCTCTTATCCTCCAACTACATAGCAAACTGTAACCTCCTTTGCTCCCCTTGCTCCTCCTCTATAAGGGCCCTCTCATCCTCTACTCTATTGAGTTCAGAAATTCCTCGCAAGGCCTCCAAGCGAGATCTTTCCCAATGCTCCTTCAAGTCCTAATAGGCCATAAGAACATCCTAACATGCTGCAACTTCAATGCAAAGGTACATGTAGCCAAAGAGGAGTATGGGATCTCCTTGCACTTATCCTTGAGCATCTCCCTAAAGCCAGGCTCCAACAACCAAGATTTCTAGAACTTGAAATAGGTGGAAAATGGGGTCCCCTTATTTGAACACAACACCAAGGGCGTATGATCAGAGAACAATTTGTGCCTAGAAGTAACATCTACCAACTGAAAGAGCTCAACAAAGCTGACTGAGCAAAGGAAGCTATCAATCTTCAACCTAGATCCATACCCATTCCTCCACGTGAACTATGAAGTGTGCCTCTGATATTAGAATATCATGAAGCTTGAGATCACCTACCATGTTTACCCCTCATCGGTTGACTTGTCCCCCCTTCCATCCAGGCGATTGGCTGCCGATAGAGTGGCATTAAAGTCTCCACCAACAATCCACAACCTGCCATCAAGAAAAACTACCACGAGTCTCAACTCCTCCAAGAACTCAGGCTAAGTCACATCCTCACATAGCTTGTTGACCGCTGTCACAGCAAATAAACAACCATCTAACCTCTGGAAACTACTAGTTACTATCCTTCTACCACACCTACTTTCAACCAATTCAAAGGTGAAGTCATTCCCAGCCAAAATAATAACCCCAGAGCAAACAACAAAATCTATAGATAAACTAGCATTAAGCAAACCGCCATCAATCTTGTTTCTCATCCCCCTGTCAAAAGTTTCCAACTTCGTTTTGTACAGGAGTGCAAAATCAACCCTCCACTGACCTAAATATTTCAACAAGGAGGCTCGTCGATTCGAATCACAAAGACCTCAAACATTCTAAGACAAAATTTTAAACATTTGGACAAGATGACCATCCCTTATCTCAGACATCGGTGACCATTTCAATGCCCATCACTCTAGCAACTCTATGTTGCAATTCAGTAACTTCTGTCAATGGTCGTTGCTGCAAAGATCTTTGATTCATTTGTCTGACCCTCTTCCATGCATAGTGCATTTAAACCTCAGGTGTTGCTTCAACACCTAAGCCAGCCGGCACAAAGAGGTAGGAAACCCCAAGAGCAAGGATCATCAACTCCCCCTACTGGAATTACCCCTACATACAGCACCACCCACAACCCCCAACCGGTGTGCTCCAACCTCACCAGCTATTCCCAGAGCTCCACCAGGATCTAACCCGACAATGACATTATCTTACATCACATAGGATCCTCATGTAACATTATTTTATTTCACTTCGACAATGCATTTGGCTTATGTCGCAACACAATTTGGATTTGGATTGCCCATTTCCATGTAACGAAATTGCTTGGATATATAATTTTTTAATAACATTGACAGGGATTACGCAAAAAATCTAGCATTTACCAACACTTAAATTACAATTGACTGCGGTAGGAAATAAGATTTACATGCGGTGGATAGTCAATTGAAGATGTATGCAAGTAGGGGTGGAACCAAAAATTTAGGTTGGGGGATATCAAGTTAAGAGAGATTATGCATATTATTATTATTAATCATTAAATTCAATGCAAACAAAAGTTGGATTATAGATTGAATTCCATTAGAGTGAACTTTTTGGATGTTTAGTCAAATCACATACTATAGTTAGATATCTCAAAGTTTCATGAACTCCCGCAGCGAAGTACAGGTACTATCACTAGTTATCCATTAATTGCAATGCCAACAGTGTACTAACATTGTCCAAATTAACCATAACACATAGTGCATTCTCTGAGAGAGATAGAGAGAGAGAGAGAGACGTTAATCTCTCTACATAGCATGATACATCACAATCTCTCCAAAAAAGACATAGTACTACCACATTGAAAGGGCCCTTACGTGATCATAGAATTAACAAGAACCCATTTGCATGGCATATATTGCCTCAACTGTCAAAAACAGGTGGCTTATTTATGCCCAGGTTAAGTTACAAGCAACTTATGCCTAGGTTCAAAAAGTGAAAGCAACCTCCACAAACCTCCATAAGAAAGACACCTACATACTGATCTCAGTTAGCTTAGAGAGAAAAGTGGTTGTTTCTATAACATGTTACAGGCTAACACTGAGTAGCAGATTCAAGCAGTATCCACTCAACTAATCTCCAATTCTGAGCATCCAACAGCAAGCAATGGAGATAAAAAATAAACCAAAAAATGCATTATTTAAAAAACCAAATTACCATTCAGTTACACACCTTCAGCTATGTCATGAACAAGTGCCAATTTGATACACCTAGCACCGAAAACATAAAAGCAACAGAAAATGTCATAACTAACGCCATTAATTTGCAGGCATTTGACTAAAAGAAAGAAGCTATCTTATAATCCTCCATCCAATCTATAGAACCAAATTGGAACAAAGAAGATATGATAGCAACAATCCCATATGCACTATCAAAATAAATACACATATCCATGTTGGTTAAAGAAAAATTATTAGTATGCAGTATCAAAATAAAACACACTTATCCCAGTTGGTTAAAGAAAACTGGAAAGTAGAAGATGTACCTGTCACGATCAACACCAGGAATATCCTCAGAGATGAGTGCCATCACCCCCATCCGATACATGTGGTCTGCCACAGACTCTGGCTCCCTCACCCCCATCCGCACCCATCCAGCTCGCTTTGTTGTCTACAATGTTAAATACAAAAACACCATTTATCATGTGCTTAGTTAATCTTAACAAGGGGATGACATAGGACAATGTTAAATTTTAGGGAAATAAAATCCAACTTTTGACTTGAAATTGAGTGCATCCAGATCAAAACCAATTGGCAATGTTGAGAACCCAACTAATTAGTGGCTACCTTTCATTTTTCGCATCTTTGGATACCAGACAATTCTCTCAGAGCACCCCCCCACACGTGACCATTTTGGGTCAAACAGATTGAACTTTCATGAGTGATGTTAAATGCTGGCCATTGGAATGGCTTTGATTCATGTAAGAGCATCCAACTCAAAGCCAACAGGCAATTTGCAAAAAGGGCCAACCATTCATTAACTAATCCTTCTTGCAGCTTCTTTAATGTGGAACCATTCTCATACATTTTCTATACCAATGAAATATGCCATTCTTCTTAAATTCCGTTTAGAGGTTTAAAAAAAAAAAGAAAGAAAAATGGAAAACCAATTATGATGCTATAAAATGCTAATGATGTAAGAATGCCATCATTATGAACCGACTGCATTCTTATGCAGACTACCACTTGCTCGTGCATCTATTTCCTCGGAGAGCACTCCATGCAATGTTTCATTTCAGTTCTTTTTCATTCTCTTCTTTTCTCTTTTTTTTCCACAACATTTAGTTGCTGACACAAGTGTGGCTCAGGACGAAAGCAAAAGGGAGGTTAGGCAAGAAGAGAAAGCGCACAAGATGCATGGGATTTTGGATTTGAAAAGACTAAGCACGAAGATGAAAAGGGAACACACTCAGCCAGACAAGATTTCTGAGTAGAAGAGGGGGTCAAGGATGAAGAAGCTTGAAGACAAAAGCAAGACATTCTTGGGGAAAAATTCAAAAGGGTATTACAAGCATGATTCAAAATTTACAATTTTCTTTCCTTGCAAAATCAAGGATGTTAAGAAGCATTGTAGGCATCCTATTATCTCCTTCATTAACAAAGTTCAAAAAATAATAATAATAGATAAAATAATTATCAAATAGTATTAACAACCTCATGTTCATCCTTTTAGTGTGGCAATGAATAGGTGAGCATTGTAAGATTCTTGCACCAACCCTTGCATTATGCTAATATGAATTGCCATAGAGATCAATGCATTACCAAGTCTAAACGAACGTTCCGTCAAGTTCTTGGGGTGGCTGATATGAATAGAGGTTGTTAATAAATCTCTACACTTAAAAGTGGACCCCTTAACCATGGCTTCTATAGCTTAGCTCGAAATGATTGCAACCATCTCGTCTTCGGTTGGCCTTTCTCCAAGGAAGTTTGCTTAAGAGCAAGAACTTTTTTCCCGCAAAAGCATAGTAAGCCAAGCACTCAGCTGTTTTGGATAATAGGGAGGAAAGTACGGGCAGGTATTGGAAAGAGCAAGGATCCCCAAGGGAGCAGTTCCCTATCGTGTTAGGGCCAGTTAAGTATCCATCTATAGCAAAATGAGGTATCTACCTGTAACATCCCACAAATAGTGCCACGTTAACAATGGATTATAAAAAGAAAAAAGAATTACTACTTAATAACTTGAGCTTAAACATTTCGTGTGATTACCATAGGTCTATTGGATCCATACCAAACAACAAGTCGTCAAACATAGTCTTTTCCCGATTTGACTCAGGTTTAGATCCGAACCATTACAAGACCAACTCCCACCAATGACTTCTTGAGAAGGGTTTCCCTTCTGAAGTAGAAGTCCGAGGCTCTCTCTCTCAAGAGTCATACTAAATAGCTCCTCTTGTGGGTCCCATTGCTCCTAGAACCGGTGTGTTATGAATCAAGAGACGAAGAGGCCCGACCCTCTAGCTCTCCTTCGATCAATTAGACTACGACGGAACAACACCCTTTCGGTGGGTTACAGGTGTTACGTTGATAGTGTCGCTCGATCGGTGGCTTCACCACTAAGCCACCGATCCGCCCCTTACATTCAGTGGCTGTTGTAATATAGTTTTGATTTAGGACTAATGAAATGGATGATCACTGATCTCATCCTTCTACCACTCCAAAAGGGAGGGAAGTGGGGGTGTGGAAACACTAATAACGACTATCAAGAGACCTAAAAAAGCTTCAAATTGAGACATCCAATGATCCCAAAGATGTAAAGATGATTTGGATTCCGGATAATTTTGGCTGGAATCTATGAAGAACCTTCTCCATCTATAGGTTCTCTAAATCAGCGGTGAGTGAAGGTAAAAGAGGGGCGTGAGCTAATGGTGTTACCTTGAGGCGATGGCAGAGGGTGAGGAAATCGACGGCGGAGGGGGGACTGGTGGGGGCGTCGGACGGTGGGGATGGAGAGTTGGAATGGGACGAGGAGGAGGCCATCCGGATGGAGCACGAGGAGGAGAAGCGACGGAGGGGAAGGGAGGGGGAGGGGGAGGGGGGGAGGGTGGAGAGGACTAGAAACGAAGAGGTGCGGAAGATGGGGGGCTTCCAGCAAAAACCTCTCATGGTCCTCCTCTCCTTCTCACACCTCTCCCTCTCTCCCTCCCGAACTGGAGTCCCTCCCTGGTATCACTGCTCCGCGTATCCCGGGGACTCTCAATTCGCGCACTCGTTGGGCATTTTGCCATCACCCCCTTCCCAATTCTTTGCATCTGAGGATGGTCCCAGGGAACGTTCCTGGCAGGAGGTACACGCGAGTGGGTTGGGCAGTTGGGGGCTCAACCCATTATTTATAGGGCTACTGGCAACTACGGGGATTCAGGAGGAGGTTCCAACCAGTTTCACATCATATAGGTCGATTTTGTCACCTTATAATATCTTCGTCTTTTAATATCAATAAAAGCTGGTATGAGATTGATTTTGTCATTTTTGTCGCATTTGAATTTTACAAAGTTTCATATTTCTTCAGTTTGTTTAATGGTTGAGCATTGTTGTTGTTACTTTCGAAAGTTTGTGGATATGATTGTTAATATGACTACTGTAGTAAGATTATTTGTTCTTTGGAAATGAATTCTATTGATGATGTTTGTTTTAGTGGTCATAAATGATTGATAGAGCTTTAAGGGTTAATCTATGGGGGGGGGGGGCTTATCTCTCAAGAAGAGAAATTAACCCCCTATTTACTAAGGGTGATAAAATACCCTAGATTTGATATTTAACCTGAGTTTGGCCTAATCCATGATTAAAGGGGAGTTAAACCTCCCATTCAAGAGATAACCCACACATTTGCCCTTTCGTGTGAGGGGGTAACCCTCTTATTTAACCCGCATTTGCATGCTAATGGGTGTTTACTGCACTTCATGTAAACATCAACGAAGGTTAACCTCCCTTTTGAAGTAAACAAAAATAGGTTAACCACTATTTACAAGTCACAAATCCAAGTTTGTTGACCCTCAACATAAGCTAACCTTAAGAGCAACATGAGTGGAGCTCCTTTATATTCCTATCTTTGTCCTTTGCTTAGCCTCTCCATTGGGTTCTATCTCTACATTTCCACCTCCTTTCTCTTAATCTCTTCTGTCATTTTGGCCATCATTAGATAATAAAAGCAAGCTTCTGTTCCATCTTCTACGAATTAGCTAGGGTACAAAATGGTGTCTTAGCTTGCTTAGGACATCAATCTTAGAGCAATGATGCCCGAGGACATCAAAGCTATGTAGCAAGCAAAATGAGTTGCAAAAGACTCTTGGGCTCGATAGGTGCAACTCAAGTTCAAATCTATAAGCTAACACACTAAGCCTAGGCCAAATTTCAGGCTCAACAAATGTTGTAGCTCTATAAGGGAAAAACTATATCATTGTAACAAAATATGTGTACCAAATAATAACATATTCGCAAAAGCATTGATGAGGGAGAAAAAGCTCCACCATATATTAGTTGACATAGGAGGCAAAATATAACTTATGAGCCTACTTAAGGCCTATATGAAGTGCTAACATTCATGGGCCCAAGTATCATTCTCTATGGAAAGGCAAAAAGTTCCTCTACCATGTGGGAAGTCTAGGGTTTCTTTTGGCTCGCTATCCCCACTGTGACGCATACAGTTTTGGTGGTCGATTACAGAGCTTCTCTAAGATAGGGTTGGAGTAGCAGGTGTGGGGACCTTACTCGAGTATCGTTGTGTCAAGTAGTGTCGTTTTCTTTGTTTTTCTTTCTTGTAAAAGTTGGGGTTTGTGTTAAATGAGTTTGTGTGTGTGGTCTGTGTAAGTTAATAGTCAAAGTAAAGGGTGTGTTGCAAGTTTTCTCTATTTTTTTTAAAGTCTAGTATTGGGATGGAGAGAGCAGATGTTGATATCATCATAGGAGTGAAGAAGTTGCCTTATCATGAGGAAGAGGTGGTTGAAATCTCTGCATCAGCTGAAGACTCGCTGGATTCAAGGAAGTGGAAAAGATGTTTGTTCTTCACGATTGTAACTGACAAGAAGCCAAGCACTAAAGCGATTGATGAAGTATTGTCAAAAGCGTGGTCTACTACTCAGCCCCCCTTCATTTCTGAAGTGGCAGAAAAACACTAGATGGTGGTTTTTTCAAGAGAGTCGAAGGTGCGATCAGTGGTTAATAAGTGTCCATGGCATTTTGAAGGGGATTTGATAGTGATGGAAGCTGGTTGGGCTGGGAAAAAGCCTTCGAAGTGCAAGCTAGATAAGATCTCTCTATGGGTTCAGCTTTTTGATATTCCGCCAAAGTATAGGTGCCAGCTGGTTCTAATGAGAGCAAAGAAAACATTTTGTGCAATTATAGATATTGATCAAGATGAGGGAAGGGGTGATAGATTTGTTCAGATGAAGGTAGTGATGAATACTAAGAAGCAAATATTAAGGGAGACTATTCTTAATCTTCTGCAAGGAGACTCAATAACTATTCCTCTTAGATACGAAAAACTTCCCAGGTTGTGTGCCTTTTGTGGAATGCTTGGTCATGTGCATAAGGATTGTGGTATCTTACTGGATGCAAGGAGTGAAATGGAGGAGTTAAAGTCAGCTGAGGCAAGAGTGGGGTTGGAGATGGAGATTTAGTATAAATTTGGGGATAGTTTAGGAGTTGAAAAAAGAGGTGTGGCCAAGAATATGACTGGCAATGCACAATTGAACTATGGAGGAGTGGTTTCTAAGGAGGAGGAAGATGAAGAGGAATGGGAGGAGATCCCGCTTATTAGGCGAAGTGTTAACTGTGGAGGAGCAGAAGGCAGTCATCTTATGGATCAATGGTAGGCAAGGGAAGGCATACAAGGTCAGGTGCCAAGAGAGAATGAGATTGGGCAATTGGGTCAGTCTGGAGGCAAAGGGAAGGAAGCAATGAGTGCTGCTAGGTTGGAGGCTAGTGCATCTAGGGCAGAGCAGCCTGTAATGCTGGAGGACCAGATGATGGTGGATATGAATGAGTAAATGATGGAGCAGGTTGGTAAGGACAGCATGGGGAAAAATGCAGTGAATCCAAAGAGAAGCCTTAAAGACATGGCGAGAGAAATTTAAAAAAAAAAAAGAACTGGGTGCTAGAAGTATGAAGAGGAAGTTGGATGAGCTAGAGCAATGTGAGATGGGGGAATCGAGTGGGAAAAAAAGATGTGTGATGAAGGAGAGTGAAGAGGGGCCTATGGCAGTTGAGCCTTATCAACTGCCCAAGAAGGATGAATATATTATCATGGAATTGCAGAGGTATGGGATCTGCCTCTACAATTCGACATCTGAAGTCCCTTTTGAAGGTGACAAAAGCAAACTTTTTATTCATCTTTGAAACCCATGTAAATAAGGAAAAGTTTGGGAAGCTTGGAAGGTAGTTCAAGGGGTATAGTATTTTTGTTGTAAGTGTTGATGGTAAAGTGGGTGGTTTGGGTATTTTGTATGGGGAGAATCTCGATGTAAATGTGGTGTATGCTAAAAAGCATTGTATTTTGGCTAATATAATCAATAGAAACTATTCCTGGTATCTTGCTTGTGTGTATGGTACTCTAAAGTTGAAGGACAGGAAAAAATTTTGGTGTAAAATAGAGAGATTGTTATTTAGTTATGATGAGAGGTTGGTATGTATAGGTAATTTTAATGTTATACTATCGATGGAAGATAAATGTGGAGGGTCGTTAACTCCATCTAGACAATTTCAGTTCTTAAGATCATTCACAAATGCATTAGGACTCATTGATCTGGGGTTTTTAGGTCAGGCGCATACGTGGTCAAATAGAAGAAGGCCTTAGTTCTTGATCAAGGAGAGATTAGACAGGGTCTTTACAACTTTGGATTGGCTCATTAACTTTCCATTAGCAAGTCTGCTTAATCTCCCTGCAATCAATAGTGACCTTTTTCTGGTATTGTTAAGATTGAAGAAGAAACAATAGAAAAAAAATAAAGTTATGGAGGTTGGGTGTAGAATGGAGTTTCAAGCAGGACTATATGGGTATTGTCGAAAAAGGTTGGAAAGATACAAAGTGTGAAATGCAAGTTTGGAGGAAATCTGAAAATTTAGCTAAAGAACTGAAGAAGTGGAATGCAAAGGCAGATGTTAACTAGAGAGAAAGGAAGAAAGAAATTGAAACTCAATTGACTAAGATCCAAAATGGTGACTATAATGATGCAGATAGAGGGAAAGAAAAAGAGTTAAACTAACAATATAATGAGGTCCTATTGTAAGAGGAAGTGTATTGGTTTCAGAGATCTCGGGAGAATGGGATACTAAGTGGTGATAGGAACACCATATGTTATCATATATATATACACAGAATAGAATGAGAAGGAACTCCATCGATTGGATTGCCTTGTCTAGTGGTGAAGGAACAGGTGATCCGCATAACATTCAAGAGGTATTTTTTAAATTTACTAAATTATATGCCTCCCAAGTGAATGGATGTATGCCTAAAAATCTATTTATAGTACAAGATAAGCATACTGGAGTAGAAGAAAGGTGATGCTTGCAAGTTCTAGATGCAGAGGAGATTGAAAATGTCCTATACTCGATGCACCCATTTAAGAGTCCTAGTCCAGATGGCCTTCCATCCTATTTTTTTCAAAATAGCTGGTCAATTGTAAAGTCTAAAGTAGTTAATTTTATGCAACAGTGTTTTGTGGAAGAGAAGATGCTAGCACCTATGAGGCACACATTTATAATGTTGGTTCCAAAATTTCAGTCACCTTTACAGCCAAAAGATTTCAGGCCAATTAGCTTAACGAATACTTTATACAAGCTAGTAGCCAAATTGGTGGTAAAGAGAATTAAACCTATTCTCAAGAGGATAGTTTCTACAAAATAAGCAGGGTTTCTTTCTGATAGATAGATAGATAGCGGACAACATTATGTTGGCAAAAGAAGCTATACATTCCCTGAAGAATTCCAAGAGCAAGCATGGATCTATGATTATTAAATTGGACATGGAGAAGGCATATGATAGGATTGAATGAGAGTTTATTCAGTACTACTTGTTACAGATTCATATGCCACTTAAGTTGGTTAACTTGATAATGTCTTATGTTACAACTACTTCTTTTCAAATTTTGGTGAATGGAGAGGCTTCGAGAACCATCACTCCTTCAAGGGAGATTGATAACTCCACATTCAATTATGATAATCCCATCAACTAGGGTGAGTTTTGAGGATATATGCGTACTAATAACATGTTATGATAGGCATAGGAGCACTGCATGCATTCCAAGTTAATATTGCTTATGAATCAATGTTTAATGGCCATATGTACAAGTGTATATTGAAACAGGCCTCAAATGAGCAATCAGATTGCACAGATGGACTCAAATCAACGAATCGAGTCCAACGGATTCGAAATCACTCAAATCCGTCATCCGGAGCTCCCTCGATCGGCCCAAGAAGTTCTGACCGTTGATCATCAAATCAACAGCCCACAGGCGACCACGTGGCAGCATCCGATGCGCCCTCACCCGCAACGCACCACCTCTTCATCGCGCTCAGCAACTTTAAGTCGTCTGATCCGTCAATCAGACGGTTGAGAATTCACAACCTTCGCTCGCACGCACTCCTCACCCGCGCGGCCTCAGCTTCAGATCCTGACCGTTGGATTTCCATCCAAAGGTCGACACCTCGCGCCCGACCTCACATCCGCACAAACCAGCAGAGGCAGTGTTAAGACTTGTGCTGTTTGAGCCTTTTAAGACATCTAGACAGTGGGTTAGACTCCTGGACACCTTCCCAGACGTCTGGAAATAGAAAATTTTGAGTATAAGTTCGCGTCTGCTCGCAGGCTGCGCGCAGACAGTACTCTCATTTTCCTTCCCTTCTTCTCTCTCTCCCTGCCTCCAGCAAACCCTAAACCCCCAACTTTATAAACCCTTCCCCCTCTCTCATTCTCCCCACACCAGCCATCTTCCTCTCTTCTTCTCCACTCCAGCGAGAGAGCCAGCGCGAGCAAGAGCGTGAGAGCGGCGTCGAGGAGGAGCGGTGTAAGGAGAGGAGAGTGGGTTCGCGAGCTCGCGTGAGAGCTTGCCGGGAGTGCAGGGCCGGAGCGGCGCACACGCGAAGAGGAGGAGTGTGTCGGGGGAGTCCTCCCCGACGCTGCTGCAGCCGGAGCTGCAGGTAAGGAGGCGAGGCACGGCCACGCGCGGCGCGAGAGAACGGAAGCAGGTTCTGGTTCTGGGTTTTTCCCAGAATCAGACGTCTGGAGTGACCTCCGGACAATGGAGCGGACGTCTGGAGGAAGTTCCAGACGTCTAAGGTGAGAGTTTCGCGAAGGTACGTTCCCTTTGCAGATACGGCCATGCAGGCTACTTCGCAGGAACACTTTGCATGCCCTTTTTGAGAAGATTTGGTGAATTTTATGCAGGATTTGCTTTGGGAAGGTGCGGGGCACGCCTGGCCATGCATTTCAGACGTCTAGGGAGCTTACCAGACGACTGGAAGCACTTCCAGACGTCCGGAGAGGTGGTTGGACGTCTGGAGCTGGGTCCAGACGGTCCAAAAGAGTTCCTGGACGTCTGAGGACGATGCAGAGACTTAGGTATGTTACTGAACACTTTTAAGACGTCTGGAAGTTATTCCAGACGTCTGATTTGAGTCAGAAAACCTATTTTTGACCCGATTAGGGTCCGTTGAGGTCCATTTTACACAAATAAGATACCGATGTTTTCCTTGTGAGTTCCTCTACTTGTTAGAAGGCTTTCTTTACTGTTCTAAATGTTCCCTTGTGATTGATCCTTGTGATAGGATTTCGTTCCATTGCGGGTTCGGGGCTTGCTGAGGCACGTGAGCCTGCCATTCAAGCCCCCACTACTCCTGGGTTTACTGGTAGAGTGGCTTCCCCTAATTTAATTACAAACCTGAATGCATGTGTAGAATGAATGATTAGAATCTAGGATATGGCATGAATCCTAGGACGAAAAATACTAAAAATGTCTATATTAGATGATTGTATTGCAGTCTTGAATGAGTAGATAGAAATGATAACAACTACCTGTAAATGAATAACAGCTGCAATACAATCATTCTATTGTACTCTTTTATAGTAGTAAGAAGGTGCTGGGCCCAGTAGAGCCCTGTAGCTGTAGCTTCTTCTGTTGTACTCTTTTATAGTAGTGAGTTAGACTCTTGTACCTTTATGTTCTGTACTTTATGTTCCGGTACCTTGTTACTTTCTACTGTTGTGGTGGTGATATGCACTGTAGCAGTTTTTACTTCTTTACTACTGTACCTTTTTACTTTAGTTGCTTAGCATAGTAAATGTGGTTTACTTTCCTACTTTTTGGTTACTTTCTCGTTGGACGACTGGGTCTTGGGATTAGTCGAGTTGAGCCGGTCTCGGGTCCTGTAAGGATTCGGGAACCGGGTCATAACAGGCAACATAGCGGTCCGCGCCTCATCCGCTAGCAAAGAGTGCCTGTTCGAGCCGCGGCGGGGCTCCAATTGGCAACAGAATCACACCCAGACAAAATTGAGCCACTGATGCAAGCTCTGACGGCAGGGATCGCACCACGCGGCGCAGCGGATGCACGACAATGATCACACGTGCGATAACGCACGAGGTGCGTGCTTCACAAGTGTGATCTAAACCTGCGTCGCGGGCGAAATCTCAACCGTCAGATCTTCGATCAGACGAGTCACACCGCAAGCACACGGATCGCGGGCGAGGCTTGAGAAGAAGCGCGCGTGCCTTCGTCAGACCTGCAGCCAAAGGACTTTAGTGACATTTTTGGAAGGGGTTTAGCAACATCCAAGATGTCGCTAAACCCCCTTACCTCAATTAGAATCCCTTTTCTCCTATTTAAACCCCTTCAACCACCCCATTCAAGGTCATTGAATACACACACCTTCCACCCTACTCCTAGCTCCTTCCTAGCTTCACCAAGCTTTCCACCGACGGAGCCCTCCTCCACCGCCATGGCCGCCTTGCCTCCTCTTCTCTCTCTCTTTACCCTAGTTTGATATTGCTTTTGCTTAAGCTTTTAGCTATTGTTGTATTTGCGAACAAACTCAAGTTGCATGCTAAATGTTAATGTTGATGTTGTTTCTTATATAGCTTCCATCTTGTTCGAATGAATGTCGTGATTTCAAGACAAACTCTAACCCTACTCTCTCTCTCTCTCTCGTTTTCTCGCAAGCAAACCAAACTTCCTATGACAATTAAAAGTAACAAAATAATCCGATTTCGCACCTCCTCGTGTTCGACACTTGGACTCACCAAATCCAATCTTTAATTAAAATTGACGTTGTAAACGCATGCTATAACAACATAATTAAACTAACGCGTCCCGCACCCGTCAGTTTTTGGCACCATTGCCGGGGAGGCAACGGATTTCTTTTGTTATTTTCATCCCGCATTCATATTCACATTGTTTAACTCATTTTTCTCCCTCTACTTGATTGATTGCAGGAACTCGACGCGTGGGCGATGAAGGAGAATGATTCACGATGATAGAGATGGAGTAAAGTATGGCGAAGACCAGTTGTATCACTCCACCCTTTGGTTGTTTACGTGCTTAAAAAAAATTAAAAATAAAAACACAAAAAAATATATAAATAAAAAAATTGGCATGGCGAATGACTACTTAATCCACATTCCAAACTTATCACCCAATAAAAAAAATATATACCCTAACATTCTTAAGGAGATAATCCTTTTGAGTGTTCTTCTTCTTTCTTTTAAGTGGTGTTTACGAAGCCACCCTGATTTGACTTGGGCCGCACCACTCACCATAACTAAAATCAACTCACTTGATAGAATTGCATGAACACTAAGGTGAACTCATTAGCGTTGTTTACTAGGGCCCAATCACTTTAAAGGAAATCAACTTTCGCCCGTTGTGTGCAAAATTTTGTGTGCCTACTTGAACCTTGTCTGAAAACACTAAGGCACTTCAACTCTAAAAGGCACTAAAGTAAAGACAAACATTGAAAGACATCACATCTTAAAATCCTTGCTTGAGAACCATGTCTTATTAAGTGCACACACACTCAAATCAATTAACTAAGAGGCATAACCCCAATTAACGCCACATCACATATCTTGAGCACAAGCACTAGCCAAGCCCCTCATTAAAATGGAGTAGATGTGCCCTAGGCAGGACCGATTTAAGTCTTGGAGGTGTGATTTAGTTTGCTGGGCACTTGGCCTTCATTCCATTTGTAGAATCTAGTGTCTAAGCTACAGGGAAGTGTCAAACGACCGCAGTTGTGGGGTCTACGAAACCAGCGGCGAAAGCCAAAGGAAGAACCTTCCCTTCAACCCCCTCGTAATCAACTTGGCCAGATTAACATTAGGAAGGGTGGTTAAGTGCTTACAGGCTTGATCATTACCTTTGAGGCTTCTAGGTCACCTAAGGTATACACTGTAAGGACTAGACTTATCTGTTTGTTTGTGCACACACTTCTCGCATCTGTTTCTCTTCGCATCCCTCCCCACTCTTCTCTAGTGTATGCACAGGAGACGATCACTACCTCTCGAGCCGTTTGTTTTAGATAGAGAAATCAGGAGGAGACTTGATTTTACACGAGAAATGGCTAAACCAAGAATTGATGAGGTTGAGGACCAACCCCCACCCAATGTTATGGCCATCAATTAGGCCCAGATCTCTGCTAACCACCAACTACAACAACAATAAATTCAAACCATCATGTAAGCCATACACAGATTGCAAAACCCTTAAGGACAATCCCCACTGAACCCACCTAACCCACCACAACCTCCTGAGGGCCAACCTAGGCCTCTCCGTGATTTTTACAATCCATCTGCTATCTGGATTGAGCCACATCTTAGGGTCCCTGAAGGGGGAGATGATTTTGAATTGAAACCTAATGTCTTGAGCTTAATTTAGAGCCACTTTCATGGGAGCTCAAATGAAGACCTGTTACGACCCGATTCCCGAATTCCTATGAGACACGAGAATCGGACCGACTCGACTGATCCCAAAACCCAGTCATCCAACGAGAAAGTAACCAAAAGAGCAGTAAAATAAACCACATTCACCATGTATACTACTAGCAGTAAAGAAAAGAACTACTACAGTATACACCACCACAACAATAAAGAACTAAACATGTACATAAAGATGATGCTTACAATAAAAGAGTACAGGGGTAATGACGTGTGTTTGTGCGTGTGTGTTAAGAAGTGTCGTTATAGTCACACTTGCAACGTCGATTTTAAAATAAGTAAACGGAGGTAAGTCCGAGTGTCGGTCTCAGGGAGGCGTGGAAATCGAATTTTTGCTTATCACTTGTTGCCACGGAAAGTGCGGAGTTTTGCTTGCGAAAGATGCGATTTTGAAAAGCGAGAGATAGAGATAGAGAGAGAGAAAAGGTTTAGGGTTAGAAAGCTCTTTATTTTGATCATGCAACTTGAACAGAAATTAAAATGGCAATTGAACGGAAAATAACTTTATTAAACATGTACTTGTAGTTCATAACTTACAACATTAAATACATGCTTCAACAAAAGTAATAGAAAGCTTAAAAGAGAGAGAGTGTGTGGAGAGCGACGAGGCAGCCACGGCGGTGGAGGAGGCTCCGTCGGTGGCCCGTCGTCTCCGACGATTACAAGAGTGCCTAAAGCTAGCTAAGAGAGGGGTGGAGGAGTTGTAAGGGGGAGTGAATGCCTTGAATGGTGGTTGGAGGGAGTTTAAATAGAGTTAAGGGCTTCCTAAAAGAAGAAGGGGCTTTAGCGATATCCAGAGCGTCGCTAAAACCACTCCCAAAAACGTCGATGAAGCCCTCCAGCCGCTGGTCAGCCGCCCGCCTCGTTCCTTCTCCTCATGCGATCCATGGCTGTTGAACGAGAGCCGTCCGATTGAAGATCGAACAGCTGAGAATCCTCCTCGGCTGCGCTGGGATCGCTCCTCGAGCGCACGTGCACGCGTCTCCACCCGACATGCACGCGCGCGTGGACGCTCGTGAGCTGCGGTCGCGCCGCGTGGCAAGATCCCGGCCGCCCGCTGCTGATCGGCCGCCCGTCTTCAATTCCCACTCCGCGCGGCTCGAACTCGCGTCGCGTGGGTGCGGGCATGCACGCTAACCGTTGCACCACACCCGCGCTTTGTCGCGGCGACCGCGGGCGAGCGAGTCTCGACCGTTTGATCGAAGATCAACGGCCGAGATTTGATCTCGACTGGCTGAAGGCGCGGCGTGCGGTGGGGCGGGGCTGACGTGGCACAATCTGGGCCGTTGATCTCCAGATCAACGATCAGAACTTCTTGGGCCCATTGTAGGAGCTTTGGATGTCGGATTTGGCCGATCTCGAGTCCGTTGGATTCCGTTCGTCGTTCTGAATCCATCCGTGCGGTCCGATTGCTCATCTAAGACTTGCTTTGACAAATGCTTACACAAATGGCCATTAATGCAGTTTATAAGCAATCTTGGTACATGATACATGCAATGCTCCTATTCTACTTATGTTGTGCCTTTTATTCTAAAGATGGGCCATATTCAACATAATTATCACCCCCTTGTGTAGTGTTATCATACCCCCATGCTTACTCCTTGCTAGTCCCTAGCAAGGTTTATTCTAGTCTTTATTTCCTTGCAGAATTCAAGAAGTAATTGCTTAGGCACTTCGTTACTTGTCAATAAGAGGAAATATACGAAGATCTTAATCTATAAAGACTAAGCAGCGCCCGGGTGTCTGTCAAAATACGAATCGCCCAAATCCTTGCTTTAATGTATATATAACTATACATATGTATACGTATATATATATATTTTTTTTTTTAGAATTTTTTTTGGAATTCAGTGTGGGTTGGTAACTTTTTACGGCTACCCAACCCACCCAAAACTCGGTCAAAACCCTAAGTGCTAACCATCTTGGTGTGAATGTTGTGATAGACTCACTTAACGGTAATTGAGACAGACTTCGAGTTTCTACTCCTCTAGGTGACCGGAAAAGGAAACAAATTTTCCTGAAGGTGTATTTGTTCGATTGGTAGCTTTCTCCATACGTTTGTTTTAATTGGGGTCAACACAAGGATTTTTCCAGTGTATATCTCCCCGGCTTGTACTACTTCCCCGCTTCTTCCTTAGGTGTTTTGGTCTTTTTTGTGCAATTATTGAGCTGGGCTCTGGACAACCGACCAATGGGCTGTTACCCACGATCACTTGCCAGTCATACTTGTGCGGTGAAGTGTGGTTTATTTTGTTTTCTTCTTCTTCCTTTTTTTTCCGTAGGTGGCTTCCCTGATCTCAAATGTACCTAGAGGCAACGAAAAAGAACTAGCCTGTGGCTGGGTTCTGGACAACCTGCCAATGGGCTGTTACCCACAACAACTTGCCAGCCATACCACCCTAGAGAGTTCATTAGCTACCCAATTTCTGTCAAAATCTTCGAAAAGTGAGTCTATGCAAAAATGTGTGCAAATGCTTAGACTCAAAGTTTTCTTGAGTTAGAGGGTGAGTTAATAAGTCGTATACTTATTACCTTATTTAGTAGGTGGATTAGAATGGCTTAAGGTTGCAAGGATTCGCCGCTAAATCCATATTTTAACGGACACCAGGGTTGATTAAGCCTGAAGGCCTGAAAAGTCTAAGTGTTTAAGTTCTTTTTGTATTATTTTCCACTATTGACAAGTTTCTAATGTCTAAGTTTTCTTCCTAAATTCAATTTTTTTTTAATTAATTTATTCATTCGGACTGATTAATTGAGCTCAGGATTATGCAATTTATCACCCCCCCATGCTTAAGTTGGACAATGTCCTCATTGGCAGATTCATGGATGCAGAAGGGTTCAAAAAGATAGTACCTGAGTGACGTAAACTACCAGATCAGTCTGAATCCTCTAGGTTGCCTCCCAGGAAGCGTTGAGTTTAACGCCTCCAGCTGGGCGGTGCTCGGTGTCAGCCCTCAACGAGGGTGACACTTTCCTTAGGGGGTACCTGGTCCAGGAAATGCTTCAATCTTTGACCATTAACTGTAAAAGTGTGCCCAGTGTTAAGATCAGCGATTTCAACCGCCCCATTAGAATAGGGCTTAACCACCCGAAATGGTCCTGTCCATTTGGACCTGAGTTTCGCTGGGAAGAGTTTCAGGTGTGCATCAAACAGCCAAACTTGCTGGTTAGGCTCAAAGGTTTTTCTATGAATGAGTTGGTCGTGGACGGCTTTCATTTTCTCCTTATACAGTCGACTATTGTCAAAGGCGTCCCGACGAATTTCTTCGAGCTCAGATAATTGAAGCGTCCTCTGCGCATCGGCTAACTGGGGATCCATGTTAGATTGCTTGACAGCCCAGTAAGCCCAGTGTTCCAATTCGACAGGAAGATGGCAGGCCTTGCCGAAGACCAGGCGATAAGGCGACATGCCTATCGGGGTCTTGAAAGCTGTCCTGTATGCCCATAGGGCATCATCAAGTCGTGTGGACCAGTCTTTCCTATCAGGTCTCACAGTCTTCTGTAAAATGTTCTTGATTTATCTATTTGAGACCTCAGTCTGCCCATTTGTTTGTAGATGATACGGGGTGGCAATGCGGTGGTTTACCCCGTATTTTCTAAGTATGGCACGGAATTGGGAATGGATAAAATGGCTTCCACCATCACTGATCATGGCCTTGGGCATTCCAAACCGGGAAAAGATGTTCTTCTTCACAAAGTCCATGATAGTCTTGTGATCGCATCGTCGGGTGGCGACGGCTTCAATCCATTTGGAAACATAGTCTACCGAGACCATGATGTACTCGAAGCCGTTGGATGATGGAAAGGGGCCCATAAAATCGATACCCCAAACGTCGAAGATTTCGACAATCAAAATGGGCTGAAGGGGCATCATATCTTTCTTGGTCATGGTCCCTAGTGCTTAGCAGCGTGAGCAAGTCTTGGCAAAGATGTGTGCATCCTTAAATAGGGACGGCCAGTAAAATCCAGACTGCAAAACTTTTGCAGCTGTTTTCTTTCCAGAGAAGTGGCCGCCACATGCTTGGTCATGACAAAAGGAAAGCACACTTTGAACTTCATCTTCGGGGATACACCTCCTGATGATCTGATCAGCACAGAGGCGAAACAACATGGGATCATCCCAGAAATAGTGCTTGGCCTCAGCCAAGAACCTGTCCCATTGCTGTCTGGACCAGCTGTGCGGGGTTTGTCCTACAACCAGGTAATTGACGTAGTCAGCATACCATGTCATTTTCTTGTCTTGCACAGCTAGGTTGTGTTCATCAGGGAAGGTATCAGATAGAGGTAGGGAGGGTCCAATGTGGTCTGGATGAAGTCTCGACATATGGTTAGCCACCACATTTTTCGATTCGGCCTTGTCTCGGATTTCCAGGTCAAATTCCTGCAAAAGTAGGATCCATCTGATGAGCCTGGGTTTTGCATCCTTTTTGGCCAACGGGTGCCGGATGGCTGAATGGTCAGTGTAAATAGTCACGTGGGATCCCAGCAAGTATGATTGAAATTTTTCAAGTCCAAAGACTACAGCGAGCAACTCTTTCTCTATGACCGTATAATTACGTTGGGCTTCGTCCAACGTTTTGCTCGCATAGTAGATCACCACGGGCTTCTTGTCTTGCCTTTGTCCCAGAACAGCGCCTATGGCAAAATCTGATGCATCACACATAATCTCAAAGTCCTGGGACCAGTCTGGGGGTTGAAGTACAGGTGCGGTGGAGACTAAGTCCCGGAGGGTGTGATAAGCTTGGATGTAATCATGAGACATGTGGAATATGGCATCGTTGGCTAGAAGGTCGGTCAAGGGTTTGGAAATTTTAGAAAAGTCTTTAATGAACCTTCGGTAGAGGCCAACATGTCCTAGGAAGGAGCGAATCTGCCGGACCGAACTAGGTGGAGGAAGTTTGGAAATTAAATCAACCTTAGCTCGATCTACCTCGATGCCCCTATGCGAAACAATGTGACCGAGGACAATTCCTTCTTGAACCATAAAATGGCTCTTTTCCCAACTTAACACCAAGTTAACCTCGATACATCGTTTCAGGATTTTCTCCAAGTTGCTCAAACAATGGTCGAATGAATTCCCGAACACAGAGAAATCATCCATAAAGACCTCTAAGTATTCACCCACCATTTCTGAAAAAATGACTAGCATGCAACGCTGGAAGGTCGCAGGTGCGTTGCATAACCCGAACGGCATTCGACGGAATGCAAATGTGCCATACGAGCAAGTGAATGTGGTCTTTTACTGATCTTCTGGAGCAATTACGACTTGGTTATACGTTGAATATCCATCCAAGAAGCAAAATACTTCTGCCCTGCCAATCTTTCAAGGATTTGGTCAATGAATGGAAAGGGGAAGTGGTCCTTCTTAGTGGCTTCATTAAGCTTCCTATAATCAATACACACCCGCCATGTGGTGGTGGAGCAGGTGGGGATGGATTCGCCATGATCATTGGTGACAACGGTGAGCCCAACCTTCTTTAGAACCACTTGAGTGGGGCTCACCGAGGGGCTATCGGAGATAGGGTAGATGATGTCGGCGTCAAGCCACTTGATAATTTCTTTTTTAACGACCTCCCACATGTTTGGGTTTAAACGTCTCTGCATCTGGCGGGAAGGTCGGGCCCCGTCTTCCAGGTAAATCTTGTGGGTACAATAGGTGGGGCTAATTCCTCTTAAATCCGAAATGGTCCAACCAATGGCAGCCCGATGTTCTGAAAGGGTCGCAGTCAACCTGAGTTCATGATCCTTGGTTAGATGAGAATTAATAATCACGGGGAAGGTCTGGTCAGGTCCCAAGAAGACGTACTTGAGATTCTCGGGCAATGGTTTAAGTTCAGGTGCGGGTGGGACCACAGTCGATGGGAAGGGAAAGGGCAGGAGTTGATCAACATCGATCTCTTCAAATGGTGTCATGTGATGGTACTCAGCCTTACAAAGGTCCATGGGCAATGATGGTGACGGGTCAGAACAGTTACTACAGGTTGGTGATCTGAGACAGAACTGAGGGTGAGGCATTCCTCGATTAAAGTTTCTACGGGATCATGTTCCTCAATGTAATCGCAATCAAAAGACTTTGTCGCCCGGAAGATATCCAATTGCATTTTTTTGTCCCCGAAGGCGATTTCCATACATCCCGTGTCGCAGTCGATGTTTGCTTTAGTCGTAGCTAAGAAAGGTCTGCCTAAGATTATGGGTGCATTCTGTAATTTTTCAGGGACTTCCATGTCGAGCACCAAAAAGTCGACCGGAAAATAGAAGTCCTTGACCCATACAATCACGTCCTCGACAACCCCCTTCGGGGTTTTCACTGATCTATCAGCCAGCTGGATGGTGACAAGGGTTGGTGTCAGCTCCCCAAAACCAAATTGGTGGTACAGGGTGGTTGGAATCAGATTGATAGAAGCACCTAGGTCCAGGAGCGCTCTATCAAACGTCATGTCCCCGATATTGCAGGAAATCATGGGCGCTCCTGGGCCAGTTCGCTTGAGTGGAAGGTTGCTTGATATTACGGAACTTGCTTGCTCAGAGAGTACAACCTTCCTAGGTGCTTGAGGTCTAGGCTTACGCTTGGGTGTACAGGCATCCTTTAAAAACTTGGCGTAAGCAGGGATGTGTTTGACGACTTCTAGGAGCGGAATATTAATCTGTACTTGCTTAAAAATTTCCAACAGCTCCTCAGTTTCCACAGTATTCTTCTTTTTCTTGATTGTTTCCAAGGCCTCAGGGTAGGGTGTCTAAATGTGAATTGGTTCCATGTCTGGGTCCTTGGTTGGTGTATCTTCTGAGTCGGATATTTCAACAGGTAAAGTCTCGGGGAGAGTCGGCCATTTGGGATCCTGGGTTTTGGTGCCGCTTCTCAAGGTCCACCGCATTCGCAGAGGCATTGGGGCCATGGGTTGATCCTTGAGAAGACGAGGACAAAGAAGCGCCAAACCCAGGAGGTGTTTGCGGGGCTGGCTGGACCATGTGAGCCTGCCCAGGGTTGCTTTGGAACCCTTGTGAATTGGGGCTTCTGTTAATTATGTTTCATGGGTTCGGTTGTGGCTGGGAAGGTAGGGATCCTTATTGTTTACAGTCCAAGAGTTGGCTTAACTGTCCCTTTACCAAGGCCATTTCCTCCTGATGTTTCTGGTTCATATCAACCATCATCTTTATTAGGGTATCCATTTGGTTTTGTGGGGGAGGGGCCACCCTATTCTGGTTATATTGGGGTCTAACTGGTGGTCCTTGCTGATAGGGGGCAAGTGTGGCTGCTGGTTTGGCCTGGGCTGGTTTTGGAATTGCGGTGGCTTCTGGTTTGTCCAACCAAAGTTAGGGTGGTTACGCCAGCCGGTGTTGTAAGTGTTGGAGAAAGGGTCAGGTTTCGCATATCCTTGGACGGCTTGCACATCTTCTAGGATAGCGGATGTTGATGAAGAGGGAAGGGAGTAATCAAGGGTCGAGGGAGCAAAGGTCCCTCCCTGGAACGTGGTCAGGGGTTGTTCCAGGTTCAGTTGGGTGAAGAGCTGGACCAGGTCAACATTATGTGCTCCCTTTGCTAGGGAGAAAGTCTGCAAGGGGTTCCTGGTCTGATTCAGTAGCTCATCAATCTTTTTGTCCACCAATTCCACTCGATCCAACTTTTTGGCAATGATGTCCATGTCAACCATTCCAGAATTTACTTGCAGCTCATAAATCCCGCCACGAGGTTGACTGGACATGTTAAACTGGTTCATGGAGGCATTGTTAAGCGAATTCTCGCTCATAGACTCAAAGAGCTCAAACGCACTCTCCTCGTCTTTGTTTAGGAAGTTTCCCCCCCATGAGGCATCGATAAAGTTCCATAGGTTGCTATACAGACCGTGGTAGAAGATCTGGGCCAATTGCCACCTTGGAACTTCGTGGTGTGGGCATTTCCTTAAAAGTTCATTAAATTTTTCCTACGCCTCATGAAATTGTTCCCCACCCTGGAGTGTGAAGGTAGTGATAGCTCTTCTGAGGGCATTGGTCTTTCCTATGGGGAAGAATTTCTTTAAAAATGCATGCCTCAGTTCTTCCCAGGTGGTGATGGGTCTACCTAGGGTTCTAAGCCAACGAGAAGCCATGTCTCTTAATGAGAAAGGGAACATCTTGATTAGAACAATGTCAAGGCTAATGTTCCTAGGTTTCATCGTTCGTGTTATGCGGTCGAGATCCTCTAGGTGCTGAAAGGGATCCTCATTTGGGCTTCCATGAAAGTGGCTCTAGATCAGACTTAAGACATTTAGTTTTAACTCGAAATCATCTCCCCCCTCGGGGATCCTAAGGTGTGGCTCGACTCTAATAGCAGAAGGGTTATAGAAATCACGGAGGGGTCTTGGCTGGTCCTGAAATGGCGGTAAATCAAGTGGTGGTTGCCCTGGTATGTCTTGGAACGGTGGTGGTGGTTGTTCTTGTGGGTTCTGTAACCGTTGTATGGCTTGCATGATGGTATGGATTTGTTGTTGCTGAAGCCGATGGTTAGCATTGATTTGAGCTTGGATGATGGCCATAGCATCTGGTGGGGGTTGATCCTCAGCCTCATCTATCCTAGGTTCAGCCATGTTTCTAACAGAATTACATCGCCTAGATTCCTGCCCCAAAACACACAACTCGGGATGCAATGAGCATCTCCCGTGCATACACTAGAGAAGAACAGGAGGGGATGCGGAGGGCGACAGATGCGAGAAATGTGTTTCAATCAAGCACACAAGCCTAGTCCTTATGGTGTATTCCTTAGGAGACCTAGAAATCTCACAAAGGGTGATCAAGTCCGTAAGCACTGGCCTCCCCTTCCCAAGGCTAATCTGGCCAGGTTGATTATGAGGGGATTGCAGGGAAGGTTCTTCCTTTGGCTTGCACCTCCGGTTCCATAGACCCCACAACCGTGGTCGTTTGACACTGCCTCGCAGCCTAGTCACCAGATTCTACCAAGGGAATGAAAACCAAGTGCCTAGCAAACAAAACCTCTCCTTTTGATACTTAACTCAGTCCTGCCTAGGGCACGTCTACTCAGTTTTAAAGGGCTAGGATAGTGCTTGTGCTTAGGGTTATGTGATGAGGCTTTGATTGGGGTGGTGCCTCTTAATTTCCACTTTCAAGGTGTGTGCTTTTAGCAAAACATGGTTTTCAAGTAAGGATTTGTTAAGATGTGGTGTCTTTTAGTGTTTCATCCTTACTTTAGTTCTTTTTAGGGTTGCGCGTCTTAATGTTTTCAAACAAGTTTCAGTGGGCACGTCAAGTTCTGCACACAATTCAATGAAAGCAAATTTCCTTTTTATTTTGTAGAGGCTCTAAGACCCTAGTGTACTCATCCTAATGATCATGCAACTCCTATTAGATGAGTCATTTTTAGGGTTGAGTGGTGCGGCCCAGGTCAACTCATGGTGGCTTCACAAACACCACTCAGGAAAAAGAAAAGAACACTCCAAGAATTTATTCAGAATGTTAGAGTGTACATTTTTTTGTGGAGTGATGTGCTAAAGATGTAGGTCAAGCAATCATACACTACGCCAATTTTTTTCAATTTTTACAAATTTTTTTTTTAGTTTTTTCATGCAAGCAAACAATGAAAGAGAGATTACTCACTATCGGTCCTCGTGGCACCTACTCCCTTGCTACCGTCATGGGATGCGTCGCTTTGCCGTCCATGCGTCGAATTCCTGCAACCGTCAAGTAAAAAGGAAAATAGGGCATTAGACGATGTGAGAATGAACGTGGAATGGAGGTGATAAAACAAATCCGTTGCCTCCCCGGCAACGGCGCCAAAAACTGACGTGTGTTTGTGCGTGTGTTAAGGAGTGTCGTTATAGTCACACTTGCAACGTCGGTTTTAAAATAAGTAAACGGAGGTGAGTCCGAGTGTCGGTCTCAGGGAGGCATGGAAATCGAATTTTTGCTTATCACTTGTTGTCACGGAAAGTGCGGAGTTTTGCTTGCGAAAGATGCGATTTTGAAAAGCGAGAGAGAGAGATAGAGAGAGAGAAGGTTTAGGGTTAGAAAGCTCTTTGTTTTGATCATGCAACTTGAACAGAAATTAAAATGGCAATTGAACGGAAAATAACTTCATTAAACATGTACTTGTAGTTCATAACTTACAACATTAAATACATGCTTTAACAAAAGTAATAGAAAGCTTAAAAGAGAGAGAGAGTGTGTGTGTGTGGAGAGCGACGAGGCAGCCACGACGGTGGAGGAGGCTCCATCGGTGGCTCGTCGTCTCCGGCCATTACAAGAGTGCCTAAAGCTAGCTAAGAGAGGGGTGGAGTAGTTGCAAGGGGGAGTGAATGCCTTGAATGGTGGTTGGAGGGGTTTTAAATAGAGTTAAGGGCTTCCTAAAAGAAGAAGGGGCTTTGGCGACATCCAGAGCGTCACTAAAACCACTCCCAAAAACGTCCGTGAAGCCCTCTAGTCGCTGGTCAGCTGCTGACATGCCGTAGTGCGTGTGTGTTAAGAGGTGTCGTTATAGTTGCACTTGATACGTCGGTTTTAAAAGAAGTAAACGGAGGTGAGTCCGAGTGTCGGTCTCAGGGAGGCGTCGAAATCGGATTTTGTTTCTCACTTGTTGTCACGAAAAAGGCGAAGTTTTGCTTGCGAAAGAGACGATTTTGAAAAGCGAGAGTAAGAGAGAGAGTTTAGGGTTAGAAAGCTCTTAGTTTTGATCATGCACTTTAAACAAAATTAAAATGACGACTGAACGGAAAATAATTTCATTAAACATGCATTCATAGTTCATGGTTTACAACATTAAACACATGCTTCAACAAAAGTAAATGAAAGCTTAAAAGAGAGAGAGAGAGGTAGAGAGAGAGTGGAGAGCGACGAGGCAGCCACGGCGGTGGAGGAGGCTCTGTCGGCGGCTCGTCGTCTCCGGCGATTACAAGAGTGCCTAAAGCTAGCTAGGAGAGGAGTGGAGTAGTTGTAAGTGGGAGAGTATCCATTGAATGGTGGTAGAAGGGGGTTTAAATAGAGTTAAGGGCTTCCTAAAAGAAGAATGGGCTTTAGCGACATCCAGAGCATCGCTAAAACCGCTTCTATAAACGTCGGTGAAGCCCTCTTGCCGCCGGTCAGCCGCCCGCCCCGGTCTTCTTCTTCGCGCGATCCTTGGCCGCTGAACGATAGCCGTCCGATCGAAGATCGGATGGCTGAGAGCCTTCTGCGCCCGCGCTCAGATCGCGCCTCGAATGCGCGTGTGCGCGCGCGTTTCCGCCCGGCGTGCGCGCCCGCATGGGCACTCGGGAGCTGTCGTCGTGCCGCGTGGCGAGATCCTGGCCGCTCGCTGCTGATCAGGCGGCCTAATTTGTCCGCGCTCGTCGCTCTCCTTCAATTTCTGCTCCGCGCAGCTCGAACACGCGTCGCTGCGATGCGGGCGTGCGCGCTAACCGTTGTGCCACAACCGCGCTTTGTCGCGACAACCGCGAGCGAGCACGCGGATCTCGGCCATTCGATCGAAGATCAACGGCCGAGATTCGTCTTTGGCTAGCTTGAGGGTGTGCGAGCGGTGGAGGCGGGGCGACGTGGCGCTCTCTGGGCCGTTGATCTCCAGATCAACGGTCAGAATTTCTTGGGCCCATTGTGGGAGCTCCGGATGTCGGATTTGGCCGATCTTGAGTCCGTTGGACTCCGTTAGTCGTTCTGAATCCATCCGTGCGGTCCGATTGCTCATCTGAGGCCTGCTTTGACAAATGCTTTACACAAATGGCCATTAATACAGTTTATAAGCAATCTTGGTACTTGATGCATGTAATGCTCCTATTCTACTTATGTTGTGCTTTTTATTCTAAAGATGGGCCATATTCAACCTAATTATTACCCCCTTGTGTGGTGTTATCATACCCCCATGCTTACTTCTTGCTAGTCCCTAGCAAGGTTTATTCTAGCCTTTATTTCCTTGGAGAATTCAAGAAGTAATTGCTTAGGCACTTCGTTACTTGTCAATAAGAGGAAATATACAAAGATCTTAATTTACAAAGACTAAGCAGCGCTCGAGTGTCTTCCAAAATACGAATCGCCCGAATCCTTGCTTTAATGTATATATAACTATACATATGTATATATATTTTTTAGAATTTTTTCGGAATTCAGTGTGGGTTGGTAACTTTTTACAGCTACCCAACCCACCCAAAACTCAGTTAAAACCCTGAGTGCTAAGCATCTTGGTGTGAATGTTGTGATAGACTCACTTAACGGTAATTGAAACAGACTTCGAGTTTCTACGCCTCTAGGTGACCGAAAAAGAAAATAAATTTTTGCCTGAAGGTGTATTTGTTCGATTGGTAGCTTTCTCCCTACATTCGTTTTATTTGGGGTCAACACAAGGATTTTCCAGTGTATATCTCCCCGGCTTGTACTACTTCCCCGCTTCTTCCTTAGGTGTTTTGGTCTTTTTTTTGTGCAATTATTAAGCTGGGTTCTGGACAACTGACCAATGGGCTGTTACCCACGATCACTTGCCAGCCATACTTGTGCGGTGAAGTGTGGTTTATTTTCTTTTCTTATTCTTCCCTTTTCTTTGTTTTTTTTTTTTCGTAGGTGGCTTCCCTGATCTCAAATGTACCTAGAGGCAGCGAAAAAGAAATGGCTTGTGGCTGGGTTCTGGATAACCTGCCAATGGGTTGTTACCCACAACAACTTGCCAGCCATACCACCCTAGAGAGTTCATTAGCTACCCAATTTCTGTCAAAATCTCCGAGAAGTGAGTCTGTGCAAAAATGTGTGCAGATGCTTAGACTCAAAGTTTTCCTGAGTTAGAGGGTGAGTTGATAAGTCGTATATTTATTACCTTATTTAGTACGTGGATTAGAATAGCTTAAAGTTGCAAGGATTCGCCGCCAAATCCATATTTTAACGGACACCAGGGCTGATTAAGCCTGAAGGCCTGAAAAGTCTAAGTGTTTAAGTTCTTTTTGTATTATTTCCCACTATTGACAAGTTTCTAATGCCTAAGTTTTCTTCCTAAATTCTTTTTTTTTTCTTAATTATTTATTCAGACTGATTAATTGAACTCAGGATTATGCAATTTATCACCCCCCCATGCTTAAGTTGGACAATGTCCTCATTGGCAGATTCATGGATGCAGCAGGGTTTAAAAAGATAGTACCTGAGTGACGTAAACTACCAGATCAGTCTGAATCCGCTGGGTAGCCTCCCAGGAAGCGTCGAGTTTAATGCCCCCAGCTGGGCGGTGCACAAATAGGAATGGTTTGGGTCAAGGAGATATGTTCAAAATTAATCAGACCCAAAATCAGAAGTCCACATATGCGAATAAGGTTGTGGTGGAGTCTCGTTCCTAAGGGGCGGGAATTCTGTATCATGCATGCCCGTGTCAGAACCTCTCTTAGTTTGTGGGCATGCAAACAAGTTGTTGTGGATGAACGCACCCCAAATATGACACGCCAGACACTAAAGATGTAGGTTTTATATTCAGCTTGTGTCTCCATAAAATTGTAATCCATCGAAAGTGTATTAATTCCAATGCATTCGGGTTGCGGGATTCTTATTCTGGTAGGGTAGGTAACAAAGTCCAGAGTCTCATACTGAGCCCTACAACCAAGCATGAGGCCTCTCTCCAAAGACGAATCCATCTCTCCCGCAACTATGGTTTCATTGCTCATTTCCTCCAAGCCCTTGATCTCAAGAATATTTTCTTCAACCTCCTCTGTATCAGATTCACTGTTTGGGATTACATTAGAGGTAGGGTCAATTTCATCCTCTAGATCATATTCTTTCTCTCGGCCCTCCTCCAAATTTGTGATGGGGATTCTAACCGATTCATAATCAATTTCTTTGAAATTGTAACTCCATTCTCCATCTCCGACGTTGGCTGCTACTCCCACCGGATTACTTGTCTTGGGCCGATTAGATTCAGATTCCAAGGCCTCTCCCCTCAACTTGTCAGTTTCCCCCTGATGTTTGTTCTCAATGCTCCCCAAATTGTGTTCCAAGGAATCCTTACTGTCCTTATCCACTGAGCTGTCCAACTCCTGAGGGGTATCAATGGTGGACTGAACCAAATCAGGATGACTGGGTGTAGTCCAATTGATCATGGTAGGTCCTTGCTTTATGAATTCCATGAATGGCGTTGTGTGCAACAGCTTTCTTTGGCCTTCTTCCCCCAATTGTTGGAACAACTCCAACATGGCATGTTGCCCTTTAACCAATTCTTGATTCTGTCTGTGTAGTTCTAACTGGAGGTTATCAAGAATTGACATGGTGTCATTTGGTGTCCTTTGGATTTCCTCCTTGAAATCCAGGTTAAGAGAGTATGGTTGAGGTTGTGGATCAGAATCCATATTGGTGTTTAGGTTCATGGGTGGGTCCTCTATTCTATCATGTTAACCATTCTCTATTTGGTCCTACTCCAGAATAGTTGAGGTTCTAAGTCCTCCTCCCAGTCAGATTCTTCATCAGGGGACCAAATCAAAGGTTGATGATCCTGGGCTTGCCTAGATTTCTGATCATTTTCTGATTTCCATTTGTCTAGAACTCCTTCTAATCCAAAGGTCAAGTAGGCAAGGTTGTTGAATTCAGATGACCTTTCTTGGTTATTATCCTGAGATGGGGTAGGGTTCTTAGTGTTCTCCTAAAGTGTAGGTCCTATCACAGTAGAGCGGGTCGGACCTAAATGAGGAGGCATCGTGAGGACAATCGAGATATGGAGCCCCATGATTTGAATCGTACCCTTGGGTGGCTATGTTGGTTGTATTCCAATAAGAGGTTGGTGCGGTTTGGTCATAGTTGGGCCAAGAGGGATATGCAAGGTTGTACCCCCAACTTGGTGGTTGGTTAGCCCAAGTAGGCTGTGGGTATGGTCCACTTGGGTTAGCATACAAATCCTGTTGGGGGTAGTTTGGGTAAGATGGATAGGCATTGAAATCCACGGTTTGGAAGAAATGGAGGGATGTGGGAAGAACAGATGTGAGAGAGTTGTGTCCTCAACCAAGCAAACAAGCCTAGTCCTTATGGTGTATTCCTTAGAAGACCTAGAAATCTCACAAAGGTTGATTAAGTCCGTAAGCACTGGACTCCCCTTCCCGAGGTTAATCTGGCCAGGTTGATTACGAGGGGATTGCAGGGAAGGTTCTTCCTTTGGCTTGCGCCTCCAGTTCCATAGACCCCACAACCGCGGTCGTTTGACACTGCCCCGCAGCCTAGTCACCAGATTCTACCAAGGGAATGAAAGCTAAGTGCCTAGCGAATAAAACCTCACCTTTTGAGACTTAACTCAGTCCTGCCTAGGGCACGTCTACTCATTTTTAAAGGGCTAGGATAGTGCTTGTGCTTAGGGTGATGTGATGAGGCGTTGATTGGGGTGGTGCCTCTTAATTTTCCACTTTCAAAGTGTGTGCTTCTAGCAAAACATGGTTTTCAAGCAAGGATTTATTAGGATGTGGTGTCTTTTAGTGTTTCATCCTTACTTTAGTACTTTTTAGGGTTGACGTGTCTTAATTTTTTCAAACAAGTTTCAGTGGGCACGTCAAGTTCTGCACACAATTTGATAAAAGTATATTTCCTTTTTATTCTGTAGAGGCTCTAAAACCCTAGTGTACTCATCCTAATGATGATGCAGCTTCTATTAGATGAGTCAGTTTTAGGGTTGAGTGGTGCGGCCCAGGTCAACTCATGGTGGCTTCGCAAACACCACTCAAGAAAGAAAAGAACACTCCAAGAATTTATTCAGCATATTAGAGTGTACATTTTTTTTGTAGGGTGATGTGTTAAGAATGTGGGTCAAGCAATCATTCACCACGCCAATTTTTTTAGTTTTTTACAATTTTTTTTAGCTTTTTCACGCAAGCAAACAATGAGAGAGAGATTGCTCATTATCGGTCCTCGAGGCGCCTACTCCCTTGCTACCGTCGTGGAATGCGTCGCTTCGCCGTCCATGCGCCGAATTCCTGCAACCGTCAAGTAAAAAGGAAAATAGGGCATTAGACGATGTGAGAATGAATGTAGAATAGAGGTGATAAAACAAATCCGTTGCCTCCCCGGCAACGGCGCCAAAAACTGACGTGCCGTAGTGCGAATGTGTTAAGAGGTGTCGTTATAATTGCACTTGATACGTCAGTTTTAAAAGAAGTAAACGGAGGTGAGTCCAAGTGTCGGTCTCAGGGAGGCGTCAAAATCGAATTTTGTTTCTCACTTGTTGTCACGAAAAAGGCGGAGTTTTGCTTGCGAAAGAGACGGTTTTGAAAAGCGAGAGCGAGAGAGAGAGTTTAGGGTTAGAAAGCTCTTAGTTTTGATCATGCACTTTAAACAAAAATTAAAATGGCAACTGAACGGAAAATAATTTCATTAAACATTCATTCACAGTTCATTGTTTACAACATTAAATACATGCTTCAACAAAAGTAAATGAAAGCTTAAAAGAGAGAGAGAGAGAGGTAGAGAGAGTGTGGAGAGCGACGAGGCAGCCACGGCAGTGGAGGAGGCTCCGTCGGCGGCTCGTCGTCTCCGGCGATTACAAGAGTGCCTGAAGCTAGCTAGGAGAGGAGTGGAGTAGTTGCAAGTGGGAGAGTATCCATTGAATGGTGGTAGAAGGGGGTTTAAATAGAGTTAAGGGCTTCCTAAAAGAAGAATGGGCTTTAGCAACATCCAGAGCGTCGCTAAAACCGCTTCTATAAACGTCGGTGAAGCCCTCCTGCCGCCGGTCAGCCGCCCGCCCCGGTCTTCTTCTTCGCGCGATCCGTGGCCGCTGAACGAGAGCCGTCTGATCGAAGATCGGACGGTTGAGAGCCTTCTGCGCCCGCGCTCAGATCGCGCCTCGGGCGCGAGTGTGTGCGCGCATTTCCGCCCGGCATGCGCGTGCGCGTGGGCGCTCGGGAGCTGTCGTCACGCCGCGTGGCGAGATCCTGGCCGCCCGCTGCTGATCGGGCGGCCCAATTTGTTTGCGCTCGTCGCTCGCCTTCAATTTCTGCTCCGCGCGGCTCGAACGCACGCCGCTGCGATGCGGACGTGCGCGCTAACCGTTGCACCATGCCCGTGCTTTGTCACAGCGACCGCAGGCGAGCGCGCGGATCTCGGCCTTTCGATCGAAGATCAACAGCCGAGATTCGTCTTTGGCTGGCTTGAGGGTGTGCGAGCGGAGGGGGCAGGGTGACGTGGCGCTCTCTGGGCCGTTGATCTCCAGATCAACGGTCAGAATTTCTTGGGCCCATTGTGGGAGCTCCGAATGTCGGATTTGGCCGATCTTGAGTCCGTTGGACTCCGTTCGTCGTTCTGAATCCATCCGTGCGTCTGATTGCTCATCTGAGGCCTACTTTGACATATGCTTTACACAAATGGCCATTAATACAGTTTATAAGCAATCTTGGTACTTGATGCATGTAATGCTCCTATTCTACTTATGTTGTGCTTTTTATTCTAAAGATGGGCCATATTCAACCTAATTATTACCTCGTTGTGTGGTGTTATCAGCCGCCCGCCTCGTTCCTTCTCCTCGCGCGATCCATGGCTGTTGAACGAGAGTCGTCCGATAGAAGATCGGACGGCTAAGAATCCTCCTCGGCTGCGCTGGGATCGCGCCTCGGGCGTGCTTGTGCACACGCGTCTCCGCCCGACGTGCGTGCGAGCGTGGACGCACGTGAGCTGCGGTCTCGTCGCGTGGCAAGATCCCGGCCGCCCACTGCTGATCAGGCAGCCCAATTTCTCCGCACCCGTAGCCCATCTTCAATTCCCTCTCCGCGCAGCTCGAACCCACGTCGCGTGGGTGCAGGCGTGCGTGCTAACCGTTGTGCCACGCCCGCGCTTTGTCGCAGCGACCGCGAGCAGGCACGTGAGTCTCGGCCGTTCGATCGAAGATTGACGGCCGAGATTTGATCTCGACTGGCTGAAGGCGCAGCGTGCGATGGGGCGAGGCTGACGTGGCGCAATCTGGGCCGTTGATCTCCAAATCAACGGTCAGAACTTCTTGGGCCCATTGTAAGAGCTTCGGATGTCGGATTTTGCCGATCTTGAGTCCGTTGGACTCTGTTCGTCGTTCTGAATCCATCTGTGCAGTCCGATTACTCATCTAAGGCCTGCTTTGACAAATGCTTACACAAATGGCCATTAATGCAGTTTATAAGCAATCTTAGTACATGATGCATGCAATGCTCCTATTCTACTTATGTTGTGCCTTTTATTCTACTAACTACAACAGAAGGAAAGTACAGTGGGTACTACACAAGAAAAACTACTGGGCTCTACTAGGCCCAGCACCCTCTGCAGCCTCTGGCTCTGGCTGTTCAACACCTGGTCCTGAAAAGGTGACAAAGGTGACACGTCAGCGAAACGCTGAGTAGAGTGGTGAAAGATGAGTGGCAGGCAACTCGTGGTGCTTTGTATTTATTATAGTATAGTCGTTATAGTATAATCTACGGTTGTCGCCATCATTTTCAATTTTTACTCAGAAAAGGTTTCCCGAGGTCGAACTCAGGGAGTAAACTTATAATTCTAGAAGTACAATGTTTCTGTTACAAAAATAAGAGAGAGAGAGAGAGAGAGAGAGAGGTAGATTGGTCTCTTGGCTTTTTCTTCTTCTTTTCTTTCTCTCTTGCAGTCTTTCTTCTTCTTTTTCTTCTCTTCTCTTTGCTTTGATCGTCTTCAGCTCTTCTGTCTTCTTCCTTCTTTTCTTTCTTTCTTTCTCTTCTGTTCTTCTTCTTTTCTTTCTTTCTTCTTCTGCGGCACCTGTTCTTCTTTCCTTCTTCTTGTCTTTTTCTTCAGAGCATCGTCTGATTTCTCAATCAGACGACTTAAGTAGCATCTGCTACAGTGCTTCCTTGGTACTCCGTCTTCTGCTTCTTTCTTCTTCTTCTTTTTGCAGTCCTTCTTCTTTTGCTTTGCTTCAAGCAGCCAAGGCTTTGGCTGCTTCTTCCTTCTTTTTCTTCTCCTTCCTCTTCTGCGGTCTTCTTTCTCTCCTTCTTCTTCTGCCTGCACACTCACATAGCCTGGTCAGAGCAAAAACCTAACCATACCCTCCCCCGCGTCTCTCTCTCTCAGATTTTGCTCGTAGGATCGCTCTCCCAGAGCTGGGTATTCGGGTACGGGTTTGCGCCAATGTCCAGGCCCACCGGCGTGCAGTGGTGGGCGAGGAGTACAGGTCGGGTATACAGGTTGGGCCAGGTCCACGGGGGGTGGTCGCGGACGAGGCCGGGTGAAGCAGGTGAGAGGGACCTCACACCGTGTTCGGAGGCGAAGAGGCTATGTCACTTTTTTCATTTATTTGGCTGCAGGGCTTCCAGAACTACCGAGGTGGGACTAAATGTCCCACCCAAATTGGCGCCTGTATCTAAGGAAGCTGCAGGCAATTGCGGCCGTGTGCGAGGCTTTCCCCCCAGCTGCAGGCCTGGGAAGCTTCGCGGGGGCAAGCCGCGCGTCCTGGAGTGCAAGCCTGGGCGAGGGCGAACCTACAGCTGCAGGTGAAAGGCTTCACCTGCTCAGCAATGGCGGTGAAGAGGGCGTGACCTGAAATCAAGCATACGGCCTCTTGGCCTAGTCAGAAGGTGCAGGGAGCTTCGCCGAAGTGCGGCGAAGCTCGTGTGGGTGGTGGCGAGGCATGAGGCGACGTATGGTGGCAACCCTAGGTCGGACTGTGGTCGGAGGAATGGGTTTGTTCGGGGGGTCGTTAAGTGGCGTGTGGCAGGGAATGGAAAGGGGGAAGCGTTGAGTGGAGTGAGGGGAAGCTATTGAAGGGGTTGGCGAGGCGTGTGGGGCTGTGGAGCGATGGGGGCGTCTCGCTGGAGGGTAGCCAGAGACGAAGGGGGTGACGGTGGACAGGAGTGGTCGAGGGCTTAATTGAATGTAAAATAGTGAGGAAAAGAAAGAGGGGTGGTGGGGAGAAGTTCTGACCTAGTTGTAGGGACGAAGGGGGCCGGAGCAGGGCGGCAGTCGTATCAACTGTCGCCGGAGAAGAAGACGCTCAGAGGGAGAGGGCGGAGGCGAGGAGAGAGGCTCAAGTTTTTATACATGACTAAATAGGACCTAAGGATTCTAATGGTGAATTTTATTTCTAGATCAGACCTTGTTTGACCGGCCAATTTACGTAAAAATCCAAATTAAATCATTAATGGTGACTATGGTACGCGTGATAAATGCACAGGTAGCTACCCCGTACTGGCACGCAGTCAGTCGTTTCCGTTAACGGGTGCGCCCAAAGCACAGCACAGAACCAGTATAGAGTAAAGCCCTCTCAGTAACAGGGGTCCAACCCCTTCACAGTAACCAAACAGGGGTCTTGCCCCTCCACAGTCAGCGCACCCTCGCCTGACTACCCTGGTTTGCCCAGTGGGCCTAACAAGTCGGTGTAGGAGGGCAAGCAGAACCCTGGGGCCCGTGGGGTAGCTAGTGCTCTCCCTACACTAGTAGCTCTCCTCGGTACTGTGTACACGAGGGCCAAAAGTCGGTATAAAGTGGCCAGACCTAACCCTGGGACCCTGGGGCGGCTAGCTCCGCTCTGCACTAAACAGGGGGACAGTCGCTCTCCTTGGTACTCCGTACTCAAGGGCCAGCTCACTTCCCCAATTCTATTCCATTCACTTTCCAGGAGTTCTACTCTTAATTCCTCGTAGGGTTCGTGCTCTTTCAACTTAGCCAATTTAGGTTTCATCATTTCAGCTTTATATTTATATAGCCCATGTTCCCAACTGTAATTATTCATTCATAATCAGGTAGCTGTTAACCAATTACAGGTAGTTATCGTTTTCTTTCTACTTTTCCAAGACTGCAATGTATATGTATTCAAGCTAGTTTCCCAGTCCTAGGATTCATGCCATACCCTAGGATCTATCATTCAATCTAGTTTTCTAGTCCTAGGATTCATGCAATACCCTAGGATCTATCATTCAATCTAGTTTTTCAATCCTAGGGTTCATGCAATACCCTAAACTCTATTAATTATTTCACAAGTGCATAATTTTTGATAAATAATTGAAAGGGCCACTCTACCCACAAAATCGGGAGTACTAGGGGCGAAATAGGCAAGCCCGCACGCCTCCGTAACCCCTAGAGCCGCAACGGAACGAGATCCTAACACAAGGATCAAATACAAGGAGCTACTCAGAACAGTATACAATTACTGTAAACAGCTAGAGGAACTAAGTCTGAGAAGAACGAGACTTGAAACGCAGAAAACGGACTCCGAACGGACCCTAAACGAGTCAAAAATGACAAGTCTGCCCAAAATCAGACGTCTGAAACTTCTTCCAGATGTCTTAAATGATAGCTCAGGTCATACCTTGATCTGCGCGGTCCCTCAAACGTCCAAAAGCCTGCTAAATCATCTGGACTTAGTTTCCAGACGTCTGGAGACCCTCTCCGTCGTCTGGTGCTGTGCCCAGATGTCCAATCTGTGTGGGATGGCGTGCCCTTGTACCCTCCCGAACAAGTCCTGCACACATACGTAGCCGTCCTCAACACGAAACGATGCAGAAACCTTCGGCGGAATGGCTGCATGGCCGTACACGCGAAAGAAGAAGGGGGTAAAAATATCGTACCTTTCAGACGTCTGGACCTTCCTACAGACGTCCCCTTCATCGTCTGGACGTATGCCCAGAAGTCTGATTCTGGGAAATTTCCAAGAATTAGAACCTCCTCGCCCTCCGCCTGCAACGCACGGCCGTGCCGCGCCGCGCCCGCCTACTGCCTGAGCTGCAGCAACTCCTCCCCAGCACCACACGCTTGTTGCGCACCCGCCGGTCGACTCTGGCTGCTCCGGTGAGCTCGCACCCTCGCGGTCAAGCTCTCTCTCCCTCTCGCAGCAGCCTCTCTAGTGTCTGATGATGACACCGAAGCTTAGCCTTTTGTTTGTTCTTATTATAGTAATGTCGTTGTGGTATAGATAAAATAGCTATAGTTTGTCGTCATTGCCACTATTACAATTTTACTCAGAAATGTTTTTCTTCCAAGGTCGAACTTAGGGAGCTACTAGAATTCTACAAGTACAACGCTTCTTTATTACAAAAATAAGAGAGAGAAAGAGAGAGAGAGGGAGAAGTAGATTTTGTTTCTTAGCTTTTTCTTCTTCTCTTCATTCTCTCTTCTTTCTCTTCTCTTTTCCTTCTTCACAGTTCTTGATCTTCTTCAGTTCTTCTTCTTCTTTCTTTATCTTCTTCTCTTTTCTTCTTCTTTGCTTTGTCTATAGAGCTTCATCCGTCGTCTAATTTCTCAATCAGACGGCTTAAGTGGTGTCTGCTACAGTGCTTCCTTTGTGCTTCTCCTTCTTCTTCTTCTGCCGTATTCTTCTGCCTTGTTCCTTGGCCTTCTCCTTCTTTCTTCTTCCTTCGGCCAAGTGTGTTCTTCTTCCCTCGCACCCTGTCCCTGCACAAAAAGCAAAACCTACCCTGTCTTTCTACCCGCACGTCTCTCTCTCTCTGTAAACCACTCACAGGATGCTCTCCCAGAGCCGCGGGTAATCGGGTCGAGTTTCGTGCCCGTGACCAGGCGCACTGGTGTGTAGGTGATGCGCGAGGTGTGCTCAGATAGGGTCGGGTCGGATCCCGCCAGATCCGCGAGGTGAAACCGCGGACGAGGCGAGCGTGAGTAAGGTGAGGGACCTCACCCCAGTGCTTTCGGAGGCAACCAGTAGAAAACACAAAATCAACTTATACTACTGCAGGGTTTGGTAAACTCACGATGTGGGACTATCCTCTGCGCTCTTCTCGCGCACGCCCGCAGGACGATTCCGCCTTGCTCTCCGCTCAGTTGCAGCCACTATCGGTGCCAAATGCTGAGGTAGAAGTCTCCGCAGACTTCACCCCAACCTGCAGCACCTGGGATCCTGAAGCTGCAGGGCCTGGAGATCGCCTCGAAGTTGCTTCAGTTGTCGTTAATGGCGATTGGGGCTATGACCCTGTCAGACAGAAGCACAGCCTCTCGGCCTAATCAGACTAGCGGGGGACCTTCACCGTGGCACGGCAAAGGTGGTGCGAGGTGCAGCAGGTCGTGGGGCGGCCTAGGCGTGCATGCCTAGGTCGTCCTGTGACCGAAGGTGTGGGTGTGTTCGGGGGAGCGATGAGAGGGTGTAGAGCGACAGTGGGTGGGCGGAGGTTGTTCAGCGTGATGAGGCGGAGGTTACGTGAGGGTCGGCGAGGCGTGTGGGGTTGCAGAGTGATGGGAGCGTCTCGCCGGAGGGTGGCCGGAGTCGAGGAAGGTGACGGTGGACAGGAGCGATCGAGGGTTTAATAGAATGAAAGACAGTAAGGAAAAGAAAGAGGGGGAGATGGGGAATAGTTCTGACCTAATTACGGGGACGAAGGGGCCGGAGCAGGGCGGCAGTCGTATCGACTGTAGCCAGAGAAGAAATACCCAGAGGGGGAGGGCTGCGGCGAGGAAGAGAGCGTGAGGGCGCACGCTGGGTACGGCATGACGCGGGAAGAGCAGGCGAAGGTGGCTCTGCTGCTGGTATTGCAGTAGAGCGACGAGACGGAGGAGGAGGAGCCACCGGAGCTAGTGGGTTTCTGCCGGAGTGGGAAGAGAGGAAAGGTGGGGGTTTTTCTCCGTCAGGACCGAGCTACCAGAGTCGGCTGGCGACGCTGGTCCTTATAAAGGCGGAGGCGGAGGGGTAGGCGCAGGGAGGCGACGTTCCTCCCTCGGCGGAGAGTGGTCGGAACTGCAACCCATACCTTCCGCGCATTCTCACGGAAGGTGTGGGCGAGGGCAGAGGTCATGGCGATGTCCCTGCAACAGCAGACGTCGCAGGGAACACCCGGTTCAACTAGCAGGTACCCTCCCTCACCCTGCGCAGCGCCATGCTCCGCGCAAAGTCGCTGGAGCATGGCGCTGCTCAGAGATTTGCAGGAGGGACCTGTATGCAAAGAACGACGAAGAACTTAGGGCCCAAAATGCAAGGGTTTCGAAAGTTGACGGTCAAAAAGTAATAGATGAGAACCGAAATGCAAAGTCGGTCAAGAAGGTCTCATCTTAGGTTCAAGTTTTTATGCATGACTAAATGGGACCTAAGGATTCTAAGGGTGAATTTTATTTCTAGGTCAGACCTTGTTTGACCGACCAATTTACGTAAAAACCTAAATTAAATCATTAATTGGGCATGGTTCTCAATGTAGGTCAAAATGGGTTTCCAAGGCCAAATTGAAGGTTCTAAACCCTAGAGATTATTTTCTATGAATTTTAGAGGGTTTATTCGATTTTTACTCTGCCTCGAACCTCGTGAATTGAAGTGGGTTTGTTTTTGGGTTACAGAATGTCATTTAATTCCTTGGAGTTGCTGTAGCCCTTGTTGGATCAAATCATCCCACTTTCCTTCTTATTAGGTTAGTTGGACCTATGTTTGGACCCTAAGTTACCATGTTTACTGATTGTGTTGGTGAAATTGCATTTTTACCCCTTATGACCTGTTTTCTTTACAAACTCAGAATTTTCTGAATCAAGACTTTCTATGAGTTATGTAGGAGCTTTTTTCTCACATATCTAAGTTAGATTGTGCTAGTTAGGGTTCATGATGAGGTTCTCATCATACCGCCATGCCTAGCTTTTGCTAGTCCCTTAGCAAAAACTTAAGGTTTTAACCTTTGTTCTAGACCATGATGTTTTTAATAACTTCAGATAAGTGCTTTTTCATTTGAACTTAGATTAGGTTAGAATGTTGACTATAGGCCTAAAAGGTACTCTAGTACCAATCAAGATCTAGATCTGTCTAGCCTCAGCCTCAGTCCTTAGCAAAGGTTTTTAAGGCCCACAAGAACTAACCTAAGGTCTATTGGACTTTGTGGTTAAAGCACCCGTGCTTGAAATAATTTTAGCCCTGGCTCAGTTCGCAGTGCGTTTTGTAAGAGAGAGATAGAATTTTTTTTTTTTGTTTGGAGAGTTTTCTCTCTCTTTTTCTTTTTAATTCTAGCTTAGGATTGGCTTTTCAACACGGTCTGTATCAGATTCCTTGCTCCCATCATCAATCCTCAAGGGTTCCTGGCAATCGATGCTTCGGGATAGCACCGCCCATGGCAACCCCCGGAACCCTGGCTATTGAGATTTCGAGATAATCCCATCCATGGTGTTCCGTGGCCGAATCCAGACCCTGGCAATTGACACTTCGTGATAATGCCATCCATGGAATCTGAACCAGCAGAGTGCTTACATGCCCCCAGTAGGATATGTAAATATCCTAAGAGACAAGCACCGAGGAGATGATATTTTGTTACGCATCTTTGAGGGGATTTCCCGCCTCTCCGCATTGGGAACTCGTCCAAATCAACTTGTGTTGATCGGCCACTCCTACTCTAGGCGTACTTTTCAAAATTTTGTGACGCTTCTGCGTGATTTTGATTTTTACGCTTACTGAACCAGGCTATGTTTGAGGTTAGGGTGCTTAGGTTACTGAGTCCCGTAAACCAAAAGTTAGTTAATGAGGTCAAATACTCCCTAAGCCTTGGACTTAATACTTAAGCTTTTCATTTTCCTCGACCTCTTGAGGAATGTTTAAATCTTAATGGGTACTGAGAGTCTATCCAAGAATGCCTAAAGTTTGCATTCTTACTAATCTCACCATGCACTTTTCATTTTTTTTTCTTGAATAAGGTCTAGAACTTAGGTCAATTCCTTAGTTTCTTACTAATGACACTTTTCTTTCATTTTTGCACTCCTTTTTCATTTTGTTTCTTTTCCTTCTCCCACAAAATTTCCTTTCTCCTCTTATTCTTTTTTTTTTTTTTTTGAAAAAAATTTTTAATTTTTATGGTGTTTTTGGCATATGTGAATTTTTTGTTTAAAACCTTTTCTTACAAGTTTTGCACTTTTATACCCCCCCATGCATAAGGTTTGCAATGTCCTCATTGTGACTTAGGGGGTTTTTATTTACTTAGTTCATTCCTTAAGACAAATGTTTTGATGAGTGAATGGGTCGGGATAAATTTTGCGGACGATTTCTAATCTCAGATGCAAGCATCTGAGGTGGAGTCGGCTGTCTATAAGGGCGAACCTTAAGTGCACAAAGGTGTGAAAAAGGTTTTAGATTTTCAGGAAAATGACGGGCTACCTCCCGTTAAGCGTTGATTTTTACGCCATCGGCTGGGCACAATAAGCTCAAGGGGAATGGAGGATATAAGATGATTCAGCCAAATCAGTAGAAGTCACATCAATGAATAGCTTGAGTCTCTGTCCGTTCACGATGAAAGGTTCGGAATCGTGGCTGAGCGGACTGATTTCGATGGCTCCATTTTCAAAAACCTGTCGGACTAAATATGGTCCAACCCACTTAGATCGTAGCTTTCCAGGGAAAAGTTTGAGTCGGGCATCAAAGAGTACGACCTTCTAACCAGGATGAAAGATCTTTCTCGAGATATGCTTGTCATGGAAGGCTTTAACCCGCTCCTTGTAGATTTGCGAGTTCTCATACGCGTCTAGGCGTAATTCATCTATCTCGCTGATTTGAAGTTTTCCGTGGGTTCCAGCCTTCGAAAGATCTAGATTACAGTTTCGTACTGCCCAATAGACTTTATGCTCCAGTTCTACGGGAAGGTGACATGCCTTCCCATATACCAGTCTAAAGGGAGACATGCCTAATTGGGTTTTGTGGGCGGTCCTATAGGCCCACAATGCTTCCGAAAGTCGGGACGACCAGTCCTTCCTGTCAGGCCGAATAGTGACCTGCAGGATTTTCTTGATCTCCCGATTTAATAGCTCAGCTAGACCATTAGTTTGGGGGTGGTAAGGAGTAGAGATTCGGTGAGACACCCCGTATTTGGTCATCAGTGACCTAAACTGAGTGTTTGTGAAATGGGTCCCCCCATTAGAGATTAAAGCACGAGGAATCCCGAACCTTGAGAAAATGTTTTGATGAATGAATTTGAGAACGATTTTGTGATCACAGGTTCGGGTCGGTATGGCTTCGATCCATTTGGACACATAGTCCACAGCAAGTAGAATGTATTCGAAACCATTCAAAGCAGGAAAGGGGCCCATAAAATCAATCCCCCAAACATCAAAGATTTCGCATACGAGAATCGGCTGCAAAGGCATCATGTCGCGACGGCTCATGTTGCCCAAAGTCTGGCAACGACTGCATGCCTTACAGTGACTGTATGCGCCTTTGAACAGCGTGGGCCAGTAAAAGCCACACTGGAGGACTTTTGATGTGGTTTTATGCCCAGAGAAGTGGCCACCGCATGCCTGGTCATGGCAGAAAGAGAGAATATTGTTGATTTCCTCCTCTGGGACACATCTTCGGATGACTTGATCAGCACCTATGCGGAAAAGGTACGGGTCTTCCCAGATGTAATACTTGGCATCAGAACGTATTTTGTCTTTCTTGGCTTTCGGCCAATCAGACGGGATCTGATGAGATGCCAAGTAGTTTACTATATCAGCAAACCATGGAAGCCTAGTACCGATAGTCAGCAGGTGCTCATCAGGAAAATGTTCCGTGATGGGTCCGGAAGGGTTGATAATCTCAGAAGGAAGACGGGACAGATGGTCGGCTACCACATTCTGCCTTCCCGCCTTGTCGCGAATCTCAAGATTGAATTCTTGCAACAGCAAGACCCAACGAATTAGTCGGGGCTTCGCGTCCTTCTTTGCAAGGAGATGCCTTACAGCCGTGTAATCCGAGTAGATGATGACATGGGAACCCAGGAGATACGATCGGAATTTTTCAAGTGCAAATACTACGGCTAGCAGCTCTTTCTCCGTAACCGTATAGTTACGCTGAGTCTCATCAAGTGTCTTGCTAGCGTAGTAGATGACCATGGGTTTTCCGTCAGCTTTCTGCCCCAGGACCGCTCCTACAGTGAAATCAGACGCATCGCACATGATCTCAAAGGGCTGAGACCAGTCAGGGGATTGTAGGATAGGTGCCTGGGTGACTCGGTCACGAAGGTTTTCAAGGGCTAGTGTGCATTCCTTGGAGATTTCAAAGGGTACATCCTTAGAGAGAAGAGAAGTCAAGGGGCGTGCGATTTTCGAGAAATCAGGAATGAAACAACGATAAAAATCGACATGCCCCAGAAAAGAACGGATGTCCCTGATCGAGCTAGGCATAGGAAGGCGAGAGATCAGATCAACCTTAGCTCGATCCACTTGGATGCCTTTTTCCGAAATTAAATGTCCCAGGACAATTCCCTCAGGCACCATGAAATGGCTCTTTTCCCAGGAAAGAACCAAATTCACATCGATGCACCGCCTGAGTATCTGGACCAAGTGTTGGAGGCAATCGTCAAATGATGCTCCAAAAACTGAAAAGTCATCCATGAAGACTTCCAGATGGTCACCTACCATATCTGAGAATATGGTAAGCATGCACCGCTGAAAAGTAGCGGGTGCTTTGCAAAGACCGAAAGGCATCCTTCGGAAAGCGTATGTTCCGAAGGGGCAGGTGAACGTGGTCTTTTCTTGATCCTCAGGATGGATTGCCACCTGGTTGTAACCGGAGTACCCGTCAAGAAAGCAGAAGAACCTATTTCCCGCTAGTTTCTCAAGAATTTGATCAATGAAAGGTAGTGGGAAATGATCCTTCTTCGTGGAGGAATTGAGTCAGCAGTAATCTATACAGACTCTCCACGCGTTGGCTAATCGGGTAGGAATGACTTCTCCGGTTTCAGTCGTTATAGTGGTGAGTCCTGCCTTCTTAGGCACAACCTGAATTGGGCTCACCCAACGACTATCGGAGATCGGGTAAATAATTCTGGCATCTAACCACTTGATGATCTCCTTTTCCACGACCTCCTGCAGATTGGGGTTCAAACATCTCTGCATTTCACGAGAAGGTCGTGTGCCCTCTTCTGAATAGATATGATGAGTACAATAAGAGGGACTTATTCCAGTCAAATCATCGAGAGTCCACCCGATGGCTCTGCAATGTTGCTGGAGGATAGCAATCAGACGGGATTCCTGTTTGGGATTGAGGTTGGAATTGATAATCACAGGAAGGGTCTGATTACCACATAAAAAGATGTATTTCAAGTGAGCAGGAAGGGGCTTCAGCTCGAGGATGGGGTTATCAGCAACGGCGGGTGGTTCAGAATAGACGTGAGGTCCAAGGGTAGGAGCTACTGGGTTGTCCAAATCTGGATTTGACTCCTCTGCTTGCAGGTCAAGATCTTTCTACAATTGATGAGGTATAATCAGGTCATTCTGGAAGTGTGTTTCATCAACCAAAGCCCTAATGTCACAAATCTGTTCGATGACACCGCAATTAATTCCTTGTTGGGCCTTAAATATATCAATTTTCAGGGTTTGATTCCCAAATTTGAGCTCTATTTGGCCCTCCTCACAGCTAATGTTGGCTCTAGCAGTAGCCAATAAAGGTCTCCCTAAAATGATTGGTGTATCCCTAGGGTTCTCAGGTGCATCCATGTCTAAGACTATGAAGTCTACAGGAAAGTAGAAATCCCGTACCCTCACAATAACATCCTCGAGAATCCCTTTTGGTGACATTATAGATCGATCTGCTAATTATAATGTCACCTCAGTTGGTTTTAGCTCAGATTCTTCTAGATGGTCAAGTAAGGACGTGGGTATCAGATTTATGGAAGCACCCAAGTCTAGCAAGGCTCTATCAAATTGGGTATCACCTATCTTGCAGGAAATCAGGGGAGTACCAGGATCTTTAGCCTTGGGTGGGAGTCTGCTTAGGATTACAGAGCTGGCTTGCTCTGACAGAACAATTGGACCCCCACTCTTGGTTCGCGGCTTACGCTGAGGTGTACACACATTCTTTAAGAATCGTGCGTAAGCCGGTACGTGGCGGATTGCATCCATCAAGGGGATGTTTATGTGGACCTGCTCAAAGAGCTTGACCAGGTCCTCCTCAGGTGCCACGGGCTTGGTAGTCTTCTTTCCCTTGGTCAAGGCCTCGGGAAACGGAATCTTGGTTGGTTCTTCTAGGATAGGTCCAAGTCTTGGATCAGAGATAGGGGTAGGAACGTCCTGGATTACCGTCCTAGGCTTGGGATCACTACCAGGCTTAAAGTGGTTTGGATGAGGTGGATCTTGGGTTTCCTTACCACTACGGGTTGTTACGGAATTAAGTCCTGCCTGGTTTTGGTTGGGATTGGGTAAGATGGGTTGCTGCTGATAGCTCGCATAGGAAGTGGAAGCCTCCATCCCGTCGGGTGAAGGAACAGAGGGGGCCTGATAAATCATATGGGTTTGGCTCGGGTTTGGGTTCATAACGCGTCGCTGGGTTGGCACGTTATTCGGGTTAGGAAGAGGTTGGGAAGGAAGAGTGCCTGACTGGCGAGAATTTTCCAACTGGGCCAGTTGATTTCGGACCTCTGTAAGCTTGTCCTTGTGTTGCTTTTGAATAGCCGCATTCGTTCTTTGAATGTCAGCCAAAGTCTGAAGGATAAGGGACATTTGATCCTGATTTGGCCCTGATGGATAAGTAGGGTTGGGCCGAGGCTGAGGCGGCTGGTAAGGACGAGGGGGTTGTGGGCGGGGCTGAAAGGGTGGTCTTTGGGTTTGGGAATTTCGAGCCCACGGAAAGTTGGGATGGTTTCACCATCCAGGGTTATAGGTGTTGGATAACGGATCGTTCTAGATGGCGTTGAGGTCCTCGCAGGTCTGAGGAACCTCTAGAGAGTCAGAGAAAGGGGGGATGGAATTCCCCGGGCTGGTGTAGAAAGGATCGGATGGACCTCCGGTCCAAGAATCAGATGATGGATATGGATCCATCCTAGGAGAAGATCGATGGAGAATGTTTTGCACAGTCTCCCTTGTGGAAGGAGGCTGTGCAAAGGGGCTATGCGCAGAGGTGGCTCGCTGCAGGTGCTGAGTCAGCTCATCCACCTTCTTTTCAATGATTGAGACCTTGTCCAATCGACTGCCATTAATTCCAGGTCGACTGATGCGGACAGGCCCTGCGTCTCATGTGCTCCCCTAAGATTTGCCGATGAGCGAGTATTCGTCCTGTCGAATAATCCCACGGAGTCATTGTTGATGGAGTTCTTGCACATGTTTTCGAGAATCTCCCACACGGTGTCCTCATGTTGACCCATGATATTCCCTCCGCAGGTTGCATTGACGAAAAGATGGATGTCCTCACGAAGTCCCTGGTAAAAAGATTGGACCTGTTCCCATTTAGGAACTCCGTGATGGGGGCACATTCTCATGAGATCCTAAAAGCGATCCCATGCCTCATGGAGAGGTTCCCCTGTTTGCTGAGTGAAGTGAGTAATCTGATGGCGCAAGGCATTGGTCCGACCAACGGGAAAGAACTTTTTCAAAATTCGGACTGAAGTTCTTCCCAAGTGTTGATCGGCCGGGTCTGAGTTTGATACCAATGAGCGGCCTTGTCCATAAGAGAAAAGGAGAACATCTTCATGAGAAGAATATCCTGATTTTGCGCATCTGTCCCAAAAGTTTGGGCCAGATGCTTTAGCTGTTTGATGTGCTGGAAGGGATCTTCGGAATTAAGCCCATGGAATTTAGGTATAGCATGAATCATATTAGGCTTCAATTCGAAATCAGGTCCTCCAGTCGGGATTTTGACTCGAGGCTCAATGGCCACCGCAGCAGGATTATAATGGTCCCGCATCATAGGACGCTGCTGTGGGTGCACAAAGTTTTGGAAGAGGTCATTGAGTCACTGGAGCTGGTGCTCCAGATTATTTTCTTCCTCAACTGGCTGAGCCATGATAGGGGAAGAAGAAGAGCTTGGTTCAGAATTAGATGAGAGAAAGATGGGGTAGGGTTGTTGTGCAAACACAGGCGTCGAGGCTTGGCCTTGACGAGAGTGAATTCCTAAAGGAGATCTTAAGGGTGGTCTTAAGGACCTCCTACCGTTCATGCACTGTTGGAATAGATGAGTTTAGAAGGTGCTGGACCCAATCAAGACACCCAAAAATTTGTTGGGTGACTACAAAGGTGCGGGGCAGATGGACCCCTTGATCAGAAAGATCGTTCACCTGAGAATTACCTGGGCAGCCAGAGAGGGTGAATCCCGCGAAGACCCCTACACGGTAGAGCGTCCCCATGGGTTACAGGGTTTCCCCCACCCGAAATCTCTTGTCACTGCGGTTCCAGGTAGACCAGAATGAGGATCTTGACCTCTTAAGTCTACCTCTTTTACTTTAAGATCAAGGTGCTTAAGGTTTCACTTGAACTCTTAGGTATTTTTGTGAACAAGGTGGCCTAATTTGAAGGTTGGTTGACCCTAAGGGTCAACTTTACCTAAGGATTCCTTTGAGAATTTAGGCCTTGTTTCCTTTTTTAGGGTTCAAGTGTTTAGAGAGCCAATTGTTTAGGATTTTTCTTAATAGGTATTTTCAACCAATGGCTTAGGCACACCTCTTTTTAGGAAGATCTTTTCTTTGTTAATAGAAGGTGTGTCTCTAAAAACCCTAGATTTTTAATCCTTGGATTGGCTCTAGTTAGTCCATTTTAGTTGACTCAAAATTTTAGTATCTAGGGCTCAATCAAGAAGGTTTTAGCCCTAGTTACCTTAGTTGGATGGACAGTTAAGCATGTGTTGAAATGAAAATTAGGCAACTCTGATGAATTACTATGTATGATGCAGGTAGCCCTAAGTTGATTTTTCTTTTTGCTCCTTTTCAGATTTTAAGGGAGTTAAGAAAAGGGCTAATGAGGATTACCTATTTGGTGGAGTGTTTGTTGTGCGGCTACTCTTCTCATTTTTACCTGCACACAAGAGAGAGAAAAAGATTAGCAATCTCTTAAAAGAAATTAAAATCTTCTAGAATAGCCGTTGTTCCCCGGCAACGGCGCCAAAAATAGTGTCTGATGATGACACCGAAGCTTAGCCTTTTGTTTGTTCTTATTAAAGTAATGTCGTTGTGGTACAGATAAAATAGCTACGGTTTGTCGTCATTGCCACTATTACAATTTTACTCAGAAATGTTTTTCTTTCGAGGTCGAACTCAGGGAGCTACTAGAATTCTAGAAGTACAATACTTCTTTATTACAAAAATAAGAGAGAGAAAGAGAGAGAGAGGGAGAAGTAGATTTTCTTTCTTGGCTTTTTCTTCTTCTCTTCGTTCTCTCTTTGCCTGTCTTTTTGTTCTCTTCTTTCTCTTCTCTTTTCTTTCTTCACAGTTCTTGATCTTCTTCAGTTCTTCTTCTTCATTCTTTATCTTCTTCTCTTTTCTTCTTCTTTGCTTTGTTTGTAGAGCTTCATCCGTCGTCTGATTTCTCAATCAGACGGCTTAAGTGGTGTCTGCTACAATACTTCCTTTGTGCTTCTCCTTCTTCTTCTTCTACGGTCTTCTTCTGCTTTGTTCCTTGGCCTTCTCCTTCTTTCTTCTTCCTTCAGCCAAGTGTGTTCTTCTTCCCTCGCACCCTGTCCCAGCACAAAGAGCAAAACCTACCCTGTCCCTCTACCCGCACGTCTCTCTCTCTCTCTGTAAACCACTCACAGGATGCTCTCCCAGAGCCGCGGGTAATCGGGTCGAGTTTCGTGCCCGTGACCAGGCGCACCGGTGTGTGGGTGATGCGCGAGGTGTGCTCAGATAGGGTCGAGTCGGATCCCGCCAGATCCGCGAGGTGAAACCGCGGACAAGGCGAGCGTGAGTAAGGTGAGGGACCTCACCCCAGTGCTTTCGGAGGAGACCAGTAGAAAACACAAAATCAACTTATACTACTGTGGGGTTTGGTAAACTCACGATGTGGGACTATCCTCTACGCTCTTCTCGCGCGCGCCCGCAGGACGATTCTGCCTTGCTCTCCGCTCAGCTGCAGCCACTATCGGTGCCAAATGCTGAGGCAGAAGTCTCCGCAGACTTCACCCCAACCTGCAGCACCTGGGATCCTGAAGCTGCAGGGCCTGGAAGCTGCTTCAGTTGTCGTTAATGGCGGCTGGGGCTACGACCCTCTCAGACAGAAGCACGGCCTCTCGGCCTAATCAGACTAGCGGGGGACCTTCGCCGTGGCACGACGAAGGTGGTGCGAGGTGCAGCAGGTCGTGGGGCGGCCTAGGCGTGCATGCCTAGGTAGTCCTGTGACCGGAGGTGTGGGTGTGTTCGGGGGAGCGATGAGAGGGTGTAGAGCGGCAGTGGGTGGGCAGAGGTTGTTCAGCGTGATGAGGCGGAGGTTACGTGAGGGTCGGCGAGGCGTGTGGGGCTGCGGAGCGATGGGAGCGTCTCCCTGGAGGGTGGCCGGAGTCGAAGAAGGTGACGGTGGACAGGAGCGGTCGAGGGTTTAATCGAATGAAAGATAGTGAGGAAAAGAAAGAGGGGGAGATGGGGAATAGTTCTGACCTAATTACGTGGACAAAGGGGCCGAAGCAGGGCGGCAGTCGTATCGACTGTCGTCAGAGAAGAAATACCCAGAGGGTGAGGGCGGCGATGAGGAAGAGAGCGGGAGGGCGCGCGCTGGGTACGGCACGACGCGGGAAGAGCAGGCTAAGCTGGCTCTGCTGCTGGTATTGCAGCAGAGCGACGAGACGGAGGAGGAGGAGCCGCCACAGCTGGTGGGTTTCTGTCGGAGTGGGAAGAGAGGAAAGGTGGGGGTTTTTCTCCGTTAGGACCGAGCTACCAGAGTCGGCTGGCGACGCTGGTCCTTATAAAGGCGGAGGCGGAGGGGTGGGGGCAAAGAGGCAACGTGCCTCCCTCGCCGGAGAGTGGTCGGAACTGCGACCCATATCTTCCGCGCGTTCGCATGGAACGTATGGGCAAGCGCAGAGGTTCACCATACATCCCGGAAACACGAAGATGTACCACGACTTGAGACGCGAGTTTTGGTGGAGGGGGAGAAGCGGGATGTGGGTGAATTCGTGCAGCAGTGCTTAGTGTGCCAGCAGGTGAAAGTCGAGCATCAGAGGCCTGCAAGGCCGCTACAACTGCTTCCAGTGCCAGAGTGGAAGTGGGAGAGCATCACCATGGAGTTGGTGGTGGGCTTACCTGTTACCCAGCGAGGACACGACGCTGTCTAGGTAATTGTGGATAGACTGACGAAGACGGCACGATTTATGCCGATCCGAGTCACTTTGGGACCAGTACAGTTGGCAAAGAGGTATATCCGCGATGTGGTACGACTACACGGAGTTCCGCGGGAGATCGTATCCAACAGGGATACCTGCTTTACGTCCCAATTTTGGGCTGAGTTTCAGCAGGCCCTGGGGACGCGGTTGAGGTTTAGTACAGCTTACCACCCCCAGACAGACGGACAGTCCGAGCGCACGATACAGACACTTGAGGACCTTTTGCGTGCCTGTGTACTGGACTGGAGGGGCTCTTGGGAGGAACACCTGCCCCTAGCGGAGTTCGCATACAACAACAGTTATCACTTGAGCATCGGCATGGCTCCTACGAGGCTCTGTACGAACGAAGGTGTACGGCACCCTTGAGTTGGGTTGAGGTGGGGACCAAGTGGGAGGTTGGCCCCAGGTTGATCCGGCAGAGTCAGGAGGTAGTCGAGCAGATCCACAGGCGATTCCGCACTATCAGGAGCAGACAGAAGAGCTACCCGGATCGGAGACGCAGAGAGGTGCAGTTTGAGGTTGGGGATCACGTCTTTCTTCGTGTTTCGCCCATGAAGGGCCTGCAGCAGTTTGGGGTGAGAGGGAAGCTCGCGCCGAGGTTTGTGGGGCCCTTTGAGGTCCTGGAGCGGGTTGGACCCGTTGCTTACAGGCTTGCCCTCCCCCCGCAGCTTTCTGGTGTGCACGACGTGTTCCACGTGTCCAACCTCAGGAAGTACGTAGCCGATCCCAGTCACGTACTGAGTCACGAGAGCGTCGAGGTGGGCGACGACTTGACCTACCCCGAGCGGCCAGTGTAGATTCTAGACCGAGCCGTCCGCAGTTTCAGACGAAAGCAAGTACCCCTGGTAAAGGTTTTGTGGAGGAGCCAGAAGTACGAGGAGGCTACCTGGGAGCCTGAGGCGGCAATGCGGGAGCGATACCCGGAACTCTTCGCGGGTACGTCTTTTCGGACCGACTTTGGTCCTCTTTGAGTTTGTTATGGTTATTTTGACGTCTTTCCCGCACCCTAGTTAGCGTAAGTTTCGGGGACGAAACTTCCTTTGAGTTTGTTATATTGTTACCAACGCGCGGCTTCAGACGTTTTTAAGACGTCTAGGAGGTGTCCCATACGTCTGGAACCGCTTCCAGACATCTGGGATTCGGTTATTTTCGGCACGCGTGTTTCGTCTGCACGCCTGAGCACGCAGACCTGCGAGCGTCTCTCTCTCTTTTTCCCTCTCCCTCCTACGCCCTCTGTCCCGCTCTCTCTCTCCTCCTCGCGCGGCCTTAAAAGGCCACGCCCTCCCCCGCACTCCCGTCACCTCTGCCCCCTTTCCTCTTCTCCTTCCAGCCGGTGCGCGAGAGCGAGCGCGAGTGAGCGGCAGCAGCGACAGCCGCGGTGAGCGTGGGGGGAGGTGCTGCGCGTGGGAAGAGGCGCTCGGCCGTGAGGGCGAGCTCGCCGGGGCTGCTAGGGCCGGCCGGCAGGGGAAGCAGCGGACGCGGGGTGACGCGGGAGGCCTGCTGCAGCTCGAGCAGCAGGCGGGCGAGGCGCGGCGCGGCCGAGCGTCGCGAGCGGAGGGTGAGTCGCGCCCTGATTCTGGAATTTTCTCCAGAATCAGACGTCTGGGCTAACAACCAGACGGCTGGGAGGACGTCTGGAGGACTGTCCAGACGTCTAAAAAGTGAGTTATTCCGTCTTTCTTCCTCTTCTTCGACTAACCGTACTAAGAGAGAGAGGAAATGGGTACGCGCAGGTTTTGAGATTCGCATCCAACGTGAATCAGACGTCTGGCTGCAGTGCCAGACGACGGGAACGACTTCCAGACGTCCGGGGTGACCATCGGACGTCTGGGAACTAGGCCAGACGCCCCCGCAGGCTTCTGGACGTCTGAGAGACCACGCAGAGCAAAGGTAACCTCTGAGCCACTTTTTAAGACGTCTGGAAGAGGTTCCAGACGTCAGATTTTGCACTGTTTCGTCATTTTCGACCCGTTTAGGGCCCGTTCGGAGTCCATTTTCCGCGTTTCGAGTTGCGTGCTTTTCGGAATTACATCCTCTACCCGTCTACAGTAGTTGTATACGGTTTTGAGAAACTCCTTGTGTTTGATCCTTGTGATATGACCCCGTTCCGTTGCAGTCTCGGGGGTTGCGGAGGCACGCGGGATTCCCGACCACGCCCCCAATACTCCTGTTGTAACCGGTAGAGTGGCTTTTAAGTATAATCTGTTAATTATGGAACCATAAATAGAACCTAGGACATTGCATGAATCCTAGGAATGAGAAACTAGAATGAATGGTAGATCCTAGGGTGTTGCATGAATCCTAGGGCTGGAAAACTAGAATGTATGATAGATCCTAGGGTATGGCATGAATCCTAGGATGGGAAGAACTAGTGGAATATATGAATACTGCAATCCTTGAAAATGTGGAAAGGAAATAATAGCTACCTGTAAATTGGTTTAACAGCTGCCTGTTATGAATAAATGAGCATGTCTGGGAATATGGGATGTATGAATGTGAAACTGGGAAGATGAAACCTGAATGTGCTGAGTTAAAAGAACTGGAACCCTACGGGGAATTAGGAGTGGAACTCCTGGAAAGAGAAAGGAATGGAACTGAGAAAGAAAGACGTGGTAGTGTGCTGTCTCTTGGGTACGTAGTACCAAGGGAAGTACCTGTACCTGTTTAGTGCAGAGCGGAGCCAGCCACCCCAGGGACCCGGGGTTAGGACTGGCCACTTTGTACCGACTTGCTGGCCCTCGTGTACGTAGTACTGAGGAGAGCTACTAGTGTAGGGAGGTACTAGCTACCCCACGGGCCCCGGGGTTCTGCTAGCCTCCTACACCGACTTGTTAGGCCCACTGGGCAAACCAGGGTAGTCAGGCGAGAGTGCGCGGACTGTGGAGGGGCAAGGCCCCTGTTTGGTTACTGTGGAGGGGTTGGACCCCTGTTACTGAGAGGGCTCTGCCCTGTACTGGTTCTGTGCTGTGCTTTGGGCCCCACCCATTAACGGAAACGACTGACCGCGTGCCAGTGCGGGTTAGCTACCTGTGCGTTTATCGCGCGTGCTGTAGTCACCATTACGCCTGTCCATGACCTTGGGGTGGTTGACTGAGAGTAGGATCACCACGGGGGACTCTCCCGGCCAGGAGAGCACCACGTGCTACTTCTACTGTTCGGAAAAGACTGCAATCAAGATCGTTCCAACGAGGAACATTCGAGATCAAGTGAAGGATTTGAGAAATAGATAAATTTTGAGACAATAGAAAGACGTAATTAAAGAAAGTAACAGAACATAACAGCTACTGTACACTCTACTGTTTCTTTTGTTCTAGTTGCCACTCTACTCAGCGTTTTGCTGACATGTTACACTCGTTACCTTTCAGGACCAGGTGTCGAGTAGCCAGGGTCAGCGGCTGCAGAGGACGCTGGGCCGAGTAGGGTCCAGTAGAGTTACCACTGTTCTCTTGTACCTCTTTTTGGTTCCACTGTAGTGAGTAGTTCTTGTTACCGCTGTACTTTTCTTACCTGCAGTTTCATATTATGTTATGAATGTTGTTCTACTGTTGTGGTGGTATATACTGTAGTGGTTTCTTTCCTTACTGCTGTATTTTCTTACTGTTAGTTATATTCATGCTGAATGTGGTTTATTTTACTGCTCTTTTGGTTACTTCCTCGTTGGACGACCAGGTTTTGGGATTAGTCGAGTCGGTCCGGTTCTCCCGTCTCGTAGGGACTCGGGAATCGGGTCGTTACACTAGCTGACAGGAAGAAGAAGAAGAAGGCGGTGGAGTGAGGGTGAGGGAGAGAGAGGGGGTATTTGAAGGCAGCCGCGGGGAGAGAGAGAGAAAAAGGGCTGCGTCTGCAGGGAGGGAGGAAAGAGAAGAAGGAGGGCAGCGGTTTCAGTCTGCGCGCACATGTGCGCAGACGTGAACCCGTACCCCGAAAAAATTAAATTCCAAATGTCTGGGAAGGCTTCCAGACGTCTGGCCAAACGTCTGGACCACTTCCCAGACGTCTTAAACGACGTTTGATGCCCTGGGTTATAACAAGACCCCTTCCAACACCTTGAGGATCTAGACAGGATCGCCCGAACTGTGAAACCAGGAACATTAGCTTGGATATTGTTTTGATTAAGATGTTCCCTTTCTTCCTAAAGGACAAAGCATCTCACTGGCTAAGAACTTTAAGGAGACCCATCTCCACCTGGGAGGAATTGAAGCTTGCATTTTTTAAGAAATTCTTCCCCATAGGTAAAACCAATGCCCTCAGGAGAGCCATTACCACATTTACACTCCAAGGTGGGGAACAATTCCATGAGGAATGGGAAAGATTTAATGAGTTATTGAGGAAATACCCACACCATGAGGTTCCAAGATAGCAATTGGCCCAGATCTTCTACCACAGTCTGGACAGCAACCTTAGGAACTTTGTTAATGCCTCATGTGGAGGTAACTTTTTGAACAAAGATGAGGAGAGCTTGTTCGAACTCTTTGAGTCCATGAGTGAGAATTCGCTCAACAATGCCTCCATGACCCAGTTTAATCGATCTAGTTAACCTCGTTGTGGGATCTATGCGGTGCAAGCAAATTCTAGAATGGTTGACATGGACATTATATCCAAAAAAGTTGGATCGAGTTGAATTGGTGGACAAAAAGATCGATGAGCTGCTAAACTAGACCAGGAACCCGCTAGAGACCCTCTCCCTAGCAAAGGGAGCTCACAATGTTGACTTAGTGCAGCCAATGAGCCAAATGCACCTGGAACAATCCCTGACTATGTTCCAGGGAGGGACCTTTGCTCCCTCAACCCCTGATTACTCACTTCCCCCCCCCCCTGGGCACCTTCTATCTTTGAGGATGTCCAAGCTATCCAAGGTTACTCCAAACCTAATCCCTTCTCCAACACCTACAACGTCGGATGGCATAATCACCCGAATTTCGCGTGGACAAACCAAAAATCGAACCAATTCCAGAACCAACCCATGCCAAATCCCCCTCCTATCAGCAAGGTCCACCAATTAGACCACCCTATAATGAGAATAGGGCAGCCCCTCCCCTCAAAACCAAATGGACACATTGATAAAAATGATGGCTGACATGAATCAAAAACACCAGGAGGACATGGCCTTAGTGAAGGGACAGTTGAGCCAGCTGTTGGATTGTAAACAACAGGGATCCCTTCCTTCTCAACTACAACCGAACCTGCGAAATGTGATTAACAGAGGCCCCAATTCGCAAGGGTTCCAAGGCAATTCCGGACATGCCCACATGGTCCAGCAAACCCCACAAACACCCCCTGGGTTTGGTGCTCCTTCTTCCTCTTCTTCTCAAGGATCTACCCATGGTCCCAACGCCTCTACCAACGCGGTAACCTTCAGAAGCGCCACTAAAACCCAGGACCCCAAATGGCCAACCCCTGCCGTGACCTCACTTCCTGAGATACCCAAGTCTGAGGGAGAGTAGGAGGAACCTAAGGACATGGAGACTGGCCCAATTCAAACCCAAACACTATACCCTGAGGCCTTAGTGAAAAGGAAGAAAAAGAAAGCTGTGGTTGAGAATGAGAAGCTGTTGGAAATTTTCAAACAAGTCCAAATTAATATTCCACTCCTCGAAACAATCAAGCATATCCTAACTTACGCTAAGTTCTTAAAGGATGTCTGTGTGCCGAAGTGTAAGCCGAGAACCCAAGCACCTAGGAAGGTTGTGCTCTCAGAACAAGCCAGTTCAGTGATATTGAGCAGCATTCCTCCCAAACGAATTGACCCAGGAGCACCCCTAATATCTTATAACATCGGGCACATGACATTTGATAGAGCGCTCTTGAACTTAGGTGCTTCGATCAACGTAATCCCGACGACCCTATATCACTAGTTTGGATTTAGGGAGTTGAAACCCACACCTGTGACCATCCAATTGGCTAATAGATCTGTGAAAACCCTGAAGGGGGTAGTCGAGGATGTAATTGTTCGGGTCAAGGACTTCTACTTCCCGGTCGACTTTTTGGTTCTCAACATGGAAGTCCCCAAACAACCACAAAATACACCCATCATCCTAAGCAGACCCTTCTTAGCTACAGCTAAAGCGAACATTGATTGCGACATAGGATGAATGAAGATTGCCTTTGGAGACAAGAAGATGCAATTAGATATCTTCAGGGCGGACAAGTCTTTTGATTGTGGTTGGATTGAGGAGCATGATCCGGTGGAACCTCTGGTTGAAGAATGCCTCACTCTCAGCTCTTCAACAGACCATCTAACTCAACTGGCCAATGACTATCCTGACCTATCCTAGCCTGTGGAGATTGACATTTGCAGAGCTGATTACCTTCCACAACCACCATTAGAGGAGATTGATGTTGATCAACTCTCACCTTTCCCTTACCCGTCGAATGTTGTCCCACCTACACCCGAACTGAAGCCTTTGCCCAATAATCTCAAGTATGTCTTCCTTGGACCTGACCAAACCTTCCCTGTGAATATCAATGCCCATTTAACTAGGGAACAAGAGCTTAGGTTGACCGCAACCCTCTCTGAACATCGGGCAGCCAATGGATGGACAATTTCTGACTTGAGAGGAATTAGCCCCACCTATTGCACTCACAGGATCTATTTGGAAGATGGGGCTCGACCTTCTCGCCAAATGCAGAGACGATTGAACCTAAATATGCGAGAGGTCGCTAAAAAGGAAATAATCAAGTGGCTTGACGCTGATATCATTTATCTAATCTCTGATAGCCCTTGGGTGAGCCCCACTCAAGTCGTACTCAAGAAAGCCGGGCTCACCGTTGTCACCAATGATCAAGGTGAATCCATCCCTACCCGCACCACTACTGCATGGCAGGTGTGCATCGACTATAGGAAGCTTAATGAGGCCACCAAGAAAGATCATACCCCTCTGTCATTCATTGACCAGATTCTCGAGCGATTGGCAAGGCAGAAATATTTTTGCTTCCTGAATGGATATTCAGGATACAACCAAATTGCCATCACACTAGAGGATCAAGAGAAGACCACATTCACTTGCCTGTATGGCACGTTCGCATTCCGTCATATGCCATTTGGGTTATGCAACGCACCCGCTACCTTTTAGCATTGTATGCTAGCCATCTTTTTGGAAATGGTGGGTGAATACCAAGAGGTCTTTATGGATGATTTTTCCGTATTCGGGAACTCATTTGACCATTGTCTTAGCAACTTAGAGAAGATCCTAAAGCGATGTATCGAGGTCAACCTGGTTTTAAGCTGGGAAAAGAGCCATTTCATGGTTCAGGAAGGGATTGTCCTCGGTGACATCGTCTCGCATAGGGGCATTGAAGTGGATCGAGCTAAGGTTGTTCTAATTTCTAAACAACCACCTCCTAGCTCGGTTAGGCAAATCTAATCTTTCCTAGGACATGTTGGCTTCTATAGAAGGTTCATTAAAGATTTCTCCAAACTCTCTAAACCCTTGATTGACCTTCTAGCCAACGATGTCCTTTTTCACATGACACCTGATTGCATCAAGGCCTATAACACTCTCAGGAAAACAGTCTCCACTGCGCCTATATTACAACCCTCGGACTAGTCCCAGGACTTTGAGATTATGTGCGATGCATCAGATTTTTCCATCGACGCAGTCCTAGGACAAAGAAGAGAAAAGAAACCCGTGGTGATCTATTACGCAAGCAAGATGTTGGATGAGGCTCAATGGAATTATACTGTCACAGAAAAAGAACTACTCGCCGTAGTTTTTGGATTAGAAAAGTTCTAATCATATCTTCTGGGATCCCACGTGACAATCTACACTGATCATTCGGCTATCTGGCATTTGTTGGCCAAAAAGGATGCTAAACCCAAGCTCATCAGATGAATCCTGCTCTTGCAAGAATTTGACCTAGAAATACGAGACAAAGCCAGGTCCAAGAACGTCGTAGCTGATCACATGTCCATACTCCACCCAGACCACATCAGACCATCATTACCCTTGACTGACACTATTCTTGATGAACAACTTCTAGCCGTACAAGGAAGAAAACTACCCTAGTATGCAGACTTCGTCAACTATTTGGTGGTAGGACAAACTCCACACGACTGGTCCAAACAGCAACGGGATAAGTTCTTGGCTGAAGCCAAGCATTATTTCTGGGATGATCCCATGCTGTTTAAACTCTATGCCGACCAAATCATTAGGAGGTGTATTCCTGAGGAAGAAGTCCAAAGTGTGCTATCCTTTTGTCGTGACCAAGCCTGTGGTGGCCACTTTTCGAGACAGAAAACGGCTACAAAGGTTTTGCAGTCCGGATTTTACTGGCCCTCCCTATTCAAGGGCGCACACAGGTTCACTAAGACTTACTCTCGATGCCAGACATTAAGGACTATGACTAGAAAGGACATGATGCCCCTCCAGCCCATTCTGATTGTCAAAATCTTCGATGTTTGGGGCATCGATTTTATAGGTCCCTTCCCACCATCCAACCGCTTTAAGTACATATTAGTCTCAGTAGACTACGTCTCGAAATGGATCGAAGCCGTCGCCACCCGAAGATGTGATCATAAGGCTGTCATGGACTTTGTTAAGCAAAATATCTTCTCTCGGTTTGGGATACTGAAGGCCATGATCAGTAATGGTGGGAGTCACTTTATTCATGCCCAATTCCGTGCCTTGCTTAGAAAATACGGGGTCACTCACCGCATTGCCACCTTATTTCACTCGCAAACAAATGGGCAAACTAAGGTCTCCAATAGGTAGATCAAGAATATTCTGCAAAAGACAGTGAGACCTGACCGAAAGGATTGGTCCACACGACTGGATGATGCCCTTTGGGCATACAGGATCGCTTTTAAGACTCTGATAAGCATGTCGCCTTATCACCTAGTCTTTAGCAAAGCTTGCCACCTTCTGTTGAGTTGGAACACCGCGCTTACTGGGCTATTAAGCAATCATGGATTCTCAGGTAGCCGGAGCACAGAGGACACTCCAACTCTCCGAGCTCGAGGAAATCCGTTGGGACACGTATAAGAACAATCGACTTTACAAAGAAAAGATGAAAGCCGTCCATGACCGACACATCCATAGGAAAACTTTCGAGCCTAATCAGCAAGTCTGGCTTTTTGATGCCCGACTCAAACTTTTCCCCAGGAAGTTGAGATCAAAGTGGACAGGACCATATCAGGTGATCAAACCTTATCCCAATTGGGCGGTTGAAATTGCAGATCCTAACACTGGGCAAACATTCACAGTAAACGGCCAGAGATTAAAACATTATCTTACCCAGGTTCCCCCAAAGGAAGTCATCACCCTCATTGAGGGTTGACACGAAGCTTCGCCCAGCTGGAGGCAATAAACTCAGTGCTTCCTAGAAGGCAACCTAGAAGATTCAGACTAATCAGGTAAACTGTGACACTCAGGTGATTTCTTGTTGTACCCCCGTTGGATACATTTATTTGCCAATGTGGCCATTATCTGATGAGAACCTCATTATTAACCCTAACTAGCACAATTTAATCCAAATAAGTGTGAAAAAGCTCCTATAAAACCTAAAGAGAGGCTTAACTCAGAGAATTCTGAGTTAAAGAATAAGACAAATCATAAGGGGTAAAACTGTAATTTCACCAATGCAGTGTGCAAACAGGATAATTAAGGGCCCAAACACAGGTCAAACGAGCTTAATAAGGAGGGAAGTGGGATGATCAGATCTGAAAAGGGTTATAGCAACTTCTAGAAATTAAATGACAATCTGTAACCTTAAAACAAACATACTTTAATTCACGAGGTTTGAGGTAGGATAAAAATCAACTAAACCCTCTAAAATTCATGAAAAAATATTCCCTAGGGTTTAGAACCTTCAATTTGGCCTTTGCAACCTATTTTGACCTAAAATGAGAACCATGCCCAATTTATAACTTAATTTAGGTTTTTACGTAAATTGACTGGTCAAACATGGCCCAACCTAAAATAAAATTTCACCATTAAAATCCTTAGCCACAAATTAGTCTGGTATAAAAATTTGGGCTTAAGAAAAGATCATCTTGATCGACTTTACAAATTGGTCCTCTTAATTTACTTTTTGACCCTTATCTTTTAAAACCCTTACGATTAGCCCCCTATCTTCTCGTTGTTCTTTGCAGAACTGTCCCCCCTGCCATTTCTTCACAGCACCATACCTCCGGCGACCTTGCGCGGAGGATGGCGCCGCGCAGGGCAGGGCGCCCGTCCTCAGGAACAAGTGGGGGGTTCCTTGCGTCGTCCTCTGTCGCAGGGGCCCTCCCCTGACCTCTGCAACCAACCATGCCTCTCGTGTGAACGCATGAAAGGCATGGGTGTCCATTTCCGGCCACACTCCGGCAAGCATGGCACGTCGCCTCCTCGGTCTCCTCTCCTTGCCAGTGCCTATATAAAGAGCAGCAGGGTCTGTCGTCTCCTTCAAGCTAGTTTTGGTCGAGAGAAACCCTAGATTTCGTCTCTCCCATCTCCGATCAGAAAGCTTGAGCTTCCGGCGATCCTCCCTCCTCCTCGTAGCTCTGCTGCCATGCCTGCAGCAGAGCCCACTCTGCCCCGTCGTCCCGCGCCAGGCCGCACCAGCTGGCGCCCTCAGATCTCCTCCTCGTCGCCGATAACCCCCCTGGGCATCTTCGTCCCCAGCTCCGGCAGGCACGAGCCGGACGCCTCCCTCTCCCTCTTCGTCGACTAATAGGTAGGAATCTTTCTCTCTCTCTCCCTTATATTTTCCCCTTCCTGATTTACCATTAAACCCACCGACCGCCACTTCCACCCCCATCTGCTCCATCTCCGGTCGCCATCTCCGGCGAGGTCACTCCACCTCCACAGACCACCTCACCCCTCGCCGACAAGCCCAGAAGCTCCCCCTCACTCCACTCAACCGTTTCCCCCACTCCATTCACCGCCATTCACCGCCCGACCAACCCCCGAACAAACCCACTTCCGCACACACAGTCTGCCCTAGGCACAGCTCCACAAGCACATTCGCTCCTCGCCAACCCTCACACCACCTTCAATGCCCTCTGGAGAAGCTCCCTGCGTTATCTGATGTGGCCGAGAGGCTGTCCTTGTTATTTCAGGTCTCCGCCCCTCGCCGCCATTGACGAGCTGCTGAAGCTCCTTCACAAGCAGCTCCAGGATGCCTCCAGCCCAGGTGTGAGCCCCATGCAGCGCGGGTTGATCCTGCTAGCACGCCCAGGTCTACGATTGGGGTCGTGAGCACTTCGCTGCTACCCCAATTGGCAGTGTCTTCTCGCCTGCGGGCATGCAGATTGGAGGTGGGACTTTAGTCCCACCTCGTAAGTGTGTGGCCTCGCACCCACACTTAAATTGAAAAGGTGAATTAGGCCGTTTGCCTTTGATACACAGGGGTCAGGTCCCTCGCCCACGCACGCAACGTGCCACACGCTCGCCCGCGCTCACGCCCCGTGGGTCTGGGCCGAGTCCGACTACCCGACCAAGCACTCTCGCCCACCACCACACACCGGTGGGCCTAGTCCCGGGCGCGCAACCTGAACTCGATTACCCGGCTCTGGGAGAGCTTTCCTAGAGAGAGATTCAGAGAGAGAGAGATGCGGGGAAGGGGTAGGGGTAGGTTTTGCACTGATCATTGTGTGTGCGCGCAGGGAAGAAGGAAAAAGAAGAAGAAGCGGGCAAAGGAAGAAAAAGAGAGGAGGAGCGTACTGAGTAGCTGAAGAAGAAAGGAAGGAGAGGAGCTGAAGGAGAAGAAAAGGAGCCGCACTGTAGCAAACGCATAGTTAAGTTGTCTGAGCACCGAGTCAGACGATAGAAGGTCAGCAGCTAGAGTAGGAAAGAAGGCAGCCTGAAGAAGAAAGTAAGAAGAGGAAGGGCCAAAGCAAAGAAGAAAGAGAAGGAGACAGGAAGGAGAAAGAAAGAAAAGAAGAGGAACGGCCAGAGTAGAAGAAGAAGAAGAAAAGAAGGAAGAAGAACTTAGCAGTTGAAAAAGAGAGAAGGCAGAAGCTCTGCAGCCGCAAGGAAGAAAAGAAGAAAATCAGAGGAAGAAAGGGAAAAGAGAAAGGGTCACCACAGCCGCAGAAAGAAAAGAAGAGAGAAGAAGGCAGATTGAAGGAAGAGAAGAATCAGCTGCAAGAGAAGAAAAGAGAAGAGGAAGAGAGAAGAAGCCAACAAAAAAGAGAACTTTTGCTCCCTCTCTCTCTCTATCTAAAAGTAGTAGACTTAAGAGGTCAAGATCCCCATTCTGGTCTACCTGGAATCTCAGTGACAAGAGAGGTCGGGTGGGGGAAACCCTGTAACCCATGGGGACGCTCTACCGTGTAGGAGTCTTCACGAGACTCACCCTCTCTGGCTGCCACGGTAATTCTCAGGTGGACGATCTTTTGATCAAGGGGTCCATCTGCCCCGAACCTCTACAGTCACCCAACATTCTGGGTGTCATGATTGGGTCTAGCACCTGCTAAACTCATCCTCTCCATCAGTGTATGTTTGGTAGGAGGTCCTTGAAACCTCCTTTAGAAATTCACTCTCCTCGAGGCCGAGCCTCAGTGCCCTTGTTTGTGCAATCAACACTTCACATAGACCTCTCCTCCGACTCCGAACCCAACTCACCTTCTTCTTCCACAATGGCTCAGCCAGTTGAGGAAGAGAACAATCTGAAACACTAGCTCCAGCGACTCAATGACTTCTTCCAGAACTTCATGCACCCATCGCGGCGTCCTATGATGCGGGACCATTATAATCCTGCTGCGGTGGCCATTGAGCCTCGAGTCAGAATCCCGATTGGAGGACCTGATTCTGAACTAAAGCCCAACATAATTCATGCCATACCTAAATTTCACGGGCTTAATTCTAAAGACCCCTTCCAGCACATTAAACAGTTAAAGCACCTGACCCAGACTTTTGGGTCAGATGCACAAAATCGGGATATTCTCCTCATGAAGATGTTCTCCTTCTCCCTTATGGACAAGGCCGCCCATTGGTACCAAACATAGACCCAGCCGATCAACAATTGGGAAGAACTTTAGTCTGAGTTCTTGAAGAAGTTCTTTCCCGTTGGTCGAACCAATGCCTTGCGCCATCAGATTACCCATTTCACACAACAAACGGGAGAACCTCTCCATGAGGCATGGGATCACTTTCAGGATCTTATGAGGAAGTGCCCCCATCACGGAGTTCCTAAATGGGAACAAGTCCAATCTTTTTACCAGGGACTCTGTGAAGATATTAGGCTTTTCGTCAATGCAACTTGCAGAGGGAATATCATGGGTCAGCACGAGGACACCGTGTGGGAGATTCTCGAAAATATGTGCGAGAACTCCATCAATAATGACTCCATGGGATTATTCGACAGGACGAATAACCATGCATCGACGAACCTTAGGGGAGCACACAAGACGTAGGGCCTGTCCGCATCAGTCGACCTGGAATTGATGGCCAGTCGATTGGACAAGGTCTCTATCATTGAGAAGAAGGTGGATGAGCTGACTCAGCACTTGCAGCGAGCCACCTCTGCGCATAATTCCTTTGCACAGCCTCCTTCCACACGGGAGACTGTGCAAAATATTCTAAACCGACCTTCTCCTGAGATGGATCCGTATCCACCCCCATCTGATTCTCGGATCGGAGGATCCTCCGATCCTTTCTATAATAGCTAGGGAAATTCCACTCCCCCATTCTCTGACTCTTTGGAGGTTCCTCAGACCTGTGAGGACCTCAACGCCATCCAGAATGACCCATTTTCTAATACCTACAATCCTGGATGGTGAAATCATCCCAACTTCCAGTGGGCAGGAAATTTCCAAACTCAAAGACTACCCTTTCAGCCCCGTCCACCACCACCTCGTCCTTACCAGCCGCCTCAGCCTCGGCCCAACCCTACTTATCCATCAGGGCCAAACCAAGACCAAATGTCCCTCATCCTTCAGACTCTGGCTGACATTCAATGAACGAATGCGGCTATTCAGAAGCAACACAAGGACGAAATCGCAAAGGTTAGAAACCAACTGGCCCAGTTGGCAAATTCTCGCCAACCAGGCACACTTCCTTCTCAACCTCTTCCTAAAAATAATAACATGCCGACCCAGCGACGCGTTATGAGCCCAAACCCGGGCCAAGCACACATGATTTATCAGGCCCCCTTTGTTCCTTTACCTGACGAGATGGAGGCTTCAACTTCTTATGCGAGTTATCACCAGCAACCCATCCTATAAAACCCTAACCAAAACCAGGCAGGACTAAATTCTGTGACCACCCGCAATGGTAGGGAAACCCAAGATCCACCTTATCCAGACCACTCCAAGCCTGATAGTGATCCAAACCCTAGGACAGTAATCCAGGATGTTCTTATCCTTGTCCCGGATCAAAGACCTGGACCTATCCTAGAAGAACCAACCGAGGTTCCATTTCCCGAGGCCTTGACCAAGGGAAAGAAGACAACCAAACCCGTGGCACCTGAGGAGGACTTGGTCAAGCTCTTTGAGTAGGTCCAAATAAACATCCCCTTGAAGGATGCGATTGGCCACGTACCGGCTTACGCACGATTCTTGAAGAATGTGTTACACCTCAGCATAAGTCGCGAACCAAGAGTAGGAGTCCAATTGTACTATCAGAGCAAGCCAGCTCTATAATCCTGAGCAGACTCCCACCCAAGGCAAAAGATCCAGGTACTCCCCTGATTTCCTGCAAAATAGGTGCAACCCAGTTTGACAGAGCATTGCTAGACTTAGGTGCTTCCATAAATCTGATACCCACATCTTTACTTAACCACCTAGAAGAATCTGAGCTAAAACCAACTGAGGTGACACTACAGTTAGCAGATCGATCTATAAAGTCATCTAAAGGGATTCTTAAGGATGTTATTGTAAGAGTGCGGGATTTCTATTTCCCTGTAGACATTATAATCTTGGACATGGACACACCTGAAAACCCTAGGGATACACCGATCATTCTAGGGAGACCTTTCCTGGCTACTGCTAGAGCCAACATCAGTTGTGAGGAGGGCCAAATAGAGCTGAAATTTGGGAATCAAACCCTCAAAATTGATATCTTTAAGGCCCAACAAGGAATCAATTGCGGTGTTATTGAACAAATCTATGATATTAAGGCTTTGGTTGATGAAACACATTTTGAGAATAACCTGATTATGCCTCATCAACCACAGAAAGATCTTGAACCGCAATTAGAGGAGTCAGACCCTGATTTAGACAAACCCATAACTCCTATCCTTGAACCTCACACTTACCCTGAACCACCCGCTACTGCTGATAACCCCATCCTTGAACTAAAACCCCTTCCCGATCATTTGAAATACATCTTTTTGGGTTCTAATCAGACTTTTCCTGTGATTATAAACTCCAAGCTTACTCCTGATCAAGAATCCCTTCTGATTACTGTCCTCCAGCAACATCGTAGAGCCATTGGTTGGACTCTCGATGACTTGACTGGAATAAGTCCCTCTTATTGCACACACCATATTTATTCTGAAGAGGGCGCACGACCTTCCCGTGAAATGCAGAGACGTTTGAATCCCAACCTGCAGGAGGTCATGAAAAAGGAGATCATTAAGTGGTTAGATGCAGAGATCATCTACCCGATCTCCAACAGTCGTTGAGTGAGCCCAATTCAGGTCGTGCCTAAAAAGGCAGGGCTCACCACCATTACGACTAAAACCGGAGCAATCATACCTACCCGAATAGCCAACTCGTGGAGAGTCTGCATAGATTACCGACGACTCAATTCCTCCACGAAGAAGGATCATTTCCCACTGCCTTTCATTGATCAGATTCTTGAGAAATTAGCAAGAAATCGATTCTTCTACTTTCTTGACGGGTATTCCGGTTATAACCAAGTGGCTATTCATCCTAAGGACTAAGAGAAGATCACGTTCACCTGCCCCTTCGGGACTTACGCATTCTGAAGGATGCCTTTCGATCTCTACAACGCACCTGCAACTTTTCAGCGATGCATGCTTGCCATATTCTCTGATATGGTAGGTGATTATCTGGAAGTCTTCATGGATGACTTCTCAATTTTTGGGGCACCATTTGATGATTGCCTCCACCACTTGGTTCATATACTCAGGCATTGCATCGATGTTAATTTGGGTCTTTCCTGGGAAAAGAGCCACTTTATGGTGCCTGAGGGGATCGTCCTAGGACATCTAATTTCTGAGAAAGGCATCCGAGTGGATCGCGCCAAGGTTGATCTAATTTCTCAGCTTCCTATGCCTAGCTCGATTAGGGACATCCGTTCTTTTCTAGGGCACGTCAGTTTTTACCGTCGTTTCATTCCTGATTTTTCGAAAATCGCACTCCCCCTGACTGCTCTTCTTTCTAAGGATGTACCCTTTGAGATCTCCAAGGAATGCACTCAAGCCTTTGAGAACCTCCGTGACCGAGTCACCCAGGCCCTGATCCTACAATCCCCTGATTGGTCTCAACCCTTTGAGATCATGTGCGATGCATCTGATTTCGCTGTAGGAGCGGTTTTGGGGCAGAAAGTTGACAGGAAACCCGTGGTCATCTACTACGCTAGCAAGACACTTGACGAGGCTCAGCGTAACTATACAGTTACGGAGAAAAAGCTGCTAGCCGTAGTATTTGCCCTTGAAAAATTTCCATCTTATCTCCTGGGTTCCCACATCATCATCTACTCGGATCACACGGCTGTGAGGCATCTCCTTGCCAAGAAGGACGCGAAGCCTCGACTAATCCGATGGATCTTGCTGTTGCAAGAATTCAACCTCAAGATTCGCGACAAGGCGAGAAGACAAAATGTGGTAGCTGACCATTTGTCTCGCCTTCCTTCTGAGATCATCAACCCTTCTGGACCCATCACGGAGCATTTCCCTGATGAGCACCTACTGACTATTGGTACAAGACTTCCACGGTTTGCTAATATAGTAAACTACTTGGCATCTCATCAGATCCCGTCTGATTGGCCGAAGGCCAAAAAAGACAAATTGCGCTCTGATGCCAAGTACTACATTTGGGAAGATCCGTACCTCTTCTGAATAGGTGCTGACCAAATCATCCGGCGATGTGTCCCGAAAGGTGAAATCAATAATATTCTCTCCTTCTGCCATGACCAAGCATGTGGTGGCCACTTCTCTGGGCAAAAACCGCATAAAAAATCCTCCAGTGTGGCTTTTATTGGCCCACTTTATTCAAGGACGCATACAATCACTGCAAGGCATGTAGTCGTTGCCAAACTTTGGGCAACATGAGCCATCGCGACATGATGCCTTTGTAGTCGATTCTCGTATGAGAAATCTTCAATATTTGGGGGATTGATTTTATGGGCCCCTTTCCTGTTTCGGATGGCTTCGAGTACATTCTACTGGCGGTGGATTACGTGTCCAAATGGATCGAAGCCATACCAACCCGAACCTGTGATCATAAAATCGTTCTCAAATTCATTCATCACAATATCTTCTCACGGTTCGGGATTCCTCGTGCTATCATCTCTGACGGGGGGACCCATTTTACGAATGCTCAGTTCAGGTCACTGATGACTAAATACGGGGTGTCTCACCGAATCTCCACTCCTTATCACCCCCAGACTAATGGTCTAGCTGAGCTATCAAATCGGGAGATCAAGAAAATCCTGCAGTTCACTATTCGGCCTGACAGGAAGGACTGGTCGTCTCGACTTCCGAAAGCTTTGTGGGCTTATAGGACCGCCCACAAAACCCAATTAGGCATGCCTCCTTTTAGACTGGTGTACGGGAAGGCATGTCACCTTCCCATCGAACTGGAGCACAAAGCCTATTGGGCAATACAGAGCTGTAATTTAGATCTTTCTAAGGTTGGAACCCACAGAAAGCTTCAGATAAGCGAGATCGATGAGTTACGCCTTGATGCGTACGAGAACTCGCGAATCTACAAGGAGCGGGTTAAAGCCTTCCATGACAAGCACATATCTAGAAAGATCTTTCATCCTGGTCAGAAGGTCCTACTCTTTGATGCCCGACTCAAACTCTTCCCTAGGAAACTGCGATCCAAGTGGGTCGGACCATACCTTGTCCGACAAGTTTTTGGAAATGGAGCCATCAAAATCAGTCCGCTCAACCATGATTCCGAACTTTTCATCGTGAACGGTCAGAGACTCAAACCGTTCATTGATGTAACCTCTACTGATTTGGTTGAATCATCATTTATCCTCCATTTTTCCTGAGCATATTGCGCCCAGCCGATGGCGTAAAACTAAGCGCTCAACGGGAGGCAGCCCGTCATTCTTTTTGAAAAAACCCAAAACCTTTTCTGATACCTTTTTGCACTAAAGGTTCACCCTTTAGGACAGCCGACTCCACCTCAGGTGCTTGCATCTGAGATTAGAAATCGTCCGCAACTGTCACCCCGACCCATTCACTCATCAAAACATCTGTCCTAATGAATGAACTAAGTTAAATAAAAATCCTCCAAAGTTACAATGAGGATATTGCAAATCTTAAGCATGGGGGGTATGAAAGTGCAAAACTCTTAAGAAAAGGTTTTAAACAAAAAAAATTCACATATGCCAAAAATACCATAAAAATTAAAAAATTCTTTGAAAAAGAATAATAAAATGAGAGGACGAAAGAAATTTTGTGGACTCTACAAAGGAGGAGGAGAAAAAGAACAAAATGAAAAGGAGCACAAAATGAAAGAAAAGTGATAGTTATTAGTAAGAAATTAAGGAGTTGACCTAAGTTCTAGACCTCATTCAGGAAAAGAAATGGAAAGTGCACGGTGAGATCAGTAAGAACGCAAGCCTTAGGCATTCTTGGATAGACTCTTAGTACCCATTAAGATCTAGACATTCCTCAAGAGGTTGAGGAAAATGAAAAGCTTAAGTATTAGGTCCAAGGCTTAGGGAGTATTTGGCCTCGTTAACTAACTTTTGGTTTACGGGACTCAGTAACCTAACCACCCGAACTTCACACACAGCCTGGTTCAGTAAGCATAAAAATCAAAACCACGTAGAACCATTGCAAAAATTCTGAAAATGACACCTAGAGTAGGGGCGACCGATCAACACAAGTTGATTTGGACAAGTTCCCAGCGCGGAGAGGTGGAAAATTCCCCTCAAAGATGCGTAACAAAATATCATCTCCTCGGTGCTTGTCTCTTAGGATATTTACATATCCTACTGGGGGCATGTAAGCACTCTACTGGTTCAGATTCTATGGATGGCATTATCACGAAATGTCAATTGCCAGGGTCTGAATTCGGCCACGGAACACCATGGATGGGATTATCTCGAAATCTCAACAGCCAAGGTTCTGGGGGTTACCATGGGCGGTGCTATCTCGAAGCATCGATTGCCAGGAACCCTTGAGGATTGATGATGGGGACAAGGAATCTGATATAGACCATGTTGAGAAGCCAATCCTAAGCTAGAATTAAAAAGAAAAAGAGTGAGAAAACTCTCCAAACATATAAATATTCTACCTCTCTTTCTTACGCACTGTGAACTGAGCCAGGGTTAAAATTATCTCAAGCACGGGTGCTTTAACCACAAAGTCCAATAAGCCTTAGGTTAGTTCTTGTAGGCCTTAAAAACCTTTGCTAAGGACTAAGGCTGAGGCTAGACAGATCTGGATCTTGGTTGATACTAGAGTATCTTTTATGCCTATGGATGGCATTCTAACCTAATCAAGGTTACAAAAGAAAAAACACTTATCTGAAATCATTAAGAACTTCATGGTCTAGAACAAGGGTTGAAACCTTAAAATTTTGCTAAGGGACTAGCAAAAACTAGGCATGGGGGTATGATGAGAACCTCATCATGAACCCTAACTAGCATAATTTAATCCAAATAAATGTGAAAAAACTCCTACAAAACCTAAAGAGAGGCTTAACTCAGAGAATTCTGAGTTAAAGAATAAGATAAATCATAAGGGGTAAAACTGTAATTTCACTAATGTAGTGTGCAAACAAGGTAATTAAGGGTCCAAACACAGGTCAAACAAGCTTAATAAGAAGGAAAGTGGGATGATCTGATCTAAAAAGGGTTATAGCAACTTCTAGGAATTAAATGACATTATGTAACCTTAAAACAAACTCACTTTAATTCACGAGGTTCGAGGTAGGATAAAAATCAACTAAACCCTCTAAAATTCATGGAAAAATATTCCCTAGGGTTTAGAACCTTCAATTTAGCCTTTGCAACTTATTTTGACCTAAAATGAGAACCATGCCCAATTTATAACTTAATTTGGATTTTTGAGCAAATTGACCGGTCAAACATGGTCCAACCTAAAATAAAATTTCACCATTAAAATCCTTAGGCTCAAATTCGTCTGGTATAAAAATGTGGGCCTAAGAAAAGACCATCTTGACCGACTTTACAAATTGGTCCTCTTAATTTACTTCTTGACCCTTATCTTTTGAAACCCTTGCGATTAGCCCCCTATCTTCTCGTCATTCTTTGCAGAACGGCCCCCTGCCATTTCTGCGCAGCACCATACCTCCGGCAACCTTGCGCGGAGGATGGCGCTGCGCAGGGCAGGGCACCCGTCCTCAGGAACAAGCGGGGGGTTCCCTACGTCGTCCTCTGTCGCAGGGACCCTCCCCTGACCTCTGCAACCGACCATACCTCTCGTGAGAATGCACGAAAGGCATGGGTGTCCATTTCCAGCCACACTCCGGCGAGCATGGCACGTCGCCTCCTCGGTCTCCTCTCCTCGCCAGTGCCTATATAAAGAGCGGTAGGGTCTGCCATCTCCTTTAAGCTAGTTTTGGCCGAGAGAAACCCTAGATTTCGTCTCTCCCATCTCCGATCAGAAAGCTTGAGCTTCCGGCTATCCTCCCTCCTCTTCGCTCTGCTGCCATACCTGCAGCAGAGCCCACTCTGCCCCGTCGTCCCGCGCCAGGCTGCACCAGCTGGCGCCCTCAGATCTCCTCCTCGTCGCCGATATCCCCCCCTGGGCATCTTCGTCCCCAGCTCCGGCAGGCATGAGCTGGACACCTCCCTCTCCCTCTTCGTCGACTAAATAGGTAGGAATCTTTCTCTCTCTCTCCCTTATATTTTCCCCTTCCTAATTTACCATTTTAACCCACCGACTGCCACTTCCACCCCCATCTGCTCCATCTCCGGCGAGGTCACTCCACCTCCACAGACCACCTCACCCCTCGCCGACAAGCCCAGAAGCTCCCCCTCACTCCACTCAACCGTTTCCCCCACTCCATTCACCGTCATTCACATCCCGACCACCTCCCGAACAAACCCACTTCCGCACACACAATCTACCCTAGGCGCACCTCCACAGGCACATTCGCGCCTCGCTGACACTAGCACCACCTTCGCCGCCCTCTGGCGAAGCTCCCTGCGTTATCTGATGTGGCCGAGAGGCTGTCCTTGTGATTTCAAGTCTCCTCCCCCTCGCCGCCATTGACGAGCTGCTGAAGCTCCTTCGCAAGCAGCTGCAAGACGCCTCCAGCCCAGGTGTGAGCCCCAGGCAATGCGGGTTGATTCCACTAGCACGCCCAGGTTTGCGATTGGGGTCGTGAACACTTCGCTGCTGCCCCAATTGGCAGTGTCTTCTCGCCTACGGGCACCCAGATTGGAGGTGAGACTTTAGTCCCACCTCGTAAGTGTGTGGCCTCAGGCCCACACTTAAATTGAAAAAGTGAATTAGGCTGTTTGCCTTCGATACACAGGGGTCAAGTCCCTCACCCACACACGCAGCGCGCCACGCGCTCGCCTGCCCTCGCCCGTGCTCACGCCCCGCGGGTCTGGGCTGAGTCCAACTACCGACCAAGCACTCCTCGCCCACCACCACACGTCGGTGGGCCTAGTCCCAGGCACGCAACCCGAACCCGATTACCCGGCTCTGGGAGAGCTTTCCCAGAGAGAGATTCAGAGAGAGAGAGACGCGGGGAAGGGGTAGGGGTAGGTTTTGCACTGATCGTTGTGTGTGCGCGCAGGGAAGAAGGAAAAAGAAGAAGAAGCAGGCGAAGGAAGAAGAGAGGAGCGCACTGAGCAGCTGAAGAAGAAAGGAAGGAGAGGAGCTGAAGGAGAAGAAAAGGAGCCACACTATAGCAAACGCATAGTTAAGTCGTCTGAGCACTGAGTCAGACAACGGAAGGTCAGCAGCCAAAGCAGGAAAGAAGGCAGGCTGAAGAAGAAAGAAAGAAGAGGAATGGCCAAAGCAAAGAAAAAAGTGAAGGAGACAGGAAGGAGAAAGAAAGAAAAGAAGAGGAACGACTAGAGCAGAAGAAGAAGAAGAAGAAGAAGAAGAAAAAGAAAAGAAGGAAGAAGAACTTAGCAGTTGAAAGAGAGAGAAGGCAAAAGCTCTGCAACCGCAAGGAAGAAAAGAAGAAAATCAGAGAGGAAGAAAGGGAAAAGAGAAAGGGTCACCACAGCCGCAGAAAGAAAAGAAGAGAGAAGAAGGCAGATTGAAGGAAGAGAAGAATCAGCTGCAAGGGAAGAAGAAAAGAGAAGAGGAAGAGAGAAGAAGAAGAAGCCAACAAAAAAGAGAACTTTTGCTCCCTCTCTATCTCTTAATTTTTGTAAAACCTTACATTGTGAATTTATGTTTCTGGAATTATAGTTGCTCCCTGAGTTCGACCTCGGGAAACTTGTCATTCCGAGTAAAAAATTTTGTATTAAACTGGTAACTGTTTTGTCATATACCACAACTACTACAAATAACCTTAAAGACGAAAGCAGACAAAACACCCAACCATTATCCAACTTAAGCATGGGGGGGTGGTAATTCGCATTCTCTGAGTTTATATTATCAGCCTGAATTTAAAAAAAAAATTAGGAAGAAGAAGTTAGGCATTAGGAGCTTGTCAACTGTGGGAAATAATACAAGAAGAACTTGGACACTTAAACTTTTCAGGCCTTCAGGCTTAATCAGCCTAGGTGTCCACTAAAATGTAGATTTAGCCTCGAATCCTCGCAACCTTAATTTACATTAATTTGATCAATAAAGTAGGGTGATAAGTATACAACTTATCAACCCACCCTCTGACTCGGAGGGACTTTCAGTCTAAGCATCTGCACACATTTTTGCACTAACTCACTCCTCGGAGATTCTAACAGATATTGAGTAGCTAATGAACCTTCTAAGGTGATATGGCTGACAAATTGTCGTGGGTAACAGCCCACTGGCTGTTGTCCAGAGCCTAGCCACAGGACCACTTTCTTTTATTGCCTCTAGGTAAATCTGAGAGAAGGGAAGCCACCTACTAAATAATAAAAGAAAAAGAAAAGAAAAAAAGAAAAAGGGAGAAATAGAAAAATATAAATAGAAGAAAAAGGAAAAAAAAACTACACTTCACCTCACAAGTATGGCTGGGAAGTGGTCGTGGGTAACAGCCATTGGCCGGTTGTCCAGAACCCAGCTCACTAAATGCACAAAAAGTCCAAAACACTTAAGGAAGAAGCAGGGAAGTAGAGCAATCCGGGGAGATATACACTAGAAACACCCTTGTGTTGACCCCATGCAAAATAAAAGTAGGGAGAAAGCTACCAATCGAACAGATACACCTTCAGGCAAGCATTTCCTTTTCCGGTCACCTAGGGGTGTAGAAACTCAAAGTCTGTTTTAATTACCATTGAGATGCTTAGCTCTTAAAGTCTTTTTCGAGTTATGGGTGAGTTTGGTAGCCGTAAAAGGTTACCGACACACTCTCAACTCTAAAAATCCAAAAAAATAAGAAAAGATGAAAAAGATAATATATATATATAAGTATCTGTAAAGCGAGGATTTGGGTAGTTAGCATTTTGGCAAACACACGAACATTGTTTAGTCTCTGTAGATCAGGCTCTTAGTATATTTCCTCCCGTTGACAAGCAACAAATGTCTAAGTAATCAATTCCTAATTCTGACTGAAAATAATGGCTAGGATAAACCTTGCTAGGGACTAGCAAGGGATGAGTATGGGAGTATGATAACTCCACATTCAATGATGATAATCCCATCAACTATGGTGAGTTTTGAGGATATATGCGCACTAATAACATGTCATGATAGGCATAGGAGCACTGCATGCATTCCAAGTTAAGATTGCTTATGAATTAATGTTTAATGGCCATATATACAAGTGTGTATTGAAACAGGCCTCAGATGAGCAATCGGACCGCACGGATGGACTCAAATCGACGAATCGAGTCCAACGAACTCGAAATCACTTAAATCTAACATCCGAAGCTCCCTCAATCGGCCCAAGAAGTTCTAGCCGTTGATCATCAAATCAACGGCCACGTGGCGGCATCCGATGTGCCCTCACCCATAGCGCACCACCTCTTCATCGTGCTTAGCAACTTTAAGCCGTCCGATCCGCCGATCGGACGACTGAGAATTCACAACCTTTGCCTGCACGCACTCCTCACCCGCGCACCCTTGCGGCCTCAGCTTCAGATCCTGACCATTGGATTTCCATCCAACGGTCGACACCTCCCCGCACCCGGCCTCGCATCCGCACAAACCAGCAGAGGCAGCGTAGCGGTCCGTACCTCATCTGCTAGCAAAGAGCGCCCGTTCGAGCCATGGCGAGGCTCCAATTGGCAACAGAATCACACGTGGACAAAATTGAGCCGCTAATGCAAGATCCAACGGCAGGGATCACGCCACGCGACGCAGCGAATGCACGCGGATGATCACGCACCGATAACTCACGAGGCGCGTGCTCCACAAGCGTGATCTGAACCAACGTCACAGGCAAAATCTCGACCGTCCGGTCTTCGATCGGACGGCTCACAACGCGAGCACATGGATAGCGGCCGAGGCTTAAGAAGAAGAAGCACGCGTGCCTTCGTCAAACCGGTGGCCAGAGGGCTTCAGTGACGTTTTTGGAAGGGGTTTAGCGACGTCCTAGACATTTCTAAACCCCCTTACCTCAATTAGAAGTCATTTTCTCCTATTTAAACCTCTTCAACCACCCCATTCTAGGGCATTGAATACACACACACCTTCCACCCTACTCCTAGCTCCTTCCTAGCTTCACCAAGCTTTCCACATATACCTTGGAGTTGTCAAGCCGCCAATGGAGCCCTCCTCCACTGCCGTGGCCGCCTTGCCTCCTCTTCTCTCTCTCTTTACCTTAGTTTTATATTGCTTTTGTTTAAGCTTGTAGCTATTGTTGTATTTGCAAACAAACTCAAGCTGCATGCTAAATGTTAATGTTGATGTTGTTTCTTATATAGCTTCCATCTTTTTTGAATGAATGTCCTGATTTCAAGACAAACTCTAACCCTACTCTCTCTCTCTCTCTCTCAAGCAAACTAAACTTCCTGTGACAACTAAAAGCAACAAGGTAATCTGATTTCACACCTCCTCATGTTCAACACTTAGACTCAACAAATCCAATCTTTAATTAAAACCGATGTCGCGAACATATGCTATAACGACATAATTAAACCAACGCATCCCGCGCCCGTCAAGGTTGCCCCCTTTCCCCATTTATTTTTATCCTCTACTCAGAGTACTTATCGCGGAACCTGGAAAGTGCCTTGCATTGTAACTTAATTTCTGGGTACAAGATACATAGGAATACTTACCCTCTTACTTATGTGATGTTTGCAGATGATACCATGTTGTTTGCAAGAGCTAAAGAAAGGGAAGCTGTGAATTTGGGAGGGATTCTAGATGATTATGAGGCTTGTTCTGGTCAAAGAGTCAACTATGAAAAATCCAAAGTTTTCTTTAGTAGAGGCATTACCCAAGATAAGAAAGATGCAATTGTAGATATTCTTAAGGTGGGTAATATGACTAAGAAGGAGATGTATCTGGACAGTCCCATTCTTGATGGTTCAAATCAAGAGAGACCGAGGGAAGTGGTACTTGGGAGGATTGGGGAGAGACTAGCTAGTTGGAAAGGTAAATTATTATCTCAAGCTGGCAGGGGCATCCTTATTCAAGCTGTATTATCATTTATTCCTGGCAACTAACATCTTCTCGAAGAAGCTCTATGCCAAGTTGGACTGTCTACAGAGAGATTTCTGGTTGGGGAAAGTGGATAATAGAAAATGTTTGTATGTTAAAGCTTGGAGAAAGCTATGTTTACCAAAGCAAATTGGTGGATTGGGTTTTCAAAATATGAGGCTAGTTAATTTAGCTTTCTTATGCAAAATGGGTTGGAGGCTTTATAAGAAGGAGAACGGGCTTTGGCAAAAGCAGATTAAGGGGAGTTTTTGGGAATATATCTCTAAACCAACGGATTCAGCTTGTATGAAGGCATTCGCTAGTATAAAAGAGTTTCTTTTTAGAAATGTACTTTGGTTGATTGGTGATGGGAAGATGGTAAATTTTTTGAGTGATCCTTGGCTGGATAGTGATGAGCTAAGCTTCCTTCCCATCGGTCAAGAGATGCTTCAGATTGTTAAGGTGGCTGAACTTATGAATAAGGACGGTAGGTCATGCAATGATGAGCTGGTATCTACAGGTTTCGATGCTGGAATGGTAGGGAAGATTTTAAAGAGGCCCATTCATATGGGCGATGATTTGCTCATAATGGAAGACAAGTCTGAGGGGGGATTTTTCTATAAAATCAGCATACTTAGTCTTACTGAAAGAGGAAGGAACTGAAGCTGGTCTGTAGGATATCCAAATTGGTCATTGTAAGAAAATTTGGGCGGTGAAGGATGTTGTGCCAAAGGTCAAGTTATTCATATGGAAAGCTATAACTAATGTGCTTCCTCTTAGGGGAATTCTGGAAAAAAGAATGTTTGTGGAGGATCCCTTTTGTCCATTTTGTCGTGCACATGATGAAGTCAGGGAACATTTGATGGTGGAGTGCACTTTTACGAAGGCCATGTGGTTCTTTTCGGGGATATCATCTTTTCTGCAATATGCAAATTGGATGGAATTATTGGAGAAGCTCGCTAAAGGCTTTGACAGCGTGGGATTTGGAGAAAGATTGGTTTTCTATATTGTATATGCCCTTTGGATTCATAGGTGCGATGTGGTAATGAAAGGCGTGCAACCTAATCCTATGGTGGTGGTTGAATTGGTTAGGAATATGGGGAATTTTTATAGTTGAAATGATAATTCAGTGATGGAACATGCAGGTAATTCTTAGCTATATGCTGCTCAACTGTAGTCGAGTCTTAGGTAGGCTGAATTTTGGATCCAGGTGGATGCAGCAGTGGGGGCCTTCACCGTTGCGGCCGCTGTTTGTTGTGATAAAGAAGATAGAGTGATAGCTTCCTCTACCTATGTTGTTGAGACTTCAAATGGTATTGAGGCAGTGACTTGGGCAATTTATCATGACTTGAAGTTAACCATCAATCTTCGATTGTTGGATGCGACAATATTCTCGGATGCTGCAATTTCAATTAATCAAGTCGGTGCCCATTTACAACCTTCATGGAGGTCTAGATATATTGCTCAGAAGTGTACTGCATTGCTAAATTCCAATGAAGACTTCCCACTGTCTAAGGTACCCAAGACTGTCGTCTCTAAGGTACACAACTTAGCTAAGTTCTGTATGGGCCGTAAGTTGCCTGGTACTTGGGTATTCATGTCGGATGGTTGTATTTCTGAAAGCTGGTAATGAAATCCTTTATAATGCAAAAAAACCAAAAAAATCATTAATAAGGGCCCGCACAAATAGTAAAATGATGCTATCAAATATTTTAGATCCCCATGGTTAAGCTTTGGATATTGAACCAAATGAGTTGAGCCAAGCTTGGCTTAAGCTCAAGCTCATGGAGCTCAACAAGCTGGACTCAAGCTCGAGCTCAACTCATATAAGCTCAAATCAGCTCATGAGGTAAATGAGCTCACTCATTCTCATCACTCAATTGAGTTCTTGAGCTTAGTTCATTTGAGCTCCAATTTGCTTGTAAGTTAAATGAGCTCACCTGTAACTAAAATGAGCTTTATTTTACGTTTCTTTCTTTTTTTTTTGGTGAGAAAACTGGTCCTATTAGATTGTGGGATAAAACATTAAATTTCTATGGCATTTATGTTTCATTGTGGGATAAAACATTAAATTTCTATGGCATTTATGTTTCAATCCATAATATATATTTACACGTTACATAAAAACTACATGTGCCAAGGAATCAAGCTAGCAAGTTGATGCTCAATAAGGTAAATGAATTAGAATCAAACCTTGAGCTTGGCTCGAAAATTCAATGAGCCGAGCTCGCAAGCCCTTGTTGAGTTGAGTTCAATTTCACTCATTAAGCTCAAGCTGATCCTGGATCCCCATTTCAGGTAGGTTAAGCAGCATACATCTCATCCATAAGCGTGACACTTCTGCTACAGCACTGCAAGCTAATTTTCTTATGAGATGCATGAAGAGCATATCATCCTCTTGATTAATTGAAACTAGCGGATTCTTTAATCAATTATGTAAAGGAATTCGAATTGTTGTCAAATAGGGTCAAAGTGGTTGTTGATCATTCTTTACTGGGAATCTTCATGAGTGACCTTAGGGAAGACCTTGCTTGTGAAATCCATCCTATCCAGCCCAAAAAGTTGGCTGTTGCCTGGTAGTTTGCTAGACCCTAGAAAGCTGAGATTCAAGGTATTGCATTCTGCAGAAAACCAGAGACATATTGCCAACACCTACTGGACATCTTGGTCATTCCACATCAAAAAAAAAAAACAGTTGTTGAGAAGTTAGCCCCTGGTCAATATGAACATTATGTGAAAAAATGCCTATGCTTTAACTATGGGGAGGGTTAAGGGCCTCTTATGAACTTCATGCCGAAGAAGGCACTGAGGAGCTATTGGAAATTTCATTCCATGCCATACATGGCACTGACAATAATACCTCTATGTTGATTGGCAGGCTTCATCCCTAAACAACACTCGGGATCGATTCAGGGAGTTCCAATAGATTGTCGAATACTGCAAAAATTGGGACTTTGCATATCAGGCCCATTTCAATTTCAGGGAATGGTGGCTAATGAAAAAAAAGATTTGAGTTTGTGAAGTGCTCACATGTTCTGATTGAGTCATCAAATACTACAGGAATCCTACAAGGGTAGATGGATAGAAACCTCCGGGAAAATGTCCACCTGTCACCCAGCGGATAAAGTACATTACATGGAAATGGTTTGATATAGTGAGTAATAGGCTCTGTCGCCCTTCAAGAATTCTCGTTTCGACAGTTCATCGTAGTGTTTTGATCTCAGAATTCCAACTTTCTCCTTTCAAAAAGAATGGCAACTTTCAACAACTCTGTTTAAGATACATATTCCTCTGGATCCAGCAGGAACTGTTTGAGTTATCAAATACAACAAGACAGATGGCGTGCTCAACAGAATTCCAACTTTCTCCTTTCAAACAAGAATGCCAACTTTCAACGACTCTGTTTGAGATGCCATATTCCTCTGTAGTTTCCAGCAGGAGCTGTTTGCAACATAACTTGACATGAGTTTTTTGTACTGTGGCCAAGCTGAGGCTGCAAATAAATGCTTGGGTCATACATTGGATGCTTCTGTTTTCAGCAGAAGTTGGATTGAATGAATGGCTTCATTGTGCTGAATTGGACACAAAATGATCTCCCATTCTTCAGCGGACATAGCACTATTGGAATCTGTTTATGGCTGCCCATCACCAGCATTTTCTTTATACACACATACCAGGGGCACCAGCATCTCCTAAGATAGCTGCAAGTCTAAAATGAAGAGGCCATAACTTAGCTGAATTAAAACAGCATAGTCATCATGAATTACATTTTCTGCAACTCAAACACCAGTTGGAGGGCCACTCCATGTTTGTTCTACCTGATATTTTTACGGAGGAGCTCGACCTTTTAGATTACTAGCAAAAAAGATGGTCAAATGCAATAACCATGAAATTACCCAACTAGCTCCCTGCAGTTCAGCATGAAAGAGGCTCCATGGGTTGACTACAATGACTTTGTCCAAGTTTTCACAATTATCCATAAGGAGAGCTCATTATTGGTTGTTACTTTAGGGAGCTTGAAGGTGACAACTACAGTAGTTGGGTTAGTTGCTCAAGGAGATTGGGTTCTGTTGGAAGTGTATGTTCTAATGGACAATAAGTAAACAGAGCTCCTGGAGCTGGATCACTGCCAAAACAACACTTGATTGGCACTTACATTGAATGAACTACAACCAATTCAAGAGATCAGCTTTATGAGGTGTTTATGTTAAAAAAAAAGGAATTTTTTGGTTATCATTTAGTTATGGATCAGTAGATGGTTTCTCATTACCAGCAATTAAAGAATGAAAAGGATATCCATAGACCGGAAGGAAGCATGTTGCAACCCACATGTCAATAACTGCACTTCGATAGATGTATATACAATTGAAGAGAAAAGCTTGTAAGATTTTACTGCACAAATAATTACCTTAGATCACAACCATAATCAATGGGTCAGACTAAAATGCTGCTGTACAACTCTACCATCGTTATAAATAAGTGGGATGTGACAAACATAAGTACGGCATTGTGCCATATCCAAAGCCTCATTTGTGTATGGTGTTAAAAAGACCTTTGGCTGCATGATACAAGCTCTTCCTCTATTAATCGAGTGGGAAACTCTTCACCTATGAAATAGAGCATGTATCATGATTCATGACAACTGCAGGTCAGTTGTAACTGGGATGTTGACTGTAGATTTTCCAATCCACCAAGGACAAGTTTGAATGGTCAGGCATTTGCCTTAACCAGTGAATGGCCACCAACTTCTGTTTCAAGCAGGTTCAGTTCACGCTCCAAGTTCCATAAGGGCTCACCTGACTTGCTGATGCCCAGTGAATACTCCCTGAATTGCCCATTCTGGTTGATGATGAAAATAGACATACTGCATAAGAAACAGGATAAATGATTAAAGCAATTACATAGCATTGGAGAGAAATACATGGGTCGAATGAGATGTCCAATCAGGATGGGAAATAGAATATCCTAGTCTCGGGGCAATGTTCCATCAATTACTCATATTGACCCCAACACTTGTGCTAAAGAAAAACGTCCCTTCATATATATATATGAAACTTGATGCTACCCATTTGCCTGTGGAATTGCTCTCTAAATACATTTTGCCCATATGCTTGCAGGATAAAAGTGTAATCCTAGGGACAACCGGACCTAATCAAAGTTCATCAAGATGAGATGAACATGGACAAATTAAAAATGAAAGATGGACTATAACATCCTATTGGAATCATCAATTTATTTCCTCTGCTTGCTTCCTTAGTGTCCATCACATTGTTTTCTCTTCCCTCAATTCCCAAAAAAGTTACAAAAATGGAGAATACTAATGCTCCTGTGAAAGACCCTCAAGCTAATAAAAATTGATAATACACCCTCTACTGCAAGCCGTCTTACCGTAAAGCAGCAGTTGGGAATGCCTTCTCTATGTTGAGGACCATTGAATAGCTGCACCATATGATCAAATGTGCCATAGTCATGCAAAACAGTGCTACAGGCATCTGAATGACAAAATAATTGTTATGCAAGGAACAATCTCACCTTTTGACACCTGCTGGCACCCCACCATGGAGAACATGATGGTAGGCAGGCTCAAGTGCATTGTTTATTTTGCCAGGAATCATTGACCCAAGGAAACTTTCTGATCTCTTGTTTCTGATTTCAAGCAAATATAAGTGGTAAGAGGCTGATATCCTATTAGACCAAGCTAATTACAACTAAACTTCAAATATAATTACATGGTGAGAAAGTCTGAACTGAGCAAGGGAAACTTCCTGCTTGAACACCGATTACTCACTTTTGCTCAATAAGATATCCAAGGAAAAATGCATGGATAGAACCAGAAGAACTTGTTGCTAGAAGAACTTCTGGAAGCTCCAAAGATGGCACAAATGACAAAGAGTATATTGTAGACGGATATGTACCTCTCCTGAAATTGTAGGACTGTAGACAAAGAAGTCAGATATTGACCCTTGGACCCCTATAATTTTATCTACAAGACCAAGCCTTTTCCAAATTTAGTGGACCTCTAAAAATATGAAGAGAGAAATCAAGAAATACACCTAGTCTAGATGAAAGCATAACAAAAGGCCAAGGAATCAGTGCAAGGCACTTAGGAGATGCTTGCTTGGACTATAGGAGATCATAGTGCATGCTCGGAATATTTTCCTCAGCATTATCTGTAGTGCATATGTTTCTAATTTTTGTACCAATACCATCTTTTACTCCATCAAATATGTTTTAGCTGTGGTTGATCATCTATTAGATTTTTCACTACACTTCAATATTTTGCTGTTGCTACAGTCTACAGTCCATACCATTTAAAGTGACTGCCACCCTTCTCCATCAAGTAGATAATTGCATACTGTTTATCAATTATCAGATTTAAAGACATCTAAGTAGAATTTCTCCTATCACATGCAGTTTATTGTGAATGTCCAATACCAGCTACTTGGGACCAACCACTTAACCATTTCCACATTGACAGCATATTTTACCATAATGACCATATTGTCAGCAGACCATACCATAATTTGATCCTGATATATCAAGTGAAAAAACTTTGAATGATGTTAGACAACAAATACAAATATTAAAAAAATCATGGACTTGCTCAACAAAAATAACGCTTAAGCCACTTTGCTCACCTTCGTGGCTTGAGAAACAAGGTGGACTCTAATAATTGTCCCCTGCTCGGATGCTGTTGCCATGTACATCCCATTTGAAGAAAATGTAACGACAGCCAGTGGATTCTTATGAGCATCGATCTGATGAAACAACAAACTAAATATATATCATTGCGGTTCCTACAATGAAGTAAATGATAAATTCAAGAGATCAAAGTATTGCTTAACTATGCCATATAACAACTCAACAGTATCAACAGGGAAAAAAAGAAGGAAATTTTTTTTTAAAAAAGACAGAATAGAGGGATGGGGAAAATACTAAATATAGGTGGTAAACATTAAAATTGCTCAAGATGACAACTGCGGTCAATAATCTGGAAAAGAGGTAAATATCCCTAATAGGATTAAAAATACCAAACCACTGTCTACAGAAGACTAGCGCTCAAATCTTACCTTGTTCCAAATAAAATAAGGGAAGAAAATCCAAAATAATATAGCGTCCTTAGGAGGACAAATGTCACGAATAATAATAAACAGGACAAATGTCTTTAGGAGCACTGACTTCAAAACACATACAATTATAGACTTTGAAGGATGGATTTTGTGTAGAGGAAGATTGTACATTGTTGTATGTCAAAGGAGTATAGAGTTTCCTGTGATGACTTGGACAAACTCCACAAACAGCTTCAGGCATACAAGTCCAGAACAAAAAAATCCCCTGTTTAAGAGGCTAGGAAAGAAGATGTTTCTTAAAGAAATTGGTGACTAGAGGAGTATCTGACTACAGCAGCCTCAAACAGGGGATTGCACATAAATTTATAAATGAAGAGAATGGTTTTTGTTACAATGAGGTTGTATCATGCACATGACTGAACCTACGTAGCATGACAAACACTTCATAACCAGGGAGACAAGAACAAACATCAATATTTGAGAGGTTAAAAAATGCCACTCTCACGGATAATAGAAAATTATAACCTAAATGACTGTTTGCAATTGCACAGAAAACATAAGTTCAACCTCAATAGCTCCGAGTTTCTTAACATGAAAATATAAGTTCAAACTCAATATTTCCAAGTTTCTCAACAAAAGAACACTATAATACTGCAATAATAATGATGCTTTATTTGCCCTATAAGAAAGGAGAATGCTCAGACAAAGAAATGAACAGCACCAAAAAAAAAGAAGTTTGTCATAAGGAAAGAAACTTTTTCTCTTTTTTTTTTAGAGGTAAAGATAAGGAAAGCAAACTGATAGGGCTTTGCTCCTCCATTTTTATCCTAACATGACAAATAGATCATGTTTTGTATGAGGAAATGATCATAAGACAAAGAATAACCCTTGTCATTTAAAAAACAGGTTTCTAGTTTCTTCTACAACTATGACATTCTTAGTTCTCACATGGCAAACATTTATGACTGGAGGAATTCTGTTTCCAAAATCATTCCAAACAAACAACATTATAATAAGGAAAAATATCTGCTTCGTGGATATATGCAAATATCATTCTATATAAACAACCTGACAAAGAGTAAATAGTTCCATAGTATTGTATACTAAAACTGATCCCTTGGTTTTACTTGCAGGGAGAGCCAAATAACAGCCTTCTGAATTCGGAGCGAATGCACAGAGTCCTGTTATAGGTACCAAAAGAAGTTAATCACTAAAAGCCAGAATCAAATTTATAATCAACAACTATAAAAGAAAGAGTGCTAAACTCTCCATCCCACCCACACTGCACCACTTCTATTGAGAGGAGGGCATCATTGGCAAGCTAATAAATTTTGGTGCCAAAATGCAAGTATTCCCTCAAAATGTGGTGGAGATTGAATGCATGTGGAGGGGAATGGGGGGAGAGAGCATGGGTATTAGCCTTTATAAGACCTGATTGAATCTCTTTCACCAATAGCTGAAACCAAGAGATTGTACTTTTCACATGAATAATCTAAGAAAAGTACCATAGAGACAAGCAGGTGTTTCAAGGTTTATAGAAAGAAAGGTTACATATGGTTCGGGACTAATGGTGAAAAATATTGAGAGGCAACAAAAGTTTGGTCTAGAGAAGATGTTTTCAGTTATTACCTTTAGGATTTGACACAGTATCTATTGTCTCCAAGATTGCAACAGTATTAGCGTCATACACATATGTTTTATCTTGCAATACAACAATAAGTCTGCATTTTAATGGGAAACTATCAGAATACAAGTACAAAGAGATACCATAAGAAGTATCAACAAGATAACTAAAGTGGAGAGAAACCATGTAGAAGAAGGTAACATTCATTTGCACTGCATTCCCTACTACAGTTACATTGCAGCTTTCTTGTATCTTTTTTTGAAAAGCATCTGTAGTACAGTTATTGCAAAATAATTTTAAAGAGAAAAACCATATTTTCATCAACTTGATATGGAGAAAAAAGAAACATAGTTTCATCAACTTGATATGGAGGAGAACATGTCTAGAAACAGTGATTAATAGGACCTTACATTAGGGAAGATGAGGTAAATTCATCCGTGTCATTCGATTCAAGATAAGACTGATGTCAATAGTGGGACATTTTGGCAGATTTTTCAAAAAGTTTGCTTCCACCATCTATGAGTGGACATGTTTAATGGTAGAAACTTTCAGCATACACGTGATGCAGGTACTTTTTCTTCCATAACCTTAGAAATCAGCTTTACCATTGTCAATTTCACCCATCACAAAATTGTCACCCTTCTTCCAATTTCTTGACATCTCATACTGTCCTGCCACCTTTGCAAGCTATATAAATCCTCTATCATCTGTTCTATAATTGGTGTTCACTTCGTACAACAATAATGGAGTTAAAATCTCATGTAACTTTCCGCCAGGAATTTACGGTTGTGCAACAATTCTAAGTAAATTGTAAACGGCTTAAGCAGGCAAACACCTCAACATGACCAAAGCCTATCCCTAAACATACCTACTATTACTATTCTACTTTAAAATGCAAGTCAATTCGGTCCAAAGTACTGCTCAGAAAGGCAGCATGCCAACTTAGAACTTCAAACTTTTACCATATAGATATCATTTCACTAGAAGTTTAGAATTAAGCATTTAAACATGAATATGACACACTTGCCAACAGCCTTAACTATATCTCAAGTGAAGCCCTAATTCAGACACTGTTTACGGCAAGGGAAACATGGAATTTCTAGCGAGAAACCGTATCCAAAACACGACGCTTTCGCCTCCAATCCTCGGTATCGCTTTCAAGTGAGCAACTAAAGTTAGATTCAGAATTCCAGAAACAGAAAAAAAGGAGCAAACTTTCCAACACCTCTTCCGATTCAACCGAACAGCAACTACTGAAGTGAGGAAATTCAACTCCCTGAAAGCCGCTCCGGTGATCGTGTTGTACAGGCAAAGTCTCCGGGGCGACAAAGAAGGCTGCAACAACAACAACACCACATAGAACTATCGAAGAGTACCAAAGATCGAAACTTTCCTCCATCAGATCGCAAGGGCGAGCGATCTCGATGAATACCTGTTCCCCGGCGCCAACGATCGCGAGGAGGTTGGAGCTGTAGAGCATCTCCACGATGCTTAGGGCACCGATGGGTCGCTCGCAGCACAATCTACCGGTTCGGACGTCGAAGAGCCGGAAGCCCTCGCGCGTACCGATGGAGAAGCAACTGCACCGCAAGGGATACGATCGGATCGATCAGGTTGGGAATTGTGATCGATTTGGATCGTGTAAAATACCTGTTGTCTTGATTGAAGGACGCGCAGAGGATCGACGACGAGGCGCTCGCCATCTCCCGCTCTTTGCTCGATGCTTTCGCCTCTCCACCCTCCCTTTTTTTAGGTTTTTTTTTATCGTTAAAGCCGTTATTTTTTTATATTTATAAGAGTATAGGTACCTAAGCACGTACGTATGTATCTTTGTATTCTATCCACTATCATGTATGTACAAGAGAGCACGTATTCTAATCGTCCGCTAGGATTTATGTATAAGAAGATATGTGTTGGGTTATAATATATTTATACACATATCCAGTGACAAATGTAACATTCGTATCATTTAGTCAAACATATGCTCTATTCAAAATGACGTCAACAACACTAAGTAGGAAGGATATAATTTGCACGTAAAACTATCTATAATCATTAACGTTAAAGATTCATTGATAAATTATTCTTAACATGAAGTCCGAAAAAGTTACTAATATGAATTCACATTTATATGTTATCTTTTTGGAAAAGATTATTTATGTGCTGTATTTATATTATATATGTATATATATGGTGGGTAAAAGGGTGTGGTAAATGGGTAAAGCATCAAGGTTCATACATATACCTATATTTAATTAGATTTCTAAATTAAAATTTATATTTACACTTATTTATAAATGGATCGAGTTTTACTCACATGATCGATTGGTTAGGTTAAACTTGGATTAAATTGAAGAAAACTTACATCCCTAAATCTATGTAGTATAGCATGCATGAGTCTGTTATTGATTATCCATTGTATATTTAATTTTTTGACATGATCTCCTCTGATTGCAAACCACTTTTAAAAGTGTGGTAAACTAGAGATATTGATACAATAATTCACTATTGTCAAAGAATACTCACAAATCTATTCTAATATGCTAAAATAGGGTTTTTGCTACTAGGTGTCAACCTCCCAGAGCCTCTTCCCTGCACCTCTCGTGCTCCTCTCTTTCTTTCTCTCTCTCTCTCTCTCTCTCTCATGCTGCAATTAATGCCAACATGTTTTGGAACTAAATTAAGAAAATAAATTTTGACGTGTGTGTCTATACATTTGTAAATTTTTTATAAGATATACATACCCTTATATCCATGGTACTTATGAATATAATTTTATAAATTTACTTCCTTAAAGTCATGTATCCTCTTATGTTAAATTTAATTAAAAATATTAAAAAAATAAAAATTAAAAAATTTTATATTTTTTTCTCTAAATATATTTCTCTTCTATTTTTTCCTTAAATCCTCACACGTCCTCCTCCTCCTCCTCCTCTATGGTGTAGACCTACAACTACTAGTCCCTCCCAGACCTTACCACCATCTCCTTCATCTACTTCCAATCCTAGAGCATCACCAAGCCACTCACCCTTGCTGCTACCTTCTACATCTCCGTTCACTTGCCTGCTAACCTCCTCGTGACCACTCTGGGCGCAACATCCCTGGTGTCGCGTGGCATCAGTGATCTCCAATCTCTCCTCCCTCCTCTTCCTTGTCAGGTACGTGAGACTAATCACTGACGTGCACATGTGCTGGCTGCGACCCACGAGCGAGTGCCTCACTAGGTGAGGTCCACTCGTCCGCCTCGCCACCCCGAGCTACCTATCGATGTGCCTAGAGTGGGGGTGGTACGAGCTCATGACCCTCCTAAGCGGGCTCCCCCCAAGCTCGAGGCCCTCAGTAGCTCGAGACCACCAACCTCCTCAACATATTCCCTTCCTCCCTTGGCTTCGCCGCATCCACCCATGTCGACATCGAGCTCAATGCGACGAACCCGAGAGGCACACGTGCTTCTGCCGCGATCTCGCTCGTGCTCTCCTCCGTAGCGGGTCTCATCGCGATGGCGGTGGTTGCAGCATCAAGGGGAGGGTGGGGGCACGTGTTCACATGCGACAACGAGATGCTGGGGATCATATCAACAATGATGCCAATCGTGGGGCAGTGCAAGGTGGGGAATGGTCTGCAGGTGGTGGTGTCACGACCCGGACCCAAATCCCTACAGGATCTGAGATCGGGTCGCTTTGGTTAATCCCAAGACCCAGTCGTCCAACAAGAAATAACCAAGTAACATTTATCAGACCACAATCACACAAGTACAGTAGCTAAGCAGAAAGAAATTTATAACAGTGTGAAAAGGAACAGTAATATTATGTCATAATACAGCCATCACAACAAAATGAGTACATGTAGCAAAAGACAAAGCTATAGAAACTCACTATCAAACAGTAGAACTAAAGCTAGGCTCGACTAGGCCCAGCATCTCAGCAGCCGATGGCTCGGGCTACTCAAATCCCTGACCTGTATAGAATTTATTTAACTGGAGTCAGCTAACGCTGAGTAGAGTTGTAGCTAAGAAGTAACACGCATTTAACAAGTAGTTAACATAAAATTTTCCATTTTTCAATTATATTATACATGTAGGTGCGTAGAGATCTCTAATTATGATTTGTTAATTAATCTTCTTGTTCCCTATAGGAACGATTTTGCTTGCAGCTTCCCGTGATATAGGATGCCCACGTGGCACTCTCCTGACTGGGGGAGTCCCACCGTGGTAGTCCTATACTCGGTCTACCACCCCGAGGTCATGGTCGTGACATAGCGGTGATTACGACACATGTGATAAGCGCGCAGGTAGCTACCCCGCACTGGCATGCGGTCAGTCGTTTCCGCTAACGAGTATGCCTCAACGTATAGTGCAGAACAGTATAGGGCCTTGCCCTCTCAGAACAGAACATGGGTCTTGCCCCTCAGGGGTCTCGCCCCTTCTCAATCTGCGTACCCTCGTCCGACTACCCCAGTTTGCCCAATGAGCTGACGAGAGTTGGTGTAGGGTGGCCATACCTAGCCCCGGGCCCCCTTGGGCGGATAGCTCCCCCCTACACTAAGTAGCTTACCTCGCTACCACGTACACGAGAGCCAGTAAGAGTTGTCATAGAGTGGCCAAACCCACCCCGGGTCCCAACCCAAGGGCGGCAAGCTCCCCTCTACACTACAAGGGATAGTTGCTCTCTTCGGTACCACGTATACGAAGGTTAGCTTACCTCCCTTAACAGCTGGCCATAGGTAGCAAATTCTCAGAACCATCCAGTTCTCCGTAGTACGGTGTTCTTGTTTACATTCCCCGTGGGGTTCGTACAGGAGTTTCTTTTTCACATTCAGGTTGGAATGTTCGGAACAAACAGTTCAATTTCCATTTTATTACAGTAGGGGTCCATTTTAGATAAAAATAGGCAGCTTTTGATCACTCAATCATTCACATGCAGTTTCTTCTAACCCTAGTGTTCATGCCAAAACCTAAGGTTCAAGAATTTATTTTCAAGTATACGTTTATTCCTTCCAAGAGTTCATCTCAGGTCCTAGGATTACTTACTTGCATGTATTAAATTAGAGATTTAAGGTTGTAACCACTCTACCTGGGTAACCGGGTGAAATGGGGACTCGTACAATGGCTCCCGACGTCTCCACAGGTCCCGTACATCCGACGGACTGGAGACTTAAAACATGGATTGATGGGTCAAAAGGTTCAGAAGGATATAAACAAGGTATCATTATACAGAGAAACTCGTACGGAAAACAGATACGGTTCGTTTGCGGAAAAACGATAATAATAGGGCCTTACACGACCCAAAACATGCTGTCAGACGGAAATTAGACGTCTGGGAAAGGTCCCAGACGTCTTAAAACAGTTTTCAGGGATACCTCTCTCGATGTTCCTTTATCAGACGTCTGGAACTCAATGTCGACATCCAAGGACTCCGTTAGACGTCTGGGGGTGCTCTCGAATGTTTGAAACTGCCTCGGCTATGCTCTCACCTTCTGACACATACACGTTCGCTGTCAGGACTTGTCAGAGAGAAAAGTATGGAAAGTAGATCTCTACCAGACGTCTTGCTCTACCTTCGGACGTCCGGTAAGATGTCTGGGTGTCTCTCCGGCCATCTGATTCCGCGGAGAATGACTTTCGCGGAACTGCTCTGGAACCCTTACCTGCATGTGCTGCAGCAGAACGACGCTACACCCTCCGCTCTCACGCTTCCTATTACGACCAGGGCATCAAGCGTTGTTTAAAACGTCTGGGAAGTGGTCCAGACGTCTGGAATTAAATTTTTTCGACATACGGGTTCACGTCTGCGCGCATGCGCACGCAGACTGAACCCACCGCCCTCCTCCTTCTCTTTCCTCCCTCCCTGCAGACACAGCCTTTCCTCTTTCTCTCTCCCTGCGCTGCCTTCAAATACGCCACTCCCTCTCCCTCACCCTCACTCCACCGCCTTCTTCTTTTCCCTATCAGCGAGAGCAAGCGAGAGCGGTAGCAGCGACTGCTGCGAGTGTGTGGGGAGGAGGAGCTGTTGCGAGAGGAAGAGGGAGCTCGACCGCGAGGGTGCGAGCTCGCCGGGGCAGCCAAAGCCGACCGGCGAGTGCGTAGCAAGCGTGTGGTGCCGCGGAGGAGCTGCTGCAACTCCGGCAGCAGGCGGACGTGGTGCGGCACGGCCGTGCGCTGCTGGCGGAGAGCGAGAAGGTTCTAATTCTGGGAAAATTTCCCACAATCAGACGTCTGGACCTACGTCCAGACGACGTAGGAGACGTCTGGAGGAAGGTCTAGACGTTTGACAGGTACATTATTTTTATCTTCTCCTTCTTTCGCGTGTACGGCCATGCAGCCGTTCCGCCGAGGTCTTCTGCATCCCTTTATGCTGAGAACGGGCGCGTGTGCGTGCAGGATTTGTTCGGGAAGGCGCAAGGGCACGCAATCCCACACAGATCAGATGTCTTGGAACGGCACCAGACGAAGGAGAGGGTCTCCAGACGCCCGGAGTGACAGTCGAACGTCTGGAAACTAAGTCCAGACGGTTCAGCGGGCTTCTGGACATCTGAAGGATCGCGCAGATCGAGGTATGACCTGAGCGATCATTTAAGACGTCTGGAAGAAGTTCCAGACGTCTGATTTTGGGCAAACTCGTTGTTTTTGACCTGTTTAGGGTCCGTTCGAAGTCTGTTTTCTGCGTTTCAAGTTTCGTTCTTCTCAGATTTAGTTCCTCTACCTGTTTACAATAATTGTATACTGTTCTGAGTAACTCCTTGTGTTGATCCTTGTGTTAGGACCCTGTTCCGTTGCAGCTCTGGGGGTTGCGGAGGCATGTGGGATTGCCGATCACACCCCCAATGCTCCCGGTTTTGCGGGTAGAGTGGCCCTTTAATTTATTTATCAAAAAAATTATACACTTATGAAACAATTAATAGAGTCTAGGGCATTGTATGAACCCTAGGGCTGAAAAATTAGGTTGAATGATAGATCCTAGGGTATTGCATGAATCCTAGGACTAGAAAACTAGATTGAATGATAGATCCTAGGGTATTGTATGAATCCTAGGACTGGAAAACTAAATTGAATGATAGATCCTAGGGTATGGCATGAATCTTAGGATTGGAAAACTAGTTAAATATATATATACATTGCAGTCTTGGAAAAGTGGAAAGGAAACGATAACTGCCTGTAAATTGGCTGAGTTAAAAGAGCATGAACCCTACGGGGAATTAGGAGTAGAACTCCTGGAAAGTGAATGGAATAGAATTGGGGAAGTGAGCTGGCCCTTGAGTGCGGAGTACCAAGGAGAGCAATTGTCCCCCTGTCTAGTGTAGAGCGGAGCTAGCCGCCCCAGGTACCCGGGGTTAGGTCTGGCCACTTTGTACCGACTTTTGGCCCTCGTGTACATAATACCTATAACGACCCGATTCCCGAATCCCTACGAGACACGAGAATCGGACCGACTCGACTAATCCCAAAACCCAGTCATCCAACGAGAAAGTAACCAAAAGAGCAGTAAAATAAACCACATTCACCATGTACATAACTAGCAGTAACAAAATACAGCAATAAAGAAAGAAAATACTACAGTATACACCACCACAACAGTAGAGAAATAAACATGTACATAACATGAAGCTTACAATAAAGAGAGTACAAGAAGTACAGAAAACTACTCACTACAGCGGAAAGAAAAGTACAGTAGATACTACAGGTAACACTACTGGACCCTACTAAGCCCAGTGCCCTCTGCAGCCGCTGACTCTGGCTGCTCAACACCTGTCCTGAAAAGGCAACAAGGGTGACACGTCAGCAAAACGATGAATAGAGTGGCAACTAAAAGTTAAAAGAAGCAGTAGAGTGTATAGTAGCTGTTATATTTTTACTTTCCTTCCCTATATTTTCCATTTATTCACTGTTGGTTATTTCTCAGATCCTTCTCTTGATCTTGAATGTTCCTCGTAGGAACGATCTTGATTGCAGCCTTTCCCGAAAAGTAGAAATAACACGTGGTACTCTCCTGGCCGAGAGAGTCCCCCGTGGTGGTCCTACTCTCAGTCAACCACCCCAAGGTCGCTGACAGACGTAACGGTGACTACGGCACGCGCGATAAACGCACGGGTAGCTACCCCGCACTGGCATGGGGTCAGTCGTTTCCGTTAACGGATGCACCCAAAGTACAGCACGGAACCAATATAGGGCAGAGCCCTCTCAGTAACAGGGGCCTAGCCCCTCCACAGTAACCAAACAGGGGTCTTTCCCTTCCATAGTCCGCGCACCCTCGCTTGACTACCCTGGTTTGCCCAGTGGGCCTAATAAGTCGGTGTAGGAGGGCTAACAGAACCCCGGGGCCCATGGGATAGCTAGTACTCTCCCTACACTAGTAGCTCTCCTCGGTACTGTGTACACGAGGGCCAAAAGTCGGTACAAAGTGGCTAGTCCTAACCCCAAGTCCCTAGGGCGGCTAGCTCCGCTCTGCACTAAACAGGGGGACAGTTGCTCTCCTTGGTACTCCGTACTTAAGGGCCAGCACACTTCCCCAATTCTATTTCATTCACTTTCCAGGAGTTCTACTCCTAATTCCCCGTAGGGTTCAGGCTCTTCTAACTCAGCCAATTTAGGTTTCACCGTTCCAGGTTTATATCCATATGATTCATGTTCTCAACCGTATTTATTCATTCCTAACAGGCAGCTGTTAACCAACTTACAGGCAGTTATCATTTCCTTTCCACTTTTCCAAGACTGTAATGTTTATATATTCAACTAGTTTTCCAGTCCTAGGATTCATGCCGTACCCTAGGATCTATCATTCAATCTAGTTTTCCAGTCCTATGATTCATGCAATACCCTAGGATCTATCATTCAATCTAATTTCTCAATCCTAGGGTTCATGCAATGCCCTAGACTCTAATAATTATTTCCTAATTGTATAATTTTTGTTAAATAAATTAAAGGGCCACCCTACCCGCGAAATCGGGAGTACTGGGGGCGTGGTCGGCAATCCCGCGCGCCTCCGTAACCCCCACAGCCGCAACGAAATGGGGTCCTAACACAAGGATCAATCACAATGAGTTTCTCATAACAGTATACAATTACTGTAAACAGGTAGAGGAAATAAATCTGGAAAGAACGTAACTCGAAACGCGGAAAACGGACTCCGAACGGGCCCTAAACGGGTCAAAAACGACGAATCTGTCCAAAATTGATTATGTCATACCTCGATCTGCGCAGTCCTTCAGACGTCCAGAAGTCCACTGGATCGTCTAGTCTTGGTTTCCAGATGTTCGATTGTCACCCCGGACGTTTGGAGGTCTTTTCCGTCGTCTGGTACTACGGCCAGACGTCTGATCCGTGTGGGATGGCGAGCCCTCGCGCCCTCCTGAACAACACCTGCGCATACCCTCACCCGCTCTCATCACGAAGAGGCGCAGAAGAACGCGACGGACGGCTGTATGGCCATACACGTGCAAAAAGGAGAAGGTATGAAAATATTGTACCTATCAGACGTCTGGACCGTCCTCCAGATGTCTTCAGCGTCGTCTGGACGTAAGTCCAGACGTCTGATTTTGGGAAATTTTCCCAGAATCAGGACCCAGTTCGCTCTCCGCCCGCGACGCACGGCCGCACCAATTCTACCTGCTGCCCTAGCTGCAGCAGCCCCTCCGCGACACCCCACGCCAGCTGCTCCTCCGCCGGCCGGCTCTAGCTGCCCCGGCAAGCTCGCACCCTCGCGGTCGAGCTTCTTCCTTCCTCTAGCAACTCTCCTCCTTCCCGCACGCTCGCTGCAGCCACTGCTGCTGCAGTCGCTCGCTCGCGCTCTCGCTGGCAGGGAGAAGGAGAAGAGGAAGGCGGTGGAGTGAGGGTGAGGGAGAGGGCGACGGTATTTAAAGGCAACGCGGGGAGAGAGAGAAGAGAAGCGGCGTCGTACTACAGGGAGGGAGAGAAAGAGCAGGACGAATGCGGCAGATTCAGTCTGCACGCGCACGCGTGCAGACGCGAACCTGTACGCCGAAAAAATTTAATACCAGACGTCTGGGAAGGGTTTCAGACGTCTGGCCAGACGTCTAGACTACTTCCCAGACGTCTTAAACTATGTCTGATGCCCACGTTCGTAACAGTACCGAGGAGAGCTACTAGTGTAGGGAGAGCACTAGCTACCCAACGGGCCCCGGGGTTCTGCTAGCCCTCCTACACCGACTTGTTAGGCCCGCTGGGCAAACCAGGGTAGTCAGGCGAGGGTGCGCGGACTGTGGAGGGGCAAGACCCCTATTTGGTTACTATGGTGGGGCTAGACCCCTGTTACTAAGAGGGCTCTGCCCTATATTGGTTCCGTGCTGTGCTTTGGGCGCACCCATTAACGGAAACGACTGACCACGTGCCAATGCAGGGTAGCTACCCGTGCGTTTATCGCGCATGCCGTAGTCACCGTTACGTCTGTCAGCGATCTTGGGGTGGTTGACTGAGGGTAGGACCACCACGGGGGACTCTCCCGGCCAGGAGAGCACCACGTGTTACTTTTACTTTTCGAAAAAGACTGCAATCAAGATCGTTCCCACGAGGAACATTCGAGATCAAGAGAAAGATCTGAGAAATAATTCAATAGTGAATAAATGAAAAAATTAAAGAAAGAAATTAAAAATATAACAGCTACTATCCACCTTATTATTTCTTTTAGCTTTTAGTTGCCACTCTACTCAGCGTTTCGCTGACGTGTCACCTCTGTTACCTTTTCAGGACCAAGTGTTGAGCAACCAGAGTCAGCGGCTGCAGAGGGCGCTGGGCCTAATATCGCCCAGTAGTGTTACTTGTATAGTACCCACTGTACTTTCTTTCCGTTGTAGTGAGTAGTTTCTGTTACCCATGTACTCTTTTTATTATAAGCTTCATATTTATGTACATGTTTATTTCTTTACTGTTGTGGTGGTGTATACTGTAGTATTTCTTTCTTTACTGTTGTATTTTGTTACTGCTAGTTACATACATGATGAATGTGGTTTATTTTACTGCTCTTTTGGTTACTTTCTCGTTGAAAGACTGGGTCTTAGGATTAGTCGAGTTGGTCCGATTCTCGTGTCTCGTAGAGATTCGGGAATCGAGTCGTAACACTTCCTCTCGCTCGGGCTCTCCACTCTTCACTCGCTCTCACCCTCTCTCTACTCTCAGCTACGGGGTAGGCAATGAAGAGGAGGGGAAGAGGTTTATAAAGGGAGAGGAGGTGAGGGGGGCAGAAAGGCGAAGCATGGAGCGGAGTGGCGTCGCAAGAGGAGGTGCGGTGAGGCGCGGTGAGGGAGGAAGTATGGCGTACGTACGTTCTGCGCTGAAAAGCATTTTCAGACGTCTGGTGAACATCCTAGACGTCTTAAATGACTAAAGGGGTGGTGGGTCGTGTCAGGTGGAGAGCGACATGCTGAGGGGGAGCGGGAGGTCGAGCGTGGAGGAGGAGGTGTGAGGGTTTAAGGGGGGAAAATATGGGAGATATATATTTAGGGATGAAAAAATATATTTTTTTAATATTTTTTAACATTTTCGGTTAGATTTAATGAAACAGAGGCATACAATATTAACAAAGTAAGTTTATAGAGGTATATACATAAATATAAAAAATATAAGAATATATATATCTTATCAAAAATTTACAAAAATATATATATAAATATCCTAAAAAATAAAGATGTATTCACCCAATAGTAATCTTTTTTCAACAAAAAGTATATATATATATATATATATATATATATATATATAAAATTGAGAAGGTTATAATAAGCTTAGAAGAGGTGGTGGGAGGTTAGAATATTTACCTAAGGTTCTATATGATATGTAAAATATAGAAGAGTAAACGGATATTTTTTTCAGAGATTAAATTTTTGGTGGAATATCTTTTGTGGATGTCCATAACATGCGTTACACGTAGTAGAGATTTTGTTTATTAAAATTAAGGAAGTTGAAATATCTTATTTGTCTTTTTTTTCCTTAAAGGAGTAATGTATTTCTCAACGAGAGTCCATCGATCAAATTTTATTTGTTTGTATCATGCACTTACTAATCTTAATAATTATTTTTTATTTAATTAAAATCTTAAAATATAAATTATATATTTTTGCATGGCTTTTTTTTGGTAATTAGTTTTAATATATCCTAAAAATGGATTTAATTGTATTGCTCAATATATGTGACAAGTATTCTTCATTTATTTATTCATATATTTATTTTATAAGAAAGACAAGTATCTTTTTTTATAGAATGATTTATTTTATTTGAAGTATTATACATTATATATTAATTGCATCGGATGTAGGGATATAAATATGATAAATTTAGTTAAATTTACATATTTATTTTTAATTCAATATCTATACATACATGTCCTATCCACTGCACATGAATTTTCACATCTTTTTTTCTATCTATTTTTTTTCTTCTAATCGATCTCCCAACGAAGTGCGGGGCAAATACACTAGTAATAATTAAAATTAGGGTAAAGAATTTGACAAGAAAGAAAGCTTGCGGGGCTCATTAGAGTCTTAGATTTTGATTTTTGGAAGGAATGAAGAAAAATTCAAGAAAAACAAAAGGAAAAAAATAGAGTGGAGTGATATCTATTGATAACCCAAAATCTCAAAGAAAGTTATTTATATGATGCATGCCAACCTTCCATAGCATATGATGAAGGATTGAGCCTAAGTCCCTCCTATTAAAAGCAAGACTCCATCATTTGATCATGTTCTTATGGGTAAATGCTTTGTTATTCAAACTTGCATTCATTTATTAGCTGAATGTTAAGAACTTAAAAGGCTATCCAAGCTTCGATCCAATGGACTTTTAAGCAATAAGAATCCAACTCAAATGAATTTGGAGTGGTATCAGTCTTCTAATATAAGACATTCCTTACCTACTCCAATTGGAAGATTTAATCCTTAAAATAAGTCTCTTTATAACTTGCTTCTCTATCATTCCACATACATCCACCCTTACATGGAAGCTTCCAAGCAAAGTAGCTTGTAGCCTTGGATCAAAGTAATTAATTCCCAACCATCCGATAAAAACATCACGTTTTTAAACAAGCAAATATAGCAAACCAAGAACCTAGCAACTGTGAGTCCAACCCAATTGCCACTACTTTATTCTTCTTGATCTTCTCAGCGATGATAAGCCTTGATTTCGAGTTAATACCTTCTTTCAGCCTTTATTTTTGTATCAAACATCAAAATTAGAGTAACCATTGCATGGCTTTGTTCTTAAAATAAATATTCTAACATGGCAGAGAACCAATAGCTTGACAAACAAAGGGAAAGATCTTATACACACATTTAATCTTTCAATTGAAATTATCATGTAAAATCAAGATTCAAACCTAAATCTAATTTTAAAATGGTAACTTATTAGATATGGATATAACATATATAAATCAACCATCCAAAATGCAAGTTTTCATGCAGCAATTGTCAACCCTTGTAACAACTACTTAGTTTCTTGAGTTTCTGATCCAAGACTAGTCTATGGGAATATTACATGGTATTTATCGAAAAAAGAGGATGGATGGCTCTTCCATGAGGTTTTGCATGAACTCCCACTTCTCACATGCTCCACCCTCAAAATTACTGCAATGCCATTGCGGTAGTAGTGGGTAGCATGTAACTAGCACTTTACTAGATTAGACCAAGTACAAAGTTCTAAGGGGTTGGTGTTCCACAAGTCCTTTTCTCCTTTTCTTTTCTTTTCTGGCCACTTCTTCGGGGCAATTGCAATGGCAAGAAAGGTATCCTATACCGAGTGTTGCTTTGTTTCTTTTGCTTTGAGTCACCAAGGCTTTTCCCATATGAAGAATCATATTCCCTCTTCACCATCGCAAGCAAAGAATCAAAGCCATTCAACCCCTAACAATTGATGGATTCTTGGGAAAGAGCCCTTTTCCAGAAGCTTGTCCTCCTAACATCCACTCCACTGGGTGGACCTTTGGCAATGGACTCTGCGAAAATGTAGGCTAATGCTTGACCATTTGAAATGTTTTTTTTTGAGAATTCTTTTGCTTTGAATTCGAGAAAGATACCAAGACAGATATGAGAGCTTTATTTGGTCCGTAATTCACCCAAAAAATCAGTTTTTTTGTGCCTATTTTTCAAAAAATGGTGAACTTTTTGAAGGATCATCCAGATGCACTTCAAGGAAATTGGCCAATATAAGATCAATATCTCCTTTTTTTTCCTGGTACCTCTTAATTGGCATTTAGAGATCATGGGGATTGAATTACATGGTCATCATATTTATCTTTCTTGAAAAAAGAAAAGGAAGAGTAATCTACAAAAAAATTTCTCAACTTACACTTAAGTTTCAATTGGGTCGTTTAAAATAGATCAAATTCATCGCTAGCTTTTCTATCATTCAATCTAGTATAGTTATCATTTACTAACCCTTTTAGTCCAAATCTGGGTTGATAATAACTTCAAAACATGGCACATTGTTTAAACCAACTTCAAATTTTAGTAATCAACAACACTAAAGGGGTTGCATTGATATAATTAGAAAGATTAGGGATCGGATTGACATGTTCTAAAGTTCTGATGTTACTTTAAAATGTGACAATAAACTCAGGAACATTTATATCAATTACCCAAAAAGGTGAAGAAGAAAAACTCTTTCCAAGTACATCTATAGATTAACTGTAGATAGATAAATTTTGTGAACTTACACTCTAAATTATTCGGGCACCCGACTTTCCCATATGGATATTTCCCAGTGACATAAGATTTGAACCCTAATCAATGAGTGCCAAATGTTCGTCCTATTGCACCAGACTTTTAACTGAGAATATTTAAAGATCCACCTCTTTCAAATGATTTCATCATCTTCCAGGGAGATTCAAACAGACAACATTTCCACGCGTCTAGTTGGTCTTGTCCTCTACATGCGGTGGTTGTGCACAATCATTGAGTTGACGACAAGGTGGTTGACAGCAACCCACGCAATGGAACTTCAACAAGAATAGTACTCTCATTGATGGTTTGATTGAAAGAAGAGGGTTAGTCCCTTTCGATACGGTGGAATGGTAGAAACTCTTTAATTTTGGTGGAGATTTAAACCCTCATCTCTTTATTATTTAGGTTTAATTTACAGTAGAATTTAGTAAATTACTTGACAAACGAAGTTAACTCGAACATGTGTCAGAAATGAAGATTAATTCGAGATGGGATTATAGGACGTTAAAATATGGAATAGGTTGTCAAATATCTTTGCTCGTGAGATCTTAGTTAAAGTTTGTTGGCGGTGATATTTTGTATATTAAAAGCTTTTATTGCAACAAATTGTACTTTTAAATGAAATAAAAGCATTAGTGATGTTTTAATTGGTATAATTATAGTTGCAGTTGTAATATTAGTTATCACATTATTAATTGGGTGTGATTCTTATTTCAGGGTTTCCATTGGTGGGAGGGAAAGGGGTCTGGGGATTTATCTTGACATCAGGAGGAACTGACGTTTACACAAGTCCAAATTACTTTTATAATTATGATTTAGATAACATCTAAGGAAAATGGGGTTTAACCTCTATTTTTTTTGAAGGTTAACTTCTCACGTAAGTTAGACCTTAGAAAATTAGTGTGGAGAATAGCAAATTTCCCTCTAGTTAACCCGTGTGAGAGTACAGGTCACAAAAAAAAAAAAAAAAAAATCATGGCTAATCCCTAAGAAAATGCACATTTTTTAATATAATCATAAATGAGACTTATCAGATACATAACACTCATGCATATATCTCCTTTAGGAATATCTCCTTTTAAATTCCTTTGAGATGCAACTGAACTGGGTCTTATAGGGGCCCGTACAACTGTACATCCAGAGGTCATGACACTTTTCTTTTAAGAAAAAAAAAATCAATGTATTTAAATTTCCAAAACAGATATAGAAGTTTTCTGTGCACTTTGAAATTTTTTTTGGCTATTATACATGTTTTGCGAAGAAGTTATAAGTTGTGAATCCACATGACCATTTCAATAGATAAAAAGAAAGAAAAGGCTTTTTTCTTTTTTCTTTTTTTGTTAACCCCTGTGGAAAAAGAAGAAAAATTATTGCGAACGATAAAGAAAAGTTACTGATCTTTTCATGACCTTTAAGGATTAATTTATTTGTGAGATTAACTCTTATTTATTTAATTATTTACTTAACGTAAATTTTGCTGACACTGATTTCAAAGGACATAAGTAAAATCGACAATAACCCCCACACCTCATCTACACTAATGTTAACATCAATTTCAATAAATATTACAAAAATTAACATTACAATTTAATATCATTTCAACAAAATAAAATTTAATATTAACACCACTCTATAAAACAAATAAAAACAAAGAACACTCTTTTCTTAACCTCAAGATAAACTAATCACGAAAGAGAAACCACACTTTTCAAATGTAATATTACCTAGGAAGAAACCTTACGTAATTATCACAACGAAGAAGAACTTTCTCCTTCAAACAATATAAACTCGTGGTAAAAATATAACCCTGATACGACAATGGCAGACTATATATATATATATATCAAAAATGACAGCGCGAATGCATGCTGACAACGACATTTAAGTGGTCATTCTTCATCACAGCACCTTCGAAGGGAACAATGGATTGTAAACTTACTTACGTGATGCGATAAAAAAATCACAATGATACAACAATGATGGAACCATGTATCAAAAAGATCAGCAGGAATGCCCGTGGACAACCACATCTTTGAGCTAATTAGCTGCCATTCTCCACCCCAACACCTTCAAATGAAACAACGAATAAAGTGTCTTGACCAATCAACCAACTCTTCCCGTTCTTTTTTTTTTTTTTTTGGCAAACTTTGCCCTCCTACATTATGCATCCAATGCACCAAACCACTGCTTCAAGATCATCTACTTCCACTCAAAAAAAAAAAAAAAAAAAAAAGCATGATTTGTCACCTAATACATGGATTTTATTCTATTTTATTTCTCTCACTCCACCACACAGAAAAAAACACTCCCTAAGCACTCTGAGACAACAGTATCCAGAAGCTGACCCCTCCTGCTGCTCATGTTAATCGGCACCTCTCCTGCAAGCAAATGACCTTCTATCCACCAGAGCATTGTCAAGTCAAGGTGGCAGAGGTGCCTCACCACTTGCTCTGCCCTCTGCACTCTCCCTAATCTTACCACCCAAATATCCTCCTTTCTTTCTCAATATCAGGCAAATATTATCATTTATTATCATAAAATTTTGAAGCAGGAGAGATATCAACAGTAGAGACAACCAAAAGCCAAACACGCTCATGCAGCAAAAGAAGAAAGACCAAAACTCAAGTACCATTTTTCTGATTGAGCCGGTTGCGCCAATATCACTGCACTCATCACATCACAAACATGTTAAAATCGTAGCCAACAAAAGGTTAATATCCTGAGGCAGACAAGAATGATAAGAGATTGAGGCAGGGAGAGGGGAAGCATAGAGAACTTTCTGCCCGAACCCATGTGACCAATCTTGCAAAAGATCACCAGAAGCTCCTCCACGCTCTTCCCCATCCTCTGGTCTTGGCTCTTCAAAGAAGACAACAAGAAGGAGATGGAGGAGGAGGAGGAGGAGGAGGAGGGAGGAGGATGGAGGAGCGGAAGACAAGACCTTTTGTGTGGTGTGGAATAGCAAAGGAAGCCTCCACTCACTCTCTTTTCTCTCCACTGCTTGCCACTCTAAAATCACATCCTTCTCCGTTAGGAATAAAAGCAAAGCACAGAAGCAACAAAAACGTTGTGGAATTTAAAGGGTGGCGGTGACAGAGAGAGAAAAGCTTACGAAGAGCGTGCAGTAAATTTTTCAACCTTTTTTGTTTGGATTTTATATTTATTTGTCTGTAATATATATATATATGCACACACGTATAACTTTATTGGTTATGTGCTTTGTTGTGATTATTGTTATATTTTTACCCCCCTTCCCCTAATGGGTGTACTCTGTACTCCACTGGCAGAACAGAAGTGCAGAGGGGGCCAGAAGAAGGGAGAGCTCAGGGTCAGAGCAATGGCCAGATGGCCCCCTCCCCACCACCATGCCCAACCCCACCCGACACTGCCAAGTGCCAACAGGCTTTTGCTATTTGTTACTGCCTCTTGGGAACTTGTTGGGTCGAACCCCATTTAGATTCATGGGTGACATCCTCCATTCGAGGGATTTTACAGATCCACCCTTAAGTTGTGGGTGCTTTTTTTTTTTTTTAATTTCTTTCGGAAGTGGGTTAAGATAGTTTAGCTATTGAAGGTAATTTGGGTACGGTAAGATGTACATGGAACATCTTGTCCAACGAGCAGGATAGACTCCTGAGGGTGGGTCTCACCTGTTGGGCAAGGAAGGGTGTACATTTCCACATACACTCTTATGCATCCGACATGTTTTCCTTTTACCATCACACAATACACAGGAATGGGCCGATTTTGGAATCAGATTAACCCGATGAAAATATGGGTTAACCTTGTCCCACGAAGGAGGGCTAACTTGAATTTTCTTATCATGGTAGGGTGCGAGTTGGCTTAACTTGAATTTCTTCCTACGTGGTTATCCCAAATTTTAGAAAGAACTTTTTTTTTTTTTTTTTCCACGGCAACTTAGTTTACTTTTAAACCAAAAAATATCAATTCAGATCGTTGGGTAACCCTCCCTACATATGGCAAAAAAAACAAAAAAAGTTAACTTATACAGTCCAACTCATTTCTAAAATTGTCATTGGATGATGGGTCCTCTTCTTCATGGAACCCCTCTTATGTCAATTTGGGATTGAGATAAATCCTATCTTGTTATTGCTTGTAATAGGTGGGGGCTGTGATTAATTAATGTTCTCCTCTTTTCTTGCATTAGAATAATATTAGGCACCAGTTCAAGTGATATCTATCGTAGCACTTGGACCACGTAGGACAATCCAATATCCTAGGGCTTTTCATCCTTCTTTATTTGGAGGTCAAATCTAATCCAACGAACCATGAAGGAAATGGGAAGGTCCTTTCTCATTTGTGAACAAGCCAGACTCAAGAGAGAATTCGTGTTTATTTTGAGGAGCATCAGGTGATTCGGGAGGCTATCTATGTCTGTCCTCAAAGTTGCCTTCTCCTGAACACCCCCACACTTAGAAGTGTTTGTGATCTTCCATTTATATGATCAACACTCTTTTATAATGGATAGCGGACTTGTGAATAGATATAAATTTTAATATAGTTAAACCCGATTCAAAGTTAACCCTCTGATATCTCTAAGAAGGACACCCACGCATTTCTATCTCCAGCCACGTACATGGCTTCATAACCACTTTTGGATGAATAATCGTGCCAACGTTCATAATATTTTTTTAGAACGTGAACACTTTGCTGTGTGTTAAAAGGGACAGTCTCAAAGGTTCTTATCTTTCACTTTCCAAGTGCATGTTTATGTTAAATCGTGAGATAAGCATCCCATTCGCATTCGATCAAGATAAATATGTATAATTTTATATATATATATATATATATTTTGTACTTATCCCTTGTCCACCTAAGTAGATGATAGGCTAATTTTCATATCCGTTGCACAATATCTTATACTTCAATTGGTAAGAGGAATAAATTTGTGGAATAAACTCTCACTCTCCAGGATTTGATGTTCATATCAGTTTAAGTAAACATCGCAAAAGTTAACACTATAGTTTAATATCAATTCAAGTAAACTGAAACTGGTGCTAACACCATTCTATAAATAGAAATGAAGGTTAACATCGATTTCACATTTTTTAACATCAGTTTCCTAACCCTTCAAGTAAACTAACCTTTAGACTTAGTTTGGTAAGGGGGATAACCTATCAAAATAGGAGTTAACCTTGCTTGGTTGGAAGGGTATTTTGACCTAGATTAAGAAGATTTAATACAAGATAAGTTAGTTTAGGATTGATGTGGAATAAATTATTTTTGTTAGTTAACCCATGTATTTTCATAGATTAACTCACTAGGATAACCCTTATGACTTTCAAATAAAAATGTAGGATAACACATTTGCAAAATAATTATCTCATGAAATCTATTCCTCCATCCAAACTAGCCCTTAAGGGTTAACTCATCTTTTGAAGGATTAACCCCTGCTTATTTTAGAGATTAACCTGCATGGTCATATTCTAAGTTTTGAGGTCCTTAACATCAATTTTGCTAACTTCGATTTGGAGGAGTGTGATCTGCAAAACTGGTGTTAATTTCATATCCCCTACACCCAAACCCCCATTCTCTAGAAGTTAGTGTTAGCATCAATTCAAGTTCACACCACAACTTAACACCAGTTCAATCAAGCAGAAACTGATGTTAGCACCACTATGCAAGTAAATAAAAATGTGAGTTAATATTAGCTTCACATTTCTTAATACTAATGTTTTAACCCTCTAAGTAAACTAGTCTTAAGGCCTAGTTTACTTGGGAGGTTAACGTCTGTTTACTTGACTACTTAACATCTCATCTGCTAATCCAAGTTTAGTCACTTTAACACGAGTTTGTCTAACATCAATTTCAACTGGTGTTAGCGAAACTTGTGTTAAAATCGTACACTACTTACACCTCTGACATCCTTTGTATTTTATATACCTAACATCACCACCAAGTAAACATCATAAGACTTAACATTACAACTTAATATCAATTCAAGTAAACATAAACTATTATTAACACCATTATACAAGTAAACACAATCATAATCTATAAATTAACACTAATTTCATACTTTTAATACTATATTGTTGTCACTTAAAAGTAAACTAACCCTAACACAGAAGGTCTCGTCGAACGTGTCGTATTTAACGTAGAGGAATGCAAAGTGAAGGAGATGAATGTTGGATTTACGGACCTATTTTCACTTCAACGAGATAGACGAAGAAAGATTTACACAGCTATCCACCAAATATTGTAGCATTCGTGCCAAGTATTTTATGGCATCGAGACATTGTGACAGAGCACTACAACGGTGCTATGCATGAACACGAGATAACCTCAATATTGACATTAATTAATGCCGACCGGTAGTTGGGTCCGTGCGTATAAATGCATTCAACTTAAAGTAAGCCATATATTTCACTGAGATAATATGCTCGTAAAGTCACAACTAGGATGCTCAGATTCCATTGTCATCAATACACATAAATTTATTTGAGTTTGTAATTGCCTATTTCTATTTGGAAATTTTATATAATTAATTGACCATGTCATAAATTAGTCACAATTATTCGTATCATCTAAATGATCAGAGAGACGTTAAGATAAAAGATAGATACTTGTATTTGTGGATGCAAAAAAATTCCTGGATTGTCTCCGCGAATTTGGTCGTATTGATGATCAAATAGGAAGTTAATTAAGTCGTGGCCTTTCGCAGTGAGAGTTGGATGCTTAACGAAGGTATGCAAGAGATTAGAGAAGGAACAACGTTGTTGCATGGAAGTTTCATATGTAGCTGTGGCATCACTTCCTCCTCACGTCTACTCTACGAAGTCTAAGATGACAATACTCATTCTGATGGGAGGGATACTTAAACTTGCAAATGCATCTTCTTAGGTAAATCGAGACTTGAACCGAGAACCTATTGTTTCTACGTAAACGATATGAACTTTACTTACCAAGTGATCTATCCAACGAACTCTACTCTACGAAATCCGTCGACAAAGCAGAATGGTCCTCCTCGAGAGTTGGCCTCCTGTTGGCTTGTAATGAAGGAGCACTGCCAGGGGGACCCAAATCCAGAAACCAAGTAATGTGGTGCATGTGGGTTGCATTTTCCATCACGCGTTACCATGCCAATGCATTTATTCGATATTTATTTTTCGATCCTTTTTTTATTCCTTGTACAAGCAAATTAAGATTCGATCTTGATCTTTTGGATGGCAGGCAACCGGCTCACTTCAGCTTTGGCTGTCCAACAAAAAAAAACTGAACCGCTTAACTTGACCTAAATCCAACTTTAATAATATATTCAAACCCAACCTAAATCTATTTACGTGTTTACATAAATATATTGGATTTGGACAAAGTCCTACGAACTTACCCAACTCAATTAATTTAACCAGCTTAACTTATTAATTCATTTAACTCATTTAATTTAACACATTTAACTTACAAAAATGTTTAACCCACCTACCAACCTAATCTAACTTATCCATTTATTTAAAGGAGTCAAGTTTGGTTTTAACGAATTTAAGTAAGTTAGGTTTAGATTGAGACATCCAAACCCCTTTAGTAAAGGGATTGGACTCGACGTAATGTATTTATAAATGAGTATTACTTCAACCACTAGATCTCTTAATTGAGTTAAGTTTTTTAATATAAGTATGCTTAATTAACTACAATTTTTCTAGTTATTCTCCTATTAAACATTAATTGCAGTGGTCGTTGACGAGATATCCTTTTTAGCAAAGTTCAATTATCATTACTAAAAATATTAGTGGTGTTCAATAAAATGGGATAATCCAAGAATCGATGTTTAGGATATGTTTAAAGGAGGCGTTATCCCCACCAAATACATCAAACCAATCAAAATGTGACCTAGATTTTGAATCCCTACGATAGTTTATGCTGACATCTTATCTAATTTGAACGAACGAGAGGGGGCGGTGGGGGTTGTAGATCCCACTAGATTTTCTTAGTTAGGCATTTTACCTTTGTGAATGGTAGATTTAACCCTACTAAAATGGGAATTAAAAAGCCTATAAATGTAAATTTATATAAAGATTATTATACCTTTAGGTTGCATTTAACTGTGGAGGTAATATGTGTTATGAGTAAGATAAATAATATGATAAACGGTAATGAGATTACTCTTCTGATAAATTATGATATAAGTGAAGATACGTCATATGAAGGTGAATGTATTAAACATCACCAGTATAAAAAGTCAAATCAAATTATGTGACGATAAATCTCCTGTATTTTACAAATTATCATATTCACATAAGATAAAATTTACCCTACCTAAAATATTCATCATTCAATGTGTGCTTTTCGATTTGTAGAATATTATTAATCAATTAATACTCTTGTTTTTTTTTGTCTAAAGATAAAATCATGATCATTTTAACAAATTAAGTAAATGAAAATATATAATTTAAACTATGAGCATGCACTTTCTTATCCTTATTTTATAGGCATTTTTGTGTAAATGTCATTGAAATTTTTTTTAATTATTTAAATATTATTCAGTTCACTATATTTATAAATATATTATTAAAAAAATAGTGTCATTTTTATACTTTTCACCCCATTAGTGATAATCGTTAAATTAAAATATAATAAAAAATTATTTTTTAATTGCCATTTTTTTTAAATTTTCATCCCCTCCCTCCCCCTCCCCTCCTCTCACTAGTTCACCTTCCTTTCTTTCCACCTCCGATCACCTCTTCCACCCACACTCTGCAACCTCCAACCACCTCCTCTACCCCTTCTCTCTAACCACCTCCTCCTCCCAAGGATATTTTAATACGCTTTTGACTCTATTTTTCCATTAATGGTTGTTTACACAGATATATTGTTACAACCCGGTTCTTGAATCTCTACAGGATTCAAGACCGACTCGACTCGACTAATCCCAAGACCTAGTTGTCCAACAAGAAATAACCGAAAAGTAGGAAAATAAACTACATTCACTGTGTAATGTAACTAATAGTAAAAGCATACAAGCAGTAAAGGAAAGTAAAAGCTACTAGTCAGTACATATCACCACAACAACAAGAAAATAGAATATAAATACAGTAACAGGAACAGTAAACAAAAGTCTGAAATTCATTATAGCAAAAAGAGAGTACAACAGCAGTACGGAAAACTACGACTGGGCTCGACTAGGACCAGCACCCTCTGTAGCCGGTAGCTCAGGCTGCTCAACTCTTAGACCTAAACAGTGTTATGAGAAAATGGAGTCAGCGAACGCTGAGTAGAGTGGTAACCAAACTATCTAAAGTAGTAAAACTAGCAAGTATATTTATCTTTTTCCAGTTATTTATTCCACAGTTAATTTCTTTTCACCCCATTGGTTTACTTTCAAATCTCTTTCTTGATCTTGCATGTTCCTCGTGGGAACGGTCTTGATTGTAGCCTTTTCCGAAGAGTAAAAGGTACACGTGGTACTCTCCTGGCCGGGAGAGTCTCCCGTGGTAGTCCTACACCCAGTCAACCACCCTGAGGTCACTAATAGATGTAGCGGTGACTACGGCACACGCGATAAGCGTATGGGTAGTTACCCCGCATTGGCACGCGATCAGTCATTTCCACTATGGGGTACGCCAAAGTATAACACGAAACAGTATAGGGCCTAGCCCTCTCAAAAACATGGATCAAGCCCCTCAGAACCAAACAGGGGCCTTGCCCCCTCCACAGTCCATGCACCCTCGTTCGATTACCCCGGTTTGCCCAAAGGGCCTAACAAGTTGGTGTAGGGTGGCTAGCTCTCTCCCTACACTAGTAGCTCACATCGGTATCGTGTACGTGAAGGCCAACAGAAGTCGGTGTAGAGTGGTCAATCCTAACCCCGGGTCCCAACCCAAGGGCGGCTAACTCCACTCTACACTAAAAGGGGACATTCGCTCTCCTTGGTACCACGTACTCAAGGGCTAGCACACTTCCAGTCCACATTTCCAGGCCTTTCCATTCATCCATAGGAGCTCTACTCCTAACTCCCCGTATGGTTCATGCTCATATTCACCATATTATTCCAAACCAGGTTTCATCATTCATAATTTTGTTCTCGTATTATACACATGCAGCTCGTATTTCCACAATTTAACACATGCAAGCGATATCACAGGTAACTGTTTATTTATCTTAGGCAGCTCATATTCTAACAGGCAGTTCGTATTTATCAATAGGCAGTTGCTAACAATTTAGCTCATTCATTTATAAACACAAATTCAATCATGCAAACAAGTGATTAAACCATTTCTCGTCCTAGGGTTCATGCCACATCCTAGGTTTCCAGTTATCTAATTTCCATAGATGCATTCATATTTTATAAGTAGAAACAGGGGTGGACCACTCTACCAGACAATCCGGGAGTACTGGGGGCTTTAACTGCAAGTCCACATGCCTCTGCAAGCCCTAAATGCGCAACAGGTCGAAGTCCTATACTAAGAAACATACCACAACGAAAGATTTAGAATAGTGTATAAAGGTTTCTAACATGTAGAGGAATTCACAAGGAAACCACAGATACTTTGTTTGCGTAAAACAGATCTCGATCGGACCCTAAATGGGTCAAAAACATGTCTGCAAACCCAAATCAGACGTTTGGAAACAAGTCCAGATGCCTTAAAAGTCACAGGGACTCACTTCTAGCTCCTGCGGTGATCTCAGACGTCCAGGACTCCTTCGCGACCGTCTGGACTCAGTTCCAGACGTCCGAGTAGTCCTTCGATCATCTGGGAACGTCTCCAGTCGTTTGGTAAGTTATCTAGACGTCCAAAAAGTGTGGGAGGGCGTGTCGCGCGCCTTCCCAAAGCTGCTCTTGCGCACGACAGAGCAGCACACCACTTTTAGCTAAGCAGATCGCCTCTGCGGTGCAGCTTGCATGGCCGTAACCGGGAGGAAGACGTACATTCGCGATACACCCGTTTTCAGATATCTGGTGTCGTCGCCATATATTCAGCCCATCGTCCGGAAGGCACCCCGGACGTTTGATGCTGGAAAAAACTCCAGTACTAGACCGCTCTCCTGCGCTTCTCGCCGCGCTCCGCTGCAGTTCTGGCTACTGCAGAAGGTCGGGGATGACGCCCCAACATCCTCCTCATCCCACACGCGCAACGGTGGTCGTGTGGACCTCCGGCGAGCTTCCACGAAGCTCGCAACCTCGGCTTTCTCCTCCTCAGTCCTTCTCCGCCTCCTTGCTCTCGCTTTCTCTCGCTCACGCGTGCCTGCTCACTGCAGTGGAGTGGGGAGGTGTGGTGGAGTGGAGAGGAGAGGGAAGGGGGGGTCTCTCTTATAGGATGAGGGGTGTTACGAACGCGTGCCCCGGATGTATTTTAAGACGTCTGGGAGGTGGCCAAGACGTCTTACCAGACGTCTGGGATCACATCCAGACGTCTTGCCAGACGTCTGGGATGGTTTACAGACGTCTGAAAAACCGTTATCGTCCACACCCGCGAGTCGTCTGCGCACCTGCGCGCGCAGACCGCATATTCGTTATTCCCTCTTTTTCTTCTGCGGCTGCAGACGCCTGCCGCGCCTTCTCTCTCTCCTCTCCGCGCGGCCTTAAAAGGGCCACGCCTCCCCTCCCGTCTCCACCGTCTCCTTCTTCTTCCCCTTCCTGTGCACGAGAGCGAGCGAGCGCGAGGGCTGCAGCGGCGGCCGCAGTGAGCGCGGAGGAGGCGCGGCGTGCGAGGGCGGAGCTCTGCCGTGGGGGCGAGCTCGCCGGAGCGGCTTGGCCGGCCGGCGGAGGGCGCAGGGGGCGCGGAACGACGCGGAGAGGGACCTGCTGCAGTCTGAGCAGTAGGAGCGCGAGGTGCGACGCGGGCGGCGTCGCGAGCAGAGTCCGGGTCGCGCCCTGATTCTTGAAAAATTTCCAGAATCAGACGTCTGGGTTGATAGGCAGACGGCGAGGACGACGTCTGGTATCTCTTACAGACGTCTGAAAGGTGAGTATTCCGTTTTCTTCTTCCTTCCTGTCGACTGACCGTACTGAGGGAGGGAGTTAGTTGTGCGCAGGCTCGTTGATTCGCCATCTTTTGCGAATCAGACGTCTGGAAGTTGTACTAGACGGCTTGAGTGACCTCCAGACGTCCGGGGTGACCATCGGACGTCTGGGAGATAGGCCAGACGTTCCCGCAGACTTCTGGACGTCTGGGAAACCACGCTGAATAGGTAATTCTCTGATCCACTTTTTAAGACGTCTGGAATAAGTTCCAGACGTCTGATTTTGCACAGTATCGTCTTTTTCGACCCATTTAGGGCCCGTTCGGGCTCCGTTTTCCGTGATTCGAGTTGCGTTCTTTTCAGAATTAATTCCTCTACCCGTCTACAGTAGCTATACACTGTTTTGAGACACTCCTTGTGTTTGATCCTTGTGATAGGACCTCGTTCAGTTGCAGTCTTGGGAGTCGCGGAGGCACGCGGGATTCCCGATTACGCCCCCATTACTCCCGTTGTACCTGGTAGAGTGGCTTAAGTTTATTTTTAAAATCTATTAAGGTATGGAACCATAACTAGAATCTAGGACATTACATGAATCTTAGGAATGAGAAATGTATGGAATGATAGCTCCTAGGTGATGCATGAATCCTAGGGCTGGAAAACTAGTTGTATGCTAGATCCTAGGATGTGGCATGAATCTTAGGATGGAAAAACTAGTGGAATATATAATACTGCAGTCTTGGAAAAATGGAAAGGAATATAAAGCTGCCTGTAAATTGAATTAACAGCTGCCTGTTATGAATAAAGAAACATGATTGAGATCATGGATTGTGAGAACATGAAACTGGAAAGTGAAACATATGATGTTCTGAGATAAAGAGCTGGAACCCTACGGGGAATTAGGAGTGGAACTCCTGGAAAGAAAAAGGAATGGAACTGAGATGTAGTTTGTACTGTCTCTTGGGTACGCAGTGCCAGGAGAAGCACCTGTTACCTGCTTAGTGCAGAGCGGAGCCAGCCGCCCCAGGGACCCGGGGTTAGGTCTGGCTACTTTGTACCGACTTGTTGGCCCTCGTGTACACAGTACCGAGGAGAGCTACTAGTGTAGAGCGAGCACTAGCTACCCCACGGGCCCTGGGGTTCTGCTAGCTCACCTACACCGACTTGTTAGGCCCACTGGGCAAACCAGGGTAGTCAGGCGAGGATGCGCGGACTGTGGAGGGGCAAGGCCCCGGTTTGGTTACTGTGGAGGGGTTGGACCCCTGTTACTGAGAGGGCTCTGCCCTGGTTCCGTGCTGTGCTTTGGGCGCACCAGTTAACGGAAACGACTGACCGCGTGCCAGTGCGGGCTAGCTACCTGTGCGTTTATCGCGCGTGCCGTAGTCACCGTTACGTCTATCAGTGACCTTGGGGTGGTTGACTGAGGGTAGGATCACCACGGGGGACTCTCCCGGCCAGGAGAGCACCACGTGCTACTTCTACTTTTGGAAAAGACTGCAATTAAGATCGTTCTCACGAGGACATTCGAGATCAAGTAAAGGATCTGAGAAATAAATGAAATAGTGAGAAAATTGAAAGATGTGAATAAAGGAAGTAATAGAACATAACAGCTACTGTACACTCTACTGTTGCCTTTAGTTAGTTTGCCACTCTACTCAGCGTTTTGCTGACGTGTTACACTCGTTACCCTTTTGAGGACCAGGTGTTGAGCAGCCAGGGTCGGCGGCTGCAGAGGACGCTGGGCCGAGTAGGGTCCAGTAGAGTTACCACAGTCTTTTGTACCTCTTTTGTTTCTGTTCTAGTGAGTAGTTTTTGTTTCCACTGTACCTTCTTTACCTGCAGTTCTTGTTATATGATAAATGTTGTTCTACTGTTGTGGTGGTACCTACTGTAGTAGTTTCTTTCCTTACTGCTGTACTTTCTTACTGTTAGTTATATTCATGCTGAATGTGGTTTATTTTACTGTCTTTTGGTTACTTCCTCGTTGGACGACTAGGTCTTGGGATTAGTCGAGTCGGTCCGGTTCTCGTGTCTCGTAGGGACTCGGGAACCGGGTCGTTACAAGGGGTTAGGGTTCGACGGGGGAAAAAGGAGAAGAAATGAGAGAGAGGGAAGGTCTGCACGCTGCATACGTGCAGAACCAAATGTGCATACAGATTTTTCAATTTCTAGACGTCTAGGAAGGGATCCAAACGTCTGGCCAAATATCTGACTGACAATCTAGACATCTTAAAACTCTCAAAATAAAATGGGTCTTTACATATATAGATTGTTACGAACGGGCGCTCCAGACGTCTTTTAAGACATCTGGGAGGTGGCCCAGACGTCTGGAATCACTTATAGACATCGGACCAGGCATCTGCGATCATTTCCAAACGTCTGGAAATCGATTATTTTGGCACGCTGTTGTTCGTCTGCGCGCCTGAGCACGCAGACCTAAACGGGCCCTAAACGGTGTTTTCCAAGATCGACTTGAGGTCTGGATACCACCAGTTGAGGATCAGGGAGACCGACGTCTCCAAGACAGCTTTCCGCACCCGGTACGGACACTACGAGTTTTTGGTCATGCCGTTTGGGCTGACCAATGCCCCCGCTGCTTTCATGGACCTGATGAACCGGGTGTTCAGACCGTACTTGGACCAGTTTGTGGTGGTTTTCATAGATGATGTACTCATCTATTCTAGAGATCGGACGCAGCACGGACAGCACTTGCGGATGGTTCTGGACACTCTGAGACGACGCAGGCTGTACGCCAAATACAGCAAGTGCGAGTTCTGGTTGAGGGAGGTGACCTTTTTGGGTCATGTGATCTCTGGAGACGGCCTGGCGGTGGATCCCGCCAAGGTCGAGGCAGTGCTCAGGTGGGAGAGACCGCGTTCAGTCACTGAGATTCGCAGTTTCCTGGGACTGGCAGGTTACTACAGACGGTTCATCAGAGGGTTTTCGCAGATTGCACGTCCTATGACACAGTTGACTCGGAAGGATGTGCCTTTCACTTGGACAGACGCCTGTGAGGCGTGTTTTCTGGAGCTGAAGGAGAGGTTGACCTCGGCTCCCGTGCTCACCATTCCTGACAGTAGTGGCGGGTTCGTCGTGTACACGGACGCTTCCTTGCAGGGGTTAGGAGGTGTGCTCATGCAGAGGGGTCACGTGGTCGCTTACGCTTCGCGGCAACTGAAGCCCCAAGAGCATACCTACCCTACCCACGACCTAGAGTTGGCAGCTGTTGTCTTCGCGCTGAAGACATGGAGGCACTACTTGTACGGTGAGACCTTCGAGATTTTTACAGATCACAAGAGCCTCAGATATCTTTTTGACCAGAAGGAGCTCAACATGAGACAGAGACGTTGGTTGGAGCTCCTGAAGGCCTACGACTGCAGCATCTCCTACCACCCGGGAAAGGCCAATGTGGTGGCTGACGCCTTGAGCCGTAAGGCACCCGCACGCTTGGCCAATCTACAGTTACAGAGTTGGAGCCTTTTGGAGGAGGTGGGCAGTTGGCGACCTCTAGAGTTACGAGGGTACTGTGGGGCAGTGACGGTGACACGGCAGACCAGACCAGAGTTGATAGACCGCATCATCACGGGACAGATGGCCGATCCGTACTTGCAGTCTTTGCGCGACAGAGTACTGTCAGGGGACCCAGGGGACTTCTCTTTCACAGACCAGGTGTTACGCTTGGGGGGACGGCTGTGCGTCCCCAGAGACGAGGAGCTGTTGAGAGAGCTCCTGACTGAGGCACACGGTTCCAGATTCACCATACATCCCGGAAACACGAAAATGTACCATGACTTGAGACGCGAGTTCTGGTGGAGAGGGATGAAGCGGGATGTGGGTGAGTTCGTGCAGCAGTGCTTAGTGTGCCAGCAGGTGAAAGCCGAGCATCAGAGGCCTGCAGGGCCGCTTCAGCCGCTTCCAGTGCCAGAGTGGAAGTGGGAGAGCATCACCATGGACTTGGTGGTGGGTTTACCTGTTACCCAGCGAGGACACGACGCGGTCTGGGTAATAGTGGATAGGTTGACGAAGACGGCACGATTCTTGCCGATCCGAGTCACTTTGGGACCAGCACAGTTGGCAGAGAGGTATATCCGTGATGTGGTGCGACTACACGGAGTTCCGCGGGAGATCGTATCCGACCGGGATACCCGCTTTACGTCCCAGTTTTGGGCTGAGTTTCAGCAGGCTTTGGGGACGAGGTTGAGGTTTAGCACGGCTTACCACCCCCAGACGGACGGACAGTCGGAACGCACGATACAGACACTTGAGGATCTTTTGCGTGCCTGTGTACTAGACTGGAGGGGCTCTTGGGAGGAGCACCTGCCCCTGGCAGAGTTTGCATACAACAACAGTTATCACTCGAGCATCGGCATGGCTCCCTACGAGGCTCTGTACGGACGGAAATGCACGGCACCCTTGAGTTGGGTTGAGGTGGGGACCAAGTGGGAGGTTGGTCCCAGGTTGATCCGGCAGAGTCAGGAGGTAGTTGAGCAGATCCACAGACGACTCCGCACTGTCAGGAGCAGACAGAAGAGCTACGCAGATCGCAGACGCAGAGAGGTGCAGTTCGAGGTCGGGGACCACGTCTTTCTTCGTGTTTCGCCCATGAAGGGCTTACAGCGGTTTGGGGTGAGAGGGAAGCTCGCGCCGAGGTTCGTGGGGCCCTTCGAGGTCCTGGAGCGGGTTGGACCCGTTGCTTACAGACTTGCCCTTCCCCCGCAGCTTTCTGGTGTACACGACGTGTTCCACGTGTCCAACCTCAGGAAGTACGTAGCCGATCCCAGCCACGTACTGAGTCACGAGAGCGTCGAGGTGAGCGACGACCTGACCTACCCCGAGCGGCCAGTGCAGATCCTAGACCGAGCCGTCCGCAGGTTGAGACGAAAGCAAGTACCCCTGGTAAAGGTTTTGTGGAGGAGTCAGCGGTACGAGGAGGCTACCTGGGAGCCTGAGGCGGCAATGCGGGAGCGGTACCCAGAGCTTTTCGCGGGTACGTCTTTTCGGACCGGCTTCGGTCCTCTTTGAGTTTGTTATGGTTATTTGGACATCCTTTTTCCGCACCCTAGTTGGCGCAAGTTTCGGGGACGAAACTTCCTTTGAGTTTGTTATATTGTAACGAGCGCGTGCCCCAGACGTCTTTTAAAACGTCTGGGAGGTGGCCCAGACGTCTGTAAAGACGTCTGGGATCACATCCGGACGACTGACCAGACGTCCGGGATAGTTTACAGACGTCTGGCGAACAGTTATACTCGCACGGGATATTCGTCTGCGCGCCTGTGCGCGCAGACCTGCGATCCCGCATCTTCTCTGCGGCTGCAGACGACTGCGACCGTCTCTCCCTCCTCTCCGCGCGGCGTTAAAAGGGGGAGAGGGCGCGCCTCCCCTCCCGTCTACACCATCTTCCTCCTTCTCTCCTGCCTGTGCGCGAGAGCGAGCGGACGCGAGGGCGCAGCGGCAGCGGCGGCCGCAGTAGGCGCGGAGGAGCTGCGGCGTGCGAGGGCGGGGCTCTGCCGTGAGGGCGAGCTCGCCGGGAGCGGCTTGGCCGGCCGGCGGAGGGCGCAGGGGGCGCAGAGCGTCGCGGAGAGGGACCTGCTGCGGGCGGAGCAGCGGACGTGCGAGGTGCGACGCGGGCGGCGTCGCGAGCGGAGGCCGAGCAAGGTTCTGATTCTGGAAAAATCTCCAGAATCAGACGTCTGGACTGATATCCAGACGGCAAGGTCGACGTCTGTGAGATCATACAGACGTCTGAAAGGTGAGTTCCGCTTTCTCCTTCTTTTTGTCGACTGACCGTACTGAGGGAGGAGGGTTGGCTGTGCGCAGGTGTTCGGATTCGTCATCCTTTGCAAATCCGACGTCTGGAAGTTGTACCAGACGGCGGGAGTGACCTCCAGACGTCCGGAGAGACCATCGGACGTCTGGGATCTAGGAGAGACGTCCCCACAGACTTCTGGACGTTCGGGGAACCAAGCCGAACAGGTAATTCTCTGATCCACCGTTTAAGACGTCTGGAAGGAGTTCCAGACGTCTGATTTTGCACAGTATTGTCTTTCTCGACCCGTTTAGGGCTCGTTTGGGCTCCGTTTTCCGCGATTCGAGTTGCGTTCGTTTCAGAATTTATTCCTCTACCCGCCTACAGTAGCTATACACTGTTTTGAGACACTCCTTGTGTTTGATCCTTGTGATAGGACCTCGTTCGGTTGCCGTCTTGAGAGTCGCGGAGGCGCGCGGGATTCCCGACCACGCCCCCATTACTCCCGTTGTACCTGGTAGAGTGGTTTTAAGTATTAATAAAATCTGTTAAAGTATGGAACCATAACTAGAACCTAGGGCATTGCATGAATCCTAGGAATGAGAAATATATGGAATGATAGCTCCTAGGTGTTGCATGAATCCTAGGGCCGGAAAACTAGATTGTATGATAGATCCTAGGATATGGCATGAATCCTAGGATGGAAAAACTAGTGGAATGTATATTACTGCAGTCTTGGAAAAATGGAAAGGAATATATAAGCTGCCTGTGAATTTAATTAACAGCTGCCTGTTATGAACAAAGAAACATGTTTGAGATCATGGAAATTGAGAACGTGAATATGGAAAGTGAAACATATGATGTTCTGAAATAAAGAGCTGGAACCCTACGGGGAATTAGGAGTGGAACTCCTGGAAAGAAAAGGAACGGAACTGAGATGTAGTTTGTACTGTCTCTTGGGTACGCAGTACCAAGGGAAGTACCTGTACCTGTTTTAGTGCAGAGTGGGGCCAGCCGCCCCAGGGACCCGGGGTTAGGCTTGGCCGCTCTGTACCGACTTGTTGGCCCTCGTGTACGTAGTACCGAGGAGAGCTAGTAGTGTTAGGAGAGTACTAGCTACCCCACGGGCCCCGGGGTTCTGCTAGCCTCCTTCACCGACTTGTTAGGCCCACTAGGGCAAACCAGGGTAGTCAGGCGAGGGTGCGCGGACTGTGGAGGGGCAAGGCCCCGGTTTGGTTACTGTGGAGGGGTTGGACCCCTGTTACTGAGAGGGCTCTGCCCTGGTTCCGTGCTGTGCTTTGGGCGCACCCGTTAACGGAAACGACTGACCGCGTGCCAGTACGGGCTAGCTACCTGTGCGTTTATCGCGCGTGCCGTAGTCACCGTTACGTCTGTCAGTGACCTTGGGGTGGTTGACTGAGGGTAGGATCACCACGGGGGACTCTCCCGGCCAGGAGAGCACCACGTGCTACTTCTACTGTTGGAAAAGACTGCAATCAAGATCGTCCCACGAGGACATTCGAGATCAAGTAAAGGATCTGAGAAGTAAATGAAATAGTGAGAAAAATTGAAAGATGTAAATAAAGGAAGTAATAGAACATAACAGCTACTGTACACTCTACTGTTGCCTTTAGTTAGTTTGCCACTCTACTCAGCGTTTTGCTGACGTGTTACACTCGTTACCTTTTTCAGGACCAGGTGTTGAGCAGCCAGGGTCGGCGGCTGCAGAGGACGCTGGGCCGAGTAGGGTCCAGTAGAGTTGCCACACCTTTGTACCTTCTTTTGTTTCTGTTCTAGTGAGTAGTTTGTTTCCGCTGTACCTTCTTTACCTGCAGTTTTTGTTATATGATAAATGTTGCTTTACTGTTGTGGTGGTACCTACTGTAGTAGTTTCTTTCCTTACTGCTGTACTTTCTTACTGTTAGTTATATTCATGCTGAATGTGGTTTATTTTACTGTCTTTTGGTTACTTCCTCGTTGGACGACTGGGTCTTGGGATTAGTCGAGTCGGTCCGGTTCTCGTGTCTCGTAGGGACTCGGGAACCGGGTCGCAACAATGGAGTACCAAGGAGAGCGACTGTCCCCCCTGTTTAGTGCAGAGCGGAGCCAGCCGTCCCAAGGACCCGGGGTTAGGACTGGCCACTCTGTACCGACTTGCTAGCCCTCGTGTACGTAGTACCGAGGAGAGCTACTAGTGTAGGGAGGTACTAGCTACCCCACGGGCCCCGGGGTTCTGCTAGCCTCCCACACCGACTTGTTAAGCCCACTGGGGCAAACCAGGGTAGTCAGGCGAGGGTGCGCGGACTGTGAAGGGGTAAGGCCCCTGTTTGGTTACTGTGGAGGGGTTGGACCTCTGTTACTAAGAGGGTTCTGCCCTGTACTGGTTCCGTGCTGTGCTTTGGGCGCACCCGTTAACGGAAACGACTGACCGCGTGCCAGTGAGGGTTAGCTACCCGTGCGTTTACAGGGCGTGCTGTAGTCACCGTTACGTCTGTCAGTGACCTTGGGGTGGTTGACTGAGAGTAGGATCACCACGGGGGACTCTCCCGGCCAGGAGAGCACCACGTGCTACTTTTACTGTTCAGAAAAGACTGCAATCAAGATCGTTCCCACGATGAACATTCGAGATCAAGTGAAGGATTTGAGAAATAGATAAATTGTGAAACAATAGAAAGACGTAAATAAAGAAGAAAGAAAATTTAAAACATTTACTGTACACTTTACTGTTTCTTTAGTTTAGCTGCCACTATACTCAGCGTTTTGCTGACGTGTTACACTCGTTACCTTTCAGGACCAGGTGTTGAGCAGCCAGGGTCAGCAGCTGCAGAGGACGCTGGGCCGAGTAGGGTCCAGTAGAGTTATCACTGTTCTCTTGTACCTCTTTTTGTTCCATTATAGTGAGTAGTTCTTGTTTCCGCTGTACTTTTCTTTACCTGCAGTTCATATTATGTTATGAATGTTGTTATACTGTTGTGGTGGTATATACTGTAGTGGTTTCTTTCCTTACTGCTGTATTTCCTTACTGTTAGTTATATTCATGCTGAATGTGGTTTATTTTACTGCTCTTTTGGTTACTTCCTCGTTGGACGACTAAGTCTTGAGATTAGTCGAGTCGGTCCGATTCTCGTGTCTCGTAGGGACTTGAGAATCGGATCATTACATAGATGGAGTTGTTAAACTTGATTCAAAGATTTTTGGATTAGATTTACATAATTAGAAAGCCCATAATTTTCATGTCTGTTACAACAAATTTTTGGCTAATTTTGAAATGCGGATGACTAATATAGTTGGTTACAAGATTTTCTAATCGATGGTAACTACTTAACATTCCACTTACTTGAAAATTGTTTTGCACGTGTCCCTTGGGTGCTGCCATGTACGTCTTTTATGGACATATGCCACTGAAGCTTTCCACGCAATATCATTGGATAGAAGAATTAGGAAAGTGGAATTAAAAAGGAACTAAATCATAAAAGAAAAAAAGTGTATAATCTAGAGAGATAACCCGTGCGATGACTTAGACAATACATGATAGAAGTACCGACGGTATACGGTGATAATCAAGAAATATTTGCTGAGGCTCTTATGAATCCAACCTGAATGACTTAGACAATACTTGAGAGATCGAATTACCAATGATATATTATGATAATTAAGGAATATTTCCTGAGGCACTTACGAATCCAACTTCAACTCACCTCACAGTTGTTAAGGTTAATTTACGATATGGATTAGTTAACCTTTATTAGTAAAATTATAATAGAAGTTAACATTTATTTCTGTTTGCTTACAAAGAAGGTTAACTCTTGTTTGTGTTTATTGAATTGGGGTTAAGAATGATGTTATCCTGTGTTGTAACAAGAGGTAAGAGATAGAGATTAGGGGTTAAGTAGGGGGTTGGACCAACTCCTCTTCAACTCGTTGTTAAGATAACACGGGTTTGTTGGTGCTAGAGCACCACGATCATTTGTTTTGATGATAACAAAACACGTGTTATTTAACATTTGCAATTTGAGTCCTAGATTTCAGGTCAATTGCAAATGAAGACGTGTTTAGACGGAACTCGAGCTCGCATCCAGGACGGATTGGAGGAGCTTGACGGAAAATAGAGGAGGTTCGCGTGGAGCGAAAGATTGGAGATGGAAGACAAGAACAATAGGATAGATTCTTTTTTATCCTTTCATGTATCTCTTGTATTTATTTTCTTGCTCTTTATTTTCCTTAGACATTATGTTAAAGAGCCTCAAAGAACCCTAACAGTAGTCCTAGGAACACCTGCACAACCCTAGGATACGTAGGTTTTCTGTAGAACACTTAGAAAACCAATATAGGGTTAAAACTGACTTTCCAGACGTCTAATTCACGAATCAGACGTCTGATAAAGGATTTTAAGACGTCTGACTGTTGTTTCAGACGTCTGATAACTGTTAGGCTGGACATAGTTAGTTTCTGTCTGATGAATTCAGACGTCCAGACCTTATACCAGACGTCTTAGGAGACGTCTGATGACTTTGCCAGACGTCCAGTTAGTGGACCGTTGGCTGGCTTAGAAGACACTCAAGAATATGACCGTTAGAGCCTTATCAGACGTCCATAGGACTTCACAGACGTCTGATAAATGACCGTTTTGCCTCGGCTGACCCAAAATCTCTTCTCAGAGATTTTCTAGCCGTTGCAACGTTTGGAAATCAATTCCCACAGTAAAAGTAGGTTTCCAGACGTCCAGACTTAGTGCCAGACGTCCTCTATGTCGTCTGATGGACTTGTACAAAAATCCTGTTTAGATCTGATTCAAGTCAGGGAGAAACCCGCATAGAATCAGACGTCTGACCTTGGAATCAGACGTCTTAAAGTGGCCTTCCAGACGTCTGATGCCAGAGTTAGACGTCTGATAACCCTGTGAAGTGTAATCATTGTCCTGATTTCGGCCTGATTCTCTTGGGCTTTGCACCCAACGGCTATGGAAGCTTTTCCAAGCCTTCCAAAGCCTTCCTAAGGCCTCTATAAATAGAGGGGAACCTTTGTAACACCTAGAGACACAAGATACACACTAAGAGAAACAAGAGACACACCTAAGCAACTTAGTTCCACTCTTTTGTGTCCAATTGAGGCCCTTGCTCTCCAAGCTCTAGTTTCATTCTCTTGAGAGCATCAAGCCTTCGCGCGCCCGCTCTCCCGCTGTTGATAACGAGAGCGACGTAGCGCCGTCGCGTGGCACACGCACCGCGTCATCATCGACGCACTCCTTGCAAAGGGGAGTTTCCTATTTCCTATAGAAGCTAGGTTTAATTTTGTTGGCTCTATAGGACTGTTGTTTATTCTATCTTTGTATTTTGGTTGGGTATTCGCTTTGCGAATTCCCGTCTCCTTCGTGGGACAAAATCCTTCTCGTGGAGAGAAGGGGTTGAGGAACGCTACCCTCGTACTTGTAGCGTGGTTGTATTGAGGTTGAATCACCCTCGTTCAAAGTGATTCGGTTAGTGGATTTGATCAACTAGGTTGATCGGAAAATCCTAACTCGAGAGGGTTAGGTGGTGGTTTTTACCCGGTTTGGGTTTCGACCTAAAAATCTTTGTGTACATTGTGCGATTGCTTATTTTTGTGAGATTGCTTTTTATATTTTAAATTTCGCATTTTTTTTACGTCACCCCTCCTAGAAGGGAACCTTCAATTGGTATCAGAGCAGGTTTTCCGCCGACAGGAGTAACATCTGCGGAAAGATCACATGGAGGGAAGCTGTTCCACAAGCAGGATTTCCGAGGGGCAGTCCACAACCCGTCCGCCCTACTTTGATGGGAACAACTACACCTACTGGAAGTTGCGGATGAAGACGTGGCTTCAAGCCACCGACTTCACAGTCTGGGCCAGGTGCGAGACCTCCTTCGACATCCCAGAGAAACCCGCCGGAGGATACTCGCAGCAGCAGATCCGGGAGCTCTCTCTCAACGCGAAAACAATGAACGCGTTGTATTGCGCTCAGCCCGGAGGAGTTCAACAGAATCTCGCAATGCGCCACCGCATACGAGATCTGGCACACACTCGAGGTAACTCATGAAGGTACCTCTAAGGTAAAAACTTCTAAACTCAATTTACTTTCACAAGAATTTGATGCTTTTTCTATGAAATCTAACGAAACTTTAAGTGAGATGAACACTAGGTTCACTCTCATAGTAAATAACTTGAAAGCTTTAGGGAAGACTTTCATCAACGGGGAGCTTCAAGGGAAGCTTCTTCGTTCCCTTGGACCGGAATGGGAACAGAAAGTCACCGCCATCGAAGAGGCGAACGAAACGGAGGAGCTCAACATGGAAGATCTCCTAGGCAATCTGATGGCCTACGAGACTAAGTTGAAGCAGAAGAAGGATACACCGGAGCCTAAACTAAAGAAGACTCTCGCCTTTAGAGCCACGTCGGATAGCGAGGTAAGTTCCGACGATGAAGACTTTAGAATTTTACTTAAAAATTTTTCCAAGTTTTGTAGGGAATTAAAGAAAGAGAAAAGGGAGAAGAAGGAAAGCCCGAGACATTGCTACCACTGCAACGGGAAAGGGCATCTGCGACCAGAATGCCCTCTTCTCAAAAAGGAGAAGAAGAAGGAAAAGGAGAAGAAATCTAAGAAGAAGGCGTTCCAAGCCACTTGGGACGATTCTAGCTCGGAGGAAGAAGAAGAAGAAAAGACCATAGAAGAAGAAACCGCTTGCTTCGGTTTCATGGCCAGAGGAAGCGACAGCGAAAGCGAAAGCGACTCAGACAACGAGGTAAATCTCGATCTTCAAGAAGCATTTAATGAACTTTTTGAGATTAGTAAATCACTTAGGGTAGAAAATAAAGGCATTAAAAAGAACCTTAGTTTTCTTAGAAATGAAAATGATAGGTTAGAAAAACAACTCAAGGACATAGAAACTAGTCCTAAGGATAATAACCTATTATTAGAAAATCAGGACCTCATCAATGAAAATAATAAATTGATTGAGGAAAATGATAGTCTAAAAATAGAAATTTCTGATTTAAAGACTAAGATGAATACTATAGAAAGAGAAATTGCATGTCTTAGGGAAAGCTCTAACAAACTAATCAACAAAGTAGATGATTTTTATAGCCCTAAGGTTGAGAAAGGATCTCCATCAAGGAGACCCGCTAACAAATCCGGATCCAAGCCCACTTGGATACCAAAGAAAAAATTAGAATCTTGTTTTGTAGGGTTCAGGGATGACTACAACATAAAGGACTGGACCTACAAGCTCAAGGCTGGTCAACTTAAGTTGGGAGAACCAATGAGTAGACCAAGGAGGAGAAGAAGAAGACCGACGAGACGGCGAACAAACGACGGACCCGCCGCACGTCGACCACCAGATTGGAGACCGGCGCCGATGCCCGGGCCTCCAAGCTACGGATGGGAGCCCCATCCGATGTGGCATCCACCACCACCATTCGGGCCATTTTATTGGCCATGGTAGGTGAGGTAAAATTCTTAACCCTATCCTTTTTATAAGCATTTAGATAGGGGGAGTTAAAAATGATGAGCTTATTGTCAATTTTTAAGGGGGAGATACAAGTTAGCTAAATTTCCTTTAGTAAGGGGGAGAAAAATAATAGCTATCTTGTTGTTATAAAAAGGGGGAGGACATTACCTTTGTTAAAAATAAATAGAAGAGCATGTTTTAAGGGGGAGTAATAGGAAATATAAAATCAATCAAACCTTTTTGATAATGTCAAAAAGGGGGAGGATTTTTATGCATTATTATTTACGGTTTTGTCATCATCAAAAAGGGGGAGATTGTTGGTGCTAGAGCACCACGATCATTTGTTTTGATGATAACAAAACACGTGTTATTTAACATTTGCAATTTGAGTCCTAGATTTCAGGTCAATTGCAAATGAAGACGTGTTTAGACGGAACTCGAGCTCGCATCCAGGACGGATTGGAGGAGCTTGACGGAAAATAGAGGAGGTTCGCGTGGAGCGAAAGATTGGAGATGGAAGACAAGAACAATAGGATAGATTCTTTTTTATCCTTTCATGTATCTCTTGTATTTATTTTCTTGCTCTTTATTTTCCTTAGACATTATGTTAAAGAGCCTCAAAGAACCCTAACAGTAGTCCTAGGAACACCTGCACAACCCTAGGATACGTAGGTTTTCTGTAGAACACTTAGAAAACCAATATAGGGTTAAAACTGACTTTCCAGACGTCTAATTCACGAATCAGACGTCTGATAAAGGATTTTAAGACGTCTGACTGTTGTTTCAGACGTCTGATAACTGTTAGGCTGGACATAGTTAGTTTCTGTCTGATGAATTCAGACGTCCAGACCTTATACCAGACGTCTGATGAATTCAGACTTTGCCAGACGTCCAGTTAGTGGACCGTTGGCTGGCTTAGAAGACACTCAAGAATATGACCGTTAGAGCCTTATCAGACGTCCATAGGACTTCACAGACGTCTGATAAATGACCGTTTTGCCTCGGCTGACCCAAAATCTCTTCTCAGAGATTTTCTAGCCGTTGCAACGTTTGGAAATCAATTCCCACAGTAAAAGTAGGTTTCCAGATGTCCAGACTTAGTGCCAGACGTCCTCTATGTCGTCTGATGGACTTGTACAAAAATCCTGTTTAGATCTGATTCAAGTCAGGGAGAAACCCGCATAGAATCAGACGTCTGACCTTGGAATCAGACGTCTTAAAGTGGCCTTCCAGACGTCTGATGCCAGAGTTAGACGTCTGATAACCCTGTGAAGTGTAATCATTGTCCTGATTTCGGCCTGATTCTCTTGGGCTTTGCACCCAACGGCTATGGAAGCTTTTCCAAGCCTTCCAAAGCCTTCCTAAGGCCTCTATAAATAGAGGGGAACCTTTGTAACACCTAGAGACACAAGATACACACTAAGAGAAACAAGAGACACACCTAAGCAACTTAGTTCCACTCTTTTGTGTCCAATTGAGGCCCTTGCTCTCCAAGCTCTAGTTTCATTCTCTTGAGAGCATCAAGCCTTCGCGCGCCCGCTCTCCCGCTGTTGATAACGAGAGCGACGTAGCGCCGTCGCGTGGCACACGCACCGCGTCATCATCGACGCACTCCTTGCAAAGGGGAGTTTCCTATTTCCTATAGAAGCTAGGTTTAATTTTGTTGGCTCTATAGGACTGTTGTTTATTCTATCTTTGTATTTTGGTTGGGTATTCGCTTTGCGAATTCCCGTCTCCTTCGTGGGACAAAATCCTTCTCGTGGAGAGAAGGGGTTGAGGAACGCTACCCTCGTACTTGTAGCGTGGTTGTATTGAGGTTGAATCACCCTCGTTCAAAGTGATTCGGTTAGTGGATTTGATCAACTAGGTTGATCGGAAAATCCTAACTCGAGAGGGTTAGGTGGTGGTTTTTACCCGGTTTGGGTTTCCACCTAAAAATCTTTGTGTACATTGTGCGATTGCTTATTTTTATGAGATTGCTTTTTATATTTTCAATTCCGCATTTTTTTTACGTCACCCCTCCTAGAAGGGAACCTTCAGGGTTAGCAATTCAAAGAGAGGTTAAGTTATCTCCCAAGATAAATAAGGGTTAACCCTAAAAAAGAAAGGTTAACTCCCTCCATGAACCAAGCCTTAGAGACGTGTACCGACAAAGGAGCCTTGATTGGGAGAGCATTGCAAGCGTTGTAACTTAGGAGTTGGGGATATCCTAACTTCCCTTGTCGTCTTTAAATATGCAATAAATCATCTTGCTTTGGAAAAAAAAAAGAACAAAGAAGCCTTAACAAATATTTACTTAAATATAGTAATCGATATGTTAGGGACAGTCCTTAATCCTAAGTACGTTGTAAATTATACTAGAAATTAAGTTATTGTTTACTAAATATATAAGTCAGAGAAAACTTGTCGAAAAGGACTTCAAATCTCGGATAAAGATTTAAACTTTTATCTTATTGAGTAAAGGGTAACGTATTTTCTGGAATTGTAGACCAACTAAGAAGTACAACTGCGACTCCTCACACGACAACTGCTCTACACCTACGATAACAACAAATTACACCTCTCTGGCTAAATCAGAAAGTGCAGCAAAACAACGAAGAAGCAGTCAAATAAGGAGTGAAATTAGGTTCTCCACGAAGGCACCTATTCCTTTCCATCCACATTGCCCTGACTGCTGCCACGACCACATCAATCCTTTCCTTCCAAGGTGTCAACTCCATTGCTGGATACCGCCGCAGAATGTTGCGTCGTTGTAAGAAGTTAGCGACGGTTATGTTGAGCTATCAACGTCATTTCTCCCGACGTCAGCTCCGAGGATCATGAATGTCTGCTACGGTTGTGGATCGCCATCATATATATTTGGCGACGATTGCTCAAAAATCTATCGCTAAATGTTGGCAGTAAAGACAATTAGCGCGGGAAAATAATTTTCTTCACGACAGTTAAAAATTGTCACCATAGCCAGCTATACTGTCAGCGTAAAGGATGAGTTGGTAGGGAAGTAAGGTGCACGCCTGTTACAACTTGACTCGGACATGCATGGAGACCGAGTTGGACCACGCTATACCCACAAGGTCTGTTCGTCTATCAAGCAATAAATTAACATGTAACAATATTTCCACACATGCATTGTAACAAAATAAAGGACATAAGGAAAACGACATCTAAGCTACTAATTGTGTAGTGAACAAAATAATACAGAACTCACAACATAACCATCACACCAAAACACAACTGTGCAACAAGGAAACTAGAACAGTTCTATAGGAAAGCACATACTACTACATAAAAGAAATCGATAGGCTAATTAATGATATGGCTAGACGTGGCTAGACCCAACTTTGTCCCTCTCGATAGCTTATGGAACTAACTGCTCTCCTCCCTGACCTAAGTATACAACCAAGTAGAGTGGCAAGGGGAAAAGATCACGTAACAGTGAAAATGAAAGTGCAAGTAATGGTTTAATCACGTCTTAATAACTTTATATGGCCTCTCATCATATTCATACTTCCTTAGCAAGTTTGTTTAGTGGATCGTCGTTACGCACCCATGTCTTCCACAACCTACCAAGTATGTTCATTTTCTCTTCTTAGTTTACATGTCTTCTAGTTGGATGATTTCGTTGTAGTATTCTGGATTGCAGGGCAACCACAGGCTACTCTCTTGGCCGAAATAGCACCTCATGCCTACGTTACCACATGGTCTACCGCTCCGAGGTTGTTGCTGTGGCGTAGTAGTGACTACGACATGTACGATAAACACACGGGGTGTTACCTCGTGCTGGCACGTAATTAGTCGTTTCTACTAACGGATATGCACAGAAGACAGAACATGAGTCACACCACTTTCACAATACTGCATACCCATCACTTGACCATCCTGATTGGCTCATTGTGGGTCCCACGAGAGTCTACGTAGAAAGTCCATTCCTTCTCCAGATCTCTACTCAGAGGGGTCAACTCTCTCCCTGCATAATGGGATGGTTAGCTCTTTTTGGTACACATGCACCCAAGGCCCCACTCACCCCCACAACCAAACCTCAACACAGGCCAATCGCCACCCCAATTTGCACCCATCGGAGTTTTTGTACACACTATATACTGGAATATCACTTCGAATTTCCTTAGGATTTGCACCGTTCCCTACTTGGTTGCTAACAAATTCAAGTGTCTGTCAATCTTGGCTTCTAACACAATTCAAGTAGTTATCTAGTTCTCCCTTAACGTCCAGGTTCATTCGTAGGTGGTTGCTAATAACTGGGTTTATCGTGTCTATTAATATGTCTTCACATGACTACGACGTCATTTGATCTAGATCATAATTAAATGACACCTATTCTCAAGGAACATATATATATATATATATATATATATATATACACACACGGGACGTGTAAGTATTTTAAAATAATTAATAGTAAAACATAGAAGGTAGAGGGAATCACTCTACCTCGTCTCTGGGAGGAAAGGGGGTAGAATGAGTACCTTCGGCTACGGTGGACACTGAATGGCCTCCCGTTGAGGTCGTGTTAACCTCGGGCATCGAAATTATGCCATCGAAGGGGTTCAAACTAACGTTATAGACTTCATTTAAATTTCCAATAGTCTAAACCCGTGTTACCAAGGTCAAATTTAGTGTCAAAGCATAGTAAATTTCGACACCTTTCCAACGACGTCTTTTGGGTGCGATTCAAATTCATTTGGATCCTGAACCAACCTAAAAATAAACTTTGGTTCACTTGAACTAGCTTGGACCAGTCCGGTCTAGCTGGGCGAAGCAAATTGGCTCGAGTTCCTTCCCCACCACGTGGCACTTGTGCATTCGCATGAGCATGAGGCCACGAATTTGCGCCTGTGTCGATTGATCGCACACGAGCCTCGCGATCCGCACCCTAACGTGCTCCCATATGAGCTTGATCGTCCTTGCCTCAATTGTCACATTCAACTTGTCACGTGTGCATATGAGGCTCAAGAATCGCACCCCTTGCACAGCGCATGGGCTCTAGTCCCATGCTATGCCCTCCTCGCATCGCATGGCACCTCACACCGCACACATGCCTCGCAAAGCGCATCTCTTGTTTGGTGCACATGCGAATGTGAGAGCGTCGGCTCTCTTTCTCTCCCTCCCTCTCTTGTTCTCACTGTGGAAGGGAAGGTCGTAGACCGCAAATTGCATCGCTCTAGGCGCATTTTGTGGGAAAGGGGAGGGGGTTGGGTGCGATTTTCGAGTGGTTATATATATATGTGGAGTTTAGGATTAGGTAGGGTCAGGTAAATTGGAGATTGAGTCCCTAAACACAAACATACGGGTATAAAACTTGTACCATGCCCCTCCATGAATAGAAAAACCACAACGGAGTCCTTAGTGGCGCTCTAGTATGCGAGAATTGCAGAAACACCCCCAGGACTAGAGAGTTCGTTTACGGGGCCCTACAAGGGTCTTTTGGAGCATGGAAATTATGAAAAAGCCCTCGGAGTTTAGGAAAATAATCATTGGATATAGCAATTAGCATGCAGAATTTGTGATAAACCCCCTATAGTCTAGAAAATTACAAAACAAACCCTCGGTGTTTGTTTTGGTGCAAGAAAATTTCAGAGATCACCTTGGGAATCAGGAAATTCCGTAATGATCCCCGAGGTCAAGATTGAAAATCTTAGGAAGGGTCATTTTAATGCCAAAAAGGTGATTTTTCGCAATAGTTTATAGTCGTCGCCAACTTTCTTGATAGCGTCATCGTATTAGACGTGTTGGCAGGAGAAGAGCTAATGGTGCCAAAATTTAATATTTGGCGATGATTTTCAAAACATCACTATAGTTAAATTAGAGATGGTTAAAATTAAAGCCATTGCTGAATATCTATTATGTTTTTTCTAAATAAAATTTTAATTAGGGTTTAAGGTTTACATGTAAAACTTGTCAAACCAACATATAAAAGCCAATCACAACACAATAAAAATACAAAGTATTTATATATATAAGGAGTTTAAATGTTACAAAAGATATTGAATATTGTAAATACGGAATATACACTACGTTGGGACATCTATGCCACCAACTCCTTATCCACCTCTAATGTCATCGTCCCGTCATGGAGGTATGTGGAATGTCAAATGTTCTAGTCCAGATCCTCGTAAGAATGCCATCAGGTCCATCAATTGCTGACTCTGCTGCTCTAATAAATCATCCTATCGCTCCATCATGCAAGTGGCTACTTGCAACCACAAGGTCACATCCTCCAACCTCGTCTCTCTCTCCATCTCTCGACGTTCCATTGTCTCTATTTTCTTATTCAGATTCTCGACTTGAGACGTCGACGAAGATGAACCTTTTCAACCATACTAAGAAGAGATGATCGTGCTCCTTTCCTCGCTATGGACGAAGCCTCCGTACTCCAGAGGCATCACGATCCTGTTACGATCCGATTCCTGAATCCCTACAGGATACGAGAATCGGACCGACTCGACTGATCCCAAGACCCAGTCGTCCAACGAGAAAGTAACCAAAAAGCAGTAAAATAAACCACATTCACCATACAAGCAACTAACAGTAACAAAAGTACAGCAGTAAAGAAAAGAACTAGTACAGTACACACCACCACAACAGTAGAGAAATTAAAACAGGTACAGAATGTGAAGTTTACAATAAAAGAGTACAAAAGTGTAACAAAATACTCACTACTACAGAAACAAGTACAACACAAGTACAACTACTGGGCTCTACTAGGCCCAGCACCCTCTGCAGCCATGGGCTCTGGCTGCTCAACACCTGGTCCTGAAAAAGGTGATAAGTACGACACGTCAGCGAAACGCTGAATAGAGTGGCAACCAGCTAGCTAAGAAAAACAGTAGAGGTGGACAGGTGTTGGTGCTAGAGCACCACGATCATTTGTTTTGATGATAACAAAACACGTGTTATTTAACATTTGCAATTTGAGTCCTAGATTTCAGGTCAATTGCAAATGTGGACGTGTTTAGACGGAACTCGAGCTCGCATCCAGGACGGATTGGAGGAGCTTGACGGAAAACAGAGGAGGTTCGCGTGGAGCGATAGATTGAAGATAGAAGACAAGAAGAATATGATAGATTCTTTTTAATCCTTTCATGTACTTTTATCTTTATCTTTCTTGCTCTTTATTTTTCTTAGAAAATTATGTTAAAGAGCATCAAAGTATCCTAACAGTAGTCCTAGGAACACCGGCACAACCCTAGGATACTTAGGTTTTCTGTAGAACACTTAGAAAACCAATATAGGGTTAAAACAGACTTTTCAGACGTCTAATTCACAAATCAGACGTCTTATAAAGAATTCTAAGACGTCTGACTGTTGTTTCAGACGTCTGATAACTGTTAGGCTGGACATAGTTAGTTCTGTCTGATGAATTCAGACGTCCAGACCTTAGACCAGACGTCTTAGGAGACGTCTGATGACTTTGCCAGACGTCCAATTAGTGGACCGTTGGCTGGCTTAGAAAACACTCAAGATTACGACCGTTAGAGCCTTATCAGACGTCCATAGGACTTTCCAGACGTCTGATAAATGACCGTTTTGCCTCGGCTGACCCAAAATCTCTTCTCAGAGATTTTCTAGCCGTTGCAACGTTTGGAAATCAATTCCCACAGTAAAAGTAGGTTTCCAGACGTCCAGACATAGTGCTAGACGTCCTGTATGTCATCTGATGGACTTGCGCAAAAACCCTGTTTAGATCTGATTCAAGTCAGGGAGAAACCCGCATAGAATCAGACGTCTGACCTTGGAATCAGACGTCTTAAAGTGGCCTTCCAGACGTCTGATGCCAGAGTTAGACGTCTGATAACCCTGTGAAGTGTAATCATTGTCCTGATTTCGGCCTGATTCTCTTGGGCTTTGCACCCAACGGCTATGGAAGCTTTTCCAAGCCTTCCAAAGCCTTCCTAAGGCCTCTATAAATAGAGGGGAGCCTTTACACACAAGATACACACCTAGAGAGACCAAGATACACAAGAAACAATTTGTATTACACTTTCCACTCTCTTGTGTCCTAGCTAGCTCTTGCTCTCCAAGCTCAAGCACCATTCTCTTGAGAGCATCAAGCTGTTGCGCACCCGCTCTCCCGCCGTTGTCCACGAGAGCGAAGTTGCGCCGTCGCGTGGCTCACGCACCGCGTCATCGTCGACGCACTCCTAGCAAAGGGGAGTTTCCTAAATCCTATAGAAGCTTAGGTTTAATTATTTTGTTGGCTCTATAGGTTTGTTGTTTATTTTACCTTTGTCTTTTGGTTGGGTATTTGCTTTGCGAATTCCCGTCTCCTTCGTGGGACAAAATCCTTCTCGTGGAGAGAAGGGGTTGAGGAATGCTACCCTCGTACTTGTAGCGTGGTTGTACTGATGTTGAATCACCCTCGTTTAAAGTGATTCATTTAGTGGATTTTGATCAACTAGGTTGATCGGAAAATCCTAACTCGAGAGGGTTAGGTGGTGGTTTTCACCCGGTTTGGGTTTCCACCTAAAAATACCTGTGTACATTTTGTGATTGCTTATTTTTGTGAGATTGTTTATATTTTCAATTCCGCATTTTTTTGTCACGCTGATCTCACCCCTCCAAGTAGGGAAATTTCAACAGGTAGCTGTTGTTTTTAATTTCTTTCTTTATTTATCTATTTACTCTTTCTTGGTTTATTTCTTAGGTTTTTCTCTTAATCTCGAATGTTCCTCATGGGAACGATCTTGATCGCAGTCTTTTCCGAAAAGTAGAAGTAGCACGTGGTGCTCTCCTGGCCGGGAGAGTCCCCCGTGGTGGTCCTACCCTCAGTCAACCACCCTAAGGTCGCTGACAGACGTAACGGTGACTACGGCACGTGCGATAAACGCATGGGTAGCTACCCTACACTGGCACACGGTCAGTCGTTTCCATTAATGGGTGCGCCTAAAGCACAGCACGGAACCAGTATAGGGTAAAGCCCTCTCAGTAACAGGGGTCTAATCCCTAAGAACCAACCAGGGGTCTCGCCCCTCCACAGTCCACGCACCCTCGCTTGACTACCCTGGTTTACCCAGTGGGCCTAACAAGTCGGTGTAGGACGGCTAGCTGAACCCCGGGCCCCATGGGGTGGCTAGCTCTTTCCCTACACTAGTAGCTCTCCTCGGTACTGTGTACGCGAGGACCACAGAGTCGGTACAAAGTGGCAAGTCCTAACCCCGGGTCTCAACCCTATGGCGTCTAGCTCCGCTCTGCACTAAATAGGGGGACAGTCGCTCTCCTTGGTACTTCATACTCAAGGGTCAGCTCACTTCCCCATTCACTTTTCCAGTTTCGTTCTATTTAGTCCCAGGAGTTCTACTCCTAATTCCCCGTAGGGTTCATTCTCATGTGTCTCAGGCCAAGCCATACTAGGTTTCATCATTCAGGTTTATTCGCATATAGCACATGTTTCCAACATTCAACTTCCTTTTCCAATTTACATACATGCATCTCGTATTTAATTTCAAACAACAGGAATTACAGGTAGCAGTTACTAACAACAGTACTTTACATTTCACATGCAACAGTTATCCAATTACAGGCAATTATTATTATTCTATCTACTCATCCAAAACTACAATTCAGGCATTCAATACAATCATTTCAGTGTTTCTAGTCTTAGGATTCATACCATACCCTAGGATCTATCATTCAATCTAGTGTTTCTAGTCCTAGGATTCATGTCATACCCTAGGATCTATCATTTATTCCAGACATGCAGTTAAGTTTGTAATTAACTAAGGAAAGCCACTCTACCTGGAAAATTGGGAGTAATGGGGGCGTGATCGGTAGGTCCACGTGCCTCTGCAACCCCCAAGTCCGCAGTAGAACAAGGTCCTACAGAAGGATCAACCACAAGAAACCACTTAGAACAGGCTAAAAGTATTTCAAATAGGTAAAGGAACTTATTTTGAGAAGAACGAAATCTTAAACGTGGAAATCGAATCTCGAACGGACCCTAAACGGGTCAAAAATGACAACTCTGACTCAAATCAGACATCTAGAACACCTTTCAGACGTCTTAAAAGGGGTCCAGATCCATACCTCGCTCCGTGCTTGTAACGACCCGATTCCCGAGTCCCTACGAGACATGAGAACCGGACCGACTCGACTAATCCCAAGACCTAGTCGTCCAACGAGGAAGTAACCAAAAGAGCAGTAAAATAAACCACATTCAACATGAAATATAATTAGCAGTAACAAAATACAGCAGTAAGAAAAAGAACTACCACAGCACGTACCACCACAAGAGTAGAACAACATTTATAACATAACATGAACTACAAGTAAAGAAAAGTACAAAGAATAACAAGAACTACTCACTATAGTGGAACAAAAAGGGCACAAAAGAACAGTGATAACTCTACTGGACCCTACTCGGCCCAGCGTCCTCTGCAGCCGCTAACCCTGGCGGCTCAACACCTGGTCCTGAAAAGTAACGAGTGTAACACGTCAGCGAAACGCTGAGTAGAGTGGCAGCTAAAACTAAAGAAACAGTAAAGTGTACAGTAGCTGTTTTATTTTATTTCTTCCCTTATTTACGTCTTTCTATTGTTTCACAATTTATCTATTTCTCAGATCCTTCACTTGATCTCGAATGTTCCTCGTGGGAACGATCTTGATTGCAGTCTTTTCCAAAGAGTAGAAGTAACACGTGGTTCTCTCCAGGTCGGGAGAGTCCCCCGTGGTGATCTTACTCTCAGTCAACTACCCCAAGGTCGTTGACAGACGTAACGGTGACTACGGCACGCGCGATAAACACACAGGTAGCTACCCCGCACTGGCACGCGGTCAGTCGTTTCCGTTAACGGGTGCGCCCAAAGCACAGCACGGAACCAGTATAGGGCAAAGCCCTCTCAGTAAACAGGGGTCCAGCCCCTCCACAGTAACCAAACAGGGGTCTTGCCCCTCCACAGTCCACGCACCCTCACCTGACTACCCTGGTTCACCCAGTGAGCCTAACAAGTCGGTGTAGGTGAGCTAGCAGAACCCCGGGGCCCGTGGGGTAGCTAATACTCGCTCTACACTAGTAGCTCTCCTCGGTACTGTGTACATGAGGGCCAAAAAGTCGGTACAAAGTGGCCAGACCTAACCCCGGGTCCCTGGGGCAGCTGGCTCTGCTCTGCACTAAGCAGGTAACAGGTGCTTCCCCTGGTACTACGTACCCAAGAGACAACACACTTCCGCATCTTTCCTTCTCAGTTCCATTTCATTCTCTTTCCAAGAGTTCTACTCTTAATTCCCCGTAGGGTTCCAGCTCTTTTAACTCAGCACATTCAGGTTTCACCATTCCAGTTTCACGTTCTTACAACCCATATTCTCAATCATGTTCATTTATTCATAACAGGTAGCTATTATTTTCTTTCCACATTTTCCAAGACTACAATATCTATATTCATATCACTAGTTTTCCAGTCTTAGGATTCATGCCGTACCCCAGGATCTATCATTCAATCTAGTTTTCCAACCCTAGGATTCATGCAATACCCTAGGATTTATCATTCAATCTGGTTTCTCATTCCTAGGATTCATGCAATGCCTTAGGTTCTATTAATTGTTCCATAATTGTAACAAATTATGTTAATAATTCTTAAAGCCACTCTACCAGCTACAACGGAAGTACTGGGGGCATGGTCGGAAATCCCGCGTGCCTCCGCAACCCCCGAGACTGCAATGGAACGGGGTCCTAACACAAGGATCAAACACAAGAAGTTTCTCAGAACAGTATATAATTACTGTAAACGGATAGAGGATTTTATTCCAAAAAGAACGCAACTCGAAACGCGGAAAACGGACTCCGAACTGGCCCTAAACGGGTCGAAAACGACGAAACAGTCCAAAATCAGACGTCTTGAACCTCTTCCGGACGTCTTAAATGTGGGTCAGGTGGTACCTTTGTTCTGCGTAGTCTCTCAGACGTCCAGAACCCTGCGGGGGCATCTGGCCTAGTTCCTAGACGTCCGATGGTCACCCCGGACGTCTGGAAGTCCTTTCCGTAGTCTGGCACTGCGGCTAGACGTTTGATTCGCTTTGGATGGCGAATCTCAGAACCTGCACGTACCCACTCCTCGCTCTCAGTACGACGGGTCGCAGAAAAGGAGAAGGACGAAAATAACTTACTTGCCAGACGTATGGACAGTCCTCCAGATGTCTTCACCGTCGTCTGGTCGGAAACCCAGACGTCTGATTCTGGAAAAATTTCCAGAATCAGAGCTCGACTCGCTCTCCACCCGCAACACACGGCAGCGCCACGCCTCGTCCGCCTGCTGCTCGAGCTGCAGCAGCCCTCCCGCGACGCTCCACACCCGCGGCTCCCTCGCCGGCCGACTCTAGCTGCCCCGGCAAGCTCGAGCCCTCACGGTTGGGCGTCTCCTCCCTCGCGCAACACCTCCTCCCGCAACTCACCGCGGTTGCCGCTGCCGCCGCTCGCTCGCGCTCGCACTCTTGCATCGGCTGGAAGAAGAAGAAGGAAGCGGAGGAGATGAGAGTGAGGGAGAGGGCGAGGGCCTTATAAGGCTGCACGAGGAGAGAGAGAGATAGCGCAGTCTGCGCCGGCAGGAAGAGAGAGGGAAAAAGAGGCGTTCGCAGGTCTGCACGCGCAGGCGCGTAGACGCAATTATGCGTGGCACAGAAATTAAATCCCAGACATCTGGGCCACCTCCTAGACGTCTTAAAAAGGTGTCTTGAAAGCGTGTTCGTAACAGTGCTGCTCCTCAGACGTCCAGGGGTCCTGCTAAACCGTTTGGACCTAGTTCCAGACGTCCGACTATCCCTCCGGACGTCTAGAGACGCTCTTCGCCGTTTGGTGACTCACGCAGACGTCTAAATAGCGTGGGAGGGCATGTCCCGTGCCTTCCCGAAGTGAATCCTGCACGCGCGCGCAAAACTCTCTCAACACGGCACGCAACAAAGCTTCGGTGGAATGGCCTGCATGGCCGTATTCGTAAAAAGAAGCATAGGAAGAAATACGTACCTCTCAGTCGTCTGGAGCTCCCTCAAGACGTCGTCCACGTCATCTGGATGTAGGTCCAGACGTCTGATTCTGGGAAAATTTCCCCAGAATCAGAATCTCCTTCGTCTTCTTCTTGCTGCGCGCAGCCGCGCCGTGCTCGTCTGCCCGCTGCCCGAGCTGCAGCAGCACCGAGGGAAACCTCCCCAGCACAACACCCCTCCATGCGCATGCCGACCGACCTTGAGCTGCTCCGGCGAGCTCTCTCTCCCTCACGGCACGTGCGCTCTCTTCTCTTCCCTCTCGCTACTCTTCTCTCCGCCGCTGCACTCGGCTGCAGCTGCTGCTCGCTCTCACCCTCGCTAAAGGAAGACGGGGGATGGATGGATGTGGGGTGGCGAACGAGGGAGGGGGAAGGGGGTATTTGTAGGCGTGGGGGAAAGGCTTCTGTAGGTCAGCGAGGGGAGAGAAAGAGAAGAGGGTAGCAGGGTTTCAGTCTGCGCACAGCACGCACGTAGACTCGCGACCGTACGCACACAAAAATTAATTTCCAGAAGTTTGGGAAGGCGTCCAAACGTCTGACCAGACGTCTGGGCCAACTCTCAAACATCTTAAAGTGTTTTGATGTCACGGGTCTTAACAATCCTGAATACCTCCTATGGTGTCATGGGAGGTTGTGGATCCATTGCGGAGTTCTTGTTTGTGACCTTAAATGGATAGATCAAGTCCATTATACAAGTCTATAAATACATTTGTGACTATTTCAAATTGTAAATTACTATAACAAATTTGAAGTGTAAAAATCCATGAAACTTACATGTCTCTCTTGATATATCTCATGAATCCATGCATGGGGCCCATCGAGTGTTTATTTACTGTGAGCATGCTCATAAACTCCCACTCAATTCAGCTCAACACTCTCGTGCACATCAACCTAAAAATTTAATAAAGGAATAACTTTCGCTTAATTTGTAACGTATGTACTGAATGTAAATAATTATTTTTACTAGCATATCGACTCATAATAAGTCAATACTCATTCGACTAAAGTAGTTGATCTATGGTGAAGCTTGGGTCTTATTAACCTTATTTTTTTTAGCTTACTCCTAGATGATTTTTTTATTAGTAAATAACCATATTATCATTTAAATTTATACATAAACAAGTAATTTTTTACCTCTATTGTTGGATTTCTATAATGCTCGCACACTTCCTTTTAAATGTGAGGTGTAGTCATTTAAAGACACATTCCTTAATACACCCTTAAATGGCCTATTATTAAAGTATTAAAATATTTATATAAATCGTTAGCAACTTTTTAAACAAAAATATTAAGTGTTAAAATTTTAAATAATAAAATTTCTTACTGTATTCTTCAACTCCTCCCTCCAACCACGATAGATCTTGCTTGCGTGTTTTAGAATATATTTGGACATGTCGGATCAGGTCCCTAATCAAATATCCTCTAAAATTACAAAGTTATTATAAATCTTATATAAATAAAATCTAATTAAAGTTTATAAAATAGATAGCGGAAATATATTTACCTACAACTCATAAATAAATGTCGTCTTCAACTCCTTCGACACTATCCTCATGAAAGTGACATGATCGACTTTGTAAGCATCACCAGCCTACTAGTGAACATATATTTCTTTGTTCTCCCCAAAGGATTAATCTCAACTGAGATTCTAGTGCATACTAGTAATCTATCTAGGTCTCTATTCTATATTGGACTCCTTGTTTTATTACCTCAAAATAGAGTATATCATATTATCATTAAATAAAATAGAAATTAATGCTAAGAAACATAAACTTAAATTAAAAAAAGAACATGAATTTTACTGTCACTGGTATCTATCTCAGTTGCAACATGCGTAGACGTGCCTGCCTCAGTCGTAGCAGGCACATCCTCCTCATCCTCCTCCACACCAGCCTCATCCTCAACATCCTTGTCTTTGTCAGTTTACTCATCATTGTCATTTTCGTTCTTTTTCCTTCTCATATAGGAGGAATATCTCAAGCCCAACTTCTTACATCTTATTTGATATCAATGATTCTTTGTATTCTTTAATTTAATCTTATTCCTCATTTGAATTGACATTATATGATTGTGCATCTCAATTCATAAAATTTTTTTACAATTAAATATAATCTTGTATAGTATATATCTATAGTATTCTTTCTTATTTTCATCTATCTCCTTCCTCGATCTAAAGGTCTATTTAGATGTAAAATAAAACATTGTATAGATAAGTTAGAGTGTGTGGTGCGACGAGTGGTTGGATAAGTGAAAGAATAAAATAATTGATATATTAATATGATATCAATGGATATTTATTTAATATTAAAAATGTGAGCAAAATGTGACACCGATATTTATTTAATATTGAAAATAATAATAAAAAATAGTAGATGGTATATATTAAATTTTAAAAGTAAAAATATAAGTTATCGTATTGTAACAGAAATATTTCTTTTTCGAAAAACTCCAACAAAAACTAGTGCGTTCCGCCGCTAGGGCCTATGATACAGGAAAAGTAAGAAGAAGAACCAACCATCGCTTCCTCGCCACCACTGCACCTAATAAATCATCTTTTCTAGGGTTCGCGGTCTCGATCGGAGCAGCACCCCGTTGGCCTTTCCGGTCCCGATCGACCTCGCCTCGCCCGCGAACTCCCCTTGTAGGGTTTCATCCAGTTCACCGGAATCCCTCGTATTGGATCTTGCGATCGGATTCGGGAGAATTTGCGAACCATCTCCCGGGATTTTTCCTCGGATGGCGTCGTCGTCTTCGCTGCAGGAGAGCCTGAACAGGTTCAAGCAGCAGCAGGAGAAGTGCCAGTCCACGCTCACGAGCATCTCCTCCAGCAGGGCGGCGTCCTCCGGCAAAGCAGCGGCGCAGTCCCATAAGAAGCGCCCCTCCTCCGCCTCCGCAGGGGGGGCCACGCCGGTCCCCGCGAAGCCGCCGCCCCCAGCGGGGACGAAGTTCTCGAACGACACCGAGAGGCTGCAGCACATCAACGCCATCAGGAAGTCCCCCGTCGGCGCCCAGATCAAGCGCGTCATCGACTTGCTCTTCGAGGTACGAGAATTCCCGCTTGATCGATCGTTTCCAGTCAGATGTTTTGATCTGAATTTTCTATGGACGGTTGCAGCTAGATCTTAGAATCCCAAAGGACCCAATTTTGAGCAGGGAGTCGAACTTGAGAATGGTTGTCTGTAAGAAGTTAGCTGCCGTTTGGGTTTCTCGGTAAAATCGGGATCTCTTGGATGATCTTCTAGGAGTTTCCAAAATCCTAATTGGTGTTGTGCTTGCAAGTTTGGCCCTTGCGAAACTTTAAGGAGGTATGATACTCAGCTTATTAAAGTTCTCGTTTGATCTTAGCTAGTTAGATGTTACGATCAGATGTTACGATCTGCATTTTCGTCTCGCAGCTATAACTTAGGAATGAAAGACTGCGGACGGGGCCCATTTTTAGGCAGAGGGTTGAACTTGAGAATAATTGTTTGTAGGAAGTTGACTGCAATTTTGGGTTTACATCTGGAAACGTGGGATCTTGAACGGTATTTTGGGAGTTGCTAGAATTCAAATTGGTATTGTACTTGAAAGCTTTTCCTCTGGTGACATGTTCTAACAAAGAAGGACCTCTTAGGAGTACTGAGCTTGTTTGTTAAAGTTCTCATTTGGTCGTTGTTTGTTAGCTGTTTTCATCTGAATTCCCGTTTTGCTGCTAGAATTTAGGACCAAAGGACCTCTGAAAGCACCCATTTTTAAGCTGAGGGTGAAACTTGAGAAAATGATTGTTTGTTAGAAATTCACTGCAATTGGAGTTTATCAGGAAATTTGGGATTTTGAATAATCCTTTAGGAGTTCCTAGGATTCGAATCAATATTGTGCTTGAAAGTTTCTCTCTTGTGATAAATCCTACTAAAGAAGTGCCTTTCTTGATCGCTTGAGCAGTAGCTATGATGCAGCTTCATATGTGTTTTTTCCTTTTGATTGGATGAGTTTCTTTTCACCTCTTGCTTTTGCGGTTTGACTTATACCGTTAAAGGGTTTCGATTCAAATTGGACATTGTGTATATTGTGAGTTATGTGGAACACGCCCAAGGTTTATACCGGGAGGACTCAAGTTCCCTCTCTTCTCATTGTGTTCTCCAAATTCGTCAGCTGACTAGAATGAAATTAAGATATTACTTTAACTGTTTCTGTTGAATACAAGGATGTTGAAACGTTAGTAGGAAACTTCCTTTTTTTTTTTCATCCAATAATAATTCCAATGCATGCTTAATACTGAATAAAGTGTAAAATGTTACAATTGTAAAGTCTGATGTTATGCTGAAAGCTGTGTGTCAGAGCCAGAGAATCATGGAGGGCATAGTTGCCAGAACAATTTAGAATGGAACTAAACAAATGCACATATGCCTTATGGCTCTGAACCACAAGTTGTCTGATGTCTTTCCAGCAATACCTTAGTGCTTATTTTTTCGAGTTATCTTTGATAAGTTCTCAATTTTTTTGAGGAAACCTAGGATGCTATTCAGGGCCTAGGTTCACAGTTAATTTTATTTCATTGTCTGCAATTCGTGTGCAGTACCCTTCTGCTGGAAATACAGAGAACTGAAAAAAAAGAGGAAATCCTATAAAATTAGTCTATGCAGAAAGAAAATCAACTTGCACAACCAAGACTGATAATTCTATATCTTCTTCAGAAAAAAGACCGATAATTCTATATCTCCACCGTACACAGTTCCACTAAAATCTGTACCATCTGTTATCTTGAGCTCCCTTGTTCTGGAACCTTTTCATCAGCAACATGTGAGACCTTCATCTTCAATCTGGGAATCACCAAATGCAGCAATATCCCTTGATTAATCATTAATTGTTCAATTTTTGGCATAACTTCACCTTTGGATTGACAAGCTGAAAGCCTTTTGGCAAAACTATCTGAAATCATTGGCTGTAGCATCTTCACTTCATAGATACTAATCCAAATCAACAGATGCTGTAGCATCTTCACTTCATAGACACTGATCCACTTCTACAAATGAATCTTCTCATTTTCTAAGACAGAACTCAGCCTAGCTTCTCATAGCATAGAGTTACCATGAAAATCACCTTTTTCCTTTAGTTTCTTCTAAATTACCCAACACCTCTTTATGTGAAGAGGGGTGTTAGGAAAATAGCAACGTGCACCAACAAAGAATAAAATAGGACAAAGGTACAAAAGAAAACAAAAAAGACAAAAGAGAGAGTATATCAACACTTCCCCTCAAGCTGGAGCATACATGTCAATTATGCTCAGCTTGCTACAACATGTATCAAAGGCAGACCGAGGCAGAGGCTTTGTAAAGATGTCAGTAGCCTGATCTGCGGAAGCAACAAATGTAGTACGGAGGACACCCTGCTGTACCAGGTTACGAGTGTAGTGGCAATCAATTTCGACATATTTTGTTCTCTCACGAAATATAGGATTATTAGCTATATAAGTAGCAGCTTTGTTATCACAGCACATCTCCATGATTTCCTTGACCTAAATATGTAAGTCTTTCAACAAGGACTGAACCCAGATCATCTTAGTAGCAGTTTGGGTCATGGTCCTGTATTTTGACTCGACACTCGACCTAGAAACCACAACCTATTTCTTACTCTTCCATGTCATCAAATTTCCCTCAACAAAAGTGCAGAAGCTTGTAGTGGACCTCCTGTTAGCCAAGTCACTAGCATAATCATCATCAGAATATCCAACCACAATTGTAGGGATTCTTTTTTGAAATAGGATACCACGTCCAGATGCTTTCTTCAAGTATCTGAGCACCTGTTAGGCTGCTTGCTAATGCAGCTTGGTTGGTTTATCTATAATTTGACTCAGCTTACCCACAACCAAAGCAATATCAGGCCTAGTGATAGTTAAATACAATAGTTTTCCTATCAATTGTCTGTATGCTCTACTATCTATAACTTTTGCCTGCTCATCATACAAATGTGCTTTGGGATCCATAGAAATATTGGCCACCTTGGACCCTAGCATACCAGCTTCCCAAAGAACATCTAGAGTATATTTGCGTTGAGATAGCACAATGCCTTCCCTACTATTTGCAACCTCTATACCAAGAAAATACTGAAGTTGCCCTAGGTCTTTCATCACAAATTGTTGTGCTAAAAACTGTTTGACCTCAATGATACCCTTTAAATCATCCTCGGTAATGATCAAGTCATCCACATAAACCAACAAAGCGACGACACCATTTTCTATTTTCCTCACAAACAGAGACTGATCTGAGGAGGACCTTTGCAACCCAATTGTGCTTAATGCCTCTGATAACCTATGAAGCCAAGCTCTGGGACTCAGCTTAAAGCCATAGATGGCCTTCCTCAATCTACACACACACTCTCCCTGAATCTCAACTCAAACCGAGGGGGCTACTGCATATATACCTCTTCCTGTAGATCTGCATACAAGAATGTATTCTTGACATTGAGTTGATGAAGTTTCCAACTAAAGTGGGCTGCAACCGAGATCAAAATCCTGTGGAGAGTCGTGCAACTGGAGAAAGAGTTAAAGAAATTCATCTCATAGGTTTGGGTGAATCCCTTTGCAACAATCCTGGCCTTATACCCAATGTTGTTAAGGCTATCGCCTCAGGCAACCGGGCTACCAGGCCAGACGAGAAAGCCAAAGGTCGCCTTGGAGCTATTCTAGGCTAGGGACTTTATCCAGGCTATCGCCTAGTCACCTTCTTTGTTGCTTAGGTCGCCTTGCACCTCGTTGTCTTAGTCCTAATTCACTTTAGGTAAGATCATAACACACTTATTTAGTTTTAAGTTACATATATTATAGATATGTTTGTGTTATATATTGTTGTATATACATAATACATACATACATATATGTTATTGACAGTTTTTATATACTCAATTTTGCCTTCTCTTCCTAACTTGCAATATTGTTTGTCTGTTAAGACATATATGTATAAGTTATACATATACATCGTATGTCTGTAATAATATATATATATATATATATATATTGTTATTGTGTACAACTCTCTAATCATATATAACAACATTTGTATAAGTTATGGTATTAAGTTTGTATAATATTGTAAATATAACATATTATAATACATGTTATTGTCATGAGTATTACTTAGAGACAACCTTTTGGGCTAGCATTTGCAGGCCATTGGTGGATGCCTCTACCTTGAGGAAGCCCTTCACTTTATTATGGTGCATTTGGCTCAAACACAATGGAGTGATTTTCTATAGGGTGTCTCAATGGAGGGAGTGCTTTATCATTATAATGCTCTTTGTAATTTTTGGTGTAATTAGCTGGCTCTTGTTATTAATGGAGGGGAGGATTAACATCCATTGTTAAGCCTTCTTTTCTTCTTCAAAACAAATACATGTCATTATCTTGTTTTAGTAAATACATATAATATATATTTTGGTTGTTTGTTTTAATCTATAATTATAAATGTAATATATATGTTTACACATTGTATGATAATATAAATATATATGTTATTATACTTAAATATGATATGATCATTTTTTTTCGTTCACTTCAATAGTATTATCGCATGTTTTTTACAAAAGTTAATGTTACCATATGAGTTTATTAGGCATATTCAATATTTTAAGAAGTAAAAAGATTTGTCGCCTCAATTTAATCGGGCAATCGCCTTTTTGTCGCCTCTCGCCTTGGGCAATTAAGTAGCTTGTTGGCTTGCAGCTGCTAATGCCTTGACAACTTTGCTTATACCTTGAAATAGACTAATCAGGGTTGTATTTCAAAGTAAAGACCCATTTGGATCCCACAAGTCGCACTTCTGGAGGTAAGGGAGTCAACTCCCACATTCCCCTATCCTTCAATGCAGACATCTCATCCTCCATAGCCTTCCGCCAGTTTGGATGAAGAAGTGCCTGCTGGTAGGTGGTAGGAATCTTTGTTGCAGCAAGTGCAGTTGTAAAAGATCTGAAGGTTGAACCTAAATGTGCTATAGAAATAGTGCACCTAGTAACTTGGTAGTGTGCACAAGAACAAGGAGTCTTCTGAATAGCTATCGGAACATTATCCTCCAGAGTATCCTATACAGGGCTTGCAGATTGACCAACATCAACAACAACATCAGTAGGCTCAACACATACTTGAGCTAGGGAGGATGGTGGGACAGTAAGAGAAGGGGTGTGTTGTCTGTATGTCACAAGCAACTGATACACATTCCCTTTGAATATTGTATGTGCCTCTGAATCTATATGTTTTGTAGAAGAGGAAGAGCCTCCATTTGAAAGAACACCCATGGGAACAAGTGGCATAGGCACAGGTGCACACTCAGCCTCAACAGTCAGCTGTTGTGCAACAAAGGAAAAATATGGCACGGCCTCATGAAATGTCACATCCGCATTCACATAGTGTCTGTCGAATTGTATCAAAGCATCTATATCCTTTTCTAGTACGAGAGTATCCAAGGAAGACACATTTTATATCCCTGGGTGCTAGCGTATCTTTCCCTGATCCTAAGACATAAACAAAAACAATGCAGCCAAATATCTTGGGTAGCACCTGGAATAGTTCCCGATCAGGATACAACACATGCCAAGGTGCCTGTTTATGTAACACTGAGGAGGGTAATCTGTTAATAAGATAATAGGCCATGAACACTGCATTACCCTAGTAAAGGTGTGACACAATACTGAATAAGTAGAGTCTTGGCAACATCCAAAATGTGCCTGTGTTTCCTCTCTGCCACACCATTTTGCTGAGAGGCGTGAGGACGGGAGGTCTGGTGGACAATCCCACTCATTCTGTAAAACTCGGCCAATTGTTTAGTGCAAAATTCTAAAGCATTATCAAATCTCACAATTTTAACATAAGCATCAAACTGATCTTGTGTTTCTAACAAAAAGGTTTCAATAACATACCCAACATCAAACTTGTTCTTCATATGAAATAACCATGATAATATGGAAAAGTCATCATCAACAACAAGATAATATCTATGACCCTGCCTATCAAGGATACGGTTAGGGCCCCGTACATCAATGTGAAGCAGCTAAAAAATGGACGAAGTCCTCAACTTAGAAAAAGCTGGAAACGAAGATTTATGGTGCTTTCCAAGTTGACAAGCATCACAATGAAGCTATGTGGTCAAAGACAAATGTGGTATGATGCGGCGAAGTTTGTCCAGAGGAGGATGACCCAGACGTCTATGCCATTGCATGGCACTCCCAAAAATAGAACTACTTTGACAAGCAACAACAAGAGGACTTTGAGCTAGCCTGTACACACCCATCTGTTCATGTTCACCACCAATCGTCCTCCTCGTCAGGTGGTCGTCAAAAGTGCAACCGAGGTCATAAAAAATGACTCTATAATTCAACTGCTTTGTAATTGTACTAACTGAGAGAAGATTCATAGATAAATCAGGGACAAAAAGGACATCTGCTAGCTACATAGAGGGGGTGACAGCCACCTCCCCTTGGCCATTGATGGGGGCATGTCTCCCATTAGCAACCTGCACGGTGCACCCCTAGGACATAGAGTGAAATCTCCCAAAGCATCTCTGTTTCTAGACAAATGATGTGAGGCACCTGAATCCACTAGCCAAGATCTATCTGTACCTGATGTAGAGGCAGCAAACATAGTCGTCTTTGAAGTCTACGATGGCTCCTGTGTAAACTGGGCTAACTACTGAGCCAGCATATCATACTCAGATCGAGAAACGATCTCAGAAGTCTCCTCAGAAGCAGCAATCACTTGATTGGCCACTGGAGGTCGTCCATGTTTGGTCTAGCAATGGGCCTCCACCTGCCCAATCTTCCCACAGAAGGGACAAGTGGGATGAAGTCTCCCAGCATCACCTCATCCTCTACCATGGCCTTTAGGAGAAGGGAAAGCTCTAGCTGCTCGAGCTCCCATGGTAGCTTGAGTGGACGCTTGACCATAAATGTCAACAGTTTGAGGTCGGGAAACTCCAATCCTGCTTAGACGATTGTAAGCCTCCTCTAGAGGTGGAAGCTCTGCCAAGGTCAATATTTGGGAGCGTGCAGCGGCATACTCTGGACCTAGGCTAAACAAGAATAGGTGGATTGCAAACTCCTTCCTATACCCCATCTGTGAAGCACAGTTGCACGCAGGACGTCAAGCACCATATTTCTCCAAAAGCCCCTTCAGGGCAGAATAATACTGAGGTAAAGTATGACCTTCCTGCCTAAGCTCAAACATGTCATGATGAATCTGAAACACATGAGAGGAATTTTTCTTATGAGAATAGGTGTCTCTGAGGCTGTCCTACATCTATTTGGCAGTTTTGTAGTACATTATTTCATCTCCAATATGAGGTATAACATTGTTTATCAACCAAGATCGTACCATTCCATTGTCCTTGTTTTAGGTGGCATACTTCCCCATCTTCTCTGGTAGTTCTGGCTCAAATAACAAGTGTTCCTTATCATGAACCTCCATGATCATAAAGAATGTCTGAGACAATTGTGGATAATTGGTCTTGTCCAATCTCACAACAGGGGTAAAGAATGGATTTTTGTAGATTTCACTCTCCCTTGTGGTCCCTAAAGTCACCTTTTACTTAGATGAAGATGCCATACCAACCCACACATGGGAGGAAAAACAAAATCAGCAGATTTTAGGACTACTTCACTCTTGGGTCACAAATCCCATAAAGCTAAACACCAGACTTCACACTAGAGGTAAAATGAACCCCTTCAAAAACCAACCTTAACAGTCATGAATTAAATCTAACACCCCCTTGTGCACCTACCGGAGGAGAACACAGCCCCCAGCAGGGTACACAAGGGGTCTTACCCCTTGGTTCTGCCTCTGTCGGATAGAAAAGGGATCGCAGCAGCACCTTTCACTATATTGATGACTTACTCTGTTAATTTTATAAATAAGCTGCAATATATGAATCCACCAGGCTTGCAACTTCCAGACCTCCAATTTCTCCAATTTGTAGTTTCTGAATCAGTTGTAGAGAACAATGACTTGCAACATGAACTGAACCACTATATTGGTTCTGAGAAATGTGAGGCTGTGGTGTCAGTCTGGCATGTGTGAGGAGATTGTAAATCTTTATAATTGTTATCCTCAGGGGGCAAACACTAAAGTGACAAATTTGAAATCCACGGAAATGCTCCTTATCTGTTAGCTGTTGTATATCCGCATCACCAATGGGATCAGATTCCCTCGCTCACCCTCACATGGCTCTATCAGTGACCAAAGTCATCCATCCATAGCTGGTTTTGTTTTCCTTGGCTATGGATTTCACGGTTCATACTCTCATCTTCTGTGTACCTCCTTAACCATCTATATTTTATGCTCTTGTTCTACCCTTTGTTTTGATCTCTGATCTAGTCCTTGATATTCAATTGGATCACTTCTAGTCCTATCTCTTCAAATACTTTGGATTCTTCCTTCTATTCTCTAACTTCCAGCTGGAGGCTATATTGTAGAACCCTGGGAACAAACTGTGTTAACAAAACAGATCATGGTTACAGAAATTATCATAATGAAGTCATTCTGATATTTCCTGCTGATCTTTTTTAAAATAAAAAAATCCTACTACAAGCATAATATTTTGGATGTGATCCAGAAGTAAAGCCACTTTGGGGACATTTGTACCACTTTTTCTGTGTTTTGATATTAATAATCTTGATTTTTTTAGCTGTTGAAATTAAATGTTTACACTTGTATATACTTCCTTGACATGCCTTAGGTTGTTACCACTTTTGGTCTTGCTGTTGTGCTTCTCAAAAATATTATGGATGTCGATACTGTGTTGCTTTTTTATTGGTCATATTAATAGTTGCCCTTTCTTTTTGCTTTGGATACACTAATACTCCTTATATAAACACACTGGAACTTTTGCAGACTAGGCAAGCTCTGACTGCGGAGCAGATAAATGAAGCATGTTATGTTGATATCTATGGCAACAAGGAGGTTTTTGATAGCCTGAAGAACAACCATAAGGTGAAATTTGATGGGAAGCGGTTCAGCTACAAGGTAACCATGTTCTCCAGTCTCTTTGCATTTCTTTTGGTGATGGAATAAGTTGATGACGGGTAGTAAAAGAAACTCTGAAATCATTGACCTATCCCTATTTCAAACTGAGACTGAAAACCTTATATCCACAAATAAGGCCTTAAGTCTCGGTCCTTAAAGTTCACGAACTTTTCTAAGATATGAACTTTTTCCCTGCCCATAGAGTCCACTAGCTGGTTTACTTGTAAGCTCAGTGCTGAATCTTAGAAGCCACTTGTGCCAGTGCAGTCTTGTCTGGTTATGTCAGGGCATTTGCACTTGGTATGTTGGTATGTTTGTCACTGCAAAGATGGAATGCAGAACCATTGACTTTCATGTTGCATATAAAATGAGAAATGATGCTCTTGTTTTTCTTTTTTATGAGAAGGCATATATGATGGGCATCAGATATGATCCCATGATCTCTCAGAGATGCCAATGGGGGTCTCTACTATTGTGCCAACCCTTTGGTGACAAAACGATGCGAATTTAGTTGACAAAACAATGGGAACTTTTGATCTATGAGAATGAATTTGTGGGACTCAATTCAATTGAAGGACAAATCTCTCATACGGTCATAGCCACTAACATGTGTACTTTTTTAACAGGCAAAGCATGACTTGAAGGACAAATCTCATCTTCTTTCATTGATAAGGAAATATCCAGAGGGCCTTCCGGTTATTGATGTGAAGGATGCTTATCCATCTGTTATGGAAGACTTATTGGTAATTTACATTTTTTAACTTGCCACTTCTGTACATAACACAGTTGTTTTGCATCTTCCTTCCAACTGTAAATTTGTTTCTGCATATGTTAAGTGGTGGTTTGGTCGATGAAATGATCTCTTGTGTAAGGAAAGCGGGTTTTCATTTGTGTGTCATGTGCGTGTGGGTGGGTGGGTGGTGGTGCTTTGGGCAGGGCAAGGCTCACAGTTGCTATAGTTTAGGACGTGACAAAATTGTGTCAAATTGAAGCGTCTGCCAGCATGCAGCAAAACGAAGCAAAATTGATGCTGTCGTTCGCTAACCTTTTGTTGTTAATAAGCCCATTGCCATCTTGCATTAGTTTCCTCCATTAGATAAAGAGCCGTCTCACTCTTATGCTGCTGAAGCTGCACCAGACTTGTATAAGGGCCCTATTTTTTCCTCGAAGAGTATGATTTCCAACCATCTAATCTATCCAAGGAGTCTGTCAGATGGAAATAGTCTGATCTGATATTCATATTATTCCAGAATTAATCCCCCTCAATCAACCAGTTAGACATGTAGTGTGGACGTGCTGTTAGCCACCCCTTGGATGCTTCCCCATCGCTAGAATGAAAACTCTTAGGGTAAAAGTGTTTATCATCCATTATAGTATTTCATGTGTAATCTACCTATATCTACTCTATTCATTTACCATCCTTTACTGACCAGTCTCTTTTGGCTTTCTTGTGGATCATCCTCTTGATTAATAATGTACCTTTCCTCTGAGATAGATGGCTGTCGTGGTTCTTGTCCGCTCTTTCCCCTCATCTGTGTTGTTTGATGAGCGGATGCCAAATGGATTTTTGTTTAAGATTTTTCTAGATCTAGGAAGTGTTTAACACACCAATTTGTTTCTTCAAAAAAAAGTTAACGCATCAAACTTCTTGTTTTTAATCTCGTTTTTTACAGGTATTTAGCTGTGTAACGTACTTCAGATGTTGATATTTTTCATTCAAATTCTATATATTTATTCTATGCTACCATATCCACATACTGACAGCTATTGCTTCACCTATTTTCGTTTTTTGAGGGTTTATTTGTGATTTTATGAGATTTCTTTATGATTTTATGAGATCTTCTGACAGATAAGAAAGTAATAATTTTGCATTTGATGATATATCTAAATGCTATATAGTTATTCTATGGCAGCATTTCTCATGCACATTGCTATTCCCTTCACTTATTTACTTCTTTGGGTGGATTCACTAATGATTTTGTGAGTTGTGAGACTTATTTTATGATTTTATAAGGTTCTCTATGACAGATACATAACTGGTTTTACATTTGAGAAAAATTCTGAATTTTTTGCTGATAAAATACTTGGTATGCCAAAAACTTTAGGATGCCATAACATTAATATAGCGGTCCCCTGTGAAAACTTCAGACGTGATATGCAGATTCCCAATTTTAAAAGTGCCCAAATGCGAATTTAGTTCAAAATCGACAGTTGTTGGCAGAGGAACGTTTTCAGTGAATAATCCAGTAATTTAGATATTGTTATCATGTTTTTGATCTTACATGATAATGATACTACAATGTTCTTTTACATCACTTTCTACCTGATTTTGCACCACCATCTTCTTCCCAGGCTCTGAAAGCTGAAGGCCAAGTCTGGCTTCTTTCAAACATGGACTCCCAGGAAGATATTGTCTACCCAAATGACCCAAAGGCAATGATGAAGGTGGATGATGAGATCAAGCTCCTCTTCCGAGGGATCGAGTTGCCACGGGATATGCTCGACATCGAGAAGGAGCTGTTGAAGAATGGAATGAAGCCAGTGACGAATACAGCCAAGCGACGCGCCACAGCACAGATCAGTGGTATTCCCCAGCCAAAGCCTAAGGCAAAGAAGAAGCGTGAGATTAGCAAGAGAACAAAGCTAACCAATGCCCATCTGCCTGAGCTTTTTCAGAATTTGAACGTCCCTGATTCATAAGCTGTTCTTCCCTCGTATCACCACCCGCTCACTAGTTAAGTTCATGTGTTTCTTTTTCTGGTTTAAGTTACTGTCATGTGCTGTATAATTGAGGTATAAAGCTTATGCTTCCAACCTCTCGTGGATTGTTGGAGATGCTTGCTCATTGTACTAATAGGAAATCTGGAACATCTGGGAAGAATTGTACGACCAAGGTTATTGCCTTTGATTCCAGATAGGGTGGAACGCAAGTTTACACTGTCACAATGTAGACCAAGGGAGAAATGTTGCAGTTCATCTAACAAAATTTATTTCTGCCAAATTAAATGAATGGAGGGCCATCCCTCCCTAATCAAGTCTAATGTGATGTGTTGGCCAATGTGAAATTCCCCTTGCATACTTCATCTAAAATAACTGAAGGGTTTACATTGTGAACAGGGCAAGGTTAATTGAGTACGAACTTTCCAAAATATAGAGGCAGAAGCTTCAACGTGCACAAAAATAAGCATCCGGACTACAAAGCTATGGCAAGGTCAAAATATTAGTCAAGAAAATAAGAAGTCCAAAATCCTGGTAGGTTTGGTGTATTCCGAGCGGAGGTAGGTGGGGACTTGTGGTTTCCACTGCCCATATCAATCGCGTTTCCATTTATTTGCAAATATGGATCAGCATACCACATCGATCGCGTTTCCAGCGCCACCGTAAGGCCTACAGCCGTAGAAATTCTCCCCGAATTAGTTAAATGTAATGGGATTACTTGTCTGACCCTTTAGAACAAACAGCAGGATGTTATGGTGGTAATCAACTAAATTGAACTATGCCTACGGGGAACCAAAGAGAACTCCGTAAACCGATCCAAATGGCTTAACAAAAGCAACAAACAAAAGTTGAGTGAACTTTAAATAGAGAAAATGCTTTTAGCTAAGGATACACAATTTACATCACAAGGTCAATGTCGTCTCAGATGGTCATCCCTCTCCAACTTCTCCATCAAGCCCATTAACATCTCATATAATTCCTTGGCTCTAGCATGATCTATCCTGAACATTGAAACTGTTCATCTCGTAAGCGACTTTGATCTAACTACAAGTAGGAAACTTGCTCAGGCTTTTCTCCCTCAAAGGCCTCCAAATCATTGCCCTTAAGGACTCTCACGGTAGGTGGATGATTTCGTGAAGGGTTGCAGTAAGCTTATCGTTGATGGGCTCCACCCGTGCACGTTGAAGAAAGGGTGGCTCCGACACTACGTTGATGCACTTGACCTCATCGGGGTGCAAATGTAGCGATTGATGCATTTGCGGAGGTGGTTGAGATGTGCGTCGTTGAGCTGTGGTGGTGGGTGGATCACCAACGACCACTACTTGTGTAGGAGAGAACTTGAGGGAAAGGGTGAGAAGTTGGAGCAAATGTTCAATCAATAACTTCTCATTAATTGTTAATAACATTTTAAATAGAAAAATAGGAGAGCTACTCATCTTACATCTACCACCATATCCATCCTACATGACATGTGTGAGGTAGATGTCATGTAGATGAGATCGAGTCATGCGAGAGACTCACATGTGGTCATAGTTAAAAAAGGTTACGTCACATTTTTAACTCCTAAAAGTAATATTATAAATTTTAACTAAGAAAAAGAAAAATCGCATGTGTTTATTACATTCAAATTTGAATTTTGGTGGAGAGAGAGAGAAACTCCAGCCCCAATCTCCTTTGACCCTAACCTCCTTTGACTCTAAGGTCTTCAAATGAGCTCCTCTTCCTTCATCTAAGCACCATGAAGCTCCTCCTTCTCTAACCTCGAGTTCTGTTGAGCTCCTCTAGCCCTGAGCTACAAGGCTTCAACCATCTCCTCTTTTAACACCAACCTCCTTTGACCCAAAGGTCCTTCAGTAAGCTCCTCCCCCTTTGTCGAGCTTCTTCATATTTTTCCTATTGATATAGCTGCAATTTGATACTGGCACATTCATGTATGTATTATCTGTTATAACTTTAATAGTGTGAGTCCAATTTTTGGTGCTAGGTGCTGATGGCATTATTGTATGACATGTTCAATGTAATGACACTTGTCGAAGTAACAACAGTTATGTTAATCAAATATTTTCTATTGTATTTTGTTACATATTTAATGTTCCAACATTATTCCAACATGTATGAGTAATTGCTGTCAATGGCATGAAGATAAGTGGTAAGTGATTACAGTAGATGCTTGAGTACCATATAAGTGTAAGATTGCTAAGCTATGAGCATTGGCACTGTGTTTGTCTGTATAGTTATTATAGTCGTTGTGATATATAACAAAATAGTTACCAGTTTAATACAATTTATTACTCAGAATGACAAGTTTCCCGAGGTCGAACTCAGGGAGCAAACTATAACTCTAGAAGTCTAATTAAGTTCTCTATTAGGTTACAAAAATAAGAGAGAGAGAGAGAGAGTGTGTGTGTGTTCTCTTGGCTTCTTCTTCTCTCTTCCTCTTCTTTCCATCCTTTTTCTTTCAGCTTATCTCCTTTTCTTTCCCTGCTTTCTCCTGCAGAGTCTTCCTTTCTTCTTCTTTCTTTTCTTTTCTTTCTTTTTCTTCTTCTGCGGCTGTGGTGATATTCTTCTTCTCTGGCTTCTTCTTCTTTGCTTCTTTTCTTCCTGCCTTCTTCTGTTCTTTTCTTTAGTTGTGGCTGTGTCTTCTTCCTTCTTTTTCTTCTTCTTTTCTTCTTGCCTTCTTCCTTCCTTTCTTTGGCCGGTAGCTGAGGTGATCTTCTTCTTCTTTCTTCTTTTTCTCTTCTCTACCTTCTGTAGCTGTGGTGATTCCGATGTCTAATGTTGTGCTCAGACGACTTATCTGTGGCTTTGCTACAGTGCCTTCCTTCTTTTCTTCTCCTGTTTCTCTCCTTCACTTCTTCTGCTTCAGCTGCCCTGAGTGGCCAAGGCTTTGGCCGCTTCCCTTCTTCTTTTCCTTCCTGCCTTCTTCTCCTTCTGTTCCTGCACGCTCACACAAGGGTTAGAGCAAAACCTACCCCTACCCTTCCCCGCATCTCTCTCTTTCTCAGATTTCTCTCTTAGGACCGCTCTCCCAGAGCCGGGTAATCGGGTGCGGGTTCGTGCCCAGGACCAAGCCCACCGGCGTGCGGTGGTGGGAGAGGAATGCGCAGTTTGGGTAATCGGATCATGCCCAGACCTGCGGGGCGTGAGCACGAGCGAGGACTAGTGAGCGCGTGGCGCGTGGCGCGCAGCGTGCGGGGGAGGGACTTGATCCGTGTGTTCGAAGGCGATCAGCCTTAGACATTTTTTCAATATAAGTGTGGGCATGCGGCCGCACACTCACGAGGTGGGACTAAAGTCCCACCTCCCAAATCTCGCGCCCGCAGGCGAGGGAACTGCTGCCAATTGGGGCAGCTGCAAGGCTTGCAACCCAATTGCAGGCCTGGGCGTGTTTGCAGACGCAATCCGCGCCACCTGGGACTCGTGCCTGGGCTGGAGGAAGCCTGGAGCTACCAGTGAAGGTGCTGCAGCAGCTTAGTAATGGCGGCGAGGGGCAACTGAGTTGAATACACAGAGACGGCCTCTCGGCCAAGTCAGATATCGTGGGACGCTTCGTCGGAGTGTGGCGAAGCTAACGCGGGGGTCGACGAGGTGCGAGAACGCGTGTGGTGGTAGACCTAGGTCAGACTGTGCGCGGGAAGATGGGTTTGTTCGGGAGGTGGTCGAGCGGTGATTGACAGTGAATGGAGAGGGGGGAATGATCGAGTGGAGTGAGGGGGAGCCTCTGGGCTAGTTGGCGAGGGGTGAGCATCTCTGTTGCAGTGGGATGGCCTTGCCGGAGAAGGTGACCAGAGATGGGGAAGATGGAGTTGGGTAGTGGCGGTCGAGTGGTTGAAATGGCAAATTAATAGGGGAAAATACAAGGGAGAGAGAAAGGAAACACTGTACCTAGTTACTCGACGAAGGGGGAGAGAGCAGCGCCAGGCTCGTGCCTGCCGGAGCTGGGGATGAAGGTACCCAGGAGGAGGGTATTGGCGACGAGGAGGCAATCGAAGAGCGCTAGCTAGTACGGCCTAGCGCGGACGACAAGGCAAAGTAAACTCTGCTGTAGGTAGGGCAGCAGAGCGACGAGGAGGAGGAGGAGAAGATCGCCGGAAGCTTCAGGCGCTCTGACCAGAGGAGGAAGAGATGAAGGGTGGGGTATTTCTCCGCTAGAGGAAGCTTGTCGGAGTCGGCAAGGTGTGCCGCTCCTTATAAAGGGGTTGGCGCAGAGGGAGGGGCGTGCTGGCGTCGTGCCAGCCTCGCCGGAGTAAGGCCGGAGATGACACTCATGCCTTCCGCGCGTTCGCACGGAAGGCATGGTGGTCGGTAGAGGACGTCGCAGGGAACCCCGCTTCTGCTTTGCAGGACGGCAACTTTGCCCTGCGCGGCGCCATGCTCCGCGCAAGGTCGCCGGAGTATGGCGCTGAGCAGAAGTTGCAGGGAGGGCCATTCTGCAAAGAATGATGAAAAGTTGGGGGCCTAAATGCAAGGATTTCAAAAGATAAGGGTCAAAAAGTAAATGAAGAGGACTAAATTGTAAAGTCGGTCAAGGAGGACTCTTTTTAGGCTCAAGTTTTTATACAAGACCAATTTGAACCTAAGGATTTTAATGGTGAATTTTAATTCTAGGTTGGAACATGTTTGACCGGTTAATTTACGTAAAAACCCAAATTAAGTTATTAATTGGGCATGGTTCTCTTTTTAGGTCAAAATGGGTTTCTAAGGCCAAATTGAAGGTTCTAAACCCTGGAGAGTATTTTTATATGAATTTTAGAGGGTTTATTTGATCTTTATCCTGTCTCGAACCTCGTGAATTGAAGTGGGTTTGTTTTAGGGTTACAGAATGTCATTTAATTCCTGAAAGTTGCTACAACCCTTTTTAGATCAGATCATCCCACTTTCCTTCTTGTTAAGCTTGTTTGACCTGTGTTTGGACCCTTAATTACCCTGTTTGAAAACTACATTGGTGAAATTACAGTTTTACCCCTTATGATTTGTTTTATTCTTAAACTCAGAATTATCTGAGTTAAGCCTTTCTTTGGGTCATGTAGGAGCTTTTTATTACATATCTGGGTTAGATTGTGCTAGTTAGGGTTTATGATGAGGTTCTCATCATACCCCTATGCTTAGCTTTTGCTAGTCCTTTAGCAAAATATTAAGGTTTCAACCCTTATTCTAGACCATGAAGTTTTTAATGATTTCATATAAGTGTTTTTTCTTTTGCAAACTAGATTAGGTCAGAATGCCAACTATAGGCCTAAAAGGTACTCTAGTACCAACCAAGATCCGGATCTGTCTAGCCTCAACCTCAGTCCTTAACAAAGGTTTTTAAGGCCTACAAGAACTAACCTAAGGTTTTATGGACTTTGTAGTTAAAGCACCCGTGCTTGAGATAATTTTAGCCTTGGCTCAGTTCGCAGTGCGTTTTGTAAGAAAGAGAGAAGATTTATCTGTTTGGAAAGTTTTCTCTCTCTTTTTCTTTTAAATTCTAGCCTAGGATTGGCTTTTCAACACTTTCTATATCAGATTCCTTGTCCCCATCATCAATCCTCAAGGGTTCCTGGCAGTCGATGCTTCAAGATAGCACCGCCCATGGTAACCCCCAGAACCCTGGCTATTGAGATTTCGAGATAATCCCATCCATGGTGTTCCGTGGTTGAATTCAGACCCTGGCAATTGACATTTCGTGATAATGCCATCCATGGAATCTGAACCAGCAGAGTGCTTACATGCCCCCGGTAGGATATGTAAATATCCTAAGAGACAAGCACCGAGGAGATGATATTTTGTTACTCATCTTCGAGGGGAATTTTCCACCTCTCCGCGCTGGGAACTCGTCCAAATTAACTTGTGTTGATCGGCCGCTCCTACACTAGGTGTTATTTTCAGAATCTTTGCAACGCTTCTGCGTGATTTTGATTTTTATGCTTACTGAACCAAGTTGTGTGTGAAGTTAGGGTGCTTAGGTTACTAAGTCCCGTAAAATAAAAGTTAGTTAACGAGGCCAAATACTCCCAAAGCCTTGGACCTAATACTTAAGCTTTTCATTTTCCTCAACCTCTTGAGGAGTGTCTAGATCTTAATGGGTACTAAGAGTCTTTCCAAGAATGCCTAAAGTTCGCATTCTTACTAATCTCACTGTGCACTTTCCATTTCTTTTCCTGAATGAGGTCTAGAACTTAGGTTAATTCCTTAATTTCTTACTAATGACTATCACTTTTTTTTCATTTTGTGCTCCTTTTCATTTTGTTCCTTTTTCTTCTCCTCCTCCTTTGTAGAGTCTTAAAAATTTTCTTTCCTCCTCTCATTTTATTATGCTTTTTCCAAAATTTTTTTAATTTTTACGGTGTTTTTGGGATATGTGAATTTTTTGTTTAAAACCTTTTCTTACAAGTTTTTGCACTTTCATACCCCCCATGCCTAAGATTTGCAATGTCCTCACTGTAACCTAGGGGTTTTTATTGAACTTAGTTCATACATTAGGACAGATGTTTTGATGAGTGAATGGGTTAGCGTGACTATTGCGGACGATTTCTAATCCAAGATGCAAGCACCTGAGGTGGAGTCGGCTGTCCTTAAGGGTGAACCTTAAGTGCACAAAGCTGTTAGAAAAGGTTTTAGGTTTCAAGGAGAATGACGGGCTGCCTCCCGTTGAGCGCTGAGTTTTACGCCATCGGCTGGGCGCAATATGCTCAGGGAAAATGGAGGATAAATGATGATTCAGCAAAATCAGTAGAGGTTACATCAATGAATGGTTTAAGTCTCTGACCGTTCACGATGAAAGGTTCGGAATCATGGCTGAGTGGACTGATCTCGACGGCTCCATTTCCAAGAACCTGTCGGACAAGGTAGGGTCCGACCCACTTAGATCGTAGCTTCCCAGGGAAAAGTTTGAGTTGGGCATCGAAGAGTAGGACCTTCTGACCAGGATGAAAGATCTTTCTGGAGATGTGCTTGTCATGGAAGGCTTTAACCCGCTCCTTGTAGATTCGCGAGTTCTCGTACGCATCAATACGTAGTTCATCGATCTCGCTGATTTGAAGCTTTCTGTAGGTTCCAGCCTTAGAAAGATTTAGATTACAATTTCGTACTGCCCAATAGGCTTTGTGCTCCAGTTTGACGGGAAGGTGGCATGCCTTCCCGTACACCAGTCTAAAAGGAGACATGCCTAATTGGGTTTTGTGGGCGATCCTATAGGCCCACAAGGCTTCCGGAAGTCGTGATGATCAGTCCTTCATGTCAGGCCGAACAGTGACCTGCAGGATTTTCTTGATCTCCCAATTTGACAGCTCAGCTAGACCATTAGTCTGGGGGTGATAAGGAGTAGAAATTCGGTGAGACATCCCGTATTTGGTCATCAGTGACCTAAACTGAGCATTTGTGAAATGGGTCCCCCCGTCTGAGATGATAGCACGAGGAATCCCGAACCGTGAGAAGATATTGTGATGAATGAATTTGAGAACGGTTTTGTGATCACAGGTTTGAGTTGGTATGGCTTCGATCCATTTGGACACGTAGTCCACAGCCAGCAGAATGTATTCGAAACCATCCGAAACAGGAAAGGGGCCCATAAAATCAATCCCCCAAATATCAAAGATTTCGCATACGAGAATCAGCTGCAAAGGCATCATGTCGCGATGGCTCATGTTGCCCAAAGTTTGGCAACGACTTCATGCCTTGCAGTGATTGTATGCATCCTTGAACAGAGTGGGCCAATAAAAGCCACACAGGAGGATTTTCGATGTGGTTTTGTGCCCAAAGAAATGGCCACCGCATGCCTGGTCATGGCAGAAGGAAATAATATCATTGACTTCACCTTCCGAGACACATCTCCAGATGATTTGGTTAGCACCTATGCGGAAGAGGTACGGATCTTCCTAAATGTAGTACTTGGCATCATAGTGCAATTTGTCTTTCTTGGCCTTTGGCCAATCAGACGGGATCTGATGAGATGCCAAGTAGTTTACTATATTAGCAAACCATGGAAATCTAGTACCAATAGTCAGCAGGTGCTCATTAGGGAAATGCTCCGTAATGGGTCCGGAAGGGTTGATAATCTCAGAAGGAAGGCGGGACAAATGGTCAGCAACCACATTTTGTCTTCCCGCCTTGTCGCGAATCTCGAGGTCGAATTATTGCAACAGCAAGATCCATCGGATTAGTCGGGGCTTCGCGTCCTTCTTGGCAAGGAGATGCCTCACAGCTGTGTGATCCGCGTAGATGATGACGTGGGAACCCAAGAGATAAGATCGAAAATTTTCAAGGGCAAATACTACGACTAGCATCTCTTTCTTCATAACTGTATAGTTATGCTGAGCCTCGTCGAGTGTCTTGCTAGCGTAGTAGATGACCACGGGTTTCCCATCAACTTTCTGCCTCAGAGCCGCTCCTACAGCGAAATCAGACGCATCGCACATGATCTCAAAGGGTTGAGACCAATCAGGGGATTGTAGGATCGGGGTCTGGTGACTTGGTCACGGAGGTTCTCAAAGGCTTGAGTGCATTCCTTGGAGATTTCAAAGGGTACATCCTTAGAGAGAAGAGTCGTCAGGGGGCGCGTGATTTTCGAGAAATCAGGAATGAAACGACCGTAAAAATCGACGTGCCCCATAAAAGAACGGATGTTCCTGATCGAGCTAGGCATAGGAAGGCGAGAGATTAGATCAACCTTGGCTCGATCCACTTGGATGCCCTTCTCAGAAATCAGATGTCCTAGGACGATTCCTTCAGGCACCATAAAATACCTCTTTTCCCAGGAAAGAACCAAATTAACGTCCATGCAGCGCCTGAGTATATGAACCAAGTGCTGGAGGCAATCATCAAATGATGCCCCGAAAACTGAAAAGTCATCCATGAAGACTTCCAGATAATCACCTACCATATCAGAGAATATGGCAAGCATGCACCGCTGAAAAGTTGCGGGTGCATTGTAGAGACCAAACGGCATCCTTCGGAATGCATATGTTTCGAAGGGGCAGGTGAACGTGATCTTCTCTTGGTCCTTAGGATGAATAGCTACCTGGTTATAACCAGAGTACCCGTCAAGGAAGCAGAAGAATAGATTTCCCGCTAATTTCTCGAGAATCTGATCAATGAAAGGTAGTGGGAAATGATCCTTCTTCGTGAAGGAATTGAGTCGTCGGTAATCTATGCAGGCTCTCCATGAGTTGGCTAATCGGGTAGGTATGACTTCTCCGGTTTCAGTCGTAATGGTGGTGAGCCTTGCCTTTTTAGGCACAACCTGGATCTGGCTCACCTAACGACTGTTGGAGATCGGGTAGATGATCCCTGCATCTAACCACTTGATGATCTCCTTTTTCACGACCTCCTGCAGATTGGGGTTTAAACGTCTTTGCATTTCACGGGAAGCTCGTGCGCCCTCTTCTGAATAAATATGATGTGTGCAATAAGAGAGACTTATTCCAGTCAAATCATCGAGAGTCCATCCACTGGCTCTGCGATGTTGCTGGAGAACAACAATCAAACGAGATTCTTGTTCAGGAGTAAGTTTGGAATTTATAATCACAGGAAGGGTCTGATTAGAACCCAAAAAGACGTATTTCAAATGATCGGGAAGGGGTTTCAGTTCAAGGACAGGGTTATCAGTAGCAGCAGGTGGTTCAGGGTAAATGTGAGGTTCAAGGGTAGGAGTTATGGGTCTGTCTAAATCTGGATTTGACTCCTCTAATTGCGGTTCAAGATCTTTCTGTGGTTGATGAGTGATGAGAACCTCATCATGAACCCTAACTAGCACAATCTAACCTAGATACGCGAGAAAAAGCTCCAACATAACTCATAGAAAGGCTTAACTCAGAGAATTCTGAGTTTGTAAAGAAAACAAGTCATAAGGGGTAAAAATGCAATTTCACCAACACAATCAGTAAACAGGGTAGCTCAGGGTCCAAACATAGGTCAAACTAACCTAATAAGAAGGAAAGTTGGATGATTTGATCCAACAAGGGCTACAGCAACTCCACGGAATTAAATGACATTCTGTAACCCTAAAACAAATCCACTTCAATTCACAAGCTTCGAGGCAAATTAAAAATCGACTAAACCCTCTAAAATTCATATAAAAATAATCTCTAGGGTTTAGAACCTTCAATTTGGCCTTGGGAACCCATTTTGACCTACATTGAGAATCATGCCTAATTAATGATTTAATCTGGATTTTTATGTAAATTTGGCTGGTCAAACAAGGTCTGACCTAGAAATAAAATTCACCATTAGAATCCTTAGGTCCCATTTAGTCATGCATAAAAACCTGACCCTAAGAAGAGACCTTCTTGACCGACTTTGCATTTAGGTCCTCATCTATTACTTTTTGACCCTCAACTTTCGAAACCCTCACATTTTGGCCCCTAGGTTCTTCGTCGTTCTTTTCACTTAGGTCCCCCTGCAAATCTCTGAGCAGCGTCATGCTCCGGCGACTTTGCGTGGAGCATGGTGCCGCGCAGGTGAGGGAGGCCCTCTGCCAGTTGAACCGAGTGTCCCCTGCGACGTCTGCTGTCGCAGGGACACCACTATGACCTCTGTCATCGCCCACACCTTCCGTGCAAACACGCGGAAGGTATGGGTTGCAACTCCGACCATTCTCCGGTGAGGGAGGCACGTCGCCTCCCTGCGCCCACCCCTCCGCCTTCGCCTTTATAAGGACCGCTGTCTCCAGCCGACGGGGGCAGCTCGGTCCTGACGGAGAAAAACCCCCATTTTTCCTCTCTTCCCACTCCGGCAGAAACCCACCAGCTCCGACGGCTCCTCCTCCTTCGTCTCGTCGCTCTGCTGCAATACTAGCAGCAGAGCCACCTTCGCCCGCTCTTCCCACGTCGTACCGTACCCATCGCGCGCCCTCCCGCTCTCTTCCTCACCGCCGCCCTCTCCCTTTGGGTATCTTCTTCTCCGACGACATTCGATACGACTGCCGCCCTGCTCCGGCCCTTTCATCCCTGTAACTAGGTCAGAACTACTCCCCCTCTCCCCCTCTTTCTTTTCCTCACTGTCTTTCATTCGATTAAACCCTCGACCGCTCCTGTCCACCGTCACCTTCCTCATCTCCGGCCACCCTCCGACGAGACGCTCCCATCGCTCCGCTGCCCCACACGCCTCGCCGACCCTCGCATAACCTTCGCCTCATCACGCTGAACATCCTTCGCCCACCCACTGCCGCTCTACACCCACTCATCGCTCCCCCGGACACACCCACACTTCCGGTCACAGGACGACCTAGGCACGCACGCCTAGGCCGCCCCACAACTTGCTGCACCTCGCACCACCTTCGCTGTGCCACGGCAAAGGTCCCCAGCTGATCTGATTAGGCCGAGAGGCCCTTTTCGTGTCTGGCAGTTTCGACGCCCGGCCGCCATTGACGCTGCATTGAAGCAGCTCCACGCACGCTCCAGGCTTCAGAACTCCAGGGCTCCAGGTGCTGTGAGGTCGGGAGGGTAGTGTGAAGGCAGCTAACCCAGCAATCGACGCGAATAGAGCCTGCAGCCAAGGAAGTGAAGCTGCGGTCTGCTGCGGGCGCGCGCGAGAGGAGCGCTAAAGATAGTCCCACATCGTGAGTTTACTAAACCCCGCAGTAGTATAAATTGATTTTGTACTTTCTACTGGTTTCCTCAGAAAGCACTGGGGTGAGGTCCTGCACCCACTCACCCGCCCGGTCCCCGAGCTCATCACGCGGATTCGACGGATCCGACCCGACCCAATCTAAGCACACCTTGCGCATCACCCACACACCGGTGCGCCTGGTCACGGGCACGAAACCCGACCCGATTACCCGCGGCTCTGGGAGAGCGTCCTGTGAGTGATTTACAGAGAGAGAGAGACGTGCAAGTAGAGGGACAGGGTAGGTTTTGCTCTTTGTATAGGGACAGGTTGCGAGAAGAAGAAAGAAGAAGAAGGAAGAAGGAAGAAGACTGCAGGAAGAAGAAAGAAGAAGAAAGAAGAAGAAGAAGGAAGAAGACTACAGGAAGAAGAAAGAAGAAGAAGAAGACTGCAAGAAGAAAGAAAGAAGAAGGAAGAAGAAGACTGAGGGAAGAAGCACAAAGGAAGCACTGTAGCAGACACCACTTAAGCCGTCTGATTGAAAAATCAGACGATGGATGAAGCTCTGCAGACAAAGCAAAGAAGAAGAAAAAGAAAAGAAAAGGTGCCGCAGTTAAAAGTAGAAAGAAGAAGGAAGAAAGAAGAAGAAGAAAAGAAAAGAAGATAAAGAAGATAAAGAAGAGAAGAAGAAGACAAGCAAAGAGAGAAAGAAGAGAAGAAGAAAAAGCCAAGAAACAAAATCTGCCTCTCTCTCTCTCTCTTATTTTTGTAATAAAAGCATTGTACTTCTAGAATTCTAGTAGCTCCCTGAGTTCGACCTCAGAAGAAAAATATTTCTGAGGAAAATTGTAATAGTGGCAATGACGACAAACCGTAGCTATTTTATCTGTACCACAACGACATTACTATAACAAACAAAAGACCTATCTTTGGTCGGACTGCTACTAATGAGGTATAATCAGGTCATTCTCAAAATGCATTTCATCAACCAAAGTCCTGATATCACAAGTCTTTTCGATGACACCGCAATTGATTCCTTGTTGGGCCTTAAATATTTCAATTTTTAGGGTTTGATTTCCAAATTTGAGCTTTATTTGGCCCTCCTCACAGCTGATGTTGGCTCTAGCAGTAGCTAGGAAAGGTCTCCCTAGAATGATCGGCGTATCCCTAGGGTTCTCAGGTGCGTCCATGTCTAAGACTATAAAGTCTACAGGAAAATAGAAATCCCGCACTCTAATAATAACAAGCTCGAGAATCCCTTTAGGTGACTTTATAGATCAATCTGCTAATTGTAGTGTCACCTCAGTTGATTTTAACTCGGATTCTTCTAGGTGGCTAAGTAAGGATGTGGGTATCAGATTTATGGAAGCACCCAAATCTAGTAATGCTCTGTCAAATTGGGTTTCACTCATTTTGCAGGAAATCAAGGGAGTACCAGGATCTTTTGTCTTAGGTGGGAGCCTGCTTAGGATTACAGAGCTGGCTTGCTCTGACAGTACAATCGGACTCCCACTCTTGGTTCGCGGCTTACGCTGAGGTGTACACACATTCTTTAAGAATCGTGCGTAAGCCGGTACGTGGCGAATTGCATCCATCAAGGGGATGTTTATTTGGACCTGCTCAAAGAGCTTGACCAGGTCCTCCTCAGGAGCCACGGGCTTGGTTGTCTTCTTTCCCTTGGTCAAGGCCTCGGGAAACGGAACCTTGGTTGGTTCTTCTAGGATAGGTCCAGGTTTTTAATCTGGGACAGGGATAGGAACGTCCTGGATTACTGTCCTAGGGTTGGAATCACTACCAGGCTTGGAGTGGTTTGGATAGGGTGGATCTTGGGTCTCCTTACAACTACGGGTCGTTACAGAATTCAGTCCTGCCTGGTTTTGGTTAGGGTTGGATAAGATGGGTTGATGCTGATAACCCGCATAAGAAGTGGAAGCCTCCATCCCGTCAGGTGAAGGAATAGAGGGGGCTTGATAAATCATGTGTGCTTGGCCTAGGTTTGGATTCATAATGCGCCACTGGGTCGGCACGTTATTAGGTTAGGAAGAGGTTGGGAAGGAAGTGTACCTGGTTGGCGAGAATTTGCCAACTGGGCCAGTTAATTTTGAACCTCTGTAAGTTCGTCCTTGTGTTGTTTCTGGATAGCCACATTCGTTCTTTGAATGTTAGCCAGAGTCTGAAGGATGAGATACATTTGGTCCTGGTTTGGCCCCGATGAAAAAGTCGGGTTGGGCCGAGGCTGGCGCGATTGGTAAGGACGAGAGGGTTGTAGATGGGGCTGAAAGGGTGGTCTCTGAGTTTGGGAATTTCCCACCCACTGGAAGTTGGGATGGTTTCGCTATTCAGGGTTGTAGGTGTTGGAGAATGGATCATTCTGGATGGCGTTGAGGTCCTCGCAGGTCTGAGGAACCTCTAAAGAATCAGAGAATGGGGGAATGGAATTCCCCTGGCTGGTATAGAAAGGATTGGATGACCCTCCGATCCGAGAATCAGATGGGGGTGGATATGGATCCATCCCAGGAGAAGGTCGGTGGAGAATGTTTTGCACAGTCTCCCGTGTGGAAGGAGGCTGTGCAAAGGAGCTATGCGCAGAGGTGGCTCGCTGCAAGTGCTGAGTTAGCTCGTACACCTTCTTCTCAATGATGGAGACCTTGTCCAATCGACTAGCAACCAATTCCAGGTTGACTGATGCGGACAGGCTCTGCGTCTCGTGTGCTCCCCTAAGGTTCGTCGATGCGCAGGTATTTATCCTGTCGAATAGTCTCATGGAGTCATTATTGATGGAGTTCTCGCACATGTTTTCGAGAATCTCCCACACGGTGTCCTCATGTTGACCCATGATATTCCCTCCGCAAGTTGCATTAACGAAAAGCCTGATATCCTTACGGAGTCCTTGGTAAAAAGACTGGACTTGTTCCCATTTAGGGACTTCGTGATGGGGGCACTTTGTCATGAGATCCTGAAAGCGATCCCATGCCTCATGGAGAGGTTCTCCCGTTTGCTGAGTGAAGTGGGCAATTTGATGGCGCAAGGCATTGGTCCGACCAACAGGAAAGAACTTCAAAAATTCGGACTGAAGTTCTTCCCAATTGTTGATCGACCGGGTCTGTGTTTGATACCAATGAGCTGCCTTGTCCATAAGGGAGAAGGAGAACATCTTCATGAGGAGAATGTCCCGATTTTGTGCATCTGACCCAAAAGTCTGGGCCAGATGCTTTAGTTGTTTGATGTGCTGGAAGGGGTCTTCAGAATTAAGCCCATGGAATTTGGGTATGGCATAAATCACATTGGGCTTTAATTCAGAATCAGGTCCTCCAGTCGGGATTCTGACTCGAGGCTCAATAGCCACCGCAGTAGGATTATAATGGTCCCGCATCATAGGACGCTGCGATGGGTGCACAAAGTTCTGGAAGAGGTCATTGAGTCGTTGGAGCTGGTACTCCAGATTGTTCTCTTCCTCAACTGGCTGAGCCATTGTGGAAGAAGAAGGTGAGTTGGGTTTGGAGTCGGAGGAGAGGTTGATGTGAAGTGTTGTTTTCTCAAATAAGGGTACTGAGGCTCGGCCTCGAGGAGAGTGGAGCTCTAAAGGAGGTTTCAAGGACCTCCTACCAAACATACACTGTTGGAAGAGATGAGTTTAGCAGGTGCTGGACCTAATCAAAACACCCAAGATGTTGGGTGACTATAGAGGTGCGGGGCAGATGGACCCCTTAATCAGAAGATCGACCACCTGAGAATTACTTTGGCAGCCAGAGAGGTTGAGTCCCGCGAAGACCCCTACACGATAGAGCGTCCCCATGGGTTACAGGGTTTCCAACACCCGACCTCTCTTGTCACTGAGATTCCAGGTAGACCAGAATGGGGATCTTGACCTCTTAAGTCTACCACTTTTAGTTTAAGATCAGGGTGTTTAGATTATCACTTGAACTTTAGGCTTTTTGAGTGCAAAGAGTGACCTAAGTTGAAGGTTGATTGACCCAAGAGGTCAACTTCACCTGCTAGTTCTTTTGAGAGCTTATTAGGTCTTGTTTTTTAGGGTTCAAGTATTTTTAGAGAGCCAATTGCTTAGGGTTTTGCTAAATAGGTATTTTCAATCAATGGCTTAGGCACACTTCTTTTGGGATTTCTCAATTCTTGATTAAGGAGTGTGTCTCTAAAACCCTAGTGTTAATTCCTATGTTGGCTCTACTTGGTCCAGTTAACTCCTTGTTGGGTAATTAGGGCTCAAGCAAGAAGGTGTTAGCTCTTGAATACCCTTAGTAGTGTGTGTAAGAATAGTGTTTTGAAAACATGCAGCTGTTACTAGGTATGAAAGACAGGTTATACCTATATTGTTTATTCTTTTCTTTTCCTTCCTCTTTAGAATTTAGGGGTTAATAGTGAGACGATAGAAGTTACCTGTTGATGAGAGCCTCATCATGAGCCATAACTAGCTCTTTTTTACCCAATAAAGAAGATAAAAGCTCCCACATAACCTAGAAGAAGGCCTAAATGAAGGAATAAGTGCTCTGAGAAGAAAACATGAATTAAAGGTTAAAACTGTAATTTTACCATTGCAGTACATAAACGGGATCCCTCAGAGGGAAAACATAGGTCAAATGGTCTAAATGAGATAAAAAGTGGGTTGAGTCAATCAGAAATGGTTTCATGTGCAATCTAGGAATTAAATGACATTTGGTAACCCTAAAACAGACTCGCTCAAATTAACAAAGTTTCGGTCAGGATAAAAATCAAGTAAACCCTCTAAAAATCATGAAAAAATATCCTCTAGGGTTCAGAACACTTAATTTGGCCTTTGGAACTTAGTTTGACCTAGATTAGGGTCCTAGCTCTTCAAGTAACCTAATTTGGGTTTTTACGCAAAATATCCAGTCAAACGAGGTCAACCATAAAATCCAATTTCACCATTGGATTCCTTAGGTCCAAATTAGGTTTATACCAAAATTTGGACCTAAGGGGAGCTCATCTTGACCTACTTTGCAATTTAGTACGCCCAAATCACAATTTGGTCCCTATCTTTTGAAAATCCTTGCAGAGAGCCCCCTAATTTCATCACCACCTTTGCAATCAGGTCCTGCCGCCATTGTTAGGGCAGTATCAACCTCCGACGAGGTTTAGAGAGGGATTACTCTCTGATTCCTCAGAGATCCCCTCCTAGAAATGAAAGGGAGATTCCCTGAGGAATTCCCTTCCATCTACGGCCAATCACAATATCTGGTGTGAACCCAATCTCTTGTGCCAACGCACGAGGGATTTGGGTATCTTGACCTCTTTCCTACTCTGGCGATCCATCAGAGGCAATAGGAGTGCCTTCCAGGCTTTGAACACTCGGCCCAGTGCCTATAAAAGAACCCACACCTCCGGCCGCTCATCTTCAGCTTGATTTGGCCGATCTTCCACCTCCAATTCATCTCTTCCTTCCCGACCAAAGTCCCCAGCAAGCTCCGGCGAGCCACCTCCCCTCCCTCTTCGCTCTGCCACAAAACCAGTGGCAGAGTTATCTTCCTGATTCCCCTCCGCGTCGCGTCGCACCGGCACACGCCGCCTCAGCCCCGCCATCGCCGCCGTCCTCCTCCACTGGGCAGCTTCTTCTCCGGTGACAGCAGGTACTGCTGTACGCCTTCCGTCCCACTTCGTCCCTATAATTAGTTTAGAACTACTCTCCATCTTCCCCTCTCTCTTTTCCCCCTTTTTATTTCATTTAATTGGCCCTCGACCGACGTTGACCACCTCCATCTTCCTCGCCTCCGACCGACCTCCGGCGAGTCGCTCCCACCATTCCACCCCTCCACACGGCTCGCCAACCATCTCACAAGCTCCGCCTCACCACAAGGAACACTTTCCGCCCCTCCACTGCCACTCCACACCTCCACCACAGTCCCCCGAACAACCCCACACTTCCGGCCATAGGTTGACCTAGGCACGCACGCCTAGGCCATCCTGCGCCCTGCAGCACCGCTCACCACCTTCGCCGTGCCACGGCGAAGGTGCCCAGCTGGTCTGATTAGGCCAATAGGCCGTGCTTGTGTTTGATAGGTTTTCAGCCCAACCGCCATTGACGGTTGAAGCAGCAAGCAGCTTCGCAGCAGCTCCAGGCATCAGGTCCTCCAGGCTTCAGGCGCAGCAGACTCGCGCGAGAAGTGTGAAGCCCTCGGGTCCAGTTGGTAGCGCTGAGAGGCCCGCAGCCTTGGGCAATTGCACGAAGAAAGCTCTGCGGGCGCGTGAAATTGGGGCAGGCCAGATAGTCCCACATCGTGGAAATACGAGGCGCCATTGTGGTATAAGTTGAATTTGTGATATTGTTTGGTTGCCTCCGAACGCACAGGGGTGAGGTCCCTCACCTGTCCTAGAGCCCGCCTCGTCCGCGGTTTCACCTCGCGGATCTGGCGGGATCCGACCCGACCCTAACTTACGCACTCCTCGCGCATCACCCACCTGCAGGTGCGCCTGGTCTCGGGTGTGAAATCCGACTCGATTACCCGTGTGGCTCTGGGAGAGCGTCCTTGAGTGAATTGCTGAGAGAGAGAGACGTGCGGGCAGAGGGAAAGGGATAGGTTTTGCTCTGTGCAGGTGGGCTGAACGTTGAGGAAGAAAGACTTAGACTTAGCCGCGAGGAAAAAGGAGAAGAAAGAAGAAACCAAGGCAAAAGAAGCCTTCGCAGAAGCCAAGAAGAAAGAAGGCAAGGCAGAGGAGAGAAGAAATCAAGGCAAGAAGAAGACCTGTAGATCAGAAGAGAAGAAGAAGAAGAGCCTACGAAGAAGAAGGCAGAAGGAAAAAGAGAAGAGAAGAAGAGGAAGAAGCCTTCGCAGAAGTCAAGATCAGAAGGAAGAAGCAGAGACTGCTGAGAAGAAGAGAAAGAAGCAAGGCAAAAGAGAGGCTGCAGAGAAAGAAATATCAAAGAGAAGAATAACACTTTTAAGACGTCTGATCACAAGATCAGACGTCCAATTTCATTTCTTTTGTCATAATTACTTTTAACCGCATACATTCATATTTGAATTAGAGTTTTGTGTAAATTAGAGTGTTCAATTACATTTGAGATTAGTAGTAAATTCCAATTGCTCCCTGTGTTCGACCTCGGATACTCCGGTTTTCGAGTAATAAAAACTCTTTATTTGTTTGAACGCTTTGTCGGTTATACTACAACGTGACATTCTCTTTAAAACCCGCACAAAAGCGTACGGACACCTGTCCTTGGAGTGGTTGTTGTGCGGCTGCTTCTTGATTTTCATGTACCTGCACACAAGAGAGAAGAGATTATTAGAAACTCACAAATAGAGATTTTATAGCTTCTAGAATAGCCGTTGCTCCTCGGCAACGGCGCCAAAAACTGGCACTGTGTTTGTCTGTATAGTTATTATAGTCGTAGTGGTATATTACAAAACAATTACCAGTTTAATACAATTTATTACTCGGAATGACAAGTTTCCCGAGGTCGAACTCAGGGAGCAAACAATAACTCTAGAAGTCTAATTAAGTTCTCTATTAGGTTACAAAAATAAGAGAGAGAGAGAGAGAGTGTGTGTGTGTGTGTTCTCTTGGCTTTTTCTTCTCTCTTCCTCTTCTTTCTGTCCTTTTTCTTTCAGCTTATCTCCTTTTCTTTCCTTGCTTTCTCCTGCAGAGTCTTCCTTTCTTCTTCTTTCTTTTCTTTTCTTTCTTTTTCTTCTTCTACGGCTGTGGTGATCTTCTTCTTCTCTGGCTTCTTCTTTTCTTCTTTTCTTCCTGCATTCTTCTGTTCTTTTCTTTAGTTGTGGCTGTGTCTTCTTCCTTCTTTTTCTTCTTCCTTTCTTCTTTCCTTCTTTCCTTCCTTTCTTTGGCCGGCAGCTGAGGTGATCTTCTTCTTCTTTCTTCTTTTTCTCTTCTCTGCCTTCTGCAGCTGTGGTGATTCCGACGTCTGATGCTGTGCTCAGACGACTTATCTGTGGCTTTGCTACAGTGCCTTCTTTTCTTCTCCTGTTTCTCTCCTTCACTTCTTCTGCTTCAGCTGCCCTGAGCGGCCAAGGCTTCGGCCGCTTCCCTTCTTCTTCCTTTCCTTCCTGCCTTCTTCTCCTTCTGTTCCTACACGCTCACACAAGGGTTAGAGCAAAACCCACCCCTACCCTTCCCTACGTCTCTCTCTTTCTCAGATTTCTCTCTTAGGACCACTCTCGCAGAGCCGGGTAATCAGGTGCGGGTTCGCGCCCTGGACCAGGCCCACCGGCGTGTGGTGGTGGGCGAGGAGTGCGCAGTTTGGGTAATCAGATCCTGCCCAGACCCACGGGGAGTGAGCGCGGGTGAGGGCCAGCGAGCACGTGGCACGCAGCGTGCAGGGGAGGGACTTGACCCTTGTGTTTGAAGGCGATCAGCCATTGTTACGAACGTGGCATCAGATGGACTTTTAAGACGTCTGGGAAGTGGCCCAGACGTCTGTCCAGACGGCTGGAACCCTTCCCAGACGTCTGGTAATAAATTTTTTCGGCATACCGGGTTCCGTCTGCGCCCGTATGTGCGCAGACTGCGCTCGCTGCCTTCCTCTTCTTTTCCTCTCTCTACGTGCAGACACGCCATCTCCCTCTTTTCTCTCTCCCCGCGTTGCCTATATAAGCTCTCGCCCTCTCCCTCACCCTCATCTCCTCCGCCCTTCTCTTCTCCTTCTCCCAGCCAGTGTGAGAGCGCGAGCGAGTGGGGGAGCTGCGGGCGTGGGGTGTCGTGGAGGGGCTACTGTAGCTCGGGCAGCAGGCGGACAGGGCGCGACGCGGCCGTGTGTCGCGGGCGGAGAGCGGATCGGGCTCTGGTTCTGGAAAATTTCCAAAATCAGACGTCTGGACTCACGTCCAGACGACACTGAAGACGTCTGCGGGACAGTTTAGACGTATGACAAGTAAGATATTTTCTTACCTTCTCCTTTTTCGCGTGTACGGCCTTGCAACCGTCCGCCGTGATTTTCTGCGTTTCGTCGTACTGAGAGCAGGAGTGTGGGTGCGTAGGTTCTGCTAGGGAGGGCACGAGGGCTCACCATCCCACGTGAATCAAACATCTTGTCGCAGTACCAGACGACGGAGAGGTCCTCCAGACGTTCGGGGTGATAATCGGACGTCTGGAAACTGACTTCAGACGATCCAGCGAGCTTCTGGACGTCTGAAGACTACACAGAATTGAGGTACGACATGATCAACCTTTTTGTCTGATTTTGGACAGTTTCGTCGTTTTTGACCCGTTGAGGGCCCGTTCGGAGCCTGTTTTCCGTGTTTCGAGTTGCGTTCTTTCCAGAATAAATTCCTCTACCTGTTTAGTGTAATTGTATACCATTCTGAGAAACTCCTTGTGTTTGATTCTTGTATTAGGACCCCGTTCAGTTGCAGTCTTTGGGGTTGCAGAGGCACGCGAGATTGCTGACCACGCCCCCAGTACTCCTGGTTTCGCTGGTAGAGTGGCTTTTAATTTATTTAACAAAAATTGTTACAATTGGGGAATAATTAATAGAGTCTAACGCATTGCATGAACCCTAGGACTGAGAAACTAGATTGAAGGATAGATCCTAGGGTATTACATGAATCCTGGGACTGGAAAACTAGATTGAATGATAGATCCTAGGGTATTACATGAATCCTGGGACTGGAAAACTAGATTGAATGATAGATCCTAGGGTACGACATGAATCCTAGGACTGAAAAACTAGTGAAATATATAAATATTGCAGTCTTGGAAAGTAGAAAGGAAATAATAGCTGCCTGTTATGAATGAATAAATATGATTGAGAACATGGGTTGTATGGACGTAAATCTGGAATGGTGAAACCTAAATGGCCAAACGAAAAGAACATGAACCCTACAGGGAATTAGGAGTAGAACTCCTGGAAAGAGAATAGAACGGAATTGAGAAAGTGAAACAGGGAAGTGTGCTGTCTCTTGGGTATGTGGTACCAAAGAGAGCACACCTTATCTCTTAGTGTAGAGGGGAGCTTGCCGCCCTCGGGTTGAGACAGGGGTGGGTTTGGCCACTGTACACCGACTTGCTGGCCCTCGCATACGCAGTATCAAGGAAAGCTACTAGTGTAGGGAGAGCACTAGCTACCCCACGGGCCCTGGGGCTCTGCTAGCCTCCTACACCGACTTGTTAGGCCCACTAGGAAAACCAGGGTAGTCAGGCGAGGGTGCGCGGACTGTGGAGGGGTTGGATCCCTGTTACTGAGAGGGCTCTACCTTATACTGGTTCCGTGCCATGTTTTGAGCGCACCCGTTAACGGAAACGACTGACCACATGCCAGTGCGGGGTAGCTACCCGTGCGCTTATCGCGCGTGCCGTAGTCACCGTTACGTCTGTCAGCGACCTTAGGGTGGTTGACTGAGGGTAGGACCGCCACGGGGGACTCTCTCGGCCAGGAGAGCATCACGTGTTACTTCTACTTTTCGGAAAAGACTGCAATCAAGATCATTCCCACGAGGAACATTCGAGATCAAGTGAAGGATCTGAGAAATAAATCAATCGTGAAATAATAGAAAGGTGTAAAATAAGGAAAGTAAAAATATAACAGCTACTGTCCACTCTACTGCTTCTTCTAGCTTTTAGTTGCCACTGTACTTAGTGTTTCGCTGACGTGCCACTCTTGTTACCTTTTCAAGACCAGGTGTTGAGCAGCCAGAGTCAGCGGCTGCGGAGGGCGCTGGGCCTAGTAGGGTCCAGTAGAGTTACCTGTAGTACTTTTTGTACTTTTCTTCCACTGTAGTAAATAGTTTTCTTGTTTACCCCCTATACTTCTTTATTGTAAGCTTCATGTTATGTACATATTTGCTGCTGTACTGTTGTGGTGGTGTATACTGTAATATTTCCTTTTCTTACTGCTGTATTTTGTTACTGCTAGTTATATTCATGCTGAATGTGGTTCATTTTACTGCACTTTTGGTTACTTTCTCGTTGGACGACTAGGTCTTGGGATTAGTCGAGTCGGTCCGATTCTCGTGTCTCGTAGGGATTTGGGAATCGGGTCGTTACAAGATGGTATCAAAGCAATGTCGTCTCGAGAAGTGAACCAATTGACTGGAAAATGACCAATTCACATGTCTGTGACTAGAGTAGACACCACAACATTTCTTTTGGCATAAGCTCTTAGACTTTTTCGTTAGATATCGTTCCATATTGACGTGTTTCCGTTTTGTTTCACGTCTCCTTGTAGGAGATGCCTCGTCGTGGGACTAACAGGTGCGGCCGAGGACGAGGTCGGCGAGGTGGGCATGCTGCTGTCGACGCCTCAGTGGACCAGCCACTGCTCTCGGGCATTCAAACCCAGGACCTCGCCCAGCTGATACGGGATATTGTGCGAGAGGAGCTCCACCCACCGCCCCGAGCACCTCTCCCTGGGGCTGCGGAGGAGTCCTCTGTGGTACCACACGACGGACGCGGCGTAGGACATGGGGGAGGGGATGGGCTGCCACCACCCCCACCTTCCTCCGACACTTCTGTGCACGAGGCTCCTTTACCTGGAGGTGCACCAGCATCTCCATTGCAGCGCCACTTCGAGCTCTTCGGACAGTTCCGGAAGCTAAAGCCCCCCTCCTTCAAGGGGGGTGAGGACCCGACCGAGGCAGAGGACTGGTTCGAGAAGCTTGAGAAGATTTTCGACACCCTTCGCCCCCCAGTGGAGTGCCGCGTGGCCTTTGCCACATACCAGCTGGAGAGTGCGGCACACAGGTGGTGGAGGGCGGTCAGGGGACAGGAGAGGGACGAGCCGACCTGGGACCGGTTCGTCACCCTCTTCTGCGAGCAGTACTTTCCCTAGACATGGCAGGACCAGAGGAGGCGGGAGTTCCACACTCTCCGCCAGAGGACGATGACCGTGAGTGCGTACCGCACGCGTTTCCTGGAGCTGTCCCACTTTGCAGCAACAGCGGTAGCCACTGAGGAGGAGAGCCTTTGGAGGTTCACTGAGGGGCTTCGGCCTACGATTCGGGGGTATGTCAAACCCCTGAAGCTGCCTACATTTTCGAGGGTGGTGGAGGCAGCTATGACCTACGAGGAGACCAACCCGTCTGCGCGAGACACTGACGGCGGGCGGAAGAGGCCCTTCCAACCAGTCTTTTCACAGGGCCGGTGAGACAAGAGACACGTGGCGTCTGCAGGAGAGTCGTCACGTTTTGCAAGGCCATCAGTGCCCTTGGAGGCCCTCTGCAGGGGCCAGTCGCCAGCACCGGACCCCCGCCCAGCCGACAGCAGGGACCCACTGAGGGCGGGAGTCGGGTTCGCCTCTGCTACTAGTGTGGCCAGCCGGGCCACATTAGGAGGGACTGCCCGTCTAGGGCAGGAGGTCAACAGATACTTCCCGCGCTGAGCACTGAAGGGCGCACATGAGGCCACGGTTTCCAGGCGCGAGGAGGAGGACAGCAGTCACGAGGAGGGTATCGGCCAGCAGCTACCCGTCCGGCGCAGAGTGTGGCTGCTTCGTCTGCGCCTAGAGCTGAGGGGCGCATCAACGCCCTGACACACAGGGATGCCAGAGCTTCGAGATCGGTGGTGGCAAGTATGGTTTCAGTTTCCAGCAAACTCGTTTACACACTTTTCGATTCCGGCGCTACGCACTCTTTTGTCGCAGCCAGTTTCGTAGTTAGTTTGGGGCAGGATTATGTGCTGTTAAAGAATCCGTTCGTAATTAGAGGTCCGAGTGGTCAGCTGTTTGTAGCTGAAGAGGTGTACACGGGTTGCGAGGTCAGTATCGAGGGACATAGTCTGCTAGCTGACCTGATTATGATAAAGATGGAGGACTTTAGCATAATTCTGGGGATGGACTGGCTGTCCGCTTACCACGCTTTGGTGGACTGTTTTGAGAGGAAGATCGTCTTCTCCATACCGGAGTTGCCTTCTTTCGAGTTTCACGGTCAGCCAGTGGACGGAGGCTTCAGGTGCATTTCAGCACTTCGGGCGGTGAGACTTTTGAGCCAGCGGTGTGAGGGCTTCCTAGCTTGTGTGGTGGCAGAGCTCAGCCCCGTGGCAGACTTCCAGAGCATCCCGATGGTTAGAGAGTACCCTGACGTGTTCCCAGACGAGTTACCAGGACTACCGCCCGAGCGTGAGATCGAGTTTGAGATCTCACTAGTACCAGGGACCAGCCCCATCTCCACCGCACCATACAGGATGGCACCGCTTGAGCTACGAGAGCTCAAGTCTCAGTTGCAGGATCTTTTGGAGAAGGGCTTCGTGAGGCCCAGTGCGTCCCCTTGGGGAGCCCCGGTACTGTTTATAAAGAAAAAGGATGGTACCATGCGCCTTTGTGTGGACTACCGACAGCTGAATAGGGTCACCATCAAGAACAGATATCCGCTGCCGAGGATCGACGACTTGTTTGACCAGTTGTGAGGTGCCACGGTGTTCTCCAAGATCGACCTGAGGTTTGGATACCACCAGTTGAGGATCAGGGAGGCAGACGTCTCCAAGACAGCTTTCCGCACCCGGTACGGACACTACGAGTTTTTGTCATGCTGTTTGGGCTGACCAATGCCCTCGTTGCTTTCATGGACTTAATGAACTGGGTGTTTAGACCGTGCTTGGACCAGTTCGTGGTGGTATTTATTGATGATGTGCTCATCTATTCTCAAGATCAGACGCAGCACGGACAGCACTTGCGGATGGTTCTAGACACACTGAGACGACGTAGGCTGTACGCCAAATACAGCAAGTGCGAGTTCTCGTTGAGGGAGGTGACCTTCTTAGGTCATGTGATCTCTGGGGACGGCTTGGCGGTGGACCCAGCCAAGGTCGAGGCAGTGCTCAGGTGGGAGAGATCGCATACAGTCACTGAGATTCGCAGTTTCCTAGGACTGGTAGGCTACTACAGACGGTTCATCAGGGGTTTTTCACAGATTGCACGTCCTATGACACAATTGACCCGGAAGGACGTGCCCTTCACTTGGACGGACGCCTGTGAGGCATGTTTCCAGGAGCTGAATGAGAGGTTGACTTCGGCTCCCGTGCTCACCATCCTTGACAGTAGTGGCGGGTTCGTTGTGTACACGGACGCCTCCTGATGTAAACACATTTACACTACTTAAAATGTCTATTTATGCATGTTCTTACGCATAAGATTGCATTTCATGATATAAATATTGCATTACATGCATCATCTTGCATTTAGAGTAGTTTGAATAAAATGGAGGTTAATTGTCTCCTTTTATGTGCTTGGACAGGGCAAATATTTTATCGGGGCCTCGGATCAAAGATCCAACCGTATGGATATGATCAGGGCGACGATTGGAGTTCAACGACTCCAAGATCGCCCTAATCAGGCATCCGTAGCATCAGATAGAGACCGGGGAACCCTAGAAGATCAAGGGCCAGGATGGTGTAAATACACACTTCAGATGGAAAATCCGACCACACGGATGAATTCGGATCGACGATCGCAGCCGAACGACACAAAAATCGAGTCAATCCGACATCCGTGGCACCATCTACAACTTCCAGAAGATGGACGACCAAGATAGCGCCACGTGGCGCCATCCCAGCCGCCCAATCGGCCGCGGGGGTCCTGTGAAGACTGCGCACCGTCTCCTCTCCGCCGTTGGATCTCGATCCAACGGCTGCGGTCGCGCGCGTTTGAAAACGTCCGCGCGACCATTTCGCCCGCGTAGCGCAGCGGCGACGCAGCTGCGGGCGAAGCAGAGGTCGCGGGTTCGAGCCGCGGAGAGGGGATCGAAGGCGCGGGCGAGCGGGCGCGCACGAGCGTCGGATGAAGATCCAACGGCCGCGCGCGCCCGATAGCGCCGACGCGCAATTGGACGCTCTGGTGGGCGCGCGATCGCACGCTGGCGGCGCGCTACGCAGCGGGCGCAGACGCGATCTAAGCCGTCCGATCTCGCGATCGGACGGCTGAGACGACGCGGACGTGCGTCTGCGTTACACGCGCAGGCCAGCCGAGCGGGCGCGCGTGGCGCGGCGGCGACGGCGACGGCGGGGCTTTAGCGACGGTTTTATCCGTCACTAAAGACCCCTTATTTATTATTTTGAAGATGTAATGTCCATTTTGCCCCCACTCCTTGCAACTATAAAAGGAGACCCCCTCCATACGAAATTTTCATCCCTTCCTTCTCCTCTCTACCTCTCCAAAGCTCAAGAGAAGCTTGTCCCACACCCGGGATGCTTCTCGCGAGATAAAGTCCAAATTTTCGTCCCCCTTCGGAAGTGGATCCCGCGACGACGACGGCGTGCTACTTCGTTCCCGTTCTTCTGCTTCGTCCTCCTTCGTCCAGGCGTCGTCCCGTCCGGCTCGTCCTCCAAGCGACCGTCGAGGAGGATTCTCTCTCCCTATTCTTTTTACTGCTTTCTAGTATAGATTTACTGCTTTCTAGAGTAGTTTATTCGTCCTCCGAGCGATCGTCGGGGAGGACATTTCTCCATCCATTCTTTTAATGCTTTCTAGAGTAATTATTTTATGTTTTCTAGTTGTAATGAAAGAACTCTTTTATGATAAATTCCTTGTCTATTCTACATCTCATTTTGATTTCCATGTATAGTATTCCTTCTCTCTCTCTTACTCCCTCTCTCTCTTTTATTTGTTGTAGATACTTAGATAGTTTAAATTGAATTTCTTGGTGACAAAATAAAAAGAAACGCGGAGTTTTTAAATCAAACGTTCGCCTCCCTGTGTTCGACCCGGAATTCTTATTTCGGTATAAATTTTATTTGTTGAACACGAATCCTTCGCTTTCGAACTACAACGACGGGTTTTCCAAAACCAAACACGTTAGCGTAGATTCTCGCTCAACATTTTGGCGCCGTTGCCGGGGAAGCAACGCTCTTTGATTTCTCTTCGCGTTTTGTAACTTACAAATCATTTACCTCACTTTTCTTCTTTCTTATTGTAATTGCAGGTACTCTTTCGAGACAGGAAAAAGCGGTAGATCGGAGTAAAGTGCTGTGGAAGGTTTTGTAAGTTACCCCCCACCTCCCACCCATTAGATTTCATTTCATCACATAATAATTCAAACATCAATCAACCTAGGTGTTTTTATAAACTCTAAGGTTAGATTGTTTGTTGTTTGACATCCATACTCACTCCAACCCCCACATTAAAAAAAGAAAAAAATAAAAAAAATCTCACAGAGGTACACAACCTCATCTGATTTTCTAACTCAACCGGTAAACCAATCTTAGGAGCCGGTACACACATCCAAACACATAATTGAGTAAGAAATCAGATTAGGTAATCATTTGTGTGCCTAATTAGGTGGTGCATCAGGCCAGTTGTTTGAGTTGTTTGGGCCGCACCACTTCAAATAAAATCAACTCATCTAGTAGCTGCCAATTAGGTTCAACTCTTAGGGATCTACCAGGCACTCCACATTCTTTTTAAACTTTAAAGGAAAATATCTTCACCTGTGCTTGCAAAACCTGGTGTGCCAATGAAACTTGATTGAAAACACCTAAAGTTGAATCCTAAAAGCTACTAAGCAAGATTTGAACCTTAAAATTCACCACATCAAAAATAATCTTGCTTGAAAACCACTGGTTGTGCACGCACACACAAAGCAATCAATCATTAAGGGCACAACCCATTTAAAGGGCCCATCACATTCCAAAGCACATTCAAACCTAGCCCTAAATAAAACAGAGTAGACGTTGGCCTTAAGGATTGGACTCGCTCTTCAGAACTCAGAACGAGATTATTTTCGATTAGTCTGTTTCTACTGTTCAATCTGATGTCTAGCTAGGGGAGCAGAGTCAAACGATCGCGGCTGGGGGGTACACTAGGAACCGGAGGCGCAAGCCGAAGGAAGAACCTTCTCCCCAGTCCCTCCTTCTAACTGGTTGGATTGAACAGACAGAAGTAGATCAAATCGTTCCTTTATCTCAAGACGGGTTTTGAGAGTCTGTAGGTCTGTAGGCTAACCCATTTAAGGACAGGTTTGATTGTTTGTATTGCAGGGCACCTTTCTTCCTCCCGTATCTCATGAATCCTTCCACATATTTCACGCATTCCCGCTCTTTCCCTCATGTTGTAAAATATCCTCAACATGACGATTATCCCAATTTGTATTGTAATAGACTATCAGTTAGTTGGGATAATTCGGATTGGGGATACAATTCCGGACCCCCGTGTTTAGGGTCTAACCCTGAACACTGTGATTCTCAATTCTATCCTTCTCAGAGTTGCATCGATTATAGATCGTCCTCCATTCATGAACAACCTAATGCGATCTACAATCAAGAAGGATACACTGATCCTTACCTATCCTCTGATTTCACTGCCTTTAGGTCATCTCCATCTTTTGAACAATCTGAAATGACCTATTATCAGGATGGGTATAACGAATCTCAATTCGTTAATTCCTCTACATTGATGTCAAACCCGCCCAACCCTGAACCAACTCATTTGGTTCAGGTTAATCAGGTTCAAGATAGGGTTCTGGCTAACTTGAGGAATATCATTCAATCTTTAGAAGTTCAGCCAATACCTTGCATTGAGAGATTGGAGCCCCTGATTGAAATGATTGATGATTTAAACAAGTCTTTGTTGGATTGGCTCCAGGATGTTAAGGATAAGAACCCGGGTGAGTTTCTACTTGGGAAATTAGCGAAATTGAGGATGAGATTCGTGGTTGCTTTGATTCAATCTTGGAATAATTCCCAGGATGAACTCTCTTCAGGAAAGCCAATGACAGAACCCGCTCAGGCACCTGTTGGGGGGGACACGTGTTATGAAGCTGACCAGATTGAATTAAAACAACCAATTAAGGATGATTTGATTTCTTCACCTGAAATCCCTGAGCCAGGTTACGAGGAAACGTATGTCTCCTTGGAACGCAAAGTGACAAATGATTTTGGGACATACATTGATACGGATCCTGATGGTGAAGATTCAAGTTGCGAAGTCTCACACGAGTTTTCAGATCACGATTTTTGTGAGACGATTGGGCCTGAGGAATCTGATAGATCATTTGATAGCCCAATAACTGAGGAAACTGATCTTATTAGGGCACACGATACGGATCCAGAATCGCATTTTCTGGAGAAATTAATTCAATGCCCTGATTATCAGTTACACCCTGTTGAGCTTATTGATGATTCTAATTCTGAGATAATTAGACCCAAGTCAATTTTGATTTTGCCACATCATCTAGACTTGGAGATTTCAGACGGGGTGATGAATATACAAGAGGTCATGGAATTTGATATGCCGAATGAGGAGGATAGGAGCTGGGAAATTCTGATTTGGGAAGTCAATTTTGGAGGAAATGGAAGATTGAGTCGAAGGGTTCCTTTTAAACTGAAACCATCAAATCAGAACCCTTACGACATTTGTTTCGAGGATGTCAAACTCAAGCACACATTTAACGATTATCCTTTTGAGCTTCAATTCTCTGTAACCCGACATTTTGGCCTTGGGTTGCATCCTCACAAATCGCAGGCCCGACCCCGCTTGCATTCTGATTTTAGGTTTTGGGTAATTTTTATCCAGAACCTAAGATATTCTCGATTATGGGGTGCGGGTCTGCACCACAATCTGGTCCACATCTGTGGACCTCTGCTGACAGGTCAGAGGATTCTTCTGTTTATTCTAATTCTGACCTGCACATGTGAATTCTTCATTTCTTTTCTTTGTATAGTGTGCCTAGCTGAAGGCACTAAACTCAGCACATATACAGTTCTTTTTCATTTTCATCTCGGAGCGGACCCGACATCCACGCAATTCAGGTGCTTTCTACGCTTTTCCACTCTATTTTATGTCTTTTTAATACAATGAGGACATTGCATTAGATAGGCATGGGGGGATGGATATTTATCTTTGAATTCATTCGTCAGCTCCGTAGATTTGTTTTATTTAAAAAAAAAAAAAAAATCAAAATTAGGAAAGAGAATTTGGGTTTCAGAAAATTTGGGTTTCAGAAAATTTTCGATCTTAAGAAATACTATATTATGTTCTGAACACAAAGACCCTTCAGGTCTTTGGACTTAATCAGCCTATGTATCCACTAAAATGTGGATTTGTTTTTCGAGTTCTCGCCAACTTGAATTTTATTTTAATTGGAGTAAATAAGTTTGGGTGATAAGTACACGACTTATCAACCCGCCCTCTGATGTGAGGGAATTTTGAGTCTTAAGCATCTACACACTTTCTTTGCACTGACTCGTTGTTTGGCGATTTTAACGGAAATTGGGTAGCTAATGAACCTTCTAGGGTGATATGGCTGGCAAGTTATCGTGGGTAACAGCCCATAGGTAGGTTGTCCAGAGCCCAGTCACTGGACCTTTCTCTTTTTGCTGCCTTTAGGTAAATCTTAGACCAGGGAAGCCACCTACTTAAAAAAAAAAAAAAAAAAAAAATCAAAAAGGAGAAAAGAACAAAAAGAAATAAGCCACACTTCGCCGCACGAGTATGGCTGGCAAGTTGTCGGTGGTAACAGCTCATCGACCGGTTGTCCAGAACCCAGCTCAGAAAATGCACTAAAAATTCCCAAAACACTTAGGAAGAAGCGGAGAAGTAGAATAAACCGGGGAGATATACACTGGATTCACCCTTGTGTTGACCCCGTTAAAAAATAAAAGTAGGGAGAAAGCTACCGGTTGTAAAGATACACCTTTAGGCAGAATTCTTTTTGAGGTCACCTAGAGGCGTAGAAATCCGAAGTCCGTTTTAATTGCCGGTCAACGAGTCTATCACAATCACAATAAGATGCTTAAAACTTAGGGTTCTCATCAAATCTTGGGTGAGTTGAATGGCCGTAGAAAGCCACTCTTAAACCCTAAAATTTGAAAATCTAAAAAAAAAAGAGTAAAAACAGAAAAAGAAAATTTTCTTTGAATAAGGCGAGGCTTGAGGCGGCCTGCATTTTGGCTGATACCCGGGCACTGTTGTGTCTTTGAAAGTTCAGTTCTTAAGTAGAAAATTTCTTAATGATTGAAAATAACTCAGGTCCAAATAATCTAACCTAATTCTTTTATAAATAGCACATAGTTTTTGCTAGGGACTAGCAAAAGATAGGCATGGGGGTATGATGTAAACACATTTACACTACTTAAAATGTCTATTTATGCATGTTCTTAAGCATAAGATTGCATTTCATGATATAAATATTGCAGTACATGCATCATCTTGCATTTAGAGTAGTTTGAATAAAATGGAGGTTAATTGTCTCCTTTTATGTGCTTGGACAGGGCAAATATTTTATCGGGGCCTCGGATCAAAGATCCAACCGTATGGATATGATCAGGGCGACGATTGGAGTTCAACGACTCCAAGATCGCCCTAATCAGGCATCCGTAGCATCAGATAGAGACCGGGGAACCCTAGAAGATCAAGGGCCAGGATGGTGTAAATCCGCACTTCAGATGGAAAATCCGACCACACGGATGAATTCGGATCGACGATCGCAGCCGAACGACACAAAAATCGAGTCAATCCGACATCCGTGGCACCATCTACAACTTCCAGAAGATGGACGACCAAGATAGCGCCACGTGGCGCCATCCCAGCCGCCCAATCGGCCGCGGGGGTCCTGTGAAGACTGCGCACCGTCTCCTCTCCGCCGTTGGATCTCGATCCAACGGCTGCGGTCGCGCGCGTTTGAAAACGTCCGCGCGACCATTTCGCCCGCGTAGCGCAGCGGCGACGCAGCTGCGGGCGAAGCAGAGGTCGCGGGTTCGAGCCGCGGAGAGGGGATCGAAGGCGCGGGCGAGCGGGCGCGCACGAGCGTCGGATGAAGATCCAACGGCCGCGCGCGCCCGATAGCGCCGACGCGCAATTGGACGCTCTGGTGGGCGCGCGATCGCACGCGGGCGGCGCGCTACGCAGCGGGCGCGGACGCGATCTAAGCCGTCCGATCTCGCGATCGGACGGCTGAGACGACGCGGACGTGCGTCTGCGTTACGCGCGCAGGCCAGCCGAGCGGGCGCGCGTGGCGCGGCGGCGACGGCGACGGCGGGGCTTTAGCGACGGTTTTATCCGTCACTAAAGACCCCTTATTTATTATTTTGAAGATGTAATGTCCATTTTGCCCCCACTCCTTGCAACTATAAAAGGAGACCCCCTCCATACGAAATTTTCATCCCTTCCTTCTCCTCTCTACCTCTCCAAAGCTCAAGAGAAGCTTGTCCCACACCCGGGATGCTTCTCGCGAGATAAAGTCCAAATTTTCGTCCCCCTTCGGAAGTGGATCCCGCGACGACGACGGCGTGCTGCTTCGTTCCCGTTCTTCTGCTTCGTCCTCCTTCGTCCCGCTTCGTTCTCCTTCGTCCAGGCGTCGTCCCGTCCGGCTCGTCTTCCAAGCGACCGTCGAGGAGGATTCTCTCTCCCTATTCTTTTTACTGCTTTCTAGTATAGATTTACTGCTTTCTAGAGTAGTTTATTCATCCTCCGAGCGATCGTCGAGGAGGACATTTCTCCCTCCATTCTTTTAATGCTTTCTAGAGTAATTGTTTTATGTTTTCTAGTTGTAATGAAAGAACTCTTTTATGATAAATTCCTTGTCTATTCTACATCTCATTTTGATTTCCATGTATAGTATTCCTTCTCTCTCTCTTACTCCCTCTCTCTCTTTTATTTGTTGTAGATACTTAGATAGTTTAAATTGAATTTCTTGGTGACAAAATAAAAAGAAACGCGGAGTTTTTAAATCAAACGTTCGCCTCCCTGTGTTCGACCCGGAATTCTTATTTCGGTATAAATTTTATTTGTTGAACACGAATCCTTCGCTTTCGAACTACAACGACGGGTTTTCCAAAACCAAACACGTTAGCGTAGATTCTCGCTCAACACCTCCTCGCAGGGGTTAGGGGGTGTGCTCATGCAGAGGGGTCACGTTGTCGCTTACGCTTCTCGGCAACTGAAGCCCCATGAGCATACCTACCCTACCCACGACCTGGAGCTGGCAGCTGTTGTCTTCGCGCTGAAGACCTAGAGGCACTACTTGTACGGTGAGACCTTCGAGATTTTCACAGATCACAAGATCCTCAGATACCTTTTTGATCAGAAGGAGCTCAACATAAGACAGAGACGTTGGTTGGAGCTCCTGAAGGACTATGACTGCAGCATTTCCTACCACCCGAGGAAGGCCAATGTGGTGGCTGACGCCTTGAGCTGGAAGGCGCCCGCACACTTGGCCAGTTTATAGTTACAGAGTTGGAGCCTTTTGGAGGAGATGGGCAGTTGGCGACCCCTAGAGTTATGGGGGCACTGTAGGCCAGTGACTGTGACACGACAGACTAGGCTGGAGTTGATAGACCGCATCATCACAGGACAGATGGCCGATCCGTACTTGCAGTCCTTGCGCGACAGAGTGCTGTTAGGAGACCAAGGGGACTTCTCTTTCACAGACCAGGTGCTGCGCCTGAGGGGACGTTTGGGCGTTCCCAGAGACGAGGAGCTGTTGAGAGAGCTCCTGACTGAGGCACACGGTTCCAGATTCACCATATATCCCGGAAACACGAATATGTATCACGACCTGAGACGCGAGTTTTGGTGGAGGAGGATGAAGCGGTATGTGGGTGAATTCGTGCAGCAGTGTTTAGTGTGTCAGCAGGTGGAAGCCGAGCATCAGAGGCCTGCAGGGCCGCTACAGCCGCTTCAAGTGCCGGAGTGGAAGCGGGAGAGCATCACCATGGACTTGGTGGTGGGCTTACTTGTTACCCAGCGAGGACACGACGCAGTCTGGGTAATTGTGGATAGACTGACGGAGACGGCACGATTCTTGCTGATCCGAGTCACTTTGGGACCAGCACAATTGGCAGAGAGGTATATCCGCGATGTGGTACGTCTACACGGAGTTCCGCGGGAGATCGTATCCGACCTGGATACCCACTTTACGTCCCAGTTTTGGGCTGAGTTTCTGCAGGCCCTGGGGATGCGATTGAGATTCAGTATGGCTTACCAACCCCAGACGGACGGACAGTCTGAGCACACGATACAGACACTTGAGGACCTTTTGCGTGCTTGTGTACTGGACTGGAGGGGCTCTTGGGAGGAGCACTTGCCCTTGGCGGAGTTTGCATACAACAACAGTTATCACTCGAGCATCGGCACGGCTCCCTAGGAGGCTCTCTACGGATGAAGGTGTACGGCACCCTTGAGTTGGGTTGAGGTGGGGACCAAGTGGGAGGTTGGCCCCAGGTTAATCCGGCAGAGTCAGGAGGTAGTTGAGCAGATCCACAGGCGACTCAGCACTGTCAGGAGCAGGTAGAAGAGCTACGCTGATCGGAGACGTAGAGAGGTGTAGTTTGAGGTTGGGGACCACGTCTTCCTTCGTGTTTCGCCCATGAAGGGCCTGCAGCGATTTGGGGTGAGAGGGACGCTCGCGCAGAGGTTCGTGGGGCCCTTTGAGGTCCTGGAGCGGGTTGGACCCGTTGCTTACAGACTTGCCCTCCCTCCTCAGCTTTCTGGTGTGCACGACGTGTTCCACGTGTCCAACCTCAGGAAGTACATTGTCGATCCCAGTCAAGTCTTCAGTCACGACAACGTCGAGGTGGGCGACGACCTGACCTACCCCGAGCGGCCAGTACAGATTCTTGACAGAGCCGTCTGCAGTTTGAGACGAAAGCAAGTACCCCTGGTGAAGGTTTTGTGGAGGAACCAGTGGTACGAGGAGGCTACCTATGAGCCTGAGGCGGCAATGCGGGAGCGGTACCCGGAGCTTTTTGTGAGTACGTCTTTTCAGACCGATTTCGGTCCCCTTTGAGTTTGTTATGTTTATATATGTTGTTCCTTCCTGCACCCTTGTTAGCACAAGTTTCGGGGACGAAACTTCCTTTGAGTTTGTTATATTATGACGAACGTGGCATCAGACGGACTTTTAAGACGTCTGGGAAGTGGCCCAGACGTCTGTCCAGACGGCTGGAACCCTTCCCAGACGTCTAGTAATAAATTTTTTCGGCATACCGGGTTGCGTGCGCAGACTGCGCCCGCTGCCTTCGTCTTCTTTTCCTCTCTCTACCTGCAGACACGCCATCTCCCTCTTTTCTCTCTCCCCGGCTGCTTATATAAGCCCTCGCCCTCTCCCTCACCCTCATCTCCTCCGCCCTTCTCTTCTCCTTCTCCCTGCCAGTGCGAGAGCGCGAGCGAGCGGGGGAGCGACGGGCGTGGGGTGTCGAGGAGGGGCTGCTGCAGCTCGGGCAGCAGGCGGACAGGGAGCGACGCGGCTGTGCGTCGTGGGTGGAGAGCAGATCGGGCTCTGGTTCTGGAAAATTTTCCAGAATCAGACGTCTGGACTCACGTCCAGATGATGCTGAAGACGTCTGCGGGACGGTCCAGACGTCTGACAAGTAAGATATTTTCTTACCTTCTCCTTTTTTGCGTGTACGGCCTTGCAACCGTCCGCCGCGATTTTCTGCGTTTTTTCGTACGAAGAGCAGGAGTGTGGGTGCGTAGGTTCTGCTCGAGAGGGCGCGAGGGCTCGCCATCCCACGTGAATCAGACGTCTGGTCGCAGTACCAGACGACGAAGAGGTCCTCTAGACGTCCGGGGTGACAATCGGACGTCTAGAAACTGACTTCAGACGATCCAGCGAGCTTCTGGATGTCTGAAGACTGCGCAGAATTGAGGTACGACATGATCAACCTTTTAAGACGTCTGGAAGAGGTTCCAGACGTCTGATTTTGGACAGTTTCGTCATTTTTGACCCGTTGAGGGCCCGTTTGGAGCCCATTTTCCGTGTTTCGAGTTGCGTTCTTTCCAGAATAAATTCCTCTACCCGTTTACTATAATTGTATACCATTCTGAGAAACTCCTTGTGATTGATTCTTGTGTTAGGATCCCGTTCCGTTGCAGTCTTGGGGGTTGCGGAGGCCCGCGGGATTGCTGACCACGCCCCCAGTACTCCCGGTTTCGCTGGTAGACTGGCTTTTAATTTATTTAACAAAAATTGTTACAATTGGGGAACAATTAATAGAGTCTAAGGCATTGCATGAACCTTAGGACTGAGAAACTAGATTGAAGGATAGATCCTAGGGTATTACATGAATCCTAGGATTGGAAAACTAGATTGAATGATAGATCGTAGGGTATTGCATGAATCTTAGGATTGGAAAACTAGATTGAATGATAGATCCTAGGACTGCTACTGTCCACTCTACTACTTCTTCTAGCTTTTAGTTGCCACTCTACTCAGCATTTCGCTGACGTGTCACTCTTGTTACCTTTTCAGAACCAGGTTTTGAGCAGCCAGAGTCAGCGGCTGCGGAGGGCGCTGAGCCTAGTAGGGTCCAGTAGAGTTACCTGTAGTACTTTTTGTACTTTTCTTCCACTATAGTGAATAGTTTTCTTGTTTACCCTCTGTACTTCTTTATTGTAAACTTCATGTTATGTACATATTTGCTGCTCTACTGTTGTGGTGCTGTATACTGTAGTATTTTCTTTCCTTACTGCTGTATTTTGTTACTACTAGTTATATTCATGCTGAATGTGGTTCATTTTACTGCTCTTTTGGTTACTTTCTCGTTGGATGACTAGGTCTTGGGATTAGTCGAGTCAGTCTGATTCTCGTGTCTCGTAGGGATTCGGGAATCGGGTCGTTACAGCCTTAGACACTTTTTCAATATAAGTGTGGGCGTGCGGCTGCACACTCACGAGGTGGGACTAAAGTCCCACCACCCAAATCTCACACCCGCAAGCGAGGGAACTTCTGCCAATTGGGGCAGCTGCAAGGCTTGCAACCCAATTGCAGGCCTGGGCATGTTCACAGACACAATCCGCACCACCTGGGACTCGCGCCTGGGTTGGAGGAAGCCTAGAGCTGGGAGTGAAGGTGCTGCAGCAGCTCAGCAATGGCGGCGAGGGGCAGCTAACCTGAATACACAGAGACGGCCTCTCGGCCAAGTCAGATATCGTGGGAGGCTTCGCCGGAGTGTGGCGAAGCTAACGCGGGGGTCAGCGAGATGTGAGAACGTGTGTGGCGGTAGACCTAGGTTAGACTGTGCGTGGGAAGATGGGCTTGTTCGAAAGGTGGTCGGGCGGTGATTGGCAGTGAATGGAGAGGGGGGAATGATCGAGTGGAGTGAGGGGGTGCCTCTGGGCTGGTCAGTGAGGGGTGAGGGTCTCTGTGGCAGTGGGATGGCCTCGCCGGAGAAGGTGACCGGAGATGGGGAAGATGGAGTTGGGCAGTGGCGATCGGGTGGTTGAAATGGCAAATTAATAGGGGAAAATGCAAAGGAGAGAGAAAGGAAACTCTGTACCTAGTTACTCGACGAAGGGGGAGAGAGCAGTGCCCAGCTCGTGCCTGCCGGAGCTGGGGACAAAGGTATCGGCGACGAGGAGGCAGTCGGAGAGCGCCAGCTGGTACGGCCTAGAGAGGACGACAGGACAGAGTAAACTCTGCTGCAGGTAGGGCAGCAGAGCGACAAGGAGGAGGAGAAGATCGCCGGAAGCTTCGGGTGCTCTAACCGGAGGAGAAAGAGATGAAGGGTGGGGTATTTCTCCGCCAAAGGAAGCTTGTCGGAGTCGGCATGGTGTGCCGCTCCTTATAAAGGGGTTGGCGTAGAGGGAGGGGCGTGCTGGCGTCGTGCCAGCCTCGCCAGAGTAAGGCTGGAGATGACACCCATGCCTTCCGCGGGTCCGCACGGAAGGCATGGTGGTCGGCAGAGGATGTGGGCGGGTCCCTGCGACAGAGGACGTCGCAGGGAACCCCACTTCTGCTTTGCAGGACGGCAGCCCTGCCCTGCGTGGCGCCATGCTCCGCGCAAGGTCGCCAGAGTATGGCGCTGCGCAAAAGTTGCAGGGAGGACCGTTCTGCAAAGAACGATGAAAAGTTGGGATCCTAAATGCAAGGGTTTCAAAAGATAAGGGTCAAAAAGTAAATGAAGATGACCAAATTGTAAAGTTGGTCAAAGAGGTCTCTTCTTAGGCTCAAATTTTTATACAAGACCAATTTGAATATAAGGATTTTAATGGTGAATTTTAATTCTAGGTTGGACCATGTTTGACCGACCAATTTACGTAAAAACCCAAATTAAGTTATTAATTGGACATGGTTCTCTTTTTTTTGTCAAAATAGGTTTCTAAGGCCAAATTGAAGGTTCTAAACCCTAGAGAGTATTTTTCTATGAATTTTAGAGGGTTTGGTTGATTTTTATCCTACCTCGAACTTCGTGAATTGAAATGGATTTATTTTAGTGTTATAGAATGTCATTTAATTCCTGGAAGTTGCTACAATCCTTTTTAGATCAGATCATCCCACTTTCCTTCTTGTTAAGCTTGTTTGACCTGTGTTTGGATCCTTAATTACCCTGTTTGCAAATTGCATTGGTGAAATTGTAGTTTTACCCCTTATGATTTGTTTTATTCTTAAACTCAGAATTATCTGAGTTAAGCCTTTCTTTGGGTCATGTAGGAGCTTTTTCTCACATATCTGGGTTAAATTGTGCTAGTTAGGGTTTGTGATGAGGTTCTCATCAAGCATGCACATCAAATAGGTGCCAAGGACACCAAAATAAATTACTATCCGAATGGGTGCCAACAATAGCACCATTGGTGCTAACAACACCAATTGAGTTCACACAGGCATGAGCATGTACCATTAGATGATGTGAACGACCAACATAAATTAGTTGCTATCAACATAGTTGTACGAAGAATACTACTCACAGCAACATCAGTAATAGTGGCAGACAAAGTAGGTGTAGAGGCCACAAACATGTACAGACTTCAAATGTAGTGACATAACATAAATGTAACTTAAAAGAACAAAAACATATGAAAATATATATTAGAAGTAATAGCAATATGAAAAAATACCATAACACCAAAAAAAGTTCCTCCTAAGGTGCATTCCTTAGAAACAACAATAATATAAGTAATTGTTCAATAAGTAATAACAATGTAAAAACATACCATAACACCAAAAAAGGTTCCTTCTAAGGTGCATTCCTTAAAAGTGACAATAATATAAGTAATTGTTCAATAAGGTGTCATTAGCATCACAATAGGTGCTAACGTAACCATCATAGTTGCATTATAAACCTTAATCATATTGTCTCAATACGTGCTAACGACAATATGGTATATGCTAATGACACTAACAAAAGCTACTTCTAAGACACATTCCTTAAAACAGCAATAATACAAGTAATTATCCAATAAGATACTGTTGCCACCATAATTTTTGAGTCATCGATAACTTCAATAACCCGACATCGAAATGTAGGTGTTTCTACAACGTGCCTTTGACGTGCCTCCGATACACGCACTTGAAAATTTATTAGCACGACATCAATACCAGTACTTAAAACCTTGCTTTGTAAGAGGAGCACACTGAAATTGCAAAGTTTGCAGGCGCATATGTCTAACTGCAAAAGGTCGTAGAGATATTTATGTAAATAACAGTTGTTATTACGATGATGTTCTGTAACTTTTGTTCAAAGTCTTGCATATGTTCCTTTCCATTGTTCCGCATGCTGTCCTGATTGTCAAGGTACAGGCTTCCGTGCATAGTGGTTGGGGCAGATCTCCTTGATACATAATATGACTGGTTTTCCCTGACTTGCCAATAAAGCTGCGTTCCTTCTGTGTTTCAATACTGCTTTTGTATACAGCTAAAGCATTGAGATGTTTTCTGTTGAGGCAGATGTGTCGAAAATGTATCTCGCAAACACCACCTCTTTTGCGGGTTTGGTCTTCTCTGGCTTGTGGGTTTTACCATCCATGTTAAGTTTTCTTGAAATATGTTTGCGAGGATGGTTACAGAAGTTGACCATCTATTGTATTTTCATCTTGGACTGAATATATATATATATATTTGATATGTTGTTCGCTTGATTAATTTATCGGGTTGGCTTCTAAAGAAATGAATATCTTTGTAATTTTTGGACATGCAGGTTTTTTGGCCATGCCAGGATGTCTGAACTGAAAACAATCAGTGCCATTTGAGAATTTGATTGATGGTTCCATTATTGCATCCTTTCTGCACCTTGAATTCTACTGCCTTTTCATAAGGATTTTTTTTGCTTAATCTCGTATCGTCTTTAAAAACTCATTGCAATAAATCTAAATACAACAGAAGGAACATAAAGAGTTAACTTTTACACTAGAACATATTTGCGTTCAGAGATTGAACAGCAAAAAGGAAATGAAAAATTACACAAAGTTACACTGAACAACAGAGCTTTGAATCTATAGATGCCAAACATATGCAAAAAGCCTGGTATCCTGTCAGTGGGTACCTGCAGAAATGTCGGTGAGAAATTAGCGGGGACCAAATATTCCGATATATCTATTAAGCAAGAACTGAAATTAAGGGGGACCAAATATACCTGAATTCCATCACATACTTTGCCTTTCCAATCCTCCCAAGCTGCAAAATCATCTGGCTTCCCTTTTCCTGTTCAACATTCGCAATTTCAGTTTCCAAATATGCTTGAATCTTCAATTCGGGCACAAAAGACATCTTGTTTCAACTGCTTATGATTTGAGGGTTTTGACCACATTCAAGAAAGAACTGTGTTTCAATGCCATTGACCATTTTATTTATGAAGCCTCTTTTGACCTTATCTAAGGCACTGTTTTCTATAGTTTCATTTGAACTATTCTTTCAGGATTTAGAGTAGAAGATGACACCCAATGAACTGAAATTTATGTCCCATATGGCACCTTGTAATTTGTACTTGTACGCCTCTATCACTCTCATAACATAACATAACATGACTTCAGGGTATGTATTCACTAACTAAGATGGCAGCCATCGGAAACTGGCCTAGAAGGTTCCAGGAATTTCTTGTAGTAGAACTTTGACTTGTGTACTCCCTTTGGCTGTAAAGATGTCAACTGCTTGTTATCCAGCATAGTTTAGGTCAAATTATTGTTTTCGTTGTCGTTCATTAACAAAACCTTTCAGACCCTAAGAGTCTTAACTGCATTGAAATTCTAAGTTGGTTAGTGGTAACTAATAACTGTCAGATGGAAATGCTCGGAAGATCAAATGAATTATGAGAAGAATATGGATAGGTAAGTATTTTGATTCTTGCAGGTGCATATCTGACAGTTTTAAAGTTTGCAGGGAAATTTTTGTGACATTTGAGGGATATGCAATTGGTTCTTGCAAGGGTATGGGCTAACATTCATAAATTTCATGGAATGCTTTTGAAGAAAAATTGTCTCTAAAACAAGCATGGGGGTTCAGACAAGAAAGCAAGTATATGGTGTTTTACCTCCATTATCAGTTGGAAATTCTTCACTGACGCCTGAATCCTATAAGCATTTCTTCCTCCCCTTTCTCTGAAATCCAATTCATATCTCCTCAGACCCTAATGTAGCATCAACACCAACGATTAGCAAGGATGGCCATTATCAAGAGTGGTAAGCTGATAGGCACATTGACCACTTTCTCCTTACACTGTTATATGATGGAACCTTTGAGCACACTTGGCAGCACTTGTTCTTCTTTTCCTCCCAGTCTTTTGGGAGCCCATTTATGTGTTGGATCTGCGAGATTTAGTTAGAATGCAATCATTTTGAAAGTTTCTAGCCGTACCATCGAATCCAATGATATAAATCATCTCCACTTAATGTACCTGATTTGTGTTCTTCAGTTGCATTGATTGATGCTTTGGTATCCATGCCGTTAGACTCCTGTAACTTCCCGTCCATGTTCTTATTGTTGGCAGGAACCTATACATATAACTATATGAGACTATTGAGTCCATCTATACCTACGTATGCTGTGGGAATGTCTATTAGGATGAAAGATGCAGATGCATATGAACCATTCTCTGAGAATCAGTATGACAGTGGGGAGAAAGTGTGTGCAGCTTACGTCACGACCCCAAGGAGACGTCTCGAATGCTTCTCCAACGAATTGACCAGACCTACCTGCAGTCATCAAGAGCCATCATCAGAATAATTAGGAGGGATAATAGAAGAAATTAAAGTGTTCTTATTATGTGGTTGTGTTTGTCGTCGCATCGAGGAGTTAATGAGTGTTTATTCCACCTGGGGTGCTTTGTTAGGAGGGATAACATCGTGGAATAAACGGTGGATAGACAAAAGGTGAAAGTTAGCTCCGGTGGAATAAACGGGTGGAATTCACAAATTCCAAAGGGGGCTGTGGAATTCGTGAAATCCGGAATTAACCCCCCAATTTTGTCACCATTTAATTCAGGAGCTGGACTTGCGAAACGGAGAATGGCAGCCCAATTCCGCCAAACAAACGATCCCTCAGGGGCTGTTTGGTTGGCTGAATAGAGGGGGAACTAAGATTAAATTTTGCATTTGGTAGTTTTTATTTTGGCGTCGGTGAATTTCGGAATTGAGAGGTGGATTTTGGAATAAATAAATTCTGCCGAAGAGGTAGAATTCTTTCATTCTGCTAGTTTATTTCATTTCTCTCATCTCCCTCTCTTAACTTCACCACATAAAATTCGTTTATCCCTCCTACCAAACATCTCTGCGGAATAAATACTTCTAATTCTTTGACGTGACAACAAACACAACCAAACATTTAGGTAGAATAAAAATCCATAATTCCTCTTACTCTTTTACATCTTTTTTTTTATCCCTACTAATTATTCCTCCAACCAAACAGGCTCTTAGGACACTGTTTGTTTCAAGGGATTGATTTTGAGGGATTGCAAATTGTGTGTGTGGGATTGTGAGGTAATCCCAGAGTGTGATGGCTTTTGTGTTTGTCTACACGTTTGGGTCAAATCAAGCGATCGAAGGAATTAATTCTTCGTTTGATTGGTTCGAATATTTGTTGGTGGGATAGTGTAGAGAGGACTCAATCCCCACATGGGATGAAACAGTAGGATTACTCCATCCCACCTTCTCCGATGGGATGAAACCAACCCAAACTTATGAGCTAAAACCCGGATTATTTCAATGCCGGATTTGAGGGTGGCAAGTGGGGATAAGGCACCCACTCCCTCGAAACCAACAGGGCCTTAATCGTTATTGCAGGTATGTAGAAAACTCAACCTGGCCCCATAAATGGTACTTGGAGCCCACGAGGTTGGCATTGACGGTGCCCAGAAAGCTCTCATCCGATCTGTTGAACACCCCGTTTGCTGTCAGCGCCACAATGAACTCCGACTGCCCGTTTCGCCGCGCGTGCCTTGCGACGGCCAGCTTCCGGTCCTGCCGGCCTTGCCCTTCCTGTTAGGTTCAGTAGTTCAAGAATTTAGATATCGTTCCGCGGCTGCCATCTGTTATTTTTTTTTCATGCCATCCACGATAGAGCTTACATAACAAAAAGAGACATCATCGATGGTTCACACCACATTCAGATATGGATCTCAATCACGATTTCTATTGCTACCATCGTGCTTCCTAACAGTAGATAATCTACGTAACTCACATTGGTGTAGAGAGAGTAGAGGTAGATCCCTTTCCGTCCCTGTGCCTTTTCCCTGGCGATGATGCAGGTGCACCTCCCAACATCCAGAGGCAGAGGTCTGCACAGCAGAGACCTGCACTGGAAACAGCCGAGCGGTCAGCCGGCGTTAAGCCCACCTCACCTCTCGCACGCTCCGTGAGAAGATGGAAAGCCGAGAAGGTTTGGCGGAGAGGTACTTGTTCGGGAGGGTGGCCCATGAAGAAGCTGGGGCCACCTCGGTATCCGACAGCTCCCAAGCCTCGTACGCGGCAGACGGGGGGTCCCACAGCTTCAGCCCCTCGGAGGCTGCGTCGGGCTCGTTCGCGCGCATGCACAGCCGCAACGAGCTGTGCCTCAGCGCCGGTCTCCTCCCGTTGCAAGGGACGGAGCCGGCGTCCGGCGCTGCGTTCTCCTTGTCGTAGGGGTCGGTGAGCGGGTTGATGTAGAAGGATCTGTAGGGGGTGGGAGACGTGCCGGCGTCGGAGCAGAGGGTCGGCTTCTTGGTGCCGTTCATCTTCGGGGTCTGGGGGATTGGCAGTGTAGGTGAGATATCTCGAGGTGGTAAGTTTCGAAATTTGAAAGGGGTACGAGGAGAAACGGTCAGCGAGCAGCAGCAGAAGAGAGCTTCGGGAGGAGTAGAGAGGGATTCAAAACGGAACGATACCATACATAAGCCTCATTCCAAGCCTTCTTTTTTTCTTTTTTTTTTTCGAACTTTTCATCTTGACCCTCGACCAACAGCACGTGCCCTTTCGGACAACACGTGTTATTTGAGATGTGTACCGTTCTTTAGTAAGGGAAGGACTTGAAAAAAATCTTGAAAAAATGATATACGTAAGTTGTTTCTCATTCAAACGTGGTTCTTTCTCCGCTTGCTGTGTTGGGCTTTTGTTGGTATGCGTGGAAGATGAGCGGGAAAACATGGATGGGAGGTTTGAATGTTGTGGTGGGGACAGCCGGTGGTGGTGGAAATGTAGCTTTTTGGATGTTGACATCTGTAATCATTGGACCAATCCTCAAACTTTTTTTTTTTTTTTCCTTTCTATTTTAAGGGAAAGTAAACCTCAGGCTCTGGTCAATTCATTCCGAACTTAAAAAAAGCAAGAAACAGTCCTTTCTTCTTATAAATCATGTCTTTCAAGGCCTGGAGGTGTCTCAAAACTAAAAGTGTCCAGGAGAAAGGTCCAGAGAAGAAGAAGCAGCATAGTATGCAGCAAATGTAGAAATTGACCACCCAGTTAGAGAGGCCCCTGGATTATACCGGGGGACCAGCATTTTCAAGCATGCCAACCCTTTTCCTAAGTTGAGATGTTGAGGGAGATCCATCGAAATTGGTTTCCACAATACTCCTTTGAAACTATGATGTCCATTTAGAAAGGACCATTCGTAACCTCACTCGCCCCTCGGGGTGGGGCAAGTATTAAAAGATAGCATGGAGGCCCTCAGGTTGTTGACATTGATGCTATAAAAATTTTTGCGACCCTCTTAGCACTTTGTTGAGCCCTGATTGTTGTGTTTGCTTTTAACTTTTGCATGTATCACTACCCTATGGGATATGTAAGGGTGTTAAACCCGAATTTGGCCGGTTGGTCTTTGAAGTAAAAATTTACCCTTATTACTAAAGAAAGAAATGGTTTCAACTATTGTGACGACATAATTACTTCACCTCTGAAGTAAAACCTCGTATTTTTGAAAGATAAGCAAACAGCTTCTTTCTTTGTCGTCTGTTATTCTTCCCACTTATTACAGCAAAGATAACCATCTAAGCTATCCAAAATTTCAGAACTACGAACCTAAAGCTCTATATTGAGTAAAGAATCACATTTTGTTAGACAAATTACGAAAGGACAATCTTATTTGCGATGGAAATCTATAATCAAACTATGTCAGGTAACTTTATGTGTATCTATATGTTGGATGAGAAGATGTATGTGGGCATATCTGTTGCGAATCACCAAACTACGATTTAACCACACATGCCGTTCCTGGAATCCCATGGCATTACTCTTCCTAGAAGAACTTCAATTTCCCCACACGTAGGTTTGCAGACTTGGCCTTGCAGAGTGCCCTCTTAGCCCCAGACAATCCAGAACATGATCCACTTGTAGCCCCTAATGTCACTGCAAAGTAGAGATAGATGGTACAGAGGAATGCCAATAGGACCAGCATTGTTAGCAGAAACCGGTGCCTCTTGAGAAGCCCAGACCAGCTGCCCAAGTCGTCGCGGCTGGAAAACTTCTTGAAGGAGAGTTGCAAGGAAAGAGACTGTGATCTTCGGTGTGGAGGTGCTAGTGAGTCAAGAACCATGATGTTTGCTTATTTCCTTTAGCCCAAAAAATGGCAGTTAAGAGTTTGCAGCACCTGCACAATTTCCTGAGCTATGCAAATCAAAGTTGCTCCAAGCAAAAGTAAAGACAAGCTGGAAATAAATGATATGGCCATTGAAGGCCAAAGAAAGTTCATGAACTGCAGGAATATCCAAAGAACTTTGCATTGTGGGTTTCATTTATACGCTTTCCTCCTAATCTCTACCTTTTTTGAAAGTTGGAACTGAAAGCATTTCGACATAAATCTACAAGCTTTTGAAGAAACAATATGCTGTGAGCATTTTAAATTAAATTTCTTCCTTTTTTTCATGAACTTGTAGCTGTGTATATGGTGGAAGAAAAATATATGGTAGAAGAAGATTGACAAAGGCATGGCATACATATAACTGCACAAACCATTTGACCAATTTCCTGAGAGCAATAGGCGAAGATTAAAAACAAACGGTTTTGAATTTACAATCTAGTTTCGATGTTAGAAAAATCAGGTTTTTCCACAACTTTTCCATGTAACAAGAAAAATGGCATACAAGTCAATGTTTTGCAACTAGTACTTGGTGAGGCTTGATAATCACTGGCTATAGAAATGAATTCTGTTTGTTGACTGGGTGTAATTATGTGCTTGTGGACCGTGATGTTTACAACTAATCCATCGAGTAGGATAATAATTTCGCTTCCAAAGTTTGCAAATCTGACAACCACCAACATGCTTTGAAAGTGAGCATAAAGAGGTCAAATGGAGGGCATCACAAAGGGATTCCTATTGGTATCACAGAATTCAAGCAAAATCAAAAGGTGCATTTAATATATGGTAGCTAATTTTTCGAAAAAAATTGGATTGCCAACAAAATTAACTTATTCGAAGGATTTGACAAATACATGCCTACTTTCTTAAGCACACTAACTTTTGCTCTTCTAATTTAATTCAGAGAACAGTCATTCTCAGCCCAACTAAGATCGACCAACCATCCAGGTTGACCGTTAGTCAAACTTGGCTACCGATAACTTTGGCATGGTCAATTCAAACATACCATGCATGCACCTAAAATCTATATCTATATCTATATAAACTAAGGTGCCGTTAAGTGGAATAAGTTGAAGTAGTTGAATAAATGGTGGGTTAAGTGGATTTTGATGTTTGGTTGATTAGTAGAATAAGTGGAGGAATAAAGTAAAGTTATTTCGATTGAAGTGTTTGGTTAGTGCAATAAGTGATGGAATAAAATATTGGGGAGTATCCTATAACGAGTCCCTCATGCATCCACTTCTCTCTCCATAGCCAGTCACGCCCACCCACGCTTTCCCCTTTATCATCAGCAAAGAGAGGAACTTAGTCGATTACAATCGCAATAGTCGGTCATGCATCCCGCGCCCTCTTCTTTCCATCGATCGACGTGACATAAGATTGGGTGAGGTTTTCACCTAGCCATTTGCCTCACCTCATGCGCCTGATCTTGCAACTAACAAGTTCCTCACTTAGTCGGTTGCGCGTCCTCACCACACAGCTCGCACGCCCACCAAGCGGAGTAACTTTGGTGGCTCAACTTTATTCCATGGCCTTGGTGGAATAAAGTTGCACCGAGGCAGATGGGGAGAAGGCAGTGTAAGTGATGGAAGGTGCGAGCTGCAACACTCCTGCACGTCACCCCCATTTAGGGAAAAAAAAAAAAATCCGAGGAACACTTCTGTCTCTCCATGCACCAAACCATCCCTCAGGAATCTCCCTCCTCCAATTCCGATCGGAAGGCTCCTCAAATCCAACGTCATCTTTCCCCCTCTATCTCTCTCCACCACGTTTCTTTGTTTCTTTTTTGTCGTCTCTGTTTTTTCCTTTTCGCTGAAGGTTAGGGTGAGCATTTTGCTTTTATGTTTTTCTCGAAAAAAAAAAAAAAAGCTCCGTCGTTAGATCGTTACTTTCATTGCGTGTCTTTATATAAACAACTTCATCGATTGGATCAAAAAATTATTCTAAAATAATAAAGGATAATTTTTGTGTTGTTATCATTTTTTTTAATTATTCTCATGATCTATTTTTTCATTTTATTCCCATAATCCTATTTTATCTACCGTATTTTCTCTATTTATATCATCTCTCTTATTTTTATTTGAAACAATCTATCATTTTTTCATTTTTGTTCGTATAGGATTTTTTTTATTATCATATTCCTCTCTCCTACTATTTTTACATCAATTGACTATTTTAGATTTTTCTTTTCTTTAAATTTAAAATGTCGAGATGTATAAGTCACAAAGATTTATTTTTTTAAGAGTTCATCTATCTATCATATATTACAAAAAAATTAAAATAATTAGAAAAAAATAATTGATTTGTTAGATAAATAATTTTTAATCTTTTTAAATAAAATTTATTACATCAAAAAAAATTTTCGATCCACCCTCATCTCCTTTTTATGTTTTACCCTCTTTCACGGCTGACAAAGCAAGGGTATGCCATTTAGTTAGAACAAAATGAGGTCAACGAGGACTGAATCATCATCGTTGATGTTTTTGGATTAATCTTGATATATTTCTGAATCTCTTCCCGCGTAAAGCATGTAATTAAAAGGAAAAATATAATTATGCTATCTATACCTGTTACAAGTACCTTAATTCATTTCAAATTATTCTCTCTCTCACCTTCTTCGAACCTAATCATTCCCGGTGCCCGTGCCATTACGACGTCGAGAAGACGGTAACATGCAACGTGCGCTGGCAACAACTTTTCGGTGGCATAACTTCCAAGGAAAAAGGAAGTGTGAGTAGAAGTGTAACAAATGAAGTGTTTTGAACGTGAAGACTGGTGGGAGTAATAAAAAAACTAAACTTAAAAGTAGGAATAAAACCGTTATCATCACTTCTAAATAAAAAATTATATAATTATAAAATTAAAAATTATAGATAAAATAATTTTAAAATCACCTCCAAAACAGACAAATTCAAAATCATTTTATATCAACAAAAAATTATTAAAATTAACTTTAAAATTATTTTATATTGATATAAAATCACGGGATACATTTCTAAATCATTGTATATATATGCATTTTGTTTAAAATTAAAAAATGATCCTTTGACTGTTAACTCACAAAGTGTGATAATTTATTTAATTGAGGTGAGATTTATCCCATAACAAAATTTATGTTATTTTTTTTATATTTTTATATTAAATACCAGTTGTCGCAGAAGGTTCTCGTCACCATCAACATACAACATTTTTGTATATTTTGGCAACAGGGCTCCTTATGTACGATTTTGTGTTCTATAATATTTCACAGGCATGAAGAATATTGCGATCCTGGAGAATTAGATTGTAGATTAAAAAAAAAGAAGAAAGGCTTACCTCCAAGATTTGATTTGAATGGCTCGGTAAACATTAGGTGCTTAATCATCCAAGTTCTGACGTGGCCATAGCTTAAAAGCACCTTATTTGGGCTCAAGGGAGATGTGTAGTGTCTTCCAAAACGGTACGAAGTATCGCACAAAGATCGAATTTTGATCAGGATGGCGTGACCGGACGCGATGCCAACGCCAAAAAAAAATCCAATAAAAAAGGAAGGACTTGCAGCAACAAGCATATAATCCGAAGAGTGCAAAGAACCATTGGGGAGAGAACAGAACAAAGGGAAGCGACCGCGAGATCCAATCTCGCGATCTACACAGCTCGAATGGGAAATCGAAGATTTGGGTTCCGATGTTGTATACCTGAAACAATCGAAGAGGGAAGAAAGGCCGGATCTTGGGGAGGATTCCTGCGATTCCCAGAGATTTGGAGCCCCGCAGCTCCTCGTGGATCAGAGGCCTTCGAGGAGAGGAGGGAGGACTGGTTCTTTTGGTGCTCCCCATACTTAACTTGGGGGGAGTTCGGGTCCTCAAGGTTTTGGTTACGCACCGAAATTCTTGCGCTAAAAAAATTTGTTCAGCATCCTGGTCTTTTCTTGATATTTCATACACGCCCTTAGCTCGAATCCAAGTTTTGATGTGGTACCAAATAATAATATGGTCGTTGGTTCGAGATCTTTAGTGGATTCTTTGCTTTGGTATTCGCCGTTGCCATTTCAACCTAATGTGTGCCGTGGTTTGGAGTATCTGATTATTTATTCGTTGTGCGAATCTTAAGCAAAATGTACTTTAACACCATTTGGTTTATGGTCTTTTGTCGATATTTCATACGCATCCTTAGATTGTGCCCCCGGAACCGAAACCTGCGGTTGTTTGTTCTTTTGTAGTCTTTCTTGGAATGGTTCTGGACAGTTCTCACCTTTTACTTAAACTTTAGGAACAGCGTGGATCTCACCAGGATGGAGTGCTGATGCTCTTTAGATTGCTATGAACGTGGATACGCATGTGGGGGCACTTCCAAGGTTTGCCTTCGATTACTTGTTCACAACGCACGCCAGGTGCTCGACGAAATGCATGTGAAGGTGTTTTGTCGGATTAAGCTGAATTGTTGTCGACATATGCACAACTGCCGGATTTCCGGGTTGCACGGGGCATTTGGATTCACTTGGTGTGTTCGGAGAGAAGGAACGGATCATATCTGTGTTGGCTAATATGCTTTTTATTTAGCACGTGATAGTTTCAATTTCTCTGCAAGCTCAGGGCTCTCTCTTTACTTAGTATTGACCACTGCTTTTATTGATGCATAACAGCTTCTCTATTTCCAGAAAGTCCATCTAAGGGGGGAGACGAGGCTAACTTGGGCAGAGAATAGTTTTAAGTCAAAGGATATGGGTAGGAATACATTATTCAATGTGCATCTGTCTGCTCCATTGTTTGACTGCAATTTTTTATCGTTTCTAACAGCTATCTGAACTCTTACATTGGAATATGCATTGGTTCTAATTCAGGATCCAATTGAAGTCAGCATGGGAAAAAAAAAGGGACAAACTTTGGGCCCATGTGATCATATATATATATATATATATATATATATATATATATATATATATATATATTTTTTTTTTTTTTTTTCTGTCATTGCACTAACTCACATGCAGTTTCTTCAATACTCTACAGAGCGGAAAATCACGTCTGATTGGCATGGACGCGTTTGTAGTCCAACGGTTAGGATAATTGCCTTCCAAGCAATAGACCCAGGTTCGACTCCCGGCAAACGCATGGCCTTTTTTTTTTTTTCCCTCAAAGCTCCTTGGAAACGTCTTTGGTCATCTATACTCACATACACAAGGCTAGGAATTCAGGACCTGCATGATTCCATGACTAATCCGTAACAAGATATTTTTGGTGCACATTTTCTTCCTTTCTTTGAAAAGGTATTTCACGCGTTCGTTATGTCATAGTGTTATGCTGACATGATAAGCTGTTATATTCATCTCGTTTATATGTAACTCCATATAATTTTCATCTTTGGTTGAGCATTGGAGTGTCTTCTAGGTGCCATGTGCTGATGGGGTAATTCAATACACTCACATTCATGTGCAGTGCAGCCTGCTCTTGGGTTTATCAGATGGTATCATTTTACCAATTCCAACTCAGCTGCACAAATTAAATGGATAGATATACATCATGTTCTGTAGATCCTGTGTATTTCTTCTTGAGGGGACCCAATTTGCACCCTCATAAGACAATATTTACTTATTCTCACTTCTTTTGCCAGAATAAGACATACAAGCTGCTACTATTTCTTACACCTCTCTAAAAGGAACTTATCATCAACGTAAGTTAGGATAAATGAGCAATCAATCTATTCATCTAACCCTATCTCTCTTTATATAGAGAGAGAAGTGGGTGTACATTTCATATAACCCCATAAAGAAAACAAAATATGATAACACACCACACACACCACACATAACTACATAGCTACCTAGACTTCGTAACACTCCTCTTCAAGTTGGATCATAAATCTCAAACATGCTCAGCTTGGATATACATGTATCAATTGCGGATCTAGCTAGTGGTTTGGTGAAGATATCAGTTGCTTGAGCCTCTGAGGTAACCTGGGAGGTAAAAATAAATTTCTTCTGAATCAAATCTCTTATGTAATGATAATCCACCTTCACATGTTTGGTGAGCTCATGAAACATGGGGTTGTTGGCAATATAAGTGGCAGCCCTGTCGTCACATCTTAGCTTCATCAGTCTATCAATCTGTATATGTAGATTACTCAATAAGGATCTCACCCACATCAATTCTGTTGAGGCCTGAGCCATAGCATAATATTCAGACTCAACACTGGATCTGGACACTGCAATTTGTTTCTTGCTCTTCCAATTAATCAAATTCCCTGTAACATACATACAAAAACATGTGGTAGATTTCCTATCATCATGGCTACCTGCATAATCTGCGTCAGAGTATCTAACTACAATCATAGATGCCCCTCTAGTGAAGAGAAGACCCTATCTTAGTGCTATCTTCAAGTACTTGAGCACCATCATGGTTGCATCTCAGTGCTATCTAGTAGGCATCTACATAAACTGACTCAACTTTCCTACGGCAAAGGAAATATCTGACCTACTAATTGTCAAGTAAAACAGCTTCCCCACCAGCTGGCGATACTGCCTTCCATCAGCTGACTCTGCATCATGGTCATATAGTCGCACCTTAGGGTTCATGGGAATATTCACTGGTTTAGCTCCCAGCATGCCTCTTTCTTTTAACACATCTAGTGTATATTTTCGTTGGGATAGAACAATACCACGCCTACTTCGAGCTACTTCTATCTCAAGGAAATATTGCAAGGGTCCTAAATCCTTCATCACAAACTGAGTTGCCAAAGTCTGTTTGATCTTAGCCATACTTGTTGTATCATTACCAGTGACAATTAAGTCATCAACATAGACCAAAAGAGCCACAATACCTTTCCTAATCTTCCTGACAGATAAAGAATGATCTGCAGATGATTTAATGAATCCCACAGACTCTACCACCTGGGAGAGCTTCTGAAACCAAGCACTCGAGCTCTGCTTGAGACCATATATGGTCTTCTGCAACCTGCATACACACTCTCCTTGAACCTTGTAACGAAGAACTGCTGCATGTAGACATTTTCCTGTAAATCTCTATAGAGAAAGGCATTCTTGACAACAAGCTGGTGAAGATGCCAATCTCCCTGAACTGCCACTGAAATCAAAACTCTCACTGTAGATAGCTAAGCCATTGGTGAGAAAGTGTCAAAGAAGTCTACCCTATATGTTTGGATGAATTCTTTGGCAACAAGTCATACCTTGTAGCTTGTAATTGACCCATCTAGATTGTACTTGACTGCAAACACCTATCTACAACCAACTACTATAGCACCCTCTGGTAAAGGTATAAGCTCCCAAGTACCACGTGAAGAGCAGTCATCTCATCCTCTATGGCCTGGCGCCACTTTGGATCAAACATGGCCTGCTGGTAGGTGACAGGGATATATATGGCAGAAAGAGCACGACAGAAGCTCCCAAAAGCTGACCCAAGGCCATCAGTAGCCAGACTACCTGCAACACGATATCTGGACTCACAGGTGTGGGGTGCCCTCCTAATGGCAATAGGCAGGTCAAGATCAACTATCTGATCCTCCTGTCCTAGCTGTAAAGCAAAAATATTCTCATCCAGATGTCTATCGTTAGGGGATGCCATATCATCACTTTGCAACCTGTGTGTGGTCTCTTGAGGTAGAGAAGGTGGAGTCTCTGTGACATCTGTAAGAGGTGGCATCTGAAAAGTACTGTGAGGTCGCTAATATATAACAATGGGCTCAAAGAACTTCACGGGACCGGTCGTAGTGGGTGGGGGAGTAGAAATAGGTATCTCCTCCAAGGGAATATGAGGTATAGGCATGGGAGCCTTTATAACCTCATGGGATAAACTCCGTGCAACAGCAGAAAAATATGGAATAGACTCATGAAAGATAACGTCTGCACTCATATAGTGCCTACCAGTGATAGGATCCAAGCATCTATATCCTTTCTGAGTCTGTGAATATCCCAAAAACACGTACTTAATTGCTCGTGGTGCCAACTTATCTCATCTTGGAGAAAGAAGATGAACGAATGCAACACAGCCAAACACTCGTGGTAGTATGTGAAAAAGCTCCCGCTCAGGATGTACTATATGCCAAGGTGTCTACTCATGAAGTGCTGAACTGTGCATCATGTTGATCAAATAACAAGATGTAAGAATTGCATCCCCCCAATACAACTGAGGCGCACTATGATGAATCAATAAGGTATGGGCCACATCCAAAAGATGTCTATGCTTTCTGTCAGCCACTCCATTCTGCTGAGAAGTGTGAGCACACGTAGTCTGATGCACTATCCCATGAGACTCATAGAATGCAAACGACCTGGTGGTGCATAGCTCAAGTGCATTATCAGATCTTATTACTTTAACAGTAGCAGAATATTGATTCTTAATCTCTAATATGAGATTCTGAATGTTAGATCCAACATCTGATTTGTTCTTGAATAAATATCCAAGATAGGTGTGAAAAATCATCAACAATTGCTAAATAGTAACGTTGACTCATTCTATCTGGTATCTTACACGACCCCCATACATCTACATGCAACAACTCGAACAAGGCTATGGATCCAGAACGAGTGCTCACAGGATAAGAGAAATGATGATGCTTGCCCATCTGACAAGCATCACAACATATCTTGACTGCAGGAGATATGTGTGGAATGGCTCTACGAAGACTCTCTAGAGGAAAATGTCCAAGCCTGAGATGCCACTGAAATACACTCCCTGGAGTAGAAGATATCTCTCCTAGACATGCAGATGTGAGTGGAGTCTGAGTAAGGCGATAGACTCCACCCTCTACATTTCCACTGCCAGTCGTCTAACCTATCAACTTATCTTGAATGACACATCCACATCATCAAAGATAGCATGACAATTAAGTTCCTTAGTAATTGTACTAACTAACAGTAGGCTTATAGGAAAGCCTGGCACATAAGAAACATTGGGTATCTCAAGGTAGGAGTCATAGGTACCTCCCCTTGACCTTCTATCCTAGAGTGCCTACCATCTGCAACTTGTACTGTTCTGCTTACGGGTACAAATCTGAGATGGGTAAAATGATCCCGATCTCCACTGAGATGCAGTGAAGCTCCTAAGTCAACTAGCCACTTCGTACTACCCTAATTCCTGTTGTGTGCAATAGAGCCCAACTCGATAGCCCCTTGGAGCCAATCATTATGGCAACAACCACGAAGTAGTCTCTCATACTCACTCCTGCAAATGGTCACCATAGCCTCTGCCAACCTTTATGTGGTAGAGATGCTTGGATCAACATCATAGGGAGCCATACCATTTGGGGTAGAACAAATAAGTAAACGGAACTTCATATCACCATCACCAATGTAATTTGCAACCAACAGTCTTGGTGCAACCTATAGCCGAGCATATCAGAGGACTGATCATCAGATCTGATGGAACCACCTAGATCACAAACAGATATGAAAATCACCAAGTCATGATCTAAAACGTGTTTTTCAGACCATAGCACAGAGGTGGTGCACGGCCTGAGGCTACCATAACCCTAGTGGCGTCGACGACCAGACCTGGGCGACAATCTGGGAGAGGTCGAGCAGAGCAAGTGGCGGTGATCTGGGTTAGATATGGCGCAGCATCAGATCTAGGCTGCAGTGGTGCTCCGATTTGAGTAGCACGACATCGATCTGAGGCGGTGTTAGATCTAGGCAGCGGTGGTGCTCCGATCTGAGTCGTGCAATGTCAATCTAAAGTTGCGTCAGATCTAAGGCAGCGTCAAATCTGGGAGGTGATGGTGCTCACTCCCTGTAGCAATGGTGCCGCCGCCTCCTCTGCTCTCCACCAAGCAACTGTGGTGGTGTTAGGAGAGGTGGCAGCGATGGTGGCTCCTCTGGAAGGAGCCCCTAGGGTTAAGGTTAGGGTGAAGGTGTCGAAGGCGTATTTGGGTGAGGTATCTAGGACACCGGTCTAGGACCGCTACTCTGATACCAAGTTAGGATAAATGAGCAATCCATCTATTCATCTAACCTTACCTCTCTTTATATAGAGAGAAAAGTGGGTGTAAATTTCATACAACCCTGTAAAGAAGATAAAATATAATAACACACTACACACATCACACATAACCACATAGCTGCCTAGACCTTGTAACAACGCATGCTCTATACTGAAATATTGCTTGATTACCAGCAGCTATGCAAGTCACATGACAATCAATAGTTAATATTTGGACTCACATGCTTATTTTCTTGATATTGCCAGCATTCAATGGCAACATGATATAACTACGGCATTCTATAGATACGCCCCAAACTATGCTTATTGTCATTTCAATATATGGCATTCAATATATCGCTCAAAGAGCTTTTGAAAGCTCTTTGTCATTTCTTATACCTGGATATTAATCTTTGTAATTTGCTTAAAGCTATGCTGGTATCATATGCAAAGTTTTCATAGGATAGTCCCTTCACTTCATCCTCTTCTAGATATTGATTTCTGTAAATTCTATTTGGGTTTACCACTTGCATGAATCATTTGTGATCACCAGTGATTCCAACTTCATGTTCTTGGATTGCAGAGAACAATCTGAACCACAGCAATCTTGCTGGATTAGCTTTGTCTTACAAACTTGCTTCTCACATGTGTAGCCTAGCCTGTAAAGGCCTTTGCAGACTTGACACTATTCCCTCACTTCTCTATCATCTCACTGGCAGTTCCTCTTATGGATCAGAATGTAATACTTTCAAAAAAGCAAACCACTATATATCACACTTCCTGGTGGCTTGCCTGAGTGCCAAGCACATAAAACAAACTGCAGTCTCCTCAATATCATTGGAACTTGGTCAAGCAACATAACAATCTGGATTTGGTACTTGTTGGCCAAGTCAAGCAGCTAGAATGAAGCTCTAGGGTTAGTCCTGTAGTGTTGATCTACCATTCTCGGTTCAGCTGTTCAAGCTAAATGGAAAAGGAGGGGGAGAAATAGTTATTGATGGTTCCCACGATTTTTATTGCATGGATACCATCTGTTGTGCGAGGAATAATTTACAGTTGCCGCAACATGGACAGGTAATTCCTTAATTAGCTTGACGTCTACTCCTTCATTTACTGCAAGGTATTTAAAATTCGAAATGCTGTCGAAGTTTTGGGATGTCAACTGAGTGCATGGCTACATTCATGTGGACAAATAAACTTTGGGCCCATATGCTTGTCTTTTTTTAATGTTGCATTACACTGACTCATTTAAAGATTCTTGGATACTCTATATGCAGGAAATGCAATCTACTTAGCATGGAGGCATTTTTAGTGCAAGAGGTAGCTAATTGCTGACCAAGAGGTCAATGACTTAGGGCAATGACATGGGATATTTGGTGCTATCTATACTGCTACCAGACTTCCTCTCAATGTGAATTTATGTAGGTAGATATCTCCTATTCTTCATCTGTGTCTACATGTCATGTAGCTTGCTCTATGAATAAGCAAGAAGTATGAATTTTACTATTCTAAAAATAGATATCAGAGAAACAGGAAGACAAGCATATCTAACTTTTATAGGTACCTTTTTTGTAATCCGAGAGTCCCAATTTGTATGCTCATACCACGATCATTCAGTATTCTCACTTCTGTTACTGAAGCAAAAAGGGAGCTTTTATTTTGGTTATTAGCATTTATTGCATCTCCTGTTTAAAGATATGCAATAAGTTGAATAATCCATTAACTAACTGCAGCTACACATGTGATAATCTATATTCTATAGTCAATATTGGAGGCGCATGTCTACTTTTGGTTATCTTACATTGTGGTCACTGACAAGATTTGTCTAGAATAATCTATTGGTAGGTAGCCATCAACAAGGCTTGGCATGGGAGCATTTGTAGTCCAAGGGTTAGGATAATTGCCTTCCAATAAATAGATCCGGGTTTGACTCCCAGCAAACACATGGAAGTTTTTTATTTCTGTGTAAACTTACCTCAAACTGCTTCTCTGGTTACTCAACATTTTTTAATCGTACAAATCCTTTTCATAGACTCATATGAGGATAATTCAATAAGCCCTTTTTTTTCCCAAAAAGGACTCAATAAGTCATAAGCCTCACTTATGTTACTGAAGAAAACTGGAGAGGCATTGCTCTATCCATTGACATCCCTTGAAACCATTCATTGACTGCTGTTCTTTGTTTCCACATATGCCCTAAGTTGAAATATCAATTGATTAGCTGCAGCTATGCATGTGGACATCCTTAGTTTCTTAATACTATCATTACATGTGATGAGTCTAGAATAATTGTTAAACTGGTCTGATTCTACCAAGGTCCATGGAATATTTGTAGTCCAACAGTTAGGATAATTGCCTTCCAAGCAATAGACCCCGGTTTGACTCCTGCCAAATGCATGGAAAATTTTATTGCCATTCAAGCTGCACTTTGACTGTTCCTGAGATATCATCACCTTTCTATGGTTGATAACAGCATTCACTTAGGTTTTTCTTATACTGGAGAATTTGAAGATTTTATTGGCAGTGGCCTCTCATTTGGTTCATGTTGCTCATAAGATCTTGAAATTTAGTCTGAATATTTAGTCTTAAAGGCTTGTCCTTGTCTGCTACAATCTTTGTAGTCATAACCAAGAGGCCAAGGTCAAACACTGACTAAACAATTACGTGAAGATCTGGATTATGAGCTTTAGGCAGTAACTGGGGTTAAGGTATTTGGTTGTAGGTGAGATAAGTGGTGGGATGAATGTGATGGTTGCTACAGTGGTTGCAATTATATATGTGGAGTACATGGAAGTGATTATAATATATATAGGGTATTATTTTTCTTACTACTATCATTACACATGATTAGTCTAGAATGATCATTAGGTCTGATTTTGTGGAGATCTTGACAGGGAGCGTTTGTAGTCCAACGGTTAGGATAATTGCCTTCCAAGCAATAGACCCGGGTTCGACTCCCGGCAAACGCATGGAAATTTTGTATTGTCATTCAATCTGCAGTATGACTGCTCCCGAGATATCATCCCCTTTTTATTGTTGATAACAGCATTTGCTTCCCAGCCCGTTGTGGTTTGTCTTATACTGGAGCAATTAAGGATTTTATTGGCAGTGGCCTCTTATTTGTTTCATGCTGCTCATCAGATCTTACCATCTAGTCTGAAATATTTAGTCCTCAAGGCTTGTCCTTGTCTGCTACAGTCTTTGTAGCCATAACCGAGAGGCCAGTGTCAAACCCTGACCGAACAATTACTTGCTGATCTGGATTATGAGCTTTAGGCAGTAAGTGGGGTTAAGGTATTTAGTTGTAGGTGAGATAAGTGGTGGGATGAATGTGATGATTGCTGTAGGAAAAGTGATAATAGTATGTGGATTATGTAAAAATGATTATAATATACAAAATGATTATTAATATACATAGGGTATTTTTTCTATTAATCCTATCATTACACACGATTGGTCTAGAATAAGCATTAAATGGGTCTGATTTTACAAATGTCTTGACAGGTGCGTTTGTAGTCCAATGGTTAGGATAATTGCCTTCCAAGCAATAGACCCGGGTTTGACTCCCGGCAAACGCATGTAAAATTTTTAGTCACTCAAGCTGCAGTATGACTGTTCCTGAGATATCATCCCCTTTTTATGGTTGATGACAGCATTTGCTTCCTGGCTGTTCTGGTTTTGTATTATAATGGCAATTTGAAGATTGTATTGCCAGTGTTGTCTTATACTGGCAACTTGAAGATTTTATTGGCAGTAGCCTTTTATTTGGTTCACGTTGCTCATCAGATCTCGCCATTTAGTCTGCAAGGCTTGTCCTTGTCTGCTATGGTCTTTGTAGCCATAACCAAGAGTTCAGTATCAAACCCTGACCGAGCAATTACTTGATGAGCTGGATTATGAGCTTCAGGCAGTAAGTGGGGTTAAGCTATTTGGTTGTAGGTGAAATAAGTGGTGGGATGAAGATGATGATTACTGCAGTGGAACTGATTGTAATATATGGAGGAACATGGAAAAATTTGTTGCGGAAATATTTCAGGGGAAACAGCAAACTTACTTTTATTCCTCTACATAACCCAATGGCCGTAGAGGATAACCTCCTTCAACGAGTTATCCTGCGACTGAATGGAACCTTAAAGTGTGCATCGTCAGATTGTTTAAAATCATATTGATTAGTCATGCTTTTAGCCTAGTGTTTATCATTCAGGGGTTGGGGCAGTTGCCTTCCATCCATGCAATAATCCCAAGCTCCCAGCAAACATGTGCTTTTTCCTGTAAATATTGTAGATTTATCGAACAAGAGTTCTAATATGCCACGTATGCCAGAGGTTTCGATAATGCGAAATGAATTCATTTTTGTCTTGGTTGACTGTTTTATCTTTGACTTTGACATCAGGAACCTTACCTGGATGCATAACTAAGGTGGACTACGGAAGGCATTAATACTGTTGAAATTACAACTTGCATCAGAATCCTTCTTTCTCCAGCCTATCACTGGGCCAGTTTGTCTTGTCCATATCTCTTGCCTCTTTCTTCAAATTGGTTGGCAATATGAAATGTTCTTTCAGACTATTTTGGCCAACCACTTGCAGAAATGTAGCTGCTTAAAGCTTGCACTGTGGACCATTTGCTCCCATTCCCTATTCTCCTGTGACCCATCTGGAATTGTTTTCTGATGGGATTTCCATGATGGAAGCTCTTTGTGAGACAAATGAAAAGCATTTGTGCTTTTGTTCGCCATTTGGTTGTGTGGGAGCATTTGTAGTCCAACGGTTAGGATTATTGCCTTCCAAGCAATAGACCTGGGTTTGACTCCTGGTAAATGCATGCTTTTCTTCCTTTTTTCTTTTCCCTTTATCTTCTATGCATCATAGCAATTCTGACATGTTAGCTTGTCTGTGACCGTTTTTAACGTTTGGTATTGCCAATGAATTGCTCTATTTACTAAATGGTGAGCTTAAGCTGCCTTGTTCTTTCGGTGGTCCACACTAACTAATTGGTCAAACTGGCTGAATATATAGGTAAACTGATATTTTTGAACCAGTATATTAATATTACCAAGATAGAAATTTCTTATGCAACAACAGTTTCAATAAAAATATTATTGTTAGTTTCTATAAGCCAGATGATTAGAACTTAAGGTTCTTCTAGGCCAAAGTTGATAAGTGCCTGTGGACCCAGATTCAGCTTCCACAGAATTCTCCAAGCTGTTCTGTGGTTGTCTTCACTGTTAATTACCTTTCCGATTTATCTGAATAGTGCTGGCCATCAGCAGTAACATCTTGTATCTTTTTTTTGATTGCTTGCAAACCTCATTTTTTGGAAAAGGCTGGAGAAGGGGTTTGTTCTATAGCCTTTTCTCTTTCTCTGGATTAGTCCATTCTGCTCTTGCTTAAGAAACATTGGTGGTAAACAAGTTTCACTGTTTTAATGTTGAATGATTTGGAAGAAAATTCCAAAAGGTGGTGAGTGTAATGGAAAAGGAAATTGTAAGCAGGCCTCTCATAAGAAGGTCTTATTGTTTATATCATAGGGACTACTTTTTGGAGATATTTCTTTCTTAACGCAGATCTCAAAATAACATGTTTGGAAATGTATTTTTCTTTGTCTTCTCTGGTTAATTTATCAGAACACTGCAATTTTGCTTCTAATAACTAAGCTAGAGGAAACACACCCATTAGAAACAAAGACATTTCCAAATGTCTTTTGCTCTTTTTTCTGAAAAAGCATTTCTAGATCAATTTGAGAATTTTTTTTTCGAAATATTATAAGCAAAAATTCATTTTTTTAATTGGTAAGAACAAAAAGACATTTCAAAAATGCATCTTGTTCACATTCCCTCCTTCAATTTGAAGGAAGTACATTTCAATGTGGACAAGATCAATGTAATTGGCAAGCTCTGTCAACACCTGCCTGCGTGGGTGCTTCCCTGTGAGGTGCCGATATGGGTGCTTTTCTCAAGGTGCAACACTCCCTTCCTATGCTTTTTCCATGCTACAGTGGAGATTGCTTAGACTTATTCATCTTCAGTGCACTTCGACCCATTATTGAGCAACAACATACATCAAAGAGTGCACTTTCTTTTTCATCAATTTTTAAACCCTGCATGTTTTTTGTGTTTCCTAATCACCTTTAGGGAAATCCATTTAGTGATTGTGTGTTATTTACAGTGAATGAGATCTGAAGATATGCTTTTGAGGAATAGTTTAGAAGTTTTTTTATGAAAAACTATGCCATTCCTTAGGAACTCTTTCTTCACTACTGCCTTTTGAAACTTCTCTGTTATTGTTATATGTGTTGGAGAAAATAGAGTCTTGTTCTTATTGAAATCAAGAACCCCAGTTCCTTTTGTATGGAGAGTAAGGTTAGAAAAATTACATGAGAGACAACAAGAATAGAAAATAGCTAACAGGAATAGGAAGAGAACTAGAACTCTCAACTTAATTAAATAGACTCAAACTTAACCATAATAGGACTCATAACTAACTAATCCTAATACTTTTATACTTTCCTAATACTTTACACTCCTCCCCAAGTTGGATCAGAGAAGCAAGCAAGTAGGTAGTAGTAGGCAAGTAGTAAGAGATGATCCCAAGCAGAAACAACAGGAGAATAGGAGATGGTCCCAAACAACAGTAGCAGTAAATGAAAGACAATCCCAAGCAGGTAGGAGTGGAAGATGAAGGCCTTGCTCAAATCCCCTACCACTACAGGAAGAGGGGTAGTTAGGTGGTCTTCCAAAAGGTGCGCAGTAGTGCGCATGGTAGGCATGCATGAGGCATGTAGGACTAAAGAAGCTCCTTGGTCAAGATCCGATCAAGGAGATCGAATCACAGAGATTGAATAGGGGTAGATCACGATCTTAGAAGCAGATCTGGATCAAGATTGATCTAAATCAATAGTAGTAGTGATAGATGAAGATTGGGACCTTCAATCAAGGCCCAATTCTCATCTAGCAAAGGATTGGAATCATGGCAACAATATTTGGGTGGTTTGAAACCACAACAACAAGCTGCCTCGCAAATCCATTGTAAGAATGCATCAAACCAGTTGCTGGGGTCACTAGAGCTTTGTCGGTATTGGAATAGTGACTAGCTATGCCACTAGGCTACAGGGATCATTGACAACGTCAATGACATCAACAGCGGCGGCAGCAACGCAACCATGCACTATGCATGCAGGAGAGGGGTTAGCGTACGCGTGGTGTGAGCATGGTAGGCAGGAGGCGTGCATGCAGTGTGCACGTGACAGGTAGGGGGCGTATGGTGAGTGCACGACAGGTAGGGGGTGCACAATGTGGAATCACATAGGGAAGAGGGCCAATGGCTCTTGTTGGATTTCCTAAGGATCAGGAATCGTCTACGATACCATGTTGGAGAAAATGGAGTTTTATTCTTGTTATTGAAATTAGGAATCCTAACCCCTTTGTATAAAGACTAGGGTTAGAAAAATTACATAAAAAATTTGATAGAAATAGGAAATAACTAATAGGAATAGGAAAAGAACTAGGAGTCTTAACTTAATTAAGTAGACTCAAACTTAACCATAATAGGATTCACAACTAACTAATCTTAATGCTATAATATTTTCCTAATATTATAATTGTATGAATATCACTATTTTAATATTGATGGACTCCATTACTTAATTTACTATTTCCACTGCAATCTTTATACACATGTCAAATCTCAGATCATGTCTCCAAGTCCGTTCATTAAGTAAAGGATGAGAAAAATGTATGAGAGAAAAAAGGTCTCAACTTTCAAAGATGCAGCTGTCTTCAGTTTAGTCCTTGAATCTTGAAAATATTTGCCATACCTTTGAATTAATGCAATGCCATCACTGAGAAAGTAAGGCATAGGGGGCAGAGAGTCATTTCTGGATGTATACGTCCTAGCAAGTTCCTTTGATCAACTTGCAACCTTTCTTTTACATATATGGTTTACAAACTACAAGATTGAGGGAGAAAAACCGTTGCATTGCTTTTCTATCTTTCACAAAAAGGTTGAGTCCACAGGAAAAATGGACGGACACTCGTTTGGCATCATCTTCTCATGTCATATTCAATCACCCAAGTCCCCATTTTGAAAAAGCATTTTTGCAACCAGACTAGTACCTCATTCTATCAAAAAAGAAAGAGTGGGTTTATTACTTCAGGGCTGTAATTGGTGCATTTTAAAGTTTGAGGGTTCCAACCATTACCTTAGGGTGCCATCTCATTACTTCCCCAGTCTCAAGAACTTCACTGAGGTTGAGATTTAATTATGTCAGGCAGTCCAGTGCAACATGCTTATTCATTGTAAGATTCCTACCGTACGCACATGAAGCTTCACAAAATTCTATAAATAATCATGGACTACATATGAGGATGTTTTAGTCCAATAGCCAAGATAATCACCTACCAAACCTTCCTGTTGTTTCAGCTGTTCTGAGGCTGTTTTTGGAATTTCTAATATGCAATTTTTATGGTTAATGTTTTTATTTTCTTGTTGACCAATTTTAACTGGTATTATCCTGTCATCTTGATGTGATGTGATCTTCGTTACTTTCTTTTTATCTCTTTAAAAGTTAGCTTTATTCCAACTTCAAAAATGAGTGCATCAAAACATGCTGGAAATTTTATAAACTTTTCTCAAGCATGAAACCAGTGTTTCAGAAAACTTATGTGCATGTAGATTATTTCAATAGAAAATGTGCATGCAGGGCAATACACCAAAATTTATTCCATTGGAGTAGAAAACACGTATGTCTTATAATGTTTCCTTTCATCCCAACACTCATTAGACATTGCCCATGCAACCTGGCCAAATTGCATGACTATTGTGAACATGTTGGCGTAGATTTGTTTGTAGCCTCATGTTGACTCCTGCAGTTGCATGGAAATCATATGGTGCTTTCTGGACTACTCTCATAGTGTCATCAGAATATAGAATCCCATGTGGTTGAGAATTTCCTGCTTTCAGCCCAGTTTAACTGGTGATACACAGTCAGAAAGATATAATAATCAGATCTTTGTGACACTCCATTCTATTCATGTCTTTCAGAGATAGCTATTAGCTGCATCCATCTTTTGAGTGATTGCACTAAAAAGCAATCAATTTGGAAATTTTAAGATGCTGATTGGGTGAAGAACTGCAATTTTCTTTCAGAACGTCATGAGTTTCTTGGAGGAGAATTAATCCCAGGTATGAAGATGAATTCTACATATAAATTTAATACCACACAAGATTACCATATTTCCAGATCAAATTTTTCAACAAGTTTGACTAAATTTCTAAATGCTATATAAATTGTTAGCGTAGTGTTATCGTCTAGTGAGCATGGTCCTCTTCGATTTTACATTTGGACTAGGTGCACTGCCGTACCTATATGCACCTCAGGAATTAGAATAAAATTACAGAACGACTGCATTCCAAAAGCATGCCAGCCTTTCATTGAGTAATTTTTCCCTTTTTTGATAATAACAAGATGGCTACTCAAGCTCACTGGTCACTGGATTTCTTTGATTACATAAAGCTTATATGAGGCAATGGGACTCTTACAACCCCCAACATATGGTTGGATTTCTTTGGAACCCAATTGCCCACAAATGGCAAAGATCCAAAGCCTGAATGAAACATCCCCCCTCAAACCTTCCCTAAAAATTTGCAAAGACCCTGTCTTTTGTCACTTTTCGCCTTCCCTTTTCCCCCAAGTCCATATACCTTTATCTTTACTCGATCAAGCAGTAGTGCTGCTTGTATTACTGGAACCGTGGTAGGGCTTTGCATTCCCCACCCTCATCCCCTCCCCCTTCTAAACAAGTTGCTGAGTTTATTAGAATAGAATATGCAGTTACTTCCTCTAGAGTAGGCCGGGTAGCATGTGACTCTGGGGATTCTTTTTTTAAAATGGAGATCAATTCATACTTATAATAGGAAATTTTGCAAAGAGCTGCTACAACATGCCTTGGTGATTGATTGGCTAAACAATAGTTGGCATTTCACTTTTATCTCCTTCCAATATATTCAAAGAAGTTTTGATACATTTTTATACAAGAACGATGCATTTCTCATTATCATTTCTAATATTTTGCACCGCTCTCTGTGACATTGATTTGGAGCTTAACGGACAGAACTTGCATAAAGTCTATTTGGAATTTTTACATGACGGGTTTTGTTATTCCACCTTGGAATGAAAAGCCTTGTTGCAGTTCACATATGAAGCTTGACTTGAGAAGAAAAAAGGAACACCAGGTATGTTGAAGTACTGAAAACTTGTACGGTAGACTTGTTATTTGGCTCTCCATGCAATTTGTTTTTCCCAACTGGTTCCAGAACTAAGATATGCTAATTCTGAATATTGTTGTACCAAAAGGAGTATTTTGATGCAATTGGTTTAAGTTTTGTTCTTAGCAAATACGTGTTTTTCCATTTTTGCCCTCACATTTGCTGCCATTGTGGCCTTCTTTTCATCTCAAACCAATTGGAATGCAAGCATTCAGTAGCATATAAATGAAAATTTCGACATCTAATATAATGTTCGTGTGAGTAAGAGTGAAATCTAAATGATTAAGTATACACTAGAAAGTGATGGATAGTGTAGTATTTATTAAAAATTAAAACTTTAAAACATTTACCACATATCAGAGAATTTAATCACAAATCAGAAAAATAACATATGATTCTAGAGTGGAAACTCTTTCAAATAAAAACCATTACCTAAGCCTCCCAATTTAAGATTTTCCCAACTAGGCAACGTTATTCAATCCACTGACACGTGCCACTTGAACGAGGGTGACACAACCTCTTACAAAACATCTTGTCTTACACCTGACAAAGAGAAGAACAACGGGACTTCTAATCCAACTTGTATTCCCAAATCAAGAACAACATAATAAAATAATATAACAATATTCTTATGGAACCTCAGAAACATTTAGAACAAATCGAGCTTTGGTGAATCACAAGAGAGCGTGCTTTGAATCGTAGTAGATGTAGGCGCAAAGGCACGAAAGCATGGGAGAGAGAGTAGGTGTTTTTCTCTTAGAAAGCTCTTGAAGTTTTTTTTTTTTTAAATGGGGGTTGTCGGTCCTATTTATAGGCACTTTTCGACATTTCTAGAAATATGTGTTTAGTCGATCAAAATAAAGTTTGGTCGATAAAAATTGTATTTAATCGATTAAATAAAATTATTGATCGATTCAATGTTGATTGATTAAAGAAGTAATTTGATCAACTCTGAGATTTAAAAAAAAATTCAATCATTGAAGTAAATTTGATCAATCAAATAAAATAGATTGATCGATTAAAAAGGAATATGACCGTTAGAGGTATTTGATCGATTAGAATTATTACTTAGTTGATCAAGGTTTGATCGATCAGAATGATATGTTGGTCGATCAACAGTAAGGAAAATGATTTTTGCGAAAACAAAAAGTTTACATTTGTTTTTCTTACTGAGATTCCGTACATGCTCCTAGACTCAATAAAATTTAAAAAGATCTTCAAATCCTTTTCTTTCTTGATGAAAATGCTGATAAGGATGCATCCGTGCTACAATTTTGACTTAACCTGTAATGGTTAGTTTATAGTAAAAATATAATTTTATTATATAAGAAAAAAATATTAATAATTCAATCATGCCAAATAAAATCTATCCATCTTAAATCTGATCAGCAAAGCAGTTTTGACTTGTTTAGAATTAACTAATAAGCGAAAAGGTCCTGTTGTGAAATCCTCCTCAATAATTTGATTTTTATTTGTTCTCTTTGATAATGAAAAAGTTGCCTCTAGCTGCCAGTTTCCGCCTGAAAGCTCTTCATTTGCAAATTAAGGTTGCTTGCAACCGGAAACATTTTTGCCCACTGTGAGCATGATCCAATTTTCTTTATGCTACTGCAACAAATTTCACGTTATCATGATTCTTTCTTAATATCACACTGGCTTCCTTCAATAGATGCATTTGTGTGCAATCTAGTCATTTAACTTAAAATAGATTCCTTTCATTTTGAAATAGATATGTTCATTATTTGTTTATTTGAAATGGAACCCCTCTTTGTCAGAGGGAGCCTTGGTTTAGCTCCGTGGTCCAATTGATAAAAGAAAATTCAACAAGAACTTCACATTTTCGTAGTACTCACATGTTGTTAATGTTGAAGGGTTCACATTTTGGATGGCTTTTCTGTTACTTTTGACTTTATTTCAGTGATTCTTTAGTTTTGCAGCCCCATTCAATGAGCAGAAGGTATCTGACACTAATTTTAAGATGTATTAGCAACAGATGGGCGTACAAGTGGGAATCAGCAATTAACAATTGTAGTTGCACTGACCATATGGTTTCTTGAACAAGACTTGAAATACGTAGACTGCGAGCATCTGTAATCCAACGGTTAGGATAATTGCCTTCCAAGTAATAGACTCGAGTTCGACTCAAGGCAAATACATTGGGCATTCATTTATTCCTACCGTGAACTGCATCTAGATGTCAGTGACACATATGATGAGTTCATTTTCTTTCAACCAATCCTTTGACACTTCAGCCTTCGTAGTCTCATTTTGAGGTGTAGGCTTCTTTTCCTTTTCGCCTCTTGCAATGGGTGATTGTCCCAATGAAACGAGTTCTTTCCCATGAAATGCAATGTATGCATTTGAAGTTGCCCCCCCCCCCCCCCCAACGCCCTGCAAGAAAAAAACAAAAAAACAAAACAAAAAAAACAGAAGTTTGAAATGGGTCCTTTGAAAGTAAATAATGAAAGATAAATAGCAGAAAGTAAAACTGAGCAGACGATAGGGAGATTAGTCAGCACAGGATAAATAGTGAGGAGGGGTGAACAAGGGTTGGGACTTGGTGAAAGAGGTGTAGGTTATGATGCAATAGAAAGGGGTGAAGATATGTTGGCCGTGTAGAGGCATGGAGTGTGTGAGCGTCTAAGGTTGGGGAGAGTTGATAGAGAGTGAGGATCGATGAAGAGAGGAAGGTTGTCTGTCAGATGGGAGAGATGGGCCTATATGAAAGGGGAGAGGGAAGGGTTACATTGAGAAAAGCTCAAAGGACATTTTAATCCAAATATTCTCGGAAGTGCCCGCTTCTCAACCTAATGAAAACCTGATCGAAACATAAAGAAGGGATTATATTCCTAAAAGTAGGAAGATCGCGAGCAACTTTGACCATGTTCAAACATTTGGAGACGATGCATTAAAATCAATATTGCAATAGCAAGGATCTTTATATAATTTTATTCTTAAGGATCCACTAGCCAAAAGATTTTTGTTTCGCTTTCGGGAAAATGTAGAGGATGGTGACATGAAATAACCAAAAGAATTGCTGGAAAGAAAATGCGATTGCTGGTTTCAAGAAATGGCTCTGCATAATGTCGGCACTCCTCGATGGCCAACGGCAGGAATAGTTCAGAAATTCTTGCAAGTGTCTATTGACAATTTATTTGGTTGGCGAAGTCCAAATGTAGCTGGTCCTATAATGAAATGATATGCAGAATGGTGTTCACACCCCCATATAATCACATCAATTTATCCCGTTGGAGGAATCCTCTCGCTGGCAGTCTAATTTACCTGGTCATATACTGATATATAATATGCAGAATTTTAAGACTTTAGTCATCCTTGCTCGGTTCCATATCTTGCAGAAAATGCCTGGTTCCAACCAAAAAGGCAATGCTCAAAAGCACGTAACTGCATTCATCCTTGCTTAAGAAGTTTTCTAGTGCGCTATAGGACGACACTAGATAATAATCCTGATTGGAAGGTGAATCTGAACAGATATATATGGTAACTTTGATTCTTACTTTGCTTTTGAAAGACATTGTCCTCCAAGTTGTGGCCGTTGAATCAATGCAAATACTTAGCATGGAACATGTATGGATCAAAGTTGAGGCAAATTTCATTTAAAGCAATGAATGGAGATATGATTTCCTGCATCATATCATAATATGTACTGCCAATTAAACTTCCTTCCGACCATACATCATACGTCTACGATATTTTTCATCCTCAATGATTTCATTTTTCCCCACCAATTCTATTTACTTAGTTGCCGACCCAGTAGGCAGGTTTCCATGATGGATAACCCATCATGTTCTATGCATTTATCCCTTTCAGATGAAAAAAAAAAAAAACACTTCCATGCAATTATGTGGAGTAGCTTTGTTATTTCAAGGTGAACGTGAAACATAGACTCAACTTTCAGCATACAATATGGCACTTCGATTGCAGCAGAATGGTCGTGTTTCTTCAAGGAGGTGAGATGGTGTGTGATGTAGAATGCACCCCACTTTTTTCAGATTTCTTAAATACCTGTATGCACTTTTCCTTCCTACTTACTTTAGTATCCAAATCAAGTTAATCAACATTGTGCAGAGATAATTACTAATCCTGAGTAGTCTTACATTTTACCTGGAAAAGGTTGGATATTTTAATTTTGACAGCAGTCTGGTGCAAAAATGCATTACCCTTTTTTTTATAGGCGATTCTCTTCTTTGTGCAGGCAGCAGGATAATAGATATGGACGTCAATCTCATGGCTGAATCTGGCATCGAGGGCAGTTAGTCTCTAGTTTGTCGTCGTCCAAGTCAGTCCTGATCATGAGCTCGCAAAAGCATTTGCAATCCCACTGTCTCCCTATATGGTTCAAGTCCTGCAAAATGCATCCATAGTTTCTCCTTTCCTGGTTAATTTGCATCACAGCCATGCCTCAATCACCGCACCGCCACCACACCACACAACAACCCCCACCCCCCCTCCTCCTTCCCGAGGGCACCTTCCTTTTCGTTAAATTCCCTCCTCCCCTCACATAATGGAACACAAATACAAGGTACACGGCATAGTTTAAATCAGGCTGCTTTGGTTTATCAGAATTGCAATAGTCCAACGGAGCACAGATGCCATTGTGAACTGGAAAACCAGAAGCTCACATGCTTGCTTGCATAAGAGCCAAAACCCATGCAACTTATATAAAATATATTAAATGATTAAAAGTAACAAACTTGTATGATAAAAGAAGAGGACAAAACAAAATTAATCTCCCAACAAATCCTCACCTCTCTAAACTAAACTCCAAACTCCAAAGAGGCTCCTCAAATCAACAGCTTTCTTGGCTTCCTCCATCTTTGCTCGGTCACCTCGATGGTCACCATAATTTTGAATGAGATGAGGGATTTGAATTTTTTTTTCTGAATGAGGAAAGGATGACCGCACAAGGTTCACCCAAAAGTTTATTAGAGGATGCGGCAATATTACATCATAAGTTACAAAAAGTCCTACTCGAACAAAGAAGAGAGCATAACAGCCGGTTGTCATTACAGCATACTTTGGTTGTCGAGATATCCAATGTTCCCCAAAAAGGTAGTACATCCTGGTTTGTTTAGCAGGATATTCCAAGGAAGGATAACTCATAAATATACTAATTCCATAATAGTAATCAATTCTAACTTTCATTAGGAATAAAGAACAAGTCACATCCTCCACTCGATCCTTTCTCTTCCCACAACATATTCCCAGATCTAGCTCCAATACACAACAACACATAATGGGAAAAACATAAAGCTGCTTTTGGAAAAGTTCTTCGGTTTAAGACGGGTTAAAATTTAGAAAATGTTAAGATTTGGGAGGTAGATTAACGAAGGATAGATGTAATAGGCATGTTGATATATTGTAAGTAATTTAATAGTAGAGGTAGATGCGATGGATGGATTGATTTTTTTTTTTTGTAAAGTAGGATGAGTTGATATCTTGTAAGTATTATTTATTTTTATTTGTACTAGAAGTGGGTTAGTGGGGTTAATGTAATGGATAAGTTAGTATATTCTAAGTAGTAGTGGGGATAGATGTGATAGCCATAGATACCCTATATTGTTCATGCACTGTAACATTTTCCCAACCACATAGGATAAATCATCCCATTAATACTCTACCAAACATGACCTAAAGGATTATCCCACTTTGCACAAAACATATTTCAAATTTGTTATTCCCTCTACAAAATTAGTGACCAAAGTAACAAACTCACACAAAGGACCAAGAGAAAAAACACACAAAAAACTAGCTGCATTAGGAGAATGTAGTCAGCTTTGCAACCTTCATCCCCTCAAACTAGGGTTGCAAAACTTGGGCAAGTAACCCACTTAATCAGCCGTGTAATCCTACTCGACCCCTTGGCCAATACAAGTAACCATACTCAGGGCTTTACACGGTTGGGCTAAGCAATTGATCTTATAATCAATTGTGGGATCCTCATTTGGATAACTCTTCATTCTTTTAACCTAATTACCCATGTTTAAAGTCTTGAAACCTATATCATTTGCTTCCATTGGAGACATGCTCTAAAGTTTATTCGCATTACTTTGAACTTCAAAATGGTTGTTTGTGTGCATCTTACATATTGGAATTTCCGTTTTATCTGTGGCTCAATAGTAAATTTGTGCAAGACATGCATCTTGTTAATATATTTTATAAATGCATTTATACATTCAAATATTTAAATATTAAAAAATACTTGACTTATGAATAATCCCCAATAACTTCCCCATATACGATAAACTCCTTACTCAGCGACCTCCCTAACTAAATATCAAGTACCAAGTTTTGCAACTGTGCCAAAGCACCAACTCTCCTGCCCTACTCCACATACTTGCTCCTAGTTTTGGTGATGGGATATTCTAGAGGAGGATGCCCTATAGATTAACTACTCATTCCACTTATAATAACTTCAACTTTGAATAGAGTAAGGAACGAGCTGCCTCTCACTGCTTACACACAACATCCGATCAAACAAGAGATAAGGTTATCCCACTTGCACAAAAGGTATTCCAAAATAAGTAGCATCCTTCTGTCTCTGTTTTCTATTCATTATTGATTCTAACTCAGTTCTCAATAAACAAGGAATAAGGTTATCTAACTTGTGCAAAAGCTATTCTAGAATAAGTGGCATCTCTCTCTCTCTCTCTCTCTCTCTCTCTCTCTCCCTACTATAAGTTCCAACTCAATTCTCAACTAAACAAGAAATAAGGTTATCCTACTTGCACAAAAGTTATCCGAGAATAACAATCACGAAAAAAAATAAATTTAAATTAAGAACTCTATAAAGAGTTCAAACAAGAAGAGTCCTCACCTCCCCATCAAGCCCTCCCAAGAGCTCTCTCTTCTACATCCTCAAGGCTGCTCCTTTATTGTCTGTCTTCTGCTCCTCCACCTGCCGCCCAAGAGACATCATGGCGAGGATGTTCTCCTCGAAGTACCGTGCGTATGGGTGCCCTCGGGGGACGAGGCGGCGGTACTTTTCAAACACCTGCTCGGCATCGCCCTTCCTCCGCATTATCGAGTAGACAATCCCCTGGCAGAGGTACGGCCGGAAGTCCCTCGGCTCCTCCCTCACCAATTTCTCATACAACCCGATCGCCTCCTCGTACTTCCCCTCTATCACCCTCACCTGAGCCACAAGAAGCTTCAAGTCCCTCTCCACCTCCTTCTTATTCTTCTTCCCCTCCTTTCTACACTTCTCCACAACGCCCTCGATCCGCTCCACGACGGCGGCGAGCTCTGAAGCCTTGGAGGGGTCGTCGTCGAGGGTGGCGGCCATGACAAGGCCGTGGTGGGCGTCGACGAGGAAGGGGTCGCGAAGGAGGAGGTCGTGGAAGGCGGCGCGGGAGGAGGGGAGGTCGCCGGAGTAGTTGAGGAGGTGGGCGCGGAGGAGGGGGATGTCGAGATCATCGGGGGGGAGGAGGGGGAGGAGGCGGTCGGCGGCGGCGATGGCGTCGGAGAAGCGGCCAGAGCGGGCACGGAGCTCGAGGAGGGAGCGGAGGGAGGGGGCGTCGTTGGGGTGGAGGTCGAGGTGGTCCTCGAGGGCCTGAGCCTTCTCCTCGTCGGAGAGGGAAGAGGTGGTGGTGATGGGAGGGGGTGGAGTGGAGGCGAGGGAGGGGCGGTGTGGGAGGAGTAGGAGGAGTGCGGCGGAGGCGAGGGTTAAGGTTATGGGTTTCAGGAGAGGGGAGAGGAGGTGGTGATGGTTGGAAGAAGAAGAGGAGGAGGAGAGGGAGGAGGTGGGGAGGTGGCGGGGTTTGGAAGGGAGGTGGAGGTAGAGGGGTTTGTGGGAGGGGAAGCGGGAGAAGAAGGGTTTGTTGGGGCTCTGGAGGTGGAGGTGGAGTTGGAGGAGGGAGGAGGAGGAGGAGGCCATGGATGTGGTGGTGGTGGTGGAGGGGAAGAGGGTGTGGGGTTTGGGTCGGTAGGAAGGCTGCTCCAGGTATTGATATAATTTCAAGATATTGGTAAAAGTGCTGATATAAAATTTAAATTTTACACCGTTAACTTTAACGATCGTTAAGGAATATTTCCTCAAATTTAATAGAAACTTAACCTCAGGATATAACTGTAATGAATGTAGGTTTATACAGGTATGGATGTAATAATAAACTATGGAGGGCCATCGATGTAATTAGATAGTATCTTTCCGCGTGGATGTAAAAATCCTTTTTTCGCTTTTTTATTTCTCTTGTTCCATGTCTTTTTCTTTCCCTATTTGCAAGTTTCTTTCGTTGATGTCCTTGGAATAATTTGCGATAGTCTATGAATCCATGTGTACGTAGATGTGTCTTGGAAGCTTGGCATGTTTGCTATGCGTACCTTTTCTTGTTTACATTCCTTGTTGGGGATAACGGAACTAGACGACATACGAGTAAGCGATTTCTACGTCGATGCTTACTTGTATGAACTAGACGACATCCACGACAAATTTATGGGACCTTGATATAAGAAAAATATTTGCCTCCATTTTTAATTTGGCAATGGGAGAATATTCAATGTAATTGAGACAAGTTTTTAGAGGCATCTGTGCGAACAGTAAAAGGTTAAAGTATGCAATTATGAAAGATCTCAAGGGCATCCACATAATATTTTTTTCCATATGGGTGGGAGTAAGGGATTTCGAGGGATGTCAAAAAAGGTGAGTGAAGGTGGTTTAATGCTTGAATCTAATTACCTAAGTCGAGTATGAGTTGCTACAATTATTAGCAAACCTTTTGAACTAATGAAATTTTTTAAGAAATCACAAGTTAATAAGTGCGGGTTTACAATAAGTGCATAAGTTTTTAGAAGCATCAAGAGCAGATTAATTTAACATATTTTCACATATATATTCGTTAGATTAGAGGTGGGATAACTTAAAAGGACTTTATAAGATTTCACAAATTTTCCTATAGTGATTTCTAGTCAAAGCCTTTATTATTACTCTTGTAATTTTATCTATCAATTATGCATTGTCTAGATCATTAATTTGATTGAAGGTCGAAGACTGACCATGGAAACAAACTTCTCCATTGAAAAGTACCTTCCACTAAAAGAAGGATTTCCTTTTACATAGATTATGACCAAGATTGAGGTTAAGAATGCTATGAAAATTACACATGAAAAATTTACTTTCAATGTTATTGTGGCAAGCTGAATCAAATGTTCCCACTAGAGTTATTATAGGTAAAATGAAATAAAGTATATAAAATGTCAAAATTGTGAATGGCTAGTTACATTTTCATCCATACATATCTTACATGGTTTTTAACGAAGGAACATTCATATCAAAAAGCACCGTCATCCTTTAAAGGGGTTCAGGATTTAAATCCTACTAGTGACAAGTGAGAGGAGAATGTTACTATTATTGATTTTGATGATAACAAATCTATATATATTTGTGATTCAATATACTTAAATTTTAGGAAAGAAGTATTAAATATGAAATTAAGATCAAGATTACAATAATAAAAGTGTGAGAAGTTAACTTTGATTCAAATATGACTCGATGTAGACAAGAATAACAGTATCTCAAACAAAGAAGAATTGATACTTGGAAAAGTCAAAATGAAATCCTAAGAGTTGTTGTAATCATGTTGTCAATTGCAAGTCTACAAAGAATTGTAATTTCACTTTATAGATTGTAAATGAATTGCAAATTCCTTCAAACACCATGAGATTAAGTTATTTACCTTAAGTAGAAGCCATGCCTAATTTTGATTTTTGATTTGTCCTTGATCTATGTTTGATCTTCAATCTGTCATTGATTCGTTCTTGATCTGACATTGATCAACCAAAAAGAACTCAACTTTTTATCTCAGGACATCTGATTGATCAATGTAACTTTTCGATCAACTAATGTATGTGGATTTTTTGTTCTAAAATTGCTACACATCCTTGATCAACTAACATTTCTTTTTGATCAATCAACAAACCAAATTGATTAATTAATTATTAGATTTAATCGACCAAACTTTGTATGATTGAGATTTTGATCCTATGCATAGTTGATCAACCAACATTCATTATTAATTGATCAAAAATCCTATTTAATCGCTTAACACCATGTCTTGATTGGCCAAGTAGCATAAGGTTAACACCTATTTTATGTGATATTTTAATCGGCCATTGATCGATCAACTCTTGATCAATCAACCAAAATTTTGATTGATCAACTTGCTTCAAATGTTAAATTGTCTTGACAGTTATGACCATTGTTTTCAATAATTACCTTTCAATTTTGATTAACACTAATCTCTTTCTAAATAAATAACCATTCCATTCAAAATACACAACACACACTTCTCCATTCTCCAACACACTAAAAGATCAAAAGCACTTTCTTAGAGAACATTCTTAATTCTCATGCCTACGACACTCATCATGTTGTGACCTTCCACTCTTGTGCTTAATTTAAGACCTCATCATTCTCATTCTTCGTGAGCACTCCAAAAGCATTTTGCTAATCCTATTTCTATTTAAGATTAATCTTGAAGTTCAAATAAGATTATTTGTTCACTTTTATTTCTCTGTTTCTTTATATTATTTGTGAAGGTATTCAATTTGTTAACTTTCCTTTCTTTTCCTCATAAGAGAATACATAAGTGCTTTGGTTTAAGGATCCAAAGTTGTATCGTGCAGTTAAGCTACCTACAGGTTAAGTAGCTTGGTATAGTGGATTGATTAATTGCTTAGGACTGATCATGAAAATCCTAAGTTGGGAGGGTTAGATAATGATTTTTCCTTATAGGATTTTTCACTATAAATACCTACGCATATTGTTGGCTTGATTGTTGACTAGCTATTGATTCGTGATTAGTTTATAGGTTCAGTTTGTGTTTAAATTTTTTAAATACAATAAATGCTACGCTGATTGCCCCCTTCTAGTGTAGCTTGTGATCAACAAATTCCTTCATAGAATTTTGCTAATTGGAGGATGCACTGGAATTGAAGCTAATTATATGACCACTAAGGATAAGTGTTTTTAGCGAAAAGTGAAGAGGTGGACTATGATTTCGATACGTATCATAACATTGGACCACACTATTGTGTTCGAAAAAAGTCGAGTTTGTGTCTCTCTTATTTACAAATGGTTGTTATTGTAATTTTCCTACTTGGAGGGGGTGAGATCAGCGTGACAAAAAAAAAAATGCGGAATTGAAATAAACAATCTCAAAAATAGACAATCACACAGAGTACACAGAGTATTTTTAGGTGGAAACCCAAACCGGGTGAAAACCACCACCTAACCCTCTCGAGTTAGGATTTTCCGATCAACCTAGTTGATCAAATCCACTAACCCGAATCACTTTAAAACGAGGGTGATTCAACCTCAGTACAACCACGCTACAAGTACGAGGGTAGCGTTCCTCAACCCCTTCTCTCCACGAGAAGGATTTTGTCCCACGAAGGAGACGGGAATTCGCAAAGCGAATACCCAACCAAAAGACAAAGATAAAATAAACAACAAACCTATAGAGCCAACAAAGTAGTAAACCTAAGCTTCTATAGGATTTAGGAAACTCCCCTTTGCAAGGAGTGCGTTGACGATGACGCGGGTGCGTGAGCCACGCAATGGCGCAACTTCGCTCTCAGGAACTACGGCGGGAGAGCGGATGCGCGAAGGGAATGATGCTCTCAAGATGTAGAACTTGAGCTTAGAGAGCAAGAGCTTCTTGGACACAAGAGAGTGGAAATACTTGATCTTAGTGTATCTTGGTCTCTCTAGGTGTATGTCTTGTGTGTTTTGTGTTGCAAAGGCTCCCCTCTATTTATAGAGGCCTTAGGAAGGCTTTGGAAGGCTTAGAAAGGGTTCTATAGCCGTTGGGAACAAAGTCCAAGTGAATCAGCCCGAAATCAGGAACAATCATTGTTCTGACAGGCTTATCAGACGTCTGGAAGTTCACTATAAGACGTCTGATTCAAAGGTCAGACGCCTGATTTTGGGCGGGTCTCTCCCTGACTTGGATCAGATCTAAACAGGGTTTTTGTGCAAGTCCATCAGACGACATACAAGACGTCTGGCACTAAGTCTGGACGTCTGGAAACCTACTTTTACTGTGGGAATTGATTTCCAAATGTTGCAACGGCTAGAAAATCTCTGAGAAGAGATTTTGGGTCAGCCGAGGCAAAACGGTCATTTATCAGACGTCTGTAAATGCCTAAGGACGTCTCATAAGGCTCTAACGGTCATATTCTTGAGTGCCTGCTGAGTTAGCCAACGGTCCACTAACTGGACGTCTGCCAAAGTCATCAGACGTCTCCTAAGACGTCTGGTCTAAGGTCTGGACGTCTGATTTCATCAGACAGAACTAACTATGTCCAGCCTAACAGTTATCAGACGTCTGAAACAACAGTCAGACGTCTTAAAATACTTTATCAGACGTCTGGAAGTGCTGTTTAAACCCTATATTGGTTTTCTAAGTATTCTACAGAAAACCTAAGTATCCTAGGGTTGTGCCGGTGTTCCTAGGACTACTGTTAGGGTTCTTTGAGGCTCTTTAACATAATTTCTAAGGAAATAAAGAGCAACAAAAGAAACGAAAAATACAACAAGTACAAAAGAAGGAAATCTATCCTATTCTTCATTTCCTTCCATCTTCAATCTTTCGCTCCACGCGAACCTCCTCTGTTTTCCGTCAAGCTCCTCCAATCCGTCCTGGATGCGAGCTCGAACTCCGTCTAAACACGTCCACATTTGCAATTGACCTGAAATCTAGGACTCAAATTGCAAATGTTAAATAACACGTGTTTTGTTATCATTAAAACAAATGATCGTGGTGCTCTAGCACCAACAGTTATTGCTGTCCACAGCTTACGAGTGAGTGTCAATGTCTCAACTTGCATGTAGTAGTTTGCATCCCCCTATGTAGACATAGTGTCTCCTTTCTACGAGTAAGTCTAGGCTTGAGCACTACTTGTGTAATTGGCCTTTGACCTTAAAAAAATTATAAATTTAAAGCATTTTTCAATGATGTTGCCAATATTTCTATTTGTCTACAATTTGTTACTTATATCTCAGAATAAATTATGTTTAACTAAGTACATGAAAAAAATAGAAGAAGAGTGCATCCATAAAAATGAAAGATTTATTATGTAAAGGTGTCATCACAACCACATGTTCAATGGGTAATTTTAATGTTCAAGTTGTGAGGTTATGAAAACTCTCTTTTTGGAAGTGGAAAATAATAACATGGCAAGTTACATAACACCTATTGACAAGGTAAGCCTTTATGCTATCTTGTAGTAATCTTATGCTTTGTTGTAGTGTAGAGTATAAATCCTGAAGCAATAGTTGATTGAAGCCTACCGCAACCTCTACTGGGTTCCCAGTAGAAAGTAGATTCGATTAAATGTTAGAGAACAAGCACACACCAAAAAACACACAAGCAAATCGTAGCCTAATTCCATCACAAGGGGGTGCACGTGTGGGAAATGGGATTCAATTCTCAAAATTTTCACTAAGTAGTTTGTAACGCTTTATCGTATTTTAAATCAACCTCGTTGCAATATAGTCAAAAAAAGCATATGAACAAATAACAATTTTATTTACTCGAAATTCAAAATATCCGAGGTCGAACTCAAGGAGCAAATTGGCATTTTAAAAATTAAAATTACAACTTTGAAATTACTCAAAAGATATTCAATAGTACAATTCAATGTTTATGAAAGCTAAAAAGAGAATATGCAAAAAGAGGAGAGATTGAATGTTCTCTTTTCTTCTTCTCCGATGTCTTCTTCTTTTGTGGATTAGAGTCTGATTCAGAATCAGACACTTAAACTCACGTTGCTACAATGCTTGCCCTTTCTTTTTCTGATTTTTGCCTTCTCCTTCTTTCTTCTTTTCCTGTTGTGGCTGTGCTTCTTCTGCCTTCTTTGGCTTCTTCTTTCTTCTTTCCTTACCTTTTCCTTTTGCTTGGCCACTCCTGCTTTCTTCTTCTGCAGCTCCTTTTTCTTCTTCAACCTCTGCCGCTTCTCTGCCTTGAGTTCTCCTTCCTTCTCTTTTCTTCTTTAGCCGCACCTTCTCCTTCCTTCTTCTGCCTCAGCCTCTCTGCGGCTACAATGCCATCTTCCTTCTCATCCTTAGCTGCTCCTTCCTCTTCCTTCAAGTTCTTTCGCAGCTGCCTCCTCCTCCTTTCCCTGCACAGGACAGAGCAAAACTACCCCTAACCCTCCCCGCGTCACTCTCTCTCTATTTCTCTCTTCGCTTTCTCAGAGCTAGCTAGGTAAACGGGTCGAGTTACACGCACTCGGGTCCAGGCGCACCGGCGTGGGTGGTGCGCAAAGAGTGCAGGGTAATCGGGTCAGCCAGGTCCTCGTAGGGGTGACCGCGGACGAGGCGGGTGGAGTGGGCGAGGGACCTCACCCCTTGTTACTTAAGGCGCTAAGAAAGGAACACAAAATCAATAAAAAGCATGCACCTGCGCTAAGCGTTTCCAAGGCGGGACTAAAGTCCCACCCGCTTCTGCTGGCACCCGCAGGAGGAAGGTCTGCGCAATTGGTGCAGCTGGGTGCCTCGCGACACCTGCTCTCTGGCTGGATGTGTTCGTGCACTCAACGTGCATCACCTGGAGCGCAGCGCCTGGGTGGATGCAACCTAGTGCGCTGCTGCAAGCTCCTTGCTTCAGGGTCAATGGCGGAATGGGGGGTCGACCTGAAATCACTCAATACGGCCTTGCAGCCTCTTTAAATCACAAGGGGGCTTCGCCATGGCACGGCGAAAGTGCCGTGGTGGTTGGCTGGCCGCTAGGTGGCCTAGGCGTGCGTGCCTACGTCGCTCTGTGGCCGTGTTTATGGGTGTGCTCAGTGGGTGTTTAGGGAGGTGTTGGCGGTCAATGAAGGGGTGGATGGTGATCAGTGAGTGATGGCAGAGGTTCTGGGGTAGGTGGCGAGGCGTGCAGAGGAGTGGAGCAATGGTTTCGCCTCACCGGTGATCTACTGGAGGTAGAGAAGTGTAACGAACGCGTGCCCCGGACGTATTTTAAGACATCTGGGAGGTGGCCCAGACGTCTTGGATCACATCCAGACGTCTTGCCAGACGTCTGGGATGGTTTACAGACGTCTGAAAAACCGTTATCGTCCACACCCGCGAGTCGTCTGCGCGCCTTCGCGCGCAGACCGTATATTCGTTATTCTCTCTTTTTCCCTCTCTCTCTCTGCGGCTGCAGGCGGCCGGCCACCTCCTCTCTCCTCCTCGCGCGGCCTTAAAAGGGCCACGCCTCCCCTCCCGTCTCCACCGTCTCCTCCTTCTTCTCCTTCCTGTGCGCGAGAGCGAGCGGGCGCGAGGGCGGCAGCGGCGGCCGCAGTGAGCGCGGAGGTGCGCCGTGTGAGGGCGGAGCTCTGCCGTGAGGGCGAGCTCGCCGAAGCGGTTTGGCCGGCCGGCGGAGGGCGCAGGGGGCGCGGAGCGACGCGGAGAGGGACCTGCTGCGGGCTGAGCAGCAGACGCGCGAGGTGCGACGCGGGCGGCGTCGTGAGCGGAGGCCGAGCAGCGCCCTGATTCTGGAAAAATTTCCAGAATCAGACGTCTGGGTTGATAGCCAGACGGCAAGGTCGACGTCTGGAAGCTCATACAGACGTCTGAAAGGTGAGTTTTCCGCCTTCTTCTTCCTTCCTGTCGACTGACCGTACTGAGGGAGGGGTTGGCTGTGCGCAGGTTCGCTGATTCGCCATCCTTTGCGAATCAGACATCTGGAAGTTGTACCAGACGGCGGGAGTGACCTCCAGACGTCCGGGGTGACCATCGGACGTCTGGGAGATAGGCCAGACGTCCCCGCAGACTTCTGGACGTCTGGGAAACCACGCTGAACAGGTAATTCTCTGATCCACTGTTTAAGACGTCTGGAAGGAGTTCCAGACGTCTGATTTTGCACAGTATCGTCTTTTTCGACCCGTTTAGGGCCCGTTCGAGCTCCGTTTTCCACTATTCGAGTTGCGTTCTTTTCAGAATTAATTCCTCTACCCGTCTACAGTAGCTATACACTGTTTTGAGACACTCCTTGTGTTTGATCCTTGTGATAGGACCTCGTTCGGTTGCAGTCTTGAGAGTCGCGGAGGCACGCGGGATTCCTGATCACGCCCCCATTACTCCCGTTGTACCTGGTAGAGTGGCTTAAGTTTAAAATCTGTTAAAGTATGGAACCATAACTAGAATCTAGGACATTGCATGAATCCTAGGAATGAGAAATGTATGGAATGATAGCTCCTAGGTGATGCATGAATCCTAGGGCTGGAAAACTAGTTGTATGCTAGATCCTAGGATGTGGCATGAATCTTAGGATGGAAAAACTAGTGGAATGTATAATACTGTAGTCTTGAAAAAAATGGGAAGGAATATAAAGCTGCCTGTAAATTGAATTCACAGCTGCCTGTTATGAATAAAGAAACATGATTGGGATCATGGTTTGTAAGAACGTGAAACTGGAAAGTAAGACATAAGATGTTCTGGAACCCTACGGGGAAGTAGGGGTAGAACTCCTGGAAAGCGAATGGGATAGAATTGGGGAAGTGAGCTAGCCCTTGAGAACGGAGTACCAAGGAGAGCGATTGTCCCCCTGTTTAGTGCAGAGCTGAGCTAGCCGCCCCAGGGACCCGGGGGTTAGGACTGGCCACTCTGTACCGACTTGTTGGCCCTCGTGTACGTAGTACCGAGGAGAGCTAGTATTGTTAGGAGAGTACTAGCTACCCCACGGGTCCCGGGGTTCTGCTAGCCTCCTTCACTGACTTGTTAGGCCCACTAGGGCAAACCAGGGTAGTCAGGCGAGGGTGCGCGGACTGTGGAGGGGCAAGGCCCCGGTTTGGTTACTGTGGAGGGGTTGGACCCTGTTACTGAGAGGGCTCTGCCCTGGTTCCGTGCTGTGCTTTGGGCGCACCCGTTAACAGAAACGACTGATCGCGTGCCAGTGCAGGCTAGCTACCTGTGCGTTTATCGCGCGTGCCGTAGTCACCATTACGTCTGTCAGTGACCTTGGGGTGGTTGACTGAGGGTAGGATCACCACGGGGGACTCTCCCGACCAGGAGAGCACCACGTGCTACTTCTACTTTTGGAAAAGACTGCAATCAAGATCGTTCCCACGAGGACATTCGAGATCAAGTAAAGGATCTGAGAAACAAATGAAATAGTGAGAAAAATTGAAAGATGTGAATAAAGGAAGTAATAGAACATAACAGCTACTGTACACTCTACTGTTGCCTTTAGTTAGTTTGCCACTCTACTCAGCGTTTTGCTGACGTGTTACACTCGTTACCTTTTTCAGGACCAGGTGTTGAGCAGCAAGGGCCGGCGGCTGCAGAGGACGCTGGGCCGAGTAGGGTCCAGTAGAGTTACCACAGTCTTTTGTACCTCTTTGTTTCTGTTCTAGTGAGTAGTTTTTTTGTTTCCGCTGTACCTTCTTTACTTGCAGTTCTTGTTATATGATAAATGTTGTTTTACTGTTGTGGTGGTACCTACTGTAGTAGTTTCTTTCCTTACTGCTGTGCTTTCTTACTGTTAGTTATATTCATGCTGAATGTGGTTTATTTTACTGTCTTTTGGGTTACTTCCTCGTTGGACGACTAGGTCTTGGGATTAGTCGAGTCGGTTTGGTTCTCGTATCTCGTAGGGACTCGGGAACCGGGTCGTTACAAGAAGCTGGTGGTGGTCAGTGGTGGTCAGTGCGTGATAGTAGAAATTTATAAGGGGAAAATGAAGAGGGGAGAAAGAGGAAGAGTTTTTATGTAGCTAAGTGGACGAAGGGGGCAGGAGGCGGACGGTTCGTTCCTACCGTTGCCGGAGACGAAAACCTTGAGGTGAAGATGACGGTGACGAGGAAGGGGTCGGAGGGGCGCGTGCGGGTACGGCGCGACGCGGAGGAGCACAACGGAGATGACTCTGCCACTGGTATGGTGGCAGAGTGACGAGAGGAGGGAGGAGAGGTCATCGGAGCCTGCGGGCAGATGGCCAGAGACGAAGGAGGGATGAATTTCAGGGGGTATCTGCGGCCAAAACAGGCTTACCCCCCTTGATCAGACCTGGTGCTTCTTATATAGGCACGGGTAGAGGGTCAGGCGCAAGGTGGAGGCCAAAAGTTCTCGCCGGAGGCATGGTCGGAAGTGATACCCATACCTCTCGAGCGTTTGCACGAGAGGTATAGGGCGATTTAGGGCATGGGGAGCTGCTCAAGCGGTAGGGGATTTCGCAGAGGACTCCCCTTTCAAATCTGGGAGTAGCTCCCTAGGGAAACGAGGAGAAAACCTCTTCAAAATCTCGTCGGAGGTATGGGTCTCTGCTGTAATGGAAGAGGGACCTGAATGTAGAAAGTGACAAGAAAGTTGAGGGGATTTTTGCAATGATTTTCAAAAGTTAGGAGCCAGAATGTAATTAAGTGGATAATTTTGCAAAGTAGGTCAAGATGACCTTCCCTTAGGTCCAAATTTTGGTAGAAACCTAATTTGGACCTAAGGAATCCAATGGTGAAGTTGGATTTTAGGTTTGACCACGTTGGACTGAATATTTTGCACAAAAACCTAAATTAGGTCATATATTGAGCTTGGTCCCCAATCTAGGTCAAAACAGATTCCAAAGGCCAAATTGAAGGTTCTAAACCCTAGAGGATATTTTTCCATGAATTTTAGAGGGTTTAGTTGATTTTTATCCTGCCTAGAACCTTGTGAATTTAAGTGAATTTGTTTTAAGTTTACAGAATATCATTTAATTCTTAAATTTCACAATAACCCTTTTCTGACTGAATCATCCCAATTTTTCTCTTATTAAGTCCAATTGACCTATGTCTAGAACTTGAGAAATCCTGTTGATGCACTGCAATGGTAAAATTACAGTTTTACCCCTTTGCTTCATGTTCTCTTTCCAAATTAGTGATCTCTTGAGTTAGGCTTTCCTTTAGGTTATGCAGGAACTTTTGTTCACTTTATTAGGTCAAAATAAGTTAGTTAGGGCTTTTGATGAGGTTCTCATCAGTAGTGGACAGATAAAGAGCATAAGGAGCGTAATTTTTCTCCAAGACCCTCCTTTTTGCCTCTTGTAGGCCCCTTTTATGGTACAATATGTGCAAACATAATAAGAAAGTCATTACGGAAATTCAAGCCCCATAATCCTCAGCGTGATCTCCTATAATGGACTTCTTTCACATAGTACTCCTCGTACAACTTTCACGTTTCCATTAGCTTCATTACGCTTTGAGTTGATTATGATGTAAACTTCGAATTGCTTCCTTACGTTCACCTTTGGCGTAATCATCCATTTTCTTGGTCGCCTTTTCCACCCGATTGACTCTTCGATGGAGCTTGGCCGACTGAATAATCTAGCGGGCTTTGTCCACTAGGGACGTCCTGCCTGGGTATTTCTTGAATTGAGTGATCCGCTTGATAATTGTCGCACGGGATTGTTGCATGGGTGGATCCATACACTTAGGTCCATTAGGATTGTAAAGGAATGTTCTTGGACTTTATGTGGGTTGAAGTAGTCCTAATGGACCTTCAATCTTTGGGGTATTTTTTTCGTATTCAATAGCTACCATGCAACCTCCCTTGTCCAAGAGAAATAGCTCATGTGGTCTTTGCCAAACCTTGGACAACCTTCACAACTTTGGGATAGAAATTATTTTAATATCTAAAAATGTGAACTCTGGCTTATTAGAAATTTCTTACTTCATCATATCATCATCTCAATTATGGACCTAGTAGAAGTTAGGTTTCTCTTTAGTTAAGAATTGGTTAGTAATGGACATTGGCAAGTTGATTATTGAATTACATCATTTACTATTAGTTGGTACATTTTATGCATCATAACAATGGTGTAGGTTTCACAGATATAGGGGCATATATATGTTATTGAAATTAATACATAGTCATTTACAACTAGATTATCAAAATAGAAGGAAAATACATGTTCCCTTCTAAAGGAAGATTAGATGATTTCTCTCTATATTAGGCACCATCCCAAGAGACCATTTTCATTTAGAAAATACTAGTTCATTCATAAAGACAATCAATGCAACTAGGGACATAAGATGAGAAGATAACTTAAAAAAGGAACTGTAGGAAATGATCCTACTTTTCTCCTCTCAGGATCTATTTATGTTGGTGGTTATCCTAAACCAATCAAGTAATGAGTGCATTTATAGAGTTTTTCTTTCTTCACATCTAGAAGAAGATTCTTCCTAGTTAAACACTATTGTCCCCTTTCACTAGTAAACTAGCGCTTTGGTGTTAAACACACACACAAAACCCATCTTCACCAAACATACACACTTGACACCCTCCTCATTTTCAGTGGCTACTTTTGACAGCTTGTGGATGCAAAGGAGCTCATAGAAAACATTACTTTGAATTATATGATGCTTTTAGTGTTTCTAGATGTCTAATGTACGCCTTATTAAGTAATTACAAATACAAACATGTTTTATAGCCAATTTGTATGCTACTAGAAGGACCACACCAAATATCTTTTCATTTTGTTTTCTTATGTTTTGCTAATTCAGAAAGAATTCTTTAACTTATTACTTAGGCTAATATAAGTTAAATTGGCATGAACTCAAAGATGCACTAGTTTGCAACCACATCAAGTGCATAGTTTGATTTTTTACACTTGTTATTTACACATTTTTTCATATATTATTCAAATATTATGAATCTTTTCTTTGTAGGTATTCAAAGAGTAGATCTATGTTTATTCATACATGTAACGATTTAATTCATAATTATAACATTTAAACAATTTTAGCCATCTTGCGTTGCTTTTTATCGATTTTGAGATAGCAACAATATAAATGTGGTGTGCTCTTTTTCAACCATAATAAAATAACTTTATCATTGATAATTAAAATCTTAACAATTGGCTTTATCAAAGTTCAAAATAATTCATAATTTTGAATCATTATGAGAAGTGGCTTTTTTGGACAAGTCACTATATTTCCTTAAATCCATTCATTTCTTCTCCCTACTATCTTAGCAAAGGTTTGCCACATTGAGAATTGATCCAAATTGAAAATTTGGTTTAATAAATATCCCTCTTGTTAAACTAAGGATTTGGTTCAATTAACAAATTATGTCAACAGCAATAATTTAATTATTTAATAGCTTCATATATATGATATAGAATATTCTATATAGTTCCCCCTCACTATTCATTTTTACCATCAAAATTCTAAGCCCATGTTGAGATTGGAGAATGGGGAGAGGGTGCAACATGGAACGAGGTGAAGCAAAGAGTGGAACGAGGATACAAAGTGAAGCAAAGCGGAACATATGAAATGCATTTGAGTGAAACAAAGCAGAATGAGGCTTGCCTTCATCTTCTATGTCTGTAGACTTGTACTGTGAAGCGAAGCAAGGAAAGAAAAACCCACCTTCATTTATGGAGACTTGTAGGGTGAAGTGGAGCTAGAGAGTTTGTTTGTGGGATATAATGTATCTTGAATAAGTGACATTATGTGTTTGGTTGTGTGATAGGTTGAATGTGATAGTTGTTGTAGTTGATGTGATTATAATATTATTTTATATTGAAACTTGTAAAAGGGTGTGGTAGAGAATTTTTCATAAGGAATCACGAAGCTCATGGAATATCTTATGACTACCATTCATTCATTTTACTCCTGTGAGATAGCCCAGTAGGATACTCACAAGCAAAGCCCCATAAAGCTTGCAACTTGTTTCCAAAGGAAAAAATAATCTTATCACCACCAAGGAATTGGTAGGGTAGCAAAACTTGCCCCCAGCAGGTGGTTTAGTTGGTAAGGCCCTTCTACCACTATTGCGGGAACGAGGGTGCTAGTTCGAGTCTTACCAATGTTGAATTTACCTAGAAGCCATGGAGTTGGATCGCTTGCGGTCTACTGGGACTACCTTGTAATCGGAAACCTTGTCATAAAAAAAAAAGAGTAGTAAAACTTTTCCATTGACATTTAGAAGTTATAGAATTAAACGCAATGCTTACCATTTTTATCCTTCTCAGACAATCTAACTTGCCACCTCGTCCTATTTATGATTTTCTATTAAAATCTTATATTTCTTTAATTTTGAGTACCTTTCTTCTCAAAAATCAATGAGACATGTTCATTAGTCGTAATTGATTCACATATCAATAAAACAATTGTCAAAATTTTGACAAATGAAAGAGAGTCATTGAAAAATCATGAAATTAAGAGATGTGTACGACTGGTATATAAGCGAAGGTTGTGATTCCATGTGCAAGTGATATAATAAATAAAGATGGAAAAACCAAAATACATACAATCAAATATGAAGAAATTCAAAAAACCCTTCAGCATTTAACATGTTGTATTTGGTAAATTTTATATAATTCCTTAAATCACTTGCATCCTATTTAATGCAATATGTAAAATGAAAAGTTATTGCAAAATTGATTTAATTTTGCAAGATCTCACTTTAGATAAGTATTTGATAGTAAGGCATCATGGCATCCACCTAGGGAGGGAGTGTTACAACATGGGGAGTCATTGTCAGGTTTATAAAAGGGAGACAAAATGATCGAGGTTTTAATAGCAGGAGCCTCAACTTAACGAATCAAGCGACAAAGAAGACAAAGTTGGTGACCCAGTTCCACCTAAAGTGGTGTACGTCTGGGGGGAGGACGATACTCCTAAATTTCACTATATTCTAATAGGTGATATAGTTACTCTTAGCTTTTTTCTCTCTGATTGCGTAAAAATAAAAGCTATCTCATCTTGGCATTTATAATACAAAACCACCTCTCATAATGGATCTCGCGGTCCTCATTGCTTCTCCTGCAATTTGGCTATCAATAACTTTTAAGTGGGCAACTGGTGCGGACTGTTAATGTTGATGTTGGCATAATAGTTGTCCACTTTCAAATTGGATCAATAGGATCCTTAGGCGGGTTGTCACGTCCTGGGATCGAGTTGGATCCAGTGAATCCTTGACTAGTTGGATCCGCTAAGATCCACCAGGATGCTGAGTAACAAGGTTCACCAAATTATTAGGCAACAGGATTCACCCAGATATCAGGTAACCGGGTTTACCTAAGCATTGGGTAACCGGACCTATTAGGTATTGTATGAAGTTTTAATTAAGAGCACCTTTTGTCCCTGATCACAAAATATGTAGATAGAAGAGAATTCAATTCTATAGCTAAGAGGCTCTACTCTTCTGTTTTTAAGTTTGATATCATAGTCATTTAAATACCCCTAAGGTATTCATGTCTAAAAATGCCAATTTGCATTTATTAGTGAACATTGTCCTTTCTTAAAGTAGGTATGGTTGGAGAAATGGTGACATCGCTTCATAACACAAGTTCTACTGGAATACAAAACTTGTCAGGTTAAGCTCTAGATAAAACAGCTTACTTATCTTTCCTAAAGCTACTTGAATGTACATAAATGGAGATATATCTTTTTCTTCTACCTTACAAGAACTATCATTCAATATCATTTGTTGTATATGCTTGATTAGGAAATGAAATTGACCTCTTATAATTATCTCCTTTAGGAACCTTTCTTTTTTTTTCTCTACTTAGAGTTTCACTTTATCTAGAGCTTAGACCTCCATCTTGGACCCACTATATGTGCTTCATACCGTGCCGCACCATTCTATTACAATACTTGTCATTTGCTTTAAGAAGTGAATGCTACTATCCTTTGATCTTGAATTTTCAAGATATCAAAATGGAGAGCCAACCTTGGAATAAAATATTCTAATTCACCTGAAACTCAGCTGTTGATTCCTTTTTAGGATCATGCATTTTCATTTTTCAACATACTCATGAGCTAACAATAAGCATATATAAATATATTTTCTATCTTTATGGTTAAATAGATGCGAGTCAAGAAAGGAACACAGAATGGAGAGTTTAAACAAAGATAAGAGATCGATTTATTTTGTCGATGTAGGAGTGTAAGGCAAATATAAGCTTCAAAATAACAAAAATATCAAACCCTTCTCATTAAAAAGTAAGTTTCAACCATTTATACTACCATCAATAAATTTTATGATTGAATACTACTAAAAAAATAATTTAATACAATGAGATCTATTCTAACTAAAGTTCACTTTTTCTTCTTTTTTAGGTTATTTAAAGAGTGGTGGTTGATGGATAGAAATGTATACATACATAGAAGTATATATAAGGTTCTACCTCTCCTCTCTACCAATAAGAGATGTAAATTACACAAGGGCATCTACCAAAAGTTTTCTTTAGTAAAAACACACGTGTCTCTTTCTTCTTTTCCAACATGTTATGATCTTATAAAAAAAATTATTTCTCTTAAAATGTTACCATAAATTTAAGAATTTTAGTGACAAATGTAAATAAAAATATATCAAGAAGATTTTTATATAAATGAAAAATATTTATCTATAGATTATGTAGATGATATACTTCAATGATTTATTTATTTTCTCCTAAAATGATATTTCCTCCTTTTCTTTTTATTTTTTCTTCGCGTTACTCATTTAATTTTTCCCCTTCCCATTACAGACCTAACCCTAAGCCCAATTTCCCCCACACGCATCCTCCTTAGCTCCCCAACTCCAATCTCTCTACAATATTACAGCTCGACGATTCCAGCAGCAACGCTCCCCCTCCCCGCGTCCAATTCTCCACCCCTACTCGACTTCCGATCCCCCACCAATTGGGCGCACCAACACGGCGTGGGTCTCCACCAATCACGTCGCCAGAAGCTCGATTCCACAATCTACCGGCCGCGATTCCCATCAGGTCCTCCCTCTTCTCGATCCTTTCCCTCCACAAAGTGTGGAATCCATGTGCGATGACGTCTAAGTTTTCCTCTCCCACATCAAAGTTACCTCCTTTTCGTTCCCGAGACGAGTTTCGTAGTCTTTGCGTCGAAATTGTGGATTCCATCTTTTGTTTGACGGGGTCGATTCCCCCGATTTAGTTGAAAGTTCCCTTTTTTCTAGAGGTAAGATGATGCGTAGTAGAAAGTAGACATTAACAAATCGAGGATTCGTATCGCATTAACGAATGAAATGCCTGCAAAGAATGTGAAATTCCCTGCGAACGTGGACCCTCAGAAAGGAAATCCGTCACACCTGGTGCTTTGCCGAGCTGGTTGTTGTGGTGTGAATTGTAAATATAGGAACTTTCTGTCACCGCGGCCCTCGAATGGATAATTGCCACTCTGTAGGTGAATTCCGAGCTCCGCATTTGACAATCCGGTTCTTGAATCCTGGCTGCTTCAGTGTCCCTGACAGGAAGCTTAATATTTGCTGGAATGGAAAGAAAAGAAAGGAACTTGGCTGTAGTCATTGCCTTACAAACTAAATCATATGTCGAGTGCTTCCTCAAGTCTCCCAAAAAGAGGAGGCCTTGGCCTCGATTATCTCCTTGGGTCATGAATTAAGTGGAGTGCACACAAAGGTGACATCCACCACCAATTTCGAGACATCCTTTTCTGGTAAATTGTTGGATGCAGGAGTCCAGGATTTGCAGTTGTTGCTCTCACTGCTTCAGGATTTTAGTCCTGTAGTGGAGAGGTTGGAATCTCTGACTTGGAGTGATGGAACATTCTCTGTCCAGAAGGTGTGTTGTCACTTGCATGGGGAAATGGCTCCAGCTGATAATAACATGGCTGCTGATTGTTATTCTTTTTGGAAGATGGAGATTCCGTTGAAGGTGGAGATTTTCTTATGGCTGGTTCATAGAGGGAGGTTGGTTACCAAAGTGTGTAGGAGACTTTGGGTCCAGGACGAAGGTGCTGTTTGTATCTTGTGTTGGCTGGGGGCCAAGGATTGTAAACTTCTCTTCTTGGAGTGTGACTTTGCTTTGGAGGTCTGGGAGCGGCTACAGTTGTTGGGGTCTGGCGTATGTCTTTGGAGGATTCCTGGTTGGCTTTTCGGAGTGGCATTCAGACTGATACTCTATCCTAGGTCTAAGCTTCTGCGTCTTTATGGACTTTATGGTTACAGCGGAATGGAACTGTTTTCTGGAATGAAAGGCCTTGGGGTAATGTTGTAAGGGAGACACGGGTTGTGTTTGACTTCTGGACTCATCATTTTGTAACATGTTTTATTGATGGTTCATTCTCTGGTAGCTGTCCTTTACCGTTTTTTTTTTTTTTTAAAGAATTTTGGCAGAGATGAACATATGTAGGAGAACGGCAACCCCAATAAATGTGAGGTATGTATGTTAACACTTAGAAAGACAATGACCTATTTTGAATGACATTGAATCTATAGTATTTTCTAGAAGGGAGTGTGATTTAGAAATGAAACCACCAAGAAATGGTGTAAATAGGATCTGGATCGAAACCAAGGTGTAACAACTTGCTCTGATGTCACATCACACAAAAATTTCACAAGCACATCTTGAATCATCATATAAAACCATCTTTCTGTGCAAATCTTGACAATGGCCATACATGTTACAAGCAAGAGGAAGAGAAGCCAAAGAACAACACCATGCAGAATGGCCTCTCTTTTTTTTGGCAACGGAAACAAAGAGCTCCAGAAATGGGTTGTTCATTTCCATAATCTCTATGTGAGAACCTATATGAAGATCTTGAGAAGCCTCCTCCCCACTCGTTCCACGTTCCTCTTTAGCCTCAACCATCCTTTTTTTTTTTTTTTTGAGAAGGTAGCCTCAACCATCTTGCATCCTGCATCTTCTCCCTGTAGTTGCAAGTTTATCTTGTGTAAGACTTTGATAATATTGAATTTACAAATGATATTGTGGCATGATCATGACAGAAGCTAAATGTTCTGTATGTCCGCTTTCACGATCTTTTGCAGTACTGAAAGGTAATAGCTGTATTTACTTTTTGCTAGAGCAGCAAATTGAAGGTTAGTAAGTGCTATACTTGTTAAAATCATCTCAACAATCTGAATATTATGTTTTTATTTAGTTTAGATTATATCAATAATCTCACCAAAATGGGACATCTAACTGGCCTCTATTACATTATAACACTATTCCTTAGACCAATCCCAACTGAAGTGAGCCATAACAAAAAAGAAATTAATCTGCACATATGTGTACACATATACCTCGGTAATTAAGGACAACAATTTGTATTCAAGTACACATTTATATATTTTTTTGAAAAGGAAAAAGGATGGCTACTAGAGGTCTGCATTAATCAAAAGACAAATTACAAATGCAACTTCCAAAAATCAGACAAAGAAAAAACTTCCCTTAACACATTCTCCATCAAGGCTTTCTCTTCTTGAAAAGTTGTGGCATTACATTGAATCCATAAAGACTAGAGAAGCCAAATGATGTTTGCATCAGTTTGCACCCCATTCCTGAAAGAATGCCAGAAATCCTCCAAAGAAGCAAGAGATACTCCCCTTAAGCTGAGACAGGTCCACATTTGAACCATGAAATCACAAGAAAAGAACAGGTGGTAGATGTCCTTATCAGCAACACCACAATGGGAACACAAATGTCATCCATATCTGTTGCCCACATGCTCTGCCACATCTTGGTAAGAAGTTTGCCTCTTTGAAGAAGCCACAAGAAAAGCTTTATCTTTAAGGGAACTTTCAACCACCAAATGCATCTGACATCCACCGCCAGATCATCAAGTATGAATGCAGGGGTGTTATGCAACAAAAGGTAGGTCTTCTTCACTAAAAAAGAACCTTCAGACCATCATCTGGTCTATTGGGAGAAATTTGCAAGTCACTTAACAGCGACAAAAGCAACTGAAAGTCCTGCATTGGGGCATCAGAGAGGCCACCACTAAATTAAGGCATCCAAGATCCAGACGTGACATCCCATATTTCCGAAATATTAGACATCTTGTCTGATGCAAGAGCATATAATCTGGGCAACATAGCTGAAAAAGCTCCATTATCTATCCAAGCATCCTCCCAAAAGAGGAAAGTCCACCCATCTCCTACTTCAGGTTGAAAGAAAGGTGTAAGGTATTGAATAATAGGAACAAGGCTCCTCCAAAGCATAGAAGCTTCCCAAGGAATAATCCCCCTTCGAGTCAAGTCAAGAGATGTACCATAGGAATCTTTCATAATCTTCTCCCACTTGCTATCACCATTCTGAAACAACCCAAGCAACCACTTTGACAACAGAGATTGAAGTTAGCAAGATCCAGCACTCCAAAACCCCCAAACTTCTTAGGCTTACAAACCTCAACCCAAGCAACAAGCTACAGAAATCTGCCAACGTGATCTAGGCCCTTCCAGAAGAATATTTTCTGAAGGACATCAAGCCTGTGCATAACCTCCTTAGGAGGCTTAAACATGAATAGGTAAAAAATCAGCATTGTGGAAAGAACAGACTTCAGGAGAACTAGGCGTCCACCTCTAGAGAGTAGCTTCCTGCTCCAGGAATTCACCCTCTTCTTAACCCTCTCCACTGAAGGACACCAATCACCAATCTCCAGCTGTGAGCCGCTTCCCCTTCAAAGGGAGACCCACATAAATGAACAACAAGTGGCTAATTGGCGTATGCAAGAATTGCAAACTGTTGCCAACCTGTCCATTATCCAAACCAAATGGTAGAAAGGTTGACTTCCTGTGGTTCACGGTCAAATCAGAAATCTCCCCAAAAATTCTAATAACGTTTCCAAATTTTCCTCCTCTCTACCACCACCCTCTATGAAGAAAAGGGTATCGTCAGCATACTGCAGCACTGGGGTCAATAATTCATTGGACGATTGCAAGGAAAATCCAGTAAATAGCCTTCCACTACAAGCCTTAAAAGCCCTTGCTGCCAAAGAATTTGCTACTGAGATAAAACCAAGCAGTGCTAGAGGATACCCCTGCTGCACCCTACGTAGTGGCTATGTCCAAGACTCATCAGATCTACCATTAACCAGTATGGAGAAGGATGTGGCCATAATGCAACACTTCATCCAGCTAATCCAGTTATCAGGGAACCCCCTTCTTCTCAAAATCTGCCAAAGGTAGAGGACCAGGAGACAAGAATCACACGCCTTTGGGAAGTCAACCTTCCGAAGGAATGACCTCCTACCTGACCTCCTCCAAGAGGCATCCATCTCCTTGGCCAACGTAAAAGACTCTTGCAAAGACCTTCCACTGACAAAAGCTTATTGAACGAGGTTGATAATATGGGAAAGAACAAGCCACAAACTGTTTGCTAGTACCTTAGCGACAATCAGATTTACTGCATTGGACAGTGCAATGGAATGATAATCATCAATGGAGTCAGTCTCCACTTCTTCGACAGGAAGAAAAAGTAAAATCTATTTAGTTTCTCAAAGCCTCTGTTCTCTACTAAGAATTCCTGCAGCATCTTCATGGAGTTACCTTTGGCTATGTCCCAAAATTCTCTATAGCATAGGACTTGAAACCCATGAGGTCCCAGAGAACCCTTAACCTTGAGGCAACGAACCGCAGCCACAACCTCCTCGGTGACTGGACGGACAGGATCACTCCTTATATCATCCTCAACAACCGGAAGATCTAATGCTGCCAAGCCCCACCTCCACCTGCCTGGAGGATGCTGTCTTGTAAAATCTTGGAAATGTAGGTGAATCGCATCAGTAATCTGCATCCTATCAGTCAACTCCTCCTTACCAACCCTTAGCGAACTAATAAGATTAGATCTCCTCCTTGAGCTGGAGGCCATGCGGAAGAAGCGGGTGTTCGCATCCCCTTCTTTATGCCAAATCTGTCTCGATTTCTGCCCCCAGTCCATGTCCCTCTTCAAGTCCTTGTGCTGAACCATCATCTGATACTACCTTCTTGTACCCTCCTCTGTCTCTGTAAGATCTCTGTCATTCTTCACCTAATCTAAATTTGAAGTACTTTGAAGAGCCTTTGTGCACATCCTTTACCTCGTCTCCTTAACCTCCTTAAAAGCAATCAATGCTACCCTTAGGTGCTGCAGCTTCCGTGCAAAAGTACGGGCAGCAGAAGAAGATTGTGTCACCTCCTCTCATTTTTGCTAGACCGTATCCCTTAAACCAGGCTTCATCAATCATGACTTTTGGAACTAAAAATAAGTGTTATACAGTGTCTCCTCATTGAAATTCCAAACCAAAGGAGTATGGTCTGAAAAAGGATGAGATCTAGAAGTGACGTCCGCTATCTGAAGTCTTTCTACCAAACTCACAGAATGTAGAAATCTCTCGATTTTGGACTTAAACCCTACCGTGTTCCTGCAAGTAAAGGTAGTCTCAGATACATGAATGCCATATAGCTCCAAATCATCAACCAATTCAGCAAAAGCATCAGTCGCCTTGTCTTGCCTCCTATCTAGCCTATTAGTAGTGGACAGTTAAATTAGTAGTGGACAGTTAAAGTTGCCCCCCAACTAACCAAGGTCTCTCATTTGCAAAAGCAGGTGCTCGTCTGAGGTCTTCCCACAACTCTGGACAGAAAGAATCATCACATGACCCATAAACCTTAGTAACAACAATAGTAACCCCATTAGACAACCTCCTGAAGCAACCTAACATCGACCACCTTTTTGCTTTATCATCCAGCATGTCGTACCAACTGTCATTCCACATTGACCATACCACTGGATCTACCCATTGAACCAACAGCCAGGAACACATTCTCATGGTCTTCATCAAGTTCTCTTCAGAGCCCATCGTCAAGAGTCTCTAACTTAGTCTCCCGTAGCGAAGTGAAATCAATCCTCCATTCTCACAAATAGTGAAGGAGACTAGCCCTTTGATTGGAGTCTTGAAGGCCCTTCACATTCCACATGAGAACCTTAACCATGATGAGCCGAGGAAGGCCCGCTTGTACATGTTGAACACGAGTCTTCTTAGCTCCAACAACCTTAGCAACTCTACATTTGGTTTCATTGATTACCTGGTGTATACACATTCATATTTGAAAGAAAAATTGTGCAAGCACTTTTACCATCAACTGAAAGAGATATATATTATGTGTGTGGATATATCTATGTACCTAGACAGCTACTTGTATCTGTGTGTCTTCCAAATTGTGTGGTATACTCTCTAGCATCTATATATGCCACAAATTGGTGGACATCTGTATCAATTGATGGTTGAAAAGTGACATTCATATCTCTAACAATCTCTTCAAAGGTTGAAATTGGATACCCTTATCTGATTAAAATGGATATGGCAGTAGATGTGGATGTTTTGTCCACACCACCCCTTCAATCCACTTCATGCATGGGCTTACTAAGTAGTTCAAGTATGTTGGACTCACTATCACTGAATTATAGGTTCTTGCTATGGGCAACAAGTTGCAAATTTTCAAGCACAATATTAGATTGTTGACAATTGAAGCTTCCTCCTCCTTCCAGAGTGTTGCCACATTCCTAAAAATTTTATCAAGATTGTAGTCTTTGTAGATCTATACATGTTAGGCATCGCAAAAGTTGATTTCTTTCCTGCTTTTAAACTTTCTTTATCAGATTTCCTGCTTTAAAATTAGGGTGACTGGCTAATATAAAATCCTGATTTAAAAGTGTGGTATAGAAAAATGGCTAAGTTCTTCACTAAACATAGAATAGGGGTTGACATTCTAAGCACCATGCTAGAGAATTAGGAAAGAGTATTTTAGGATTAGTCAAATTAGGCTAAAGTTTTGTTTTATCTCGTTCTATTTTTTGTGGATTTGATTTGATTAGGATTTGGTTTGATTGAATTTGTTTTCAAATTAGTTAGCAGGATTAGAATTGCCTTTGTAATCCCTTCTCCATATAAAGAGGGGTTAGGAATTTCTCTTTTCTATCTTAATTCATTGAAAACTATTTTCCAAAAAAACTCCAACACACAATTTAATTCTATGGTTCATTTGGTTGCGGGATAAACCATTGGTTCAGATTCCTTTCAATAAAAAGAGATTGCTTCAGATATATCCTGTGTTCAGTTATGTGCTATCAATCAGCAATAAGTTGCAAATGTTCAGGCACAATTTTTATTGTACAAATTGCAGCTCCCTTTACTTTTGATATTCCTTTCCCACATGCATAGAAGTTTTATCAAGGTTTTAGATCCATATATCTTAGACATTGCATGGATTCACTTTTTCCTGCTTTAAAATCAGGGTGAATGACTAATATGAAGACTGCCTTAGAAGTATGGTCAAAGAAGTTGGCTATCTTCTTCACTAAACATAGAATAGGAGGTTGATGCTCTAAGCATTATTTAATTTGCTGATCCATTTGGTTCCGGGGTATCTTTGCAAGATAAAATGGCAGTCCCACAAATATCCTATGTTTGGTTTGACACACATACAAGAGGCAAATCTATCTTGAGATAAACCAAACCATCCTCTATGCCCATCACCAATCATGGGAAAACTTCATCTACGACAGATACTTGTTTATTATATACATCTTGCATAACCAAGCACTTTATATGCTATAAAATTATAATGTTAAGTGGATCTTATCCATTATCCATTGTATTTGCACATTATCTTCTACATTGTGTTGAAATAATAGATACTATGCCAACCTCTCACCCACTCTAGAAGGAGGATCATCTCTCCTACCCATTGTTGATAAGAAATAACTAGATAAACCTTTCAAAAAAAAGGGTAATAGCTAGATATGTAGCAAAGTATTCGGTTTTGTTATGGAAAATTAACCATGATACAAGGAACCCCACCACCCCCCAAAAAAAAAAAGAGATACAACAATACGAGAAATTGAATCGAGAGCAGGAAACGGTGATTTTTGCCATGGTAGAATTCCCTGGTATGTAACTTCTGTGGTTTGTGCATTGGCAAATGTAGCTTCTGCCAAAATGCTGGAGGTGTACTCACAATTTGTCATGAGTAGCGAGTTGCAATTAGTTGCTAATATATGTGATCTTAAGTTGTCTCTCCACTTCTTTGGGTTGTTTGATCATTTGTGTTCCTGTCCAAGTTTTATCTTCTTCACTGTGATGATTTCCTTTTTTTTTTTTGACTTGGCAGTTTACGAAGTAATCTACATGCCAAGCAATATTGGAGGAGAAAATGGCTGTCCATGAATGCATCAGCCCAAAATTCATGGACAATGCTGATGATGACGATGGGCCTGTGGTGTTCAAAAGAAACAGCACTCCTAAACAGAGTCAACTCAATTCCTCCTTGAAAAGTCCCTCTCAAACAGCTGGGCAATCGTCAGGAAAAACTCTCTCACGGCTGTTAATAAATGGAGAAAACACATACATCAGAAGGAACAAGAACATATCATCCTCCAGTTCAGCAATGGCAAAATCCAGTTCAGCAAATAGGATGAATCAGGCTTCAATGCCAGAAACATCAAAGAATCCATCTAACAAGCAGCATGCATCTACAAACAAGCCTTGCGCTGAAGCTGCAAACTCAGACGATTCTGACGATGATAAACCACTGAGTTCTAGAAAACCTGCTTCCACAGCAAAAACAAGTGGGACCTTGCCTTTAGACCAGCCAAAGAGCGGAGGTTATGATGATGACTCTGATGATGATAAGCCACTTAGCTCTCGACTTGGTTCAACCAGCTTACGAGCACAGCATTCTTTGCAAAAAAAGATCATGTTGCATTCTCAGAGGTCTACTCAGACGACTCCTCTGCAGAATAAAGAAACTTCTAGGAAACAAGTTGGTAATTCTGAAGAGCAGAAGCCATCTTTTAAGTTGTCAGTGAAGCCAAATATCAGGCCAGCTTCAGACAAGTTATTTGACTCTGATGAAGAAAAGCCCTTGATCAATAGATGTAAACAAATTGGTTCCTCTAAAAGTGAACCAAGTACTTCAGGAAAGGCAACAATGGATTCGAAAAAAAGGCCTTCAGTTGATGCTAATATTTCTCTTTTCTCATCAAACAAGAAGATGAAACATTCTGGAGTTTCTGTAGATGATACTAAGAGAGAGCCTACTGTGAAGGAAGAACTAAATATGCAGGACACTGATGAGGATGACGAGGATGACATGCCAATTGCACAGAGACTTAAAAAAACAGTCTCCTCAAAAAATGAATCCTTCATGAAAAAATCTTTGAAAAAGGTTAATTCCATGTCCTTCAAGAAACAAAGTAAAGAAAAAAAGAAGGATGCCAAGAAATTTAAAAACTGGAAGCCTTCTAAGTTACCTCCAGGATCTGGTGAAGGGCAAAAATGGACAACTCTTGAGCACAATGGGGTCATTTTTCCTCCTCCATACAAGCCCCATGCCGTGAAGATGCTCTACAATGGACAACCAGTTGGCTTGACCCCTGAACAGGAAGAGGTGATTTCAAGATATTCCCATGATGCCAAAAATGATTTTTACCACTCTGTGTATTTCTGCATTTTATGGTAACCTTTAGACTCATTGATGCTTTAAGGTAGCAGTTCTGGGTTATTTTCTCTCTCATGTCTGTTATTAAGGTTTATGTGTGTATTTTTCTCCTGTTGCTCTGCAGGTTGCAACAATGTTTGCAGTGATGAAGGATACTGAGTATGCAAAGAAAAAGACATTTATTGATAATTTTATGAATGACTGGAGAGCGATACTTGGAAAAGACCATGTGATTAAGAAGTTTGAGCTGTGTGACTTTACCCCAATATATGAATGGCATTTGAAAGAGAAGGAAAAGAAGAAACAAATGACTGCCGAGGTAAGTGGTAAATGTTTGTAACGATGGTGAGGTACCTAGAGACGAGTGGTGAGTTCTGGTTCTAATACTCAAGGCATGAGCTGTGATTCATTTATACACGTTGAAAAAAATATGCTATTCTTCATGCACACCACCCCCCCCCCCCCCCCCCCCCCCCCCCCCAACATTATTTTAATTATTGTACCTGTGCCATTTTTCCTGACTTAATCATTTCTATAAAGATGAGGTGGCAAGTGAGAACACAATTGTTGGCAGGCACTCTTTAGTTGTGATTTTGTCTGGAAGATAGAGGATATTATGTGATGTTGTCTTTCTTAACCTGTTCAGGAGAAGAAGGCCTTGAAAGAAGAGAAGATGCAGAAGGAGGAGAAATACATGTGGGCCATTGTTGACGGTGTTAAAGAAAAGGTTGGCCTTCTATTAAGAAATAGTTTTCCTCACATTGCATATGCTCCTTTTGCCTATTGGCAGATCAAGCAAATCATGTCTTCAATCTGTTTCCATTTCATTCATTCTTATGCTTTGCCAGGTTTCAATTAATAGTTTACTATGGGTGCATTATCTGAATCTATTGTAGTCGAGTGAGTTCTCTCTGGGTGCCATCCAGCTTCTGTTGCTTTAAATTATAAAAGCTCCAAAATTAGCTCCAGAGTGGATCATGAGCTTATCACATACATTTGCAACTTGAACATGGCTATTGAATCATCCAACAACATGACACTGTAAGTTGACAGTCTGCTTCTATAAATCCATTTCGGCACTTATGTGCTCAGCCTAGTGGGAGTTTAAATTGACCACCTTGGTTCAGTGTACACCAATCTGATTGATGGCTCACTTCCTGAAGAATGATGCTCATCTAATTTCTAAACTTGGCTGGATATGATCTGCTGTAAGAAGCCAAAACAAACATGCCCTTATGATGGACTGAGGCTTGTCTTCCACCAAGAAACGAAGCATCTATTGTTGAACCAGCGGATCTTGCTTTGACACATCATTTCACTTGGACCAAAATTGGGAGGTGTAATCCAAATTTGATTCACCCCCATATCATGCTTGCATTTATCTGGGATCTCAATTTTGATAGACATGGCTGAAGATAACTTTTGCCTGGAGCTGTTTTTGGATTATATGTGCGAGAAGAAATGAAGTTTTCTAATTCTCAAAAGAGATGAAGTTTTCTAATTTTCAAAAGAAACTCTAGCCGTTTCCTTATATACAGAGGAGAGAAAAATTATAAAGGGAGTCCATTCAAGAAAATAATGAAAGCCCATAACATATATTCTAACACTCTCCCTCAAGTAGGAGTGTAGATGGCTATTAAGCCTAACTTGTCACACGGAAACATGTCTTTTCTTCGTCAATGCCATTGTGAGTATGTCAGCAATCTGGAGCTCTGATGTGACATAAGGAGTGGTGTTCTTCCCTTCCATTACAACATTCTTGATGCAGTGGCAATCCACCTTAAAATGTTTCGTCCACTCATAAAATACAAGATTTGAGGTTATGTAAGTGGTAGAGCTATTGCCATAGAACATAGGAACTAGGGTCTATGAATGAATCTGAAGATTTGCCAGGAAAGAGGTGATCCACATCACTTCATAGGTTGTGTAAGCCATTACCCTGTATTTTGCCTCGGCACTGGAATGAGCAACCATTGCTTGTTTCTTGCTATGCTAAGAAACAAGTTTTCCACCTAAGAATATAGCATATCATGTGGTAGATTTTCTATCTTAAATATATCCAACATAGTCTGCATTAGAGTAAGAGCATATGTCAAGATGCCCATTAACTTTATAGTAGAGCCCCTTTTTAGGTGTTCCCTTCAAGATGAGACATGTATCATGCTAATGGCTATAACGAGATCTGCCGATGAACTGACCGGCTTTGCTTATCGCAAAACTAATATCTAGTCGTGTGATGGTCAAATACAGTAACTTGCCAATAAGGTTCTAAATGTCGATTTCGATGCTGTTTCAATAAATTTCTAAGCACGCATTTCAGAGGCACACCGAGAGCATGCCGTGGAAACACCTGTATTTCGACGGCAGATTTCGACGATATCGATGCCATGAAAATATTCCATTTCGGAGGCATATCGAGGACATGCCAACAAAAATGACATCCTTTCATCTTCTTCCCTCTCCTCTCACCTCATCTTCCCCATTGTAACCCAATCCCTTACTACACCACCAATAGAACCTCCACTTTGAACCTTCTCCCCTCATCTCCATGTGATCCAAAAAAGATTTACCACCTCTCACTTTTCCTTACAAGGTGCGAGCCATAGTACCACTACCATCGAAGTAACTGAACTTGCCACTCTAGCCACGGCAGCAACAAGCAACAGCTACACCTACACGCAAGGGTAGAGTAGCAGCCAACAAGCAGTAGCATGCCTCAGAATAGTCGTGAACTTCTCACTGAAATAGTCAACATGGTCAAAATTGTTTACATATCGTTGACACCCCTGTATTCAGATGCCCCTTTCGTGTGGATATGATCCTCTGCCTAAAACCCTCCATTTTGTTGGCATGCCAGTGGCATCTTCATCACTGATATTATAATGCTTAGGATTGTATTGAATTCATATAATTATATTAGAAAAACTTAGTAAACATTGAAACATTTATGATATAAAAATCTAACTCTATAAAATATAAGTGGGAGATAATTGTCAAATTTATTTCCCACGGGAAACCTCTTTATAAGAGAGGAGACGTGGGAAAAATAACAAAATTGGACTATACATAAACACAGAATAACAAGAATACCTCCTCATACATGCATCACAACACTCCCTCTCAAGCTGGAGTGTAGATGTCAATCGAACTCAGCTTGTTACATGTATCAAAAGCACTTCTACTAAGGGGTTTGGTGAACACATAAGCCGTTTGGTCTTCAGAGGAAACCGATGAGGTATAGATAATTCCCTTCTGGATGAGATCTTTGGTGTAGTGGTAATCTATATCCACATGTTTAGTCTGCTCATGAAACATCGGATTGTTTGCAATGAACGTAGCTGCCTGATTGTCGCATCTCATCTCCATAGGACTGGTCATTTGCACCTGAAGATCATGAAATATAGACCTCATCTAGACCATTTCTGCAGTAGTTTGCACCATAGCGTGGTACTTAGATTCTACACTTGATCTGGATACCACAGTTTATTTCTTGCTTCACCTTGTAACCAGATTCCTAGCAACATAAGTACAAATCCAGTGGTAGACTTTTGTCTAGAAGACACCCTCCATAGTCAGCATTGGAGTATCCAACCACATCCATGGCAGCTACTCTAGTAAATACTAGGCCTCGCCCTGGAGCCTTCTTCAAATACCTTAACACCTGCATGGCAGCATCCCAGTGCTACCTCATGGGTCGATCCATAAACTAGCTAAGTTTCCCAATCGCAAGGGAAATGTCCAGCCTCGTGATGGTAAGATATAGCAACTTGCCCACTAATTGTCTCTAGGATTGACTATCCACTGTGGCAGACTCCCCATCGTATAGGTGCACCTTGGGATCCATGGGTATGCTTGCGGGCTTCGCCCTTAGCATCCCAGTCTCTCGTAGAATATCGTAAGCATTCTTTGTGAGATGACGATGCCACCGTTGCTTCGTGCCACTTCAATCCCAAGAAAATATTTGAGCTCACCCAGATCCTTCATAATAAATCTATCCTGCAATGTTTGTTTTACCTCTGTTATTCCTACCTCATCGCTCCCTGTCAAAATCAGATCATCAACGTATACAAGTAATGCCACTGTTTCACCTTCGGTCTTTCGAACAAATAATGAATGATCAGTTGTAGACCTCTGAAGTCCAATCGTGTGAAGAACTTCTGAGAGCTTATGAAACTAAGCTCTCGGACTTTGCTTAAGACCATATGTGGCCTTCCTCAGACGACACACAATCCTCCTGAACCTCGTACCCTAGGGGTTGCTGCATATAGACCTCCTCGAGGTCTCCATATAAAAAGTATTCTTCTCATCCATTTGATTCAGTGGCTAATCATAGTGAGCAGCAGCAAAGAGTAGAATTCGAATAGTCGAGAGCTTAGCGACAGAAGAGGGTATCAAAGAAGTCCACCCCATACGTTTGGGTGAACCCCTTTGCAAGCAACCAGGCTTTATGTCTCGTAATGCTTCCATCAGGGTGATACTTCACGATGAAACGCAGCGACATCCAACCAATGTTGCTCCCTATGGCAAGGGAACAACCTCCCACGTCTGTCGTGACTGCAAGGTGGCCATCTCCTCCTTCATGGCCTGTCGTCATTTTGGATGAAGCATGGCCTGCTGATATGTAGTGGGAATCTCAGTGCTAGATAGGGCAGAGGTGAACAGGCCAAAGCTCCTCCTTAGATTCACAGTACAAAGAGCACTTGTGACTCGGTAGTGGGCACAAGATTGAGGGGCTTTCCTTATGGCAATTGGAAGATAATAATCAACATCATCAAAATAGACATCCTGATATGCAGAAGAGTCACTAGAAGCAACATCATTAAGGTTAGACTGTACCTAAGGGGGAGGGATTGGTGACGTGGAGGAGAGGGGGGGGGGAAGGATTGTACTATCTAATATGTTATGTGATCCACTGGTATTAGCAATGTGCCCATCTGCCCCATCTCTAACCTTTGGCTTTATAACTGAGATATCCTCTAACTGTAGTAGAGGAATAGGAATCGGAGTAAGGGCTAAGGAATCTGTCATGTTATGACCCCTCATAGAGAAGTAGGGTATCTCCTCGTGAAAGGTAACATTATTACTCACGTAGTGTCATTGGGCAATCAGATTATAACATCTGTATCCTTTCTGGGTGCTGCTATATCCCAGAAAAATACACTTCACGGCACGGGGTGCGAGCTTGTCCCAACCAGGATCAAGAATATGAACAAATGAAACGCATCCAAAAATCTTGGGTGGCACAGTAAATAAATCTCTACTAGGAAACAACACCTGCTAGGGAATCTGCTCTTGTATAGCTAAACTTGGTATCCGGTTAATCAAATAACATGCAATTAAAACTGCATCTTCCCTGTAACTAGAAGGGACATTGTGATGTATCAACAATGTTCTAGCAATATCCAAAACATGTATGTGTTCCCTTTCTGCCACCCCATTCTGCTGAGATGTATGAGGGCATGAGGTATGGTGAATAATGCCAAGAGAGCTGTAGAAGAGGGCTAGTTGGTACAAAATTTCAATGCATTATCAGATCGTACATCTTTAACATTTTTGGAAAATTACGTCTTCATTTGATTAATAAACGTTTGAATAACATTACCAACGTCTGATTTATTTTTAAGCAAGAACATCCATGGCAATCTGGAAAAGTCATCAATAACAATCAAATAAAATCTGTAGCCTTGTCAATTTGGAATTTGACTTGGACCCTAAACATCCATATGCACTAAATCAAAACATTTAGTAGACGCAGTCGTGATACTAGGTTAGGAGGAGCGGTGATGCTTACCTAGCTGATAAGCATCACATCTGATCTCTATGGTGGGTGATAAATGAGGGATGATCTGTCCCAACCGGCGCAAGGAAGGATGTCCAAGCCGACGATGCCACTGTAAAGCTGTCCCAGCACTGCGAGTTATCCCTGCTTGACATCTGGCCGCAAAGGAGTCTAGACCATTCGGGAGGCCCCCTCTCATGTTCGCCACCAATCGTCCTCTCGATGAGTTTGTCCTGAAAGACACAACCCACATCATCAAATATGACTTTGCGATTTAGATCTCTAGTGATACGACTAACAGATAGTAAATTGATAGGAAAATCAGACACAAAAAGAACATCAGGAAGTTGTAGGCTAGGAGACAAAGTGACCTCCCCTTCACCCTGAACTTGCGAATGGTGGCCATTAGCCACCTGAACCATCCTCCCTAAAGGAAGATCACAGATACTCTGGAAACAACCCCGTCACCAGTTAAGTGCCTAGATGCTCCTGAGTTAACCAGCCAACCATTACCTGAGAACGTGGCAAAGGCTGCATTCTTGGAGGAAGTAGTCATCTCCTGTGTCAACTGTGCCAACTTGTGTGCAAGTGCATCATATTCTGCCTTGGTTATCATCTTGGTCTGATCAGTAGCTCCTGGAGCAACCTGATTCCCACTGCAGGCTTTCCATGCTTGGCCCAACATGAGGCCTCCGTGTGACCCACCTTTCCATAGAAGGTACAGGTGGTGCGCTGATGACTGCTCTATCCACGACCACGCCCACTACCTCGTGTAGAGGATCCTCCACTACTGTCGAAAGTAGCCAAAGCAATACTCTGTCCTGGGACCTTTGGAATAGATCTCACTGAGACACGGCTCAACCTGCTATAGGCCTCTTTCAGGGATGGAAGAGAGGCCTGAGTCATCATTTGAGAACGAGCACCTTCATACTCCCTATTGAGCCCCTGTAAGAACTGTAACACAGCAAACTCCTTCCTGTACTCTGGGTAGCACAAGTACAGATCGGGTGGCAAGCATTGTAGTTGGCAACCATCCCTCTGAAAACAGTGTAGTATTGAGCGAGAGTCTTCCCTTCTTTCTTCAAACTAACCAGGTCATGGTGAATCTGGAAGACTTGGCTGCAATTCTTCTCATTGGAGAACGTGTTGCAGAGATTGTACTACATCTACTTGGCGGTGGCAATGTACATGATGCCATCTCTAATTGACGGAGCAACAAAGTTAATGATCCACGCACGGACCATGGCATCATCCTTCTTCCAACTGGCATACTTGCCAGTTTTCTGTTCGGGATCATTTTCAAGGAGAACATGCTTTTTGTCATGGCCCTCAACTGTCATCAAGAAAGTGCGAGACCTCATGTAGTTGACTTCATCCAACTTCACTATCAAAGTGAAGAACAAGTTTTTGTGGTTGCCTGCATCTGTAGCGATACCCGATGTCACCTCTAAGCTACCTAGTGAACTCATCGAGCCTTGCAAGTACCATAAAAGCCCGTAAGACGTATCGGATTTCAGAAACTCATATCTAAAATCATGAAGAAATATTTGAAGGAAAAGAAATGATTGGCGTAAGATCGAGATCTGAGACATGGTAAATCACATGCCAATTGTTGTTGAGAGGGTTTGCGCAAGAATCAACACGCAATACACATGGATGATTCCTAAGCAAACTCCCTCAAGTCCCCCTTATAACCTCTACCGTTGGAAGAGCAGTAGTAACAGGAAGCTAGTTCCTGTCGCCACTCATGCAGATGGGCTTCCTCACTATCGCTGGCGACCCCTACAACAGTAGCGTCACCGTTAGGATGCCAGATCTGGCCCCTGCGACGTGTGCTGCCACGGCAGGAGAGGGTGGCGAGGGAGATCGATCGCCGATTGGCCACTCTCGCCCTGCAATAGCGTGCTACGAGGTGAGATGAGACCAATTGAGGAGCATGCGTTGCTTAGCAGCAAGGTGCTGCGTGCAGGCGGAGGGCGATGGCGATGCATGCATCGCTTGATGCCGCTGTTGCAGGCCCTCGACGGTGAGTCAGAGACGTGCAAGAGGTGGCGGTGGTGGGCAAGTCTGCGGCAGACCCTCAGAAGCAAAGATGCTAGGGGTGGAGGATTGAGGTAAGGGTGATGGAGGCTAGGGTTTAGGGTGGGATACCAGAGCCTTGGCTCTGATACCAAGTGGGAGATAATTGTCAAATATATTCTTCACGAGAAATCCTACGTTCCTTTGTAGGAGAGGAGACGTGGGAAAAATAACAAAACTGGATCAGACATAAACACAGAATAACAAGATTACCCCCTCATTACACGCATCACAACAATATGTAGATCAAACAATCATAAAATTAGTTAATCTATCACAAACTTATGGATCTGCAAATGTAATCGTTAAAATCATGATTTAATCTAATTATTGTACCTTAAATCTAGTTTAGAGAATAAGAAATAAATACTATTTAACTTTAGAGAAGTTAAGTTACCTTAAAGATTTAACAAATAGAGAGAAAACAATTGCAAAAGTTCTTATTACTCAAACAAGCATGCGACGATAATAATGGGCAAAAATAGGTTACTAAGTCGCCTATGCCAATTTTAAAATATGGTAATAGCCTAAAAATTATACCTAGTATGTTTATTTCACCGATATCATCAACATATTATTTTGATATTTGACAAAATATTGATGATACTTTTGTATTTTGACGTTACATGCATGCCGATATGGCCTCACATCAGGAAAAGGCCATTTTGTCGACATGCTGTGGGTATGTCGTGAGCATTCAGAACATTGCTTGACAATCGTACTCCTATATCTATGAACATCCTCAAATAAGGCATCATCATTAGTTTTAGCATGTTTTCTCATTTGCTCAACCAGTATAGCAAATGGCTTGGTGCCTAGAAGCCCTGCCTCCTTAATGATCTCCAATGTGCACTTTCTTTGAGAAAGTGCAATACTCTGCTCTTATTTTACTACCTTTATTCCTAAGAAATATCTTAGTTCACCCAGATCTTTGGTGACAGATTTTCTGCAGGAAGGACTTAGCCTCCTGGATACTAACACTATCATCTCCAGTCAAAATCATATCATCTACATATACAGCTAAGATGTCAATCGCAGTGGTAATTTGTCTAATAAAAATAGAGTGATCTGATGTAGATCTCTTGAAGCCAATCTCCATAATTACTGCACTTAACCTATCAAACCAAGCCTGAGGACTCTGTTTGACTCCATATCGCCTTCTTCAGCCTGCAGACATACTCCCCCTCAACCTCTTAACTAGGAGGTTGCTGCATATACACCTCCTTAGTAAGATCACCATACATAAAGGGATTCTTGATGTCTAGCTGAAAGAAAGGCAAGTTCTTGTTGACTGCAACAGATAGAATGATTCGTAGAGATGGGGTTTGTGTGACAGGAGAGGTCTCAAAATAGTTAAGGTCATATATTTGGGTGAATCCTTTGGCTACAAGCTTAGCCTTGAATCTGTCAATGGTACCATCTACCAAATATTTCACAGTGTATACCCACTTGTAATCAATTACTTTTACTCCAGAAGGACATGACACAAGTTCTTATGTCCCACGAGATGTCAGGGCCTCCATCTTTGCATCCATAGTAGCCATCCACTGTAGCCTGTAGGTCCTATGATGCCTTGAAGTAAACATATGGTATCATTGTACTAAGTAGTGCCTGTGAAAACACCTGTAAATCTTGATCCAGATGGGCAGTGGAGGTATAGTGCTACATAGCGTGCAGGGTATAGAATTGAACAAGCTTCCTTAGTGCAATTGGCCTCTCATTAGCATTTCCTTGACTTTGCACATGTAGTGCCTTGGTAGAGCTATCCTCTGGGGAAGTAACAAGCATGGTAGGTAGTGGAAGGAGTGGAGGATTTTGATTGCATCTATGATATGGCTGCATCTCACAAAGTGTAAGCTCAATACTAGACCCTTCGTTAGAGAAAAATGGAACCTTATTGAAAAATGTAGCATTTGCACTATAGTAATGATGTATCTTCTGCTGGTCAGATCATAACACATCTGTATCCCTTTCGGGTCCATGAATAGCCTAGAAAAACATACTTTGCTACCCATGGAGAAAACTTGTCTTGCGGTGCAAAGGATTTTATGAAATAGGTACAACCAAATATTTGTAGGGGCAAGGCAAACAAATGATCATACTTAGGGTGCAAGGTATGGTATGGGATCTCTCCCTGTAGAATAGAACTACAGAATGAACAGATGACCTAGAATTGTTTAGGCACCTTCATGAACACAAAATGTTTGTGCAATATCTAGCATGTGCCTTAGCTTCTTTTTAGCTATCTCGTTCTATTGGGAGGTATATGACATGATGTCTGGCGTAGAGTACCATTGCTGATAAAGGACTAGAGCTCTTTCTACATGAACTCTAAGGCGTTACCGCTGCAGAAGATTTGAATATGAGATGAGTAAACATTCTCCACCTTTGTGAAGAAATGTCACACAATATGATGGATCTCTTGATCAATCCTTCAAAGGAAGACCTAGGTGGATTGGCTACAGTTATCCATAAAGACCATGAAGTATCGGTGACCTTCAGGTTTGCTAATACGGGAAGGCCCCCAAACATCACAATGTATAAGTGAAAAGGAAATGAGCTTCAACCTTCATATCATTTGGAGAATGTAGATTCATGATGCTTTTCAAGTTGACAAGTCTTACAATCAAATTTGGCAAAGGTAGGTAGATCTAGGAACATCTGGCGCATCTTTCCAAAAGAGGGGTGGCCAAGATGATAATGGCAAAGTATTAGATTTGCAAAGATAGAAATGGCTCCGACAAAGTGAGGTGGTGTATCAAGATAATAAATACTGCTCTTTCTTCAAAAATAATAAAGACCATTCTTCTCCACTCATCCACCAATAATTTCGTTGGTCTTCTCATCTTGAAAATAGTTGTGGCATTTGTTGAAAATAACTCGACACTTTAGATCCTCGCACAATCTGCTGACAGCAGGCTCATGGGAAACTCTGGTGCATAGTGGACCTCTGAGAATAATAATCGTGAAGAAAATTGAATATTTCCCTTAGTAGTTATTGGCGAACTACTACCATTAGCCACCTTCATTGAGGTGACTTGTTTGGCAGGTCTTGTGTCATGTAGGGAGTCAACATCCGTAGTAAGATGTGTAGAAGCTCTTAAATCTCACCTACTACCTGGGAATGGTAGATGTTAGAAGTGCTTTAGTGCTCGATATATCTACACTACAAGCAACATGGGGATTGGATGTGTCCTCGTGTGACAGGAAGAAAGATGTAAATCCCTAGTAATAGTGGACAAAGAAAATCACTGACGTGAGGATAAATACGAGAACATAGACAAGCAGGTAGTGGGAGATGATATCAAGTAGTAGCAATTAGCAGCAATGTGGAGAAGGCATGATCATTGTTGAACATGAATTGGGACATTGAAACAATGGTCTGCAAGGACAGAGAACATGTGCGTACAGGATCATCAAGTGTGTGTGGCTACCTATGCATTGGGGCACACCATACGCGCTAGGATATGTGGGCCCTAGGCCCACCATGCAGGATTGGTCACACCCTTAGATAGGAATTAGCTACTCAGCAGCGCGAGGATCACCATCAATAGCAGTGTTGGGCGAGAACCACCACTGGCGATGGCCGTGGTTGCCTGTGGAGGTGGTGCACTTGCCAGCGCTGCTGGTGGTGGGTGGCAGCGATGGCTATGGTAGTGGTGTTGCTACCGATGACGTGGCGATGCCTGGTGGTGACACGGTAGCGAGGTCTTCCGGAGCGAGGATTGAGAAGTAGAGATTTTGATGGGATATCGGAACGTCAATCTAGGATCATTGCTCTGATACCATGTGAAAAGAAATGAAGTTTTCTAATTCTCAAAAGAAACCCTAGTCTCTCCTTATATAAATAGAAGGGAAAATTACAAAGGGAGTCCACTCAAGAAAATAACAAAAGACTATAACATATATTCTAACAATATGGAATCTTTTGTCTTTCATTGAGTTTAGCTTTTTATATCCACTGACGTTTGGGTCAGAAGATATGTTGTTGGGTTTAGTCTCACACAGTGAGTGTGAGACTTGTGAGGTGTATGGTAGCCTATATAAGGGCTCATGTACCCTCATTTGTTTTTTTAGACAAACTTATTGAAATATCTACTTGATAGGGCTTTCTTGAGGTTTTCTTCCCACTACTCATGACAGGGTTTACACGTAAATCCAAGTGTTCCATTGCGATGCTTTGATTTTGTGTTCGATTTATTCGATTATTTATTTTTACATGTTAAAGCGACGGAGTGTCTTTAAGAAACTCTTGGCTTCTCTTCTTGAGGTGATTTTGAAGTTTCTCAAGGATATATCTATGCACTATATTTTTGATATCTTGGATTTCTATCTCCATGCTGGTGGATTTATCTTAGATATCTTGGATTTATCTATGCATTTGTTAGTGGTATAAGTTTGCCACAAGATTCTTGAGCTTCTTGAAGGTCACACAAAGGTTGTTGCTCACTTTTCTCTTCTTCTTTGTTGCCAAGTGCATGAAAAATAGAAAAAATGAAAAGAAGGGAAAGAAGGATTGAGCATCTTTTGCTATATAGTCGACGGTTGTTGCAAGTTAAAGAGCCTGTAGGTTATGGTGAGAATAGGTTGTGCATGGGATTTGAAGGAATTCAAAACCTTTTGTCTTTGGTCTTGTTTAGAAAAAAAACAAACAAAAGGAAAAAAGGGAACACAACTGGAAGAAAAAGTCATGTCTACGTTTATGGAATTATGTCTTCAATCTTAGTAGCAAATCCATCTCTGGCAATTTACATTATTGCCCTTCTAATGTTCTTTCTAAAGACTGCAAAACATTTTGGGTGTGGCACATCAATCCAAAAATTTCAGATGTTGAAACAATCAAAAAGTTTCTTCAGAAGTTACATAGTTGCCCAGTCAATTTTAGAGTTTGCAGAATCTACAGTTTAGGCCATAAATTCTCCAGAAGTCACACAACAACCCTTGAATTTCTGGAAATTTTCAATTAGTTCCAAAGATTACAGAAAATTATTGCTCAGTCCAGAACTTCAAATATTAGCACAATTTGTTCACTTTCAGTTTTTCTAAAAAAGGGGGTGGAAGAGGCAATAGTTGAGTTTCTTTTCAACTGTTGCATGCTAAATTATTTTGCAGTGGTTGAACACATATTCTTAAATGGGGTAGTTGGGAAGCGGAGTGTTGTAATGGCAGGGGCCTCGTAGAGAGGGCTTCTTGGATTTGGATTAGGGTGATGGCCCTTATGATGTAGTGCAGACTTGGGTTACTGCAGTGGCCCCTTGTGATGTGCTAATCTTATTGTGAAGAATGAAGAGCCACGTGGTAGTCTGTCTGGGCGTCCAAGTGGGTGCCGGTTTTGGGAGTTTTGGGTTTGCTTTAGTTGCAAGGAATGTCTCTAGTTGGTATGTTAGTTTTTAGTAAGTTTGTTTAGAGGATTTGATTTGTTAATTAGGATTTGTCTTTCTAAAATTAGGAGATTAGATTTGGTTTGTTTCCTATTTTAAGGGATCGTGATATGTTCTCTTTTCGATAAAAGAGAGTCTTTGCAATCCTTTGATCCTTGAGTTATATAATAATATTTCCAACATTTTCCAAATCTCCTCTCTCTCTCTCTCACCGCTGGCCATCCTTTCCCTGTCTGTTTTTGTTCAACGTGGAACAGTCCCTCTTGGATTGTTTTTCCATACGCCAAGGTGCCTCTACACCTCCACGCTCGCGCCAAACTCCACACTTATGATGCAACAGCTTTGGTGATCTGGTGATACATGGTAGTGGCCCTAGTGGTGGTGGTGGCCCCACATTTTTGTGGTGAGGCGATGGCATGTTGATTTTCAGGACCATTTGCTGTGTAGATCTCTATGTGTTGGAGATAAATTGTAGTGCTCAAGACCTATACAAAAGCACAAAGAGCATTAAGTCCGTGGTTGGAGTTCAATTGGTGTCCAGACATGTCTGGTGCAAAGTCTAGAGCAATGATTTTCAACCAATAACGTAGATCTTCTAGCATTTGTACCTCTGATTGTACTAGAGCAATGATTTTCAACCAATAGCATAGATCTTCTAGCATTTGTACCTCCGATTGTACTTCTCATTAGCATGACCTGTGGAGCATTTCATCGTCATCTGAGTGAGTGGCGGGATGCGTTATTATTGTGTGGCATGCTTGTGAGTTGGTACTTTTATTTATTGCAAGTTGAGCGTTTCATTCTTACTTAATTCCATGCTCAACTTCAGGGGGGTGTTGGAAGATATGCTGTTGATGAGTTTAGTCCCACATAGTGAGTGTGAGATTTGTGAGATGTGTGGTAGCCTATATAAAGGCTCCTGTAACCTTATGTGTTTCTTGGAGAAAATTAGTGAAATATTTATCCGATAGGCTCTCTTGTGGTTTTCTTCTCTTCTCGTGAGAGGGGTTTTCACGTAAACTCAAGTATTTCATTGTGATGCTTTGATTTTGTGTTTGACTTATTTAATTATTTATTCTACAAGGTCCATTTTCCTAACTACCATTTTGATGGGAAGTGGAACATGCAATTCCTCGTTTGATTCGGCATGAATTATTGGGATTTCAGAGCTTGGTATCGGTGTGATGCAGAGAGAGGAGGAATAAGTCTTATTCCATGAATTATATAGATGTGAGGTACCAATAGAATTTCTGGTACCTTGGAGGAAATGGTCGGGGGGATAAGATGGAAAGAAATCGCTCATACCCAAATGTTTCAAAGGATTCTGTTATCTTGCTCTATATCAGTGTGGCATTTCAGTTTGAATGGTACTCTGAATGCCTAAAGTTGAAAGTGAACTTGGATGGCTCATGAACTATGAGTTGATTAATCTAAATTAATTACAGATCTTGGTATTAGACTATGATTAATCCGAATTGATCTAAATACTTGTGGTTTTTGAGGAACTTTTTTTTATACCATTTAACATTTATTTAGATGCTAAGCTCTTAAGTGTCAGTTTTGTTGGTTCTTATTGCTTTTCTTTAACATGTAAGTTGAACGGGCATGGAGGATCGATTGGGAGACATTCAGGATGTAAATGTATTAATTTGCTCAGACTTTCTTCTGTGCCATTTTCCTTCATACCATTGACATGGGCATAGTGGAACTTTTTTACTGCTTAAAGTTTGTCAGTAAAATCAACATTCCACATTATAGGTCTCACCTTTTCTCTACATTCAAATCACCTTTCTGCATTATTGACTATGTTTTGATGTGTGGATGTGTGCTTCAGGTCGGGAATTTCCGTGTGGAACCACCAGGGTTGTTCCGAGGACGTGGGGAACATCCGAAGGTCCTCCTTTCCCCCCTACCCATTCTGCAAATGCTTGATCATTTATTATTTTCTAGAGCACAACACACCTTTGTATCATATGTATTTATTGAAAACAATACCAGATTTTTGTCCCAAGTTCTCTATTCTCCTTGCCTTACCTCACAGGAAAAAGTTCATTTGTTTACGTTCTGATTATAGATCTAAAGTATGATATTGGTCAATTTCTTGATTTCAACTTTGCTGGTTTCAGATGGGAAAACTCAAGAGGAGAATTCGCCCTCAGGATATTACTATCAACATTGGGAAGGATGCCCCTATCCCGGAATGTCCGATTCCGGGAGAAAGGTTGCAACTATTTCCCTATAAAATTTTGAATTAAAGTTGCTGAAATTGGTTAAAACTAGTCATGTATCTTTTTCCTGCAGATGGAAAGAAGTAAGACACGATGACACGGTTACATGGTTAGCATTTTGGAATGATCCAATAAATCCAAAAGATTTCAAGTATGTATTTTTAGCTGCAAGCAGCTCTCTGAAGGGCCAGAGTGACAAGGAGAAATATGAGAAGGCAAGGAAATTAAAGGTATGCGCGTCCTACATACCTTGTCATATGCAAAAAGGCATTATTATTGTTTCTCAAATATTTACAATTTTTTATGCAGGATTACATACAAAGTATTAGGGCTAGATATACAAAAGATTTTACTTCTAAGGATGAAACAAAGAGGCAAATAGCAGTTGCTACTTATCTGATTGACAAGCTTGCGCTCAGGGCTGGCAATGAAAAGGTTATTGATTCCAACTCTTCATCTCTTTGATATCATCGTACAAATATCTTGATGTGTATGTATCCATGTTACATACTTTGGATGGTGAAAAACTTTCATCCTTAGAACATATTCTTCTTCTCAGCTTTTCATAATTACTGCAATTACCATGGGAGTCTGATAAGGCAAAAGTTGCACTTGTTATGAAAATGCTTGTATCTGGCTGAAGTAAACTTCATGCTGCTGCCGGCAAATACGAACTCTAATGGGTATTTGCTCTGTTTAGGATGACGATGAAGCTGATACGGTTGGTTGTTGTACTTTGAAAGTGGAAAATGTTACACTGGTTCCTCCAAACAAACTACAGGTAGGAAAATATGTCATGACTTTTTTCTGGTACTTTGAAAAGATTGGTATTGAGTTTTTTTTTGCCAAGATCTGTCATCTTACAAGTTTCATTCTCCAGTTTGACTTTCTTGGTAAAGATTCTATTAGATACTTTAATACAGTGGAAGTGGAGCTAAAAGTGTACAAGGCAATCGGAGAGTTTCAAAAGGGTGGAGTAACATGTGTCCTAGTTACTTTCTCTTAGAACGACCAAACTCTGAATGTCTTCTCTGTGATTAGGTGGAAAGAAAGGTTCGGATGATCTTTTCGATAAATTGGACACACAAAAGCTGAATGCACATCTGAAGGAATTGATGCCTGGTCTTACTGCGAAAGTCTTTCGGACGTACAATGCTTCTATAACCTTGGATGAGATGGTAAGGTGGTTAATCTGAGAAATCTCAGAAGTCAGATTTAATCTCTGTTTTTTTTTCTCAGAAGGAAAGAAGTCAGATTTAATTTACATATCCGTCCTTTGTGTAATTCTGTAAGTTCTGGCAGCCTAGTAGCTGTTGAAGTATAAAGTTTCTAGTGAATGCTTAGAACTAGGGCTTGAATGAAGTTTTGTTTAGTCAAGTGACAGTATTTACCTAGCTTTTCAATGATTAATGCTATGATCAATTTGCCCCCATTTTGGCCTTGTCATTTCGTTTCTGTGTTTACCAACTCTTAATATGAGCCTTGCATTTAATTCATGATTTTTGAGTTTTATTACTTTTCAAGTATCCTGAAAAAAGAAAAAAAAAAATCTTTTCAAGCATGTCTGCTTGGAGCTTGAAGTATGAATGGACGGTAACATTGCAATATTCCTTGTTACCTGACTATGTACTAGCATATACAATTATGAGATGTGCTAAGTGTACTATTCGTTCACAGTTGAACAGAGAAACCAAGGATGGCAGTGTTCAAGAAAAGATTGCTATATATCAAAGTGCCAACAAGGAGGTATCTATGCATTTGCATTGCATTCCTTTGTCTACAATGATGCTCAGTGGTGGACTTATTTATATGTTTATCTGGAGGTTGCAATTATCTGCAATCATCAAAGAAGTGTCTCAAAGAATCATGATAGCCAGATGTCAAGAATCAATGAGAAGATAGACGAATTCAAGGTATCAATCTTTTGACACATGCATGGTAATTAAATCAAGTTTGAGTCTGTAGTTAGAACTACAGCAGTTGCAAGGTTTTGTATATAGGCTGTCCACATTCCTTTAAAACTGTAACAAATTGGCACGTATAGATTGAGGACAGGTATTTTTCCATAGAAATATAGTAGTATATGGTTCCTCCTTGCATGTTGGATATGTGTTCTCCAAATTAGAAAGTGTACACTCGATTCTCATTTTGTCTCTTTGAAAGAAGTGTTTTAGCTCACATGCTTTGTTTTTGCATGTGAATAGGAACAACAGGAGGAATTGAAAATAGATCTGAGCAGAGCAAAGAAAGGGAAGCCTCCTCTAAAAGATGCAGATGGGAAGCCAAAGAGGAACTTAGCCCCTGAAGCGTAAGGGAACACTATTAAGTTGTTGGGGTGTTGAAAACATTTTCATCCAACATAGTCATCATCTTGCAGGATTGAAAAGAAACTTTCGCAACTCGCAACCAAAATAGAGAAAATGGAGCTTGATAAAAAGATCAAAGAAGATCTGAAAACAGTTGCTTTGGGAACATCCAAGATCAACTACCTTGATCCGAGGATATCAGTTGCTTGGTGCAAGCGCCACGAAGTCCCTATTGAGAAGGTTGGTAATCATCCTTTCTTTCATCATTACAAAATGGAACAGCTTAAGACCTTTTTATTCTGTTTCATTTCATTGGTTAGTTTTTTTAGCTGTGGATTATCTATACCTGGCCTTTTTAGTAGTTCAGAACTTGTCCTCAAGTCTCTTTCTGCTGTTCCTGTTCCACGACCAGATTTTCAACAAGTCTCTTCTTGCTAAATTTACATGGGCAATGGATGTTGACCCCAGCTTTAGATTTTGATGGTTGAGATCCTATGCATCCGGGGAATACTTGTGAATGATGGAAGCGCTGGGATGTTGTTGCAGGTCACATTTTATTTACTCACCTCAAAAGTTGAGCATTGTACTTTCATTTGTAACACGCCCAATACAAGGAGAGCACTCAAGGTGACATGTGATTGGCAGCTTCCTAAATATTTATTTGAGCCCTGTATGTTGCCAAGACGGAATACATATATTAATGAAAAAATTCTTTTTCCTAGGACATTATATTTGCCTCAGTCATGTGCATTTCTTCGTGGCATGAGGATATCCCTTTCATGGATATGATTTTTTCTTTTTTGGAGCAAGCCCAAAAGAAAGATTCATGTCATTCATCATCAGTGAACATACAGGATGCTAGGTTAAGAAATATCTGGAAAAGTTCATGGGGAGTAAACCCCCAGAATAATTACAAAAAAGTGCATCATCCGTGCAATAAGGATAACAAGTAGGAAGATCAATGCAGGGAGAAGATAGTTTCTTCAGCCAAATGAATCCCAAACTGATTAAGAGTTAACCAACCCACCCAAAGTAGAACAAAATCGGTTCACAGTTCCTCCAGGACTGGTTCCTAAACATGGAGAGGGCACCTATCTTGTTTGCAAGACCTCAAATAATCAATGCAAGTAAAAGATTAGCCAGTGGTTGGGTAGAAAATTTGCCGTCTTCTGTCCAATGTTGGAAGTGGGTTGGAAGCATTATTTGCTTGAAGGTAATCTCTGAGGTATCTCATTATCTTCTGCATCATATGTAGAGCATTAGTTAATTTTCCTTTGAAAGTTTGGTCACATGTCACTCTCCAGAAAGGCCAGTAGGGATGTCCTTGTGTAGGAACGGGATATGTGCTTCTTGGATATGGTTTGTTTTTACTGATATGATTTTTGCTGAGTTCTAATGTGTAAAGGAGAATTACATTTTTACTTGTGAGCTCTCTCATCGGTTTCCCTGGGCAATTTTAGTTTGGCGGGCTCTTGAGTTTATATTCGAGCTTTTGTACTGGAGTCTGGAGGTGTCTTGCCTGAAGTAAAGGACATGTCAATTTCATGGATAACGCCATGCTCCTCTCCCTCCCCACCTTGCCACTTTATCCCTTGTATCTTCACTGGAAATGGCTACTCTCTGGTATTTTTGTCATTTCTATTGAACCAAGGCAGTTGTTGAAGCATCAATACTTTCATGTCATGCGAGGTGAAAGGGATGGAGCCCGTGCATGAGGAGAATCTAAGGTCCTAATGCCGGGTTCAGTTGAAGGTTTACTTGCATTTAGCATTCGATTTTTGACAGATCCTTGGGTTTTTGCAAGGGACCTTTCCTTGGAAGCTATTTTGTTCTGAGTAGCATACTTTGGCTTTTCCCAGGATTAGTCTTATTGTTTGATTGTTGTTGTAGCGCTGAAATCCTGAGTTCAATTTGCAGATGGAGTTTCCTTGTACGTTAGCATAAACTTCTTAATTTCCTTTTCTCTTTGGGGTGCTTACCAAGTTTTACACGGCTAATTTTCTGCTGGAACATTACTTCCTGCCATTGACTCTACAAGTTCTGGTGTACCATATCTGGTTTGTAGCATCTGGGGTTTACTCTTATTGCCATGCTTGGAGTGCAAAGTGCTGAAGTTTTTCTGAAATATCGTGTGCAGATTCAAACTTTTATAATCAGACTGGTGTTTGTGGTAGAGCTGGGATTTCTACAATTTTACCATAGCCCGAGTGAAGAGTCTGTTCCCTTGATGATGGGTTTTTTTTCGCATTGATTTGTCAAACAGCTGCTTGAACGCGGTTTATTCCATGAAACAAGCATGGCTCTTTGCTAGCATTTTTAACAATGACTACTTTTCCTCAGAGGAAAAGGCCACCTTCACCGTGCCTTGAAAATGTTATCTATTGCTAAAAGATGTTGCCATTAAGTCACTCATTTTTGGAATCAGCGACTTGCCCAATCAATTACTTGGACATTAGATCTCTAAAACCTACCTTGGCTAGAGGAATATTATTTCGAAGTAACTTTTGTTCAATTGAGTTAACTTTGCTTCTCTCGCTGGTAATTTAAAGTATTTATGAAATAAGCATTGATGAGGTGTTTGTGCATGAGTTTTAGTTTTAGTGCTTGTGATAGGGAATAAAAGGAAAATAATAGAAGGAAAATGAGAGTAATGTGCTTATATTTTTGCGCTGACAACTTCGAAGGAAATTTGGATACAATCTAACACAATAAAAAATTTAGCATAACAAAAACTTATAAGTTTAATTAATGGGTTTTTATATGTTTGTCATTGTAAATTATCAAAATTATTATTTTGTCTCTAAGTTGTAAATATTGTTATTAAAGTCATTAAGAAATTTATGTCAACATAAATGTCACTGTGTTTTCTCTTCGTTAATCTACTAATCGGGGTTAGGGAAAAGTAGACTTAGGTTGAGCTAAAGGCATTTATTTCGAAGGAAAATGGATGGTGGTGATTTAATTTATCTTTGTGGATTAATTGAATGGTTGGGGTTCATTAGGGATGCGAGCCTCCTCCTCCTCCCTCTTCCTCCTATTGTGCTATCTCCCACCTCTAGGCCCTCTCCAATGGTGATGGCAAGCTTCTCTACGACATCGTCGTCGACCACGTCTGTGAGCCACTCCACTTTTGACCTACTCCTCCCTACACCTCATTCCTGCCCACATTGAGCACTGGATGAAATCCATTTGTGAGCTGAACCTTGTCCTGAAGCTCCATTGTGAGTTCACATCAAGCTCCATTTTCCTTCTCTAGTGACCATTGAGCTCATAGATCTCCTCCCTCACTGCTCATTGTTAAGTTTCTTTTGCTACCCAGCTTTCAAGCTCACTGCTAAAATCCATCCTCGCTCCCTCTTTAGCACATGACCTCTGAGCTTCTTGTAAGCTCTATTATTGCTCCCTCAACCCTCACCACCCTCTCACTTACTATTGTAGGTGTGTGTGTCATGTGGGTAATTGGGCAAGAGATGGAGGATTCGGTGGGTTGTGTATTGGGTGCATGGGGGTGTGCTTTGCGTGGGTGTATGTGATTGAAAAAGAGAAGAGAAAACAAACACCTGTTAACCTAAATTAGACGAACGTTAATTTAAGAGATATTTTTGTTATAGGATCATATTTTTCGATGATGTTAATAGTCAATCCGGTGGTAGAAAAATAGTTTCGTTGATTTTTAGTGATATACATGTAAAAATCTCTTTAATTAATGATAAAACAATGCTAAGAAGGAACTCTTATCGAGGTAGAGGTGCCCGATGAAATTACTGTTTAACTCAAATATTGAGGTGTTATCTCTTTATAATGCCTCTTTTATGGAATTCATCATGACTTTGTTAATTCCACCAGATCTGCGATGGTAAAAAGGAAAATCATACCAAACAAGTCCATCACTTTAACTGGTCACGAAAGCTCCAACACCAGGCGACATTATATCACGAAGAATTTCTAACAAGATTATGTAATGTGACGTATTAGATGGGGAAAATCTGAATCAGTGATTAAGAAGATTACACAAGTTGACTTACCTGATTACTTGTACTTTTCTATTTAATTGGATAGCGGACAAAACATGTCAAGTTAGATTAGGATATCGTTACTTGGGAGTCAGCTGCATGCATTCACAAGTTCTTGAAATTTATCATCTGATGTTCTTAGGCGGTATAATTTTTTATTTATATAAATATCTAAAATTGCGCCGTCACATCACATGCGTTTGTAGTCCAGCGGTTAGGATAATTGCCTTCCAAGCAATAGATCCGGGTTCGACTCCCGGCAAACGCATTGAGATTTTCCTTTCCAAATTTGGTTCCTTTTCTATTCAGATTGAACTTAATTTTTCTCCTGCCAAATCCTTTGTTTCATACGGACAAATTCGTTGCAAAACATTGGTCTTCATCCCTAAATTTCGTCGCACAAGTCTTATTTTGTGATAGCAATGATGTTTAAAGGGCAATCGTCAGATGGGATGACATGGATTTGACTCCTGAAAGCATCGCAAGTTATTCTGCCACTCGAATTTATTGTTGGTTACAACTCAAATTGCCACTCTGGTTCTTGGTTCCCTTTCTAGCTTTGTTTCTGTAAGAATTTCTTACTACAATTAGAGGACTTACCGTGTCACTGTATAGTGTATACATTTTTTTCCCTGTAATTGACTTGAATATTGCAACGAGGCAATGGACACTGGTTGAGCTCCTGTAAGATTGTTGCTTCCATACAAGCTACTGTCAGCATCATTCTTGATATATAGAATGAGTTCATGTGGTGGATTGAGGTCTATATTTAGGTCAATCTCTCATCGTTGGTCTTTTGATATTTGGATTAGAAAATATGCAAGCTTAGTCACACTTGCTTTTGAATTTTTCTGCTGAATTTTCCTGCCAAAAGAATCCTTCTCAGAGATTTTATCATCTACTTCAAAAGTACATACATGGTAATTGCTTCCTCACGTCCTTATATGTAGATTTAATCATCTCAGAATCCTTTCTCATTGGATTTTATCTATGAAAATTGTCTATGAAAAGTATGCATTGCCAACTGGTAATCTTTCAAATCGGATCATAGAAACTAATGACAAAAGCAGCTAATATAATATGCATGCATTAATTTTTAGATGGAGAGTAAGGCCTGAGTACATGGCATCTATGTGAAAACCTCTTTCTTCTCTAAAATCATAAAAAAGGCGGTAACACGTTACGCCATCTTAACTTGTCTTTGCCTGTTTTCTTAAATTTTGATATGTTCAGTCACAAAAATGGCTGCAGAGCAACGATTACCATTTCTAGGAGGGTATGCTTTACAACCTTTTTCAACTTTTGGCTAGTGAAAGATGACCGACCCAATTGTTAAATACTACAAAGTTAAATTGCACCCGTGCAAAATTTACTTACACCGATGAAAAAGTTAATTACACCGGTGCAAAATATTATAAATGGAAACGCTCTGATGCAAAACAAAATAATATACAGGTGCAAAATAATACAAATATAGACGCTCCAATGCAAAAGAAAATTGCACCGGTGCAAAAAAATTGTAGCGATGCAAAATGTAATTGCACGGATGCCAAAAATATAGAACCCTAACCTAAAAGATAAAATAAAATAGTACCAATGAAAAAATTTCAAAAATAGATAGAAAAATCAAAGATAATATATGCACCTTCATTGTTTTTTTTAAAAAAAAATGCACCTTTATCTATATCAGTAGTAGAGTTATCCTGATCGTTCAGATGAGAAGATGAAGTGTCAAAGGGAGATTCATGATCGTCTCAATCAAAGGAACCCAAATCATAACCAATGTTCAGATCCATAACAATGCTATCAAAAATGAAATCACAATGATGATCGTAAATACAAACATAAATAGAAACTTAAAAGAAATCGAAAAACATCGACATACCTAACAAGGACGAAGAAGCGCGAGGAGCGGAGCAGCTGCAAACGAAAAAGAAGAGAGTTGCGAAGAAAAAATATGAGAATCGTGGGAGGAGGAGAAGAAGAAATGATTTATATATGGATTGTTGTGTGTGAACCATCTATAACAAGCCACGTCGACTTTTGATGTGTGGGGATCTTTATATCTTAAAGATTCCCCAAAGGCATCCCTTCACACACTATACATACAAGACCAAGAGAAAGAGCACACTTGTAGGGCCTCCTATTCGATCGAAATAAGTTTCCCTGGTGATTTGCTTTTTTTTTTTTTTCCTCGAAGTAGAAGCTTCTTTCTTCAACACAACAATGATGAAATCAACAAAGGCGGCTGATCACAAGATGCAGGTGAATATTGAGCAGTAGCAAAGGACTTCCAACTGCCCTCAGATGGTTTACGATTCGCTTGTTGTCCTGATTGGTTTTCTTTGCTATGTTTAATGTGTTCAGATTTGTATTTTTGATATACACCATCAACAAATTGTTTAATTAAGACATTAACCTACTATTAAACCAGCTACTGAGATGAGGCTAATTTGTCTTGACATTTCTTTGTCAAAAGAATCATAGAGTACACACTTAGGTTCTGCTTTAACAATTTCTCTAAAAATCTATTCTTTTTTAGAGGCTTTTTTTTTTTTTTCTGCATTTTTTTCATCAATATATATATTTATATATATCGTTTCTAATATTTGTTATCCTTAATTAGTATTTTTTGCCGCAATTTGTTTCATGTTTTTTCTGAACAATTTCTCCTTTTCCCCAATTAGAATGTCAAAAGTTTATGTGGTTTGTTTCCAATGCTTCACGGCATGACATGGAATTTTAGGACAACATCGGTGCTGTTTAGAAAATTAATATCTACACCTGAAAGTATGGTGGTGGTGCTTCCCTGCAAGCTTGTTCTTAATATGATTTTCAAACACCACTTAGCTTGGATGTAGATATCCTCCATTATGTAATATCTGGTATATCCATTCATACTTTCTGCTGACTAAGATAGCTGGAGAGAAAGACAAGAGTTCCCTTTGGATCATTGATGTCATGTGACTACAAGGAATCATTTTTCACAGAAACCTCTTTGATCATTTGATTTTGACGTGCTATATCATTTTTATCTTAATTATAGTTTAGCTTAATCACTGATCACTATTTAAAATCACTCTGCAATCAAATTGCATGCAAATTACATCCCGTGGAATCAGATATTATGTTGGCATTTGCTAATTATCCATGATTTATTTGGTGGTTGGCATGTTAATTAATTGGCAATGGAGCATGGAGGCAGCGAATAAACCTTCGACAAGTGGCGTTATGCTGAGTCTGTTCACTTCTACTCCACCCATTGGACTGGAGCTGAGGAAAGGTGAATCACTGATAGACCTTAATCGAGAAGGCTTTGCTTGGGGACCGTTCCTCTATTAAGTGTGAAGCTGTCGGTGAAGATCTTGTGATAAATGATGCTAAAAATGGGAAGAGAAAGGCCATTGTTACTTGTGAAGATGAGGATGATGAGGAGAAAAATGCCATTAATATTTCTGATGCCAAGGGAATTAACACAAAGGCTGCATATGATACTGGGAATAAGCCTTTCTTTAAGGCTTCCAATTTCCCTGCTTCTCTGTTGAGAATTGGCACATGGGAGGCATAGACTTATAATTAGATGAAATGGTGGTGTTATATATATATATATATATATATATATATATATATATATATATATATATATATATATATATATATGCATGGATCAATTTATCTTTGGAAGGTAGTAGGGCAGTAAAGAACATCACATGTTTGGTTCATCCTATTTAGACTGGAATGTCTCTTGCATGAGCATTAAAAGATAATCTATTGAATGAATAAGAATCTAAGGTGCTCCACAACTTTTTCTACCCATTGTTGCTATGTACCAGGAAAAATCAATTATAGTCACCGATCATTTTAATGAGTGTTTGCATATGGTTGTACATCCTTTGAAATATATGATAAGAAAATCATGTCGAGGTATATATATAGCAATTGTCGTTGACTTTTTGATAATACAGAGGGATTCTTTTAGTAGGTTAACACCATTAACAAGCAGTATGTCTTAGGTAGGCATATTCCACAGTGAAGGAAGGTAGCATGGACTTGAGCATGCAATGGTTGCATACTGCATAAGTCTTGATGCCCATCGATATTTGTTTAGCTATAGTGATGGGAGTCAATATAACGACTCCCAGGCATGTTGCTTTAGTTTTCTAGAAATAGCATTATTGAGAATTTCTTTTCAAAGATTTGGGATTTCCTTCCTAGATTTGTATGATTAAATTCATTATATATGCCATCATTTTTTTGAATCCAAGATCGATATATGTTGATTGTCATCGGAATAGAGATTTACTTACTAATATTTGACGATGTGGAATATCATAGTCGAATACCTAGCAATTTTAGAGGGCTGATTGAGGTGATGATTAGTGTTGCGGTGCTTATTAAATTATTATGACAGTCATGAATAGAATTGAATGGTTAAGGATGATGTTTCTAACCTTTCATCCTAGGTTACATGAATAAACATAGAGAAGGTTGGACTGATCTCTTAAGAAGAGAATCTAACCCTCTATTTTTTTTTTAAACAACTTCAAATGTTCGTCAAGCATTAGATCAACACAAAAAAAAATCTCTTTGATCCTTTGCAAGTTATAGCAACCTTTGAACAGGTCAAATGACCATTAAAAGGCTATCCAATCTCTTGGATTAATCCCCTAGAAAAATGGAAAACAAACCCTCGAACACTACTTTTATTTAGCAGCTAGTAACCTAATGGTGGAGATTGTGTAGCATGGGATTGGCCATAGGGAAATTATTTCCCTTACCTCTAAGTGGGTTAGGTAGTCCACTTTGGTTATTGAGTTCAGTCCGACAGATGTGACCTAAAGTACATACCTTAGCCCATATCAAAACCGTTTAATACTTATTCTTAAATGTATACAAGTATGCAATTTTAATTTATTGGAATAAAATACTATTTGATCTCTCTTTTAATGGAAAAGGAGAAATGAAAACGCTGATTCAATTTTCTGAAGATAATAGTGTCTATTTGGGATTTCAAACAACAATAATTGCTTATGATGAAAACACCCTCATTTTTTTCATGTGGTTTATTCTTGGATGCCGGATTTTAAATCGTGATCTCTACTTAGTTGACGATTGCAAACTTGATTTTCCATTTATCAACATTTCCTTCATCAATTAACGATGTTATTGTTAATTCTTCTAAGTGACATAAGAATTGATTATTGCCCCTTTTCCCTTTGGGTGATGGTACACCCCAACCAATGAAGGTGATCTCATGGCTACGTTCTACTTCTCAAGGAAACGTATTGCATGGGAAATTCTAGGCTAAGATTGCAAAGAGAGAGATGGAATTCTCTTGGTTTAGTATTATAGATATCAAGGCTTCCTTCGTCGAGGATGGACAGGGCACCCTCGAGATAATGGTAACATATATTCCAATTGCTTATATTTCACCTTGTTTGGTTATGAGATTAATCAAATAATATTGACCTTTCATGAAAAAGAGAACGGACTTGTCTACAATTCGTGAGAGAACTTTTGACCTTATGTTTCATAGCTCTTTGTTGTTGGTAGTTGATGATCTATGTACCATATTCCAAAGAGGTTAGAGGTGTTCTGACGTTCATATCGATTGCTAGTACGTAACATATATATTCATCTTAATAAGAAATAATAAGATTTCCAAGAATCATTTCAAAATGGCATTAAGAAAGACATAGATCTGACCCCCGAGATGAGCATCTTAAATATTGCTGGTCCATATGTGATTTCTGAAAAAGCTTTTGCTTTAATTAATGATCCAAAGATGGATCGTAAAGTCACAACATAAAATCAACAATTTTTAAAATTAAAATATGATAATTCGGTTAGCAAGGTATCCCGTGAATTGATTACTTGTTCTGAAATAACATTCAGCTTTTTGAGTAGGAATAAGCATTTAGTCGCATCTTCTTTTCTTAGTTGTACTCTAACCTCAAAAGAAGGTCATTTTACTTCAACCACACCAGGCTAAGGGTTAAGTTAATTTCCGAATATGTTTGAACGATCAATTATGTAGAATTAATGATAAAATTCACTTCCTATAAGAAGGAAACAACTCAAACACTTCAATATAAATTTACAATTATTATCTGAACGGCCACCACATTTTTTCTCTATTGTGATTATACATATATTTTATTTTTCTTTGTGCATGCAATGAAAATGTTCCTTCTCCATTTGTTGTTGAAAGACAAACCCTCTTTCTCTATTGAGTCATATTCCATAGCCGAAAAAACACACTGCATGGTATCGACGTCGAGATTTTACCAGTAAACAGGCAACCACATATATGCAGGTAAAAGCACTGGGAGTAGTTATTGCATAAATATATCTCTAATGATGGCCTCTTTCTATGCTATAGTTTCTTTGAAAAATTTTTGAATTGTGTTTATAAATCACAATTATGCAGGAGACATCTTTTAAGAAGCTCAACAATTTCCCTCTGTAAAAGCTTAGGGAAAATCATGCAAAGTGATTCTCTTGGACTATCAACCAAAATAACCAATGCCATTTCGATGAGGTAGGACTCGATATCCGCTCGCACTTCAGTGATAAAGTGGGAATCTCCAACGATGTTAGTTGATGAAATTTAATGCCAAATAAAAATTAGAATCCTATGATTTTTATAATCTTAAAAATTATTTATTTCTCATATCATCAATTAAAATAAAAATGTAAAGAAAATGATAAATGGATACTTAAATTCATCGTAACGGAAGTGATGAAGAGATCACGGAGATTCTCTGCAGTCGTGGATTTACTTCTCTAATGAGAGGCAGTTGCAATGATATTTTCAGAGGGTTTAGAGAGCGAGAGCAGAAGAGAATTGAATGGAGGTGTCCCCTTAGGCTTTGTCATAGGCTCTATTTATAACTTTTATACGATGGGATGTAGAAAATCGAATATCCATTTTACCCTCACCCCTCTATGGATAATAACCACTTGAAATAAAATGATAATTCCACCTATTACGGAAATGCATTTACCTTTAAGATTTATATGCATTAAATCACATACCCTAATGAGATGTGAATGATCAATTTATTTAATTACACAACTTTAATGATCATAAATGTGATGTTTAAATATATATATACATTTAACGTATAATTCATTAATAATAATATATGTAAGTTTACATTATAATTCTAACATTAACTCCAGATACTCAAATGAGGTTGCTCTATCCAATTCTACCACGGATCATAGGAATGTCACATTTAATGGGAGAGTTGCCTTAATGACATCAACACTTTGAACGTCTACAAGGATGACAATGGTGTGAAACATGAGGTTACTTCACAGGTAGAGTCTCCCATCATCAACCTTAGGTGCTCCCTGATCAGAATGTTACATTGACAACCTTTTATATATAATATTGGATCAATATAATCAGGATCTACTCTCAATATCACCGCTCCCTAATTTTTTCTTTTACCATCATTGACCTTACATTATGTTATACAAATTCAAATCAACGACATTATAATGTAAATAATAACGTTAATCATGTAAGCATTTTGCTGCAGGTAGAATGCACAGGTTGGACAAGGGCGTCCCCTTAGGTAGGACTATGATATCGCTCCCCTTTCCCTCCGCTTCCCTCTTCTTTGGCAAGATCAACGTCCGTACGGGGCTCTGATCGGTTGTTTGAGGTGGATTGGAGCCCCCACCCCCCACCTGATCCACTTCACCTCCCTCAGGATCCCTCCTTCCTCACAGGAATCGACATGCTCGAGCTCCGGTGACCTGCAGCGGTTGGAAATGGGTGGTGCATCGGCGAGTGACGTGGTCGGTGATTCTCATCCGCTCGGTGAGATCTCTGCCGTTGTAGCTTGGACGAGGGCTTGTTCGTCGTGTTTCTCCGTCCTCCGCTCAAGCGAAGCAAGGCTCGTCGCGATTGGATGGCCTGGTGTGGCGGCAGATGCTTCCTCGACGTCGCTGTCGATGTTGACGGCAGATCCGTTGGAGCATAGGTGCGGTTTGTCGGAGGCATTGTCTCCTTTTGCGTGCCATTTGCATGTTGCATGGATTGTGTGTTCTTGTTCTTTGTGGATGGTTGGATCATTTCTTTTTTCTTGTTTTTTAATTTAAGTTATTTTGTTCGGGAACATGTGTGATCCCACGTTATTATAGTCGAATTCGATTTTGACCTTTGGTCGATTTATTCGATTTCATTGGTACGCTTTTTCGAGATTCGTCTTGCTGGTTTCTTATCATACCTACGAGCGTAGGGTTATCTTCTTTCTGAAGGTTGTCTGATTTTCAATTTTGGGATATTTTCTTTTTCTTTCTTCTTTATTTCTTGTCTCATTTTTTATTTTTGAACTCTCCCATCCTACGAGATATATTTTTCTCTTCATAGGTGAAATTTCTTTATCTCTCCCTTCTCTTCTAAGACGCATCTTATATCATATTCTTTCCTTTAATGAAAAATTTACGTTAAACGAAAAAAGTGCACAGGTTGGACATGTTGAGATCGGATGACTTTAAATATATAATTTTATCAAGATTTTTGTTCATAATCATGCAACTCTATTAATTTGCTTGTTAGTATATTATATTATCATAGCCAATGCCGTTAAAATAATCGGGTTATCAAAATAAACTATGGCCTAATTTGATTTCGTAGCATAAGAACAATGTTCGTTCACTTCAACCACGTTATGTATCATCTCATCATCATTCATTGTTTTTGACTTTGAACTTGCTATTATAACCATTCGACGTGCATATCAATTAGTTTTGTTTCAGTCAATTATAACCTTTCCTTGTAGAGTTTCTAAATGAACTCATACAATTTTGTGCAGGCAATCGTAATCAATTGATGAATCAGGGTCATATTAACATTTCAGGATTGCAATCACAGTTGTTTCAGACTAATTTGGCTATCATTCCACAACTTCAGAACATTGGGCAACCATCGCCATCCGTGTTTCAATCCAATTTAACATTCCAATCCCAATTTCTATGCAATTGCCAGCATATAGTTCTACAGTTCAATCTTTGTTATGTATGTTCCAACCAATCAAGTGAATATGAGGATAGAGCAAGACATTACCCTCTGCAGCGAAGACATTACTCTCTGCAGCGACACTTTTCTTAAAGTTTAAAAGTACGAAATTATAGGTACTGATCTACAAAGTGACGTATAAAAATTTTTGGATGCTGTTATTGTTAAAAAGTACGAAATTATACTTCACATTACGTTGTAAATGTCAAAATTGATATTTAATATAAATAAATAAAAGAATATAAAATTTATTAGGTAGTCATTTTTATAACATTTTAAAAAATTATCATATCATTTAATTTAAAATATATAGGTGATAAATAATTTTGTATTGATGATAAATTATTTTACATTGGTAATAAATTATCCTAGTTGATTTTATATCTATGTAAAAAGATTTTGCACTCGTGATAAATTATTTTAAGGTATCTTTGTACTATAGTAAAATTATTCCAAGAATAGTTTCACCTATCCAAAATAATTTTGACTTATGAATTTAGGATTTAGGGTTTAGATTTAAGTGATTTCATGTATGAGAAGTGATTTTTTACCTTAAGGTTTAGGATCTAAACCCTAAATACTAAAAACTAAACTTTAAATCCTAAGGTGGAAAATTACCTTTCAATTGTAAAATCACTTGTTATAGATGAATAAACATTTGGAATTTAATTTTACATTGGTGCAAAATAAGATTGCACGGGTGTAAAGTAGTTCAAAGTAAGATTACATCAATGCAATCTTACTTTACACCCGTGCAAAATAAGATTGCATCGGTGTAAAGTAGTTCAAAGTAAGATTACATCAGTGTAATCTTACTTTGTACATGTGCAAAATTATTTTGAAAGTGAAAAGTGATTTTATGCAAATGCAAAATAAGATTACACTCGTGTAAATTAATTTTACACTCGTGTAAAGTAATTCCGAAGATGATTTGAATGATTTACATCTATATCAAAGTAATTTATTTTTTATTTCAATAATAATAAATTTCATCAGCACTTTTTCAACACTTTTTTTATATAAAAAAAATGATACAAATTGAAATCAAATTCTCATTAATATCCGTCAACTTTTACATCAAATTTTATATTTTTCAACCCACATTACTCTTAAAATGCAAAGTAGAAATTGCAAACTCTTGCCCATAATTAACGACCTCGAGGGTGCATCCTCTGACATTGCTGGCACGACGAGTCGACCTTCAAACATACAACAAGGTTCTACTCTATTCAACTACGATGATTTATTGTTAGGGAACAAAGACATGGGTCGCTTTCAATACCTTAATCTTGGTTCTCTACCATATGTTCCCCGACTTCGCTCGCGTCACATCCCCAACTCCACTCAAAGATTTAGAGTCAATATATAAATCTAAAGTTCTGGGGTTCAATTTGAAAATTGATCCATATGTTGTCGATCAATGGACTTCTTTTTATTATGTTTGAAATTTTGAAGCTATAGGTTGGAATAATATTGTCGAGGGAAGTTGGGCCTGAAGACTTTGTGCTTAGTGTCATTCATAACTATAGTTGTAAGTTATATTGCCCTAATGTCTTATTTCTATCTACTTAATCTGATAAAGAATAAAATATTTGATTTACACTTCGTCTGTGTGGTATGAAATTAAGTAACCAATTTGCAATTTTAGAGACAGAGGATTGGGTTCCATATGTATTAGATCAATGGAATTGTTGTATACTTAATCATGCTATGTATGATAATCTAGATAGTTATTACGATTCCTCTATTGTCTTCTTGCTTTCCCCTTCCCTAATACAATGGAAAAATTAGCAACAAGATGGAGTTGTAATTAAGTTTATTCTAATTACGGTGCTATATATCTCAGCCAACCTAACCTTGGTATTAATTAGCTCATACATGGTGAATTTATAAGTTTATTCTAATTGAGGGACATGAATGTAAAATCAAGTACCTTAATGAAGGTCTTTGTAAAATCAAAGCCTTCTATGGCAGATATGTCAAAATCCAAGCGCATCTAGACACCTTAATGTACCAAGTATTCTCCTCTCTACTTGTAGATGTAGATCTTCTCTCTCCTTAATGGTATAAATTTGTGTCATACTTCTTTTATTTTTTTTTGAATAATTTACAAAAATATCCCCGACTTTATACCTCAATATTTCATTTTAGGTCCCAATAAATTTTATTTTATATTTTTAAAATTTTCAGAGTTATATATTTTATGAGATGTCTATACATTTTAGCCACAAACCTTTTCAAAATAACCTTGATATCAGAAGTTCACATGAAGCCCCATTGCCTCGTATAGTTACTTAATTTCCTTAGCAAGCATTGATTGCTTCCACTTAATATGCTTGGAAATCTTGTCGATGGACAATTTCTTATGGGAAAGTGACTTCCTTGGTCACACTTGCAAGTTGAATGGTGATTTCGAAATCAAATGTACGACCCTCCCATAGAATAGATCTAATTCCAGATGTCACTTGATTTGATCTTTCAGTTCTTAGACAGCAACTCTACGATGGTTGTCATTGATATTTTCTCCGTTGGTTTTGTGCTTCTCCCTTTCTACTTGATCATCATCATTCAATTTGCATGTTTAATTAATTAATATATATATTCCATTGCAATCAAATGTTCTGATTTCACAATGATGTTTGTTTTCTGGTTAGTGTCATTCACCGTTCGTGTTAAGGGTTAATTTATTTGAAAGATTAGAAAAGAGATGTTAAGAAATACGAAATTAATATTAATTTATATTTGTGTTTACTTATAGAGTGATATTAATATCAATTTATATTTATTTGAATTTGTATTAATTTTTGTGACATTTACTTGATAGTATTATTAAATATATAAAATATAAGGGATGTTAAAGATACGAGTGCTATATAATTTTAATATAGATTTGGCTAACATTAATTGAAACTCGTGTTAGACAAATCCGTATTAAAATAGGTAAACCCGAATTAGTAAATTAGAAGTTAAGTAGTTAAGTAAACGGGGGTTAACCTCCCTTTTGAAGGGTTAACCCCCCAAGTAAACTAGACCTAAAGGCTCCATTATGAGCGCTAGATTCGTGGAACCTCTTTGCAGAGCTCACAGATCAGGAAGTACTTTTGTGGACTTTAAGGTCTAATTTACTTAGAGGTTAAGCTCCGTTTACTTGACTATTTAACCCTTCATTTGTTAACCTAGGTTTAGTAACTTTAACATGAGTTTGTCTAACACCAGTTTCAACTGGTGTAAGTCAAACCCGTGTTAAAATTCTACACCATTTATGTATCTCACATCTCATATTTTCTATATCTAACATCACTATTAATTAAATATTATAAAGGTTAACATCATAATTTAATATCAATTCAAATAAATATAAATTGATATTAATATCATAACATAAGTAAATATAATTATAAATTAATATTAATTTCATATTTCTTAATATTAATTTCCTAATCCCACGGATAAACTAATCTTGATGACTCCATTCTAAGCACTAGATTCGTGGAACCTCGTTGCAGGGCACACAGATCAGGAAGTACTTTTGTGGATTTTAAGTTACTGCTATCTCCTCAATGTACGTCCTTGTTCACAAACTTCGTGTTGCTTTTTCGTTTGAATCCATCCCTTCTCGATTGGAAAGCCTCTAATTAATGACCTGTACCATCGCCTCTCGATCTCTGTCTTCGATGGATCACGTACGCACGTCACAATATTAATTAATAAAATGGCTCTCGCTTCATTGGGTTTGTGCTTCGTCTTAGGTGGCTCACCTGCATGCTCTCCGACGACCACGTCGGCGCGGCGCCATGAACCCGATTGACGAGTGTTGGCGGAAGGATCCCAACTGGGCTACTGATGGGCAGCGTCTTGCTACGTGCTCCGTACGTAGGCTTCGCCGGGAAGATGACCAACAACGTACGAGGACGTACGTCAAGATCTACACCGTCACCGACCCTACCGATCGACGACCCGGAAGAACGGCGGGAGGGCACGTTGCGTTACGGCGTGACGATGCTTGAAGCTGCTGGGAAGGTCGTCGTCTGGATCAAGTTGGAGAGCGACATGGTCATCAACCTCCAGAGGCCACTTCTCTTCGGAAATCACACACAGTCGTCGATGGGAGAGGCGTTCACGTTGAAATCTCCAAGTGTCCTGCCTTCCTATTGTATTATCTGATGACTACGTACGGACTTACGTACCTTAGCTATCAAGTATTAGTAGTACTACTTAATTAAGTATATATATATATATAATTGATCGATCGAGTACTAGTACTGAAATTAAATATTACTTATATATTATTATATAGGTAAATGATGTAACCATCCATGGGCTTCCCTTCCACCGTGACATATATGGGGCATCCCCCAATTAACGAATGTGACGGGACCTGGTGGCAAAATCGATCGATCATTCCCATTGGTCTTATGGATTGGGACGCGGTCCGAATCGTTGGCTGCTCCAAGATCTGGGTGGTCCACAACAGCTTTCACGAGAACACGGATGGCCTTGTCGACGTCAGCGGCGGTTCAACTGATGTCACCATCTCGAGTATATAATTGGTTCCATCACCATGAAAAGGTGACGCTTCTCGGGAGCAGCGATGCTTTCGCCCAAGACAAAGACGTGAAGGTTATAGCTATTGCCTTCAACAGATTTGGCCCCGGGGGCAACCAACTCATGCCCAGGTATATATATATATATATATATATATATATATGTGGAAGTAGCATACTCTGATCTAACATTAATTTGAAAAATGCGCAATATTATTTCATTAACGTATCGAATTTGTCTAAGGGAAATTAATTAAGTTATAAACGTACGTACAATATGGAACGAACGTCACTCGTACGTACTTACTTACGTGGAGGGTTGGACTCGGTTACGCACATGTGGTCAATAATTTTTACGGAGGTTGGGGACCACATGCGATTGGAGGAAGTGCAGGTCCTACCAGAAGAAGTGAAGCCAATGTTTTCGTTGCTCCCAATTCCACCATCAAAGAGGTATAAACAATTAATACATATCTTCCCATACAAATAATTAATTAAGAGATAACTATATATATAATTAAATATGTATTTATTTATTAAGTTACAATGAAGATTTATAGAGGGCACGTATATATCTAAGTAGCTAGGAAACATACATTAATTAATATGTTGTATGAGAGCTAGCTAGGTACTGTAAGGGTCACATTAATATATATGCGGTACTGCAAATATATATGTGAGATTGGATGATCGATTGTATAACACTTTTTGGCATTGACTTTTTTTCATGATATATATATATATATATATATATATATATATATATATATATATATATATATATATATATATATATATATATAGGCTACCCAGAGGATTCCCAATTCAGGAGAGGAAGGCAGATCAAGGATTTGGAGATCAATTAATGATAAGTTCATGAATGGAGCAGTCTTTAGAGAATCTGGACAGCGTGACGTCAATCCTGGATACCGCAAAGATCAGACGTTTGACGTGGCAGCTGCTGATGAAGGATTAAAAGATGGTCCCCCACCCGGAGTACTCTTCCATTTCGAAAGATGATCAATACCTCTAGATATATCTTATATGTACGTACTATATTACATATATCATAATTAATATACAGCGTATATACTAGCTAGGTACGTATAGCAGTACGATGTTTCTTATTTATGGTCAGACTTTTCTGTAGCTCGTCGTTGTAGTTTATAGTTGGTTGAAAATTAATAAAATTATTTTATCACGGATGGCATGTTTATTATGAATCCTAATTTATCGCTGTCTTCGCAGTTTAAACCTTAAAGTTGGTTGACCATATATAATGGTATGAACGTTTATTTCGAATCCTCCATGCAGGAGATCTAATTGCGAATTGCAATGTCGTACGTGCTCTTTTTATTTTTTGACCGCCGAGAACATCAAGCAACGGGCAAACCGACAATTTAATTAGAGAGAGAGCGAGAGAGGGAGGGAAGGAGAACCGTTACTTCCTCTTAATTTTGTTTGATGTTATTGGATAGCACGTAACAGGAAGTGCAACTTTGAGATATGGTTGCTTATAAGTAATCCAATCATAATTAGGGTGCATTTTGAGATGCCTTTGCAAACAATTAAACGCTAAAATCATTCTGTAGGTTAATTTGCTACAAAGTGATGTCAGCACATATTTAAAAATTTGACAAACATTACCTTTGAACGAGACGGAACAACTAGACCAGCAAGCCCAGTATGCGCATTCACCATCCTGGATGCAACTATGCAGGGCAGGTAGGCTGGATCCCAGGGTCATCATAGTACCATCTATTGATCTTCTAATGCATCTTTCATAATTATGGATGTATACGCCTTATCTTGATCTCCATGTCACTATGCAAAAAGGAGACTGCCATCTCCATTCAGGGTCATAAGCAGTAACAGTTAGTGCTGCATTTATCCTTCCTGGCAACCAATGACTCATCATTTAGCAATTGGCATTAATCTCTCGATTGTTATTTGGATACAAAATAGACATCCTCCCCTCCTCTCCCACTCCAGAGAACCATTAAGTCTTTTCCGCATCTACCAATTTGATCAATGAAGCACGCCCGCCAAGCTCGGACGACATCGACTTATGTTACACGAAAGATCTACACATTACCCAACGGATGTGGAATTCCACCTGAGCCATGAAAGAACAGCTCTTGAGCAATAGCATATCGCTACTCTTCGGGTCCAACATCTATTGCCCTCCTAGGCATCGGCGGTGGGGGCTGCACTGGAACAACAGGGACATCAGGATCAATGAAGCTATGGCTTCCCTCTGCTGGATCAAGTACCGATGGAGTGCGAGATCCATTGATGGTCGGAGTCATAGGATGCAGGTTAATGGAAGTCCTAGAGCTCCCCATATCATGCTCATATGTATTCACAGACTCCGCAGGTTTCTTTGGCGCATGGGCATTCACATCCCAGCTGTCAAAACACTCCTTGATCATAGACAGCTTCTGGCTCAGTGTTGCCTCAGAAGCCATTCTTGTCTTCAGTTCGTCCCAGTTGTTCTGCAAGAACGTACAGGAGAATATGAAGATAGCCAGAATGGAAAAGCACCCGGTAATCAGGAAGAGGCCCCAGAAGCTTGAGAGCTCAAGTCTATTGGACTTGTAGATGTCTCTCTCCGTGGAGCAACCAGTCTGGTCACCAAACCATTTCTTTTCTATATCCTCCATCATCTTTCCCTGAGTAATGTTTAGTATGGCCCTTGAGACGTCAGGGACCAAGGGGGAACCTTTGGGGAACACCTGGAAGGAGAAAGTGCACAAGCATATTTACTAGAGATGTTAAAGCAGGCAGGCGTTAGACCCATTCCTAAAAACATTGAAGATATTCAGCTTTAAATATATGTTTTCCCATAACACACTACAAATTTATAGTGAAAAGTTTGGGCCACCCTCGGATGTCATGGGATCCCCGTCCAAGGATTGGGAGTTCGCGGGGTGGCCATCCGGGTGAGATCCCCTACCATTGCTCAAATTTATATCATACGACGACTCATAAAGGGCCAAAAAAAAACTCTCGTGTATTTATTTGGGAAGAAGAGAAAAGATGACCACCCAAAGTCAGTGATCATCACGATTTACTAATAATAAAAAAGTACATCATGCAATGTAAAAGTATTTTCAGAAATCTTTTTTCACTCAACTTAATTTGCACCATCTCTTCACCATAATCAAAGTAAGATACCAAGCGTTGCTGCCGGCTATTTAGTGTGCTCTTTTAATATAATTTCTCTCAAATGAAAGTTCCTGCAGCTTCAGGCTCTCGCCGCTAATTTGTTAGATGAAATACAACATGTTTGACAATGACTTGTAATAGCAATGCGAAAGAAAAGCAGTTACTTACAAATCCAAAGCCAGTTGTCCTGTGAATGGGCCCTATCATCACATACTTGCAGCACCGATTTTTCAAGAATAGTTTTAAATAAGGGATCTCATCAATAATTGCAGAAACTCCACCATTCTTGCTTCCTCTGGAAAGGGACTCTTCATATGCAACAAGACTAGAATAGTTTCTGAGACTGGAAGGACTGAACTTCAGCTCTTCTAGAAAAGTCCGAACAAAGGAGCCATCTGGGTAACCCACACTGTCACCGTTCCTTAAAAGGTCATTGATGCTACTTACTGATGGTTGGAGCTGTTGAGCAGTTAACATGGATGCCAAGCTAGATGTGTAACTTGATGTGAGAATTAACATGAAAAATATCCAGAAGGTTACCACAAGCTTTGACCAGTTGCTCACTAGCTTCTCCTCTGAAAAAAGAAACAAAAACAAGCAGATGTGAGCATGTGGTCACTATGGCATAACAACTTTGAGAACACTAGCACTTTCAGACTCTGAAGAGGTCACAGATGTTACATACTGTGTGCAAAGACCATTGTTGAAAACACAAAGTAGAATATGATTCCCAACTGTTGCATAGGTGGTCCTCTGAAATCATCATTTATCCGGTGTTCAATAACCCAAATTACAAAACCAGTTCCAAAAATGGAGGCTAGGCTTGCTAGCCAAAGGCTCAGAGTAAAAGGCTTCAAGAAGACCCACACGCTTTTGTCCCGATCTCCTTTAACAGGAACAACCATTGATATTCCTGACTCTGTATAGGGTAATGTGAAGTCCACATTTAACGATCTGCTAGCTAAGATTGTGATATCACCGACAACAGCATCAAACCTCTGCAGTTGACACATAAAAGCAAAAAAGAAAGAAAAAAAAAAGTGACTAGAAGGCCATATCAACTTCTCAATCACGGATATAAATATTGCTCTTCCTGTTTGTCCCATGTTTCTCTTTTATTTTTCATTTTGAGTTGTTTAATGTCCTCAAGAAAGAAAAACAGAAAAAAGGATGCTTATGAACCATATAAAGCAGTAGGAAATGAAGTGAATTGAAATAGCGATCACTTGCGCAACACACTGACCAACTTGGACATTTTACTAGACTACCGAGCCTTCAAAGCTGTTAAAGAAAGCTTGACCTTTTTAGAAGCAATATTATTTACGAGACACTACACATAAATAAATAGCCAATGCTCCTTTAGGAGGATTGTGTAAAAATAGTGCAATAAGATGGTGCATATGGAGAATATTATACATGTCGCCGATTCCAGTTACGTTCTGAGCTACGAGAGCATCAAGGTGGGGGACGACCTGACTTATCTCGAGAGGTCAGTACAAGTACTAGACAAAGCTGTCCGAAGTTTGAGACGGAAGCAGGTATCACTGGTGAAGGTTTTATGGAGAAGCCAGCGATACAAGGAGGCGACCTGGGAACCTAAGACGGTGATGCGAGAGCGGAACCCGGAGCTTTTTGAGGGTACGTCTCTTCGGACCTACTTCAGTCCTCTTTAAGTTATGCGTTTTTACGTTCCTTTTTTCCGCACCCTAACTAGCTCAAGTTTCGGGGACGAAACTTCCTTTAAGTTTGTTATGTTGAAATGACCCGTTGGCTTGTTAGTCGAATAAGATGTCTGGAGTCTCAGTCAGACGTCTGAAAGTGAAAATTTTCGTACGTTCCTTTGCACTCTATGCACGGGCGGCGCGCAGCGCTTCCCTCTCTCCTCCACACCCCTCACCCCTAAACCCTAATCCCCTCCTATTTAAGCACCCTCTTCCCCTCACCCACGCCACTCTCCACCAACACACCCACTCTCACGCACATAGGGTGCCCTAGGCACGACGCCTCCGATAGCACCACGCCACGCCGACCCCCGCAACACATTCGCCGTATCTCGACAAAGCCTTCTGAGCTTTCTGACGAGGCCGCAAGGCCGTTTTCATGTTAACAAGTTTGGAGGTCCACCGCCATTGACGCAAGCAAGCAGCTTGCTTGCAAGCTTCCTCCAGGTCTCCTTGCTCCAGGCTAAGAGTCCCAGGGTGTGCGGATTCCTCTTGCACACAGCTCCAGATAAGCAATTGGCTTCGAAGGCGAAAGCAGTCGCTGCAATCAAGCAAAGACTCTTGCTGCTGACTCACGCGAAGGGAGGTGGGAAGATAGTCCCACCTCGAAAGCTGTTGGCACGCCGCAGCCAAATAAATTGAAAAAGTGCATTAGGCTCTTCACCTCCTAACCACGGGGTGAGGTCCTACTCACCCTTTCATCGCCTCGTTCGTGTCCTTGCCTTCGTGAACATGACGTGACCCGTATACCAGACCCTGCACTCCTCGCTCACCATCGCATGCCGGTGGGCCTGGTTCCGGGCACGTACCTGACCCGATTACCCGAGAAAGTGGCTCTAAGAGAGCGAGCCTAAGAGAGAAGGAGAAAGAGAGAGCGCGCGCGGGTAGGGGTAGGTTTTGCTCTCGCAAGAAAGGAGAAGAAGAAGAAGCCAAGGAAGAAGAAGGCGAAGGCTAGAGAAAGCTAAGGAAGGAGAAGGCAAGGCTGAAGAGGGAGAAGCTAAAATCAGAGAGGCTGAAGGGTTGAAGAAGAAAGAGAAGAAGGAACTGAAGGTAGAAGAAAGAGGAGTCACCAAAGAAAGAAAGAGAAGGAAGGAGAAGAAGCTAAAGGCAGAAGGAAAGAAGCAAAGGAAGGCTAAGGCATGAAAAGAACATAGAAGAAAAGAAGGAAGAAAACAACCAAAGACAGAGATCAGAGAAGAGAAGAAAAGAACAATACTGTAGCAGCCATATTTAAGACATCTGATTCACAATGTCAGACGTCCATTTTTTGTGCTTTCTTTATATACATTGATATTCTATGTTTACATTTTTTTTTTTTACACTATAATTCTGATTTTCATTACATATTCAATTTCTAAAAGCTGTGCTCTTGATTTCTAAATCCTAATTTGCACCTTGTGTTCGACCTCGGACTTAAAACTTTGAATAATAAAATCTATTTGTTTTCGAGCGATTTCGACCTATACTACGCCGCATCGATTTTAAAACACTGTTTTCGCCCGCAAACAATTACCCTTTCTAAACTATACCTATATTGATTTATAATTCATCTAATTTATTATCTAATATCATATGCAAACTTTTGGCATAAATATCCATTTCTAACACATATTCACTCTCCATTTTTATGGATGTGAAAACACGCTTTCATACTCTCATATCGGCAACTATCCATATCCATATACTTTAAAAAACATTAAATATAAATAAACAGCCAATGCTCCTTTTACAGGGATCTGTACGAATAGTGCATTGATAAGGCACATATAGAGAACATTAGAAATACAATTCACCTTTCCCAAAAAAAAGAAATACAATTCTCCTTCATACTTCATACCACAAGGATTCAAACCAAGTTCAATTTGACAAATAATTAACCAAATTTTGACATAGTAACCCGACCATATTTGCTCCATAATAGCTTGATGTGCTCACCCATTAGCAAATAGAGTCTTTCCTGTTGGTGCAGCCAGGTACAGATGTATCTGCACTAGACACTCCACAAGGTGCTTACCAACAATACACCATGGTTTTTCCTCTCTAGTCAAAGACCCACAGGACAACTTCTACGGTAGGTCAACCTATACTAATATCAAAGTAGCCTATCAATTATTATTGTGTTCCAAGCAAGCTATTGCCCCATCACAAGTATCCGTCACAAGGTTAATATACAAAGATGGCATCCATCATGTGTCCGATTTCTCGTCAAGATATCCCTTCAAACAAGACATTATCCCAATCACTGGAAACTATATGTACGTTCTTTGCTGCGAAGATTTTCATTGTATGTCATCACCCGAGTCATTCAACTATATGTATTGATACCATGGAAATATCAGGCGGATACTATTTGTGAAATAGTGTATTAAATAAAATACGATAAAATGCCTAGTTAAATCGCAAACTACTCAACCAATTAAGTTGAATCTAATCAGCCTAACTAAATTATTATTCTCATTAAAACCTACATCAATATAATCTATAAACTAAAAGATATATACAACTGACTGTTTTCCACATCAGAAAAAAAAAAGTAAAATCACTCAATCCATCAAAATCACATCAAGAAACTCTTGTGGTAAACACCACATAATAATGAGGATATTTCGGTATATTAGCTTTCTTTCTTTCTTAATTGGCTTTATGGACATTCTATGAGAGGTGCCTTCCCTAAAGGATCATGGCCCCAATTTTTCAGAATGAAACATAAATAACGAAATCATCCTCCCCATTCAGTATTGATTCCCAGGGTAAAATTTTGTCAAGTATTTATTACCTTGAAGAAAACGCCGTTCGCCAGATTATCGTAAGAGTCAGGATCTTGGGCAAAGTCATATGGCTCATACTTGACATGCACAGGATAGGGAAGTGAATTAATCACGGCATCAAAGACATCGATGCAATAACCGGTCACATGCCCTTTCTCAGCATTCACAAATTCCATAAATACAGATTTTGCAGGAACAGCAGCATGAAGCACCTTTCTAGGTGTCAACAACTCCCAACCTTTTGGTTTATGAATCACGTAACCTGGCCAGATGATGGGCTTCAAGCCCTGCACCATATTATTATCTGTGGTTGAAGGCAGATTCTGGGTTACCCCGTTGGCTTGGGTCCAAAATCCAACCTCCCTCAACCCACTGGCATTGAGATTAATGATTTGAAAGGCTGAATACTGCAATTGCCCATTGATAAGATGAAACTTACCACTGATCCCTGTAAAGTTGGTGTTGAGAATTGACTGCATAATTCTGGGGCCCATAAGAGAGATACCCAGATCATCGAGATCAGTTGGACCGTCTGAAGTTTTTGCTGACTTGAAGGCAGGTTGTACTCCGTGTGCCTTCTCCACAGCGATTGCCAATGCCCATGATGCGTCATAAGCCCACAGATTAAAAATGCTTGGCTTTGAGCCAGAAACATTGAAGGTTTTTTGAATAAATTGATCTCTCCAATGTGCAGTGAAGTTTTCTAGCTTCGCTGAATAAGGCACGTATGGCTTTAAGCCCAATACACCATGCATTGAAGCAAGGACTTCAGGGTCAATGGTGTCCAAAACATCGGTAAGCCCTTGAGTGATTATCCAAACATAACCTTCTGACATCATACCCATTTCCTTTGCCTTCATGAAAAAGCGTGAGCTAAGTGGTGGTAAGAGATGCGCTGTGAAGACACGTGTTTGCATAGACATCAGCTTGGAAAGCTCGTCAGTTATATTAGAATCTGTAGCAAAAGGAGAGATCGCCCCACGGTACGGCACTTGAGCATTGACATCTTGCAATGCATCAAGTAGATATGGAAGGAATGCTCTGCCATATTCAGCATCCTCATACACGGGAACAACTTGCCGCCATTCAAAGCTCTTGACTATAGAGGCAATCGCATCAACCTGGCATGAACTGTTCAATGCCATCCTTGCAAAATATGGAGAGTAAGTAGGTGAAAGCGAAGGGCTCGTAGCCGAGAAAGTAATGATTGGAACTTGAGTTCGATTTCCAAGATGAATGACAAATTTTGCGTGTTCCGATCCTGAAGGACCCAGGATGGCTTGCACTTTGACATTTTTTATCAAGCCCAAGGCTGCACAAGAGGGAGAAAAAATAGTGTTCACTTAATCACCACTAATTCAAGAAATTGGGAGGAATCAATTACACGGGAGAATAAAATGTAACCATGCATTATTTAAATTAACTATGAGTTTTCACGGGATCTGGTCCAACCTTCTCTGAAAATGGACAAAGGAAATGGTCTACCGAATAAATGTATGCTCCGACCATTTTTTTCAAAGTAAAATGTAGTGGCAATTTTTGTCACATGTGCTTTGCAACCTAGCAACTGGCCAAACACCATTTGATGCAAAGATGTACATCTAAGTACATGTTTCTTTACTGTTCTGGGGCAAATACATTAAAAATTGCGAGGGACGAAGCTAAGAAATACGTTACATGCTACACGGTAAAAGAGAATTTGCTTCCATTGGCTAATTGCATCAAACTAGATATATTAATTAAAGAGCTCATTTCTGTTGGTTAACTGCATCAAACTGGATATAACGGTTAACTTTTTTCTTTCTATGAGTAGAGTAAGTAGTTCACATTAGCACCCATGCATTCTAGCCAGGCAATCCTTCAACAACTTAAACATAACCTAGATTCAGCCGAACAGAACACAATAACTTACTCAATCTTGACATTGTCAAATCTAACATCAAGGAGAGTAGAGGTTGAATTCCAAAAGGAAACTTTTGACCAAAGTCAGCATTTTCTTTTCCTTCTTATAGGTACATATAGTGAAAACCCTGTTCCAAATCCAAAAAAAATGGTCTCCTGACTGAGCTACGAGAACCTAAATGGCGAAAATCAACTCACACCAATCAATCAAATTTGTTGAATAAGTAGTCAATAATCATATAATGCGATATTCCGATCTCGGGAATAAAATAAATAAATATATGCTCTCCCTGCACTATGTTTTTTTTAGAAAAAAAAAAAAAAAAAGGCTGTTTGCACATTTGGGTTTCTCAGGAAACGTGAACGACAATCGAAACTGCCATCCAGCAGAATTCTCTTCAACACCGAGCTCCCTACCACTACCACCGGTCCACCACCGGCTCACAACACCCCCTCTACTCAACCAACCCGAATCAAACGCCAAGACCTAGCAAACCACTACCCACTTCCCTTCTCTTCTCTTCGGGTAATTTCTCAACACGGGGCTTGGAGTGCAAAAACCACTACCCACTTCCCTTCTCTTCTCTTCGGGTAATTTCTCAACACGGGGCTTGGAGTGCAAAAACCGCTACCCACTTCCCTTCTCTTCTCTTCGGGTAATTTCTCAACACGGGGCTTGGAGTGCAAATTGCCCGTCAGTTTGCCTTGGCTCAGAGGCAACGACCCAAACAACTTGCGGGCGTACCGGAAACAACCACCAGACAAAGAAACCAACCCCACCTGCCGACGCGGCTCCGACGGCGCCCTCGCCGGAGTCCCTGGAGTGGACCCTGACCCTGGTGGAGTAACCGGGGTGCTTCTTATAGAACTCCTCGAGCCCCATGGTGACAGCGGCGGCGCTCCGGCTCGGCACCACGTCGGTGCTGTCGCCGAGCAGGCCCACGTCGACGACGGCAACCTCGCCGGAGGACCGGTGGACGAGGGCGGCAAGAAGGAGGGCGAAGGTGGCAAGGGTCCCCATGTGGAGGACGAGCTCTATTTCTGCTGCTGCTTCTGCTTCTGCTTCTGAAGAGAGTCATGTGGAGAAAATACGGGGGAAGAAGAGAGAAGGCTTTTACCTGGTCGAGTGGTGGAGGTCAGCATTAAAGTCGGCACTCAATTTTTTTCCACGGAAGAATGAGGAGTTCAAAATGAAAAAGAGAGGGAAAGAAAAAAGAGCGGGAATAAACCGACCCCATGTGGAGGACGAGTTCCGTTTCTGCTGCTGCTTCTCCTTCTGCTTCTGCTTCTCCTGAAGAGAGCAATATGTTATGGAGTCCTGAAGAAGAGGGAGGGATGCCTTGACTTGTACGGGCGGTTGACGGACGAATGTTTTGATCTGAGGTCAGCATGCCGCTGACCTGTGCTTTCTTTTCGCGGAAACTATGAATAAAATTTAACTTAATTGCCCTTCGGAAGAAGAGGTTTGGTACAATCACACTCCGGTCAACTAGTATTTGTCGAGGGAGCCCACATGTGTTTCACCCGTTGGTCCCACCCCCTACCGTTCGACGGGGGCTGCTGAGCTCGTTTATTTGTTTATTTATATTATGTGATCGGCACAACCCCTGGGAACTCTGGGTTTATATTAAAGTCCGGAGATACGTTTCGGGTGGGATAAGTATTTTTATCGAAGAATTTCGTAACTTTTACCCCTGTATCGTTTGTTATTGTTTTTTATATTACATCAATATTAAAATACATTTTTCTAATATAATATATCTATTAAAATTATTCATATTAATATATCAATTTTAATATACATTAAAATATAATAACTCCGATGAAATATATTCCGTTACGTAATATCATAATATTAAAATATCACACACTAATATTATAATCATGTCAATTATTACAAATTCATCAGCAAAGTATCATTCTTTTGCTTATCTTACTTCAATCTTATCACAAGTTTGCTAAAGCCCTCAACCAAATACAATATGATATTTAGGTATTTACATGATATTATTATTTCTCATTTATTTGAGATGAACTTTATTTTGAGATAAAATTATCTTAGGATAAAGATTGAAAAGTTAAGATAAATTTATTTTTGAAATCAGATATTAGGGGGTGGGGGGGGGGGGGGGGGGGGGAAGTTTAGGTCTCGAGATAAACTTATTCTCATTTTTGTAACATACTATTCTTAACTATCCTCTTATCTTATGATTTAACCTTTAACTTTTTTTAAATATCAAAATCAATTTTTTTTCTATTTATCCTTCAATGTCATCGCCAATAAAATTTATCTCACTAAAGAAACAGTAACTTAGGAATTCCTTTGACAGACGCTATAAAAAAGTAAGGTATGATAGTCGAAGTTAACGTTCGCAACACATCTCACATCATACAGCATCCACGTAAAGTCTGTTCATGGAGAATTAGGCGTAGCACAAAGGCGTGGGTTGCCTATCACACTTCTTAAAATCGTTTGCTTTCTTCTTTTGAATACTGGCGACATGCCTGCGCTTTGTAATGGTGAAAGAGGATAAAAAATAAGAAATAAAAAAGAGACAAGGGTGGATAGAAAAAATATCATGCGTATTCTGGTTGAGAAGATGTAATAAGTTTCATCTAAAAAATTAAAAATAATTTATCTAATAAATTAATTATTTTATTTTTAAATTAAGTTACATTGTAAGATATATAATTATGAAATTATAATATAAAATATATATATATTTACTTTCACTTGTACGAGAATGATAATATCATATGTTCTTTAATTTTTTATAATATATAATAGATAAGTGAATTTTTAGAGATATTAATCCTTGTATGATATTTTTAATTGTTTAAAAAATTCTAAAATAATCAATAAAATTTTTACACATCATTTAATCTTTGATACGATGAGAGAGAAGAAAAGGAGATAAATTATCTCAAATAAAAATGATAGGTATAGTACAAATATGAGAAAATATAATAGATAAAATAGAATTATAAAAATAAAATAAAAGAATGAAACGTGAGAATGATTAAGAAGTTGATAACAACACAAAACTTATCCTTTATTATTTTAAAATAATTTTTTAATCCAATGGATGAAACTTTTCTTTTAAAAAAGAAAAAAAAGAATGGTTGAGAGAGAGGGAAAGGGAGAGATGACGTTGAATTTAAGGATCGGAATCAGGAGAGCGAAATTTCCGAGGTATGGTTAGGTGTGGAGCGATGAAATGTTCCTTCAATTTTTTTTTTATCCTAAAGGAAGATGACATGTCGAAATGGTGGATTACGCAGTTTCCTCTACGTAGATTCGCCTTTCCTTTTTCTCGGAGAAATCTTTTTGAGTAGGCTCTTGCTCTGGTGTTTACAGGATAGTCGCGATCTTCGGCGTCCCTCCAACATGATGCAAGAGAAGTCAGGTGTAGTTGGTTTGACTTTGACATAATGATGCAGTATATTAATTAATTAGGTGCCAACAATTCCAGGACCAAAGACTCGAAAGCATTAATTTCTTATATCGACAAATTCTTTGCATCCATGGAGCTATATCTAACAATCCAAAAGGTCTCGCATGAAAAACTTCTAAAATTTGTGTAGTTAAATATCAAGAATAGAGACTCATTACTTAACAGGTTCCGCTTAAACATTTTTGGTGTTTATATCAACCTATTTGATTCATATACATATCTAGCAAATTATTAAGATAGTTATTCCCAATTACACTCAAGGATCAAGTATTAGATCGGCACATACACTACTGCCTTGCAACCTGCTGGGAGAGAATTGGATGCACGTGAAGGTAGTGTTTGGTAAGTCGTGTATATATATATATAGAAAAGGAATGACAACATAAGTGATCTAAGGATTTAAGTACGTTAAACTTATTTCAGAAAAGAAGTGAAATCAATTTACGTCGTATTAACTTCTGTTAATTTGGTGCAAGGGAAAGGTAGATTTAAATGGTGAACGAAATGTAGATTTACTCACCTAATCTACCTATTAATCACTATCAAAGACAATTAATTAAATATGTGTGCTAGAATCAACTAAAGGTTGCCTGAAAGTATTAACACGCTACCTCCCCAACAAAATAAGTAAGAAGTTTCGCATGTAATATTTCTTGGTTGGTTGCTATGTATTTACTATCTTTCAACTTGCAGGTTAACGTGTACGAACGCGCAACTCGTCTTCTTGACGGAAGGAATCTAAGGCGTTGTCGGCACCGGTAAATTAGAGTATAAGTGCTGATATATACGTTGTCATATATTCTGTAACATGTGATTAAAATTAATTAATTAAAAATAAAGATCAATCTATTAAAATTTAAGTAAATTAAAATAGATTAATTAGAAGTAATTTTCAATCGATTAGAAAATTTTTTTAAATAATTAAAAATTAAAATATATTGATTAAAAATAATTTTCAATCAAGATATAACAGTTGAAAATAATTTTTAGCTAGTTAAAAATTAAAATATATCGATTGAAAATAAAAATATATGAGTATATTTTACCATTCTATTAGTGATAAATAGTTTTTCACTTGAAACGTAATTTTTCATCGATGAGAAGTAATTTTTTACTTACAAAGTGATCTTTTATCTATAAAAAATAATTCCCATCGATGGAAAATTAAAATACACTACCTGAAATCAACACTCATTTTGTGCATTGTAAAACATGTTGCAGATGCACATTTATTTACTTTTTTGACAATAAACTAAACAAACGACAGAGATATACTGTTACGACCCGAACCGACTCCACATGAAACCCGGGTAAGATTACCTCAACTATCCTAAGACCCGGTCACCCAACAAGTAATAAACCAAAACGTAATAATTTTTACACATGCACCATAACTAAAAGTATAACAAAGGCAGAAAGTTGTAAAGTAGATAATAAGTGGAAACAATACCACAGGAGAATAACACGTTTATATCATAACCATCACAATATAATCCAAAGAGGGAAACTGAACTACTTTATCCAAAATAGATACTCACGATAATAAAAAGGAGAGTCAAACTACAATAGAACGGAAAATAAACACACTAAGGCTAGGCTCGATTAGGCCAAAAATATGATGCATCGACGATCGGTTCGCACTAAAAAGGGATTTTAAATATCGTAATCGTCACTCTTATCCTTACCCTCACCTACACCATACCACCTCACCTATATAACCATCCCCCCCCAGCATGCAAGTCGTCGGCCTCACCCACACCATACCACACACCACCAGCCATTCCCCTTGACAACAGCAACACCCCCACTCCACAACTAGCCACCCTCCTTAGCTCTCCTCTCTCTTTCTCTCTCTCTCTCTCTCCCCTCATTCTCAGTATCCTCTCACGAGTTGAGAGGAACACTGAGAGCAGAGGAGACTCTCCCGTGGGTGTAACCACCACGGCGAGGGTACACCTCCGCCCAGCTCCTTCGCGAGCATGTGGGTGTGGTGGATTCCCATTTTGAGTTTTTTTTGTTGTCTTGTTATTTTGTTTGCTGTTTTATTTTATTTTATTTCTCTCTTTGTGGTTGTTTTGCCCATCGCCATTTTTAGAGCGAGAAGCTCTGCAGCTCCTTCCCGCACCACCATGCGTTGGGCCTTGCCCCCACGCGCCTCCGCGTGCATCTGTCGACCATTCCGCGTGCCTCTGCACGCGTTCCATGTCGTTCCAAGGCCTCCACGCACTTTGACCTTCGCCTCTCGCACGCAGGCCAGCCGGTTGAGCCGCGAAACAGCCGGTCACACTTTGCCCTTGGCACTGTAGTCGCGACCTCACGCAGCTACAGTGTCGTAATCGGCCATTCTTCACTTATCCGATCACTGCGGTGTTCTCTCTCCTCTATGCAACCCACGCCAACTGGTTGCAGCACTCAGTGTTGTGCCTGTGGTCTACATCCCCTCTTCACACCCACGCTGCACCTCAGCCCAGCGCCTGCGCACTACTCACCTCACTCCCCTCATGCTGAGGAGCGTGGTGCCCTCCTCTCCCTAGCGCGCTGCACGGCTCCTCTCTCCCTCTTGGTCCTTCCCGCGCAGACACACACATACACCCTCTCTCGCACAAACACACACTCACACACAAACCTATATACACACACACACACACTTCACTTCCTCTTTTACACACTTCCATCTCCCACCTATAATATCATGCACGTATTGACGTGCGCGTGACACGTGTGTTTAGAAGAGTCGTTATAGCTTGCGCTCGCAACGTCGATTTTAAAATGAAGGAATGGACGTGAGTCCGAGTGTCGATCTCAGAGAGGCATGAAAATAGGATTTTTCTCGTCACTTATTGTCACGGAAATAGCGGGTTTTTTTGCTTGCGAAAAGTCGTAGGTGAAAAGCAAGTGAGAGAGAGAGAGAGAATAGGGTTAGGATTCTTTTCATTCACAGCATGCAACTCAAACATAAAAGAGAGCAAGTAATTGAATAGAAAATAACTTCATTTGACATACAACTTTAGTTCATAATTGCAACACTAGATGAATGCTTGAACATAAGTAAAGTAAAGCTTAAGATAAAGAATGAAAGAGAGAGAGAAGACAGAGAGGCAGCCACGGCAGTGGAGGGGGGCTCCGTCGGTGGCTCGTCGGCTCCGGTGACTACAAGAGAGCTTAATGGTGGCTAAAAGTGGGGTAGAGCACTTGCAAGTGGAGTGAATGCCTCCCATGGGTGGTTGAAGGGGGTTTAAATAGGAAGAAGGGCTTTCCAAATGAAGAAGGGGTTCTAGCGACGTCCCGGACGTCGCTAAAACCCTTCCCAAAACGTTAGTGAAGGCCCCTGCCCACTGGTCGCTCGCACGCGTCTGTGCTTCTTCGTGCCTGATTCGCGTGCGCGCATCGTAAGCCGTCCGATCAAAGATCGGTCGGCTGAGATCCTGTGAAGAGCGCGCTAGCGGATCGCTGCTAAGGCACCTGTGTCTCCGCATTATCACGCACGTGAGCTTCTGTGTGCATCCGTTGTGCCACGCAGCAATCGAGCGATCGAATTTCTACGCGCCTCAAATTGCGCAAAAATTGGGGAGCGGCGGGCGTTTCGAACCCGCGCCCTTCTCTGCGAGGTTGAAGCGCCGATTGCTGCTCTGTCGCAGCGGATTGTCACGGCGAGCGTCGGGCGGGTGGGCGTTCTCGGCCGTTCGATCAAAGATCGACGGCTGAGATTCATCCTCCGGGTGAAGGTGGAAGCGGGTGGCGGTCTGGATGCAGTGATCGGGCGTCACATGGCGCACCGTGGGCCGTTGATCATCAGATCAACGGGCAGAACTTCTTGGGCCCATTGCAGGAGCTCCAGATGTCGGATTTGGCCGATTTCGAGTCCACTGGACTCCGTTCGTTGCTCTGAATCCATCTGTGCGGTCCGATTGCTCATCTGCGGCCTGTTTTGACAAGTACTTATACAAATGGCCATTAAAACTGTTTTATAAGCAATCATGATGTATGATGCATGCAATGCTCCCATTCTATTTATGGTGTGTTATCTGTGTATTTTGTTCCTAAGATGGACCCCAATTAACAGAATTATCACCCCAAGATGCAGTGTTATCATACCCCTATGCTTACCCCTTGCTAGTCCCTAGCAAGGTTTATTCTAGCCCTTATTTCCAGTCAGAATTTAAGAAGTAACTATTTAGACACTTCGTTATTTGTCAATAGGAGGAAATATACTAAGATCTTAATCTACGAAGACTAAGCAGTTCCTAGGTGCCTGCTAAAATATGAATCGTCTGAATCCTTGCTTTAATGTATGTAAATATATATATATATATATATATATATATTTTTCTTATTTTTAGATTTTTTTGGAGTTAAGAGTGTGTTGGTAACTTTTTACGGCGACCCAACCCACCCGAAACTTGGACAAAACTCTGAGTGCTAAGCATCTTGCTGTAAAAATTATGATAGACTCACTCAACGGTAATTTAGACAGACTTCGGGTTTCTACGCCCCTAGGTGACCGAAAGAGGAAGTGTTTTGCCTGAAGGTGTATTTGTTCGATCGGTAGCTTTCTCCCTACGTTTGTTTTAATTGGGGTCAACACAAGGATTTTTCCAGTGTATATCTCCCCGGCTTGCTCTACTTCCCCGCTTCTTCCTTAAGTGTTTTGGTTCTTTTTGTGCATTTACTGAGCTGGGCTCTAGACAACCGACCAATCGGCTGTTACCCATGATCACTTGTAAGCCATACTTGTGCGGTGAAGTGTGGTTTATTTTGTTCTCTTTTTTCTCCTTTTTTTTTTTTGGTAGGTGGCTTCCCTGATCTCAAATTTACCTAGAGGCAATGAAGAAGAGGTGGTCCCGTGGCTAGGCTCTGGACAACCTGCCAATGGGCTGTTACCCATGACAACTTGCCAGCCATACCAACCTAGAGAGTTCATTAGCTACCCAATTTTTGTCAGAATCTCCGAGGAGTGAGTCTGTGTAAAAATGTGTGCAGATGCTTAGACTAAAAGTCCTTCTGAGTTAGAGAGTGAGTTGATAGGTCGTATACTTATCACCTTATTTAGTCAGTGGATTAGAGTAGCTTAAGGTTGCAAGGATTTAAAGCTAAATCCATATTTTAATGGACACCAGGGCTGATTAAGCTTGAAGGCCTGAAAAGTCTAAGTGTTTAAGTTCTTTCCGTATTATTTCCTATTATTGACAAATTTCTAATGCCTAAGTTTTTCTTCTTAAATTCATTTTTTTATATATATATATTTATTCCATTCAGACTGATTAAATGAGCTCAGGATTATGCAAGTTACCACCCCCCCATGCTTAAGTTGGACAATGTCCTCATTGCTAAATACATGGATGCAACAGGGGTTCGAAAAGATATTACCTGAGTGACGTAGAATACCTGATCAGTCTGAATCTTCTGGGTTGCCTCCCAGGAAACGCTGAGTTTAACACCTCCAGCTAGGCGGTGCTTCATGTCATCCCTCAATGAGGGTGACACTCTCCTTTGGGGGAACCTGGGTTAGGAAGTGTTTCAATCTTTGGCCATTAACTATAAAAGTATGCCCAGAGTTCGGGTCAGCGATTTCAACCGCCCCATTGGAGTGGGGCTTGACCACCCTAAATGGTCCTGTCCACTTGGACTTGAGCTTCCCTGGAAAGAATTTTAGGCGGGCATCGAAAAGCCAGACTTGATGGTTAGGCTCAAAGGTCTTTCTATAGATGAGTCGGTCGTGGACGGCTTTCATTTTTTCCTTATACAGTCGATTGTTCTCAAAGGTGTCCTGACGAATTTCTTCAAACTCAGAGAGTTGGAGCATCCTCTGCGCACCGGCTAACTGGGAATCCATGTTACACTGCTTGACGGCCCAGTAAACCCAGTGTTCCAATTCGATAGGAAGGTGGCAAGCTTTGCCAAAGACCAGGCGATAAGGCGACATGCCTATCGGGGTCTTGAAAGCGATCCTGTATGCCCACAGGGCATCATCCAATCTTGTGGACCAGTCTTTTCTGTCAGGTCTCACAGTTTTCTGTAGAATGTTCTTGATTTGTCTATTTGAGACCTCAATCTGCCCATTTGTTTGCGGATGATACGGGGTAGCAATGCTGTGGTTAACCTCATATTTTCTAAGTAGGGCACGGAATTGGGAGTTAATAAAATGACTTCCACCATCACTGATCATGGCCTTTGGTATTTCAAACTGGGAAAAGGTGTTCTACTTAACAAAGACCATGACAGTCTTATGATCGTATCGGCGGGTGGCGACGGTTTCAATCCATTTAGAAATATAGTCTACCGAGACTAGGATGTACTCAAAGCCGTTGGATGGTGGGAAGGGGCCCATAAAATCTATACCCCAAACGTCGAAGATCTCGACAATCAAAATGGGCTGAAGGGGCATCATAGCTTTTTTGGTCATGGTCCCCAGTGTTTGGTAGCGTAAGCAAGTCTTGGCAAAGTTGTGTGCATCCTTAAATAGGGAAGGCCAGTAAAATCCGGAATGTAGAACCTTTGTAGTCGTTTTCTTTCCAGAGAAGTGGCCACCACAAGCTTGGTCATGACAAAAAGATAGCACACTTTGAACTTCGTTCTTGGGGATACACCTCCTGATTATTTGGTTGGCACAGAGGTGAAACAGCATGGGATCATCCTAGAAATAGTGCTTGGCCTCAGCCAAGAACCTATCCTGTTGTTGTCTGGACCAGTTGTGCGGGGGCTGTCCTACAACCAGATAGTTGACATGGTCAGCATACCAAGGCAGTTTCTTGTCTTGCACAGCCAAAATGTGTTCATCGGGGAAGGTGTCGGATAAAGGCAGGGAGGGTCCAATGTGGTCTGGGTGAAGTTTGGATAAGTGGTCAGCCACCACATTCTTTGATCCGACTTTGTCGCGAATTTCCAGGTCAAATTCTTGCAAGAGCAGGATCTATTTGATGAGCATGGGCTTCACGTCCTTTTTAGCCAACAGGTGCCGGATGGTTGAATGGTCAATATAGATGGTCAAGTGGGATCCCAGTAGGTAAGGTCGGAACTTCTCAAGTCCGAAAACTATAGCGAGCAATTCTTTCTCTGTGATCGTATAATTTCGTTGAGCCTCGTCCAACGTCTTGCTTGTGTAGTAGATCACCACGGGTTTCTTGTCTTGTCTTTGTCCCAGGACAGCGCCTATGGCAAAATCTGGTGCATCACACATAATCTCAAAGCCCTGGGACCAATCCGAGAGCTGAAGTACAGGTGCTGTGGAAACTAAGTCCTGGAGGGTGTGATAAGCCTGGATGCAATCAGAAGTCATGTAGAATATGGCGTTATTGGCCAGAAGGCCGGTTAAGGGTTTGGAAAGCTTGGAGAAGTCTTTGATGAACCTTCGGTAGAAGCCAACATGTCCTAGGAATGAGTGAATCTGTCGGATAGAGCTAGGCGGAGGAAGTTTGGAAATCAAATCAACCTTAGCCCGATCCACCTCAATGCCCCTATGCGATACGATGTGATCGAGGACGATTCCTTCTTGAACCATAAAATGGCTCTTTTCCCAACTTAACACCAACTTAAGCTCGATACATCGTTTCGGGATTTTCTCCAAGTTGCTCAAACAGTGGTTGAATGAATTCCCAAATACAGAGAAATCATCCATAAAGACCTCTAAGTATTCACCCACCATTCTGAAAAGATGGCTAGCATGCAATGCTGAAAGGTAGTAGGTGCGTTGTATAACCCGAACGGTATTCGACGGAATGCAAACGTGCCGTACGGGCAAGTGAATGTGGTCTTCTCTTGATCTTCAAGAGCAATTGCGGCTTGGTTATATCCTGAATATCTATCCATGAAGCAAAAATACTTTTGCCCTGCCAATCTTTCAAGGATCTGGTCAATGAATGGCAAGGGGAAATGATCTTTCTTGGTTGCTTCATTAAGCTTCCTGTAATCAATACACACTCGCCATGAGGTGGTGGTGCGGGTGGGAATGGATTCGCCATGCTCATTGGTAACGGCGAGCCCGGCTTTCTTTAGAACCACTTAAGTGGGGCTCACCCAGGGGTTGTCAGAGATGGGATAGATGATGTCGATGTCGAGCCACTTGATAATTTCTTTCTTAATGACCTCCCGCATATTTGGGTTTAACTATGTCTGCATCTAGCGGAAGGGTTGTGACCTATCTTCCAGGTAAATCTTATGAGTGCAATAGGTGGGGCTTATTCCTCTTAAGTCTGAAATGGTCCATCCAATGGCGGCCTGATGTTCCGAAAGGGTCGTGGTCAGCCTGAGTTCCTGATCCTTGGTTAGATGAGAGTTAATAATCACAGGGAAGGTTTGGTCAAGTCCCAGGAAGACATACTTGAGATTCTCAGGTAGTGGTTTTAATTCAGGTGCGGGTGGAACAACAATCGAAGGGAAAGGGAAAGGCGGGAGTTGATCAACATCAATCTCCTCAAATGGTGTTGTTTGATGGTAATCAGCCTTACATAGGTCCATGGGTAGAGATGGTGATGGGTCAGCACAGTCATTACAGGATTGGTGGTCTGAGACAAAACTAAGGGTGAGGCATTCCTTCACCAAAGGTTCCGTGGGATCATGTTCCTCAACACAATCGCAATCAAAAGACTTGGTCGCCCGGAAGATATCCAACTGCATTTTCTTATCTCCAAAGGCGATTTCCATACATCCCGTGTCACAATCGATGTTCGCCTTAGCCGTAGCTAAGAAAGATATGCCTAAGATTATGGGTGCGTTCTGTAGTTTCTCAGGGACTTCCATGCTGAATACCAAGAAGTCGACCGGAAAATAGAAGTCCTTGACCCACACAATCACGTCCTCGACAACCCCCTTCGGGGTCTTCACAGATCTATCAGCCAGCTGGATGGTGACAGGTGTGGGTGTCAAATCTCCGAAACTAAATTGGTGGTACAGGGTTGTTGGAATCAGATTGATAGAAGTACCTAAGTCCAGGAGCGCTCTATCAAATGTCATGTCCTCGATATTGCAGGATATCAGGGGTTCTCTTGGGTCAGTTCACTTGAGCAGAAGGTTGCTTGATATTATGGAACTTGCTTGCTCGAAGAGCACAACCTTCCTAGGTGCTTGAGGTCTTGGCTTACGTTTGGGTGTACAGGTATCCTTTAAAAACTTGGCGTATGTCGAGATGTGCTTAACGGCTTCGAGGAGCAGAATATTAATCTGAACTTGCTTAAAGATCTCCAAAAGCTCCTTAGTTTCCCCAACACTTTTCTTCTTCTTGATTGTTTCCAAGGCCTCGGGGTAGGGTGTCTGAACATAGATAGGGTCTATTTCTGGGTCCTTGGGTTTTTCCAGTGCCTATTCTGAGTTGAGTATTTCAGCTGGTGAAGTCTCAGGAAGAGTCGGCCATTTGGGATCCTGGGTTTTGGTGCCTCTTCTCAAGGTTACCGCATTCGTAGAGGCATTGGGACCATGGGTTGATCCTTGAGAAGATGAGGATGAAGAAGCACCAAACCCAGGGGGTGTTTGTGGGGCTGGCTAGACCATGTGAGCCTGCCTTGGATTGCCCTGGAACGCTTACGAATTAGGGCCTCTGTTGATTACTTTTCGCGGGTTCGGTTGTGGCTGGGAAGGTAGGGATCCTTGTTGTTTATAGTCCAATAGTTGGCTTAACTGTCCCTTTACTAAGGCCATTTCCTCTTAATATTTCTGGTTAATTTCAGCCATCATTTTTATCGGGGTGTCCATTTGGTTCTGCGGGGGAGGGGCCACCCTATTTGGATTATATGGGGGTCTAACTGGTGGTCCTTGATGATAGGGGGCCAAGTTTGGCTGCTGGTTTGACCTGGGCTAGTTCTGGAATTGAGGTGGTTTCTGGTTTGTCCAACCAAAGTTGGGGTGATTACGCCAGCTAGTGTTGTAAGTGTTGAAGAAAGGGTCAGGTTTAGCATAACCTTGGACAGCTTGTACATCTTCAAGGATAGCAGGTGTCGATGGGGAGGGAAGAGAGTAATCAAGGGTTGAGGGAGCAAAGGTCCCTCCCTGGAACGTGGTTAGGGGTTGTTCCAGGTTTAGTTAGCTTAAGGGCTGGACCAGGTCAACATTGTGAACTCCCTTTGCTAGGAAGAAGGTTTGTAATGGGTTTCTGGTCTGGTTCAGTAGCTCATCAATCTTTTTATCCACCAATTCCACTCGATCTAATTTCTTGGCAATGATGTCCATGTCAACCATTCCAGAATTTGCTTGTACCTCATAAATCCCACCACGGGGTTGACTGGATCGGTTAAACTGGGTCATGGAGGCATTGTTGAACGAATTTTCACTCATAGACTCAAAGAGCTCAACCGTACTCTCCTCATCTTTGTTTAGGAAGTTCCCCCAGCATGAGGCATCGACGAAGTTCCGTATGTTGCTGTCCAGACCGTGGTAGAAGACCTGGGCCAATTGCCACCTTGGTACTTCGTGGTGTGGGCATTTCCTCAAGAATTCATTAAATCTTTCCCATGCCTCATGGAACTGTTCCCCACCCTGGAGTGTAAAGGTAGTAGTGGCTCTTCTGAGGGCATTGGTCTTTCCTATGGGGAAGAATTTCTTTAAGAATGTATGCCTCAGTTCTTCCCAGGTGGTGATGGGTCTACCTAGGATTCTAAGCCAGTGAGATGCCTTGTCTCTCAACTAGAAGGGGAACATCTTAATCAAAACAATGTCAAGGCTAATGTTCCTAGGTTTCACAGTTCGGGCTATCCGATCAAGATCCTTTAGGTGCTGGAAGGGGTCTAATGGTCGAGCTTGGGACCAGTTTGTATTTGTATTTTATTACTCGAAAATAGAAAATCTCCGAGGTCAAACTCAGGGAGCAACACTTGATTCTAGAAGCATATAAAATCACAATTTACAATATGTATACTGTTTTACAAAAAAGATTAAAGAAAGGAAAATTGATTCTTTTCTTCTCTCTCTCTTTCTTCTTTTGTCTGCCTCTTTCTTTCTCTTTTCAAACGTTTGACTCCAAAGGTCGGACGACTTAAACTCCACTTGCTACAGTACTGCTGTTGCTGGTTCTTCTTCCTCTTGGCTTCTTCTTTGGCCATTTGCTTCTTCTTCCTTGTTTCTTCTTTGCATCTCTTTTCTTTGCGTTAGCCTTGCCTTTCTTCTTCCTTCTTCAGCCTTAGCTCTCTGACTTTCTCTTCTGTTGGCTTTGCCTCTCCTTCTTCCTTGTCTTTCCTTCTCTTCTGATTTCTCTTATTTGCAGCTAAGTGTCAGCTTCACCTTTCCCTTGTTTCCTTCTTTTTCTTCCCTTGGTCTGCCGCTCCTCTGCTATAGTGCGTCTCTCTTCTTCTCTGCTATGCACGTCCTCATCCTCCTCCTTTTCCTGCTTTCCTTCCTGCATAGTGCACGGTTAGGCAAAACCTAACCCCTACCCTCCCCACGTCTCTCTCTTTCTCAAATTCACTCCAGGGTTCGCTCCTAGAGCCTTAATAGGGTATGCGAGTCGGGTGACGCGCCCGGGACCAGGTGCACCGGCGTGGGTGGTGCGCGAGGTGTGCATAGGCAGGTTAGTCGGATCCGGGTGCCAGGTCCGCGGGGGAAGTGTCGCGGACGAGGCGTGGCGGGGGTGCAAGGGACCTCACCCCAGTGTGTTTCGAGGCGATAAGCCTGAAACACTTTTGCAATTTATGTGCGAGAGCTCGCCTGCAAACTTCCGAGGTGGGACTAAAGTCCCACCCGTGTCTGCCTGTGCGCCTGCAGCTGATTGCACGAGCTAATGCAGCTGCAGCTGAGACCCTTGACGCTAAGTGAAGGCCTGGCTAGCTTCGCGAGGGGATTTCATACCTTCTGGACCTGGAGGCCTGGGTTGCTGGGACCTGCGTGAAGCTTCAAGCAAGCTCCAAGTTGCTGCGCCAATGGCGGACGACGTCACGACCCTGAAATCACAGATACAACCTTACGGCCCTATCAGATCCTTCAGCAAGCTTCACCTGCGCACGACAAAGGTGACTCGAGGGTTAGTGTGGCGTGAAGATGCCTATGTGGGTGAGCCTAGGGCTCACTATGGCCGTGGAGTTGGGTGTGTTCGGTGGGTGAGTATGGAGATGTTGGTGGTCAGTGGAGGGGTGGATAATGATCAGTGGGTGAAGGCGAAGTTCTGAGGTTGGTGGCGAGGCATGCGAAGGAGTGGAGTGATGGTTTCACCTCGCCGGAGGTTGGCCGAAGATGGGGAAGATGGCGGTGGACAGTGGCTGTCGAGGGGTAATTTGTGAAATAGATTGAGGGGAATTGAAGAGGGTGATGAGAACCTCGTCATAAACCTTAAACTGGCACCATCTAACCTTGATTTGCAAGAAAAAGCTCCTACATAACTTATAGAAAGGCTTGACTCAGAGAATTCTGAGTTTGTGAAGAAAACAGGAACTAACGGGTAAAAATGCAATTTCACCAACACAATCTGTAAACAGGGTAACTTAGGATCCAAACGTAGGTCAAACTGACCTAATAAGAAGGAAAGTAGGATTAGTTGATCTAACTAGGGCTACAGCAACTCCAAGGAATTAAATGACATCCTATAACCCTAAAATAAATCCACTTCAATTCACAAGGTTTGAGGCAAAGAAAAAATCTACTAAACCCTCTAAAATTCATAGAAAATAATCTCTAGGGTTTATAACCTTCAATTTGGCCTTGGGAACCCACTTTGACCTACATTGAGAACCATGCCCAATTAATGATTTAATTTGAATTTTTATGTAAATTGACCAGTCAAACAAGGTCTGATCTAGAAATAAATTTCATCATTAGAATCCTTAGGTCACATTTAGTCATGCATAGAAACTTGAGCCTAAGAAGAGACCTTCTTGACCGACTTTGCATTTTGGTCCTCATCTATTACTTTTTGACCCTTAACTTTTGAAATCCTCGAATTTTGGCCCCTAAGTCTTCTTCGTTCCTTGCATTTAGGTCCTCCCTGCAAAACCCTGAGCAGCGCCATGCTCCGGCGACTTTGCGCGGAGCATGGTGCCGCGCAGGGTGAGGGAGGACCTCTGCCCTTTCAACGGGGTGTTCCCTGCGACGTCTGCTGTCGTAGGGACACCTCCATGGTCTCTGCAGCAGCCCATACCTTCCTTGCGAACGCGCGGAAGGTATGGGTCCTTGCTCCGGCTATCCTCCGGCGAGGGAGGCACGTCGCCTCCCTTCGCCCACCTCTCCGCTTTCGCCTCTATAAAAGCCGCCTCCATCTGCAGAAGAGAACAAGCTGTCTCTGACGGAGAATACCCCCCCATTTCATCCTCTCCAGCTCCGCAAGACGGCCTACAGCTTCCGGCGACCATCTCCTCCTTCTCCTCGTCGCTCTGCTGCCTTACCTGCAGCAGGGCTCCCCTAACCCTTTCATCTGTGTCGCGCTGCACCCGCCGACACCCTCCGCCTGCCTCCTCGTCGCCGATCTCCCCTTCTAGGGCCTCTTCTTCCTCAGCTACGGAAGGTACGAGCCGGTGCCTTCGCCCTTCCCCCTTCGTCCAGAGCTTAGGTAAAAGCTTCCTCTTCTCCTCCTCGCAACTTCCCCCCTATCAATTTGTATTTTCGCACCCCCACACCCAACTTCCACCTCCACCTGCTCCGTCTCCGACCACCCTCTCTGGCGAGCCCATTCCACTGCCACAGACCCCCTTACTTCTCGCCGATCACCTCAGAAGGTTCCCCTCACTCCACTCCACAGCTTCGCCCTCTTCATTTCCTGCCACACGCCACCTGAAGACCCCCCGAACAGACCCATTCTCTCGGCCACAGCCCGACCTAGGGCTGCCACCGTACTCCACCCCACGCCTCGCCACCACCCGCACAAGCTTCGCCGCACTCCGACGAAGCTCCCTGCACCTTTTGACTAGGTCGAGAGGCTGTATTTCCGTGATCAGGTCACCCCTCCTCCACCGCCATTGCTGAGCAGGTGGAGCTTCTTCGCCTGCAGTTGCAGCCTCGATCTCGCCCAGGCGTTGGTCCCAGGACGCGCAGCTTGCCCCCGCGAAGTTTCCCAGGCCTGCAGCTGGGGTGAACGCCTCGCACACGGCCGCAATTGACCGCGGCTCCCTCAGCCGCGGGTGCGAGATTTGGGGGTGGGACTTTAGTCCCACCTCGGAAGCGCGCAGAGCCGTGCACCTGCATAAATTGTAAAAGTGACTAAGGCTTATCGCCTCAGTCACACGGGGTGAGGTCCCTCTCACTCGCTTCACCCGGCCTCGTCCGCGACCACCCCCCGCGGACCTGGCCCGACCCGTATACCCGACCTGCACTCCTCGCCCACCACCGAACGCCGGTGGGCCTGGACCCAGGCGTGACCCGTACCTAAATGCCCGGCTTTTGGAGAGCAATCCTACGAGCGAAATCTGAGAGAGAGAGACGCGGGGGAGGGTAGGGTTAGGTTTTTTCCCTGACCAAGCTATGTGAGTGTGTAGGCCGAGAAGAAGAAGAAGAGAGAGAAGACCACAGAAGAAGAAGGAGAAGAAAAAGAAGGAAGAAGCAGCCAAAGCCTTGGCTGCTCGAAGCGAAGCAAAAGAAGAAGACGGACTGCAGGAAGAAGAAGAGTAAGAAGACCGCAGAAGAGGAAGCACTGTAGCAGATGCTACTTAAGTCGTCTGGTTGAGAAATCAGACGACGCTCTGAAGAAAAAAAAAAGAAAAGAAGAAGGAAAGAAGAACAGGCACCGCAGAAGAAGAAACACAGAAGAAGAACGGAAGAGAAAGAAGAAGAAAAAGAAGAAGACAAAGACGAGAGAAAGAAGAGAAGAAGAAAAAGCCAAGAGACCAATCTACCTCTATCTCTCTCTCTCTCATTTTTGTAATAGAAACATTGTACTTCTAGAATTATAGTTTGCTCCCTGAGTTCGACCTCAGGAAAACTTTTTGTTTCTGAGTAAAATTGTAATAGTGGCAATGACTATCTGTACTACAACGCCATTTCTATAACAAACAACAAAACCTAGTCATACCCCCCACTATTTCAGAGGGGATAGAGAGGAGTAAGTCTAACCTAATTAAGTGGACGAAGGGGGAGAGATGGTGACTGGTAGTACCTGCTGCCGCCGGAGAAGACGATGTCCAGTGGAGGGAGACGGCGGCAACGACGGAGCTAGAGATGCTCGCGCGGGTGCTGCGCGAAGCGGAGGAAGGTGGTGAGGACAGCTCTGCCACTGGTATTTTGGCAGAGTGACAAGAAAGAGGATGGAGGCTCGCCGGAGCTCGCTGGACTACTTGACCGGAGGAGAAGATGATGAAATTGGGGTCGATCTCTGGCCAAGTCGAGCTTAAAGGAAGCGGTAAGGACTGTCGTTCCTTAAATAGGGGCTGGCAGGGAGGGAATCGCGAGGAGGAGTGGGCTCCTCACCGGAGGCATGGCTGGAAAAAGACCCATACCTCTCACGCGTTCGCAGGAGACCTATGGTGGCCGGCAGGGCATGGAAACCGGTCCATGCAGAAGAGGACAACGTAGGGAATCCCCCTTTTAAGTCCGGGGTCAGCTCCCCAGGTCTGTGCAGCGCCATCCTCCACACAAAGTCGCCAGAGGTATGGCCTGCACAATGCGGGGGAAGAAGGACCTAATTGAAGAAAGAGACGAGAAAGGTAGGGGGGTAGTTGTAAGATTCCACAAAGCTAAGGGTCAAAAAGTAATTATTGAGGATCATTTTGTAAAGTGGGTCAAGGCGACCTTTCCTTTGGTCCAAATTTTGGTATGACCCTAATTTGGACCTAAGGAATCCAATGGTGAGGTTGGATTTTAGGTTTGACCATATTTGACCAGATATTTTGCATAAAAACCTAAATTAGGTCAAAAATTGGGTATGATTCTCAATCTAGGTCAAGATAGGTTCCAATGGCCAAATTGAAGGTTCTAAACTCTAGGGGATATTTTTTTATGAATTTTAGAGTATTTAATTAATTTTTATTTTTCCTGAAACTTCGTGAATTAAAGCAGGTTTATTTTTTGGTTACAGAATGTCATTTAATTCCCAGATTTTGTCATAACCCTTTCCTGATCGAATCATCCCACTTTTTCTCTTATTAAGCCCATTTGACTTGAATCTAGACCCTTAGAAATCCCATTTATGTATTGCAATGGTAAAATTACAGTTTTACCCCTTGTGAATTGTTTTATACTCAGATTTTCAATCCACTGATTTAGGCTTTCCCTTAGGTTTAGTAGGAGTTTTTGCACACTTAATTAGGTTAAAATGTGCTAGTTAAGGTTCATGATGAGGTTCTCATCAGGGTCCTCATTTGAGCTTCCATGGAAGTGGTTTTGAATCAGACTCGAGACATTTCGTTTTAACGCAAAATCATCTCCCCCTTCGGGGATCCTAAGGTGCGGCTCGACTCAAATAGAAGAAGGATTGTAGAAGTCGCCGAGGGGCCTAGGTTGGTCCTGGAATGGTGGTAGATCAGGTGGCGGTTGCCCTTGTGGGCCCTGGAAAGGTTGTGGTGGTTGCCCTTGTGGGTTCTGCAACCGGTGTATGGCTTGCATGATAGTGTGGATCTGTTGCAGCTGAAGCTAGTGGTTTGCGTTAATCTGGGATTGGATGATGGCCATTGTGTCTGGTGGGGGTTGGTCCTCAACCTCATCTACCCTAGGTTCAGCCATGTTTCTAGTAGAATCAAGTTGCTTGGATTCCCGTCCCAAAATAAACAACTTGGGATGCAGTGAGCGTCTCCCGTGCATACACTAGAGAAGAACAGGAGGGGATGCGGAGAGCGACAGATGCGTGAAGTGCGTGTTCAACCAAGCAAACAAGACTAGTCCTTATGGTGTATTCCTTAGGAGACCTAGAAATCTCCAAAAGGGTGATCAAGTCCGTAAATACTGGACTCCCCTTCCCAAAGCTAATCTGGCCAGGTTGATTACAAGGGGATTGCAGGGAAGGTTCTTCCTTTAGTTTGCGCCGCTGGTTCCATAAACCCCACAACCGCAGTCGTTTGACACTGCCCCGCAGCCTAGTCACCAGATTCTACTAAAGGAATGAAGGCCAAGTGCCCAGCGAACAAAACCTCGCCTCTCGAGACTTAACCCAGTCCTGCCTAGGGCACGTCTACTTTATTTTAAAAGGGCTAGGACAATGCTTGTGCTAGGGTTATGTGATGAGGTGTTGATTGGGGTAGTGCCTCTTAGTTTTCCACTTTCAGTGTGTGTGCTCCTATCAAAACAAGGTTTTCAAGCAAGGATTTTTTTAAGATGTGGTGTCTTTTAATGTTTCATCCTTACTTTTGTGTCTTTTAGGATTGACATGACTTAATGTTTTCAGACAAGTTTCAGTGGGCACGTCAAGTTTTGCACACAATTCGGTGAAAGTAGATTTCCTTTTATTGTGTAAAGGCTCTAAAACCCTAATGTACTCATCCTAGTGATCATGCAGCTTCTATTAGATGAGTCGATTTTAGGGTTGAGTGGTGTAGCCCAACTTAATTCAAGGTGGCTTCGCAAACACCACTCAAAAAGAAAAAAGAACGCTCCAAGAATTTATTTAGAATGTTAGAGTGTATTTTTTTTGTTGGATGATGTGTTAAGGATGTGGGTCAGGCAATCATGGCTAATTTTTTTTCAGTTTTACAATTTTTTTAAATTTTTTTTAAGCAAGCAAACAACCATAGGTGAAGAAATACTCACGACCGGTCCTTGTTGTGCCTACTTCCTTGTTACCATCATGAGTTGCGCTGCTTCGTCGTCCAAGCGTCGAATTCCTGCAACCGTCAAGTAGAAGGAGACAAGGCGTTAGACGATGTGAGCATGGATGTAAAATGGAAGTGACAAAATAAATCCATTGCCTCCCCGGCAACAGCGCCAAAAACTGACGTGCGCATGGCACGTGTGTTTAGAGGAGTCGTTATAGCTTGCGCTCACAACGTTGGTTTAAAAATGAAGGAATGGACGTGAGTCCGAGTGTCGATCTCAGGGAGGCGTGAAAACCGGATTTTTCTCGTCACTTATTGTCACGAAAATAGCGGGTTTTTTTGCTTGCGAAAAGTCGTGGGTGAAAAGCGAGTGAGAGAGAGAGAAAGAGAGAGAGAGAATAGGGTTAGGATTCTTTTCATTCACAGTATGCAACTCAAACATAAAAGAGAGCAAGTAATTAAATAGAAAACAACTTCATTTGACATGTAACTTTAGTTCATAATTACAATACTAGATGAATGCTTGAACATAAGCAAAGTAAAGCTTAAGATAAAGAAGGAAAGAGAGAGAGAAGACGGTGAGGCAGCCACGGCGGTGGAGTGGGGCTCTGTCGGTGGCTCGTCGGCTTCGGTGACTACAAGAGAGCTTAATGGTGGCTAGGAGTGGGGTAGAGCACTTGCAAGTGGAGTGAATGCCTCCCATGGGTGGTTGGAAGGGGTTTAAATAGGAAGAAGGGATTTCCAAATGAAGAAGGGGTTTTAGCGACATTCGGGACATCGCTAAAACCCTTCCCAAAATGTCGGTGAAGGCCACTGCCTACCAATCGCTCGCGTGCATCTGTGCTTCTTCACGCCTGATCCGCGTGCGCACGTCGATCGAACGGTTGAGATCCTGCGAAGAGCGCGGTTGCGGATCGCTGCTGAGGCACGCGTGTCTACACGTTATCACACGCGTGAGCTTCTGTGCGCATTCGTTGCGCCGTGCGGCTCCATCTGCGCCGTTTGCTGCCGATCGGGCGGTTGAATTTGCGTGTGCCTCAAATCGCGCAGAAAATGGGGAGCAGCAGGCATTTCGAACCCGCACCCCTCTCTGCGAGGTTGAAGCGCTGACCGCTGCTTTGTTGCAGCGGATTGTCGTGGCGAGCGTTGGGCGCGCGGGCGTTCTCGGCTGTTCGATTGAAGATCGACGGCTAAGATTCATCCTCCGGGTAAGGTGGAAGTGGGCGGCGGTCTGGATGCAGCGATCGGGCGCCACGTGGCACGCCATGGGCCGTTGATCATCAGATCAACGGTTAGAACTTCTTGGGCCCATTGCAGGAGCTCCGGATGTCGGATTTGGCCGATTTCAAGTCCGCTGGACTCCGTTCGTCGCTCTGAATCCATTCGTGCAGTCCGATTGTTCATCTGTGGCATGTTTTGACAAGTAATTATACGAATGGCCATTAATACTATTTTATAGGCAATCTTGATGTATGATGCATGCAATGCTCCCATTCTATTTATGATGTGTTATCTGTGTATTTTGTTCTTAAGATGGACCCCAATGAACAGAATTATCACCCCAAGATGCAGTGTTATGACGTATCCACTTACCGTGCATTTTATCACGAGAATATTTGCACTAGTTGTGTATATTACCCGATATTCGCACCTATCAAGCTTTCCACCCACACTTCCATATGTCTGCTCCACACCCGCACATGACATGTAGCTAGGTTGATCTCATCTTTCTAGGTGACAATTAATCTAACATTGTGATACATTTCTATTGAATTCTAGATTCAATATTCATTATCCTATTATTTAGTTATATATAAGTATTTCCATTATTTTCTTTTGTTGTGTTGATAAAGAAAAGACAAAAAAAAAGTCTAAAATAGAAAAGATAATTCTTGTCTTTGCAGGTACATGATCTTGCATGAAGTAAGATTCATTTGAACTTGCTTTTTGGCGAATCGCCAAGGACCAACTTTTGGCGGTAGCCAAGAACAAAATTTTTGAGGGTGTGTCTCAAGGACAAGACTATTCAAATAAATTATAAAACCAAGAAAAAAAAACCAATAAGCAAATGGAATTGATGCGAGTCATAGGAATTGCATAGAAATAGATTAACCTCAAACTCGCCTCCCTGACTTCGACCCTAGGCCTAAAACTGACGAGTTAAAATTTGATTTAGTCTAGGTTAATAAATTTTTTATAAACATGTATAGATTTGCTTGTAGGTTAACCACTTTCACTATACACAATTTGATGCTAATATCACCATATTAAATAACCCTACTCGCATTTTAACACGAGTTTTCTGGCACCGTTGCCGGGGAGGCGCTATCTGGAGTTAGTTTCTATTATCTTCCTTTGATTCTCTCTTCTTCCACCCTTCTCTTCACGGGTGCTTTTATTTTTGTACAAGGGTATCTGTTGCGAGGAGACGCGCAGAGGAGGTCGGAGATGTGGGCAATTTCACTGGAGCCAATACCTAGCACGAGAGTGTGAAGTCGTCGGTGCCGCTTGGAGCTTCACACATGTTGTTGAGGAGGTAGGTGTCTTCTTTTTAGCAATTTAGGTCATCTTGTCACATTGAAAATATAAAAAAATTAAAAAAAATAAAAAACCCTAAAAATCTTCTTGGGATTTTTGGGGCGAGTGGATTAAAATTCATGTTTGATTCTCTCTATCACCACCACCGCCCTTGATTTCCTACATTTTCACGCACGAAAATTCGAGAATCTCGATTCTTGATTATTTCGTGACGCGAAAATTATCATTGAGGCAATTTAAAATCAATTGTTTGCGACACTTTTTGCCTCATTATTTCGCATTCAGAATCCAAACTGTGGTTGGGGAGTCTTGGAGTTGATTTGACTCCAACCCCACCATGACCCTAAACTTGCCTTGATTTGATCACGAATCTCAACCCCCAACATATTCATTTTCATTTTTCACATTTTTTGGTGGTTGAGCCTTGTGTGGATTATCATTTTGGTGATTGTGAGTACTTGAATTGAAGTGCTTTGGCTCCCATTCACATTGACTTAAAACTGACTCGTGCATCCACACTTAAAAACTTCTAATTAGGAGTCCATTTGCATAATAGCATGCATTCACTAAACTAAATTGAAGGAGGGTTGTTTGGTCTTAGAGAACTTGTACTTCTTGAAAACCTAGAGATCGGTTGAATTGCTAACTAAGTGAAATCATAAAATCCACACTACTTAAGGTTGGAATCCTAAAAGTCATTCATCATCTGAAACTTCAATTCGGGGTGATTTTCCCGTTGCATGCTTGCTTTACACACTTAAAAATTGACACACTTGGGCATTACCCGTATACAACGCCCTTCACATTCCAAAGCACTTGAATCCTAAGCCTCTTAATTAAAACTGGTAGTCACTGGACCCCCATTCAGGTTTAGAGGTTTAACTACTTGCGTGTAGTGCTTACATACTGGCACGGGTTCCCGCGTGCTATCGAGTGTCTAAGACTAGGGCAAACAATCTTTTAATTTGGCTCGGTGGTTCTGCGGTGCTTGTATTTGGTTCCATAAGTCGCGATAATAGGTAACTTAGATCTCAAACGGTCTTTCAATCTGGCCCGGTGGTTCCGCGGTGCTCGTATTCGGTTCCGTAAGTCGCGATAGTAGGTAACTTAGATCTTTAAGTCTTAGGTTACCTTTAAAGGTTAGGACTTTGATTGTATGATTTGTCATCAAGTGCACCTATTCGGTGTCCTTTTTCTTATCCCCTACTCTCTTCTCATCTCCCCAATTCTTCCTGTGGCAGTGCATGTTTGGGAGAAGGTCACAAAACCCTAAACTTGTTGAATTGTCTGATCACTCTAGAAGGGAAGAATCCGGTGAATTGTACTCCCCCTCTGTAAACATGGCTGCTCTCCCACCCCCAAATCCCGAGGGAGGAAATCACCCCCCTCCAAATCCACCAGGTGGTGGAGGAGCCGTTGACCCATTAACCCACCTCCAGGCCTAAATGGAATTATATACTGAGCAGATTGAAGCCATTAGGGAAATCTTGGAGGAAATGTACAACCCTCCCGAATGGGAGGAGCCCAGGTCTCTTAGCTCATATCAAAATCCCGCTGCAATAGAGACTCGTAGACATATTCGTGTCCACGTGGGCAGGGAGGATTTAGAACTAAAATCGAATGTAATCAGCCTAATCAACTTCCATTACCATTGATTAGTCAGTGAAGACCCTTTTCTTCACTTGGAGGACTTAACTCGCTTAGCTGAAATGATTAAACCAAGAAATATCAGGATGCGTATCGTCCTCATGAAAATGTTCCCGTTTTGGTTATGGGACAAAGCAGCGCAATGGTTGCGCACCATTGGGAAATCTCTCCGAACTTGGGAAGAGATGCGTACAGCCTTTCTCAAGAAATTCTTCCTAATCGGGCGCATCAATGCGCATCACCATGCTATTACTTCTTTCACGCAACAAAAAGACGAACAATTTCATGAGGCCTGGGAAAGGTATAATGACCTCCTCGGGAAATGTCTACACCACGGTCTGCCTAAGTGGCATGTAGCCCAGATTTTCTATTATGGGCTAAATGAAACTTTGAGGCAGATTGCTGACCTTCCTACTGAGGGTATTTCATGAATAAAGACGAGGATGGAGCATTTGAACTATTTAAAAATATGAGTGAAAATTCTATGAATAATTCTTCCATTGTTGCCTTTAATCGGACTAGCACACCTCGTAGCAGTGCACACGAGGTTGACACGGAACCTTCCCACTCATCCACAGACTTAAATGTAATCGCTCAAAAATTGGATGAAGTCTCCCTCGTTCACAAGAAGCTGGATAAATTTTTGGCCAACCATACCGGTTCTGTGGCTCACACATCGACTCCTTCACCATGTCACAAACCCAATCCTTCCCAAGTCAGGATAATATCTAGGAATCTCGCAAGACCTGCACCATCCTTACCGAGTATTGCGCCAAGAGACTCGGTAAGTAATGTGGATCTGACTTCTGCTAGCCAGTATTATGACATGGAGGACCAAGCCTCCATGTACTCCGATCCAGTAACATATGCGAACTTGTCTTCTGAATTCTAAGATGTGTGCGCCCTAGGGAATAGCCCATATTCTGCTACTTATAACCTAGGGTGGCGCAACCATTAGAATTTTGCATGGTCCAACAACCCCTAGCACCAAAACCCTGCTGGTGGACCAATGCATCCGTCCACTCCCATCATCCCAAGAGCCCAACATAATCCTTCGGCAAATCTGCCGCAGGGCCCTTAGGCACCTCAAATGGATCTCGCATCAAACCCTCTTGATAAATTTATGTGAATGATGACGGAAATGTCCAAGCGCCATCAAGAAAATATGACCTCTCTTCAACACCAATTGGTGCAGCAAAATGCTGAGATCAATCAACTACGCATGACGACTCGATGTCAGGGAACTCTCCCAGCGCAACCTATAATGACTCGTCACACTTTTAAGATGTCTTGAGTCTCAGTTAGACGTCTATCCAGACGTCTGGACCCATTCCCAGACGTCTGAAAATGAAATTTTTGTACTGCACACTACGCTCTGCATGCGGGCGGCGCCTAGAACCATCCTTTTCTCTCTCCCTTCCTCTTTCTTCCCAAACCCTAAACCCCACATCTATTTAAACCCCCCCTCCTATTTCCTCTCCACTCCACACACCAGCCATGACCACCTTCAGTGCTTTGCGGGAGCGGCGAGAGGGGGCGAGTGAGGGAGAGGAGGAGGAGGTTGAGGTCGGAGGAGCTTCGGTGGAAGCTCGGCGAAGCTCGCACGGCCCCTGCAGGCGCATGCGGGAGGAGGAGAGGGCTCGGGGAGGCGGCCTCCCGGCCCTCTGCAGGAGCTGGAGCTGCTGCGACGCGAGGCGGAGAGAGCGGAGAGAGCAATGAGGAGTTCCTGATAATGGAAGTTTTCCAGTATCAGACATCTGGAGTGGAGTCCAGACGACTGGCAGGATACCTGGATGTCTGGAGTTAAGGCCGTACGTCTGAAAGCACATTTATTGCAAGGTACGTGACGAGTCGATTATTCGCTTTTCAAGTCGTTTGTAGTTTTATGTGGTGGAAAAATCGATTAATCAATAATTAAAATAACCACTCGCAGAAGAGTAGGTCATGTCCACAGGGAGGTAATGACGTATTTAAATTTGCACCGGTTAAAAACGTATGTTCGTAGTTAGTTTAGATGAGAATCGAGCCAAATTTGCCTTCAGATTAAGGTAGAATCAAGAGAACATGCTGAAATGGCAATTTTGAACAACTAGAGGATATTTTTTGGAATGCAGATTCAATAAAATATCAATAAAAGTTGGCAATGGTAGAAAATGTAAATTTTAATAGCCCTTTTACTGTAGCAAAATAGGGGATTTCTTCCCTTTGGCCGTGCGTGAAGAGGAAGGAATGGCCGGAGGCGTGAAGCTCGGAGGAAGTTCTTTGGACCGAGGGCTTCGCGGCGGTGGTGGCAGCGAGTCGCAAGGTGGCTGGAGCCGGTCGGACCGAGCTCCAGCGAAGGTGGCTTTCGACGGTGACTGCACCTACTAGAGTAGGGGCGGCTGTGCGCATGTGAAGGCTGCTGCAGGTGGTGCGCGCGGAGGCTGCTGTTGCACCCACTGAGTCCGCACGCACTGCTGGAGGCGCTGCAGGTGGAGGCAGGGGGCGCAACAGATGACAGAGAGGCTCTGCAGGTGGAAGGCACGGGTGTGTAGGAGTTGAGAGCATTGAAGATGAGGAGGCGCACGCACTGGTCTGCGCGTGCGTCGAGGGTGGTGCTGCTGCAGGCGCGCGGTCTGCAGGTGCGTTGGAAGTGAAGCGCAGCAAGGGTGGTTGCTGCTGCAGGCTGGAGAGGCGTGCGTGGGATGGTGATTGGCGCTGGAGGAGATGCAACGCAAGGGCGGTTGTGCTGGAGTTGATGCGGGCGAGGGCTGGCGGTTGGCGCTGGAGGTGAAGTGCAGCAAGGGTGGTTGCTGTTGCTGGCTGGAGAGGAGTTGGAAGCTGGAGGTGATGCGGGCGTGAAGTGGTGGTGAGTGGCCGATTACTATTGGAGTGGGGGGAGGTCGAAGCTTCAGACGTCTGGGAAACTTCCCGGACGTCTTAATTGACTGAGGAGTGAAATTACAGTAGTGGTTGTGGAGGTTGTTGGTGATGACGGCGAGGGTGGTGAACGGCGAGGTGCTCACGGTAATGCGGACGATCTCCGGATGGCGGTGTGGCCTGTCACACCACACGCCCACGGTGATGGAGGCTCGTCCCCGCGGTTGAGGCCGGCGGTGGTGAAATGGACGAGATGAACTCTCTGCACAATGTGGATGGTTGGGATGGTGGCCTCCTGCGCTCGGCTGTCTCTTCCTATTTTTGTAGCTGCCTGCATGAATTTGAACGGAGAGGCGGGAGCAGATCCACATTCTTCGCTCGTCCTTGAATGTAGATTTCAGTGCGGCAGCTGGTGGCGTTGGAGCGGCAGCCGAAGGAAATGCAACTGTTGCTGCAAGAAGAAGAAAGAAAAAATAATGTTAAAATATTATGATTATTTATATACAAACCCTCAACTTTTATGTTAACTTAAATTAATGTATGCAATGCACCTAATTGGTTAACTAATTAAATGATTGCAATGCATGAATTTTATAATTAAATTAGAAATATGAATTAAACAATTTACATCCTAATTTATGCTAATTACATGCTAGAATTAACTTAATGCCTAAGCATTTAAATACTTAAATAACCCACAAATATGGGCTAATCAAATACCCCCATGCCTAGTTTTTGCTAGTCCCTAGCAAAATTAAGCGAAACGTAGCACTCCAAATAGACTAGTCAACCCAATCGGTCTTCCTTCAGAAATATATTAAGTTCAGACTCTAGACCCAAGGTTCCCAAGTAGTTGCTAAGTTACAGACTAGGTCGACTAAAGACGAGTTGCAGGCACAAGTTTCCCTGATTTTTGACTCTACCCTAAGGTTTATTGATCCCTGAGATTAAAGCATTCGTGCATGTGCGTTGGTCTGAGTTATTTGAGTTAAAGGAAAAAGGATTTTTTTTTTGTTTTATATATATATATTTATTTTTGTTTGATTCCCCTAAGTCTAACCTCGGATCAGCTATCAACAAGGTCTGTGTCAGATTCATTGTCCTCATTACCGTACCTCGAGGGGTGCCTAACTTTCGATGCTTCGAGATAGCACCGCTCATGACGACCCCAAGAACTCCTGGCAATTGACACTTCAAGATAGTATCACCCATGGATTTCTTAAGAGAATTTAGGCCTATGGCAATTGGCACTTCGAGATAGGGCCGCCCATGGTACCTAAACCGCACAATGCACTTACATGCCCCCAGTAGGATGGATATCCTAAGAGACAAGCGCCGAGGAGGTAATATGTTATCATCGCATCCTCAAGGTGAGTATATACTCCACCTCTCCTGCAGTGGGAACTCTTCCAATCAAATTGTGTTTTCAAGCCTCTCCTAAGTCAAAACTAAGAGAACCAAATCTCTTTTAAGAAAGAAAGAAATTAAGTTGATTACCAGACCAAGTGTGTGAAATTTGGATGCTTGGGTTACAAGGACCCGTAAACCAAAAGGTAGAACAAGACTCCAGGTACTACCCCACCTTTTAACTCGAACCCTAGCTTTTCCTCCTCAACCTCTTGATGAATGGTCCGCAACTTAACTTCCACTTAAGTTTTTAAGTCCACAAAGGACCCTAAAGGTCTAAAGCTAGTAGCTCATTTAGCTTCTAAAGTTTGACCCTAGAATTAACTTAGTCTACCCTAGAGTTCTGATTTGCTTAAGAACGCAGGACCTAGCCAGTTAAGCAAAAATAATTTTTTTATTATTATATATATATATTTTTTTCTAAATGCAAATGTATGCATGCTATAAACAAAATGCCTCAGGTCCTCTCCCCCATGCTTGGTTCAAACAATGTCCTCATTGAAAACAAAAATAGCTAAAGGAAGATATTACCTGAAGTGGAGAATGGTAGGAGCTAAGGCTCCTCAAGAGTGACTTCGTCAACCAGATGGCCATCTAAAGTTATGTAAGGTTTTAACCGTTGACCATTGACGATATAGGGAGTTGCTGAAGAGGAAGGATTTTTAATCTCCACAGCTCCATGCAGAAATACTTTGGTGATTATGTAAGGCCCATCCCAATGAGATTTTAACTTCCCAGGAAAAAGCTTAAGTCTGGAATTGAAAAGCCAGACTTGTTGGTTGGGCTCAAAGGTCTTTCGAAGTATAAACTTATCATGCAAGACCTTAGTTCTTTCTTTATAATCTTGAGAGGTGTCATAAGCATCATTCCTCAGCTCCTCAAGCTCACTTAATTCTAGAAGTTGTGCCTTACCTGCCTTCTCTAAATCCATGTTAACACTTCGAATAGCCCAAAGTGCCTTATGTTCCAACTCAACAGGTAAATGGCACGCTTTTCCATACATAATCCGAAAGGGAGAAGCACCCAAAGGGGTCTTATAAGCCGTTCGATATGCCCACAAAGCATCATCGAGCTTTTGGGACCAGTCTTTCCTATCAGGTCTAACGGTCTTTTCCAAAATATTTTTTATCTCCCTATTCGACACTTCAACCTGGCCACTTGTCTGAGGATGGTAAGGGGTAGCGACCTTGTGAGTCACTCCCAGACTCCTGACTAGCCGATTGAAGTGGTGGTTTCAGAAATGAGGTCCCCCATCACTTATAATAGTCTTGGGACAGCCGAAATGGGATATGATATTAGCCTTCACAAATTTCAAAACCACGGAGTGGTCACTTGTGCGCGTAGGAATGGCCTCAATCCATTTAGAGACATAATCAACTGCCACCAAGATATATTCATAAACATGGGACGACGAGAATGGGCCCATAAAGTCAATTCCCCACACATCAAAAATTTCAACAGATTGAATAGGATGTTGAGGCATTTCATTCCTCTTCTCAATCGTTCCAGTCCGTTGACATCTAATATAGGCCTTAACAAAATTATGAGAATCCTTAAATAAGGAAGGCCACCAAAAACCAAACTGGAGAACCTTAAAAGCAGTTTTCTTAGCACCAAAGTGTCCTCCACAATGAAGTTCATGGCAAAAACTCAGCACACTTTGTTGTTCCTCTTCAGGTACACAACGTCTCAATACTTGGTCTTGTCCAATTCTAAATAATTCTGGTTCTTCCCAATGAAAGTATCTTGCTTGAGAAATGAATCTCTTTCTTTTCTGCTCATCCGAAGAGCCAGGAGTTTGTCCAGTGATCAAGTAATTTACAGTGTCTGCATACCAAGGTAAAGTTGGTGTTACCGCCATCAGAGTTTCATCGGGAAATGTCTCGCGAATGTCTCCAGAAAGAGAGTCATTAAGAGGAAGGCGAGACAGGTGGTCAGCCACAGTATTTTCTACTCCTTTCTTTTCACGTATTTCCAAGTCAAATTCTTGAAGGAGTAGGATCCACCTAATCAGACGTAGCTTAGAATCTTTCTTAGCAATGAGATGTTTCATTGCTGCATGATCAGTAAAAATAACCTCCTTAGACCCAAGCAAATAAGACCTAAACTTCTCCACAGCAAAAACTACAGCAAGTAATTCTTTTTCAGTGACGGTGTAGTTTTGCTGAGGTTCGGTTAAAGTCTTGCTTGCATAATGCAGCACATGAGGTATTCCCTCAACCCTTTGTCCAATGACTGCTCCCACTGCATAATTCGAAGCATCACACATAAGCTCAAATGGGAGTGTCCAATCAGGAGCTTGGAGAATAGGCGCAGAGATCAAGGCCTCATTTAGATTTTAAAAGGCCTCGTCACACTTTGAATCAAAACTGAAGAAAGATTCCTTCGCCAACAAGTCACAAAGTGGCCTAGAAATTTTACTAAAATTTTTAATAAAGCGCCAATAAAAGCCAGCATGGCCCAGAAAGGATCTAATATGTTTGACATTCGTAGGTAATGAAAGTTTGGAAATAGAATCAATCTTGGCTTTATCTACTTCCAACCTTGCTCGGATACAACATGCATAAGTACAATTGCTTTCTGTACCATAAAGTGACTTTTCTCCCAGCTGAGGACTAAACCAGTCTCCTTACATCACTTCAACACATTCTCCAGGTACAGGAGATACTGGTCGAAAGACGAGCCATAAATGGAGAAGTCATCCATAAACACTTCAACACACTCGTCAATCATGTCCGAAAAGATAGACATCATACACTACTGGAAAGTTGCAGGGGCATTACATAATCCAAACGGCATACGCCTGAATGCAAAAGTACCATAAGGACTCGTGAATGTCGTCTTTTCCTGGTCATCAGGAAAGACTGCCACCTGATTGTACCCAGAATATCCATCGAGAAAGCAATAGTACTTATTCCCTGCCAATTTTTCGAGAATTTGATCAATAAAAGGCAGAGGAACGTGATCCTTCTTGGTAGCGGTGTTCAGCTTGCGGTAATCAATACAGACCCTCCATCTAGTTGAGGGTTTAGTGACAACTTGATCACCTTGGTCGTTGAGTTCTACGGTAAAGCTTGCCTTCTTTAGCACCACATGAATGGGACTGACCCATTTACTATCAGCAATGGGATATATGATCCCGACGTCCAACCACTTAAGGATTTCCTTTTTTACCACCTCCCTCATATTAGGGTTCAGACGTCTCTGCATGTCCCTAAATGGCTTGATGGAATCATCAGTATAAATATGGTGCATGCAGAGTGTAGAGTCTATACCCTTAATGTCAGCAATGCTCCAAGCAATAGCTTCCTTGTGCCTAGACAGGCATTCAATCAAGGCTCCCTCTTGTGCCTCAGATAGCACAATCGAAATGATAAGGGGGAGCATATCATTGGCACCTAGGAAAACATACTTGAGAGTGTCAGGGTGGGGTTTCAACTCAAGGTTGTGGGCTTATATGGTTGAGGGTTTCATAATAGATGTCCCCATCTCAGGTAGCAGATCTACCTTCGGCGGAAATGATGGGGGAAGAGACTCAGCAGAAACACCTAGCAATTCCTCAAGTTCTACTATATCCCCTTCACATTCCTCCAAGAGATGGGAATGCTCATTTAGCATGACATGCTGAAGGGGGTCATCACATAACATTGTAGGAGTTGCCTCTTCAATTAGGTCATCTATCACCTCAACTTGAGAACAATCCTCAAGTCCGGCTTGTTTGTAAGCATCAAACACATTAAGCCAGATTTTCCTGTTCCCAAAGCCCATTTTCAATGCCCCAGTATTGCAATTGATTGAAGCATGCGAAGTTGCAAGGAAGGGGCGACCCAAAATGATGGAGGGCTTGGTTGGCTTATTGGTAGGGTCAGTGTCCAAAACTAAGAAGTCAACGGGTAAGAAGAAATCTTCCACTCTTATGAGGACATCTTCCAAAATATCCCGTGGTGTCTTAAGTGATCGATCAACAACTTGAAGGATTACAGGGCTAGGCTTCAAATTGCCTCCCCCAAGTTGTTCATACACGTAGCTTGGAAGGATGTTCACCCTCGCACCCAGATCAAGTAGAGCCTCATCAATTTGTAAGTCACCAATAACTACAGAGATGTATGGGGCTCCTGGGTCCTTAAGTTTCGGGGGTGTGCCATGTTGAACAATTGAGCTAACAGAATCAGGCAGGGCAACTTTTGATTGGACCTATTTTCTAGATTGCTGCTTTTTCGTGCACAGGTCCTTTAAGAAGCGAGCATAAGACGGAATCTACCTGATAGCTTCAAGCAAAGGCAGGTTAATTTACACTTGCTTGAAAGTTTCCATAATCTCATCCGTCTTATCTTTGGCTCCAGATGAGCCAGCAGAAGTCTGCCCAAAGGTGGATAAGCGCTTTGGAAAAGGCACTCTCGATCTCTAGGTGGAAGGGTTGTCATGTCGAGTAAGGGGTGGAAAGGGGGCAACTTCTTCCGGTGAGGTGATTTCAAGCAGAGAAGGTTTGGGCAAGTCTTCTCCGGTGGGGGTGAAAGTCGGGGTGGATGATTTTTTAGGGGGTGAGACTATAGGAGCATCGAGTTTGGAAATTTCTTTCCCACTCCTTAGAATAGTCACCGCCTGAGCATGCTCCCTAAAGACAATCCCTTTTCCTTTAGGATTTTCCTCAGCAGCACTTGAGAGCTTCCCAGTCTCCCTCTGTCTAACGGCCTCAACAAGGTGTCCAATTTGCGATTTCATCTCATGTATAGCCTTGTCATGAGATTGGATGATGGCACTTGGACTTTCTTGCATAGTTTTCAACATCGCCTTCAATTCATCCATCTCAGAGGTTTTAGGTTGGGCAAAGGTATGAGGTTGGTTCATTTGATGGTTTTGAAAGGATTGTGGTTTGTAATTCCCTGAATTTGAGACATTTCCTTGTCTCCATGAAAAGTTTGGGTGGTTCCTCCATCCCTCATTATAAGTGTTGGAGAAAGGGTCATTACGAGGTCTAGGACGGAACCCTTGAGCGGCATTCAAATCCGCTTGTACAAGCTCAGGGAATTGGGAGGCCAAGTGACAATCCACAGTGCCGCATGTATTGCCTTGACAAATTAAGCATTCGGAAGCTTGGGATGTGGAGGTGTTAGATACGAATGAACTCGGCTTTGACATAAGCCTTTCCATGTTTTGATTCAATAATTGAATCTCATAGGCTAAATTCTAGGTGTCCCCTGCCTTATTCGCCTCCAACTTTCTTTGCATGAGAGTGGGCTTTCTATCCATGTAAGCAGAATTCAAGTGAATAGAATTCTCACTCAAAGTATCAAATAAGTTCCAAGCTTCATCCTCAGTCTTAGATAGAAAGGTTCTTGCACAAGCACCATCCACAGTTTGCCTATGTGAATCATTAAGTCCGATGTAGAACCTTTCAACTAGTTGCCATTTAGGCACCTGTTGATGTGGGCAAAGTCTCAACAAGTCGTTAAAGCGCTCCCATGCATCATGGAATGCTTCCCCATCCTTTTGAACAAAACTCATAATTTCCCTCCTAAAGTGATTGGTTTTGCTCATGGGGAAGTGCTTCTTCAAAAACTCCTTCTTCAGGGCATCCCAAGTGTTAATATTATCAAGGGTGTGATACCAATACTTGGCTTTGTCCTTAAGGGAGAAGGGAAAGAGGGTCCGCATTTGAGCGTCATCAGTAACGCCCTGCAGCTTCACCGTGGGACAGACCTCGGTGAATTCCTCTATATGCCTGTAAGGGTCTTCCCCAGTGGTACCATAAAAGGAGGGCAGCAAGGATATGGTACTACTTTTGATCTCATACGGATTGTCCCCTCCAGGTCTACGTGGTGTAGGGCCAGCTTGATTGGTTGGGATGAAATATTCCTTAAGGCTCCTTTGACCGACCATTTCTACCCTTGGAAGGTCTCTTCTTAAGATTCTTTCAGGCTCAGGATCAAACACAAGTTGGCTCCTAAGAGAACGCTTACCAAGCATGCACTACAAACACAATTCAAAAGGACTTGTTCGGTCTTTACAAATTTAGGCTTTTGACTTTAGTTCAAATTGTAGGTGACAAAGCAAGTTGCCCAATCTATTACGCGCCTATTGTCAACCTTCGAAATGCCTAAAAAGACCTAGTTGGAGCTTAGGTATTCTTCCCTAAATCTCAAATGGTCAACTAAATCCAAAGACGGAAAATCGAGGGATGCAAGTAGGCCTAAGCCTTCCTTTGAAACTGTGCTTTCGCGGTGCTTCTCAACTACCCCCAAAAATCCGTGACAGGGTATCCTCCTCTTTGGATTTACAAAACCTTTGATCTCAAGTTTCGAACACTTCATAATCCAACGGTAGGAGGGCTCTTGTCCTAGTCGTTTCAAGACTTAGGAGTGTCTAAATGAGTGTTGTGGTGCAAAAGATATAAGTGTGCATTCACCGCAAAAAGATTTCGAATTTTGAATCGCACACCACATTTAAAAATCAAATCCTTGATTTTTAGATGTCCCTCCTTTAATTAGTCCTTTTTCTAGAAAATATGTGACCACTTGTTAGATCACTTCAAGACAAATTTTGTGGTCTTCAAATTAAATCCAAATGCAATGTGTGATCAAGAATAGGATGCAAAGTAAGAGAATACGTACCTTGCTTCCAGCAGTCAACGATGCGAGAATGCACGCAATGCAGAGAAGTAAATCTAGAGGCTGCTCATACAGACCTAAATGATTCGTCCTAGGGTAGGCAGCTTCTAGTAGGCAGCTCATTTTTTTATTTTTTATTTTTTAAACTACTTATGCACAAGCAAATAAAATTAAACAATCCACAAAATAAACTAAAAACCTAAATCTAAAGAAAAGGGAACAGGCTTAAAAAAAATTACCCAACATGGGCCTAAAACAAAATCGAGGAACAAACTCCTCAAAATATACCCCAGAACAAGGGTTTCAAACCAAATGTAATGAAAAATCAAATCTAAAGTATTAATCCTACTCTAATTAAATCAGCGATTAAATGTACGTCACGTCCCCGTCCTTCCCCTCCTTTGCAAGGTAGCTCGACCAATTCCTCCTCTGGCGGTGTCAAGGGTTGCCTCTCACAATAGCTAGTTCCTCGCACAAAATTTCTTGCACAGAAAAGAAAATAATAAATGGTCAAATCACCGTGCAATTGAGAAATAATAAAAAATAAAACAGGTGAAATTATTGCGTCTGTTGCCTCCCCGGCAACGGTGCCATTTTAAAGAGTCGATTGTTCGCTTTTCAAGTCGTTTGTAGTTTTATGTGGTGGAAAATTCAACTAATCAATAATTAAAATAACCACTCGCAGAAGAGCGGGTCGTGTCCACAAGGAGGAAATGACATATTTAAATTCGCACCGGTTAAAAACGTATGTTCGTAGTTAGTTTAGAAGAGAATCGAGCCAAATTTGCCTTCAAATTAAGGTAGAATCAAGAGAACATGCTGAAATGGCAATTTTGAACAACTAGAGGATATTTTTTGCAATGCAGATTCGATAAAATATCAATAAAAGTTGGCAATGGTAGAAAATGTAAATATTAATAGCCCTTTTACTGTAGCAAAACAAGGGATTTCTTCCCCTTGGCCGTGCGCGAAGAGGAAGGAACAGTCGGAGGCGTGAAGCTCGGAGGAAGTTCTTTGGATCGAGGGCTTCGCAGCGGTGGTGGTGGCGAGTCGCGAGGTGGCCGGAGCCGGCCAGACGGAGCTCCGACGAAGGTGGCTTTTGACGGTGGCTACACCTATTGGAGGAGGGGCGGCTGTGCGGGCGGGAAGGTTGCTGCAGGTGTTGCGCGCACTGAGTCCGCACGCACTGCTAGAGGCGCTACAGCTGGCGACAGGGGGCGCTGCAGATGGCGGAGAGGCTCTGCAGGCGGAAGGTGCGGGCGCGCTGGAGCGGGCGCACGGGAGTTGAGCGTGCTGAAGGTGAGGAGGTGCACGCACTGGTCTACGCGTGCATCGAGTGTGGTGCTGCTGCAGGCACACGGTCTGCAGGTGCATTGGAAGTGAAGCGCAACAAGCGTGGTTGCTACTACAGGCTGGAGAGGCGTGCGTGGGCTGGTGGTTGGCGCTGGAGGAGATGCAACGCAAGGGCAGTTGTGCTGGAGTGGATGCAGGCGAGGGCTGGAGGTTGGCGCTGGAGGTGAAGTGCAACAAGGGTGGTTGCTGTTGTAGGCTGGAGAGGCGTTGGAAGCTGGAGGTGATGCGGGCGTGAAGTGGAGGTGAGCGGCCGGTTGCTGTTGGAGTGGGCGGGGGGGGGCTCGAAGTTTCAGACATCCGGGAAACTTCCCGGACCTCTTAACTGACTGAGGAGTGAAATTGCAGTAGCGGTTGTGGAGGTTGTTGGTGATGACGGCGAGGGTGGTGAACGGCGAGGTGCTTATGGTAATGCGGACGATATCCAGATGGCAGTGTGGCCTGTCACACCACACGCCCACGGTGATGGAGGCTCGTCCCCTCAGTTGAGGCTAGCGGTGATGAAATGGACGAGATGAACTCTCTACACAGTGTGGATGGTTGGGATGGTGGCCTCCTGCGCTCGGCTGTCTCTTCCTCTTTTTGTAGCTGCCTGCATGAATTTGAACGGAGAGGCGGGAGCAGATCCACATTCTCCGTTCGTCCTTGAATGTAGATTTCAGTGCGGCAGCTGGTGGCGTTGGAGCGGCAGCCGAAGGAAATGCAGCTGTTGCTGCAAGAAGAAGAAAGAAAAAATAATGTTAAAATATTATGGTTACTTATATACAAACCCTCAACTTTTATGTTAACTTAAATTAATGTATGCAATGCACCTAATTGGTTAACTAATTAAATGAATGCAATGCATGAATTTTATAATTAAATTAGAAATATGAATTAACTTATTTACATCCTAATTTATGCTAATTACATGCTAGAATTAACTTAATGTCTAAGCATTTAAATACTTAAATAACCCACAAATATGGGCTAATCAGTACGTATCTCCCTGCGCCATACATATCGCAGCGTAGGGGTATTTGTCAGCTGACCGCACCTACGATGTCGTACGCAGGTGCAGCTTTGGGAAGGAGCGCGAAATGCTTTCCCAAGCACTTTTAGACATTTGAATGCATCACCAGACGTCCGGAGGTGCGTCCAGACAACCAGAGGCATTGTCCAACATCTGGAACTACCTTCATACGATCGCAGAGAAGGTCTGGACATCTGAGGATACCGTAGGGACTTAATGTAAAGATCTGACACCTTTTAAGACATCTGGGATTATTCCTAGACATATGATTTTGAACAGTATGCACATTTTTGACTTGCTTGGGGTCCGATCGGGATCCGTTTTATGCAAACGAAATACCTATGCTTTCCTCGTGAGTTCCTCTATGTACTAGAGTCTTTTATACACTGTTTTGAACTCTCCTTTTGTGATGTATTCCATGGTATAGGGTTTCATCCTGCTGCGTGTTTGGGGTTCGCAGAGACGTCTAGGTCTGTGATTCGAGCCCCCATTACTCCCAAGTTTCCTGGTAGAGTGGTTTAATTCTATTAATAATATTTAAATAAGAATGTGCTTATGGAAATAACCGAATGGAACCCTAGGATGTGGCATGAACCCTAGTGTAGAGAAATGAATGAACCGTTTGTGCTGTATGATGTACTTGCATGCATGATTGAGATGAACGGCTAGCAATTGCTTGTATTATAATTGTGAGTTGCCTGTTAGAATATGAGCTGTCTGTAATTATTGAACAATTACCTGTGAAATCACCAGTTGCATGTATCGAATTATGGAAACATGAGCTGCCTGTATATGGATGAGAAATGAATTGTAAAAGATAAAATCTGGATCGGAATAAATGAGGTAAACATGAGCATGAACCCTACGGGGACTTAGGAGTAGAACTCCTGTGGATAGACGGAAACCTGGAATGTAGACGAGAAGTGTGTTGGCCCTTGAGTACGTGGTACCAAGGAGAGCAACTGTCCCCTTTTTATGTAGAGCAGAGCTAGCCTCCCATGGGTTGATGATAACACCACGCAAGGGGGTAGTAATTAGGTTGAATATGGCCCATATTTAGAATAAAAGGCACAACATAAAGTAGAATAGGAGCATTGCATGCATCAAGTACCAAGATTGCTTATAAACTGTATTAATGGCCATTTGTGTAAAGCATTTGTCAAAGCAGGCCTCAGATGAGCAATCGGACTGCACGGATGGATTCAGGACGACGAACGGAGTCTAACGGACTCAAAATCGGCCAAATCCGACATCCGGAGCTCCCACAATGGGCCCAAGAAATCCTGACCGTTGATCTGGAGATCAACGGCCTAGAACGCGCCACGTCGCCCCGCCCCCGCCGTCGCCACGCCCCCAAGCCAGCCAAAGACGCATCTCGGCCGTTGATCTTCGATCGAACGGCCGAGATCCGCGCGCTCGCCCGCGGTCGCCGCGACAAAGCGCGGGCGTGGCGCAACGGTTAGTGCGCACGCCCGCGTTGCGGCGACGCGCGTTCGATTCGCGCGGAGCGAAAATCATCTGCGGGCGAAGGGCGCGGCAAAATTGAGCCGCGCGATCAGAAGCGAGCGGCTAGGATCGCGCCACGCGGCGCGACGACAGCGCCCCACCTCCCACGCGCGTGCGCACGCCGGGCGGAAACGCGCGCGCGCACGCACGCCCGAAGCGCGATCCTAGCGCAGGCGCGGGAGGATCTCAGCCGTCCGATCATCAATCGGACGGCTCTCGTTCGACGTCCACGGATCGCGCCTGAAGAGAGAGAGGGGCGGGCGGCTGACCGGCGGCAGAAGACCTTCACCGACGTATATGGAAGCGGTTTTAGCGACGTTCTGGATGTCGCTAAAGCACATTCTTCTTTTAGGAAGCCCTTAACTCTATTTAAACCCCCTTCTACCACCATTCAAGGCATCCTCTCCCACTTGCAACTACTCCACTCCTCTCCTAGCTAGTCTTAGGCACTCTTGTAATCGCTGGAGACGACGAGCCGCCGACGGAGCCTCCTCCACCGCCGTGGCTGCCTCGTCGCTCTCCACTCTCTCTCTACCTCTCTCTCTCTCTTTTAAAGCTTTCATTTACTTTTGTTGAAGCATGTATTTAATATTGTAAACCATGAACTATGAATGCATGTTTAATGAAATTATTTTTCATTTAGTTGCCTTTTTAATTTCTGTTTAAAGTGCATGATCAAAACCAAAGAGCTTTCTAACCCTAAACTCTCTCTATCTGTCGCTTTTCAAAACCGTTTCTTTCGCAAGCAAAACTCCGCCTTTTTCGTGACAACAAGTGGTAAACAAAATCCGATTTCCACGCCTCCCTGAGATCGACACTCGGACTCCCTCCGTTTACTTCTTTTAAAACCGACGTATCAAGTGCAACTATAACGACACCTCTTAACACACACGCACGAAGGCACGTCAGTTTTTGGCGCCGTTGCCGGGGAGGCAACGGATTTGTTTTATCACCTCCATTCCACCTTCATTCTCATATCGTCTAATGCCCTATTTTCCTTTTTACTTGATGGTTGCAGGAATTTGGCGCATGGACGGCGAAGCGACGCATTCCACTATGGTAGCAAGGAAGTAGGCGCCTCGAGGACCGATAGTAAGTACTCTCTCTCTCATTGTTTGCTTGCGTGAAAAAGCTAAAAAAATCATAAAAACTAAAAAAATTGGCGTGGTGAATGATTGCTTGACCCACATTCTTAACACACCACCCTACAAAAAAATGTACACTCTAATATACTGGACAAATTCTTGGAGTGTTCTTTTCTTTTTCTCTTGAGTGGTGTTTGCGAAGCCACCGTGAGTTGACCTGGGCCGCATCACTCAACCCTAAAAACTAACTCATCTAATAGTAGCTGCACGATCTTTAGGATGAGTACACTAGGGTTTTTAGAGCCTCTACAAGATAAAAAGGAAATCTACTTTCACCAAGTTGTGTGTAGAACTTGACGTGCCCATTGAAACTTGTCTGAAAGCATTAAGACACGTCAACCCTAAAAAACACTAAAGTAAGGATGAAACATTAAAAGACACCACACCCTAAAAATTCTTGCTTTAAAACCCTGTTTTGTAGAAGCACACACCTTGAAAAGTGGAAAATTAAGAGGCACCACCCCAATCAACGCCTCATCACATTACCCTAAGCACAAGCACTATCCTAACCCGTTAAAACTGAGTAGACGTGCCCTAGGCAGGACTGAGTTAAGTCTCAAAAGGTGAGGTTTTGTTCGCTAGGCACTTGGCTTTCATTCCCTTGGTAGAATCTGGTGGCTAGGCTGCGGGGCAGTGTCAAACGACCGCGGTTGTGGGGTCTATGGAACCGGAGGCACAAGCCAAAGGAAGAACCTTCCCTGCAATCCCCTCGTAATCAACCTGGCCAGATTAGCCTGGGGAAGGGGAGTCCAGTGCTTACGAACTTAATCAACCTTTGTGAGATTTCCAGGTCTCCTAAGGAGTACACCATAAGGACTAGGCTTATTTGCTTTGTTGAGGACACAACTCTCTCGCATCTGTTCTTCCCGCATCCCTCCATTTCTTCCAAACCATGGATTTCAATGCCTATCCATCTTACCCAAACTACCCCCAACAGGATTTGTATGCTAACCCAAGTGGACCATACCCACAGCCTACTTGGGCTAACCAATCACCAAGTTGGGGATGCAACCTGGAATATCCCTCTTGGCCCAACTATGACCAAACCACACCAACCTCTTATTGGAATACACCCAACATAGCCACCCAAGGGTACGATTCAAATCATGGGGCTCCATATCTCGATTGTCCTCACGATGCCTCCGCATTTAGGTCCGACCCGCTCTACTGTGATAGGACCTACACTTTAGGAGAACACCAAGAACCCTACCCATCTCAAGATAATAACCAAGAAAGGTCATCTGAATTCAACAACCTTGCCTACTTGACCTTTGGATTAGAAGGAGTTCTAGACAAATGGAAATCAGAAAATGATCAGAAATCTAGGCAAGCCCAGGATCATCAACCTCTGATTTGGTCCCCTGATGAAGAATCTGACTGGGAGGAGGACTTAGAACCTCAACTATTCTGGAGTAGGACCAAACAGAGAATGGTTCCTCTTGAAGAACTGGACCCTGAACATGATAGAATAGAGGACCCACCCAAGAACTTAAACACCAATATGGATTCTGATCCACAACCTCAACCATACTCTCTTAACCTGGATTTCAAGGAGGAAATCCAAAGGACACCAAATGACACCATGTCAATTCTTGATAACCTCCAGTTAGAACTACACAGACAGAATCAAGAATTGGTTAAAGGGCAACATGCCATGTTGGAGTTGTTCCAACAATTGGGGGAAGAAGGCCAAAGAAAGCTGTTGCATACAACGCCATTCATGGAATTCATAAAGCAAGGACCTACCATGATCAATTGGACTACACCTAGTCATCCTGATTTGGTTCAGTCCACCATTGATACCCCTCAGGAGTTGGATAGCTCAGTGGATAAGGACAGTAAGGATTCCTTGGAACACAATTTGGGGAGCATTGAGAACAAACATCAGGAGGAAACTGAGAAGGTGAGGGGAGAGACCTTGGAATCTGAATCTAATCGGCTCAAGACAAGTAATCCGGTGGGAGTAGCAGCCAACATCGGAGATGGAGAATGGAGTTACAATTTTAAAGAAATTGATTATGAATCAGTTGGAATCCCCATCACAAAGTTGGAGGAAGGCCGAGAGAAAGAATATAATCTAGAGGATGAAATTGACCCTACCTCTAATATAACCTCAAACAATGAATCTGATACAAAGAAGGTGGCAGAAAATATTCTTGAGATCAAGGGCTTGGAAGGAATGAGCGATGAAACCATAGTTGCGGAAGAGATGGATTCGTCTTTGGAGAGAAGCTTCATGCTTGATTGTAAGGCTCATTCTGAAACTCTGGACCTTATTACCTGCCCTACCAGAATAAAGATCCCCACTGGAATTGATACACTTTCGATGGATTACAATTTTATGGGGACACAAGCTGAATATCAGACCTACATCTTTAGTGTCTGGCATGTCATATTTGGGGTGCGTTCGTCCACAGCAACCTGTTTGCATGACCACAAACTAAGAGAGGATCTGACACAGGCATGCATGATATATCTGTTACAGAATTCCCGCCCCTTTGGAACGGGACTCCACCACAACCTTATTCGCATCTGTGGACTTCTGATTTTGGGTCTGGTAAATTTTGAACATATCTTCTTGACCCAAGCCATTCCTGTTTGTGCACCGCCCAGCTGGAGGCGTTAAACTTAGCGCTTCCTGGGAGGCAACCCAGCGGATTCAGACTGATCTGGCAGTTTACGTCACTCAGGTACTATCTTTTTGAATCCTTTTGCATCCATGCATCTGCCAATGAGGACATTGTCCAACTTAAGCATGGGGGGGATGGTAAACTGCATAATCCTGAGCTTAATTAATCAGTCTGAATGAATAAATTAATTGATTAAAAAAAAAAAAAAATGAATTTAGGAAGAAAAACTTAGGCATTAGAAACTTGTCAATAGTGGGAAATAATACAAAAAGAACTTAAACACTTAGACTTTTCAGGCCTTCAGGCTTAATTAGCCCTGGTATCCATTAAAATATGGATTTAGCGGCGAACCCTTGCAACTTTAAGCTATTCTAATCCACCTAATAAATAAGGTAATAAGTATACGACTTATCAACTCACCCTCTAAATCAGGAAAACTTTGAGTCTAAGCATCTACACACATTTTTGCACAGACTCACTTCTCGGAGACTTTGACAGAAATTGGGTAGCTAATGAACTTTCTAGGGTGATATGGCTGGCAAGTTGTCGTGGGTAACAGCCCATTGGCAGGTTGTCCAGAACCCAGCCACAGGCCATTTCTTTTTCACTGCCTCTAGGTACATTTGAGATTAGGGAAGCCACCTACGTAAAAAAAAAAAAAATAAAATAATAATAATAATTAAAAAAAAAAAAAAAAACCACACTTCACCGCACAAGTATGGCTGGCAAGTGATCGTGGGTAACAGCCCATTGTCGGTTGTCCAGAGCCCAGCTCAATAATTGCACAAAAAAAGAAGACCAAAAACACCTAAGGAAGAAGCGGGGAAGTAGTACAAGCCGGGGAGATATACACTGGAAAATCCTTGTGTTGACCCCAAGTAAAATGGACGCAGGGAGAAAGCTACCAATCGAACAAATACACCTTCAGGCAAAAATTTATTTTCTTTTCCAGTCACCTAGAGGCGTAGAAACTCGAAGTCTGTCTCAATTACCGTTAAGTAAGTCTATCACAACATTCACACCAAGATGCTTAGCACTTAGGGTTTTGACCGAGCTTTGGGTGGGTTGGGTAGCCGTAAAAAGTTACCAACCCACACTGAATTTTAAAAATTCTAAAAAGACATATATAGATATATACGTATACATAAGTATAGTTATATATACAAAGCAAGGATTCGGGCGATTCATATTTTGGCAGACACCCGGGCGCTGCTTAGTCTTTGTAGATTAAGATCTTCGTATAGTTCCTCTTATTAACAAGTAACGAAGTGCCTAAGCAATTACTTCTTGAATTCGCCAAAGAAATAAAGGCTAGAATAAACCTTGCTAGGGACTAGCAAGGAGTAAGCATGGGGGTATGATAACACCACGCAAGGGGGTAGTAATTAGGTTGAATATGGCCCATATTTAGAATAAAAGGCACAACATAAAGTAGAATAGGAGCATTGCATGCATCAAGTACCAAGATTGCTTATAAACTGTATTAATGGCCATTTGTGTAAAGCATTTGTCAAAGCAGGCCTCAGATGAGCAATCGGACCGCACGGATGGATTCAGGACGACGAACGGAGTCTAACGGACTCAAAATCGGCCAAATCCAACATCCGGAGCTCCCACAATGGGCCCAAGAAATCCTGACCGTTGATCTGGAGATCAACGGCCTAGAACGCGCCACGTCGCCCCGCCCCCGCCGTCGCCACGCCCCCAAGCTAGCCAAAGACGCATCTCGGCCGTTGATCTTCGATCGAACGGCCGAGATCCGCGCGCTCGCCCGAGGTCGCCGCGACAAAGCGCGGGCGTGGCGCAACGGTTAGCGCGCACGCCCGCGTTGCGGCGACGCGCGTTCGATTCGCGCGGAGCGAAAATCATCTGCGGGCGAAGGGCGCGGCAAAATTGAGCCGCGCGATCAGAAGCGAGCGGCTAGGATCGCGCCACGCGACGCGACGACAGCGCCCCACCTCCCACGCGCGCGCGCACGCCGGGCGGAAACGCGCGCGCGCACTCACGCCCGAAGCGCGATCCTAGCGCAGGCGCGGGAGGATCTCAGCCGTCCGATCATCAATCGGACGGCTCTCGTTCGACGTCCACGGATCGCGCCTGAAGAGAGAGAGGGGCGGGCGGCTGACCGGCGGCAGAAGACCTTCACCGACGTATATGGAAGCGGTTTTAGCGACGTTCTGGATGTCGCTAAAGCACATTCTTCTTTTAGGAAGCCCTTAACTCTATTTAAACCCCCTTCTACCACCATTCAAGGCATCCTCTCCCACTTGCAACTACTCCACTCCTCTCCTAGCTAGTCTTAGGCACTCTTGTAATCGCCGGAGACGACGAGCCGCCGACGGAGCCTCCTCCACCGCCTTGGCTGCCTCGTCGCTCTCCACTCTCTCTCTACCTCTCTCTCTCTCTTTTAAAGCTTTCATTTACTTTTGTTGAAGCATGTATTTAATATTGTAAACCATGAACTATGAATGCATGTTTAATGAAATTATTTTTCATTTAGTTGCCTTTTTAATTTCTGTTTAAAGTGCATGATCAAAACCAAAGAGCTTTCTAACCCTAAACTCTCTCTATCTGTCGCTTTTCAAAACCGTTTCTTTCGCAAGCAAAACTCTGCCTTTTTCGTGACAACAAGTGGTAAACAAAATCTGATTTCCACGCCTCCCTGAGATCGACACTCGGACTCCCTCCGTTTACTTCTTTTAAAACCAACGTATCAAGTGCAACTATAACGACACCTCTTAACACACACGCACGAAGGCACGTCAGTTGAGACCTGGGGTTAGGATATACCACTTTATACCGACTCCTGTTGGCCCTCGTGTACGTGGTACCGAGGTGAGCTACTAGTGTAGAAAGGGAGCTAGCCACCCCACGGGGCCCGAGGTTCAGCTAGCCACCCTACACTAACTTATTAGGCCCTCTTGGCAAACCGGGGTAGTCAGATGAGGGTGCGCGGACTACGGAGGGTGAGATCCCTATTTGGTTCTGAGGGGCGAGACCCCTGTTCTGAGAAGGCAATGCCCTATAGTATTCCGTGATGTACTTTGGGCATACCCGCTAGCGAAAACGACTAACCACGTGTCAGTGCGAGGTAGCTGATTGCACAGTAAAAATACATCAATAAATATGCCATCTTGTGTTATTTCCTAGCACTGCCATTGCATATTAGGTAGCCATAGTTGCATTTGTAAGAATTGACACATGCTTGCATTTATTTGAGGGGGGAGGAAAGTGAATAATTGGCCTTGTAATTAATGTATTCATCAAGGCTTGCATTGCAATTTTCACCTTCTTTATTTCTTTATTTGCTTTGAAATCTTCTTCCCCGTGCGGCTGCATGGCATGGCTTGCTATTCTTCGCGCCATTCTCTGTCAACACATGCCTTGCCAGCTGCATGGCGGGTCATGCACAGCTAGGGCATGGCCGTGTATGCCTCCATCTCCTTTAAAAAGCACTGCCCGCTTCCTTGCAAGGGGAGCCTGGCACATAGAGACACAGCACCCACCTTCGTTTGGCCATCTTCCTCCCTTTCTCCCCTCCATATGCAGCAACTCTTCCCACTGAAGAGATATGCTGCGGGCAGGAGCAAGCTCACAGTGGCCCCACGACCACCACTGTGAGTCCCACCACCGCCCAGCTCATCCACGAGCAGGTGGGCATGGTGGTTTCACTTCCTATCTTCACTGCTCAGCACCTTCACGCCATTGCCGCAGCCCCAAGCTTCAAAGCTCCAGCAGCAGCGCAGCAGCCTCCAGCCCGCGTGTAAGCCACCGCGCGCCCCTGCAGCAGCCAGCGCAAGCTCCTTCCGCACGCACAGGCGCCCTCCAGTGCGCCTGCGCATGCAGAACCAGCCGAAACTGGTTGTCCGAGCCGCACGGGCATTGTAGCTACTGTTCACGCATTTCTGCGCGACACTGTAGCTACAGTGCGATGACCGGAAAGTTTCTCATTTATCGGATCACCGCGCGCTCTCTCTCCGCGCCGCTACCGCCTCCAGCCTGTCATCACGTTAGCACCCGCGCCCACGTCTGCACCCGCTTCCACTCCAGCGTCGGCACCTGTTTGCCCCACTCCCGCTCCAGCCCGCAGCGCGCTACGTTGCGCTCTTCCTCACGCCTGATCCCTCCAGCGTGCGCGCGCACCCTTGCGCGCCTGCGCCTGCGCGCACCATCAGACGACGACTGCCTCCACCAGATGCCTTAAACGCCCGCTCTTTCTCTCTCACAGCCACTCCCTCACTCTCTAGCAGACGCGCACATACACACACCACACTTGTACACACTCACGTGTACACACACACACTCACTTGTACACACCTATATATATATACATATTCATACCTATACAACTATATATAAGTATATATACATACATACATAAATATATATATATATTTATTTATATATATATTTATACATATATATATACATATATACATACATATATACATATATATCTATAGATATAAATACATATATATATATATCTACCTATATCTATATATAAAAATACTTATACTAATATATCTATATACATATATACATATCTATATATCTGTATACATATATTACTATATATATATATCTATATAGTTATATATATACATATATATCTAGTTATAAATACATATATACCTATATATATATTTACATATCTATATATACATACATAATTACATATACACACTCCACCACGCGTTATATCGCAGGAATATCCGCACTAGTTGTTGATATTCCCCGATACCTGCGTACAGAAAGCGTCTCCGCACACACTTCCACACATCCATCCTACACTCCACGCGGCACTTCGTCCAATTGGTTGCGTCTTCCTAGATGTCGATCAACTTGACACCGTGCTACTTGCCATTTCCACCTCCACCCCCACCCCTATATAGATTTTATATATATATCTGTATATATATAGACTATATTTATTTCTTTACAGGCAACCTTTATTTCTCTTTTGTTTCTTGCTATTAAAAAGATAAAAAAAATAGTAAAAGAGAAAAGATAATCCTTGTCTTGCAGGTGCTCGGTCTTGCGAATAGCAAGAGTAGTTTTTTGGAACCCTAATTTAGCTCAAAGCCAAGATCAATTTGGCTCAAAGTCAAGGACCTGATTTTGAGGGTGTACCTCAAGGACAAAATTATCAGCAAAAAAAAATCTTAAATAAAGAAGAACCAAAAACATAATAAACGTACGGAAGAGAAGGCGTAGAAACTTATTCATCTCTAATCCCCGTCTCCCTGAGTTCGACCCTGGGCCTAAAAGTGACCAAGATAAAATTAAGTAGTTCAGGTTAAAAAAATTTTGTAAAAAGATGGTTAGGCTTGATTTAGGTTAACCACTATACTCACTTTAACGATAATTTCACCATATTAACACAACCTATCTGGGTCCCGACCATACTTTTTCTGGCGCTGTTGCCGGGGAGGTACGCATTCAGGTAAGTTTCTACTCCATTCCTTTAGTTTTCTCTTCTCACACCCTTCTCTTCACGGGTGTTTTTGTTTGCTGGTGTGCAGGTGAACTAGTTGCAACGAGGAGGCAAGCAGAGGAAGTCGGAGACGTGGGTAGATCTAAGGTGAGAACGAGAGTGAGAAGTCGCTGACACCACATTGGAGCTTCGCCCATGTTGCTGAACAGGTAAGTCTCTCTCTTAGCAACTTAGATCAACTTGTCACCTTAATAAAAAAAAAACCTAAAAAAACAAAAACTTCTTGGGATCTCTTGGGGCAAGTGGATTAAAAATCACTTGCTTGATTGTTTGCCATCACTCTCACCGCCCCGGGATTTCCCGCCAAACTTCGCATAGCGAAGATTCAAGAATCTTGGTTCTTGAATCTTTCGCCGTGTGAAGTATTCTTTGAGGCAAGAATAAATAGATTGATTGCCATCCCTCTTTGCCTCATTTATCCGCAATTCGGGATCACATTTTTTGTGGGGAGACTTGGAATTGAGTTGATTCCAACCCCACAACGACCTTTCAAGTGCCTAAAATTCGATCTCGAATACTTCAACCCCAACACTTTGATTTTCTTTACATTATCTTGTGGTTGAGCCTTGTGTGTGGAACATCATTTTGGTGATTGGGATCACTTGAATTGAAGTGCTTTGGCTCCCTTTCACATTAACCTAAAATTGACTAGTGCATCCACACATAGAAATTTTCACCTAGGGAAGCCCATTGCATTTTTAGCATGCATTAACTAAATCACATTGAAGAAGGGTTTGTTGGGCATAGGAAAACTTGTATTCTCTCAAAAACCCGGAGATTGGTTGAATTGGTAATTCAGCGAAATCTTAAAATCCATACTACTTAAGGCTGAATTCTAAAAATCATTCACCAATTAAAACTTCAATTCGGGAAGATTTCCCCATTGCATGCTTGGTTTACACACTTTTTAAAATCAACGCACTTGGGCCTTACCCGTAAACAATGCCCTTCACATTCCAGAAGCACTTGATCCTAAGCCTCTAATTAAAACTGGTAGCAACTTGACCCTTATTAAGGATTGGAGGTCTAACTACCTGCGTGTAGCGCCTACGTGCTGGTGGGGGTTCCTGCGTGCTATCGGGTGTCTAAGACTGGGGCAAACGGCCTTTCAATCTGGCCCGGTGGTTCCGCGGTGCTCGCATTTGGTTCCGAAGGTTGTGATAGTAGGTAACTTAGATCTATAGGTCTAAGGGCACACTGTAGAGGTTAGGGTTTGATTGTCTTGATTTGTCATCAAGTGTACCTTTGCGGCGTCATTTCTCTCATCTCCTTTTCCCTTCTTATCCCCCCAATTCTTCCTGCAGTAGTGCATGTTTGGGTGGTCACAAAATCCCAAATTGTTTGAATTGTTTGATAATTTTAGAAGAATAGAAATCGAATCGTCACCCTCCTCCACAAACATGGCTGCACGCCCACCCCCAAATCTCGAGGGAGGAAACCGCCCTCAAAACCCACCAGGTGGTGGAGCCATGGATCCCATAACCCGCCTCCAAGCCCAAATGAAAATGTATAATGAGCAAATTGAAGCCATTAGGGAAACCTTGGAGGAAATGCAGAACCCTCTCGAACGGGAGGAGCCTAGGTCTCTTAGCTCCTATCAGAATCCCGCTGCTACAGAGACCATAGTACAAATTCGGGTCCCCATGGGCGGGGATGACTTTGAATTGAAATCCAATATAATTGGCCTAATTAATTTTCACTTCCATGGTCTTGAAAGTGAAGATCCTTTTCTCCATTTGGAAGACCTAACCCGATTGGCTGAAACTGTTAAACCGAGAAACATCGGGTTACCAATAGTCCTCATGAAAATGTTCCCGTTTTAGTTGCGGGATAAAGCGTCGCAATGGTTATGCACCCTTGGGAGAACCATCCATTCTTGGGAAGAGATGCGAACAACATTTCTCAAGAAATTCTTCCCAATCGGGCGAACCAATGAGCTTCACCGTGCTATAACTTCCTTTACGCAACAAAACGGTGAACAGTTTCATGAGGCTTGGGAGTGTCCGCACCACGGTCTGCCTAAGTGGCATATAGCCCAGATTTTCTATTTGGCCTAAATGAGACTTTGAAGCAGATTGCAAACGCTTCCTGTGGAGGGAATTTTATGAATAAAGATGAGAATGGAGCATTCGAATTATTTGAAAACATGAGCAAAAACTCAATGAACAATGCCTCCATTGTCGCCTTTAATCGTACCAGCCTGCCCCGTAATGTTCATGAGGTTGACACGGGACCTTCCCATTCATCCACTGATCTTAACCTTATCGCACAGAAATTGGATGAAGTCTCTATCGTGCACAAGAAGCTGGACGAGCTTCTGGTCAATCCCGCCCGTTCTATGGCAAACACCTCTACCTCACCACTTCGTCACAATCCCAATTCTTCCAACACCAGGCTTATCCCAAGAAACCTCGTGAGATCTTCCTTATTGAGCGTCGCGCCGAGCGATTCGATAAGTCATGTGGATTTGGCTTCTGCAAGCCAGTATTTTGACACGGAGGACCAAGCCTCCGTGTTCTTGGATGCGTATTTACATGCGGACTCATCTTCTGGCTTAGAAGATGCTTGCACCTTGGGGAACAACCCGTTCTCTGCAACTTATAACCCAGGGTGGAGAAATCATCCGAACTTCGCGTGGTCCAGCAACCTGCAGCGCTGAAACCTTGCAGGTGGGCCAATGCGACCGTCCGCACCCGTCATCCCAAGGGCCCAATCTAATCCTGTGGCGAATCCTCCATCGGGTCCTTGCATACCGTAAACAGAACACGCATCAAGTGCTCTTGAGAAATTGATGCAAATGATGACGGAAATGTCGAAGCGTCATGAAGAGAACATGACCTCTCTTCAGCACCAATTGGCGTAGCAGAATGCTGAGATCAGTCAACTACGCATGGTGACTCGATCTCAGGGCACTCTTCCAGCCCAACTTGTTCCCAACCCGTAAAATTTCATACCCCTTGGTCCTCAACCACAGGTACAACCTTCTCAGGGGTAGGTTCATCAGATTCTGCAGGCTCCGAGCATTCCACTGGGATTTCAGGCTAATCCCGCTGCAACACCTCACTCTTATGTCCCTATTGCGAACCCTCCTCCGCCTTATGATCCCACTGGACCCGCATCATCCAATGTGATTACTACAAGGACTGGTAAGCAAATCGTCGATTTGCCTCGACTTGATCCTGGCCCATCTTCTTCATAGCTCTCTCATTCGGGATGCACACCGCATTTGCAAGAGGACGATACACCTAAACTGGTGCCAGAATCAGTCCCATTCCCTAAGGCTCTACTGAGGGAGCCAAAAGGCAAGAAAAAGGATAGCAAGCCTTTGAGAACCTGCGTAATTTATTTAGGGATGTTGAAATCAAGGTACCCCTGTTAGAGGCTATCGACCACATACTGTCGCCTGATTTTTCAAAGACTACACAACACCCAGGCGACAGTCAAAGAAAACAAAGAATCTGGTGGTTCTCTCGCCTCATTCGAGTTGTGCTATACTGTCAAATCTACCACCGAAGCAGAAAGATCCGGGCACACCACTTATTTCCTGTAGCATCCAAGGCTCCAACTTTAACCGTGCCCTGCTTGATCTAGGATCTTCCATCAATCTTATACCAACCATCATGCTCGAAAAATTTGCCTTAGGAAATCTTAAACCCACCCCTGTCACGTTACAGTTGGCAGATCACTCTGTCAAAATTTCAAAGGGTGTGGTGGAAGACGTGGTGGTTAAGGTCAATAGTCTCTGTTTTCCTGTTGACTTTCTTGTTTTAGATATGGAAGTTCCTAGCTCACTTTCTGATTGTTCGATCATTCTTGGTCGACCTTTCTTGGCCACAGCCTGCGCCCATATCGACTGCAAGTCGGGCTGTATTGAGATTGCCGTTGGATCTGAGAAGCTCAAACTTAACATCTTCAAGGTAGCCAAGAACTTTGATTGCGATTGCATCGAGGATGACACGTCTGACGAGAACATGGCCGTCAGCGCATGTATCGGACTAATTGGGACCTATTATGACTGCTGTGGATTGCCTTTAAACACTGACGATTACCTGACCGACACATATTGTGACGTTCCCCCATCCCTCCCTATTCCTATACCTTCTCCTGACCAGACTTCTGACGAGGTTTTCTCCGCTTCCCATACCTCGTGGTCTAAGTCATATTTAGGCTACTCACCGTCGGTCCACACCCCTGAAGACCGGATTGCCCTTTCTTTCCTGCCAAATCAGGCGGATTTGCAACTCCACACTAGGACCTTGAGCCCACATACTGCTCAATGGGGCTATCCCTTTTTGGATCAATCTATCCAAGATGCCCCTCTTCTTGGCCAATCTGAAGGCCAACTTCTTCCTCCTGAATTATTTTCTTCTAATCCGTTTGGGACACTCTCGTCCCAAGAAATGTCAGATCCTTCACCATCCACTCCCGAGCTAAAAGAGCTGCCTGATACACTTAAGTATGTTTTCTTGGGATCGAATGAAACGCTCCCCGTAATCATCAGATCAAAATTGACCAGGGAGCAAGAGTGCAAACTAACAAAGGTCCTTATGGAACACAAGGCAGCCATTGGATGGTCTTTGTCAGACTTAACTGGCATTAGCCCCTTCTACTGCACTCTCCGTATATATACAAAGGAGGAGGCTCGACCTTCCCGCGAGATGCAGCGACGTCTTAACCCTAATATGCGAGAGGTCATTAAAAAGGAAATTATTAAGTGGTTGGATGCGGGTATAATCTACCCGATCAGCGATAGCCCCTGGGTGAGTCCGATTCACGTCGTGCCCAAAAAGGCAGGACTCACCATCCGTGTCGATGATAGGGGCAGATCCATCCCTACACGCACTCCTACATCTTGGAGAGTGTGTGTAGATTATAGGAAACTCAATGCTGCAACTAAGAAAGATCACTTTCCGCTACCTTTCATTGACCAAATCCTGGAGTGGTTAACGGGAAATAATTTTTTCTATTTCCTGGATGGATTCTCAAGATATAACCAGGTGGCAATTGACCTCTGAGACCAAGAGAAAACCACCTTTACCTGCCCCTTCTGTACCTTTGCATTTAGAAGGATGTCGTTCGGACTTTGTAACGCACCAGCAACTTTCCAGAGATGTATGCTGGCGATATTCCATGACATGGTGGGTGACTTTCTCGAGGTTTTCATGGATGACTTGTCGGTCTTTGGACCCTCTTTTGATGACTGTCTTGCCAACCTGACCCGTATCCTTAGGAGATGTATTGATGTGAACCTCGTGCTTTCTTGGGAAAAAAGTCATTTTATGATACACGAGGGAATTGTTCTCGGGCATATCATCTCCGATAGGGGTACCGAGGTTGACAGAGCTAAGCTTGATGTAATTGCTGATTTACCTGTGCCTGGCTCTGTCAAACAAATCCGCTCCTTCCTGGGACACGTCGGTTTCTATAGGAGATTCATTAAAGACTTCTCCAAGATTTCTCGACCTTTAACTCATCTCCTATCGACCGACGTACCCTTCGATATGGGCCCCGACTGCAAACGAGCATTCATGCAGCTGCGTGATGCTGTCACCAAGGTCCCTGTTCTCCAACCACCTGATTGGTCCCTCGACTTTGAACTCATGTGTGATGCTTCCGACATTGCAGTCGGAGCCATCCCGGGACAAGGACGCGATAGACACCCCTTCGTGGTGTACTACGCCAGTAGGACGTTGGACGAGGCCCAACGAAATTATACAACTACTGAGAAAGAACTACTGGCGATCATCTTTGGGCTGGAGAAATTCCGCTCTTACCTTCTGGGCTCACATGTTATTGTTTTCACTGATCACTCGGATATTCGCCATCTCATGCACAAGAAGGATGCCAAGCCTAAATTGATTCATTGGATCCTTCTGCTCCAAGATTTGACATTGAGATCCACGATAAGGCTGGAGCCCAGAATGTTGTGGCCGATCATCTCTCGAGACTAGACCTTGACCACATTGGACTTACCCTGCCGATCAATGAGATTTTTCCCGATGAGCACCTATTGGCAATTAATATGGCAAGTCGACCTTGGTATGTCGACATTGCCAATTACCTTACTTCTGGTTCCCTTCCACATGGCTGGCCTAAAAACCAGCGCAAGTGTCTCATGGCAGAAGCAAAGTATTATTTCTAGGATAATCCACTTCTTTTTCGAATAGGTGCTGATCAGATCATCCATCGCTGTATTCCTGACAGTAAAATCCCCAGTGTGCTATCCTTCTGCCACGATAAGGCCTGCGGAGGTCATTTCTCTGGGAGGAAAACTGTAGCCAAGGTGTTGCAGTGCGGGTTCTTTTGGCCTTCCTTTCAGTAGGATGCACACAATTATGCCAAACATTGCACTAGGTGCCCGTCGTTAGGGTCAATGTCACGCGGTGACATGATGCCCTTGCAACCCATCCTAGCTGCTGAAATTTTCGACATTTGGGGAATCGAATTCATGGGTCCCTTTCCTCCTTCCAATGGCTTCGAATACATCCTCGTAGCTGTTGATTATGTCTCTAAATGGATCGAGGCTATTCCCACGCGCCATGCTGACCATGTCATATCCAGTCGATTCGTCAAAGACCACATTTTTGCACGCTTTGGGAGGCCATTATCTCAGATGGAGGAAGCCACTTTACCCATGCTTCTTTTCGGGCACTTCTGAGGAATATGGAGTCCACCATCGTATCACATCTCCGTATCATCCTCAGACGAACGGCCAGGCAGAGGTGTCGAACCGACAAATCAAGCAAATTCTCCAGAAAATGGTTCGGCTTGACCGTAAGGATTGGTCTGACAAGCAGATTGACGCACTTTGGGTGTATCGAACCACCTTCAAGGCTCCCCTTGGTATCTCTCCTTATAGAATCGTTTATGGGAAGCCTTGTCATTTGCCTATGGAGCTGGAGCACCGTGCTTATTGGGCGGTTCGCCAATGTAACCTCGACCCAGACCTGTGTGGTCGAGAAGGGAAACTCCAACTCCAAGAGCTGAAAGAGCTCCGTCGTGAAGCCTATGATTCTGCCATAACTTTCGAACAACGTACTAAGGCTTTTCACGACAGCCGTATTCGGTGGAAGGAATTTGAGCCATCTTAGCAAGTTTGGCTCTACAACGCCCGGCTCAAATTCTTTCCAGGGAAATTGAAGTCCAAATGGACTGGTCCCTTCCTGGTCTCGAGACTATTTCCCAATGGGGCCGTTGAAATTGAAGATCCCAAATCTGGGCATAAATTTACGGTCAATGGGCAGCGTTTAAAACCTTATCTTACTCATGAACCTGCCCCCATTGGAGAAACTGTTGCCCTGCTGGAGGGTAACTAATGTCATGCCTTATTCTAAGTCCAACTGGGGACGAAAATTCAATGCTCATTGGGAGGCACCCCAGCAACACTCTGCCACTGTCACGTACACTTCACTTCGCACCTTTTCACTTCACCACCACCATCCACCCACCCTACCACCCTGCCATATACCCTGCACCTCAGCTCTCGTTACCCGATCTTTGGACCTTCCTCTACCCTACCCTGCATGCATATGAGGACATAGCATCGTTTGGCATGGGGGGGTGGATAGGCATTTATAGAATCTAGGTATTATATGGTATCATGCAGCTTCCATCCATCTATAGATATGTACATAAAAAAAAAATGATGTTTAGTAATGATCTGAAGGCTGAAACAAAAATACAATAAGTGTTTATGGATATTCAACCACTGTTTTGAAGACTTTCCAGGCCACAGAAGCTTGATTCGCTCAGGCTCGGCTTAATTCACTTGAGCATTGACAAGATAGATCAAAATCTCTCCTAACTAAGGACGTATTCTTATACTTAAGACATCAGTACAAGATCCGTTGGTTTGCTTCTACTCGAGAGCCTAAGTAATCTTGGTTCACACTACACATATCAAGAAAGACCAGGTGAACATAAGATCCAACCCTAGTGTTCATTAGGGAAGGTGGAGTCCTTACCTGTGCGCGTAGGTAGAATTTTTATCCCAGGCTTTAGTCTTGTGTCTAGGAAAACTCTTTCCACCAAAAAGGAACTCTCCCACCAAAAGAAAAGTGTGCTCCTCCAAATAAAGTTGTAAGAGATATACTGACACGTGTTTCAAAAAAAAAAACTGTGCAAATAAGTCAGTATATCTCGCAAATGTCTATAAATTCGTCTCCATCAAAAATGTTTCAGGGCAAAGTTACAAACACCCTGTTACTTCCATATATTCTTTGAGCCACAAAAGAAAAAATGAGGGTTGAGTTTTTCGTCATCTTTTTAAAGGTCAATCCGAAGACAAGAGCTGAAACTGAGACCAACCTGCACTTAAAGATTCGTGAAACCCTAAGCTTGAGTCTTAATGTTCATTTGGTCAGTCTTGATCCTTCATTATGCACAAGCCATAATCTCTTGAGTTCTCGAGTACGGAAAAAACCTCCTGAGTCCTGGAAATCGTTCTTAAGGTTTAAATATCAAGAGTCCAGGTTAGTCGAGAGATGGTCTATGTCATGTAAGACTTAAAGTACTGGTAGTCTTCTCTACAATTGGGTCTCACAATATCTAACAAATAAACACACCTATGCCGCCTCAAAAGAAAATCTTCAGCTTAAGATCATTTCTAAATACAGTACAAAATGTTTTGCTAGGGACTAGCAAAAGATAGGCATGGGGGTATGATTGCATAGCAAAAATACACCAATAAATATGCCATCTTGTGTTATTTCCTAGCACTGCCATTGCATATTAGGTAGCCATAGTTGCATTTGTAAAAATTGGCACATGTTTGCATTTATTTGAGAGGGGAGGAAAGTGAATAATTGGCCTTGTAATTAACGTATTCATCAAGGGTTGCATCGTAATTTTCACCTTCTTTATTTCTTTATTTGCTTTGAAATTTTCTTCCCCGCGCGGCTGCAGGGCATGGCTTGCTCTTGTTCACGCCATTCTCTGCCAACGCATGCCCCTCCAGCTGCATGGCTGGGCATGCACACCTAGGGCATGGCCGTGCATGCCTCCATCTCCTTTAAAAAGCACTGCCCGCTTCCTTGCAAGAGGAGCCTGGCACATAGAGACACAGCACCCACCTTCGTCAGGCCATCTTCCTCCCTTTCTCCCCTCCATACGCAGCAACTCTTCCCACTGAAGAGATACGCTGTGTGCAGGAGTAAGCTCACAGTGGCCCCACGACCACCACTGTGAGTCCCACCACCGCCCAGCTCATCCATGAGCAGGTGGGCATGGTGGTTTCACTTCCTGTCTTCACTGCTCAGCACCTTCACGCCATTGTTGCAGCCCCAAGCTTCAAAGCTCCAACAGCAGCGCAGCAGCCTCCAGCCCGCGCGCAAGCCACCGCGCGCCCCTGCAGCAGCCGGCGCAAGCTCCTTCTGTGCGCGCAGGCACCCTCCAGTGCGCCTGCGCACGCAGAACCGGCCACAACCGGTTGTCCGAGCAGCGCAGGCACTGTAGCTACTGTTCACGCGTTTCTACGCGACACAGTAGCTACAGTGTGGTGACCGGAAAGTTTCTCACTTATCCAGTCACCGCGCGCTCACTCTTCGTGCTACTACCGCCTCCGACCCGTTGTCGCGTCAGCGCCCGTGCCTGCTCCAGCGCTCGTGCCCACGTCTGCACCCGTTTCCGCTCCAGCACCTGCACCCGTCTGCCCCAGTCCCGCTCCATCCTGCAGCGCACTACGTTGCACACTTCTTCACGCCTGCTCCCTCCAGCGCGCACGTGCACCCTTGTGCGCCTGCGCCTGCGCGCACCATCAGACGACAACTGCCTCCACCAGACGCCTTAAACGCCTGCGCTCTCTCTCATAGCCACTCCCTCACTCTCCAGCAGACGCGCACAAACACACACCACACTTGTACACACTCACGTGTACACACACACACTCACTTGTACACACCTATATATATACTTATATATATATACATATATATTTATATATATATATATATACATATTCATACCTATACAACTATATATAAGTATATATACATACATGCATACATAAATATATATATATTTACATATCTATATATATATACATAATTACATAAACACACTCCACCATGCGTTATATCGCGGGAATATCCTCACCAGTTGCTGATATTCCCTGATACCTGAGTACAGAAAACGTCTCCACACACACTTCCACACATCCATCCTACACTCCACGCAGCACTTTGTCCTGTTGGTTGCGCCTTCCTAGACGTCGATCAACTCGACACCGTGCTACACGCCATTTCCACCTCCACCCCCACCCCTTTACAGATATTATATATATATATCTATATATATATAGGCTATATTTATTTCTTTACAGGCAACCTTTATTTCTCTTTTGTTTCCTGCTATTAAAAAGATAAAAAATAGTAAAAGAAAAAAGATAATCCTTGTCTTGCAAGTACTCGGTCTTGCAAATAGCAAGACCAATTTTTTGAAACCCTAATTTGGCTCAAAGCCAAGGACCTGATTTTGAGGGTGTACCTCAAGGAGAAAATTATCAGCAAAAAAAAATCTTAAATAGAAAAGAACCAAAAACATAATAAATGCACGGAAGAGAAGGCGTAGAAACTTATTCACCTCTAATCCCCGCCTCCCTGAGTTCAACCCTTGGCCTAAAAGTGACCAAGATAAAATTAAGTAGGCCAGGTAAAAAAAACTTTGTAAAAAGATGGTTAAGCTCGATTTAGGTTAACCACTATACTCACTTCAACGATAATTTCACCATATTAACACAACCTGTCCAGGTCTCGACCAGTAGCTACCCGTGCACTTATCACGCGTGTCGTAGTCATCGCTACATCTTGACAGTGACCTCGGGGTGGTTGACTGGGTGTAGGACTACCACGGGGGACTCTCCCGGCCAGAAGAGCACCACGTGTGCCTTCTACTCTACGAAAAAGACTGCAATCAAGATCGTTCCCACAAGAAACATGCAAGATCAAGAATATCTGGATACTTTGAGAAATGGGTGAAACGGAAATATATAAAACAGATAAATAAAAATGAGAATTAAACTTGTTGCTTTTAATATTTGTACTTAGATAATAATAGATACCACTCTACTCAGCGTTCGCTAACTCTGTCTTTTTATAACACTGTTCAAGACCAGGAGTTATGCAGCCTGAGCTTCCGACTGTGGAGAGTGTTGGGCCCAGTCGAGCCTAGCCGTAGTTTTCTTCAGCACTTCCTTTTCTTTTCTCTATTGTTGTAGTAAGTAATGGACTTTTAGTTACTATTCTGTTTCTACTGTTTACTTCTTTCCGTTGTTATTGTTATTGTGGTGGTATGTACTGAAACAGTAGATTTATTTTCTTTACTGCTTTGTATGTTTCTTCTACTTAGTTATATTGCATATGTGAATGTGGTTTACTCTCCTTTTGGTTATTTCTTGTTGGACGACTAGGTCTTGGGATTAGTCGAGGCGAGCCGGTCTCGGGTCCTACAGGGATCTAGGAATCAGGTCGTAACAAGATGGTATTAGAGCAAGGTCGTCCCGAGAAATGAACCAATTGACTTAAGAATAACCGCTCACGTGTATATAACTAGGATAGCTACCACAACGTATCGCCTTGATATTCGTTCTGAGTCTTCTCGAAGAAATTCGGTATCGTTGACCCTCTTGTTCTGTCTTTCGCGTCTCCTTGCAGAAGATGCCTCGTCGGGGAGTTCTTGAGGTAGGCCGTGGTCGCAGCCGTGGACGAGGTCGGAGGGGCGGACGTGCTGGGTTTGAGGTACCAGTTGACCTACCTCTTCTCCCTGATGTTCAGGCCCAGGATCTCGCCCAGCTGATCAAAGATATTGTACGAGAGAAGCTCCACCAGCCTCCACGGGCACCTCTCCTTGAGGACGTGGAGGGGGAGTCCTTGATGGGACAGAGAGACCACCGCAGCGCCGGACAAGCAGGAGGGGGAGGGTTCTATCCTCCACTGCCCCCACCGCACTCTGACACTTCCGAGCACGAGCCCTCCTTGCCTGGAGGCGTGCCCGTTCCCCCACTGCAGCTGCACCATGAGCTTTTCGGACAGTTCCGGGAGTTCCACACACTCCGCCAGGAGACGATGACTGTTAGTGCGTATCGCACGTGTTTTCTGGAGCTATCTCGTTTTGCCTCGACAGCCATGTCTATTGCGGGGCTTCGACCTGTGGAGGAGGAGCACCTGTGGAGGTTTACTGAGGGGCTTTGACCTGCTATTTGGGGGTATGTCAAACCCCTTGAAGCTACCCACCTTCTCACGAGTGGTTGAGGCAGCTATGACCTACGAGGAGACCAACCCGGTTGTACGAGACACTGACAGCGGACGGAAGAGGCCCTATCAGCCAGAGTACTCTCAGGGCCGTCAGGAGAGGAGGCACACCACACCCGCAGGAGAGCCATCTCATTTTGCAGGGCCATCAGCGACCTTTGGGGGCCCCAGATAGGGGCCAGTCGCCAGCACCGGACCCCCACCTAGCCAACAGCAAGGACCTACTGAGGGAGGACGTCGTGTCCCCCTCTCCTACCGGTGTGGCCAGCCGAGCCACATCAGGAGGGACTGCCCATCTAGGGCCGGAGCACAGCAGATGCTCCCTTGTAATGACCCGTAACACTTTTATCCTTTTAAGACATCTGGAGTCTTAGTTAGACGTTTGTCCAGAAGTTCGGACCCTTTCCCGAATGTCTAAAAATGAAATTTCTGTACTACACATCGCGCTCTGTGCACGAGCGGTGCACAGAGCCCTCCTCTTCTCTCTCCCTTCCTCTTTCCTAGCTAAAACACCTAAACCCCATGCCTTCTATATAAAGCCCCTCTCCTATCTCCTCTCCACTCCACACACCAGCCACCACCACTTTCAGTGCTGTGCGGGAGTGACGAGAGGAGAGTGAGGGAGAGCGAGAGGGAGGAAGGAGGAGAACTCGGGAGGAGGAGGAGGCCGAGGTCGGAGGAGCTTCGGTGGAAGCTCGGTGGAGCTCGCACGGCCACCGCGGGCGCGTGCAGGAGGAGAGATGTAAAGACCCGTGCTGTTATAAGCCTTTTAAGATGTCTGGACTGTCGGTCAGATGTCTGGAAATCAAAATTTTTGGGTACGAGCTCGCGTCTACGCACGGGTTGCGCGCAGACAGTACCATCTATTTTTTCTCCCCTTCTTCTCTCTCCCCTCCTCTAGCAAAACCCTAACACCCCACCCTTATAAAACCCCCTTCCTCCTCTCTCGTTCTCCTCACTTCACAGCCACCAGCTGCTTCTTCTCTTCCTCACCACCCCAACGCGAGTGAGAGAGCGCGAGAGCGGCGACGAGGAGGAGAGGTGTGAGGAGAGGAGGAGTTGAACTTGCAAGCTCGTGTGGGAGCTTACCGGAGAGCGCACGGTCAGAGCGGCGCGTGCGGGAAGAGGAGTGCGTCGGGGGAGTCCTCCCCGACACTACTGCAGCCGGAGCTGCAAGCGAGGAAGCGAGCTGTGGCCGCGCGCGGCGAGAGCGAGCGGGAGCAGGTTCTGATTCTAGGTTTTTCCCAGAATCAGACGTCTAGAGTGACGTCCAGACGACGGAGCAGACGTTTGGAGGCGGTTCCAGACGTCTGAGGAGAGAGCTTCACGAAGGTACATTCTCTTTGCAGATACGACCATGCAGGCCGCTCCGCAAGTACTCTTCGTGTGGCCATTTTGAGAAGATTTGGTGGTTGCATGCAGGATTTGCTTCGGGAAGGCGTGGACATGCCCTCCTACGCATTTCAGACATCTGGGAAGCTTGCCAGACGACTGGAAGCACTTCCAGACGTCCGGAGAGGAGGTCGGACGTCTGAAGCTAGGTCTAGACGGTCTAGAAGAGTTCCTGGATGTCTAGGGTCGACGCAGAACTTGAGGTGAATTTTTGGACACTTTTAAGACGTTTGGAAGTTGTTCAGGTGTCTGATTTGAGTCTGTAACCTTATTTTGACTCGTTTAGGGTCTGTTTGAGGTTCGTTTTACGCAAACAAGATATCGATGTTTTCCTTGCGAGTTCCTCTACTTATTAGAAGGCTTTCTATATTATTCTGAATGTTCCATCGTGATTGTTCCTTGTTATAGGACTTCGTTCAGTTGCGGGTTCAGGGCTTGCTGAGGCACGTGAGCCTGCCGTTCGAGCCCCCAATACTCCTGGGTTGACTGGTAGAGTGGCTTCTCGTAATCTAATTATAAACTTAAATGCATGTGTGGAATGAGTGATTAGAACCTAGGATGTGGCATGAATCCTAGGATGAGAAGTACTTAACATGTCAGTATGCGTGATTGAATTGCAGTCTTGAATGAGTAAATAGAAATATTAACTGCCTGTTAATGAATAAAAGCTGCATGTGTATAACCTGAGAATGGAAATGTGAATGATAGAAATACGAGCTGCATGTGTATAACCTGAGAATGGAAATGTGAATGATAGAAATACGAGCTGCATGTGTATAACCTGAGAATGGAAATGTGAATGATATAATACGAGTTGCATGTATATAACCTGAGAATGAAAATGTGAATGATAGAAATACAAGCTGCATGTGTATAACCTGAGAATGGAAATGCGAATGATAGAAATGCGAGCTGCATGTGTATAACCTGAGAATGGAAATGTGAATGATAGAAATACGAGCTGCATGTGTAGAACCTGAGAATGGAAATGTGAATGATGAAACCTGGTATGGAATGGCATGAGGAATATGAGTCAGAACCCTATAGGGAAATTAAGAGTAGAGCTCCTGGAAATAAATAAATGGATCTGGAAATGTGACAGGGAGTGCGCTAGCCCTTGAGTACGTGGGACCAAGGGGAGTGCATGTTCCCTATTAGTGTAAAAGGGAGCTTGCTGCCTTTTGGATAGAGACCTGGGGTGGGTTTGGCCACTTTACACCAACTTCTGTTGGCCCTCGCCTACACAGTACCGGGGAGAGCTATTAGTGTAGGGAGGAAGTTAGCCACCCCATGGGGTCCGGGGTTAAGCTAGCTGATGAGAACCTCATCATGAATCCGAACTAGACATTTTAACCTAACAAAGTGAACAAAAGCTCCTACATAACCTAAGGGAAGGCCTAATTCAAGGAATTATTAATCTGAGAATAAAATAAGATATAAGGGGTAAAACTGCAATTTTACCATTGTAGTGCTTGAACGGGATTTCTAAGGGTCTAGACATAGGTCAAGTGAACCTAATAAAGGAAAAAGTGGGATGGTTTTCTTAGAAAAGGGTTATGACAAAATCTGGGAATTAAATGACATTCTGTAATCCTAAAACAAACCCACTTTAATTCATAAGGTTCTAGGCAAGATAAAAATTAACTAAACCCTCTAAAATTCATGGAAAAATATCATCTAGAATTTAGAACCTTCAATTTGGCCGTTGGAACTTGTTTTGACCTAGATTGAGGATCATACCCAATTTTTGACCAAATTTAGGTTTTTATGCAAAATATCCAGACAAACGTAGTCATACCTAAAATCTAACTTCACCATTGGATTCCTTAGGTCTAAATTAGGTTGATACCAAAATTCGAACCTAAGAAAAGGTCGTCTTGACCCATTTTGCAATTTAGTCCTCAAAATTACTTTCAAACCCTCAACTTCTTGAAACTCTTACAAATGCCCCCTATCTTTCCCGTCGTTTCTTCAATCCGATCATTCTGCCACCCGTTGCGCAGGCCATACCTTCGGCGACTTTGCGGGGAGGATGGCGCCATGCATGCATGGGGAGCCGGCCCCAGATTTGAAAGGGAGACTCTATAGTGCCCCCTACCGCATGGATCGGCTCCCATGCCCTGTCGACCGCCATACCTCTGGTGCGAACGCGCGAGAGGTATGGGTCTTCATCTGCCACAACTCCGACAAGGTTTTTCCCGCCGTTTTTGCTCACCTCCCGGCCAGCCCTTGCCTATTTAAGGAGTGACACACCTTGCTACATCCTTCAAGCTTCGTTTGGCCTGAGATCCCTCCTCCTATTCGTCTCTCACCAACTCCAGCCAACTGCTAGAGCTTCCGGCGACTCTCCCTCTCCTCTCTCATCACCCTGCCACCGTACCACTGGCAAGGTTAACTTCGCCATCCTTTGCCGCGCCGAACCATACCAGCAGGCGCCCTCCAACCCCTCTTCCTCATCGCCGTTCTCTCCCCCTGGCATCTTCGTCTCCGGCGATGGCAGCATTGGCCGCTCGCCACCTTCGCACCCCCCTTCACTCTGGACTCGTAGATAAGTTTCTCTTACTCTCCCCTTTATTTCCCCTCTGTCAATTTGTTGTTTCGACCCCTCAACACCACTGTCCACCCTCACCATCTCCACCTCCGACCACCAACTCCGATGAGGCCATTTCACCACCACAGATAGCTCCACCCCTCGCCAACCGGTCCCTGAGCTTCACCACCTCCCACTGATCACCCCTCGCCCTTTCACTCACTACCCCACCCACTGAAACCTTCCTCCGAACACACCCACCTACACGCACATAGTTTGACCTAGCCACGCATTCACGGCCATTGTCACGCCACGCCGACCCCCGCAATAACTTCATCGTGCTCTGGCGAAGCTAGCTGAACGTTCTGACAGGGCCACGAGGCCGTTTGCGTGCTTTCAGGTTCAGAGGCTCACCTCCATTGACACTGAAGCTTGGAGCAAGCTCGCAAGCAGCTCTAGGCCTCCGCAGCCCCAGGACACGAGCCCAGGTTACGCGGATTACCTCCGCGCACAACTCAGGTCTTCAATTGGCAGCGAAGACCTCAGTTGGCATTGCAATTGCTCGTGCCTTCAGCTGCGAACGCACAGGAGAAGGGTGGGACGTTTAGTTCCACCTCAATCGTTTTCAAGCGCCCCACGACGCATAAATTGAAAAAGTGACTAAGGCTTATCTCCTCAGTCACATGGGGTGAGGTCCCTCTCACCCGCTCACCCGACCTCATCCGGGACCACCCCCGCGAACCTAGCCCGACCCGTTTATCTAAGCCTAGCACATCTCGCCCACTACCGCATGCCAGTGGGCCTGGTCCCGGGCGCGTTACCCGACTAGTACACCTGAGCAGGCTCTGGGAGAGCGAAGCCTAGAGTGAAATAGAGAGAGAGACGCGAGGAGGGTAGGGGTTAGGTTTTTCCTAACCATGCCTGTGTAGGGAAACTGAAGAAGAAGAAGGAGGAAGAGGAAGCAGAAGAAGCGACCAAGGACTTAGACGCACAGAGGAGCAGAAGCTGAAGAAGAGGAAGAAAAGATGAAGGAGCAGGAGCTGAAGTAGAAGAAGAGGAAGAGGAGAAGCCAACTAAAGAAGAAGAAAGCAGAGACAGAGCCAAAGCAAAAAGAAGAAAAGAAGAGGAGGGAGCTGCCGCAAGGAGAAAGGCCAAGTAGAAGAGCAGAAAGAAGAGAAAAAGAAGCCAAGGAGCAGAAGCAGTAGCACCTAAAGAGAAAGGAAGAAGAAGGAGAACACGTGCACTGTATCAAGTGGCTACTTAAGGCATCTGATTCCCAGAATCAGACGTCTGAAGACAGAAAGGAGAGAAAGAAGAACAAAGAAGGAAGAGAGAAGAAAAGAAGAGAAAAATTTTTGTTTCCTCTCTAATTTTTTTTTTTTGTAAAACAGTGTATTATTGTAAATTGTGATTTTCTATGCTTCTAAAATCAAGCTTGCTCCTTAAGTTCGACCTCGGAGAATTTTTGAAATATTCGAGTGATAAAATCTAATCAAACTTGGTGACGATCCTAAAAAGGCCTTCACCAGTTTTCGGCGTCGTTGCTGGGGAGCAACGAGCATTTTAGAAGCTTCAAAATCACAATTTCTAATTTTATACTGATTTAACCTCTCTTCTGTTGTGCAGGAAAGGAGGGCAAGAAAGAACAAGCAGTCATACAACAACCACACCAGGGGACAGGTGACCTTCAGCCCTCTCTCTTAAGCCCCTTACATTCTAAAGAGGAAAAAGAAAAGAAGAATCAATCTAAGGTTACCTGTCCTTCGTACTTAGTAATTCACAGAGTTGCATGATTTTGAGTTTCAACACACTTTAACTGCATATCCGCTTAGGGTGACTAGGGCTAAAGCCTTCTTGCTTGAGCCCTAGTTACCCATTTCTGAGGCAACTAATTGGACCAACTAAAGCCAACTTAGGATTCTAAGATAGGGTTTTAGAGACACATTTTCTAAGTAAAGAACTGAAAATTCCAAAAGGAGGTGTGCCTAAACCATTGCTTGAAAAGATCTATTAAGAGAAACCCTAAGCAATCGGGCTCTTAATCTACTTGAACATTAAAAGAAAGGACCTAAGCAAGCTCTCACAGGAACAAAAAGGTGAAGTTGATCCTTTGGATCAACCAACCTTTAAATTAGGTTACTTTTGCACATAAAAGGTTTAAAGTTCAAGTGAAACCCTAAGTACCTTGATCTTAAATAAAAGTGGTAGACTTAAGAGGTCAAGGTCCCCATTCTGGTCTACCTGGAATCTCAGTGACAAGAGAGGTCGGGTGGGGAAAATCTTGTAACCCGTGGGGGCGCTCTACTGTGTAGGGGTCTTCACGGGACTCACCCTCTCTGGCTGCCCAGGTAATTCTCAAATGGACGACTTTCTGATCAAGGGGTATCACCCGCCTCGAACCTCTATAATCACCTAACATATTTTGGGTGTCTTGATTGGGTCCTGTTGGTGCTAGAGCACCACGATCATTTGTTTTGATGATAACAAAACACGTGTTATTTAACATTTGCACTTGGAGTCTTAGATTTCTGGTCAATTGCAAATGTAGACGTGTTTAGACGGAATTCGAGCTCGCATCCAGGATGGATTGGAGGAGCTTGACGGAAAACAGAAGAGATTCGCGAGGAGCGATATATTGAAGAAGGAAGGAGATGAAGAATAGGATAGATTTCCTTCTCTTGTACTCATTGTATTTTTCGTTTCTTTTGTTGCTCTTTATTTTTGTTACTTAGATTTCTGTTAAAGAGCCTCAAAGTACCCTAACAGTAGTCCTAGGAACACCCACACAACCCTAGGATACTTAGGTTTTCTGTAAAGAACTTAGAAAACCAATATAGGGTTCAAACAGAGTTTCCAGACGTCTAATTCCAAAATCAGACATCTGATAAAGTATTTTAAGACGTCTGACTGTTGTTTCAGACGTCTGATAACTATTAGGCTGGACTTAGTATTCTGTCCGATAAAATCAGACGTCCATACCTTAGTCCAGACATTTTAGGAGACGTCTGATGGATTTGCCAGACGTCCAATTAGTGGACCGTTGGCTGGCTTAGCAAACACACGAGGATATGACCGTTAGAGCCTTATCAGACGTCCATAGGACTTTCCAGACGTCTGATAATTGACCGTTTTGCCTCGGCTGACCCAAAATCTCTTCTCAGAGATTTTCTAGCCGTTGCAACGTTTGGAAATCCATTTCCACAGAAAAAGTAGGTTTCCAGACGTCCAGACATAGTGCCAGACGTCCTATATGTCGTCTGATGGACTTGCACAAAAACCCTGTTTAGATCTGATCCAAGTCAGGAAGAGACCCGCCCAAAATCAAGCGTCTGACCTTGGAATCAGACGTCTTAAAGTGAACTTCCAGACGTCTGATGCCAGAATTAGACGTCTGATAAGCCTGTCAGAGCAATAATTGTTCCTGATGTCAGGCTGATTCTCTTGGGCTTTGTTCCCAACGGCTATAGAACCTTTCCTAAGCCTTCCAAAGCCTTTCTAAGGCCTCTATAAATAGAGGGGAACCTTTGCAACACAAAAACACACCTAGAGAGACCAATATACACAAGAAACACTTTGTAATACACTTTCCACTCTCTTGTGTCCTAGCTAGCTCTTGCTCTCCAAGCTCAAGCTCCATTCTCTTGAGAGCATCAAGCTGTTGCGCACCCGCTCTCCCGTTGTAGTTCACGACAGCGAAGTTGCGCCGTCACATTGCTCACGCACCGCGTCATCAACTCGACGCACTCCTTGCAAAGGGGAGTTTTCTAATTCCTATAGAAACTAGGTTCATAATTACTTTGTTGGCTCTATAGGATTACTTGTTTACTTTATCTTTGTTATTTGGTTGGGCATTCATTTTGCGAATTCCCGTCTCCTTCGCGAGATAAAATCCTTCTCGTGGAGAGAAGGGGTTGAGGTACGCTACCCTCGTTTAAGTAGCGTGGTTGTATTGAGGTTGAATCACCCTCGTTTAAAGTGATTCGATTTAGTGGATTTTGATCAACTTGGTTGATCGGAAAATTCTAACTCGAGAGGGTTAGGTGGTGGTTTTCACCCGGTTTGGGTTTCCACCTAAAAATACTTGTGTACTTTGTGTGATTGTTATTTTGTGAAGATTGTTTCTTTTATTTCCGCAATTATTACGTCATCCCCTCCTGGTAGGGCCGGAAATTTCAGGTCCAACACATTCTAACCTCATCCAGTCCATCAGTGCATGTTTGGTAGGAGGTCCTTGAATCCTCCTCTTGAAATCCACTCTCCCCGAGTCCAAGCCTCGGTACCCTTGTTTGTGCAACAACCCCTCCACATAGACCTTTCTTCTGATTCTGAATAGAGTTCTCCTTCTTCTTCCATCATGGCTTAGCCTGTTGAAGAAGAGAATAATCTTGAGCACTAGCTCCAGCATCTTAATGCCCTCTTCTAGAATTTCATGAACCCACCGCAGCGTCCCATGATGCGAGATCACTATAATCCCACTGCGGTGGCAATTAAGCCTCGAGTCAGAATCCCAGCTGGAGGACCTGATTTTGAATTAAAGCCCAATATGATTCATGTTATACCTAAATTCTATGGGCTTAACTTTGAAGATCCCTTCCAGCATATCAAACATCTTAAGCATTTGGCCCAGACCTTCGAGTCAGATGCGCAAAATCGGGATATCTTACTCATGAAGATGTTCTCTTTCTCCCTTATGGACAAGGCAGCTCATTGGTATCAGACACAGACCCGTCCGATTAACACCTGGGAAGAACTTCAGTCTGAGTTTTTGAAGTTCTTTCCCGTTGGTCGGATAAACACCTTGCGCCATCAGATTACTCACTTCATGCAGCAGACAGGAGAACCTCTTCATGAGGCATGGGATCGATTCCAGGATCTCATGAGAAAGTGCCCCCATCACGGAGTTCCTAAATGGGAACAAGTCAAGTCTTTTTACCAGGGATTCCGTGAAGATATTAGATTGTTCATCAATGCAACTTGCATGGGTCAACATGAAGACACCGTGTGGGAGATTCTCGAGAATATGTGCGAGAACTCCATCAACAATGACTCCATGGGTTTATTCAACTAGACGAATACCTGCACATCGACAAATCTTAGGGGAGCACATGAGACGCAGGGCCTGTCCGCATCCGTCAACTTGGAACTAATGGCCAGTCGGTTGGACAAGGTTTCTATTATCGAGAAGAAGGTAGACGAGCTGACTCAACACTTGCAGCGAGCCACCTCTACGCAGAACTCCTTCGCACAGCCACCTCCCGCAAGGGAAACTGTGCAAAACATCTTCCACCGATCTTCTCCTGGAATGGACCCGTATCCACCCACATCTAACTCCAGGACCGGAGGGACCTCCGATCCTTTCTATTCTTGCCAAGGGAACTCGACTCCCCCATACTCCGATTTTCCTAACGCTCCTCAGACCTGCGAGGGCCTCACTGCCATCCAGAATGACCCATTTTCCAACACCTACAACCCTGGATGGTGAAACCATCCCAATTTCCAGTGGGCGGGAAATTCTTAGACCCAAAGACCACACTATCAGCCCCGTCCACAAGCCCCTCGTCCTTATCAGCCACCTCAGCCTCGACCCAACCCCACTCATCCATCCGGGCCAAACTAAGACCAAATGTCCCTCATCCTTCAAACTCTGGCTGACATTCAAAGAACGAATGCAGCTATCCAAAAGCAGCACAAGGACAAGATCATAGAGGTCCGCAACCAACTCGCCCAATTAGCGAATTCTCGCCAACCGGGCACACTTCCTTCACAACCTCTGCCTAACCCTGACAACGTGTCGACCCAGCGGCGCGTTATGAACCCGAACCCAGGCCAAGCACACTTGATCTATCAGGCCCCTTCTGTTCCATCACTTGACGGGATGGAAGCATCAACCTCCTATGAGGATTATCAACAGCAGCAGCCCATCTTACCAACCCCCAACCAGAATCAGGCAAAACTAAATTCTGTGACAACCCGTAGTGGTAAAGCAACCCAAGACCCACCTTACCCAGACCATTCCAAGCCTGGTAGTGATCCAAACCTTAGGATAGTTATCCAGGATGTCCCTATCCCTGTCCCAAATCAACAACCTAGACCCATTCTAGAGGAACCAACCAAGGTTCCATTTCCCGAGGCCCTGACCAAGGGAAAGAGGACAGCTAAACCCATGGCTCCTGAGGAGGACCTAATCAAGCTCTTTGAGCAGGTCCAAATAAACATCCCCTTGATGGATGCAATCCGCCACGTACCGGCTTACGCACGATTCTTGAAAAATGTGTGTACACCCCAGCGTAAGCCGCGAACCAAGAGTGGGAGTCCGATTGTACTGTCAAAGAAAGCCAGCTCTGTAATTCTGAGTAAACTCCCACCCAAGGCAAAAGACCCAGGCACTCCCCTCATTTCGTGTAAGATTGGTGAGACCCAATTTGATAGAGCATTATTAGACCTAGGTGTCTCCATAAACCTGATACCCACATCCTTGCTTAACCACCTTGAAGAATCCAAGTTGAAACCGACTGAGGTGACATTAAAGTTAGCTGATCAATCCATTAAGTCACCTAAAGGAGTTCTTGAGGATGTTATTGTTAGGGTGCAGGATTTCTACTTTCCCATAGATTTCATAGTTCTAGACATGGATGCACCTAAGAATCCAAGGGATACACTAATTATACTAGGGAGACCTTTTCTGGCCATTGCAAGGGCCAACATAAGTTGTGAGAAGGGCCAAATAGAGCTGAAATTTAGGAATCAAACCCTCAAGATTGATATCTTTAAGGCCCAACAAGGGATTAATTGCTGTGTGATAGAGCAAATTTGTGATATCAGAGCCATGGTTGATGAACCGCAAATTGAGGACAACATGATTATCCCCAATCAACCACAAGAAGATCTAAAACAGCAATTAGAGGAGTTAGAACTTGATCTGGGCACACCCCTAACTCCTACCCTTGTTCCTCATACCCATTCCGAACCACCTGCTGCTGCTGATAATCCTGTTTTGAAACTCAAGCCCCTTCCCGATCATCTAAAATATGTCTCTTTTGGGTTCCAATCAGACACTTCCTGTGATTATAAACTCCAGACTCACCCCTGATCAGGAATCCCGTCTGATTACTATTCTCCAGCAACATCTTAGAGCCATTGGTTGGACTCTTGATGATTTGACTGGAATAAGTCCCTCTTATTGCACTCACCACATCTATTCCGAAGAGGGCACATGACCTTCGCGTGAAATGCAGAGACGTCTGAACCCTAATCTGCAGGAGGTCGTGAAAAAGGAGATCATTAAGTGGTTAGATGCAGGGATCATCTACCCGATCTCCGACAATCGCTGGGTGAGCCAGATCCAGATTGTGCCTAAGAAGGCAGGGCTCACCATCATCACAACTGAAACCGGAGAGGTCATACCTACCCGTATAGCCAACTTGTGGAGAGTCTGCATAGATTACCGAAGACTCAATGCCTTCACGAAGAAGGATCATTTCCCACTACCATTTATTGATCAGATTCTCGAAAAACTAGCGGGAAATAGATTCTTCTGCTTTCTTGACAGGTACTCCGGTTACAATCAAGTGGCGATTCATCCAAAAGAGCAAGAGAATGCCATGTTCACCTGCCCCTTCGGAACATATGCGTTCCGAAGGATGCCTTTCAGTCTCTGCAATGCACCCACGACTTTTCAGCAGTGCATGCTTGCCATATTCTCTGATATGGTAGGTGACTATCTGGAAGTCTTCATGGATGACTTCTTCATTTTTGGGGCATGATTTGACGATTGCCTCCAGCACTTGGTTCATATACTCAGGCGACGCATTGACGTAAATCTGGTTCTTTCCTGGGAAAAGAGCTACCTTATGGTGCCTGAGGGGATCATCCTGGGACATTTGATTTCTGAGAGAGGCACCCAAGTGGATCGAGCTAAGGTTAACTTGATTTCCAAACTTCCTATGCCTAGCTCGATCAGGGACATCCGATCTTTTCTGGGGCACGTCGATTTTTACCGTCGATTCATTCCTGATTTCTCGAAAATCGTGTGCCCCCTGACCACTTTCTCTCCAAGGATGTACCCTTTGAAATTTCCAAGGAATGAACTCAAGCTTTTGAGATCCTTCGTGACCAAGTTATCCAAGCCCCGATCCTACAGTCCCTTGATTGGTCTCAACCCTTTAAGATCATGTGCGATGCATCTGACTTCGCTGTAGGAGCGGTTCTGGGGAAAAAGATTGATGGGAAACCCGTGGTCATCTACTACGCTAGCAAGACACTTGACAAGGCTCAACGTAACTACACGGTTACGGAGAAAGAGCTACTAGCTGTAGTATTTACCCTTGAAAAATTCAGGTCTTATCTTTTGGGTTCCCATGTTATAATCTACTCGGATCACACAACTGTGAGGCATCTCCTTGCGAAGAAGGACGCGAAACCTCGATTAATCTGATGGATCTTGCTGTTGCAAGAATTTGACCTTGAGATTTGCGACAAAGCGGGAAGACAGAACGTGGTAGCTGACCACTTGTCCCGCCTTCCTTCTGAGATCATCGACCCCTTTGGACCCATCACGAAGCATTTTCCTGATGAGCACCTCTTGACTATTGGTACAGGGCTTCCACTGTTTGCTGAGATAGTAAACTATTTGGCATCACATCAGATCCCGTCTAATTAGCCGAAGGCCAAGACAAATTACACTCTGATGCCAAGTATTACATTTGGGAAGACCCGTACTTATTCAGCATAGGTGCTAACCAAATTATCCAGCGATGTGTCCCGAAGGTCGAAATCAATGTCATACTCTCTTTCTGCCATGACCAGGCATGCGGTGACCATTTTTCTGGGCATAAAATCGCATCGAAAATCCTCCAGTGTGGCTTTTACTGGCCCACTATCTTCAAGGATGAATACAATCACTGTAAGGCATGCATTCATTGCCAAACTTTGGGCAACATGAGCCATCGCGACATGATGCCTTTACAGTCGATTCTCGTATGCGAGATTTTTGATATTTGGGGATTGATTTTATGGGCCCCTTCTGTTGAGCGAGAATCTACGCTAACATGTTTGGTTTTGGAAAACCCGTCGTTGTAGTTCGAAAGCGAAGGATTCGTGTTCAACAAATAAAATTTATACCGAAATAAGAATTCCGGGTCGAACACAGGGAGGCGAACGTTTGATTTAAAAAAACTCCGCGTTTCCTTTTATTTTGTCACAAAGAAATTCAATTTAAACTATCTAAGTATCTACAACAAATAAAAGAGAGAGAGGGAGTAAGAGAGAGCGAAGGAATACTATACATGGAAATCAAAATGAGATGTAGAATAGACAAGGAATTTATCATAAAAGAGTTCTTTCATTACAACTAGAAAACATAAAACAATTACTCTAGAAAGCATTAAAAGAATGGAGGGAGAAATGTCCTCCTCGACGATCGCTCGGAGGACGAATAGACTACTCTAGAAAGCAGTAAATCTATACTAGAAAGCAGTAAAAAGAATAGGGAGAGAGAAATCCTCCTCGACGGTCGCTTGGAGGACGAGCCGGACGGGACGACGCCTGGACGAAGGAGAACGAAGCGGGACGAAGGAGGACGAAGCAGAAGAACGGGAACGAAGCAGCACGCCGTCGTCGTCGCGGGATCCACTTCCGAAGGGGGACGAAAATTTGGACTTTATCTCGCGAGAAGCATCCCGGGTGTGGGACAAGCTTCTCTTGAGCTTTGGAGAGGTAGAGAGGAGAAGGAAGGGATGAAAATTTCGTATGGAGGGGGTCTCTTTTTATAGTTGCAAGGAGTGGGGGCAAAATGGACATTACATCTTGAAAATAATAAATAAGGGGTCTTTAGTGACGGATAAAACCGTCGCTAAAGCCCCGCTGTCGCCGTCGCCGTCGCCGCCGCGCCACGCGCGCCCGCTCGGCTGGCCTGCGCGCGTAACGCAGACGCACGTCCGCGTCGTCTCAGCCGTCCGATCGCGAGATCGGACGGCTTAGATCGCGTCCGCGCCCGCTGCGTAGCGCGCCCGCCCGCGTGCGATCCAGCGTCCACCTGAGCGTCCAATTGCGCGTCGGCGCTATCGGGCGCGCGCGGCCGTTGGATCTTCATCCGACGCTCGTGCGCGCCCGCTCGCCCGCGCCTTCGACCCCCTCACCGCGGCTCGAACCCGCGACCTCCGCTTCGCCCGCAGCTGCGTCGCCGCTGCGCTACGCGGGCGAAATGGTCGCGCGGACGTTTTTAAACGCGCGCGACCGCAGCCGTTGGATCGAGATCCAACGGCGGAGAGGAGACGTTGCGCGGTCTTCACAGGACTCCTGCGGCCGATTGGGCGGCTGGGATGGCGCCACGTGGCGCCATCTTGGCCGTCCATCTTCTGGAAGTTGTAGATGGTGCCACGGATGTCGGATTGACTCGATTTTTGTGTCGTTCGGCTGCGATCGTCGATCCGAATTCATCCGTGTGGTCGGATTTTCCATCTGAAGTGCGGATTTACACCATCCTGGCCCTTGATCTTCTAGGGTTCCCCGGTCTCTATCTGATGCTACGGATGCCTGATTAGGGCGATCTTGGAGTCGTTGAACTCCAATCGTCGCCCTGATCATATCCATACAGTTGGATCTTTGATCCGAGGCCCCGATAAAATATTTGCCCTGTCCAAGCACATAAAAGGAGACAATTAACCTCCATTTTATTCAAGCTACTCTAAATGCAAGATGATGCATGTAATGCAATATTTATATCATGAAATGCAATCCTATGCTTAAGAACATGCATAAATAGACATTTTAAGTAGTGTAAATATGTTTACATCATACCCCCATGCCTATCTTTTGCTAGTCCCTAGCAAAAACTATATGCTATTTATAAAAAATTAGGTTAGATTATTTGGACCTGAGTTATTTTCAATCATTAAGAAATTGTCTACTTAAGAACTGAACTTTCAAAGACACAACAGTGCCCGGGTATCAGCCAAAATGCAGACCGCCTCAAGCCTCGCCTTATTCAAAGAAAAATTTCTTTTTCTGTTTTTACTCTCTTTTTTTTAGATTTTCGAATTTTAGGGTTTAAGAGTGGCTTTCTACGGCCATTCAACTCACCCAAGATTTGATGAGAACCCTAAGTTTTAAGCATCTTATTGTGATTGTGATAGACTCGTTGACCGGCAATTAAAACGGACTTCGGATTTCTACGCCTCTAGGTGACCTCAAAAAGAATTCTGCCTAAAGGTGTATCTTTACAACCGGTAGCTTTCTCCCTACTTTTATTTTTTTAACGGGGTCAACACAAGGGTGAATCCAGTGTATATCTCCCCGGTTTATTCTACTTCTCCGCTTCTTCCTAAGTGTTTTGGGAATTTTTAGTGCATTTTCTGAGCTGGGTTCTGGACAACCGGTCGATGAGCTGTTACCACCGACAACTTGCCAGCCATACTCGTGCGGCGAAGTGTGGCTTATTTCTTTTTGTTCTTTTCTCCTTTTTGATTTTTTTTTTTTTTTTTAAGTAGGTGGCTTCCCTGGTCTAAGATTTACCTAAAGGCAGCAAAAAGAGAAAGGTCCAGTGACTGGGCTCTGGACAACCTACCTATGGGCTGTTACCCACGATAACTTGCCAGCCATATCACCCTAGAAGGTTCATTAGCTACCCAATTTTCGTTAAAATCGCCAAACAACGAGTCAGTGCAAAGAAAGTGTGTAGATGCTTAAAACTCAAAATTCCCTTAAATCAGAGGGTGGGTTGACAAGTCGTGTACTTATCACCCAAACTTATTTATTCCAATTATAATAAAATTCAGGTTGGCGAGAACTCGAAAAACAAATCCACATTTTAGTGGATACATAGGCTGATTAAGTCCAAAGACCTGAAGGGTCTTTGTGTTCAGAACATAATATAGTATTTCTTAAGATCGAAAATTTTCTTAAACCCAAATTCTCTTTCCTAATTTTGATTTTTTTTTTAATAAAACAAATCTACGGAGCTGACGAATGAATTCAAAAATATCCACCCCCCCATGCCTATCTAATGCAATGCCCTCATTGTATTAAAAAGACATAAAACAGAGTGGAAAAGCGTAGAAAGCACCTGAATTGCGTGGATATCGGGTCCGCTCCGAGATGAAAATGAAAAAGAACTGTATATGTGCTGAGTTTAGTGCCTTCAGCTAGGCACACTATACAAAGAAAAGAAATGAAGAATTCACATATGCAGGTCAGAATTAGAATAAACAGAAGAATCCTCTGACCTGTCAGCAGAGGTCCACAGATGTGGACCAGATTGTGGTGCAGACCCACACCCCATAATCGAGAATACCTTAGGTTCTGGATAAAAATTACCCAAAACCTAAAATCAGAATGCAAGCGGGGTCGGGCCTGCGATTTGTGAGGATGCAACCCAAGGCCAAAATGTCGGGTTACAGAGAATTGAAGCTCAAAAGGATAATCGTTAAATGTGTGCTTGAGTTTGACATCCTCGAAACAAATGTCGTAAGGGTTCTGATTTGATGGTTTCAGCTTAAAAGGAACCCTTCGACTCAATCTTCCATTTCCTCCAAAATTAACTTCCCAAATTAGAACTTCCCAGCTCCTATCCTCCTCATTCGGCATATCAAATTCCATGACCTCTTGTATATTCATCACCCCGTCTGAAATCTCCAAGTCTAGATGATGTGGCAAAATCAAAATTGACTTGGGTCTAATTATCTCAGAATTAGAATCATCAATAAGCTCAACAGGGTGTAACTGATAATCAGGGCATTGAATTAATTCCTCCAGAAAATGCGATTCTGGATCTGTATCGTGTGCCCTAATAAGATCAGTTTTCTCAGTTATTGGGCTATCAAATGATCTATCATATTCCTCAGGCCCAATCGTCTCACAAAAATCGTGATCTGAAAACTCGTGTGAGACTTCGCAACTTGAATCTTCACCATCAGGATCCGTATCAATGTATGTCCCAAAATCATTTGTCACTTTGCGTTCCAAGGAGACATACGTTTCCTCGTAACCCGGCTCAGGGATTTCAGGTGAAGAAATCAAATCATCCTTAATTGGTTGTTTTAATTCAATCTGGTCAGCTTCATAACACGTGTCCCCCCCAACAGGTGCCTGAGCGGGTTCTGTCATTGGCTTTCCTGAAGAGAGTTCATCCTGGGAATTATTCCAAGATTGAATCAAAGCAACCACGAATCTCATCCTCAATTTCGCTAATTTCCCAAGTAGAAACTCACCCGGGTTCTTATCCTTAACATCCTGGAGCCAATCCAACAAAGACTTGTTTAAATCATCAATCATTTCAATCAGGGGCTCCAATCTCTCAATGCAAGGTATTGGCTGAACTTCTAAAGATTGAATGATATTCCTCAAGTTAGCCAGAACCTTATCTTGAACCTGATTAACCTGAACCAAATGAGTTGGTTCAGGGTTGGGCGGGTTTGAAATCAATGTAGAGGAATTAACGAATTGAGATTCGTTATACCCATCCTGATAATAGGTCATTTCAGATTGTTCAAAAGATGGAGATGACCTAAAGGCAGTGAAATCAGAGGATGGGTAAGGATCAGTGTATCCTTCTTGATTGTAGATCGCATTAGGTTGTTCATGAAAGAAGGACAATCTATAATCGATGCAACTCTGAGAAGGATAGAATTGAGAATCAAAGTGTTCAGGGTTAGACCCTAAACACGGGGGTCCGGAATTGTATCCCCAATCTGAATTATCCCAACTAACTGATTGTCGATTACAATACGAGTTGGGATAATCGTCATGTTGAGGATAATTTACAACAGGAGGGAAAGAGCGGGAATGCGTGAAATATGTGGAAGGATTCATGAGACACGGGAGGAAGAAAGGTGCCCTGCAATACAAACAATCAAACCTGTCCTTAAATGGGTTAGCCTACAGACCTATAGACTCTCAAAACCCGTCTTGAGATAAAGGAACGATTTGATCTACTTCTGTCTGTTCAATCCAACCAGTTAGAAGGAGGGACTGGGGAGAAGGTTCTTCCTTCGGCTTGCGCCTCCGGTTCCTAGTGTACCCCCCAGCCGCGATCGTTTGACTCTGCTCCCCTAGCTAGACATCAGATTGAACAGTAGAAACAGACTAATCGAAAATAATCTCGTTCTGAGTTCTGAAGAGCGAGTCCAATCCTTAAGCCAACGTCTACTCTGTTTTATTTAGGGCTAGGTTTGAATGTGCTTTGGAATGTGATGGGCCCTTTAAATGGGTTGTGCCCTTAATGATTGATTGCTTTGTGTGTGCGTGCACAACCAGTGGTTTTCAAGCAAGATTATTTTTGATGTGGTGAATTTTAAGGTTCAAATCTTGCTTAGTAGCTTTTAGGATTCAACTTTAGGTGTTTTCAATCAAGTTTCATTGGCACACCAGGTTTTGCAAGCACAGGTAAAGATATTTTCCTTTAAAGTTTAAAAAGAATGTGGAGTGCCTGGTAGATCCCTAAGAGTTGAACCTAATTGGCAGCTACTAGATGAGTTGATTTTATTTGAAGTGGTGCAGCCCAAACAACTCAAACAACTGGCCTGATGCACCACCTAATTAGGCACACAAATGATTACCCAATCTGATTTCTACTCGATTATGTGTTTGGATGTGTGTACCGGCTCCTAAGATTGGTTTACCGGTTGAGTTAGAAAATCAGATGAGGTTGTGTACCTCTGTGAGATTTTTTTATTTTTTTCTTTTTTTAATGTGGGGGTTGGAGTGAGTATGGATGTCAAACAACAAACAATCTAACCTTAGAGTTTATAAGAACACCTAGGTTGATTGATGTTTGAATTATTATGTGATGAAATGAAATCTAATGGGTAGGAGGTGGGGGGTAACTTACAAAACCTTTCACAGCACTTTACTCCGATCTACCGCTTTTTCCTGTCTCGAAAGAGTACCTGCAATTACAATAAGAAAGGAGAAAAGTGAGGTAAATGATTTGTAAGTTACAAAACGCGAAGAGAAATCAAAGAGCGTTGCCTCCCCGGCAACGACGCCAAAATGTTGAGCGAGAATCTACGCTAACGTGTTTGGTTTTGGAAAACCCGTCGTTGTAGTTCGAAAGCGAAGGATTCGTGTTCAACAAATAAAATTTATACCGAAATAAGAATTCCGGGTCGAACACAGGGAGGCGAACGTTTGATTTAAAAAAACTCCGCGTTTCTTTTTATTTTGTCACAAAGAAATTCAATTTAAACTATCTAAGTATCTACAACAAATAAAAGAGAGAGAGGGAGTAAGAGAGAGCGAAGGAATACTATACATGGAAATCGAAATGAGATGTAGAATAGACAAGGAATTTATCATAAAAGAGTTCTTTCATTACAACTAGAAAACATAAAACAATTACTCTAGAAAGCATTAAAAGAATGGAGGGAGAAATGTCCTCCTCGACGATCGCTCGGAGGACGAATAGACTACTCTAGAAAGCAGTAAATCTATACTAGAAAGCAGTAAAAAGAATAGGGAGAGAGAAATCCTCCTCGACGGTCGCTTGGAGGACGAGCCGGACGGGACGACGCCTGGACGAAGGAGAACGAAGCGGGACGAAGGAGGACGAAGCAGAAGAACGGGAACGGAGCAGCACGCCGTCGTCGTCGCGGGATCCACTTCCGAAGGGGGACGAAAATTTGGACTTTATCTCGCGAGAAGCATCCCGGGTGTGGGACAAGCTTCTCTTGAGCTTTGGAGAGGTAGAGAGGAGAAGGAAGGGATGAAAATTTCGTATGGAGGGGGTCTCCTTTTATAGTTGCAAGGAGTGGGGGCAAAATGGACATTACATCTTCAAAATAATAAATAAGGGGTCTTTAGTGACGGATAAAACCGTCGCTAAAGCCCCGCTGTCGCCGTCGCCGTCGCCGCCGCGCCACGCGCGCCCGCTCGGCTGGCCTGCGCGCGTAACGCAGACGCACGTCCGCGTCGTCTCAGCCGTCCGATCGCGAGATCGGACGGCTTAGATCGCGTCCGCGCCCGCTGCGTAGCGCGCCCGCCCGCGTGCGATCCAGCGTCCACCTGAGCGTCCAATTGCGCGTCGGCGCTATCGGGCGCGCGCGGCCGTTGGATCTTCATCCGACGCTCGTGCGCGCCCGCTCGCCCGCGCCTTCGACCCCCTCACCGCGGCTCGAACCCGCGACCTCCGCTTCGCCCGCAGCTGCGTCGCCGCTGCGCTACGCGGGCGAAATGGTCGCGCGGACGTTTTTAAACGCGCGCGACCGCAGCCGTTGGATCGAGATCCAACGGCGGAGAGGAGACGTTGCGCGGTCTTCACAGGACTCCTGCGGCCGATTGGGCGGCTGGGATGGCGCCACGTGGCGCCATCTTGGCCGTCCATCTTCTGGAAGTTGTAGATGGTGCCACGGATGTCGGATTGACTCGATTTTTGTGTCGTTCGGCTGCGATCGTCGATCCGAATTCATCCGTGTGGTCGGATTTTCCATCTGAAGTGCGGATTTACACCATCCTGGCCCTTGATCTTCTAGGGTTCCCCGGTCTCTATCTGATGCTACGGATGCCTGATTAGGGCGATCTTGGAGTCGTTGAACTCCAATCGTCGCCCTGATCATATCCATACAGTTGGATCTTTGATCCGAGGCCCCGATAAAATATTTGCCCTGTCCAAGCACATAAAAGGAGACAATTAACCTCCATTTTATTCAAGCTACTCTAAATGCAAGATGATGCATGTAATGCAATATTTATATCATGAAATGCAATCCTATGCTTAAGAACATGCATAAATAGACATTTTAAGTAGTGTAAATGTGTTTACATCACCTTCCCTATCTCGGACGACTTCGAGTACATTTTACTCGCTGTTGACTACGTGTCCAAATGGATCAAAGCCATTCCAACCTGAACCAGTGATCACAAGATCGTTATCAAATTCATTCACCAGAAAATCTTCTCATGGTTCGGGATTCCTCGAGCTATCATCTCTGATGGAGGGACCCATTTTACCAACGCTCAGTTCAGGTCACTAATGACCAAATACGGGGTGTCGCACCAAATCTCTACTCCTTATCACCCCCAGACTAATGGTCTAGCTGAGCTATCAAATCGGGAGATCAAGAAAATCCTACAGGTTACTATTCGACCTGATAGGAAGGACTGGTCATCCCAACTTCCGGAAGCTCTGTGGGCCTATAGGACTTCCCACAAGACCCAATTAGGCATGTCTCCTTTTAGACTAGTGTACTTGAAGGCATGTCACCTTCCCGTCGAATTAGAGCATAAAGTCTATTGGGCAGTACAGAACTGCAACCTAGATCTTTCTAAGGCTGGAACCCACAGAAAGCTTCAGATAAGCGAGATTAATGAATTACGCCTCGATGCGTATGAAAACTCGCGAATCTACAAAGAGCGGGTTAAAGCCTTTCATGATAAGCACATTTCTAGAAAGATCTTTCACCCTGGTCAGAAGGTCCTACTCTTCGATGCTCGACTTAAATTGTTCCCTGAAAAACTGTGATCTAAGTGGGTCGGACCATATCTTGTTAGACAAATCTTTGGAAATGGAGCCGTCGAGATCAGTCCACTCAGCCATGATTCCGAACCTTTCGTCGTGAACGGTCAGAGACTCAAACCGTTCATTGACGTGACCAATACAGATTTGGCTGAGTCATCATTTATCCTCCATTCTCCCTGAGCTCATTGCGGCCAGCCGATGGCGTAAAACTCAGCGCTTAACGGGAGGCAGCCCGTCATTCTTTTGAAAACTCGAAACCTTTTCTGACATTTCTTTGCACTTTAGGTTCATCCTTTAGGACAGTCGACTCCACCTCAAGTACTCATACCTGAGATTAGAAATCGTCTGCAACAGTCACCTCAACCCATCCACTTACCCAATACCTGTCCTAATGCATGAACCAAGCTGAATAAAAACCCACCTAATGTACAATAAGGACAATGTAAATCTTAGGCATGGGGGGGCATGAAAGTGCAATAAAAATTCATAACAAGAAAAGGTTTCAAACAAAAAAAATCACATATGTCAAAAACACAAAAAAAAATTAAAAATTTTTTTTTGAAAAAGAAAAAAAAAATGGGAGGGAAGAAATTTTTTGCTTTACAAATGGAGGAAAAGAGCAAAATTTTAAAAATGAGCACAAAATGAAAAAGAAGAGATAGTCATTAGTAAGAAATTAAGGGATTAACCAAAGTTCTTGACCACATTAATAGAAAAGAAAAGAGAAAGTGCTAAAGAAACACAAGAAGATTAGTAAGAACGCTAACCTTAGGCCTTCTTGGCTAGACTCTTAGTACCTATTAAGATCTAGATATTCCTCAGGAGGTTAAGAAAAATGAAAAGTTTAAGTATTAGGTCTAAGGCTTAGGGAGTATTAGACCTCGTTAACTGACCTTTGGTTTACAGGACTCGGTAACCTAAGCACCCAAATTCACACACAGTCTGGTTCAGTGAGCATAATTATCAAAATCACGCAGAAGCGTTTCTAATGTTCTGAAAATGCCACCTAGATTAGGAGCGACCGATCAACAGAAGTTGATTTGGAAGAGTTCCCGGCGCGGAGAGGTGGGAAATTCTCTTCGAAGATGCCTAACAACATATCGTCTACTCGGTGCTTGTCTTTTAGGATATTTACATATCCTACTGGGGGCATGTAAGCACTCTGCTGGTTCAAATGCCATGGATGGCACTATCACGAAATGTCAATTGCCAGGGTCTGAATTCGGCCACGGAACACCATGGGCGAGATTATCTCGAAATCTCGAAAACCAGGGTTCCGGGGGTTACCATGGGCCGTGCTATCTCGAAGCATCGTTTGCCAGGAACCTTTGAGGATTGATGATGGGGACGAGAAATTCGATACAGACCGTGTTGTGAAGCCAATCATAAGCTAGAATTAAAAAGAAAAGAGAGAGAAAACTCTCCAAACAAATAAACCCTCTGTCTCTTCCTTACAAAAAGCACTGCAAACTGAACCAAGGCTAACAATGTCTCAAGCATGAGTGCTTTAACCACGGAGTCCAAAAAACTTTAGGGTAGTTCCTGCAGACCTTAAAAGCCTTTGTTGAGGACTGAGGCTAAAGCTAGACAGATCTGGATCTTGGTTGGTACTAGAGTACCTTTAGGCCCATGGTCGGCATTCTGACCTAATCAAAGAGACAAGAGAAGGAGAAGCACTTATCAAAATTGATGAAAGGAATTCATGGTCTAGAACAAAGGTTAAAACCTTAATATTTTGTTAAGGGACTATCAAAAGCTAGGCATATGGGTATGATGAGAACCTCATCATGAATCCTAACTAGCACATTTTAACCTAACAAAGTAAACAAAAGCTCCTACATAACCTAAGGGAAGGCCTAATTCAAGGAATTATTAATCTGAGAATAAAACATGATACAAGGGGTAAAACTGTAATTTTACTATTGCAGTGCATGAATGGGATTTCCAAGGGTCTAAACATAGGTCAAGTGAACCTAACAAAGGAAAAAGTGGGATGGTTTGGTCAGAAAAGGGTTATGACAAAATCTGAGAATTAAATGACACTCTATAACCCTAGAACAAACCCACTTTAATTCATAAGGTTCCAGGAAAGATAAAAATCAACTAAACCCTCTAAAATTCATGGAAAAATATCCTCTAGGGTTTAGAACCTTTAATTTGACCGTTGGAACCTGTTTTGACCTAGATTGAGCACCATACCCAATTTTTTACCTAATTTAGGTTTTTGTGCAAAATATCTAATCAAACGTGGTCAAACCTAAAATCCAACTTCACCATTGGATTCCTTAGGTCCAAATTTGGTTGATACCAAAATTTGGACCTAAGGAAAGGTCGTCTTGACTCACTTTTCAATTTCGTCCTCAAAATTACTTTCTGACACTCAACTTCTTAAAACTCTTACAAATGCCCTCCTATCTTTCCCGTTGTTTTCTTCAATCCGGTCCTTCTGCCACCCGCTGCACAGGCCATGCCTCCGGCAACTTTGCGCGAAGGATGGCGCTGCGCATGCATGGGGAGCCAGCCCCAGATTTGAAAGGGAGTCTCTCTACGGTGCCCCCTATCGCATGGACCGGCTCCCATGCCCTGTCGACCACCATACCTCTCGTGCAAACGTGCGAGAGGTATGGGTCTCCGTCTGCCACAACTCCGGTGAGGTTTTTCCCGCCGTTTTTACGCACCTCCCGGCCAGCCCTTGCCTATTTAAGGAGCGGCACACCTTGCCGCATTCTTCAAGCTTCGTTTAGCCTGAGATCTCTCCTCTTATTCATCTCTCCCCAACTCTGGCCAGCTGCAAGAGCTTCCGGCGACTCTCCCTCTCCTCTCTCGTTGCCCTGCCACCGTACCAGTGGCAGGGTTAACTCCGCCATCCTTTGCCGCGCCACACCATACCAGCGGGCACCCTCTAGCCCCTCTTCCTCGTCGCCATTCTCTCCCCCTGGCATCTTCATCTCCAGCGACGGCAGCATCGGCCTCTCGCCACCTCCGCACCCCCCTTCACTCTGGACTCGTAGATAAGTTTCTCTTACTCTCCCCTTTATTTCCCCTTTGTCAATTTGTTGTTTCGACCCCTCAACACCACTGTCCACCCTCACCATCTCCACCTCCGACCACCAACTCCGGTGAGACCATTTCACCACCACAGACAGCTCCACCCTCGCCAACCGGTCCCCGAGCTTCACCACCTCCCACTGATCACCTCTCGCCCTTTCACTCACCGCGCCACCCACTGAAACCTTCCCCTGAACACACCCACCTGCACGCACACAGTTTGACCTAGCCACGCACTCATAGCCACTGTCACACCACGCCGACCCCCATAGTAACTTCGCCGTGCTCTGGCGAAGCCTGCCGAATGTTCTGACAGGGCCACAAGGCCGTTTGCGTGCTTTCAGGTTCAGAGGCTCGCCGCCATTGACGCTGAAGCTTGGAGCAAGCTCGCAAGCATCTCCAGGCCTCCGCAACCCCAGGACACAAGCCCAGGTTGCACGGATTACCTCCGCACACAACTCCAGGTCTTCAATTGGCAGCGAAGACCTCAGCTGGCGCTGCAATTGCTCATACCTTCAGATGCGAACACACAGGCAGAAGGGTGGGACGTTTAGTCCCACCTCAGTCCTTTTCAAGCGCCCCACGGCGCATAAATTAAAAACGTGACTAAGGCTTATCGCCTCAGTCACACGGGGTGAGGTCCCTCTCACCCGCTCACCCGGCCTCGTCCGCGACCACCCCCCGCGGACCTGGCCCAACCCGTTTACCTAAGCCTAGCACACCTCGCCCACCACAGCACGCCGGTGGGCCTAGTCTCAGGCGCATTACCCGACTCGTATACCCGAGCAGGCTCTGGGAGAGCGAAGCTTAGAGTGAAACAGAGAGAGAGAGGCGCGGAGAGGGTAGGGTTAGGTTTTGCCTAACCATTCCTGTGCAGGGAAACTGAAGAAGAAGGAGGAAGAGGAAGCAGAAGAAGCGGCCAAGGACTTAGCCGCACAGAGGAGCAGAAGCTGAAGAAGAGGAAGAAAGGAAAGGAAGAAAAGACAAAGGAGCAAGAGCTGAAGTAGAAGAAGAGGAAGAGGAGAAGCCAATTGAAGAAGAAGAAAGCAGAGACAGAGCCAAAGGGAAAAGAAGAATAGAAGAGGAGGGAGCTACTGCAAGGAGAAAGGCCAAGCAGAAGAAGAGAAAGAAGAGAAAAAGAAAAAGACAAGGAGAAGAAAGCAGCAGCTAAAGAGAAAGGAAGAAGAAGGAGAACATGTGCACTGTAGCAAGTGGCTACTTAAGGCATCTGATTCCCAAAATCAGACGTCTGAAGACAGAAAGAAGGAGAGAAAGAAGAACAAAGAAGCAAGAGAGAAGAAAAGAAAAGAAAAATTTTTATTTCCTCTCTCTAGTTTTTTTTTTGTAAAATAGTGTATTATTGTAAATTGTGATTTTCTATGCTTCTAAAATCAAGCTTGCTCCCTGAGTTCGACCTCGGAGAATTTTTGAAATATTCGAGTGTAACGACCCAATTCCCGTGTCCCTACGAGACATGAGAACCGGACCGACTCGACTAATCCCAAAACCTAGTCGTCCAATGAGGAAGTAACCAAAAGAGCAGTAAAATAAACCACATTCAGCATGAATATAACTAACAGTAAGGAAATACAGCAGTAAGGAAAGAAGCCACTACAGTATATACCACCACAACAGTAGAACAACATTCATAACATAAAATGAACTGCAGGTAAAGAAAAGTATAGCGGTAACAAGAACTACTCACTACAGTGGAACCAAAAAGAGGTACAAGAGAATAGTGGTAACTCTACTGGACCCTACTCGGCCCAGCGCCCTCTGCAGCCGCTGACCCTGGCTGCTCAACACCTGGTCCTGAAAGGTAACGAGTGTAACACGTCAGCAAAACACTGAGTAGAGTGGCAGCTAAACTAAAGAAACAGTAAAGTGTACAGTAGCTGTTTTAATTTTCTTTCTTCCTTTATTTACGTCTTTCTATTGTTTCAAAATTTATCTATTTCTCAGATCCTTCACTTGATCTCGAATGTTCCTTGTGGGAACGATCTTGATTGCAGTCTTTTCCGAACAGTAGAAGTAGCACGTGTTGCTCTCCTGGTCGGGAGTCCCCCGTGGTGATCCTACTCTCAGTCAACCAACCCAAGGTCACGGACAGGCGTAACGGTGACTACGGCACGCGCGATAAACGCACAGGTAGCTAACCCGCACTGGCACGCGGTCAGTCGTTTCCGTTAACGGGTGCGCCCAAAGCACAGCACGAAACCAGTACAGGGCAGAGCCCTCTCAGTAACAGGGGTCCAACCCCTCCACAGTAACCAAACAGGGGCCTTGCCCCTCCATAGTCCGCGCACCCTCGCCTGACTACCCCGGTTTGCCCAGTGGGCCTAACAAGTCGGTGTAGGAGGCTAGCAGAATCCCGGGGCCCGTGGGGTAGCTAGTACCTCCCTACACTAGTAGCTCTCCTCGGTACTACGTACACGAGGACCAGCAAGTCGGTACAAAGTGGCCAGTCCTGACCCCGGGTCCCTGGGGCGACTGGCTCCGCCCTGCACTAAATAGGTACAGGTACTTCCCTTGGTACTACGTATCCAAGAGACAGCACACTACCACGTCTTTCTTTCTCAGTTCCATTCCTTTCTCTTTCCAGGAGTTCCACTCCTAATTCCCCGTAGGGTTCCAGTTCTTTTAACCCAGCACATTCAGGTTTTACCTTTCCAGTTTCACGTTCATACATCCCATATTCTCAGACATGCTCATTTATTCATAACAGGCAGCTGTTAAACCAATTTACAGGTAGCTATTATTTCCTTTCCACATTTTCCAAGACTGCAGTATTCATATATTCCACTAGTTCTTCCCATCCTAGGATTCATGCCATACCCTAGGATCTATCATACAATCTAGTTTTCCAGCCCTAGGATTTATGCAACACCTTAGGATCTACCATTCATTCTAGTTTCTCATTCCTAGGATTCATGCAATGTCCTAGGTTCTATTTATGGTTCCATAATTTAACAAATTATACTAATAAACTTAAAAGCCACTCTACCGGTTACCCAGGAGTACTAGGGGCGTGGTCGGGAATCCTGCGTGCCTCCGCAACCCCCGAGACTGCAACGGAACGGGGTCCTATCACAAGGATCAAACACAAGGAGTTCCTCAAAAGCGTATATAGCTACTGTAGACAGGTAGAGGATTTAATTCCGAAAAGCACGCAACTCGAAACACGGAAAACAGACTCCGAACGGGCCCTAAACGGGTCGAAAACGACGAAACAGTGCAAAATCAGACGTCTGGAACCTCTTCCAGACGTCTTAAAAAGTGGATCATAGGTTACCTTTGCTCTGCGTGATCTCTCAGACGTCCCGAAGCCTGCGAGGGCGTCTGGCCTAGTTCCCAGACGTCCGATGGTTACCCAGGACGTCTGGAAGTCGCTCTAGTCGTCTGCCACCACTGCCAGACATCTGATTCGTGCTGGATGGCGAATCCAAACCTGCGCATACCCATTTCCTCTCTCTCTTAGTACGGTCAGTCGAAGAAGAGGAAGAAATACGGAAAAAAACTCACCTTTCAGACGTCTGGACAGTCCTCCAGACGTCCTCCACGCCGTCTGGTTGTACGTCCAGACGTCTGATTCTGGAGAAAATTCCAGAACCAGGGTGCAACTCTCCCTCCGCTCGCGATGCTTGGCCGCGCCGCAACTCGTCCGCCTGCTGCTCGAGCTGCAGCAGGCCTCCCGCGTCACCCCGCGTCCGCTGCGCCCCCGCCGGCCAGCTCCCACTGCCCCGGTAGGCTCGAGCCCTCACTGCCGACGCCTCCTCCCCCGCGCAGCACCTCCTCCCGCACCCGCCGTGGCTGTCGCCGCCGCCGCTCACTCGCTCTCGCGCACCAGTTGGAAGGAGAAGAGGAAGGGGGCGGAGGTGATGAGAGTGAGGGAGGGGGCGTGGCCTTTTAAAGCTGCGCGGGGAGGAGAGAGAGAGTGGACAGACAGCCTGCGACCGCAGGAGAGAGGGAAAAAGAGAGAGAGAGATGCGCTCGCAGGTCTACGCGCTCAGGCATGCAGACGAAACCGTTCATGTCGAACAAACCGAATCCCAGATGTCTGGAATGGGTTCCAGACGTCTGGTCAGACGTCTGGGCCACCTCCCAGACGTCTTAAAAGACATCTGAAGCCGCGCGTTCGTAACATCGAGTAATAAAATCTAATCAAACTCGGTGACGATCCTAAAAAGGCCTTCACCACTAGCCAACCTACACTGACTTTTCTTGGCCCTCTGGGCAAACCGAGGTAGTAAGACGAGGTCGCGCGGACTGTGGAGGGGTGAGACCTTGTTATTGAGAGGGCTAGGCCTTTTACTATTTCGTGCTGTACTTTGGGCGTACCCGCTAGCGGAAATGACTGACCACGTGCTAATGCGAGGTAGCTACCCGTGCGCTTATCGTGCGTGCCGTAGTCATTGCTACGTCTAGACAGTGACCCTGGGGTGGTTGACTGGGTGTAGGACTATCACGGGAGACTCTCTCGGCCAGGAGAGCACCACGTGTGCCTTCTACTCTTCGGAAAAGACAGCAATCAAGATCGTTCCCACGAGGAACATTCGAGATCAAGGAAGAGATTTGGAAATATATAAACCAATGGGTGAAAAGGAATAACTTGTAAATTAAAGAATTGGAATAGCTAGTTTACCTGTTAGCTTACTTCTTTAGTTAGTTGATTGCCACTCTACTTAGCGTTCGCTGACTTTGTGTACTCATAACCCTTTTCAGGTCCAGGTGTTGAGCAGCCCGTGTCTACGGCTGCAGGGGGTGCTGGGTCCAGTAGAGCCCAGTAGCAGTAGTTGTTGGTGCTAGAGCACCACGATCATTTGTTTTGATGATAACAAAACACGTGTTATTTAACATTTGCAATTTGAGTCCTAGATTTCAGGTCAATTGCAAATGTGGACGTGTTTAGACGGAGTTCAAGCTCGCATCCAGGACGGATTGGAGGAGCTTGACGGAAAACACAGGAGGTTCGCGTGGAGCGAAAGATTGGAGATGGAAGACAAGAAGAATAGGATAGATTCTTTTTTATCCTTTCATGTATCTCTTGTATTTATTTTCTTGCTCTTTTTGATTCCTTAGAACATTATGTTAAAGAGCCTCAAAGTACCCTAAAAGTAGTCCTAGGAACACCTGCACAACCCTAGGATACTTAGGTTTTCTGTAGAATACTTAGAAAACCAATATAGGGTTCAAACAGACTTTCCAGACGTCTAATCCCAAAATCAGACGTCTGATAAAGTATTTTAAGATGTCTGACTGTTGTTTCAGACGTCTGATAACTGTTAGGCTGGACATAGTTAGTTCTGTCTGATGAAATCAGACGTCCAGACTTTAGACCAGACGTCTTAGGAGACATCTGATGACTTTGCCAGACGTCCAATTAGTGGACCGTTGGCTGGCTTAGAAAACACTCAAGATTATGACCGTTAGAGCCTTATCAGACGTCCATAGGACTTACCAGACGTCTGATAAATGACCGTTTTGCCTCGGCTGACCCAAAATCTCTTCTCAGAGATTTTCTAGCCGTTGCAACGTTTGGAAATCAATTCCCACAGTAAAAGTAGGTTTCCAGACGTCCAGACATAGTGCCAGACGTCCTGTATGTCGTCTGATGGACTTGCACAAAAATCCTGTTTAGATCTGATTCAAGTCAGGGAGAAACCCGCATAGAATCAGACGTCTGACCTTGGAATCAGACGTCTTAAAGTGGCCTTCCAGACGTCTGATGCCAGAGTTAGACGTCTGATAACCCTGTCAAATGCAATCATTGTCCTGATTTCGGCCTGATTCTCTTGGGCTTTGCACCCAACGGCTATGGAAGCTTTTCCAAGCCTTCCAAAGCCTTCCGAAGGCCTCTATAAATAGAGGGGAGCCTTTGCAACACAAAAACACACTTGGATACACTTAGACACACAAGATATACACCTAGAGAGACCAAGATACACTAAGATCAAGTATTTCCACTCTCTTGTGTCCAAGAAGCACTTGCTCTCTAAGCTCAAGCTCCATCATCTTGAGAGCATCATTCCCTTCGCGCACCCGCTCTCCCGCCGTTGTCTACGAGAGCGACATTGCGCCATTGCGTGGCTCACGCACCCGCGTCATCGTCGACGCACTCCTTGCAAAGGGGAGTTTCCTATTTCCTATAGAAGCTAGGTTTAATTTTGTTGGCTCTATAGGACTGTTGTTTTATTTTATCTTTGTCTTTTGGTTGGGTATTCGCTTTGCGAATTCCCGTCTCCTTCGTGGGACAAAATCCTTCTCGTGGAGAGAAGGGGTTGAGGAACGCTACACTCGTACTTGTAGCGTGGTTGTACTGAGGTTGAATCACCCTCGTTTAAAGTGATTCGTTTAGTGGATTTTGATCAACTTGGTTGATCGAAAAATCCTAACTCGAGAGGGTTAGGTGGTGGTTTTCACCCGGTTTGGGTTTCCACCTAAAAATACCTGTGTACATTTTGTGATTGATTTTTGTGAGATTGCTTTATATTTTATTTCCGCATATTATTACGTCACCCCTCCTAGTAGGGAACCTTCAATTGGTATCAGAGCGGGTCTTGCTGTTTCGGCGTAACAACCCGGCAAGAGATCAAATGGAGGGAAGCATAGCAGCAATCAGAATCTCCGAGGGGCAGTCCACAACCCGTCCGCCCAACTTTGACGGGAACAACTACAGCTACTGGAAGCTGAGGATGAGGATGTGGCTTCAAGCCACGGACTTCGCTCTATGGGGACATTGCGAAGCCTCATACGAGATCCCGGAGCGACCGGATGCAGGCTACTCGCAGCTGCAGATTCAAGATCTCTCACTCAACGCAAAGGCAATGAATGCCTTGTATTGCGCGTTGAGTCCGAAAGAATTCGAACGAATCCAAGAGTGCACCACCGCTCACGAGATATGGAGGAGGTTGGAAGGCACTCATGAGGAGACGAGTTCGGAAGAAGATCTCGGAGAGAAGGAAACCACGTGCCTTGGTTTCATGGCAATCGGAGAAAGCGACATCGACAGCGAAAGCGACTCCGACAATGAGGTAAACCTGGATTTACAAGAAGCTTTTAATGAACTTTTTGAGATTAGTAAATCACTTAGGATAGAAAATAAAAGCATTAAGAAGAACCTTAGTTTTCTTAAAAATGAAAATAATAGGTTAGAAAAATAACTTAAGGATCTAGAAGCTAGTCCTAAAAATGATAACCTATTATTAGAAAATCAAAACCTCATCAATGAAAATAATAAATTGATTGAGGAAAATAATAGTCTAAAGTTAGAAATTTCTGGTTTAAAGACTAAGATGGATATTATAGAAAAAGAAATCGCATGTCTTAGGGAAAATTCTAACAAATTAATCAACAAAGTTGATAATTTTTATAGCCCTAAGGTTGAGAAAGGATCTCCATCAAGGAGACCTTCTAACAAATCCGGATCCAAGCTCACTTGGATACCGAAGAAAAAATTAGAATCTTGTTTTGTAGGGTTCAGGGATGACTACAACATAAAGGACTGGACCTACAAGCTCAAGGCTGGTCAACTCAAGTTGGGAGAACCAATGAGTAGACCAAGGAGGAGAACAAGAAGATCGACGAGACGGCGAACAAACGACGGACCCGCCGCACGTCGACCACCAGATTGGAGACCGGCGCCGATGCCCGGGCCTCCAAGCTACGGATGGGAGCCCCATCCGATGTGGCATCCACCACCACCATTCGGGCCATTTTATTGGCCATGGTAGGTGAGGTAAAAATTCTTAACCCTATCTTATTATCATAAGCATTTAGATAGGGGGAGTTAAAAAATGATGAGCTAATTGTCAATTTTTAAGGGGGAGATGTAAGGTAGCTAAATTTCCTTTAGAAAGGGGAGAAAAATAATAGCTATCGCATTGTTACAAAAAGGGAAAGGATATTACCTTTGTTAAAAGAAACTCATAGAAGAGCATGCTTTAAGGGGGAGTTATAGGAAATGTAAAATCAATTAAACCTTTTTGATAATTGATGAGAACCTCATCATGAGCCATAACTAGCTCATTTTGACCCAATACAAAGGATAAAAGCTCCTACATAACTCAAGGAAAGGCTTAACTCAGAGAATTCTGAGTTTAAGGAGAAAACAAGTCATAAGGGGTAAAAATGCAATTTCACCAGTATAATCTGCATACAGGGTAATTCAGGGCCCAAACATAGGTCAAAGCAGCTTAATAAGAATAAAAGTGGGATGAAATGATCTAGCAAGGGCTACAGCAATTCCAAGGAACTAAATGATAAATCTGTAACCCTAAAACAACCCACTTCAATTCACAAGGTTCGAGGCAAAGTAAAAATAGAATAAACCCTCTAAAATTCATAGAAAAATAATCTCTAGGGTTTAGAACCTTCAATTTGGCCTTTAGAACCCATTTTGACCTACATTGAGAACCATGCCCAATTAATAACTTAATTTGGGTTTTTGCGCAAATTGACCGGTCAAACAAGGTTTAATATGAAAATGAAATTCACCATCAGATTCCTTAGGTCATAATTAGTCATGTATAAAAACTTGAGCCTAAGAAGAAACCTCCTTGACCGACTTTACACTTTGGTCCTCATATATTTACTCTTTGGCCCTCAACTTTTGAACCCTCGCATTTTGGCCCCTAACTCTCCTTCGTTCTTTGCAATCAGGTCCCTCCTGCAAAACCTGCCAGCACCATGCTCCGGCGACCTTGCGCGGAGCATGGCGCCGCGCAGGGTGAGGTGGGGGACCTGGCAAGTAAACTGGGGGTGCCCTGCGTCGTCAGCCGTCGCAGGGACACCCCCTGGTCGTTGTAGCCCACCATACCGGCCGTGCGAACGCACGGACGATATGGGTTCTTGTTTCCGACCATCCTCCGGCGAGGGAGACACGTCGTCTCCCTCCGCCTTCCTCCCTGTTTGATCCCTATAAATACCCCCCGTTGCTCCACCGACCAGGGCAGCCTGGATCTGACGGAGAAAATCCCCAACTTTCTTCTCTTCTTCCTCCGGCAGACGCTCACCAGCTCCGGCGGTTTCCTCCCCCTCCACCTCTTCGCTCTGCCGCAATACCAGCAGCAGAGACTTCCTCCCCTGCTCTTCCCGCGCCACGCCGCACCCAGCTGGCGCCTCTCCGGCTCTCTGCTCGCCGCCGCCCCTTTCCCTGAGCATCGTCTTCTCCGGCGACAGTCGATACGACTGTCGCCCTGTTCCTCCCCCTTCGTCCCTGCAAGTAAGCTAGAGCTACTCCCCTTCTTCTCCTCTTTCTTTCCCCGCTTTCAATTTATTCAATTAAGCCCTCGACCGACCCTGACCACCTTCACCCTCTTCGCCTCCGACCACCCTCCGGCGAGCCGCTCCCATCACCTCAGCGACCCACACGGCTCGCCGACCACCGCAGGACCTCCACCTCCTCACCCTGATCAACCTCCGCCCTGCCACTCCCCCCACATCACCCTCTGCAACCCCACCGAACAGACCCATCCTCCGACCCACAGTCCGACCTAGGGCAGCCCTCGCACGCCGCCCCGCGCCTCGCCACCACCCACACGAGCTTCGCCGCACCCTGGCGAAGCTCCTGGCACTTTCTGATTAGGCCGAGAGGCCATTTTCTTGTGAACAGGCCACCCGACCTCCGCCGCCATTGACGCGCAGGAGGAACTGCTTCCGCCTGCAGCTACAGGCGCGCCACGCTCAGCGCCAAGCCCAGATTCAACTCCCAGGCCTTGCGAGGAGTTTTGGCAAAACACCAGGTTCGCAGCTAAGGAAGAAAGCTTCGCGTGACGCCGCCATCTCCTGCTGAATTCCCCGCTGCGGGTGCGCAATTGAGGTGGGCCATTTAGTCCCACCTCGGAAACGCCTGAAGAGCCGCAGCGACATAAGATGCAAAAGTGCTGAAGGCTTACTGCCTCAGCACACGGGGTGAGGTCCCCTTCACCCGCCCGGTTACCCGGTCTCGTCCGCGCTCACGCCCCGCGGACCTGACCCGAACCGACCCGACCCGACTCAAGACTGACCTGCACTCCTCGCCCACCACGCACGCCGGTGGGCCTGGACCCGGGCCTGACCCGAACCCGGTTACCCGGTAGCTCTGGGAGAGCTTTCCCAAGAGTGGTTTCAGAGAGAGAGAGAGACGCGGGGGGGGGGAGGGTAGAGTAGGTTTTGCCTCTGACGAAAAACTCTGAAGTGTGCAGGCACAGGCGAAGAAGAAGACCCGCGGAAGAAGAAGGAAGCTAACTGTAGCAACAGGTAGTTAAGTCGTCTGATTTGGAAATCAGACGACGGCCTGAAGCAGCTAAGGAAGAAAGCTTCGCGTGACGTCCCTGGCTGAAAAAGAAAAGAAGAGGCTGAGCAAGGCAAAAGAAGAGGAAAGGCTGCAGAGAAGAAGTGCAGCAGAGCCAAGGAAGAAGAAACCTTCACAGAAGAGACTGCAGAAAAAGAAGAAGAGAGGCCAAGACAGAAACCAAGGAAGAAGAAGAAGGAGATCTGAAGAGGAGCATCACCTCTGCAGAACAAAGAAGAAGAAGAAGGAGATCTGAAGAAAGAAAGAAAGAAGAACATCACGAGGAGAAAACAAAGAGAACAACAAATTCTTTCCCTCTCTCTTTCTTTATTTTGTAAAAGAAACATGTATATCTCTAGAATACAACTTGCTCCCTGAGTTCGACCTCGGGAACTCTTTTATTTTCCGAGTAAAAAATTTATATATTTGAAATGTTGGTAATAACCGGCTTTACTACAACGTTATAACAAAACCAAAACCCGGTCGTCAAACCAACCGACTTCATTTTGACGCCGTTGCCGGGGAGCAACGGCTATTCTAGAGGTAAACATTCCTGTTTCTTTTAATTTCTGATAATCTCCTCTCTTTTGTGCAGCTACAGGAACTCAAGAAGACAAGCAACCACACAACAACCACTCCGAAGACAGGTAAATTTTTCCTCTCACTATTAACCCCTAAACTCTAAAGAGGAAGAAAAGAAAAGAACAAGCAATATAGGGCTAACCTGTCTTCCATACTTAGTAATCATAAAGAGTTGCATGTTTTCAACTCATCACTCCTGCACACTATTAAGGGTATTTAAGGGCTAACACATTCTTGCTTGAGCCCTAATTGCCCAACAAAGAGTTAAATGGACCAAGTAGAGCCAACATAAGGTCAAACATTAGGATTTCAGTAGAGACACACCCCTTAATCAAGAATTGAGGAAATCCAAAAGAGGTGTGCCCAAGCCATTGATTGAAAATAATTAACAAGAAAAATCCTAAACAATTGGCTCTCTCTTTAAACACTTGGACCCTAAAAGAAAGGACCCAAAAAGCTCTCAAAGAAAACAAGAGGTAAAGTTGACCCCTTTGGGTTAACCAACCTTAAATTAGGTCACTCTTTGCACTTAAAAAGACTAAAGTTCAAGTGAAACCTTAAGCACCCTGATCTTAAAATTGGTAGACTTAAGAGGTCAAGATCCCCATTCTGGTCTACCTGGAACCGCAGTGACAAGAGAGGTCGGGTGGGGGAAACCCTGTAACCCGTGGGGACGCTATACCATGTAGGGGTCTTCGCGGGACTCTCCCTCTCTGGCTGCCCAGGTAATTCTCAGGTGGACGATCTTTCTGATCAAGGGGTCCATCTGCCCCGCACCTCTATAGTCACCCAACACATTTTTGGGTGTCTTGATTGGGTCCAGCACCTTCTAACTTACCTCTCCCAACTGTGCATGTACGGAAGGAGGTCCCTAGGACCACCCTTAAGACCTCCATTAGAAATTCACTCTCGTCAAGGCCAAGCCTCGACGCCCGTGTGTGTGCAGCAACACCCTCACATTATTCTCTCTTCTTCTGATTCAGAACCAAGTTCTTCTTCTTCCCCCATCATGGCTCAGCCAGTTGAGGAAGAAAATAATCTGGAACACCAGCTCCAGCGACTCAATGACCTCTTCCAAAACTTCGTGCACCCACCACAGCGTCCTATGATGCGGGACCACTACAATCCTGCTGCGGTGGCCATTGAGCCTCGAGTCAGAATCCCGACTGGAGGACCTGATTCCGAACTAAAGCCCAACATGATTCATGCTATACCTAAATTCCATGGGCTTAATTCTGAAGATCCCTTCCAGCACATCAAACAGCTAAAGCATCTGGCCCACACTTTTGGATCAGATGCGCAAAATCGGGATATTCTTCTCATGAAGATGTTCTCCTTTTCTCTTATGGACAAGGCCGCCCATTGGTATCAAACTCAGACCCGGCCGATCAACACTTGGGAAGAACTTCAATCCGAATTTTTGAAAAAGTTTTTTCCCGTTGGTCGGACCAACGCCTTGCGCCATCAGATTACACACTTCACTCAACAATCAGGAGAACCTCTCCATGAGGCATGGGATCGTTTTCAGGATCTCATGAGAAAGTGCCCCCATCACGGAGTTCCTAAATGGGAACAAGTCCAATCTTTTTACCAGGGACTCCGTGAGGACATCCGCCTTTTCGTCAATGCAACTTGCGGAGGAAACATCATGGGTCAACATGAAGACACCGTATGGGAGATTCTCGAAAACATGTGCGAGAACTCCATCAACAATGACTCCATGGGATTATTCGACAGGACGAATACCCGCGCAGCGACGAATCTTAAGGGAGCACGTGAGACGCAGGGCCTGTCCGCATCAGTCGACCTGGAATTAATGGCCAGTCGATTGGACAAGGTCTCAATCATTGAAAAGAAGGTGGATGAGCTGACTCAGCACTTGCAACGAGCACAAGGACGAGCTTACACACAGGAGACTGTGCAAAACATCCTCCACCGATCCTCCCCTGGGATGGATCCATATCCATCCCCATCTGATTCTTGGACTGGAAGATCATCCGATCCTTTCTACACCAGCCGGGGGAACTCCATTCCTCCTTTCCCTGACTCTCAGGAGGTTCCTCAGACCTGCGAGGACCTCAACGCCATCCAGAACGACCCATTCTCCAACACTTACAACCCTGGATGGCGAAACCATCCCAATTTTCAGTGGGCGGGAAATTCCCAAACCCAAAGACCACCTTTTCAGTCCCGCCCACAGCCCTCTCATCACTACCAGCCGCCTCAGCCTCGGCCCAACCCTACTTATCCATCAGGGCCAAATCAAGATCAAATGTCCTTAATCCTTCAGACTCTGGCTGACATTCAAAAAACAAATGCGGCTATTCAAAAACAGCACAAGGACGAGCTTACAGAAGTTAAAACTCAACTGGCCCAGTTGGCAAATTCTCGCCAACCAGGCACACTCCCTTCCCAACCTCTTCCTAACCCAAATAACGTGCCAACCCAGAAGCGCGTTATGAATCCAAATTTAGGCCACGCCCAATGGATTTATCAGGCTCCTACTGCTCCATCTCCAGACGAGATGGAAGCCTCAACTTCTTATGCAGGATTTCAGCAGCAGCCACCCCTCCTACCAAACCCAAACCAAAATCAGGCCGGATTAAATTCTGTAACAACACGTAGTGGTAAGACAACTCAAGACCCGCATTATCCAAACCACTCCCAACCTGATAACCATGACCCTAGGATAGTTATCCAAGGTACCGCTGTTCCAGATCCACAACCTGAACCTATCCTAGAAGAACCAACCAAGATACCGTTTCCCGAGGCCCTGACCAAGGGAAAGAAGACCACCAAACCCGTGGCCCCTGAGGAGGACCTGGTCAAGCTCTTTGAGCAGGTCCACATAAACATCCCCTTGATGGATGCAATCCGCCACGTACCAGCTTACGCACGATTTCTAAAGAATTTATGTACACCCCAGCGTAAGCCGCGAACCAAGGGAGGGAGCCCAATTGTTCTGTCAGAGCAAGCCAGCTCTGTAATCCTTAGTAGACTCCCACCCAAGGCAAAAGATCCTGGAACTCCCCTGATTTCCTGTAAGATAGGTGGTACCCAATTTGATAGAGCATTGTTAGACTTGGGCGCATCCATAAACCTGATACCCACATCCTTACTTGACCATCTAGAGGAATCTGAGCTGAAACCAACCGAGGTGACATTACAATTAGCAGATCGATCTATAAAGTCACCAAAAGGGATTCTCGAGGATGTTATCGTGAGAGTGCGGGATTTCTATTTTCCAGTGGACTTCATAGTCTTAGATATGGATGCACCTGAGAACCCTAGGGATACACCAATCATTCTAGGGAGACCTTTCTTGGCTACTGCTAGAGCCAACATCAGCTGTGAGGAGGGCCAAATAGAGCTTAAGTTTGGAGATCAAACACTGAAAATTGATATATTTAAGGCCCAACAAGGAATTAATTGCGGCGTCATCGAGCAAATTTGTGACATCAAGACTTTGGTTGATGAATCACACCTCCAGAGTGACTCGATTGTGCCTCATCAACCACAGAAGGATCTTGACCCGCAAACAGAGGAGTTGAATCCAGATATGAACAACCCAGTAACTCCCACCCTTGAACCTCACATCTATACTGAACCACCCGCTGCTGCTGAAAACCCCATCCTCGAACTGAAACCCCTTCCTGCTCACCTAAAATACGTCTTTTTGGGTTCTAATCAGACCCTTCCTGTGATCATCAATTCCAACCTCAGTCCTAAACAGGAATCCCGTCTGATTGTTGTCCTCCAGCAACATCGCAGAGCCATCGGATGGACTCTCGATGATTTGACTGGAATAAGTCCCTCTTATTGTACTCATCATATCTATTCAGAAGAGGGCACACGACCTTCTCGTGAAATGCAGAGACGCTTAAACCCCAATCTGCAGGAGGTCGTGAAAAAGGAGATCATCAAGTGGTTAGATGCCGGGATCATCTACCCGATCTCCGATAGTCGTTGGGTGAGCCCAATTCAGGTCGTGCCCAAGAAGGCAGGACTCACCACTATAACGACTGAGACCGGAGAAATCATTCCTACCCGATTAGCCAACTCGTGGAGAGTCTGTATAGATTACCGTCGACTCAATTCCTCCACGAAGAAGGATCATTTCCCACTACCCTTCATTGATCAAATTCTCGAAAAACTAGCGGGAAATAGGTTCTTCTGCTTTCTTGACGGGTACTCCGGTTATAACCAGGTGGCAATCCATCCTGAGGACCAAGAAAAGACCACGTTCACCTGCCCCTTCGGAACATACGCTTTCCGAAGGATGCCTTTCGGTCTTTGCAATGCACCCGCTACTTTTCAGCGATGCATGCTTGCCATATTCTCAGATATGGTAGGTGATTATCTGGAAGTCTTCATGGATGACTTTTCAGTTTTCGGAGCATCATTCGACGATTGCCTCCAACACTTGGTCCAGATACTCAGGCGGTGCATCGATGTGAATTTGGTTCTTTCCTGGGAAAAGAGCCATTTCATGGTGCCTGAGGGAATTGTCCTGGGACACTCAATTTCGGAGAAAGGTATCCAAGTGGATCGAGCTAAGGTTAATCTGATTTCTCACCTTCCTATGCCTAGCTCGATCAGGGACATCCGATCCTTTTTAGGGCATGTCAGTTTTTATCGACGATTTATCCCTGATTTTTCAAAAATCGCACGCCCCCTGACCACTCTTCTCTCCAAGGATGTTCCCTTCGAAATCTCCAAGGAATGCACTCAAGCATTTGAAATCCTGCGTGACCGAGTCACCCAAGCCCCGATCCTACAGTCCCCTGATTGGTCTCAACCCTTTGAGATCATGTGTGATGCATCCGACTTCGCTGTAGGAGCGGTTTTGGGGCAGAAAAATGACAAGAAACCTGTGGTCATTTACTACGCCAGCAAAACACTCGATGAGGCTCAGCGTAACTATACAGTTACTGAGAAAGAGCTGCTAGCTGTAGTATTTGCCCTAGATAAGTTCAGATCGTACCTTCTGGGTTCCCATGTCATCATATACTCGGATCACACAGCTGTGAGGCATCTCCTTGCGAAGAAGGACGCGAAACCTCGATTAATCCGATGGATCTTGCTGTTGCAAGAATTTGACCTTGAGATTCGCGACAAAGCGGGAAAGCAAAACGTGGTAGCTGATCACTTGTCCCGTCTTCCTTCTGAAATAATTGACCCTTCCGGACCCATCACTAAGCATTTTCCCGATGAGCACCTGCTGACTATTGGTACTAGCCTTCCATGGTTTGCTAATATAGTAAATTACTTGGCATCCCATCAGATCCCGTCCGATTGGCCGAAGGCCAAGAAAGACAAATTACGCTCCGATGCCAAGTATTACATTTGGGAAGACCCGTACCTCTTCCGCATAGGTGCCGATCAGATCATCCGGAGATGTGTCCCGGAAGGAGAAGTCAACAATATCCTCTCTTTCTGCCATGACCAGGCATGCGGTGGCCATTTTGCCGGGCATAAAACCGCATCAAAAGTCCTCCAGTGCGGCTTTTACTGGCCCACACTGTTCAAAGACGCATACAGTCATTGCAAGGCATGCAGTCGTTGCCAGACTTTGGGCAACATGAGCCATCGCGACATGATGCCTATGCAACCGATTCTAGTATGCGAAATCTTTGATGTTTGGGGGATTGATTTTATGGGCCCCTTTCCTGTTTCGGATGGTTTCGAATACATTCTGTTGGCTGTGGACTACGTGTCCAAATGGATCGAAGCCATACCGACCCGAACCTGTGATCACAAAATCGTTCTCAAATTCATTCATCAACACATTTTCTCAAGGTTCGGGATTCCTCGTGCAATAATCTCTGATGGGGGGACCCATTTCACAAATGCTCAGTTTAGGTCACTGATGACCAAATACGGGGTGTCTCACCGAATCTCTACTCCTTACCACCCCCAAACTAATGGTCTAGCTGAGCTGTCTAATCGGGAGATCAAGAAAATCCTGCAAGTCACTGTTCGACCTGACAGGAAGGACTGGTCGTCCCGACTTCCGGAAGCATTGTGGGCCTATAGGACCGCCCACAAGACCCAATTGGGCATGTCTCCCTTTAGATTGGTGTACGGAAAGGCATGCCACCTTCCCGTCGAACTGGAGCATAAAGCCTATTGGGCAGTACGGAACTGTAATCCGGATCTTTCCAAGGCTGGGACCCACAGAAAACTCCAAATCAGCGAGATCGATGAATTACGCATAGACGCGTACGAGAACTCGCAAATCTACAAGGAACGGGTTAAAGCCTTCCACGACAAACACATCTCGAGAAAGATCTTTCATCCTGGTCAAAAGGTCCTACTCTTTGATGCCCGACTCAAACTCTTCCCAGGAAAACTGAGATCTAAGTGGGTCGGACCATATTTGGTCCGACAGGTTTTTGGAAATGGAGCAATCGAAATCAGTCCACTCAGCCACGATTCTGAACCTTTCATCGTGAACGGTCAGAGACTCAAGCCGTTCATTGATGTAACTTCTACTGATTTGGCTGAGGCATCTTATATCCTCCTTTCCCCTTGAGCTTATTGTGCCCAGCCGATGGCGTAAAACTCAGCGCTTAACGGGAGGCAGCCCGTCATTCTTTTTGTAAACCTGAAACTTGTTTTGACACCTTTCAGCACTCGAAGTTCACCCTTGTAGACAGCCGACCCCAACTCAGATGTTTGCATCTGAGATTTGAAATCGTCCGCAAAAATTCAACCCGACCCATCCACTCACCCAAATTTCTGTCTTAAGGAATGAACTAAGACCCCCTAGGTTACAATGAGGACATTGCAAATCTTAGGCATGGGGGGGTATGAAAGTACAAAAACTTGTAAGAAAAGGTTTCAAACAAAAAAATTCACATATGCCAAAAACACCATAAAAATTAAAAAATTTTCGAAAAAGAATAAGAGGAAAAGAGGAGAAGAAAATTTTGCGAAGGAGAAAAGAAACAAAATGAAAAAGGAGCACAAAATTATGAGAAAAAGTGATAGTCATTAGTAAGGAACTAAGGAATTAACCTAAGTTCTAGACCTCATTCAAGAAAAGTGCACAATAAGATTAGTAAAGAATGCAAACCTTAGGCATTCTTGAATAGACTCTTAGTACCCATTAAGATCTGGACACTCCTCAAGAGGTTGAGGAAAATGAAAAGCTGAAGTATTAGGTCTAAGGCTTAGGGAGTATTCGGCCTCGTTAACTAATTTTTGATTTACGGGACTCAGTAACCTAAGCACCCTAACCTCACACACAGCCTGGTTCAGTAAGCGTAAAAATCAGAATCACGCAGAAGCGTCGCAAAATCTGAAAAGAACACCTAGAATAGGAGCGGCCGATCAACACAAGTTGATTTGGACGAGTTCCCAGCGCGGAGAGGCGGGAAATCCCCTCGAAGATGCGTAACAAAATATCATCTCCTCGGTGCTTGTCTCTTAGGATATTTACATATCCTACTGGGGGCATGTAAGCACTCTGCTAGTTCAGATTCCATGGATGGCATTATCTCGAAGTGTCAATTGCCAGGGTCTGGATTCGGCCACGGAATACCATGGATGGGATTATCTCGAAATCTCAATAGCCAGGGTTCCGGGGGTTGCCATGGGCGGTGCTATCTCGAAGCATCGATCGCCAGGAACCCTTGAGGATTGATGATGGGAGCAAGGAATCTGATACAGACCGTGTTGAAAAGCCAATCCTAGGCTAGAACTAAAAAGAAAAAGAGAGAGAAAACTCTCCAAACAGAAAAACTTTCTATCTCTCTCTTACAAAACGCACTGCGAACTGAGCCAGGGCTAAAATCATTTCAAGCACGGGTGCTTTAACCACGAAGTCCAATAAACCTTAGGTTAGTTCTTGTGGGCCTTAAAAACCTTTGCTAAAAGACTGAGGCTAAGGCTAGACAGATTTGGATCTTGATTGGTACTAGAGTACCTTTTAGGCCTATGGTCAGCATTCTAACCTAATCTATGCTCAAATAAAAAAGGCACTTATCTAAAACTATTAAAAACTTCATGGTCTAGAACAAGGGTTGAAACCTTAAGTTTTTGCTAAGGGACTAGCAAAAGCTAGGCATGGGGGTATGATGAGAACCTCATCATGAGCCATAACTAGCTCATTTTGACCCAATCCAAAGGATAAAAGCTCCTACATAACTCAAGGAAAGGCTTAACTCAGAGAATTCTGAGTTTAAGGAGAAAACAAGTCATAAGGGGTAAAAATGCAATTTCACCAGTATAATCTGCATACAGGGTAATTTAGGGCCCAAACATAGGTCAAAGCAGCTTAATAAGAATAAAAGTGGGATGAAATGATTTAGCAAGGGCTACAGCAATTCCAAGAAACTAAATGATAAATCTGTAACCCTAAAACAACCCACTTCAATTCACAAGGTTCGAGGCAAAGTAAAAATAGAATAAACCCTCTAAAATTCATAGAAAAATAATCTCTAGGGTTTAGAACCCTCAATTTGGCCTTTAGAACCCATTTTGACCTACATTGAGAACCATGCCCAATTAATAACTTAATTTGGGTTTTTGCGCAAATTGACCGGTCAAACAAGGTTTAATATGAAAATGAAATTCACCATCAGATTCCTTAGGTCATAATTAGTCATGTATAAAAACTTGAGCCTAAGAAGAAACCTCCTTGACCGACTTTACACTTTGGTCCTCATATATTTACTCTTTGGCCCTCAACTTTTGAACCCTCGCATTTTGGCCCCTAACTCTCCTTCGTTCTTTGCAATCAGGTCCCTCCTGCAAAACCTGCCAGCACCATGCTCCGGCGACCTTGCGCGGAGCATGGCGCCGCGCAGGGTGAGGTGGGGGACCTGGCAAGTAAACTGGGGGTGCCCTGCGTCGTCAGCCGTCGCAGGGACACCCCCCTGGTCGTTGTAGCCCACCATACCGGCCGTGCGAACGCACGGACGGTATGGGTTCTTGTTTCCGACCATCCTCCGGCGAGGGAGACACGTCGTCTCCCTCCGCCTTCCTCCCTGTTTGATCCCTATAAATACCCCCCGTTGCTCCACCGACCAGGGCAGCCTGGATCTGACGGAGAAAATCCCCAACTTTCTTCTCTTCTTCCTCCGGCAGACGCTCACCAGCTCCGGCGGTTTCCTCCCCCTCCACCTCTTCGCTCTGCCGCAATACCAGCAGCAGAGACTTCCTCCCCTGCTCTTCCCGCGCCACGCCGCACCCAGCTGGAGACTCTCCGGCTCTCTGCTCGCCGCCGCCCCTTTCCCTGAGCATCGTCTTCTCCGGCGACAGTCGATACGACTGTCGCCCTGTTCCTCCCCCTTCGTCCCTGCAAGTAAGCTAGAGCTACTCCCCTTCTTCTCCTCTTTCTTTCCCCGCTTTCAATTTATTCAATTAAGCCCTCGACCGACCCTGACCACCTTCACCCCCTTCGCCTCCAACCACCCTCCGGCGAGCCGCTCCCATCACCTCAGCGACCCACACGGCTCGCCGACCACCGCAGGACCTCCGCCTCCTCACCCTGATCAACCTCCGCCCTGCCACTCCCCCCACATCACCCTCTGCAACCCCACCGAACAGACCCATCCTCCGACCCACAGTCCGACCTAGGGCAGCCCTCGCACGCCGCCCCGCGCCTCGCCACCACCCACACGAGCTTCGCCGCACCCTGGCGAAGCTCCTGGCACTTTCTGATTAGGCCGAGAGGCCATTTTCTTGTGAACAGGCCACCCGACCTCCGCCGCCATTGACGCGCAGGAGGAACTGCTTCCGCCTGCAGCTACAGGCGCGCCACGCTCAGCGCCAAGCCCAGATTCAACTCCCAGGCCTTGCGAGGAGTTTTGGCAAAACACCAGGTTCGCAGCTAAGGAAGAAAGCTTCGCGTGACGCCGCCATCTCCTGCTGAATTCCCCGCTGCGGGTGCGCAATTGAGGTGGGCCATTTAGTCCCACCTCGGAAACGCCTGAAGAGCCGCAGCGACATAAGATGCAAAAGTGCTGAAGGCTTACTGCCTCAGCACACGGGGTGAGGTCCCCTTCACCCGCCCGGTTACCCGGTCTCGTCCGCGCTCACGCCCCGCGGACCTGACCCGAACCGACCCGACCCGACTCAAGACTGACCTGCACTCCTCGCCCACCACGCACGCCGGTGGGCCTGGACCCGGGCCTGACCCGAACCCGGTTACCCGGTAGCTCTGGGAGAGCTTTCCCAAGAGTGGTTTCAGAGAGAGAGAGAGACGCGGGGGGGGGGAGGGTAGAGTAGGTTTTGCCTCTGACGAAAAACTCTGAAGTGTGCAGGCACAGGCGAAGAAGAAGACCCGCGGAAGAAGAAGGAAGCTAACTGTAGCAACAGGTAGTTAAGTCGTCTGATTTGGAAATCAGACGACGGCCTGAAGCAGCTAAGGAAGAAAGCTTCACGTGACGTCCCTGGCTGAAAAAGAAAAGAAGAGGCTGAGCAAGGCAGAAGAAGAGGAAAGGCTGCAGAGAAGAAGTGCAGCAGAGCCAAGGAAGAAGAAACCTTCACAGAAGAGACTGCAGAAAAAGAAGAAGAGAGGCCAAGACAGAAACCAAGGAAGAAGAAGAAGGAGATCTGAAGAGGAGCATCACCTCTGCAGAACAAAGAAGAAGAAGAAGGAGATCTGAAGAAAGAAAGAAAGAAGAACATCATGAGGAGAAAACAAAGAGAACAACAAATTCTTTCCCTCTCTCTTTCTTTATTTTGTAAAAGAAACATGTATATCTCTAGAATACAACTTGCTCCCTGAGTTCGACCTCGGGAACTCTTTTATTTTCCGAGTAAAAAATTTATATATTTGAAATGTTGGTAATAACCGGCTTTACTACAACGTTATAACAAAACCAAAACCCGGTCGTCAAACCAACCGACTTCAATAATGTCAAAAAGGGGGAGGATTTTTATGCATTATTTACGGTTTTGTCATCATAAAAAAGGGGGAGATTGTTGGTGCTAGAGCACCACGATCATTGTTTTGATGATAACAAAACACGTGTTATTTAACATTTGCAATTTGAGTCCTAGATTTCAGGTCAATTGCAAATGTGGACGTGTTTAGACGGAGTTCAAGCTCGCATCCAGGACGGATTGGAGGAGCTTGACGGAAAACACAGGAGGTTCGCGTGGAGCGAAAGATTGGAGATGGAAGACAAGAAGAATAGGATAGATTCTTTTTTATCCTTTCATGTATCTCTTGTATTTATTTTCTTGCTCTTTTTGATTCCTTAGAACATTATGTTAAAGAGCCTCAAAGTACCCTAAAAGTAGTCCTAGGAACACCTGCACAACCCTAGGATACTTAGGTTTTCTGTAGAATACTTAGAAAACCAATATAGGGTTCAAACAGACTTTCCAGACGTCTAATCCCAAAATCAGACGTCTGATAAAGTATTTTAAGACGTCTGACTGTTGTTTCAGACGTCTGATAACTGTTAGGCTGGACATAGTTAGTTCTGTCTGATGAAATCAGACGTCCAGACCTTAGACCAGACGTCTTAGGAGACGTCTGATGACTTTGCCAGACGTCCAATTAGTGGACCGTTGGCTGGCTTAGAAAACACTCAAGATTATGACCGTTAGAGCCTTATCAGACGTCCATAGGACTTACCAGACGTCTGATAAATGACCGTTTTGCCTCGGCTGACCCAAAATCTCTTCTCAGAGATTTTCTAGCCGTTGCAACGTTTGGAAATCAATTCCCACAGTAAAAGTAGGTTTCCAGACGTCCAGACATAGTGCCAGACGTCCTGTATGTCGTCTGATGGACTTGCACAAAAACCCTGTTTAGATCTAATTCAAGTCAGGGAGAAACCCGCATAGAATCAGACGTCTGACCTTGGAATCAGACGTCTTAAAGTGGCCTTCCAGACGTCTGATGCCAGAGTTAGACGTCTGATAACCCTGTCAAATGCAATCATTGTCCTGATTTCGGCCTGATTCTCTTGGGCTTTGCACCCAACGGCTATGGAAGCTTTTCCAAGCCTTCCAAAGCCTTCCTAAGGCCTCTATAAATAGAGGGGAGCCTTTGCAACACAAAAACACACTTGGATACACTTAGACACACAAGATATACACCTAGAGAGACCAAGATACACTAAGATCAAGTATTTCCACTCTCTTGTGTCCAAGAAGCACTTGCTCTCTAAGCTCAAGCTCCATCATCTTGAGAGCATCATTCCCTTCGCGCACCCGCTCTCCCGCCGTTGTCTACGAGAGCGACATTGCGCCATTGCGTGGCTCACGCACCCGCGTCATCGTCGACGCACTCCTTGCAAAGGGGAGTTTCCTATTTCCTATAGAAGCTAGGTTTAATTTTGTTGGCTCTATAGGACTGTTGTTTTATTTTATCTTTGTCTTTTGTTTGGGTATTCGCTTTGCGAATTCCCGTCTCCTTCGTGGGACAAAATCCTTCTCGTGGAGAGAAGGGGTTGAGAAACGCTACCCTCGTACTTGTAGCGTGGTTGTACTGAGGTTGAATCACCCTCGTTTAAAGTGATTCGTTTAGTGGATTTTGATCAACTTGGTTGATCGGAAAATCCTAACTCGAGAGGGTTAGGTGGTGGTTTTCACCCGGTTTGGGTTTCCACCTAAAAATACCTGTGTACATTTTGTGATTGATTTTTGTGAGATTGCTTTATATTTTATTTCCGCATATTATTACGTCACCCCTCCTAGTAGGGAACCTTCAGTAGTTTCTTTTGTTGTACCTCTGTTGTTGTAGTGAGTGCAAACTCTTATAATTTATATTTTGTACCTTTACGTTCTGTACTTTTACGTTCATGTACCTTGTTACTTTCTAATGTTGTGGTGGTGATATGTACTGTAGCAACTTTTACTTCTTTACTACTGTACCTTTTTACTGTTAGTTGCTTAATATAGTGAATGTGGTTTACTTTCCTGCTTTTTGGTTACTTTCTTGTTGGACGACTGGGTCTTGGGATTAGTCGAGTCGAGCCGGTCTCGGGTCCTGTAGGGATTTAGGAACTAGGTCGTAACAAGAGAGCTCGGGGAGGTAGCCTCCCGACTCTTTGTAGCGGCTGGAGCTGCGGCGGTGCGAGTGGAGCGAGCTGCGAAGAGTTCCTGATACTGGAAGTTTTCCAGTATCAGACATCTGGAGTGGAGTCCAGAGGGCTGATGAGGTACCTGGGTGTCTGGAGATAAGGCCAGATGTCTGAAAGCTCATTTATCGTAATGTACGTATCTCCATGCGCCATGCATATCGCAACGTAAGGGTATATGTCGGCTGACCGTGCCTGCGACGTCGTACGCAGGTGCAGCCTTGGGAAGGAGCGCGGAACGCTTTTCCACACGCTTTTGGACGTCTGATCAAATCACAAAACGTTCGGAGGTGAGTCCAGACGACTAGAGGCATTGTCCGACGTCTGGAACTGCCTTTAAACGATCGCAGAGAAGGCCTGGACGTCTAAGGATACCGCAGGGACTTAAGGTAAAGATCTGGCACCTTTTAAGACGTCTGGGAGTATCCCCAGACGTCTAATTTTGAACAGTAGGCACGTTTTTTACCCGTTTAGGGTCTGATTGAGGTCTGTTTTACGCAAACGAAATACATGTACTTTCCTCACGAGTTCCTCTACGTACTAGGGTCCTTTGTACATTATTTTGAACTCTCCTTTTGTGATGTATTCCCTGGCATAGGGTTTCAGCCTGCTGCGTGTTTGGGGCTCGCAGAGACGCCCGGGTCTGCGGTTCGAGCCCCCTATTACTCCCGTATTGCCTGGTAGAGTGGTTATTTCTATTAATGATATTTAAATAAGAATGTACTTGTAGAAATAGTCAAATGGAACCCTAGGATGTGGCATGAACCGTAGGATAGAGAAATGAATGAACCGTTTGTGCTATATAATATACTTGCATGCATGATTGAGATAAACTGCTAGTAATTGCCTACATTATAATTGTGAGTTGCCTGTTAGAATATGAGCTTCCTGTAATTAATGAACAATTAGTTGTGAAATCACCAGTTGCATGTATTGGATTATGGAAACACGAGCTTCTTGTATATGCATGAGAGATAAATTGTGAATGGTGACATAAATGAAGTGAACATGAGCATGAACCCTACGAGGAATTAGGAGTAGAACTCCTGTGGATAGATGGAAACCTGGAATGTAGATGGGAAGTGTACTGGCCCTTGAGTACGTGGTATCAAGGAGAGCAACTATCCCCTTTTTGTGTAGAGCGGAGCTAGCCTCCCTTAGGTTGAGACCCAAGATTAGGATTGGCCACTCTACACCGACTCTAGTGAAAAAAGTTGCGACCATTTTTCGTCTCTCTCGTGAAAAAAGACCATACGAAGCTTGGGGGCTCCGATTGGCCACTTCGGTAGATCACCCCCTTCCCTCATCGGATCGTCCTTCGACACCTTGAGACCTCTTCTGTTCATAGATTTACACTTCACTTCGACATGCACGGTATTCCATGATTGATTGTGGCGGTCGCGGTTGAGACGAAGGTGTACTCGTGGTGATTGGGCCGTGGTGGCGCTCGAGGATGGCTCGACAGGCTATGGTGCATTTGGTCATGGCTACGACGACGACATACATTCGATGGTGGTTGCATCTGGCTGAGGTTGTGCTCGTGGTCTGGCCGACGTGTGTCAAGCCATGGAGGTCGTTGTCGGCATCCGTCATTGGCGTGGCTCCGAAGTTGGCGGCGGAGGTCCGACCATGGCGGTGCTCATGGACGGCAAAGTTCCGATCGTGGTCATGTTCGGCTATGGTCGTGGTGCAGCGTGAGGGCATGGCTTGGCTGGGCAATGTCGGTGATCGTGGCTCCTGGTGGTCGCGGGTCGACGCGTGTTGTGGGCATACGGATGTCGAGGCATGGCTACTTCTTTTCAGTTCATAGGAGCGTGAGGCAATCAAGTTTTGAAGATTTATGGGAGTTCTGGTATTTCTTTTTCTTGCTTTGTAGTGTAAATCAATTTTGCTGGGGATCACGTATGACCTCAGGCTATTTTGATCGAATTAGATTGTAACCTTTTGGTCAATTTATTCGTTCTCGTTGGTACGTTTCTTTGAGTTTCGTCTCATTGATGCCTTGCCGTATCTATGAGCTTAAGGTCACCTTCCATTGGGATGTCGTTCGATTCACGATATAAGGGTGCATTTTCTTTTTCTTTACTCCTTTATTTCTTATCTTGTTTATGTGTTTTGGCTTCCCCCGTTCTTACAAGATGTAACCTTCCCCTCTTCGTGAGGGTATCAGGCTTCTCTTTTCTTTTCTGGTACGTCTTTTTGTATCAGGTACTTCCCTTATTAATGAAAATTTCCTTTCAAAAAAAAATCTCTGTCAAAGTTCACTTTGACATGTCAATTTTGAAGTTGGAGTCTAAACCAATGAATTTTATAATCAAGTCAAGCTAATGCGGATATGGTTGGAACATACATATCTGCCAAAATAAGGACCATTTGCTGGTCTATCGTGTGGGTTGCATGTTTTTTTTTAGGAGATATACATTCCATTAAAATGGAAAAAACCCGATATACAAGGACGCATCTCATATAAGAAGGGAGAGAAAGAGAAGCCTAACACCCTCAAATGAAGGAGGTCACGTCCCATAGAGACGAGGGAAGGCCAAAACACAAAAAACAAGATAAGAAACAAAGAAAAGAAAAAGAAGTATCCCAAGACCAGGAACCAACCGAACTCCCAGAAGGAGAGCAACCCCACATTTGTTGATACGGCAGTGCCAACGAGAAAAACTCTCAAAGAATCGCGCTAACAAGAAAATCAAAATTTATTGGCATTTAACTCATGTCAGAAATCTCGATCATAATGGACACGGAATCACACGTGGTCTCAAATAAGACAAAACTACACTAAGAAAAAAAAGAAAAAGAAGACCAAACAACCTCCAACAAATAAAGTCACCCACTGCGACAAACAACCACTGCCCTCTCCCACGGCACCCTCTGTTGACCGCGCCACAGTCCCTGCCAGACGTAGCACGCTACACCTAAGCACCTTGCACCTCAACTTACCAGACCATACGCCGCAACATGCCTCGCGTCAGCTCACCGATCCATATGTCGTAGCATGCCTCGCCTTGGCTCGCCAGTTCGCCTCAACACTCCGCACCTCAGCACACTAGACCATTGCACGCAGCACGCCACGCGTCGACAACGTGACCGACTCGTCCGACCACCACGAGAGGCTAGAGGCTGGATTATTGAAGAGGAGAGGTCTAGGGCGACAAGGAGTATCCAGAGGTAGGGGTGGGGGGGGGGGCCCTCAATCGACTTTGTACGGCCGATCGAAACTCGAGCTCTCAAAGGTGTTTTTTTCGTTCCCAAATGGGTAGGAGAGGGTGAGAGCAATCTCTAAAAATCAAAAGCAACTTGCATACAAAATCCTCTTGTGTGGGTTACATATTCTATTTACCTACTTTAGCCATTCCGATCTCTCTTCAACTCTCTCCTTTTTGGCAAAATCACTCTACCTTGAAGTGGAGTGAAATATAAATACATTAGGGTATGGTTTTCCGAATGTGCTCACAAAATTTCTTTCGGCTCATTATAGTATCTGCTACTGTGGGATAATTTTCCGGTTCTTATAAAAATTTGGATCTTAGCATGCATTTGCTCGATGTGACACTAAATTATTACACAAATATATGGTTGGGAGATAAGCAACATGCTGAGGTCATTGGAGCTATGGTATAATACCAGCAGTCATACAAGTCCTTTTAAATAAAAGTTTCATAAAGGGCGGTAAGCCATGTATCCCTTTTCATTGAGCAACCATAATTGTAAATGAAATATTCTTTGCCATCACACTTTTAATTAGATCCAAGGCACTAGATATTTTCTATTGAATTTCAATGCCTAACCTTCAACTTTTACTCTATTGATTTTCCTCCCCCTATTTGGTTAGTATGTACTCTATGCTTTCAATATATCTAATTCTATATTATTTCAAATATATATATATATATATATATATATATATATATATATATATATATAGATATATATATATTTCCATTGTTTATAATCGATTTCTTGACGGATCCATCCTTATGTTGTCACTAGAAATAAAAATTTCGAATTTAGAATAAAAGATGAAAGCTACAAAGGTTTGTAGATGCCGTTAAATCGCTATCCTGATGAATTGCAGCTGGTGGATGCCCATTGTCATCTTGGTTCCACTATCACCAAGGTGGGTCTTTTTCTCCTTACCTTTTAAATTTTTAATTGCTAATATGAAATATTTATTCTCTCCTATCCGTAGTTGGAAGAAAACTATTCTATTTAGGGGACAAACATGCCTTCGAAATATTTTGCAATGATACGGCTACTCCCATCTACTCAGAAAATCCACACGCCCTAACAAAGTTGTGTGGTTAATCATATTAACGTCTCAAGTTAAAACCACAAAGCGTCATGGTGTAAAATGGATCGAGTTTGCAAGGATAGGTAGTAAACATGATTTTTTCATGCTTTGGAAAAATGATTTGAACAGGGGAAGTCATGGCATTGCAAAAGATTCTAGGAACATGTATGTTAAAACCTCTTCTACTTGGAAAGAGCTAAATGAATAACCATACTTGGTATGGATGTTTCGTGCTTTAAAAATACGGCCAGAATTTTTCGAGGCCAGAACTAAGTTTTGGGTTCGCACTTTGCCAATTTCACTTGAGCCATGAAAGAATAGCTCTTGAGCAATAGCATATCGCTACTCTTCAGGTTCAACATGTATCGCCCTCCTAGGCATCGGCGGTGGGGGCTGCACTGGAACAACAGGGACATCAGGATCAATGAAGCTATGGCTTCCCTCTGCTGGATCAAGTACCGATGGAGTGCGAGATCCATTGATGGTTGGACTCATAGAATGCAGGTTAATGGAAGTCCTAGAGCTCCCCATATCATGCTCATATGTATTCACAGACTCTGCAGGTTTCTTTGGCGCATGGGCATTCACATCCCAGCTGTCAAAACACTCCTTGATCATAGACAGCTTCTGGCTCAGTGTTGCCTCAGAAGCCATTCTTGTCTTCAGTTCGTCCCAGTTGTTCTGCAAGAACGTACAGGAGAATATGAAGATAGCCAGAATGGAAAAGCACCCGGTAATCAGGAAGAGGCCCCAGAAGCTTGAGAGCTCAAGTCTATTGGACTTGTAGATGTCTCTCTCCGTGGAGCAACCAGTCTGGTCACCAAACCATTTCTTTTCTATATCCTCCATCATCTTTCCCTGAGTAATGTTTAGTATGGCCCTTGAGACGTCAGGGACCAAGGGGGAACCTTTGGGGAACACCTGGAAGGAGAAAGTGCACAAGCATATTTACTAGAGATGTTAAAGCAGGCAGGCGTTAGACCCATTCCTAAAAACATTGAAGATATTCAGCTTTAAACAAATGTTTTCCCATAACACCCTACAAATTTATAGTGAAATGTTTGGGCCACCTGGGATCTCACCCGGACGCCCAGCTCACACTTTCCCCACCCTCGGATGTCATGGGATCCCCATCCAAGGATTGGTAGTGCGTGGGTTGGGCATCCGGGTGAGATCCCCGGTTCCGCTACCACTGCTCAAATTTATATCATACGTCGACTCACAGAGGGCAAAAAAACACTGTCGTGTATTTTATTTGGGAAAAAGAGAAAAGACGACCATCCAAAATCAGTGATCATCACGATTTAATAATAATCAAAAGTACATCACGTAATGTTAAGGTATTTTCAGAAATCTTTTTTCACTCACACTTAATTTGCACCATCTCTCCACCATATTCAAAGTAAGATACAATGGACAATAATGAAAAATCTTATTCATCATAGAAATCCTACATCTCTTTATATAAAGAGAGGTGTTGAGAAAATTATACAAGAGAACTAGACAGAAAAAAAAGCCAACGAAGTAGTCCTTTCTTAACATAAAATAAAGATAAATAAGGAAGTTCAACATTTCCCCTTAAGCTGAAGCATAGATATTTATCATGCTCAGCTTGTCACAGCAAGCCTCGAAAGCAGATCTGACAAGAGACTTAGTAAACATGTCTACAGTGTGGTTCTCTGAAGCAATAGATGTAGTGAAAAGGAGCTCTCTGGATTAGGTCTTTGGTATAGTGACAGTCAATCTCTACATCTTTCGTACGCTCATAAAATATGAGATTGTTGGCTATGTAAGTAGCCGCTCTGTTGTCACATCTCATCTTCATGAACTCCTCAATCTTGACATGTAAGTCAAGTAACACAAATCTGACCCACACAAGCTCAGCAGTCGTCTATGCCATGGCTCTGTACTCTGACTTTGCACTAGAGCGAGACAGTACACTCTGTTTCTTACTTCTCCATGTTACCAGATTACCAGCCACAAAAGTACATAATTCGATAGTGGATTTCCTGTCGGAGAAACATCCAGCATAGTCAGCATCAGAGTATCCCATTATACTCATAGCTTTGTCTCTCTTAAATAGCAGTCCACGTCCTGGTGCCCGTTTCAAATACCTGAACACCTGCATAGCAGCATCCCAGTGCTGCTTAGTCGATCTATCCATAAATTGGCTAAGCTTGCCAATTGCAAGTGAGATATCTAGACGTGTGATAGTAAGATAAAGCAGCTTCCCAACCAACTATCTGCATCCTCTACTCTCAACAGCCTTGGACTCAGAATCATACAGATGCATCTTAGGATTCATGGGTATGTTGGCAGACTTTGATCCCAACATCTCAGTCTCCTACAGTAAATCAAGAGTACATTTCCTTTAGCTAAAGACAATCCCATTCTTTCCTCTTGCTACTTCTATGCCCAAGAAGTATCTCAATGAGCCCAGATCCTTCATCACAAATTTCTCTGCCAACTTCTGCTTGATCTCAACTATCCCAGTGGTGTCATCACCAGTGATGATGAGGTCATCTACATAGACAATAAGAGCCACAATCCCCTTGTTCGTCCTCCTCACAAATAAGGAATGATCAACAGTAGGGCGAATGAGTCCCATGTCTTCAACAACCTCTGACAGTGTGTGGAACCAAGCTCGCAGACTCTACTTAAGGCCATATATCACCTTCTTCAGCCTACACACACTCCTAAGTCTCAAATCCTAGGGGCTGCTACATATACACTTCTTGTAAATCACCATACAAGAAGGCATTCTTCACATCCAGCTGAAATAAAGGCCAGTCAAAATGAGCAGCTACAAAAATAAGAATCTAGACTATAGGAAGTCGAGCAACGGGAGAGGTGTCAAAGAAATCCATCCCATATGTCTGGGTAGATCCCTTTGTCACAAGCTGAGCCTTATACTGAGAAACCAACCCATCTGGATTGTATTTCACGGCAAAGACCCAATGGCACCTAACTATGCGCACACTAGGTGGCAACCGAGTAAGCTCCCAAGTCTGGCGAGAATGAAATGCAACCATCTCTTCTTCCATAGCACGATGTCATTTCAGATCGAGCATGGCCTGCTGATATGTAGCTGGTATCTGTGAAGTGAGGGCATCTGTAAACAAAGCAAATGACCGACTCAGGCCATCAGAAGACAGCTCCTACCATTTAATAATGCTCCTACCAAGAAGGAGGGCGTGCGCTCCTGGGGGCCTTCTGAATAACAATCAAAGATTCATGTCATCAGAGGCAAACTCTAGCTAAGATGAGACGGCTCCCTCATCACCAGATATGGCCTCAGAAGTGGTCAGTATAGCACCTGCAAAATCATCAGCAGATACACATTAGTTAGTGGTCTCAACACATACCTGCTATGGGGAGGATGATGGTGCTGAAGAGGGGGGTATGCTTCCGATATGTGATTGGTTTACTAAAAACTAGTCGAGAATCTCTAAACCGATCCTTATTAGTAACTGTAATATCTGATGATCCTATAGTACTGAACTGAAGGAATGGGGATGGGAGTCCGCTCAGCCTCAAGTACCAACTGCCTTCCAGTAACAGAAAAAAAGGAATTGCCTCATGAAAGGTGACATCAGCATTGACAAAGTGCCTCTTCTATAGGGGATTATAACACCTATATCTCTCCCGGGTGTGACTATAACTTAGAAACACACATTTGACTACCCTTGGGGTCAATTTATCTCTATTTGGCCGAGTAACATGCACGAAGGCTACACAGCCAAAAATACGGGGTGGCAACTAAAACAACTCTCGATCTTGATGTAATAACTGCCAAGGCACCTGCTCAGATATAACAGAATTAGGCATTCTGTTAATCAAGTAGCATGCGATCAACACTGCATCTCCCCAGTATTGTGAAGGCACGTTATTATGTATTAAAAGGTCCATGCCACATCCAGAATATGTTCGTGTTTCCGCTCTGTTACTACATTTTGCTGCGATGTATGGGGACACGTGGTTGGTGAACCACACCATAAGATCTGTAAAAATTCTTCATGCTAGTGGTGTAGAATTCTAATGCATCATCAGTATGCACAATCTTAACAGTGGTAGAAAAATGATTATTTATTTCTATGATAAAATTTTCAATTACAGACTTATTCTTCAACAAAAAAAGCCAACTCTGGAACAATCATCCACTATCATTGATGTGGGACGAAAATAGCCCTCACAGGATAAAGCACAATTGGCCTTTGGATCCAGATCCTCTTGCATCTAGGTGAATCTGGACAAGCCCGACCCATCCGAGGACTCGATTTTACCGAAGTCAGAGAGGCGGTGGAAATGCCCATGACGCCTACATCAGCAGTAACCATGGTGTTACTAATGCTATTAATAGCCTTACAGCGGACATGCCCTGACAACAAACGTGTCGAAGAGTCCGAAAAGACCACTGAAGATCTTACCTCGCTAAGATACTTCCTTGTATTATAAATAAAAGAGGGACACGTTCGGGGCTCCCAGGATGCAAGGCAAGAACATGCAATCCGAGAGAGAGAAACTCCGAGAAATTGTAATACCGCTACGTCTAGTAGATTTACAAGAGCCTTGCCCTCTCCCAAGACGTACATCTCTTGCGGTGGAACTGGGTCATTAATCTCCTTGTTTTCTTTGCAATTGCTTGCCAATTTTTATATTCTTGTAGCTACGTTACGTTTCTTACGTCAACAAATTCTTTGATGACCTCCTAAGGCTCATCAAATGGTACTGTCTGTAGGAATGGCAACAAAAATGCCATGCTCTTCCATGCATCCAGTTGTTGGAGGGAAACATCTCCACAGTGCCTCACCTTGACTTCTTCGCCTATGAGAAGGCGCAACTGGCTCCTCCCGCCTACCACGGGTGCATCCTCCTTAAAAAAAAACACAAGGAGAGAAAATTTGCTGCAATGACAGCCCCTCCTTGCAAGCGGGTGTCCCATCACCATCAAATGCTCATTGCAAGTGAGTGCTCCTCCATATGTGCTCTTTTAAGGGTACATCAAGAGGGCTGAGGAAGATCTAAAAACAAAAAAAACAAAAAGAGGAAACATGCAAGCAAATGGAGAAAGAAAAGTAAAGGAGGGATATTTTTCCTTTCCTTCTTTCAGCTTTGTCGAGCGTTGTGACCAAACAAGCTCAACTCCACCCCGGCAGCGAGCATCGGCAACGTCTCATGACTCCTTCGGCTCCATGCCTGGCAATGAGCTCCTCCTGCTCCTTGCCTGGCTCTACTCCCAGTAGCAAGCTCCTCCTACTCCTCACCCTGCAGGGTAGTGAGCCTGGAAGCGAGCACTGACAATGCCACACAGCTCCTCTGGCTCCATGCCCGACAGCGAGCTCCTCTCGCTCCTCTCCTTACTCTACACTCGGCAGCAAGCACCAGCAACGCCGCACGGCTCCTCCGATTCGACACCCGGTAGCGAGCTCGACACAATCCGCCTACGTCCTATGCATTGCCTCAAGCTTCCTGTTGAAACGCTTTATGCACTCCTTGGCGGCCCCCACACCCTCATCCTTGAGTGGCGTCACAGGGTCTCTTAGGATGCTCTCTAGCACCCCACTCCACGTTGAGCCATCCATGACTAGCTGCTTTCCCTTTTTTTATGGTGGAGCCATCCATGCCCAGCGACCTTTTTTTTAAAAAAAAAGGGAAGAAAATGAAAGGGTTGAGCCGTCCATGTCCGGCTGCTTTGTTTCAAAAAAGAAAAAGAAAAAAGAGAGGTGGCCGGCAGATCAGGTAGCCATTAGCTCCTGACACCATTTTAAAAAAAAAGAAAATAGAGTGTGACGAGAAATTGCCATCCACCCGACAGGAGCTCTGACGGAGGACATCTCTTGGCTACTTATTTGCCAATCAAGGCTTCTAGCCAATATTTTTTCTCTATCGGGCCTCCTCCCGCTTGTGAGATCTCATTAACGCTCAAAGGATCCTCCTTTGGGGCCACCCTTCCCCAAAGATCTCGAGCGGCGAGGACAACCAGACAACAACCGCCAACCTCCTGCCAAAGGAAAATTTTACAAGGCTGGCGACCTCATCCACAACCAAGCGCTGCTCCAACCGAAGGTTGGGACAATAAACACCCCCTCGCATTCCCCATAAGCACGAGCCATTAGCACGATACAGGCTGCTAGCGGGTACCTAATCCAAAGCAGACCTCGGGCCCCCTGTGAGCATCGGCTCCATGCGACGAACCTTGGCAAGAAAGCACGGTACTCAAATCTCATCAGCATGGACAGTGGGTCGAGACCAAGTTAAAGTCGAGAAATGAATCCCTGCTTGTTGTAGTCGCTTGATCATGCTCAGCCGGGTGGTTTACTTTTAAACAAAAAAAAGGAGATTCGCCCGCTAAGATCTCTCTACTTGACCATGATCGCCTTGTCATGACGGCCCGGCTAAAAGGTCGGCTAATGGTGGAAATGATGCTCCACTCATCTTATGCAAATATAACTAAAATTTTTCTATTTCATAAAATAGATGCTTATTTTTACAAAAATTTTATACTACTCCCCACTCGCTTGCAGACTAGTACACGTCGGACTGAAAAACACCTCCGCGTTTCCAACAAACGCACGCCACCTACACGGGACAGGCTGCCATCAGGTACCCCAACTAGAGCGGATCTCGGGCCCACTGCAAGCATCGGCAATGTGCGAGGAACCTTGGTATCCTACTATAGGCTACCTCTTAAGTACCTGAGGAGCGCCTAGGTACTCCAGTCTCGCTAGCGTGAATAATGGGTCGAGATTGAGTTTGAAGTCGGGAACTAAATTCCCACACGTCCATTGTGATTTATATTTTACTAATCACCTAATTTTTCAGGAGACGGTTCCAGAACGACCTCCCCCCCTCCCTCAGGAAGCAAGCAGGCGGGCAAGGGCATCGAAGCACCTATCTCCCAGCACTACCAAGCAATAACTACTAGGGACAAGGGTGACCTCGGTGCAAGGGCAAAAGCGAAGTATACTCTTGCAGTCAACAAAGCCGGACTACGAGAGTCGAGGATTCTGATGTGGGATGAAAATAACCCTCACGGAATAAAAGTACAATTGGCCCTTGGATCCGGATCCGCCTGCATCTAGGCGGATCCAGACAGGCCCAGCCTGCCTGAGGACCTGGTTTTACCGAAGTCAGAGAGGCGATGGAAACACCCATGACGCCTAAGCCAGCAGTAACCATGGCGTTATTGATGCTGTTAATAGCTTGACATTGGGCATGCCTTAACAACAGACGTGCCGGAAGGTCCACAAAGATCGCTGAAGATCTTACCTCGCTAAGACACTTGTATTATAAATAGAGGGGCCCCTTCGAGGCTCCCAGGATGCACTGTAAGAACATGCAATCCGAGAGAGAAACTCTGAGATATTGTAATACCGTTACTTCAAGTGGATTTACGGGAGCCTTTCCCTCCCCCCAGACGTACACCCTTTGCAGTGGAACTGGTTCACCAATCTCCCTATTTTCCTTGTTATTGCTTGCCAATTTTTATATTCTTATAGCTACGTTATGTTTCCTACGTCAACAAATTCTTTGATAGTCTCCCGGGACTCATTAATCACCAAATAGTACCTATGACTCAGTCGATTTAGAATTCAAGTGGGACCCCATACATCTAAGTGCAGCAAAGCAAATAAAGACTCAAAAGTCGTAAACTAGCAGGATAAGTAGCTCTAACCAGCATCACAATGAATCTTGGTGGCTAGCGAAATATGAAGCATGATTCGATGTAGTCTATTCAAAGAAGGATGACCAAAACAATTGTGCCACTGTAAGGCACTTTCAGCAGCTAAGCACACATTTCCTTGACACTGTGTAGCAAATGGCGTCTGAGACAAGCGATACATACCCTCCTCTTCATGTCCTCCACCAATCATCTGCCTCGTGAGCTTGTCCTGAAATACACAACTAATATCATCAAATATCACCCTGCAATTAAGATCTGTTGAGAGAATTGAGTTGTTATTTAGTGGCACATTGGAAAGTGTGGGGTTTATGTGTGAGTCGTGGCCTATAAATAGGCATGTACTCCCTCAATTATTCTTTGAGAAGAAGAAATACAAATCAATTTCCCATCGGGACCTCCTGTGGCTTTCTCCCCACCCCTCGTGAGTTGGGTTTCCACGTAAACCCAAGCGTTCCTTGATTTGTTATACTTTGATATTTATGTTTCTGCTTTATTTTAGATTTTAGCAAGTCGTTCTTAGGTTATTAGCTTTTTAGAATTTATATTTCATTATCTATTGAAATTCTTTATTGAGAGAAGATGGCATAAGGAAGATCTAGCAAGAAGGTCATGGAGTGCTTGTCGGCTGAAGAGGGTCCCAATGCCTCTCCTCTACCTTGATATTGTCGATAATGAGGAGCGTGCATCCCTTGATAGGGTTGGTGGTGATGGCGGCACCCACCACGTTGACCAGGGCACCTTCGGCAACATGTGTTGTGGCATCGAGGATCGCAATCTACCTCGTGGGGGAGCAAGGAGGTTTAAGCTAACAGGGTTGTTGATCGTGGAGAACGTCCTAAGGGCGTACCCATCGGTGGATCTGTTGTTGCACAAGCCCTTTGGACAGGGACGCCTACAAGCTCTCACTGCTGCACGAGGTGCTACGTATGGCGATGATGAGGATCTTCCGACTGGAGAGGATCGAGGAGATGCCTAAGCAGAAGCACATCGTCACCGCCAGTACTTCAACCACATTGAAGGTTGCCTCATCCTCCACTACGAGGTGCCGGTAGTGTCGATGGGATGAAGGCCGCTCGGCGAGGCCAAGTGCAAGCTGCAGCAAGGGCGACATTGCCCTTTGGTTGAGGGAGGCGGCGCATGCGATGCCCGAGGCAGCGGGCTAGCAGAGGAGCTCATTGGGGCCCGCATGTGCGAAGGATCTGCTGGAGGAGTCGGCGGAGATCGCAGTGATGGTATACGGAGGATGCAGCGACGGTTGTCAAGGCAAAGGATCTTAGCGAAGGTACCATTAGAGGAAGGAGCGCCACACTCTTTATGGTACATCTTTGTGTTCCTAGGATGTATGGTAAATCTAGACCCGTGCACCTCAGTCAGGAGTTCTCTCAACAACTCCTCGTTTCAAGGAACGCATAGGCGTCCCTTCACGCACAGTATCTCGTCTGAGAAGGAAAAGTCTCCTGGGTCCCCTGTCAACACCCTGTCTCGCAGTGTCTGTAAGTACGGGTCGGCCATCTGCCCTACGATGATGCAGTCTATCAGCTCTAGTCGTGCCTGTCGCGTCACTGTCATTGGCCCATAGTACCCCCGTGACTCCTGGGGTCGCCAACTACCCACCTCCTCCATAAGTCTCCAACTCTGTACCTGTAAGCTGGCCAAGCGGGCGGGCGCCTTCTCGCTTAAGGCGTCAGCCACCACATTGGCCTTCCCTGGGTGGTAGGAGATGCTGCAATCGTAGTGCTTCAGAAGCTCTAACCAACGTCTCTGTCTCATGTTAAGCTCCTTCTGGTCAAACAAGTACCTAAGGCTCTTATGATCTGTGAAGATCTCGAATGTCTCACCGTAAAGGTAGTGCCTCCATGTCTTCAACGCGAAGACAACTGCTGCCAACTCTTAAGTCATGGGTAAGGTAGTTATGCTCATGGGGCTTCAGTTGCCGCAAAGCGTAAGCAACAACGTGACCCCGCTGCATGAGCACACTCCCTAACCCCTACAACGAAGCGTCAGTGTAAACCACGAAACCGCCACTGCTGTCTAGGATGGTGAGTACAGGAGGTGAAGTCAATCTCTCCTTCAACTCCTAGAAACATGCCTCACACTCGTCGGTCCAGGCGAAAGGTGCGTCCCGGGTTAGCTAAGTTATAGAACGTGTAATCTGAGAGAATCCCCTAATAAACCGTCGGTAATAACTTGCCAGTCCCAAAAAGCTGCGTATCTCTGTCACTGTGCGTGACCTTTCCAACCTGAGTACGGCCTCAACTTTGGTTGGATCCACTGCCAACCTGTCTCCTGAAATCACGTGGCCCAAGAAAGTCACCTGTCTCAACCAAAACTCGCACATGTTGTACTTGGCATACAGCTTGTGTCGCCTCAAGGTATCCAGGACCATGCGTAAATGCTGTCCATGCTGTGCTTGATCCTGCGAGAAAACGAGTACATCATCGATGAACACCACCACAAACTGGTCTAAGTACGGCCTGAAAATATAGTTCATCATATCCATAAAGGTAGCGGGGGCATTGGTTAGCCCAAACGACATGACCAAGAACTCGTAGTGCCCGTACCAGGTACGGAAGATGTCTTGGAGACATTGGTCTTCCTAATCCTCAACTTGTGGTAACCTGACCTCAGATCTATCTTAGAGAACACTGTGGCATCTCGTAACAGGTCGAAGAGGTTGTCAATCCTTGGCAGTGAATACTTATTCTTGACGGTGACCCAATTTAGCTGCCGATAGTCGACGCACAGCCGAAGGGTACCATCCTTCACAAACAGTACAGGGGCTCCCCATAGGGACGCACTGGGCCTCACAAAATCCTTCTCCAATAGGTCATGTAGCTGTGACTTGAGCTCTCGCAGCTCAAGTGGTGCCATCCGGTACGGTGCAGTAGAAATGTGGCTGGTCCCGGTATTAGTGAGATCTCGAACTCGATATCACGCTCTGGAGGTAAACCTGGTAACTCCTCCGGGAAGACGTCGGGGTACTCGCAAACCACCGGGATACTCTGATGGTCAGCCATTGGGTTAGGCTCTGCCACCACATAGGCCAAGAAGCCCTCACACCCTTGGTTCAAAAGCCTCGCTGCCCAAAGCGCGGAGATGCATCTGAAACCTCCGTCCACCGGCTGACCGTGAAACTCAAAGGGAGGCAACTCAAGTATGGAGAAGACGATCTTCCTCCCGAAATAGTCCACCAGGGTGTGATAGGCGGACAACTAATCCATCCCTAGGATCACGTCAAAGTCCTCCATCTAGATCACAAATTGATCCTCTAACAGTACACTGCCCTGCCTCAAACTGACGGCAAAACTCGTAGCAACGAAAGAGTGGTTGGTGCCGGAATCAAAAAGTACATACATTAATCTGCTAGAAACGGTAACCATACCTGCCACCACAGAACCCGAAGCCCTGGCATCTTTGTGTGTTAGGGCGTCGATACACACCTAAACTCTCGGTGCAAACGAAGCAATTACACTCTAGGTCAGGCGAGCAGCAGCTGGTCGGTACCGTCCCTGTGACTGTTGTCCTCCCCCACGCGCCTGGTGACCACGACTGCCAGCTCGACCTCCAACGCTCGGTGTGGGGAGCATCTGCTAAGCCCTGACCCTAGATGGGTAGGCCCTCATGATGTAGCCCAGCTGGGCATACTAGTAGCAGAGGGGTACATGACCTCCTCCCTCAGTAAGTCCCTACTGACGGCTAGACGGGGGTCCGATGCTGGCAACTGGCCCCTGTCTGGGGCCTCCAAAGGCCACTGGTGGCCTCGCAAAACGAGACGACTCTCCTGCAGGCGTCGTGTGCCTCCTCTCCCGACGACCCTGTGAATACTCTGGCTAGTAGGACCTCTTCCGTCTACCATCAGTGTCTTGTGTGGTCGAGTTGGTCTCCTCGTAAATCATGGCCGCCTTGACCACACAAGAGAAAGTGGGCAGCTTCAAAGGTTTGACATATCCCTGAATTGCAGGTTGGAGCCCCTCCGTAAACCTCCACAAGCGTTCCTCCTCAGTAGACACAGCTATCAGGGTAAAGAGTGACAGCTCCAGGAAATGCGTGCGATACGCGCTAACCGTCATCGTCCCCTGGCGGAAAGTGTGGAACTCCCGCCTCCTCTAGTCCTGCCAGGTTTGCGGAAAGTACTACTCGCAAAAGAGAGCCACGAACTGGTCCCATGTTGGCTCTCTTCCCTCCTGGCCTCTGATTGCCCTCCACCACCTGTGTACTGCGCTCTCCAGCTAGTACGTGGTAAAGGTCACGCGACACTCCACAGGAGGGCGAAGGGTGTCGAACACCTTCTCAATCTGCTCCAGCTAGTCCTCTGCCTCAGACGAGCTCTCATCCCCCTTGAAGGAGGGGGGCTTTAGCTTTCGGAACTGTCCAAAAAGCTTGTGGTGCAGCTGCAGTGAGGAAACGGGCACGCCTCCAGGCAATAAAGGCTCGTGCTCAGAAGTGTCAGAGGGTGGTGGGGGTGGTGGAAAATCACCCCCTCCCCCTCCTGCTCGTCCAGCGCTGCAACGGTCTCTCTATCCCACCGAGGACTCCCCCTCCACGTCCTCAGGAAGAGGTGCCCGAGGAGGCTGCTGGAGCTCCTCTCGCACGATGACTCTAATCAGTTGAGCGAGATCCTAGGCCTGAATGCCCGGGAGGAGGGGTGGGTCAACTGGTGCCTCAAGTCCGGCACGTCCGCCCCTCCGACCTCGTCCATGGCCTGCCTCAGGAACTCCTCGATAAAGCATCTCCTACAAGGAGATGAAAGAGATAGAACAAGAGTTATCAACGATACCGGATTACATTGAGAAAGACTCGGAAACGAACATCAAAGTGACATGTTGTGATGGCTATCCTAGTTATATGCACGTGAGTGGTTATTCTCGGACCAATTGGTTCATTTCTCGGGACGACCTTGCTCTGATACCATCTTGTTACGACCCGACTCCCAGATCCCTACAGGATCCGAGACCGACTTATCTCGACTAATCTCAAGACCTAGTCGTCTAACAAGAAATAACCAAAAGCAGGAAATAATACCACATCCATACATGCATTATAACTAAGCAGAAGGAAAAGCGAAACGGTAAAGTAGAGCAAATTGTCTCAAAATAGTACATGCCACCACAACAACAGCGAAAAGAAAACAGAAAATAACAGGAACAGTAACATAGATGTCTATCACTCAATACAACAGCAAAAAACGAAAAAGCTGGAAAGAAACAACTACGGCTGGACTCGACTGGGCCCAACACCCTCTACAACCGGTTACTTGAGCTGCTCAACTCCTGGTCCTAAACAGGGTTACGAAAAGACAGACTTAACGAACGCTGAGTAGAGTGGTGTTTACATTAATTATGTGCAAGTAAGGTAAAACAAGGAACCAGGTTTTATTCTCATTTCTATTTATCTCATTTATGTATTTCTGATTCATTTATTTCACAAGGAACAAGTCTTCCGTGGAGTGGAAGGTACACGTGGTGCTCTCCTGGCCAGAGAATCCCCCGCAGTAGTCCTACACCCAGTCAACCACCTCGGGTCACTGTCGTGACGTAGCGGTGACTACGGCACGCGTGATAAGTGTACAGGTAGCTACCCCACACTGACATGCAATCAATCATTTCCGCTAGCGGGTACGCCTAAAATACAACACGGAACAGTATAAGGCCTTACCCTCTTAAAACAGGGGTCTCACCCCTCAGAACCAAACAGGGGTCTCGCCCCTCCACAGTCTGCGTACCCTCATCCGACTACCCCAGTTTGCCTAGAGAGCCTAAAAGTCGGTGTAGGTTGGCTAGCCCTAACCCCGGGTCCCGTGGGGCGGCTAGCTCCCTACACTAGTAGCTCACTTTGGTACCACGTATGCGAAGGCTAACAGGAGTCGGTGTAGAGTAACCAGTCCTACCCCGAGTCTCACCCAAGGGGCAGCTAGCTCCCCCTCTACACTAAAAGGAACAGTTACTCTCCTTGGTACCGTGTACACAAGGGTCAGCTCACTTCTCATCTACATACCAGATTTCCTTTCATATACAGGAGTTCTACTCCTGATCCCCCGTAGGGTTCATGCTTATATTCATCTCATTATCAATATCCGGATCACACTGTCTAATTCTCAATTTTCCATCACATACAGGTAGCTCGTGTTTTCATGTCTAAAACAATATCTCATAATTACACTAATTCAATTGCTAGCAATTTATTTTAAACATGCACTCAAGTAAACAATACAGCTCAAAACAGGCTCATACATTTTTACCCTAGGGTTCATTTCACATCCTAGAGTTCGATCTAATTATTCCAAACAAGCACATTCTTATTTAAATATTAACAACTAAATTAAACCACTCTACCGGATATCACGGGAGGAATGGAGGCCTGCACCGCAGATCTCGTCTCTGTGGGCCTCGAACTCGCCACCGGTTGGTAACCTGTACCAAAGACTAATTTACATCAGACGAGCTCAAAAGTGTAGGTACTCAACACTAACACGTAGAGAAACTCGAGTGGAAAACAACAGTACTTCGTTTGAGAAAATCTGATTCCGTTTGGACCCTAAACGGGCCAAAAACACGATTATTGTCCAAAATTAGACGTCCGGATCTTACCTTGTGTCTCCTGCGGGTTCCTCAGACGTCCGGATCTCTCCGCGACTGTCTGAAGGAAGTTTCAAACGTCGAACTATGCCTCCGGCCGTTTGAAAGTGCCATCAGACGTCCAGCGATGTGATCAGACGTCCAAAAGTGCCTGAGAAGGCGCACCGCGCGCCTTTCCAACGTCCTGCACCTGCGTATACAAAACATAGACCTATTTTCAGCCAGATATTTCCTGTGCTACAATCTGCATGGCGGAAAGTAGTGTAGGAAACACGTACCTCGCACGATATTATGCTTTCAGACGTCCGATTTCAGCTCCGGACGTCCTGATGCCTCTCCAGACGTCTGGTCGACCCTCCAAATGTCTAATACTGGAAGACTTCTAGTATCAGAACTCTGCACAGCTCGCCTCGCTCGTACCTCCACCCTCAAACGACGCAGCAACAGATCCAGCAGCTGCAGGAGCTTGAGAAGCTCCCTGCCGGCGTCCTCCCTCCCACGAACTCCTCCTTGAGCTCTATTGAGCTCCCGCGGCCGTCGTCCCTCTCCTCCTCTCACTCCCTTGCACTCTCTCGCTCTCGCTCTTCCCTGTTCTCCCTCGCTGGCTCCTTTCCTTCCTTGCCGCGGCTGTAGCAAAGACGAGAGGCTGGTGGGGCGTAACCGACGTAAGGAGAAGGTGGAGGTGGCGGTGGCTCGAGTGGTGGGTTGTGGAGTATAGATGGAGGGTTTAAATAGGAAGGTTTTAGGGTTCGGGGTAAGGAGATGGAGAGAGAAAGACTCTGCGCGCCGCCCGTGCGTAGAGCAAAAAAGAACGTACGATATTTTCCTACTTTCAAACGTCCAGACATATGTCCAGATGTCTGACTGACACTCTAGACGTCTTATCCGACTAAAAAGGCGCCGGGTCATTTCAAGGAGTGTTGAGAGAATTGAATAGTTGTTTAGTATCACATTGGAAAGTGTGAGCTTTGTGTCTGAGTGGTGACCTATAAATAGACGTGTACTCCCTCAATTATTCTTTGAAAAGAAGAAATACAAATCAGTGCTCTATCGGGACCTCTCGTGGTTTTCTCCCCACTCCTCGTAAGTGGGGTTTCCACGTAAACCCAAGTGTCCTTGATTTGTTATGCTTTGATATTTATGCTTAAAGACTCAAAAGCAGTAAACTAGCAGGATAAGTAGCTCTGACAAGCATCACAGTGAATCTTGGTGGCTGGCTAAATATAAGGCATGATCCAACGTAGTCTGTTCAAAGAAGGATGACCAAGACGATTGTGCCACTGTAAGGCACTCCCAGCAGCTAAGCACACATTTCCCTGACACTGTGTAGCAAATGGCGTCTGAGACAAGTGATACATACCTTCCTCTTCACGTCCACCAATCATCTGCCCCGTGAGCATGTCCTGAAATACACAACCAATATCATCAAATATCACCCTGCAATTGAGATCTTTGGTAATCCTGCTAACAGATAATAGGCTCATTGGGAAATCAGGGACAAACAGAAGATTTGGCAACTTCATACTAGGAGTGACTAGCACCTCCCTGTGACCATCCACCTTGGCATGCCTTCCATCTACTACCCGAACTGTCCTACTTAGACGTACAGGCTGAAGGTGCTGAAAATCTCAATGGTCACCACTCAAGTGCTGGGGTGCACATGAATCTCCTAGCCAAGTAGACTTGTCAGGCACAGTAAGCACACATTCTACACCTGAGGCGACAATAGCAGTAATGTCTAAAGAAGACGGGGTCTCCTGAGTAACTTGAGCCAGCCTTTGCACCACAGCATCATACTCAGCACGTGACACTGTATTAGAGTCGGTCTCAAAAGAAGCAACCTCCTGATTGGACACAGGTGGTCTCCCATGCTTAGACCAGTAAAAAGCCTAAACACGACCAATCCTACCATAGAAGGTGCACGTGGGTCTGGGTTTGCCTGCTTGCGCTTTGCCACGACCCCTTCCATGAGTAAAGGATCCCCCCCTCATGCCTCGACCTCCACCCACAGCTAATGCAGAGATTTATCCAATCATCTCAGTAGCAGGAGCCGCCACAGGAATTTGGCTCAGTCTGCTGTAAGTCTCCTCAAGTGTCAGTAACTTCGATAGCATCAGAATCTGAGACCGTGCAACATCATACTCTGGACCTAGACCAGAGAGAGTAAAGCATTGTCGTCTCCTTGCGATACTTCAAATGAGTACCGCATTTGCAGGCATTATATTTCTCCAGAACTCCTTTTAGAGTAACATAGGACTGCATCAAAGACTAACCCTCATGTTTGAGGGAGGACATGTAGTTGTAGATCTGGTAGACCTTGCTTGAATTCTTTTCATGGGAATATGTATCATGAAGCGTATCCCACATCTCCTTCATGATCTTGTAGTTCATGATGCCGTCTCCAATCTAAGGTGACACGGCATTCATGATCCAAGCTCGCACTAAGGCATTGTCCTTCCAGGGCGAGTATTTCTCAGTCTTGTTTTAAGGCTCAAGCTTAAGCAGAAGGTGTTCCTTGTCATGACCCTCCACGGTCATCAGGAATGTTTGAAACCAACGAGCATAGTTGGTCTCATCAAGCTTCACGATAGGCACGAAGAACGGGTTCTTATAATTCCTGCTCTCCGGAGTGTCTGAAGACACTGCGGATGATGAGGAAGCGGCCATGGCTCTCAAAAATGCTGGGAATCCATCAAAATCATATCTACAATATCTCCTTTAGATATGTAGAATCACAATCAGATCACGAACCACGTCATTGAACATGAAATTCGGGTGAATAGATCCTCGAAAATCACGTTTTCATATCCCTCCAAATGATAGGAGGGACACGCTAAGGTCAGGAGGGACCCCTAGTGGCCCTCAAACCACAAGGGAGGAGGTTGTGCTCGCCGCTGCCATCGCTACTCTGTCTAGTATGGCCTAGGGCAGACGATGCACCAACCTCGTCGAGAGTCGCCGCCATATGCATGCGCTGCCGTGCACTGCTGTTGTTGTCGCACGCTGCCGCATGTTCGCTGCCTCGCACTACCAGCACTGCAGCCTGCCGCCGCGTGTTCGCTGCCTCATACTACCAGCACTGTAGCACACCGTCGCGTGCTTTAATGGTGCTATAGCACGCCGCCAGCGTTGCCGTGCACCTCTGACGCGTCGTTGCAGCCACCGCGCGTGCATGCTGCCGTCGAGAATGGTCGCCGCACTCTGCTGTGCACGCGTTGCCGATGAGATCGAAGAATAGGGATTAAGGTTTTAATTCAGAGGCTTATTTGAGTGAGATACCCGAGCACCAATTTCGGATCGTCGCTCTGATACTAAGTGGAAAATAACGAGAATTCTTATTCATCATAGAAACCCTACACCTCTTTATATAATGATGTGTTGGGAAAACTATATAAGAGAACCAGACAAAAAAGAAAGCCAACGAAGTAGTCCCTATTCAACATAAAATAAAGATAAATAAGGAAGCTTAACAAACACCAAGCATTGTTGCCAGCTATGTAGAGTGCTTTTTTAATATAATTTCTCTCACATGAAAGTTTTTTTGTCGAAAAGCAATCAAGGATGCCCAAGATCCTTTTGTCCATGTAGTACTTAATAGGTTCCTCCACCTTCATGCTCTTGCTCCTTGGTTAGATTAGATACAAAATGTTGACAATGACTTGTAATAAGGTGAAAGTTAATAGCAACGAGAAAGAAAAACTTACAAATCCAAAGCCAGCTGTCCTGTGAATAGGCCCTATCATCACATACTTGTAGCACCGGTTTTTCAAGAATACTTTTATATAGGGGATCTCATCAATAATTGCAGAAACTCCACCATTCTTGCTTCCTTTAGAAAGGGCCTCTTCATATGTAACAAGACTAGAATAGTTTTTGAGCCTGGAATGACTGAACTTTAGCTCTTTTAGAAAAGCTTGAACAAAGGAGCCATCTTGGTAGCCCACACTGTCACCATTCCTTAAAAGGTGATTGATATCAGTTGCTGATGGTTGGAGCTGTTGAGTAGTTAACATGGATGCCAAGCTAGATATGTAACTTGATGTGAGTATTAACACGAAAAACATCCAGAAGTTTAGCACAAGCTTTGACCAGTTGCTTACTAGCTTCTCCTCTGAAAAAAGAAACAAAAACAAGCAGATGTGAGCATGTGGTCACTATGGCATAACAACTTTGAGAACACTTGCACTTTCAGACTCTAAAGAGGTTACAGATGTTACATACTGTGTGCAAAGACTATTGTTGAAAATGCAAAGTAGAATATGGTTCCCAACTGTTGCATAGGTGGTCCTCTGAAATCTTCATTTATCCGGTGTTCGATAACCCAAATTACAAAACCAGTTCCAATAAAGAAGGGTAGGATTGCTAGCCAGAGGCTGACACTTAAAGGCTTCAAGAAGATCCACATGCTTCTGTCCCGATCCTCTTTAACAGGAATGACCATCGACACTCCTGACTCTGTATAGGGTAATGTGAAGTCCACATATAATGATCTATTAGCTATGATTGTGACATCACCTACAACAGCATTAAACCTCTGCAGTTGAGACAAAACAAAAAATGATAGTGATTACAAGACCATATCACCTTCAATCACATATATAAATAGTGTCCATCTTATTTGTTCCATATTTCTCTTTTATTTTTTATTTTTATGTTGTTTAACATCCTCAGAGGAGAAAAATGGAAAAAGGATACTTATGAATCATATAAAGCATGTACTGCATGCAACAAAGTGCCATATTAAAACTTGTGAATCTCCAGAATAAAAATGCAGCACATTGGCATAAATTGGCATACCTATTACTTGTACAACACATTTGGCATCTTGGACAAGTTACTAGACAACCAGAAAACATGACCGTTTTAAAAGCAATATATTTTACGAGATGCTAGACATAAATAAGTAGCCCATGCTCCTGTAGGAGAATTGCATAAAAATAGTGTAATAAGAAGGTACATATGGAGAACATTACGCATAGAACTCACCTTCGATATGTATACACAAACTCAGCCTCATACTTTTTAGCATTGAGAATTCAATGAAATCTCAATTTGACAAATTCATATACAAATTTCAACATAGTAACCTGGCCAAATTTGCTAAATTATAGATAAATGCAGCTATCCATCAGCCAAAAGTCTTTCCTATGGGTGCAACCAGGAACAGATGTATCTGGACCCACCCAGTGTTGTATTCTGTTCATAAGAGGATATTCCATATCCTCTAAGAAAACTAGACATAGGTATGGTTACCAATTATATAGCTTAGTGTCCCTATCCATTACCCTTCCTAAATTATACCTAGATTCGTTTATAATTCATCTAGTTTATTATCTAATCTCAGATGCAAATCATTGGCATAAATATCCATAATTGGCACATATCCACTGTCTATTTTTATGGATGTGGAAACACGCTTTCATTCTCTCATATTGGTAAATATCCATATCCTATATCCAAATTCTTTAAGAAACGGTAAACAAAAATAAATAGCCAATGTTCCTTTTACAGGACTCTAAAAATAATGCAACAACAAGGTGCATGTAGGGAACAATGAAAATAGAATTCACCTTCATATTTCGTACCTCAAAGATTCGAAAAAAGCTCAATTTGACAAATAATTGTCCAAATTTAAACATGGCAACCCAGCCAAATTTGCTAGATAATAGCCTGATACACCTACCCATTACCCAATAGTCTTCCATATTGGTGCAACCAAGTACAAATGTATCTGCACTAGACAATTAACAAGCACTGCTAATGGCATTCTCCATGTAGTGTCACTACCACAATATATCATCATTTTTCCTCTCTAATCGAAGTTCCGAAGGACAGCATCCATAGGAGATCAACCTATACTAATATCAAAAGTAGCTTATCAATTATGATTGTGTCCCATGCAAGCTATCGGTCCATCATACATATCCCTCACAAGGTTAATATGCAAAGTGGTATCCATCACATCTCCAATTTCTCTTCAAGATATCCCTTCAAGCAATCTTGTTGAGAGTTATGTAATTTGTAAAAGTTATGTCTTATGACTCCTGGATGATCTTGCCTGGCTAGATGGCATCAAGATATGCTGATCTTGCTGGGTTAGACGGCATACAGGATTGAGCATTGTAATTCAGCGACTATTCCCACGAGCGAGCATAAGGTGCTGCTTCGAAAAGCACTCTGTGAGCATAATACATCTCAGGTTGCATGTTAGTCTCAAGCAGAGGAAGTGGATTAACTAGTTGATTCAGGTACATCCTGACACATATGTGGTGATGCAAGACAGTTCTCTACACTCAGACCAGTCCCATTAGGTAGGACTATACTAGTAGCTGACGGAAGGCATTCCCTCATTGCTGGTTAAGGGGAGGTTCACGTGGCTTCATTTATTATTCTAATTAAAACCTAGGTCCATGTAATCGCTAAGTAAAAGATTTAAACAGTTTTCTAAATGAGAAAAATAACTGAAATTATTCGATCCACTACAATCATATCAATAAACTCTTGCAGAAAACACCACATAATAATGAGGATATTTTGGTATATTAGCTGTCTTCCTTGCTTAATTTGCTTTATGGAAATGTCTGTGAAAGGTTCCTTTCCTACATTGTGGAGCCATGGCCCTAATTTTTCAGAACGAAACAGAAATAACAAATTATCCTCCCCATTCAATCATAATTTTCAGGGTAAAATTTTGTCAAGTATCTATTACCTGGAAGAAAACCTGGTCCACCAAAATATTGTAAGATCCAGGATGCTGGGCAAAATAATATGGCTCATACTCGATATTTACAGGATAGGGAAGTGAGTTAATTACGGCTTTAAAAACTTCAATGCAATAACCGGTCACATTCCCTCTGTCAGCATTCACAAATTCCCTAAACCCTCCTTTCACAGGAACACCAACTTTAAGCACCTTCATTGTAGGTGTTGGCAACTCCCAACCTTTTGGTTTACTAGTCGCATCACCTGGCCAAATTATGGGCTTCAAGCCCACCACCTTATTCTTGTTTGTGGTTGAGGGCAGATTCCGGGTTGCCCCATTGGCTTGGGTCCAAAAGCCAACCTCCCTCAACCCACTAGCATTGACATTAATGATTTGAAAGGCTGGATACTGCAACTGACCATTGACAAGGTGAAAATTACCACTAATACCGGTAAAGTTGGTGTTCAGAATTGATTGCATAATTTTGGGGCCCATAAGAGAGGTACCCAGATTATCAAGATCAGTTGTATTGTTTGATGTTTTTGCTGACCTGAAGCCAGGTTGTACTTCCCTTGCCTTCTCCACAGCAATTGCCAATGCCCATGATGAATCATAAGCCCACAGATTAAAAATGCTTGGCTTTGAGTCAGAACCATTGAACTTTTTTTGAATAAATAGATCTTTCCAACGTACAGTAAAGTTTTCTAGCTCCAATGAATGAGGCACATATGGCTTTAAGCCCAAGACACCATGCATTGAAGTAATGACTTCAGGATCGAGGGTGTTCAAAACATCGGTAAGCGCTTGAGTAATTATCCATACATAACCTTCTGACATCATACCCATTTCCTTTGCCTTCATGAAGAAATGTGAGCTAAGCGGTGGCAACAAATGCACTATGAAGACACGTGTATGCATAGACATCAACTTGGAAAGCTCATCAGTTATATTAGAATCGGTAGCAAAAGGAGAGATCACACTGCGGTATGGTACTTGAGCATCGACATCTTGCAATGCATCAACTAGATATGGAAGGAATCCACTACCATATTCAGCATCCTCATATACAGGAACAACTTCCCTCCATTCAAAGTTCTTGATAATGGAGGCAATCACCTCAACCTGGCATGAACTGTTCAATGCCATCCTTGCAAAGTATGGAGAGTAAGTAGATGAAAGCGACGGGCTTATAGCTGAGAAAGTAATAATTGGGACTTGAGTTCTATTTCCAAGATCGATGACAAATTTTGCATGTTCCGATCTCGAAGGACCCAAGATGGCTTGCACTTTGACATTTTTTATCAAGTTCAAGGCTGCACAAGGAGAAAAAAGTAATGTTTATTTAATCACCGCTAATTCAAGAAATCAGAAGTAAGCAATTACATGGCAGAATAAAATGGAACCTTTCATTATTTAGATTAACTATGAGTTACATGGGAGAATAAAATAGAAAAAGGAAGTGGTCAACCAAAAAGAAGAAAGAAGAAAGAAAGTATGCTCCAACATTTTTTATTCCAAAAGTAAAATGTATGCTCCAACTAAATTGTCTCTTTTTCTTCCCTACAACAGCAATTTTTGTCACTTTTGCATTGCAACCAAGCAATTGGCTGAACACCATTTGATGCAAAGATATACATCTACGAACACATTTCTTAACTGTTCTGGGGCAAATATATTACAGATTGCAAGGGATGAACAGAAAAAGTTGAAAAAGCAAAACAAAGAAACATGATACATAATAAAAGAGAGTTTGCTTCTACTAGATAATTGCATCAGACTAGGCATATTGGTTAAAGAGCTTTGCTTCTATTGGTTAACTGCATGAACCTAGAAATCGCAGTTAACTTTTTGCTTTCTATGACCAGTAAGTAGCTTACAAGTTCCAAGTTATAGTAGCATGCATGCATTGTAGGCAATCCTTAGATAACTTAAACATAACCTGGATTCAGCGGAACAGAACAGAGTAACCTACAAATTTCCTGACATTGTCAAATATAACATGAAGGACAGTAGAGATTGAATTCCAAAAGGAAACTTTTGACCAAGTTAGCATTTCCTTTTCCTTGTTATAGGCACATATAGTGAAAACCCTGTTCCAAAACACGGGTCTCCTGAGTAAGGTGAAGATCAACTCATACCAATTGATGAAGGGAAAAAATCATCCTTGGATCCAAAACTCCACACACGACCCAGCAGAGGATCCAGTTACCCGATTACAGGGTAAGCAGGCAGGACTGATACCACCCGCCCCGCCTGCAACTAGCTGGACCCGAACCGAGATCCACCCAACCTGCCAAAAGAATCGACATTGCCAAAGCTGAAGATATGATAAGACAAAAGTGACTATCGATAACCCGATAGTAGTAGGGTAGAAAATGTACTAGCTATTAGGCTAGGAATCTTTCCATGTTATAAACAGCAAGAGAGGCCCCCAAATAGAGGGGGTCAAGAGGGAGAAAAAATCTTGTAATCTCGCAAGTTCTAGTGTATAGTTGGGAACATCATCCTCCCCCCAGACGTACACCCCTTGCGGTGGAACTGGGTCACCAAATCCCATTGTCTCCTTTGTGATTGCTTGATATTCGTCGAGTCGAGCCCTCCCATCGCCTGGGAGGCTCGACCACTCCCTCCTAGCAATGGATATTAATGGCTATGTAGCGCTCCCTGCATCTACAAATCCTTTAGTGGCCGTTTAAGGCCCATCAAATGGTGTCGTCTGTGGGAAGCGTCAACAAAAACGCCATCGCTCTTCTGAGCATCCAGTTGCTGGGAAGAGACACCCCTCCGACACCCTACCTCGACCTCCCTAAGCAGGAACTTCCGCAGTGGTCTTAACAGCTCGCGGCCCCACTCGTGGCTCCTCCCTCCGAAGAGGGGCTCAGTCGGGATTCAGCGTCTACACGCCCCGACGACACCCTTACCACAGTGGTCCTAATAAGGGGAAGCGGGTACATTCCGGCCAGCTGCCTGAGGGCCCGAAGTGGACCTACCCCCTCGAGGCACGAGCTGAGAAGAAAGAAGATGTGGAGCCGAGGTCGACGGCCTTAGGTATGCGCCCCTGTGCGTGCCGTTTGCCTACTCCTAAGGAAGATAGTGGCAGCCTTTTGACAGAAGAGCTCAAATGGTTGATCGAGGCCCGGCGTAGAGGGCGGTAGACCCTAGTGGTGTACTTCAAAGCCACCCTCGGGTGGTACGGGGGCACAACCGTCCTGGCGAAAGACCACGCCAGGCTCTCTCGATTGCATCTGTCTGGCATGGCCCGCCAATGGTCAGTCGACTAGCCGACCAGCCAAGCTGCCAACTCCCCGACACTGAGTGGGTAAGTCCTAAGGGCATTTTGCCGAGTGACAAAGGGCTAGAGACGACCCTGATAGGCCGTAGGGAGCTAGACAACAGGAGACCGAGTCCTTTTGATCCTACCCAGATCAGCTCAAGGCTTAGTACTTTAAGGGCTGCAGGCCCCATGAGGTAACGACTGCCTAGTATCTCGAGTCAAGTCATTCGACTCGAAGGCTGGGCATGATGCTGGCAATAACACGCTAGAGAACCTAGTGGAGCACTGAGCAAAGCTGTGAGGATTGCAGAGCGAGGCAACTCCTCCTGCTCCTATGGTCGATTGGCTAAGAGGCGCAACAGCAACACCAACCCCAAAGAAGGCGAGAGGGCCCCTGGCAGGTGTGCCCCTACCCTTTTCCCCAAAAGCAATCACTTCTACAAGCGAAGAGCCGCCTTCCCAACATAGCAATCGGCCCATCGAGGATCACCATTACGGACCACGCTTGGCAAGGAGGTTCCTTGAGAAGTGCACCCCCTTGGCCATGAACCAGACAGGCGTGCTTGAGGGGAGATGGCCCACGAGTGAGGGCCTACTGCCCCCAAACTCCACAAAAGAACGAAGCTGGCCCCGGGCCCCATCATGAGTGCCTCAAGTCCTGGAGCCATGTGCCCGAAGGGTTGCTGGGATCCACGCGGTCGAATTAACCTAGATTCGGCGCGGGAACTTGGCGTGCCTCTTCAGGCGAAACCGCGGCGGCAGAGGCGTAATAGACCCATGGAGGGCCCAAGTGACCACCCTAAGTAAAAGTCTCGATGATAGCGAGCAACAAACACGGCCTTCCCAGCAGACTGAGGGCTGGCCTGGCTGACGCCCTGGGCTAAGTGGTGTCACCCTGGCTCCCCCTATGACGAAACATCGCCGTCAAGTCCCAACAGCGGTACTCGCGTCCCTCAAAGTCCTCACCCTTGTCACTTGAACGTATCAGCGCAAGGGCTAGGGAAACCTTCGGGGTCGACGTCGCCCCAAGCTGAGGGTCCATCCCTTACAGGGTAACACTCCTGAGCGCCTTCCCTCAATCCTTAGTAGGGCGAGGAGGGCGTAATCGAGCAAGCAGTGCCCCAGTTAGTCACATCCTTGCTTGGTATGGCAGGGTGCCTGGGCTCGCTTCTGTGACACACCTCGTGTAGGGCAACCCCAATCCAAACCCTTTGAGAAACACACTCCCCGAGCCATTAACCCAGCAGATGTGTTCCAAGCGCTGAAGGGCCCGCAGATACATCATCAAGAGAGGCCCTGATCCACATGTACGCACCTGGCGTGGAAACGTGGATCGCCTCGTCAGGCGAAACAAGGACTAAGATTGAAGGAAAGGCCAAACAGGATGATAACATGCGTATTTAACTTCCGATAATAATGCTCACACTACCTCGAGACGCTTACCTCAGCACGAAGGCCGGGCTAGCCTTCGGAGTTGACAAGCCACTCCTTCCAGGTCGGAGCATCCATAACGCCTTCCCCACTCCGGTGATAATGCCCTTACCAACAGATCGGCTACGACCCTAAAATAATAGCCCTTCCTTCATCGACCACTCCAATCACGGACCTTTGGCGACCACGGAGAAAGGCAAAAGGGAGGAATTGGCCCTCCTCTGTCCAACCATGACGAGGATAGGCACCTCAACTGAGTGGCCACACTTGCAGTGGCTAGGTTAACGGTAGCGCCAGGAAGCCTCGTCGGTTGACCATCAATACACGCCTATCGCCAAGTCCTCTCGGCGCATTCTTGATCTCCCCAAAAGGAAAAAATAACACGCAAGAGCCAAGCGGCCTAGCGAAAACTCGTAAGGGTCGAACTAAAGCAACCTAAGAGGGAAACCAAGTCCAGTCAATCCGGCAAAGGGCAAGCCCGGCTGACTCATCGGTGACTCTAGGATTGCGCCCAGGCTCTTCAGCCATGGCCATGTTTCTTTCCCCTTGCAATGCTATCAAGTTCATCTTGGTCGGAGGAAGTATTGCTACCCTCCAAGGCACATGGATTGCCACTTCCGCTCAAGATAGGGCGAACACGCCCAGAAGCAGCGACCAGAGTCAGTGTGCACTGAGGTGCTCCCCCTGCGGTCATATGAAGGCAGAGCCACCTCTTAACATTGGTCGAAACTCAAGCTGATGCGCCTAGCGTTCTTTGATATTGTCGCCTCTTAAGGCTGACCGGAACCTGGGCAGACGCTCTGGGAGTTCCCATTATATTGCAGTCTCTTAAGGTTAGCAAGCCACCTCTTAAGGTTGACTGGAACACAGATAAACGCGCTTGGCGTTCTCTCATATTACTGCCTCTTAAGGCCAGCAATCCACCTCTTAAGGTTAGCCAGAACCCGAGCGGACCCGCCGAGAGTTCCCTTATATTGCAGCCTCTTAAGGTCGGCTGGAACTCGAACGAACATGAAATGACCCGGTGCCTATTTGAGGTGTTTAAGACGTCAGTCCGGACGTCTGGATGAAAGGCTAGACGTCTAAAAGTAGGAAAATATCGTACGTTCTTTGCGCTCTGCACGCAGCTTCTCTCTCTCCTCCACACCCCTCACCCTTAAACCCTAATCCCCTTCTATTTAAACGCCCTCTTCCCCTCACCCACGCCACTCTCCACCAGCCACCACCACCTCCAGTCGTCCTCTCTGTGCAGTCGTGACGAGGGTTAGGAGGGAAAGAGAGAGAGGGAGAGGGTGAGCGAGGGAGAACGGGAGGGAGAGAGAGGAAGGAGGAACGTAAAGGGAGGTTCGAGGCCGCGGGAACTCGGTGGAGCTCGAGGAGTTCGTGGGAAAGAGGAGGATGCCGGCGGGGAGCTTCTCAAGCTCCTGCAGCTGCTGCTACGTCGACTGAGGGCGGAGGTGCGAGCGGGGCGAGCTGCGCAGAGGAGTCCTGATACTAGAAGTCTTCCAATATCAGACATCTGGAAGGTCGACCAGACGTCTATAGAGGCAACAGGACGTCTAGAGCTGAAGCCGGACGTCTGAAAGCATATTATCGTGTCGAGGTACGTGTTTCCTGTGCTACTTTTTGCCATGCAGATCGTAGCGCAAGAATGTCTGGCTGAAAATAGGCCTACGACTTTTATACGCAGGTGCATGGCATTGGAAAGGTGTGCGGTGCGCCTTTCCAGGCACTTTTAGACGTCTGACCACATCGCCAGGTGTCCGACGGCACTTTCAGACGATTAGAGGCATAGTCCGACATATGGAACTTCCTTCAGACGGTCGCGGAGAGATCCGGACGTCTGATGAACCCGCATGAGACACAAAGTAAGATCTGACGTCTTTTAAGACGATTGGGACTAGTCCCAGACGTCTGATTTTGGACAGTAACCGTGTTTTCGGCTCGTTCAGGGTCCAAACGGAATCGGATTTCCGCAAACGAAGTACCGCTGTTTTCCACTCGAGTTTCTTTACGTGTTAGTGTTGAGTACCTACTGTTTTGAGCTCATCTTATGTAAATTAGTCGCTGGTATAGGTTACCAGCCGGTGGCGTGTTCGAGGCTCGTGAAGACGACGAGATCTGCGGTGCAAGCCCCCATTCCTCCTGTGATATCCGGTAGAGTGGTTTAATCCAGTTGTTAATATTTAAATAAGAATGTGCTTGTTTAGAATAGTTAGACCAAACTCTAAGATGTGGAATGAACCCTAAGGTAGAAATGTATGAGCCTGTTTTGAGCTATGTTGTTCACTTGAGTGCATGTTTAAAATAAATTGTTAGAAATGGTATTAGTAAGATACTGTTTTAGACATGAAAACGCGAGTTGCCTATATGTGATGGAAAATTGAGAATTGGATAGTGTGATCCGGATATTGATAATGAGATGAAAACAAACATGAACCCTATAAGGAATTAGGAGTAGAATTCCTGTGTATGAAAGGAATCTGTTATGTAGACGGGAAGTGAGCTGGCCCTTGTGTACACTGTACCAAGGAGAGCAACTGTCCCTTTTAGTGTAGAGGGGGAGCCAGCTACCCCTTAGGTTGAGACCCGAGGTAGGATTTGTCACTCTACATCGACTCCTGTTGGCCCTCGCATACGTGGTACCGAAGTGAGCTACTAGTGTAGGAAGGGAGCTAGCTACCTCACGGGACCCGGGGTTAGGACTAGCCAACTTACACCGACTTTTAGGCTCTCTGGGCAAACCGGGGTAGTCGGACGAGGGATGCGGACTGTGAAGGGGCGAGACCCCTGTTTGGTTCTGAGGGGCAAGACACCTGTTCTGAGAGGGCAAGGCTGTATACTGTTCCGTGCTGTACTTTAAGCGTACCCACTAGTGGAAACGATTAACTGCGTGTCAGTACAAGGTAGCTACCCGTGCGCTTATCACGCGTGCCGTAGTCACCGCTACGTCGCGACAGTGATCCCGGGGTGGTTGACTGAGTGTAGGACTACTGCGGGGAACTCTCCCAACCAGAAGAGCACCACGTGTACCTTCTATTCTACGGAAAAGACTGCAATCAAAATCGTTCCCACGAGGAACAAGCAAGATCAAGAAATACTTGGATCTTTTGTGAAATAAATGAACCAGAAATACATAGATTAGATAAATAGAAATGAGAATAAGACCTGGTTGCTTGTTTTACTTTACTTGCACATAAATAATGTAAACACCACTCTACTCAGCGTTTGCTGACTCTGTCTTTTCGTAACCCTGTTCAGGACCAGGAGTTGAGCAGCGCGAGTTTCCAGTTGCAGAAAGTGTTGGGCTTAGCCGAGCCCAGTCGTAGTCATTTCTTTCCAACTTTTTAGTTTTCTGCTGTTGTAGTGAATACTAGACATCTATTTTACTGTTCCTATTACTTTCTGTTTTCCTTCAGCTGTTGTTGTGGTGGCATGTACTATTTCGAGACTGTTTGCTCTACTTTCCTTTACCGATTCGTTTTTCCTTCTGCTTAGTTATAATGCATGTGTGGATGTGGTATTACTTCCTACTTTTGGTTATTTCTCGTTGGGCGACTAGGTCTTGGGATTAGTCGATGCGAGTCAGTCTCGGGGTCCTATAGGGATCTGGAAACCGGGTCGTAACAGAACATGTCTGGCATTCTCTCATATTGCCGCCTCTTAAGGCCAGCAAGCCACCTCTTAAGGTCGGCTGGAACCCGGGCGGATGCACCTGGCATTCTCTTATAGTGCTGCCTTTTAAGTTCGACAAGTCACCTCTTAAGGTCGGCTGGAACTCGGGTGGATACTCCAGCCTCTTAAGGCTGGCAAGCCACCACTTTAGGTTGGCTAAAACTCAGACAAAAGCGCCTGGCGTTTTCTCATAGTGTCGCCTCTTAAGACCGGCAAGCCACCTCTAAAGGTTGACTGAAACCCAGGCAGACGCACGAGCGTTCCCTCATATCACCATCTCTTAAGGCTAACAAGCCACCTCTTAAGGCTTGTGTGAATTCAAACGAAGGCGCCATACGACTCCTCACAATGCCATCTGCTAAGAGCGATAGTCGTTGCCCAGGGCAGGAAGAAACTAAGGTGCTTACGCCCTGCGTACTAATAAATGCAATGCCACTCCTTAAGGACGACAGGGACTAGGGCTCCCACGCCCCACGTTCCAACGTATACAATGTCGACTCTTTGTGCCGATAGGAGCTCAAGCCCATGTGCCCTAAAGTTCCATACACATTGGTACCACCCACTGGAAGAATTTTAATCACTTCACTTTTAGTAGCATCTGTTAACCAAAACATGCCGAGAATCTGGGCTGCCTCACCCAATGTTATCATACCAGCCACCAAGGCTAGTAGGAACTGGGGCTCCGATGCCCCACGTTCCAGGTGACACAACGTCGCATTACAACAACACGAACTTGGGCCCCTACGCCCCAAGTTCTGCTTGACGAACACTTGGACTCCTGGCAAGGAGAATCCGAGCACAAGCACTTAGCTTTTGTAGCCACCTCCCAAGGTGGGCCCTCCTTCATTGTCACCTTCTAAGGTAAGCTCTCATTTGGAGCCACCTCCAAAGGTCAGCCCCCTCAAACGACCTCTTATGCTCCCTCCGTTCCCTAGGAGAATACCAAGGGAATAGCCAAGCCAGTTGACCCGCGGCAATATCACACCCCACGGCTACATCGACAAAATTGTCCATTGTCTGCATATGATAAGGACGGACCTAACAACAGAATGGTCGCATTCAAAAATAGTCGGGCCAATAGCCTCCTTTGCGGACATAATTGACCACCTAGTAACCAACTTCCAAGCCCTTATCTCTACAGAAAGTCGGGTTAATGGATCACGATTGAACAATCGGATCCAAGCTAGTCCTCCTAGGGATTCAGCGAGGCTCTTCAGCTGCGGCTACTCAATCCTACTCTAACAACTCCGCCTAGCTCGTTCAGGCAAAGGATTCGCCCGTTCAGGCGATTGTAACTCAGCCAAGTCACAGTAAGAGGCTAAGGCTAAGGCAAGAGAGCTTCTTCAAGATGATTCTATTAAACCTACGAGTCAAGTACGACTCTCAAAGGGGGCAGCAGCCTTAAATGAAGCACGCACAAGCTCCACTAGCAATGCTTGCCCTAAGGCTCCCTTATCAGGGATAGGCGTTGAAGAACTCCTGCAATGGGCAATTCTGTCCAACCCTCGTGCGAGACCCGCAATGAGTGCTACCGAAATCAACCCTGTCCCAGCTAACGAATTTCTTACGAAATTCAAGCGAACAGTTCTCGTGCAAAGGGGCATACCCGAATTTCATATAAGGAGCTCCGAAGCTCCTTAGTTCCTGATTGCGCACAATCATAGGACCTAATCTACCTGAATTAAGTTGGATTTTAACTTAACTTAAGAATAATGCATGCATGAGCAGCATATTTTGCATTATAGTTGATTTGTTAGCTTTGTAAATAATAATGCTATTTTATGTTCTAATTGAGAGGCAATATTAAATTCAGGTGATTCGGGGCTGCGGATGATAAATCAAACCGTACGGATCTAATCAGGAATAATGCATGCATGAGCAGCATATTTTGCATTATAGTTGATTTGTTAGCTTTGTAAATAATAATGCTATTTTATGTTCTAATTGAGAGGCAATATTAAATTCAGATGATTCGGGGCTGCGGATGATAAATCAAACCGTACGGATCTAATCAGGACGACGATTGGAGTCCGACACTTCCGGAATCGTTTTGATCGAACTTCGGTAGCATCACATTTAGTCTACATAATATCAAAGGCCAAGGGGCATGATAGGAAAATCCAAACCTCAAATGCCAAATCCGACTGCACGGATGGATTCGGATCAACAATTGCAGTCCAACGACGCAAAAGTCAACTCAATCGAAGCCCTATAGTACCAACTATGGACAATCAGGATGGCGCCACGTGAGACCATCTCAACGGCCCACTTTTGCGCCCTAACCACTGAAGTACAAAACGTGGGTTGTTGGATGACGCAATGAAGCCATGTCGCCTTCCCCACGCCCTTCATCAAAGAGGACTTCATCTCAACCGTTGGATCTTCATCCAAAGGCTGAGAGCGACTGCGTGAGAAAACAAGAACTATGACACAAATGCAACCATAGTGCGTTGGTCACCGCCTTCACAAAAGAGCAAAGCACGTGAGTTCAAATCGCGCAAAGCGCAAAATCGAAGAGGTGATGCGCTCGGATGAAATAGAGTCGTCATATGGTGATCGAGCGATGCGCAATAGGCCACATGGCGCACGGAGGCACATCGGATGAGGCAGCGCAGTGGATGCCTGAGATGCCGTGCAATTAGATGCACCGATATACATGGATCGGGCGGGTCGGATGAGGGGATGCGGCACGCATCTTGAGCCATCCAATCGTGAGATCGGACAGCTAAAATCAAACACGTGCACACGTGCGAGGAGCTGCGAGGCAGCGGATCAAGCGGCCGTGGAGGTGCCATGTGGCACATTTTGGTGCGTCCGCGCAATGAAGGTGCGATAGGTCCTTTTGAGGTGCGATCTGATCCGTTCTCCCGATCAACGGATCTGATCAATCCAAAGGTGTTGCACGATTTTAGAGGCCAAAATACCTATTTTGCCCCTCATTTTAGCTATAAAAAGAGCCCAAAAGCCCCCATTTAAGAGGTAATTCCACCTGCACACATCTCTAGCTCTCTTTCTCTACAGCATCTCTCTCTGGCCTTCTTCCCTGTGCCTGGGATCTGAAGTGTTGCCGCACTTCCCACAAGCATCCCTCAAGTGGCTCTGCTCCATCTATCTCTATCTCTCTTTCTCTCTCTCTACTCTTTATTATATTTGTGCTGATTCATAGTTTAGAAGTTTCTGCAAGTAGCAATAAAAAGTGTGATTCAATGACTATCTTGTCTCTCTTTATATGCTTTAATTAGGTTAGATTAGTTAGTACAAAGGGCTCTAAGAATCTCATTTTTCCTCCTTACGAACGACTCAGGACTTACTATTTCTTATTTATAAATTTATTTGTTTCGACGTGATTCGCAACTACAACGATATAATAATCTTTTTACGCATTTCGCAATGAACAGTCCCCAATAGAGAGGCAAGTAGATTTTGATACAATCCAGGTAACCAAAGCCCTTTAACCCTCGGGTACGAAGAAAAAGGGCCCGGGTAGCACTAGCGGAGCTTGAGTACCATTCTCACTCCGCCCTGGCAAACTATACGTAGGTGGCCCATCAGCGACAATCGGCTTTGGAGAATGCACCATGGATCAGGGCATCTTGCTTAAAAGCCGACGAATCAAGTAGAGGTCTTCCGCCCCCTCCTTTTGCTAACTCGTAAGGAAAGCTTTTCAAATCGGGGCACATGGGGCAACCGCTCCCAACCCAACTATTCCACGAAAGATAAGTTCTAAGCATGCGGAGGAGGGCTGAATACCGAGTAGCCCCGACACCACCTTCCACCTTGAGAGTTAGCGCCAATCCTGGCATTCTCTCGTCGACCCCACTATGGCCAACACGATCATACCATGTGTCGGGCGGAAACAGGCAGACAAGGCACCGAATGAACGGTCAGGCTACGGAGTATGCTAGAGGATCCCTATGGATCACACGCCGGTGTCTACCCAGGCGCACGACGTAGGCACCTAGCTATCACCTTGGACAGCCCTCTCCACAAGCATTCCATCCAGCCCCGCCAAAAATCACCTGGGATATAATAACAGGGCAAGCCTCTATACCAAGTCATTTGAGTGAATAATCAAAACGCCCCACAATAAGGACCAAGCAAAAACTCGTAAAAGCAATCCACGCGACTGCTGGGAGTAACAAGTCCTAGGCAACAAACCAGTTCCTCATACTTAGCATATGAGCAATTTTGTCAGAAGGAGAAAGGAAAAAACAAGGAACAAAAAAAAAAGGAGAAAAGCATCTTCGTTTTATAAGAAATATCAACTGTTACATTCCACGGGATCATCGTCTATAGCTAACTTACAATAAAAATGAGACAAGTTAGTACAAAGATAATGACAACAATGTTCATTAGGACTCAGCGGCTTCGCCCCAAGTCTTCGAACCTGCCCACCCTAAGCAACACGGGTGATAGTGCAGCATCAAGATTGGCGGCCCCTACAGCTCTTGGCGGACACGCTCTAAACGACTCGTCAGAAATCGATCCGTCTCCATCAAGTGCCATCTGCCCACGTCCCTAGCAAGGAGCGGGCTCTCGAGCCCTCTACCCCTCCGCAGCAGATAATTGTCTCACTTCTAGGACATACACCTCCCTCTGTAGAGGAATAATGGCTGAAAGAGGAGCTTGCTATCGGACCAGCAAGCCTTGATGGACTACAACGACCGCTTGAGGTAGTCGGGGCCGCTCAAAGATGCAGAATACCCTCCAATCTATCAGTGAGGTATCCCACCTAATCAATGCTACCAGGCCTTCAGCCGGCCCTTTCTTGAGGAATCCCCAAACGAACTCAACCATCTAGCCGAGCATTGTAGGCCCCATCTGACCACGACCCCACATCTGGCAGGGCAAATACATTCCCACAAGAGGAGCTACCGGCAGCAGCAACTCCTACTCCACCCTTGTGGAGTTACCAAGGGAGCCGAGCAAAGCGGTAGAAGCATCGAGCCTCCACAAAGGAGCAACCTTCACCCAAGTCCTAAGCTGCACCTCCGCGACCCAACGTCCGGTGAGTTCTCCACGCAGAACCAAAGGAGATGGCACCTCCAACGAAACATCCTCTGGGCCCAGGGAGGTGGACACAGCTGGCTCCCTCCTAACGAACGTCCCACCAAGCTCCCCTTGCGGACAACCTGAGGAAGCTTGCTCTGCCTCCTCTTCGCTGTTGGCCTCCCTCCTCTTGAACTCTCTGAACACAAGAGGAGATCTTCTTACCCTGACCCATGCTACTCCCCCACATGAGATGGGTCCCATACCAAGGGAAGCCATCACGACGCCCAAAATTGTCCAGCGGAAACAACCCCCAAGAGCTTACGCTAAGAAACAAAACAAAATAAACACGCGAGAAGGGAGGACAACGCCTCTAGGCACACTTGTTCACCGCAAAGAATGGCTAAAGTCTCGAACCCCCCAATGCTGTAACAAGCATATCAAACTATAAAAAAGACTGGGAGCCCTCACCTCAACCCATGCGTTGAGTGTAGGCACCAAGAGGGGCTTACCCCCTTCAAAAGAATCGTGCATAATCGCCCTTCAGCCACTCCACTGAACATGCAAAGGTTTGACAACAAAGTTCTATCAAACGAGAGAACGAAGCAAAACGTTCCTCCACACAACTTATAGGCCCCTCAAACACAGTAAAGAGGGTGAAGGGCCCTGAACTAAGACCCGCCATGGACCCTTATTTATAACCCCCTCGTTCCACCTCCCCCCTTCAGGTCGCACGTTCCCAAGGAACAAAATCCTCCAAGATACGGCACAGATTACACAGCAGCTTGACCACACTAACAAAACCGTTGGTCAAAGACTTCGCACGTTATAATACGTTGGACACTCGGACCGACGCTACAAAAAGCATCGGTCGCCTTTTTGAGCTGGCACAACGTTTGAGGCCATGACTTCTCACGGCAACAAAATTTAACGATTGCCTCGATGAAGCCTCTTAAGGCAGGCACAAACTTGAGCTCATACGCCCAACATTCAACTTCGGCAAAGCGCCGCCTCTTAAGGCCGACACGAACTTGGACTCATATGCCCAACGTTCAAGTTCGGCGAAGTGCCACTTCTTAAAGTCGGCACGAACTTAGGCTCATACACCCACAAACTTAGGCTCATACAACGTTCAAATTCGGCGACGTGTCACCTCTTAAGGCCGACACGAACTTAGGCTCATATGCCCAACGTTCAAGTTCGCCAAATTGCTGCCTCTTAAGGCCGGCACGAACTTGGGCTCATATGCCCAACGTTCAAATTCGGCAAAGTGCCATCTTTTAAGGCCGGCACAAACTTGGGCTCATCAGTCCAACATTCAAGTTCGACAAAGTGCCGCCTCCTAAGGTCGGCACGAACTTAGGCTCATATGCCCTTACTGTATGTAAACACGAACCTCTTGCAAGCGGCAAGAAACAATGGAAAACCACCCAACTCCTCTGTCACAAATGTTCTCCCCACTTCATCTCAACCGACAGAACATCTGGGGGCATCATCCATTGTGGAGTTTTAAGTACTCTCACTACTCTCTCAGCAGTTCACACTAGCTAGAAAATGTGGACATATGATGAAGGCCAAAAATCGCTCTCGGATCCAAAACTCCTAACATGACCAAGCAGAGGATCCAGTTACCTGATTACAGGGTAAGCAGGGGGGACCGGTACCACTCGTCCCACCTGCGACTAACCAGACCCAAATCGGGATTCGTACAACCTGCCAAAAGATTCAGCACAGCCAAAGCCGAAGATACGATAAGATAGAAGTGACTATCGACAACCCGATAGCAGTATGACAGAAAATGTACTAGCTATTAGGTTAGGAATCTTTACATACTATAAATATTGAGAGAGGCCCCTTAATAAAGGGGGTCGAAAGGGAGAAAAAATCTTGTAAGTTCTAGTGCATAGTTGGGAGCATCATCCTCCTCCCAGACGTGTACCCCCTGCGGTGTAACTAGGTCACCAAATCCCACTGTCTCCTTTGTGATTATTTGATGTTCGTCAGGTTAAGCTCTCTCATTCCCTGGGAGGCTCACCCACTCCCCTCCTAGCATTGGATATTAATGGTTATGTAGTGTTCCCTACCTCTACAAATCCTTTGGTGGCCATCCTAGGCCCGTCAGCAATCAATCAAAGTTGTTGAAAAATAGTCATTATCATATAATCTGATATTCTTATAATCAGATATAGAAAGAATAAAGGTCAGAGTTGAACTCGGGACCTCGGGGATCAAATCTACGCTCCCCCAGTACTATTTATTCAATCATAGGAAAAAGGGAGAGAAGGCTGTTTGGTTGCATATTTGGGTTTCTCAGGAAATGTGAAGAAGCTCCCATTGGGAGCTACCAGCTAAATCACGGAGCAAACTAAACAACCATCCAGAAGAATTCTCTTCAATACCAAGTTCCCTGCCACCACCACCAGCACTCAACCAATCCCCAAATCAAAGGCCCAGACCCATCAGACCACTACCCACTTCCCTTCTCCTCGAGCAATCGAGAAACACAGGACCCAGAGGCAAATTACCCATTAGTTTTGGCAGTTTCCCACGGAGGCATTAACACGAACACATTTTTGGGCATTCCGGAAAAAGACCACCGGAGAAAGAAACCAACCAAAAATCTGAGAGCTACCCTCGAACCGACCTGCCGACGCAGCCCCGACGGCGTCATCGCCGGAGTCTCTGTGTTGGACCCTGACCCTGGTGGCGTAACCGGGGTGCTTCCTATAGAAGTCCTCGAGCCCCATGGAGACGGCAGCGGCGCACCTGCTGAGCACCACGTCGGTGCCGTCGGCGAGCAGGCCCACGTCGACGATGGCGACCTCGCCAGAGGACCGGTGGACGAGGGCTGCAAGAAGGAGGGCGAAGGTGGCGAGGGTCCCCATGTGGAGGACGAGCTCTGTTCTGCTGCCGCTTCTGCTTCTCCCGAAGAGAGCCATATGTTGTGGAGTCCCGAAGAAGAGGGAGGGCAGCTTTGACTTCTTCGGGTGGTCGACGGACGAAGGTTTTGATCTGAGGCAACCTTCGTGGAACTACGAAGAAAATTCACTCGTTGGTCCCACCCCCTACCGTTCACGGGGGTGAGGAGCTCGTTTATTTATATCACGTGATCGGCACATCCCTTGGAAACTCTGGGTTTAGTGGCGGAACGGAAGCCCAGAGAGGTTTTACTCTAGGGTGGGATAAGTACTTTTATCAACGGTTTCCCTAACTTTTTAACTCTGCATCGGTCATTATTATTTCATATATTACATCGTCATTGACGTATACTAAAATATATTTATTTTAACATAATATATTTATTTAAATCATTCATGATAATGATATTACACAAACTTCCATACATATATTAAAATATAAAAATTTAGATGAAATATATCCACACCTATTGTATGATAATACTAAAATATCTCATATTAACGTTACATTAATATATTAATTATTATAAATTTACAAATAAAATATCTTCCTCAATTTATCCCACTTCAATTTTATCACGAACTTATTTAAACTGTCCAATCAAATACAACCTAATATATATATATATATATATATATATATATATATATATATATATATTTGAATCTGTGAGATTCTCGTCTTATAATTTAGCCTTTAACCTTTTTAAGCGTCAAAATCAATTTATCTTTCACTTATCATTCGATTTTATCATTTATAGAATTTATCTCACGAAATAAACAGTAACTTAGGAATTCCTTTGACAGGCGCTGTGTCCCGCCTGCATGTTGAGTTGACCCGTTCGGTTGACTGTCGAAGTTCTCACTTCGCTCATCAATATGACCAGGTCAGACTTGCATGCACTTGCTATGTGAGGCTGGATTCTGAATCAGAAGATCAAAGCCTGCCCATTTTGGCTTGTAATTAAGCTTGTGGCAAAGGGTAACTTGTAGTAAATTGAAGTCCAAGCGATCCATTAAGCTAAGGAGCTACTGTTTCAAATTAACCCACAAGCCCATCTAATCAATCAATGGGAAGTAGGAGAGACCACCAGTTATAAAAAAATCGAGAAAACAGGTAACTGCACATCTTATATGAATAATTGTTCACGGACCAAATTTTTCTGAGCATCTGCATCCGTTCGTCCATTTTCTTGCAAATCAATTATTTCAATATTACATTAGAACTTTAAAAAGTTAGTCGAAGAAACATTACCTAAAAATTGCAAACCTAACCTTAGCTCCATAAATACCCATTGAAATTACAGAGGATAATCCCCTCGAACTTGAAGGTTATCCACAACCAAATAGAACATTAAACCCCCAAAGGATCCCCTTACATATGTTGATCACGATAAAAGAGAGCATTACACACATTGGATATATAATAAAAAGAGAATACTGGACTTCCAAGTGGGAATTAGGCTTCGTGGAAAAGTTGCCGCACATTTGACTCACGAAGATGCATGCAATTGCATTATTTTTACACTGACGTTCCTTACTGAGTATTTAAATTACCCGAGTACCGTATGATTCACGTGGGCGGGATGAAGCTGGTATTCCTGCGTGTTCATTTTTTAGCATTCGTTTCCTACGCCGATGTCCACGTCTTTTTCGAAGTCTTGATCTGCCCCCTCCATTTTTTCTTCAGGTAACCGGGGGGGGGGGGGGGGGGGTGTAGATTACTTCGTGGAAAGGGGATTGTGTTTTCTATTTTTCTTCATTTTTATCGTCATTCATGATTAAGTAGCTCTCTTACAGGAGAACCGTAAAATGCACGGTATAATCGACGTCTCTGAAGTTAGAAAAAGGTAGGGTATGATAGTCGAAGTTAACATTCGCAACACATCTCACAGCACACAACACCCACGTAAAGTCTGTGCATGGAGAATTAGGTGTAGCGCAAAGGCGTGGGTTACCCATCACTCTTCTTAGAATCGCTTGCTTCTTCTATTGAACACTGGTGGCATGCCTACGCGTTGCAACGGTGAAAGGGGGGTAAAAAAAAAGAAATTAAAAAGGAGATAAGGGTGGATCGGAAAAATATTATACATGGAAGATATAATAAATTTTATCTAAAAAAATTAAAAATTATTTATCTATTAAATTAATTATTTTCTTTTTAAATTAAACTGCATCGTAAGAATGTATGACTGTAAAATTATAATATAAAAAATATATATTTACTTTCACTTAATGGATAATATAAGTGAGTTATTAGATATATTATTCCTTATAAATTATATAATTTGATATTTTAAATTTAAAATAAAAATTATAAACTAGCCAACCAACGTAAAAGTTTTACATATTATTTAATCCTTGATAAAAGGAGAGAAGAGTATGATAATAAAAAAATCCTAAATGAAAAGGAGAAATTATCTCAGACAAAAATGAAAGAGGTAATATAAATATGAGAAAATATAGTAAGTAAAATGAGATTATGAAAATAAAATGGAAGAATGGATAATGAGAATAATTACGAAAATGATAACCACACAAAAGTTATTCTTTATTATTTTAAAATAAATTCTTGATCAAATAGATGAAGCTTTTCTTTAAAAGAAAGAAAGAAAAAAAAAAAAAAACAAGGAAGAGAACGATCCAATAGATGGAGCTTCTTTCTTTCTTTTTATTATTTAAAAAAGATGAAGGCAATATGCTCGCCCTAACCTCCAGGGAGAAAAAAGTAAAGAGATGTAGAAAAAATGAAACGCGGTTGAGAGAAAGAAAAGAAAAAATATCCTGAATTTAAGTAGTCGTCGGTTTGGAACAGGGAGAGCGAAATTTCCGAGGGAGGGTTCGGTGTGGAGGGATGAAATGTACCTTGGATGGATTTTTATTTCTTTGTTCTAAATGAGGGTGACACGCTGGAGTGATGCAGCTGTCACCTTCCTTCATTTTTTTATTTTTTCTTTTTGGTAAATGAAGGTGAATGGTGCAATACACAGTTTCCTTTGCGTAGATTCGCCTTTCGTTTTTCTCGGAGAAGTCTTCTTGAGTAGGCTCTTGCTTTGGTGTCTATCGCAGTCCTCGGCGTCCCTACTCGATCGGGACATTCCAACTTGATGCCAAGGCAAGTCAGGTGTAGTTGGTTTGACTTCGACATAATGACGCAGGTGCCAACTATTCCAGGACCAAAGATTCGAAAGCATTCATTTCTTACGTCGACAGATTCTTTACATCCATGGAGCAACGTCCAACAATCCAAAAGGTCTCGCACGAAAAACTTCTAAAATTTGTGTAGTTAAATATCAAGAATAGAGAATCATTGCTTAACAGGTTCCGCGTAAACATTTTTGGTGTCTATTATCAACCTATTTGATTCATATACATATCTAGCAAATTATTAAGGTAGTTATTCCCAATTACACCCGAGGATCTGGTATTAGATCGGCACTTACACTAGCGCCTTGCAACCTGCTGGGAGAGAATTGGATGCACCAGAAGGTAGTGTTTGGTAAGTGGTATATATATATATATATATATATTTGTGAAATAAATAAAAGAATAATAAATGAGTGACGAAATAAATGAATTTTAGTTTTTGAGGATTAGGTACGTTAGACTTATTTTAGAAAAGAAGTGAAATTAATTTACGTTGTATTAACTTCTGCTAATTTAGTGTAAGGGAAGTATATTTAAATGGTGAACGAAATGTAAATTTATTCACTTAATCTACCTATTAATTACTACAAAGATAATTAATTAAATATGTGTGCTAGAATCAACTAAAGGTTGCGTGGTAGTATTAACACCCTACGTACCCAAAAAAATAAGTAAGGAAGTTCCGCATGTTAAGTTGTGGATCTTGAACATTTCTTGTTGGTTGGTTGCCATGCATTTGTTATCTTTCAACTTGATGGTTGACGTGTATGAACGTGGAATTAGTCCTCATGAAAAAAAGGAATCTAAGACATTGATGACACTAGTAAATTAGGATATGAGTATGAAGATATATATTGTAATGTATTTTGTAATGTATGGTTAGATTTAATTAATTGAAAATGAGAATTAATCGATTGAAAATTAAGTACATCAAAATAGATCAATTGGAAGTGATTTTCAATCGATTAGAAATAATTTTTAACCGATTGAAAATTAAAATACATCGATTGGAAATTATTTTCAACCAAAATATATCAGTCGGAAATGATTTTCAAACAGTTAAAAATCAAAATACAATAATTGGAAATAGTTTTTAATCGATTGAAAATCAAAATACACTGGTTGAAAATCAAAATATGCTGATGTGTTTTACCTTTCTATTAGTGGTAAATGATTTTTCACTTAAAACATGATTTTTCATTAATGGAAAGTAATTTTTTACTCACAAAGTGATTTTTCATCGATGGAAAATAATTTCCATCAATGGAAAACTAAAATACACTACCTGAAATCACCACTCTCATTTTGTGTATTGTAAAACATGTTGTAGGTGTATGTTTATTTACTTTTTTGATAATAAACTAAACCAATGACAAAGATATACTGTTACGACCCGAATCGGCTCCACGTGGAACCCGGGTAGGATTGCCTCAACTATCCCAAGACCTGATCGCCCAACGAGTAATAAATTAAAACGTAATAATTTCTACATATCCACCATAGGTAGAAGCATAATAAAGACAGAAGGCTATAAAGTAGATAATAAGTGGAAACAGTACCGCAGGAGAATAACATGTTTACATCATAGCCATCACAATATAATCCAAAGACGGAAACTGAACTACTTTATCAAAAATAGATATTCATGACAACAAAAAGGAGAGTCAAACTACAGCAGAACGCAAAAGGAACACACTAAGGCTGGGCTCGGTTAAGCCCACCTCCCTCCGTAGCCTGTGGAACTGACTGCTTACCTCCCTGTCCTGGACACAAGTGGTAGACGTTAGCAAAAGCTGAGTAGAGTAACAAGTGTACATTCAACTAACACAACTTAATTGAAGAGAAAAGTAGTAAACATTTCAGGCAGCAGTAAATATTTCAAACATTTTCATGTTTATTTCTATTTCTAGGCACTAATTGTTTTGTGATTTTGGTTATTCTAACAAAGAGTCCCATTATCTCCTGGTTTATATGTTCCTTAATGGAACGATCTTATAACAGTTTTCCTACATTACAGAACGTGCATGTGGTGTTTTCCTGGTCAAGAGAATGCCCCGTGCTTGTCTTACACCTAGTCTACCACCCCAGGATCATAGTCATGACATAACGATGACTACGGCACGCGCGATAAATGCACGGGGAGCTACCCTGCACTGATACACAGTCAATCGTTTCTACTAACGAGTACGCTCTAAGTTCTACAACACAGAATAGAATAAGGACCGCACCTCTCACTAGTTTGAGTACCTTCGCCCGACTATCCCGGCTACCCCTATGGGCCTAACATGAGTTAATGTAGGAAGGTCATTCCTACCTTGGGTCCCAACTCGAGGGAAGAGTAGCTCTTTCCCTACATAATGGGTGATTAGCTCTCCCCGGTACGTACATACCTGAGGGCCAACTCACTCCAATACCAGAATTCAACAAACAGTCGTGTCTCACAGTAGGCGAGTTATCCCATATTATCAAAGTTTCATACCACAGCGAATAAGTTATTTTTCTAATTCTCACTAAGGTGCGTTTATAATTCCTTTAATTCTGTTTCAAACATCAGTGAATAACATGCATCTCCATTCATAATTCAAATTTCAACGTGAAAAAGACAAATAGATGTATTACAGTAAAAGCCTTTATATCAACCATTAGGGTTATCATTTTCTCACGACAAGCATTAATTATTCCTCACATGTAGAACAAATATAAAGTTCATCAATTTAGAGTTAGGACATGCATGTATGTGTGTGCATCTCTAAGACAATGCATTCATCTATTTCATTCACAAGTCACATTTGCACAATCTTAATAATTGATTAACTAGCTACTTGTAATATGCATTCAAAAAGAAACTAAACACACCAGAACAATAAGGGCCACTCTACCTAGGTGTACAAGAGGTATGGGGCACAAGGAACCAATTCGAACGTCTCCGCAGGTCCTGCATGCGCTCCGAGCTCAAAGCCTACACCAAATCCATGGTCGAAAGGAGCATTAAATACTTTGACTGACATTTCAGTGTGCTAAGATAGTTCAAAATAGTACAAAATTGATTCTAGTATGTGGGAAATTCCAAAAGCTTTCCAATGATACCTGTCACAAGGAAATCAGACCTCGTTTGGACCCTGAACCGACCCAAAAACTCTTCCTGGTTCACTTGAATCGGGCTGGGTCGATTCGATCCAACTGAACCAACCACTCGCATACCCAGAATCGTCCTAGCTCTCGTATCAGACGTTTGAGGCACTCCTCAGACGTCTTATATAGCTCAATGCCTCGCCTCTCTTCCTTAGACGTCTGGCGGGTGTCCTAGTCATTCGTACGACTCTCCAGACGTCCACATGACCCTCCAAACATCCGAAGCACGCTTCAAAGTCCACCCACGTGCATGCCACGCCACGTGCCTACGAGCCTCGCCCGACGTGCTCGTGCTGCCTCCCACTCTCTTTGCACATAGTACTCCTCGCAGGAACCTGCGCCCGTACGCCTAGACTCCCCTTACTGTGCCTCGACTTGCGCCTCGCTCTCTCTCCCGTTGAATGCCTACCTCGACCTCGATGCTCGCGCTTCCTCGATCCTCGCACACACCTTGACTTGCGTGCAACTGAGCTCCCCGATTCCCTCCTCCCTTCACTCCCGCCTTCTCTCTCACTCTCAACTTTGGTAAGAGGGTGCCTGACGAGTTGTGGCTCATCATAGCTAAAATGTCCAAGTTAAGTTAGAAACTAGGTTAAATACTATCAAATTAGCATATGAAAAGGGTTAAGTGTGGGAAATAGAGAAAAAGACCTAAAACATCAAATTTGTACTAAAACTGCATAATTAGGTCATTTATTGAAATATTCTATTAAATAATGTAAAATGGTGATAAAATTGCAAATTTAGCACATAAATGAGTTCAAAAGTTCAAATCAAAAGTGTAATTAACTTCCTAAATATTTAATTGAGCCTCAATAAAAATCTAGTAACATTTGGACATCGTTAGGGTCTTGCAATTAGAGATTCTCATTTAGGTCCTTAGGTCATCATATTTCATCCTCAGAATCTCTCCAGGGACCCATTTGATACCCTCATGGACCTATTTGCAACATTTTAGGGACAGATCTGATAGGATTCCTAACCACTTAAGGGTCCCTCTGTTATTGTTCCACCGTTTTGCTGAGGGGCTTTGTCTACAATTTCACCATTAGAACCTGAGAACGGTGCACCTCTTGGTGCACCGTTCATCGCAAGAACTGGAGCCATCCCAGCCGTTCACTCTGTAAAGACCCACTCTGTTTTGAGTCTTTTAAGACGTCTAAACTGTCAATCAGACGTCTATCCAGATGTCTGGACCCCTTCCCAGACGTCTGGAAATTGAAAAATCTGTACGCGAAATTGGTTCTATGTGCAGCCAGCGCACAGACCCTTTTTCCTTCTCTCTCTTCCTCTCTTTCTCCCCCTAGCCTAACCCTAATCTAGTTGCCTATATAAGTGCCCCCCTTCCTCTCCTCTCCACTCCATCACCACCACCTTACTACCTACTCCACAGCCGTGAGAGAGGCGCACGAGAGAGAGGGAGCAAGAGCGAGGAGGAGCGGTGTGAGGAGGAGGAGGCCAAGGTCGCGAGCTCGTGGAGGCTCGCCGGAGTGTTGCACGGCCACTACAGCGCATGCGGGAGCAGGAGAGCACCGGGACGTCGTCCCCAACTTCCTGCAGTGGCCGGAGTTGTAGCCGAGAGGGAGGAGTCGCGGCGGAGCGGGAGCGCGTTCTGATACTGGAGTTTTTCCAATATCAAATGTCCGGAGTGCCTTCCAGAAGATGGGTCGGACGTCTGAAAGCGGGTATTCGCGTAGGTACGTCCTTCTCGCGGTTACGGCCATGCAGGCCGCACAGCAAAGATGATTTGTTGGGCTAAAAATGGGTTGTGCTGCTCTGTCGTGTGCAGGAGCAGCTTTGGGAAGGCGCACGGCATGCCCTCCCACGCTTGTCGGACTTCTGGACAGCTTACCAGACGACCGGAGGCATTCCCAGACGACTGGAGGATAGGTCGGACGTCTGGAGCTGAGTCCAGACAGTCGAGTAGGAGTCCAAGATGTCTGAGGTCGACGCAGGGACTTAAGGTGAGACTGGCGACTTTTAAGACGTCTGGACTTGGTTCCAGATGTCTAATTTGGGTCTGCAGACTTATTTTTGCCCGTTTAGGGTTCGATCGGGATTCGTTTTATGCAAACGAGATATCTGTGATTTTCTTGTGAGTTTCTTTACATAATAGAAAACTTTATATACTGTTCTAAATGTTCTGTTGTGATGTGTTCCTTGGTATAGAATTTCGACTTGTTGCATGTCTTGGGCTTGAAGAGGCACGCGAGTCTGCAGTTCGAGCCCCCAGTATTTCCAGATTGTCTGGTAGAGTGGTTTCCCCCTGTTCTATTTATAAAACATGAATGCATCTATGATAATTAGATAACTGGAAACCTAGGATATAGCATGAATCCTAGCACGAGAAATAGTTGCACTGTTGTGTGCGTGATTGAAAATGTATTTATAACTGAATGAGTTGAATTGTTAGCAATTGCCTGTTAATGAATGCGAGCTGCCTGTTAGAATATGAGCTGCCTAAGATAATTAAACTGTTACCTATGATATCGCTTGTTGCATGTGTTTAATTGTGGAAATATGAGCTACATGTGTATAAGACAAGAACGGAATTGTGAATGATGAAACCTAGTATGGAATAGTATGATGAATATGAACATGAACCCTACGAGGAGTTAGGAGTAGAGCACCTGTGGATGAATGGAAAGGCCTGGAAATGTGAACGGGAAGTGTAGTGGCCCTTGAGTACGTGATACCGAGAGCGACTGTCCCCTTTTTAGTGTAGAGTTGAGCTAGTTGCCCTTGGGTTGAGACCCAGGGTTAGGATTAGCCACTCTACACCGACTTCTGTTGGCCCTCGCGTATGTAGTACTGGGGAGAGATACTAGTCTAGGGAGGGAGCTAGCCACCCCACGGGGCCTGGGGTTCAGTTAGCCACCCTACACCGACTTGTTAGGCCCCCTGGGCAAACCGGGGTAGTCAGATGAGGGTGCGCAAACTGTGGAGGGGCGAGACCCCTGTTTCTGAGAGGGCTAGGCCCTATACTATTCCATGTTGTACTTTGGATGTACCCGCTAACAAAAACGACTGATCGCATGCCAGTGCAGGGTAGCTACCCATGCACTTATCGCGCGTGCCGTAGTCACCGCTACGTCTGTCTGTGACCTCGGGGTGGTTGACTGGGTGTAGGACTATCATGGGGGACTCTCCAGGCCAGGAGAGCACCTCATGTGCCTTCTACTTTTCGGAAAAGACTGCAATCAAGATCGTTCCCACGAGGAACATGCGAGATCAAGAAAGAAATCTGAAAGTAAACCAATGGGGTGAAAATGAATTACTTGTAAAATAAAATAATTGGAAAAGATAAATTTACCTGTTAGCTTTTACTGCTTTAGATAGTCTGGTTACCACTCTACTCAGCATTCGCTGACTCCGTTTTCTCATAACCCTTTACAGGTCCAAGAGTTGAGCAGCCCGAGTTACTAGCTGCAGAGGGTACTGGACCCAGTCTAGCCCAGCAGTAGTTTCCTTACTGTTGTTGTACTCTATTTTTACCATAGTGAGTTTCAGACTTTGTTTATTGTTCCAGTTACTGCTACTTTTGTTCTACTTTCCTATCGTATGATGGTATGTATTGACAAGTAGCTTTTATTTCCTTTACTGCTTGTACATTTTTACTGTTAGTTACATTGCATGGCGAATGTGGTTTATTTTCCTACTTTTCGGTTATTTCTTGTTGGACGACTAGGTCTTGGGATTAGTCAAGTTGAGTCGGTCTTGGTCCTGTAGGGATTCGGGGACCAGATCGTAACACACTCCTTCCATCCTCTCGATCTGCGGCTGCTCTCCAGTGGAAGTTTCGCAAGAATTGTCGCGTGGCTTCACCCCCATCTTTAGATCTGATCCAACGGTGCACCTTTGATTTAACCCTTCCCGTGCTCCTCTCCTTTATCCCCCACAGTAGATGACCTAATTGACTAATCTCACCAATGCGGTGAGGGGAATCACTCTCTAGTGCTTCTTAAGGAGCTCCCCTAATCACATGCGCGCAATCGACTCCCTCCTCCATGAGCCGATCCTTTCGTCCACACCTGCAACTTCCTCAACACCATTTCCTCAGTCTGTGGTGACAGCGCCGACTTGCCTTCCTCCTTTCAATCACCACAAGCCACTAGTGGGTGGACCTTAGATAACTTCTTTAGCTACTGGTCTTCTCCCCTTTCGTCGTCATCAGCCGCTGGCGGGTAACCTTAGACATCTTCGTCCCAATTAGATTAGATTTTAAATGCTTTCTAGGAGTAGATCTAGCATAGATTTACTGCTTTTTAGATTAATTGTAGTGTTAGTTAGAGTAATTTAGGAGTAGATTAGTGTAGATCCGATCCCGCCCTCTCTGATCAATTCAGATCAGAGAGGTGTTTTTCCGCGGTCATCATCATCAATAATCTCCCCTTACATTCCATTTTATCGCCTTCTAATTCTTAGATTTTTAACTCGCTAATCACCCACTCATTAAGGTCAAATTTCAGACCTAAGAACCTTGGTTTTCAGATCTGAAATTAGCGCCAAAACTCATTTTGGGGGGTCTCCCATCCATTTCGCAATTCCACAAAGACTCCCTAATCTTAATTCACCAACTAGAATTGCTCAATCTTGTTTAAAATGGTGTTTACTATTCAGATCAATGATTTGAAATTCATTTGGATTTTATCAAATTTAATTGAGCTTTTTGAGATTGGATGGGGTTGATTAGGTGTATGCAAGGATTCCAATGTTTTTGAGTTTTGTTTTGATTATATGGATGAGCATACATCTAAGTTAAGCCTTATGTTGGAGAGTTCTATCAAAGAAAATCAGTTAACTCTGATTTGAGGTAGAACAAGGACCCAACGGATCTTAATCATATCACAAAATCACCTTGATCACCCATCAATGGTGTTCAAGAATACTGAGTGATTAAATCAGTAAAAGATCTAAAGTAAAAGCCCAATTTGGGGCGACATTTTACCCTCCATTTAACCAATTTTATGATCCAATGTTGGAGGTTTCGGATTGAGATTTTAATGGATTTTTGAAAGGACATTTGAAAGAGTTTCAAAGGATTTGCAATCTTATTTTTATAAACTCGATTTCAAATCTTCTTTAAAGATTTTAAGATGAGAAATTGATCTGATTTCGACATTTGTGATCCTAGATTAGATCTCACTAGATCTGATCTTGGATAATTTTTGTGCAGATTTGACGATCAGACCTACTGGAACTAAAGCAATGGCTATACAGCAGACTTTGAATTAACTTAAGACGTCTGTAGCTGCTGCTGCTGCTCTATTGAATCCCAGCAGTGGTGTTGCTGCTGTCGTAGCTGTTGCTCTTGCTGAATGGGTTGAAATGAATCAGGCAGTGGTTTGGATTTAAGTTACTTGATAGCTGACATGTTTTATATGTTGTAAAAATAGTATACAAGCTTTCATGTATTAAGATTGAACCTTAATTTAAGTAGAATTGATTGTAATTTGTTGTTAAACATTCTTTTGTCAGTTATAAATGTGCATGAACTGCACAACTTAGGAAATTTGATGAAACCATGTTGAATTTCATGCTTATCTGCATGAGCACCCTCCATTTCATGTGGTGAACACCACTGAATGCTCTCACTGCATATCCAACCCTTTATACACATCCTAGTGCTTTAGGATTCTAATGGAAAACCCCATTTGAAGGCCTAGAATGAACATCCTTTGTAAATAAATAAAAATCCTATAAAAAATTTTAAAAAAATAAAATAAATGTGTAGCCAGTAGGATTAGATATATTTTTAAGTGTATACCAAGTTTCAAGATATTTTGAACCTCCGACTTGGTAGAACATACTAGCCGACGGTTCAGTATATCTTGAAACTTAATAAAAGACTCCAAACCTAAAAAAAATACAAAAACACTCTATTTTCCTCATCTCTTTCTCTCGCTCTCATCCCCTTTCCCTATGAAAATTATAAAATCCATCAAAAGTAGAAAAACTTGAAAAATACTCAAAAATACCATGTATACTATGTATGTACATGTATTTATAAGCTATATACTAAGCTATATATGTAAATAGTGTAAAATATGTACATAATATGTTTAAATAACTTATGTATGTATTCTATAATGTAAATTAAGTATTTAAGATAAATTAAATTGTATATAACTTATTTGTATACTTATTTATTAATTAAACTAACTTATATGTACTTTAAGCTAAGTACATTAATAAACCCCTATAAACAAACTTATTTATAGATGATACTGTATACACATATTTATATGCATATAATATACATTAATATACTTGTAAATTAATTTAATTATATATATAATAATTAATTAATTTAATAAGTTAGTAGCTAGTTTATTAAATTAAATTAGAATAAATTAGTAAATGAAGTTATTACTGAACTAACTTATAGTGTATATTTGTATCATAGCATTTTAAGCAATTTAAACTAATTTAACTGTGTTTATATTGTCATATAATATTTATATATAATTTACATGTAAAATACAATGAAATCACATATTTAAATGATATAAATTAAAATAAAGCGTGTAAAATATAATAAAAATATGTATTAAATATTTTATTATGTATATTAACTTTCTAATAAGTCAATTTAACAATTAATTAACTAATTTATACTGTAATTATTAAATTAAACCTTAATTTAAATTGTATAAATGTCAATTATTAGCTAATTTATTTATATAGTAAATATAATTATTTTTTAAATAAATTATATAATTATATAGCCATATATAAGGGCTTTCCAAACATATAATTTATTTTGAAATTGAACCTAATTTGGGCCCTCAAATCGAGGGCCAAAATCTTTAATTCACGCATGCACTACGCTTGATTCAAGCGCTGGAGCGATGGTATGTGTTGGTTTTAAAGCACCGCGATCGTTTATTTTGATGATAACAAAACATGTGTCATTTAACATTTGCACTTGAAGTCTTAGATTTCATGTTAATTGCAAATGGAGACGTGGTTAGACGAAGTTCGAGCTCGCATCCATGACGGATTGGAGGAGTTTGATGGAGAACAAAGGAGATTCGCGAGAAGCGATAGCTTGAAGAAAGAGATGAAGAATATGATAGATTTCCTTTCCCTTGTACAGTACTTTTATTTCTTTTGTTGCTCTTTATTTTTGTTTCTTAGATTCATGTTAAAGAGCTTCAAAGTACCCTAACAGTAGTCCTAGGAACACTTGCATAATCTTAGGATACTTAGGTTTTCTGTAGAGAACTTAGAAAATCAAAATAGGGATGAGTGGCTACTCATCATAGCTAAAAAGCTGAAGTTAAGCTAGACACTGGGTAAAACAACATCAAATTAACAGATAAAAAGGGTTAAGAGTGGGAATCAAATAAAAAGACCTAAAACCTTTACTTTGTGTTAAAATTTCATAATTAGGTCACAAAACGAGATATTCTGCAAGTAAAGAATAAATGGTGATCCATGCGGTAATTGAACATATAAATAAGTTTAAAAGGCCAAATCAAAAGTACAATTAATTTCTTAAATGTTCAATTAAGCACATATAAAAATTTGAAGGCATTTGGATATCATTTAGGCTTTGTAATATGTAGTTTACACTTAGGTCCTTCATGCATCACATTCTTGTCTTTAAAAATCCTTTTTGGACCTACTTGTAAACCGCAGGGACCCCTTTGAAAGGATGCAGGGTCCATCATGTTGCAATTCTCTTCACTTACGGGCCTGCGCGCAACTTTTCTACCCCTTCGGGCAGGGGTCTTCCCTGCAATTTTCTCGACATTTCAAGATCAGCCTGCTGCTCTTCGCACGCACTATAGCACGCGAAGAACACGGTAGATCTCGGTCGTCTGTTGCTTCTCGCGATTACGATCTGCGGTTGGATTTGAATAGAAGCTTCGCGTGAATCGGTGCGTATGATCACCCCTCTCCCCAGATCCCATCTGACGGTCAGATTTTAAGTTGGCTCGCCGCGCGCTCCTCTCCTCTCATCCCTGCCGCCGGTTGCCCCATCGGATATTCTCACCCGCGCGGTGATCTGAGCCACTGAGTTTGCTACTTAAGCACCTCAGTGGTCTCACGTGCAAGGGATTGCTCCCTCCTACATCTCTTAGCGATCGTTCGTCCACTCCAGTTTCTCCTCCCCACCAATTCTCTGATTTCACAGCCACCAGCTGTGAAATCGCTGCCTTCTTCTCAACCTCCTCGTCGCTAAGGACCTCGTAGCACCTGAGGACAACCCTGGAGCCTTACTAGCAGACTCTTCTCTCCGCTGGAGTCATCTTCCTCCCTTCTTCCTCCTTAGCCATCAGCTAAGGACCCATAGGTCCCATTCTTCCTGTTAGAATAGATTTATCTTTCTGCAAATTAGTAGTATTTGTAGTTAAGTAGGTTTAGGGTAGAATTCAAGTAATGAGTAGTGTTTAATTTCACTGTTATGATAGTGTAGTTGTATTGTAGCAGTAGATTTAGACCCGATTTCCCCCCCTTCACCTCCTTTGATCATTCCAGACCAGAGGGGACAGTCCATAATTACGAATTTTCTCCCTCTCCATGTTTTCATAATCGCTTCTGATTTCCACGATTTGTTTCTCGCAAATTCACCCATTCATTCAAACCCAATTTCAGATCTGAATGGTTTTTTTTTTACCTCCGATCTGAAATTGGAGTCAAAAGGCACATTAGGGGCTTCCCATTCACCTCATTTTTGTTCACAAAAGCCCCTAATCTGGACTTGAAAATGATCAGTTTGTTGGATTTTTCTTTAACTCAGATTTCAAGGATTTTTACTTCATTGGGTTTTGACTATCCTAATCTGACAAACTGAGGAATTCTAATCTTCATTCATTGTGTGGCAAGGAATCTGAGATGACACTGATGTCAGAATTCATCTCAGAAGAGCCATAATCTGATCTAAGTTTTCTTGAGGACTTTAATGCATTGAATGTATGATAGAACTAAGGAAAATCACTGTGGTGATTTGAAGTATATCTTGCATTCATGAGCTTGTGGTTTGTTGAGAGCATTGATATTTTTTTAACCTAAGGAGTTCTCAATACTCCTTATGGTTCCAGAATCTGGGATTTGTATTATGGATTTAAGTTGTCTGATTCAACTCTCTCTACATGTTGTCTATAGCATTAGGAAGAGTGAGATTAGTATTTCTACCGATTGGATTCAATGAGAATTTTCTTAACAAGGATTTGTGTTTTGGAATTGAAATATTGAGTATTTTTTATCAGTGAAACCCTTGTCAGTTGGGGTTTAGGGAATTTATGAGTTTGAATTTCTAATTTTGATCCCAGATCCACAGTAAATTGTTGCACTTGCAGCTACATTCCCCTCCTTTCCTTAAGTCTGATTTCATTCCAGATGGACTTACTGCAGCTGCAGTAAGTCGTCTGGAGTGAAGTCTGATTTGCTGCAGGGTTGGTATTTAGTGTTCTTACTGCTACTGCTGTCTGATATCTTAATGTACAGCATGAGTTTTTTATCTAAAAATCCTGTATAAGAAATTTTTGATCAAATAACTGACATGTAGTTGTATTCCATTTCTTGTATAAGCCTTCCTTTATAAGAAATTGAATTTCAATTCTGTGAAGCTTGTTGTTTCCTTCCAACTGTTTGTCAGCAACTTCATTTTACTTAACTGTCCAAACACACTAACTAAATGAAACGAAAATGATTAATATGCTAAAATGGGTTGAATCTTTGTCAGATTTCACTCTGACTGTAAGCAAGGCAGTTAATGCCTTTTTAGGTCTTTTAAGATCCATCCTAAGCCTTTAGGAACCCTTTAGAAACCTTTTGAAAGGCTTAGGATGGGTGAGATTTGAAATTCAACAAAAATCAGAAAAAAATCTAAAAAATTAAAATAAAAATGTCTAATCAAAGATCAGAAAGTTTCTTAACCACATATCAAGTTACATGGTATGAAAAATCCTCGACTTGGTAGAATTTGCCAGTCGAGGGATTTGTATACCATGAAACTTAATAAAAAAAGTTATAGCTAACAAACATCACAAACACCTTTTTCTCCTCATCTATTTTTTCCCTTCTCATCTCTTATCTCTATAATATGTATAAAAACTATAAAAAGTGAAAAACTCCAAAAATAACTAAGAAAAAGTACTTTGATATAAAGTATAATATTGTAAATATAAGCTTTATATTAAGTTATATATGTAAGTAAGTAGCATATATAGATAAACTGTACAAATAAATTACATATATATTATACACTGTAGTTTGGATATTTAAGTTAGATATTACTATATATATATGTATTAATTATATAACTATTTATTAATTAAACTAACTTACATGTACTCTTAGATTAAATAAATCAATAGATAGTGTAAATAACAGTGTTAAACTATAAAACTATATATATATATATATATATATATATGTATATGTAGATTATAAATCACTAAAACCCTTTACCTTAATTTAATTCTTTATACATAATCAACAATTAATTTATTAAGTTAATAGCTAAGTTACTAAATTAAATTAGATAAATTAGTAATTTAGAGTTAGAATTAAGTTAACTGATTCTATATACTTAGACTAATGTACTTTAAGCAATTTAAGCTAATTGAAGTATGTTTATATTTTATTATATTTTTTAAACTTAATGGATAAGTAAAACAGTCCAAATTTACTATTTAAATGTAAATAGAACAGAAAATTAAATCCGTAAAATTCAATAAAAATGTTTATAAAATATTTATACATGTATATTAATTCTGTATAAGGTCAATTAGACCATATAGTAGCTAAATTATAAGTAATTAAAGAATTAAACATTAAAATCAGTATGTAAAAATCGTATACTTTAGTTAATTTATTTATATAGTAAATATAAATAAAATTTCAAATCAAGTGTACAATTGTATAGTATTATATAAATACTTTATTTTCCTGTAATTTATTTTTATTTTAAAATAAATTATGGCCCTCGAATTGAGGGCCAAAACCCTCTCTGTCGAGCAGCCACACGCATCTTCAGCACAGATGCCGCGCTCGAATAGCGCCACATCGTGCGTTGAAGAGCGCGCGCTGCTCTTTATATTATTTTTGTTCTCTAATGGTGCAGTCGTCACGGGCGTCGGGCGCCCGAAACAGCCATGCCTTATACCTATGAGCTTACACTTGAGCATTGATTGGAACATGTGGGGGCCGGGGGCCTGGGTGTGTATGTGCGTGAGCGGGCTGAGAAGCCCTCTGATTTTTGCTGATAATACATAATTAAGCGGCCTAATAACAATTAGGGTGCGCTTAGTAGAGGTCTGGTTCCACCCTCTGGGTGCTGTGTATCCCTCGAAAAGCGTGCCCACAAATTAAACACATTTTTGATGACTTAAGAGTGTTAACGAAAGCAGCTAATCGCTTGTTTGCTGTAGTGTTTCATAAGATGTAAAATGCAGAGTAAGATGAAGAAGATGAACAATAGTGTGGAATGAGAGAAAGAAGATGTAAATACGTATAGTGAAATCGGAGAGTGAATATAGATACAAAGGACTAATATATGTATATACGTAGTATAACCAATTACTTTTATGTAAATAAACTCATATCTTTACTAACAGAATAAAACGTTACTATAACCGTCGCTACAGACCCTGGTTTCCCTCTTTTAGTTTGTATATATTTTTTTCTAGGGTCTAGCAACGCCTGCATTTGTCACTATAGCCATTATATGTGTTACTGTAGGTGTCAGCTTAGTAAGTTAAATTAGTATATTATGTAATCTTAGTTGGTAGTGTACTTTTCTGAAAGTATTAGTAGTATAACTTATAAAGAGATAGTTTAGAGTATAGTAATGAAATATTTGGCACTTGTTTATAGTTAGTTTTCGCAAGCATGTTGGTTAATTCTCTGTAAGCAATCAATCTAAGTATTCATTCATTCTTTCTTTGTTAGACGTTAAACTTCTTTTTGGAATTAAATGATAATTTTGGAATTAGAGAGTGATGTAAATCAATAACTACCTCCCAGTAAACGACCTGGAATAAAAATAGTAAAAATTAATTAAGTAAATAATAATAGTCGTAATAATGGTTGGTATTCCATACAACCTACTACAATGACACTAATGATATTTTCATCAATCAACAACCTCAATAACTATCATCACTGCCACCCACCTATTATAGAATTTTTATACCACCATATTATTATTACGTCTATCAGGGTTCAGACAGCCATATCAGACGTCTAATTTGAAAATCAGACGTCTGATAATGACTTTTAAGACGTCTGACTGTTGACTCAGACGTCCGATTATGTTTAGGTTGGACTTAGTTAGTTCTGTCTGATGAAATCAGACGTCCAGACCTTAGTCCAAAAGACTTAGAAGACGTCTGATGCCTTTGCCAGGCGTCCAATTAATAGACCATTGGCTGCCTTAGTAAACATTGAGAAAATGACCATTAGCCTCGTATCAGACATCCGTAGAGGACCCCAGACGTCTGATACATGACCGTTTTGCCTTGGCTAACCTAAAATCTCTTCTCAGAGATTTTCTAGCTGTTGCACTCTCTTGGGAATCCATTTCCGTAGAAAAGTAGGTTTCCAGACATCCAGACTTAGCGCCAGATGTCCTGTATGTCGTCTAATGACAATTCACTAGAACCCTGTTTAGATCTGACTCAAGTCAGGAAGGAAACCCACCTATAATCAGACGTCTGACTTAGTTCCTAGACGTCTTAAATCGATTTTCTAGACGTCCGATGCCAGGATCAGACGTCTGATAACCCTGTCAGAGTCATGATTGATCCTGATTCCGGCCTGATTCCCTTGGGCCTTGCACCCAACAGCTATGGAAGCCTTCCAAGGCCTTCCAAAGCCTTCCTAGGGCCTCTATAAACAGAGGAAAACACTTACCACTCAAATGCACACCAAGACACACCAAGCAACATACTTTCCACTCCTTTGTGTCTAAAAGAAGAAGAAGATCAAGTAGAAGAAAGCTCTTGCTCTCCAAGCTTTGTTCTACATCTAAAGAGCATCGATCAAATTACGCACCCGCTCTCCCGCCATAGTTCACGAGAGCACCGTTGCGCCATTCACGCACCCGCGTCACCGGTTCGACGCACTTCTTGCAAAGGGAAGCATCCTAACTCCTATAGAAGCTTAATTTAAGAATATCTTTTTGGCTCTATAGGATTATTCTTTGTATTTTACTTTGTTATTTGATTGGGTATTTGCGTTGCGAATTCCCGTCTCCATCGAGGGACAAATCCTTCTCGTGAAGAGAAGGGGTTGAGGAACGCTACCATCACATTTGTAGCGTGGTTGTAATTGACGTTGAATCACTCTTGTTTAAGTGATTCATTTAGTGGATTTGATCAACTTGGTTGATCGGAAATCCTAACTCGAGAGGGATAAGTGGTGGTTTTCACTCGGGTTGGGTTTCCACCTAAAAATAATTGTGCCATTTGTGTGATTGTCTATTTTTGTGAGATTGTTATATTTTAATTCTACATTTTTACGTCACGCTGATCTCACCCCCTCCAAGTAGGGAATTACAATTGGTATCAGAGTAGGTCTTGCAGATCGGCGTTACACACTGGCAAGAGATCAGATGGAGGGAAGCATTGACGTGCGTTCGTGCGCGTGTGTTTGGAAGTGTTGTTATAGTTTGCACTTGCACGTCGGTTTTAAAGTAAAGAAATGGATGTGAGTCCGAGTGTCGGCCTCAGGGAGGCATGAAAATTGGATTTTTCTTGTCACTTATTGTCACGAAAATCGTGGAGTTTTGCTTGCGAAAAGGCGCGGGTGAATAGTGAGAGAGAGAGAGATAGATTAGGGTTAGAATCGTTTCATTGTTAACATGTAACTTGAATAGAAACTAGAGCAAGCGACTGAATAGAAAATAACTTCATTAATCATGCAGCTTTAGTTCATAAATTACAACATTAGATACATGCTTAAACATAAGTAAAGTAAAGCTTAAAAGAAGGGAAGAAAGAGAGAGAGAGAAGCAGGGCGGCGAGGCAGCCACGGTGGTGGAGAGGGCTCCGTCGGTGGCTCACCGTCTCCGACTATTACAAAAGAGCTTAAAGGTAGCTAGGAGAGGGGTAGAGTAGTTGCAAGTGGAGTGAATGCCTTGAATGGGTGGCTGGAAGGGGTTTAAATAGTGAGAAGGGATTTCCAAATGAAGAAGGGGTTTTAGCGACGTCCAGGACGTCGCTAAAACCCTTCCCAAAACATCGATGAAGCCCCCAGCCCGCCGGTCGCTCGCCCGCAACCGTTCTTCTTCACGCTCGATCCGTGGGCGTGGCATGAGAACCGTCTGATCGTCGCTTGAGGACGCGCCGCGTGGCGCTATCTTGGTCGTCCACTGCTGATCGGGTGGCCGAATTTCGCCCGCGCGCGAAGTCGTCTTTGAATTTCAGCACCGTGCGGCTCGAACTCGCATTGCGTGGGCGCGGGCGTGCGCTTCAACCACTATGCTACACCCGCTGCTTTGTCGTGCCGACCGCGGGCATGCGCGTGGTTCTCAGCCGTTCGATTGGAGATCGACGGCTGAGATCTGCTCTCCAGAGGAGGGAGGAAGTGGGTGCACGATGAGCGGGCGCCACATGGCGCATCGTGGGTCGTTGATCATCAGATCAATGGTCAGAACTTCCTGGACCCATTATGGGAGCTCCGGATGTTGGATTTGACTGATTTTGAGTTCGTTGGACTCCGTTCGTCGTTCTGAATCCATCCATGCGGTTTGATTGCTCATCTGAGGCCTGCTTTGACAAGTGCTCATATAAATGGCCATTAATACCATTTTATAAGCAATCTTGACATATGATGCATGCAATGCTCCCATTCTACTTATGTTGTGTTATCTGTTGACGGAGTGATTTTCACTTTGAATAATTAATATTAAGATAATAAATTGTTGTAGCACAAAAAGTGGTGGAAAATCTCTCAATCAAAGATTAAACAGATATGAATTTAAACCACAATAACGGATGTCGTATCCACAGGGAGGAATAGACCAATAAATTCACGAGTCAAGGAATACACAGTTCGCAAACTCTTCTGCAACTTTAATGCGAGGAAAATGCTATTTTAAGTGAAGTTTGCAATTTTCTTAAGAGTTCAGGGGTGTTTATGTAGTTTTCACGTCAGGAATTAAGCCCCAAAAATATATGTGAGATGTATGTGTACTGGCTTACCATGTGAATTCAACTTTCATGCAATTCTAATTTGAAATTCAAGATAGAAACATGCACATAACACAAATAAAATAATTTCAGGAAAATCTAAGTGCATCAGTGCAATGTGGCCAGAATAAAATATTAATATAAACTTGACAATGGCATTGAATGTAATTATTAATAGAGGTAAAAACAGAGGATTTCTCCTCTCTCCTCCTCGCATGCGCGGCAGCGCACGGTTGGCCGCGAGAGTCGGCGGGGAGGTGTGGCTTGACAAGAGCTACGCAACGGCGGTGACGCGGCAGCCGGCGGGCGGAGGAGGGGCGCCGGCCTGTTGGAGGAGGAGACTGTTGCAGCCGCGCGGAGGAGGGGCGCCGGCCTGTTGGAGGAGGAGACTGTTGCAGCCGCGCAGCTGGCTGCGCGTTGGATGCGTAGGTGCGCGTGGGTGCGCGCCTGCAAGGCGCTGGTGGCGAGGGCGTGAGCGGGCACCTGCAGGGCGCTTGGTTAGGGAGCGGGTGAGGCGGTGTGCCTGCAGGGCACGCTGCGATGGGTGCGGGCTTGGCAGTGGTGAAGGCACGCAGCGCCTGCAGGTGCAGCTGGAGGGAGCACTGGACGCCTGCGGGCATGCGGGCAGGTGCTTGCAGAAGAGCGTGTGCCTGCGGGAGCGGGTGCCTGCAGGGACAACTGGTGAGGTGCGGGCCTGGTGGCAGGCAGAGTGCCTGCAGGGGTGCAGGTGCTATGCGAGATGGGGTGCTAGCTAGAAATGCTGGCTGGAGACGCTGGTGAGGAGAGGCAGGTCTACAGAGGGGATGGCGCGCTGCAGGGAGGCATTGGAGGGTGGATGGGTGCTTGTGCGGTAACTGGTGCGGTGGTGCGCCTGAAGGCGGTGGAGGCTGTGGCACGCATTAGAGATGGGTGCTTGGTGCACAGTGTTCGCCCTCTCCACGGTGGAGAAGATGGAGCAGTTCCCCGTAAGGGGAAAAATGCAGATCCCCCAGAAGAACCGACGATCCTCTCTTTTTATCTCCTTCCCAGCGCAAGTTAAGGAATTTTCAAATCCCTTACTAAACATGGCCGACGCTGTTGGTGAGGTTGTTGATGGCCAGCCGTAGGTTGAGAAATTTGTGGGGGAAAATATCTTTGCTCCCCTGTTCTTTCCCTCCATTGATCCTCCTCCCTCTTCTCGATTATTAGCCGGATGGATAGATTAAGTGGAGAAGATGTAACGAGTGCGCTGTTGCGGGACCTACATGAAACATAAACTAATTACATATTATGTTATAGAATGCGATAAAATAGATGTAAACTTAAATAATGATGCATACAATCATTCTACAACTTAATGTAGTTATTAACAAACATACAATGTTGAAAGAGAATTACTTAGGCGTAACAATAGTCCATTAGAATGGACTCATCAAATACCCACATTCCTAAGATTTGCTAGTCTCTAGCAAAAGTGAAAAATAATAGAAGTAATCAGAAGATTTCTTCTTTTCTTATTTCAAAACTTTAGAGATCCAGACAAATGTGAAGTGATAATAGCCTAAGTAAAAGATCGAAGTGAAAAAGCCAATTCGCATTGGAAGTTCGTACTTCACCCTTGGTAAATGTTGCTGTCGGGATAGGCAACTACTTCCCTCGGGGATAAAGCAGAGGATAATCTGTAATTTGACCCCGGCATTTGGCTGAGGTAGGAGATATCGAGTTGAATGGGTTTGTATTTGGTGGCACACACTCATCTAGTGCTACCTATAGTCTAGTACTGTAGATTCTAGATCTTTAGACCATTAGACAAGTCAACTCTGAGAGAGGCGACACAACTGTGCTCTCTTGATGTTCCTGGGCACTCCCTCTTTTCTTTCTTTCTGAGATCACAAATCTCCCTAGATTTAGAAATTGTACTCACTATTTGGTGGCCTCACATGTCATCCACACTTCAATTAAAGTCCTAATAACTCTACAACTAAGTTAGAGTCCTCAACCAGAATTCGGGCGATCAGAAATACTAAAAGGTAGGTATGGGTTATATTTGGTGGAACACGATAGGTGTTCTGTTGCCTCAGAAACAATGTTACATTATAAACTTTAACTTTCTTTTTTTTTTGTAATATAACTGTTTCTTTTTTTTTCTTTTTCTCCTTTTTTTTTGAATATAATACGACACAGACTTTTATTTATGAGGCATTATTAGGAATGATGATGGTCAAGAGGATATTGTATGGCTTATTTGGTGGAAGTACCTATTCTCGGCACCGGGAAGGAATGGATAGGACAGGCATATTTCTGACCTTTGACACTATTACCCTCCTTCAACCGAAGACTCTATGAAGGACATGTTGGTGCTAGAGCACCACGATCATTTGTTTTGATGATAACAAAACACGTGTTATTTAACATTTGCAATTTGAGTCCTAGATTTCAGGTCAATTGCAAATGAAGACGTGTTTAGACGGAACTCGAGCTCGCATCCAGGACGGATTGGAGGAGCTTGACGGAAAACAGAGAAGGTTCACGTGGAGCGAAAGATTGAAGATGGAAGGAAATGAAGAATAGGATAGATTTCCTTCTTTTGTACTTGTTGTATTTTTCATTTCTTTTGTTGCTCTTTATTTCCTTAGATATTTCATGTTAAAGAGCCTCAAAGAACCCTAACAGTAGTCCTAGGAACACCGGCACAACCCTAGGATACTTAGATTTTCTGTAGAATACTTAGAAAACCAATATAGGGTTCAAACAGCACTTCCAGACGTCTAATTCCCAAATCAGACGTCTGATAAAGCATTTTAAGACGTCTGACTGTTGTTTCAGACGTCTGATAACTGTTAGGCTGGACATAGTTAGTTATGTCTGATGAATTCAGACGTCCAGACCTTAGACCAGACGTCTTAGGAGACGTCTGATAACTTTGCCAGACGTCCAATTAGTGGACCGTTGGCTAGCTTAGCAGGCACCCAAGATTATGACCGTTAGAGCCTTATCAGACGTCCTTAGGCCTTTCCAGACGTCTGATAATTGACCGTTTTGCCTCGGCTGACCCAAAATCTCTTCTCAGAGATTTTCTAGCCGTTGCAACGTTTAGAAATCAATTCCCACAGTAAAAGTAGGTTTCCAGACGTCCAGACATAGTGCCAGACGTCCTATATGTCGTCTGATGGACTTGCGTAAAAACCCTGTTTAGATCTGATTCAAGTCAGGGAGAAACCCGCATAGAATCAGACGTCTGACCTTGGAATCAGACGTCTTAAAGTGGCCTTCCAGACGTCTGATGCCAGAGTTAGACGTCTGATAACCCTGTCAAATGTAATCATTGTCCTGATTTCGGCCTGATTCTCTTTGGCTTTGCACCCAACGGCTATAGAACCTTTCTTAAGCCTTCCAAAGCCTTCCTAAGGCCTCTATAAATAGAGGGGAGCCTTTGCAACACAAAAACACACAAGATATACACTTAGAAACACAAAAGACACACTTAAGCAACATACTTCCACTCTCTTGTGTCCAAGAAGCTCTTGCTCTCTAAGCTCAAGTTCTACATCTTGAGAGCTAAATTCAGTTTGCGCACCCGCTCTCCCGCCGTTGTTCACGAGAGCGACATTGCGCCGTTGCGTGGCTCACGCACCCGCGTCATCCTCGACGCACTCCTTGCAAAGGGGAGTTTCCTTATTCCTATAGAAGCTAGGTTCTTAATTACTTTGTTGGCTCTATAGGACCTGTTGTTTTATTTTATCTTTGTTATTTTGGTTGGGTATTCGCTTTGCGAATTCCCGTCTCCTTCGTGGGACAAAATCCTTCTCGTGGAGAGAAGGGGTTGAGGAACGCTACCCTCGTACTTGTAGCGTGGTTGTATTGAGGTTGAATCACCCTCGTTTTAAGTGATTCAGTTTAGTGGATTTGATCAACTAGATTGATCGGAAAATCCTAACTCGAGAGGGTTAGGTGGTGGTTTTCACCCGGTTTGGGTTTCCACCTAAAAATACCTGTGTACATTTTGTGATTGCTTATTTTTGTGAGATTGCTTTATATATTTGATTTCCGCATTATTACGTCACCCCTCCAAGTAGGGAAGAACTTTCATTTGGTATCAGAGCAGGTTTTCCGCCGACAGGAGTAACATCCGCGGAAAGATCACATGGAGGGAAGCTGTTCCACAAGCAGGATTTCCGAGGGGCAGTCCACAACCCGTCCGCCCTACTTTGACGGGAACAACTACAGCTACTGGAAGCTGAGGATGAAGACGTGGCTCCAAGCCACTGAATTCGAGGTATGGGGATGTTGCAAAACCCCATACGAGATCCCGAAGCGACCCCAAGGAGGGTACTCGCAGGTGCAGATTCTAGAGCTCTCATTCAACGCAAAGGCAATGAATGCCTTGTACTGCGCATTGAGTCTGAAGGAATTCGAACGAATCCAAGAGTGCACCACCGCCCACGAGATATGGAGGAGGTTGGAAGGCACTCATGAGGATTCCAGCTCGAAGGAAGAAGAAGAAGAAAAAGAAGAAGAAACCACTTGCTTTGGTTTCATGGCCAGAGGAACCAACAGCGACAGCGAAAGTGGAAGCGACGACAGCGACAACGAGGTAAATATCGATCTTCAAGAAGCATTTAATGAACTTTTTGAGATTAGTAAATCACTTAGGATAGAAAATAAAAGCATTAAAAAGAACCTTAGTTTTCTTAAAAATGAAAATGATAGGTTAGAAAAACAACTTAAGGACATAGAAACTAGTCCTAAGGATAATAACCTGCTTTTAGAAAATAAAAATTTAATCAATGAAAATACTAAATTGATTGAGGAAAATGATAGTCTAAAGTTAGAAATTTCTAATTTAAAGACTAAGATGCAAACTATAGAAAAAGAAATTGCATGTCTTAGGGAAAATTCTAACAAATTAATCAACAAAGTAGACAAGTTTTATAGCCCTAAGGTTGAGATAGGATCTCCGTCAAGGAGACCCACTAACAAATCCGGATCCAAGCTTACTTGGATACCGAAGAAAAATTTGGAATCTTGTTTTGTAGGATTCAGGGATAACTACAATACACAGGACTGGACCTACAAACTCAAGGCTGGTCAACTCGAGTTAGGAGAACTAAGGAGTAGACCAAGGAGGAGAACAAGAAGACCGACAAGACGGCGAACAAACGACGGACCCGCCGCACGTCGACCACCAGATTGGAGACCGGCGCCGATGCCCGGGCCTCCAAGCTACGGATGGGAGCCCCATCCGATGTGGCATCCACCACCACCATTCGGGCCATTTTATTGGCCATGGTAGGTGAGGTAAAATTCTTAACCCTATCTTTTTATAGGCTTTTAGATAGGGGGAGTTAAAAAATGATGAGCTAATTGTCAATTTTTAAGGGGGAGATGTAAGGTAGCTAAATTTCCTTTAGTAAGGGGGAGAAAAATAATAGCTATCGCATTGTTACAAAAAGGGGGAGGACATTACCTCTGTCAAAAGAAACTCATAGAAGAGCATGTTTTAAGGGGGAGTTATAGGAAATATAAAATCAATTAAACCTTTTTGATAATGTCAAAAAGGGGGAGGATTTTTATGCATTATTATTTACGGTTTTGTCATCATCAAAAAGGGGGAGATTGTTGGTGCTAGAGCACCACGATCATTTGTTTTGATGATAACAAAACACGTGTTATTTAACATTTGCAATTTGAGTCCTAGATTTCAGGTCAATTGCAAATGAAAACGTGTTTAGACGGAACTCGAGCTCGCATCCAGGAAGGATTGGAGGAGCTTGACGGAAAACAGAGGAGGTTCACGTGGAGCGAAAGATTGAAGATGGAAGGAAATGAAGAATAGGATAGATTTCCTTCTTTTGTACTTGTTGTATTTTTTCGTTTCTTTTGTTGCTCTTTATTTACTTAGATAATTCATGTTAAAGAGCCTCAAAGTACCCTAACAGTAGTCCTAGGAACACCTGCACAACCCTAGGATACTTAGGTTTTCTGTAGAACACTTAGAAAACCAATATAGGGTTCAAACAGCACTTCCAGACGTCTAATTCCCAAATCAGGCGTCTGATAAAGCATTTTAAGACGTCTGACTGTTGTTTCAGACGTCTGATAACTGTTAGGCTGGACATAGTTAGTTCTGTCTGATGAATTCAGACGTACAGACCTTAGACCAGACGTCTGATGACTTTGCCAGACGTCCAATTAGTGGACCGTTGGCTAGCTTAGCAGGCACCCAAGATTATGACCGTTAGAGCCTTATCAGACGTCCTTAGGCCTTTCCAGACGTCTGATAATTGACCGTTTTGCCTCGGCTGACCCAAAATCTCTTCTCAGAGATTTTCTAGCCGTTGCAACATTTGGAAATCAATTCCCACAGTAAAAGTAGGTTTCCAGACGTCCAGACATAGTGCCAGACGTCCTATATGTCGTCTGATGGACTTGCGTAAAAACCCTGTTTAGATCTGATTCAAGTCAGGGAGAAACCCGCATAGAATCAGACGTCTGACCTTGGAATCAGACGTCTTAAAGTGGCCTTCCAGACGTCTGATGCCAGAGTTAGACGTCTGATAACCCTGTCAAATGTAATCATTGTCCTGATTTCGGCCTGATTCTCTTTGGCTTTGCACCCAACGGCTATAGAACCTTTCTTAAGCCTTCCAAAGCCTTCCTAAGGCCTCTATAAATAGAGGGGAGCCTTTGCAACACAAAAACACACAAGATATACACTTAGAAACACAAAAGACACACTTAAGCAACATACTTCCACTCTCTTGTGTCCAAGAAGCTCTTGCTCTCTAAGCTCAAGTTCTACATCTTGAGAGCTAAATTCAGTTTGCGCACCCGCTCTCCCGCCGTTGTTCACGAGAGCGACATTGCGCCGTTGCGTGGCTCACGCACCCGCGTCATCCTCGACGCACTCCTTGCAAAGGGGAGTTTCCTTATTCCTATAGAAGCTAGGTTCTTAATTACTTTGTTGGCTCTATAGGACCTGTTGTTTTATTTTATCTTTGTTATTTTGGTTGGGTATTCGCTTTGCGAATTCCCGTCTCCTTCGTGGGACAAAATCCTTCTCGTGGAGAGAAGGGGTTGAGGAACGCTACCCTCGTACTTGTAGCGTGGTTGTATTGAGGTTGAATCACCCTCGTTTTAAGTGATTCAGTTTAGTGGATTTGATCAACTAGATTGATCGGAAAATCCTAACTCGAGAGGGTTAGGTGGTGGTTTTCACCCGGTTTGGGTTTCCACCTAAAAATACCTGTGTACATTTTGTGATTGCTTATTTTTGTGAGATTGCTTTATATATTTGATTTCCGCATTATTACGTCACCCCTCCAAGTAGGGAAGAACTTTCAGGACAGTCGTAACCATCCACCATAGTTATAGCTTTATTAGGACTCAATCTCTATGTATCTGCCTTATTTGGTGACTCTCAGGAATTCACACAAAGTACGCACACAGGAACAGAGAGTGAAAACTACGCCTAACTCTGAAGTATCATCATCTAATTATCCAAAACTTAAGAGTCCTTGCACTAGACTTCGCACACCAGTAATCTCTACTTTCTTCTCACAAATATGAGGTGGATCTACTAGAAGATAGTATGCCTGACTCCCTTTGAACTGTCCAAGGGTTCAGTGGACTACAAATGCTTATTGGTTTTTCTCAAGGATCCATTACCCAGTCAACGTGCACGTGAAATAAATGTACTGGATTCTAAACTTAAGAAATAATTCCGGAAGAAAAACCTCTAATGACAAAGGTATTTTACTAGGGCTAACCCAATCAACTCAAGAAAAGAGGAAATTTCTTTTTTTATATGCTCTAACCTAAATGCATGAATACTTCATAGAATGCAAATGCACCCCCCATGCCTAAATCATACAATGTCACCATTGTAAAATTAAAATAAGAGGAGAAAGGAAAAGCCTCACCTGACAATGGTGTTATTCTGACCGCTGGGTTGCCTCCCAACAAGCACTGCATTTTCTATTAGCAGCCAGAATTAGAATGAACCTATAAGTCTGGTTCCAAACAGACAAAGTTAGGCCCTAAAAATATGCGTAACAGTGTAGGCCTAGAAAACAGGTAGCTACTGATGTTGGCGAGATGATGATGCAACGTAATACCAAATGCTCGCCAGAAGATATGAAAGCGAAGAATCTCGTTGGCTACCTTGGGAGGTGTAGGAATAATAAACGGAATATGAAAAGGGACCTCTCAAAACGGAATAAATGGAGGATAACAAGGATCCTCCAGAACATGACAGGTTTTAAAAGATATACACATTATTAGTTCAAACCCTTGAATAACGAGAGTAAAAGTACAAGCATCAATCCACACTCGCCATTCTACCCGAGGATGTACTAGCCTGATATGTTCTCTAAAAATAATGTACATGAGCAGAGATCTGAGCTAAGGATCGGTTAGGGAGTATAAGGGTTGTTTGTAGTGTTGGAAGGTAATGGTGAAGTCCAATGAGGGCTTAGTCGATGTTAGGTCTAATTCCAACAATGATTCAGATTGTGTATACTCCCTAACAGTTGTAGACAATTGCGTATTACCCTGCCTAGCATTAATGATCGGAGTCATATTTGAATCAAGGGTAGACTCCAAATTACAACTCTTTGATGGCAGGGTCAAAATGTCAGAATCATTATCATTCAACTCATCCCCAGATTCGTTTGGTTCACTCAAATTTTTGTCGGGGTGTATATGTGATTCATTAGGAGTTGGATCAGTATCCTCAATTATTCCCAAAGGAGGATCAATCTTAATGTTTTGAAGCAAGCCTATATCATTGAATTCGTCATTCTTCTCGAGGTATAAATCCTCAATTGACGTGTTTTGTCCCCGAGAGTCTACCATAGACTTCTCATTATTTTGTTTTTCCTCCCTTAATATCAACTCCTGCTTTGATGGAGGATGACTCTCAAAAGAAATGAGGAATATGGATTTCACCATATTGTTTATATCCTTTTGAGGTAAATCCTCAAATGATAAATAATCCCCCTGTGATTCACTCTAGATTTTCAGTTCAGGTTCCTCTATTGGGGCATCCCCATCCTTTGAAATAGACTCTTCATATCCCTGAGACCAAAATTGATCTAATTTATCCTCCATTCCCTTAGGGTCACCTTCATTGGGTGCATTTAAATCCTCAGGATATTGAATGGTAGGTGTTGATTCCCCAAGTGGAGGGTTATGGGTAGGCTCACTAAGGGTAGAATGGGATTCCACGAAATAATCAATAGGGGAAGTGATAAGAACAATACAACCTTGACCTGTTTTGGTAGGGGTAAAAAGAATACTGTCATTGGGGTCAAGGTCCTCAAGAGGTACCATCTTCCCTTGCTTTTGACTCCAATATAGTTTAGGTGGATAATCACTATGATCGTTGTCCTCTAGTGGCCGTGTCTCATTGGGAGAGTCTAAGTGATAGCTACATAAAATTGGATCCCTATTGTCATTAGGTTCCTCAGAATTATCTTCATGATCATGGTCGTATGGGTAGGGATCGGAATTATTGGGAAGCGTGTAGCTAAGCTATCTTATTTCTTCATTTAGCTGTTGACTATTCCTCAACATCTCTCCCATTGATTCCATTATTTCCTTTTGTTGTTTTTGCATTTCTATCATAAAAGAGGAGAGGGTACTATTATTAGGTTGGGGAGAATAGTCAATTTCAGGCTCTGGTTGCCTAGGGGTATGGATCCAACCTTGATACGGAAAATCATGAAGGGTGGAAGGGTTGGGAGTTTGCATGGAAGTAGGGAATTCAAGATTGGAAAATCCCGCTCCTAGGTTTTACTCAAAAGTGGGAGTTATCAAGCCAGTACTCCCAGGATAAGAATGATCCCATGAATTGTCAATGTACCCATCAAAGGATGGATACGCTTGGGGCATGGGATCTTGATTAAAAGATGGGAAGTATTAACTCTGATAATCTAAATGATAGGGGTAAGGGTAATCCATTTCTTTAAGCAAAACAGTTTTAACTCTCTTAGGATTTAGCAGAATTCAAAATACAAGCAGAAACTTCCTAGAGAGTTCTACTGTCAAAGTAAACGTAAATTCAGTGGGATCATGTTTTTAGTAGATTGTAGGTCTTAGAATTAAATGTTCAATTGGTGGCCAAACAAGCTTTGCAAAAAATTACGCTTCCTAGGCCAACCTTCGCTGGTGCTTATAACCTACTCGCAAGGGATAGAAGTCTCAAATCGAGCCCACACACGAGGAACCGAAGTAACTTGGTGGATAGGCTTGTTGATTTCTGACTAACTTCCCTTGTGGTGCAAAAGAGGAGAGGTAGAAATTTATCTAGTGACCTTGTGTGTGAGGTGCACAGTGTCTCAAGTGTGTAAACATACGATCGTGTTTTGATTTTTGAAATTTCGCAAGCAGGATCCTTTTGCACACAATTTTCAGTCACTGATTTTAAAGTCCAACCTCTTAACAGTCCCAATTTTTAAAGTGATCACTTAATTAATTTGATTCAAGCACTTAGTGGTCTTAGATTTAGGTTCAATGCATATGAATGACAGGTAATTGATGCTAAAGAGAAGACGTACCTTACTCCGGCTTTCTTCGTGCAATGTATGAATGCAATGTAATAAAAATAAATTAGATGCTGCTCATTCAGTCCTAAATGGTCGTCCTATAGATATGCAACTTCTAGCAGGCAGTTCGATTTTTTTTTTAATAATAATAACAAATAGACCTAATCTAACTAACTAACCGAAATGAAGTTCAAATAATCCTATAATCTAAATAAATGAGAACACGTTCCCAAAAATACACTCCCGCATATAAGAGCGATAAAAAATAAAGTGGCACTAGGAACACGTTTCAAAAAATACCCAACAAGGGTCGAAAAGACAATAATTAAATTCTAATGTCTATCTAAACTAAATCTAACTAAGATCTATTGACTCAATCAAAAATAGGCTCCTCCGTAAGCCTATGTGCGTGGGATCAAGGCCTACGTGTTCCTGTTGCTGGCCTTCAGGTGGCGTCAAGGTCCACCAAGAAGATTGTCTCCGCCGTGCGCATCATTCATGGTCAATGTCGTCGCTTTGTTGCGCCTATCGCCATGTCAGATTCCTCGCACAAAAAAAAAAAAAGATCAGATAACTGCGTAACTTAAAATATTAAAAAAAAAAAAACGTGAATCTATTGCGTCTGTTGCCTCCTCGGCAACGGTGCCAATTTGACGGAGCGATTTTCACTTTGAATAATTAATATTAAGATAATAAATCATTGTAGCACAAAAAGTGGTGGAAAATCTCTCAATTAAAGATTAAACATATATGAATTTAAACCACAATAACGGATGTCGTATCCACAGGGAGGAATAGACCAATAAATTCACGAGTCAAGGAATACACAGTTTGCAAACTCTTCTGCAACTTTAATGCGAGGAAAATGCTATTTTAAGTGAAGTTTGCAATTTTCTTAAAAGTTCAGGGGTGTTTATACAGTTTTCACGTTAGGAATTAAGCTCCAAAAATATATGTAAGATGCATGTGTACTGGCTTATCATGTGAATTCAACTTTCATGCAATTCTAATTTGAAATTGAAGATAGAAACATGCACATAACACAAATAAAATAATTTCAGGAAAATCTGAATGCATCAGTGCATTGTGGCCAGAATAAAATATTAATATAAACTTGACAATGGCATTGAATGTAATTATTAATAGAGGTAAAAACAGAGGATTTCTCCTCTCTCCTCCTCGCGTGTGCGGCCGCGCATGGTTGGCCGCGAGAGTCGGCGGGGAGGTGTGGCTTGACGAGAGCTATGCAACGGTGGTGACGGGCGGCCGGCGGGTAGAGGAGGGCCGCCGGCCTGTTGGAGGAGGAGACTGCGGCAGTCGCGCGGCTGGCTGTGCGCTGGACGCGTAGGTGCGCGCGGGTGCGCGCCTGCAAGGCGCTAGTGGCGAGGGCGTGAGCGGGCGTCTGCAGGGCGCTTGGTGTGGGTGCGGGTGAGGTGATGTGCCTGCAGGGCGCACTGTGGTGGGTGCTGCAGGTGCGGGCCTGGCAGTGGTGAAGGCGCGCAGCGCCTACGGGCGTGGCTGGAGGGAGCATTGGATGCCTGGGGGCGTGCGGGCAGGTGCTTGCAGAAGAGCATGCGCTTGCGGGAGAGGGTGCCTGCAGGGACGGCTGGTGAGGTGAGGGCCTAGTGGCAGGCAGAGCGCCTGTGGGGGTGCAGGTGCTATGCAGGATGGGGTGCTGGCTGGAAACGCTGGCTGGAGACGCTGGTGAGGCGAGGTGGGTCTGTAGATGGGAGGGCGCACTGCAGGGAGGCACTGGAGGGTGGATGGGCTCTTGTGCGGTGACTGGTGCAGTGCTGCGCCTGAAGGCGGTGGAGGCTGAGGCACGCGCTAGAGATGGGTGCTTGGTGCACAGTGTTTTCCCTCTCCACGGTGGAGAAGATGGAGCAGTTCCCCGCAGGGGGGAAAATGCAGATCCCCTAGAAGAACCGACAATCCTCTCTTTTTATCTCCTTCCTGGCGCAAGTTAAGGGATTTTCAAATCCCTTACTAGACATGGCTGGTGCTATTGGTGAGGTTGTTGATGGCCGGCCGTAGGTTGAGAAATTTGTGGGGGAAAATATCTTTCCTCCCCCTATTCTTTTCCTCTATTGATCCTCCTCCCTCTTCTTCTCAATTATTAGTCGGATGGATAGGTTAAGTGGAGAAGATGTAACGAGTGTGCTGTTGCGGGACCTGCATGAAACATAAACTAATTACATACTATGTTATAGAATGCGATAAAACAGATATAAACTTAAATAATGATGCATGCAATCATTTTACAACTTAATGTAGTTATTAACAAACATACAATGTTAAAAGAGAATTACTTAGGCGTAACAACAGTCCATTAGAATGGACTCATCATTTGTGCCTTTTATTCTTAATATGGGCCCTATTTAATAGAATTATCACCCCTGGATGCAGTGTTATCATGATCCCATGCTTACTTCTTGCTAGTCCCTAGCAAGGTTTATTCTAGCCTTTATTTTCTGTCAGAATTTAAGAAGTAATTACTTAGACACTTCGTCACTTGTCAATTGGAGGAAATTGACGTGGTGTTGTGCATATGTGTTAAGGAGTGTCGTTATAGTCGCACTTACAACGTCGATTTTAAAATAAGTAAACGGAGGTGAGTCCGAGTGTCGGTCTCAGAGAGGCGTGAAAATCGGATTTTTACTTACCACTTGTCACGGAAAATGCGGAGTTTTGCTTGCGAAAGGTGCGATTTTGAAAAGCGAGAGAGAGAGATAGAGATAGAGAGAAGGTTTAGGGTTAGAAAGCTCTTTGTTTTGATCATGCAACTTGAACAGAAATTAAAATGGCAACTGAATGGAAAATAACTTCATTAAACATGCACTTGTAGTTCATAACTTACAACATTAAATACATGCTTCAACGAAAGTAAGAGAAAGCTTAAAAGAGAGAGAGAGAGAGAGAAAGTGTGTGGAGAGCGACGAGGCAGCCACGGCGGTGGAGGAGACTCCATCGGCGGCTCGTCGTCTCCGGCGATTACAAGAGTACCTAGAGCTAGCTAAGAGAGGGGTGGAGTAGTTGCAAGGGGGAGTGAATGCCTTGAATGGTGGTTGGAGGGGGTTTAAATAGAGTTAAGGGCTTCCTAAAAGAAGAAGGGGCTTTAGCGACATCCAGAGCGTCGCTAAAACTGCTTCCAAAAGCGTCGGTGACGCCCTCCCGCCGCTGGTCAGCCGCCCGCCTCGTTCCTTCTCCTCGCATGATCCGCGGCCGCTGAACGAGAGCCGTCCGATCAAAGATCGGATGGCTGAGAGTCTTCCTCTCCTGCGCTGAGATCGCGCCTCGGGCACGCGTGTGCGCGCGCGTCACCGCCTGGCGCGCGCGCGCGCGTGGACGCTCGTGAGCTGCGGTCGCACCGCATGGCAAGATCCCGGCCGCCCGCTGCTGATCGGGCGGCCCAATTTTTCCGCACCTGTCGCCTGTCTTCAAATCCCACTCCGCGCGGCTCGAACGCGCGTCGCGTGGGTGCGGGCGTGCACGCTCACTGTTGCGCCACGCCCGTGCTTTGTCACGGCGACCGCGGGCGGCCACGCAAATCTCGGCCGTCGATCTGAGATTTGATCTCGGCTGGCTGAAGGCGCGGCTAGCACGGGGGTGGGGCTAACGTGGCGCAATCTGGGCCGTTGATCTCCAAATCAACGGTCAGAACTTCTTGGGCCCATTGTAGGAGCTTCGGATGTCGGATTTGGCCAATCTTGAGTCCATTGGACTCCGTCCGTCGTTCTGAATCCGTCCGTGCGGTCCGATTGCTCATCTGAGGCCTGCTTTGACAAATGCTTACACAAATGGCCATTAATGCAGTTTATAAGCAATCTTGGTACATGATGCATGCAATGCTCCTATTCTACTTATGTTGTGCCTTGTATTCTAAAGATGGGCCATATTCAACATAATTATCACCCCCTTGTGTAGTGTTATCATACCCCCATACTTACTCCTTGCTAGTCCCTAGCAAGGTTTATTCTAGTCTTTATTTCCTTGCAGAATTCAAGAAGTAATTGCTTAGGCACTTCGTTACTTGTTAATAAGAGGAAATATATGCAGATCTTAATCTACAAAGACTAAGCAGCACCCGGGTGTTTGCGAAAATATGAATCGCCCGAATCCTTGCTTTAATGTATATATAACTATACATATGTATACGTATATATATATTTTTTTAGAATTTTTTTCGGAATTCAGCGAGGGTTGGTAACTTTTTACGGCTACCCAACCCACCCAATACTCAGTCAAAACCCTAAGTGCTAAGCATCTTGGTGTGAATGTTGTGATAGACTCACTTAACGGTAATTGAGACAGACTTCGAGTTTCTATGCCTCTAGGTGACCGGAAAAGAAAATAAATTTTTGTTTGTTGGATTGGTAGCTTTCTCCCTACATTTGTTTTAATTGGGGTCAACACAAGGATTTTTCCAGTGTATATCTCCTCGGCTTGTACTACTTCCCCGCTTCTTCCTTAGGTGTTTTGGTCTTTCTTTTGTGCAATTATTGAGCTGGGCTCTGGACAACCGACCAATGGGCTGTTACCCACGATCACTTGCCAGCCATACTTGTGCGGTAAAGTGTAGTTTATTTTCTTTTCTTTTTTTTTCTGTAGGTGGCTTCCCTGATCTCAAATGTAGCTAGAGGCAACGAAAAAGAAATGGCCTGTGGCTGGGTTCTGGACAACCTGCCAATGGGTTGTTACCCACGACAACTTGCCATCCATACCACCCTAGAGAGTTCATTAGCTACCCAATTTCTGTCAAAATCTCCGAGAAGTGAGTTTGTGCAAAAATGTGTGTAGATGCTTAGACTCAAAGTTTTCCTGAGTTAGAGGGTGAGTTGATAATGTTGGTGCTAGAGCACCACGATCATTTGTTTTGATGATAACAAAACACGTGTTATTTAACATTTGCAATTTGAGTCCTAGATTTCAGGTCAATTGCAAATGAAGACGTGTTTAGACGGAACTCGAGCTCGCATCCAGGACGGATTGGAGGAGCTTGACGGAAAACAGAGGAGGTTCACGTGGAGCGAAAGATTGAAGATGGAAGGAAATGAAGAATAGGATAGATTTCCTTCTTTTGTACTTGTTGTATTTTTTCGTTTCTTTTGTTGCTCTTTATTTCCTTAGATAATTCATGTTAAAGAGCCTCAAAGTACCCTAACAGTAGTCCTAGGAACACCTGCACAACCCTAGGATACTTAGGTTTTCTGTAGAACACTTAGAAAACCAATATAGGGTTCAAACAGCACTTCCAGACGTCTAATTCCCAAATCAGGCGTCTGATAAAGCATTTTAAGACGTCTGACTGTTGTTTCAGACGTCTGATAACTGTTAGGCTGGACATAGTTAGTTATGTCTGATGAATTCAGACGTCCAGACCTTAGACCAGACGTCTTAGGAGACGTCTGATGACTTTGCCAGACGTCCAATTAGTGGACCGTTGGCTAGCTTAGCAGGCACCCAAGATTATGACCGTTAGAGCCTTATCAGACGTCCTTAGGCCTTTCCAGACGTCTGATAATTGACCGTTTTGCCTCGGCTGACCCAAAATCTCTTCTCAGAGATTTTCTAGCCGTTGCAACGTTTGGAAATCAATTCCCACAGTAAAAGTAGGTTTCCAGACGTCCAGACATAGTGCCAGACGTCCTATATGTCGTCTGATGGACTTGCGTAAAAACCCTGTTTAGATCTGATTCAAGTCAGGGAGAAACCCGCATAGAATCAGACGTCTGACCTTGGAATCAGACGTCTTAAAGTGGCCTTCCAGACGTCTGATGCCAGAGTTAGACGTCTGATAACCCTGTCAAATGTAATCATTGTCCTGATTTCGGCCTGATTCTCTTTGGCTTTGCACCCAACGGCTATAGAACCTTTCTTAAGCCTTCCAAAGCCTTCCTAAGGCCTCTATAAATAGAGGGGAGCCTTTGCAACACAAAAACACACAAGATATACACTTAGAAACACAAAAGACACACTTAAGCAACATACTTCCACTCTCTTGTGTCCAAGAAGCTCTTGCTCTCTAAGCTCAAGTTCTACATCTTGAGAGCTAAATGCAGTTTGCGCACCCGCTCTCCCGCCGTTGTTCACGAGAGCGACATTGAGCCGTTGCGTGGCTCACGCACCCGCGTCATCCTCGACGCACTCCTTGCAAAGGGGAGTTTCCTTATTCCTATAGAAGCTAGGTTCTTAATTACTTTGTTGGCTCTATAGGACCTGTTGTTTTATTTTATCTTTGTTATTTTGGTTGGGTATTCGCTTTGCGAATTCCTGTCTCCTTCGTGGGACAAAATCCTTCTCGTGGAGAGAAGGGGTTGAGGAACGCTACCCTCGTACTTGTAGCGTGGTTGTACTGAGGTTGAATCACCCTCGTTTTAAAGTGATTCGGTTAGTGGATTTGATCAACTAGGTTGATCGAAAAATCCTAACTCGAGAGGGTTAGGTGGTGGTTTTCACCCGGTTTGGGTTTCCACCTAAAAATCTTTGTGTACTTGTGCGATTGTTTGTTTATTCTGTGATATTATATTCAATTCCGCAATTTTATTACGTCACCCCTCCTGGTAGGGAACTTTCAATTGGTATCAGAGCAGGTCTTGCTGTTTCGGCGTAACAACCAGGCAAGAAGATCATGGAGGGAAGCTGTTCCACAAGTAGGATTTCCGAGGGGCAGTCCACAACCCGTCCGCCGTTCTTCGACGGGAACAACTACCCCTACTGGAAGTTGCGGATGAAGACGTGGCTTCAAGCCACCGACTTCACAGTCTGGGCCAGGTGCGAGACCCCCTTCGACATCCCAGAGAAACCCGCCAGAGGATACTCGCAGCAGCAGATCCGGGAGCTCTCTCTCAACGCGAAAATAATGAACGCGTTGTATTGCGCGCTCAGCCCGGAGGAGTTCAACAGAATCTCGCAATGCGCCACCGCATACGAGATCTGGCACACACTCGAGGTAACTCATGAAGGTACCTCTAAGGTAAAAACTTCTAAACTCAATTTACTTTCACAAGAATTTGAGGCTTTTTCTATGAAAACTAACGAAACTTTAAGTGAGATGAACACTAGGTTCACTCTCATAGTAAATAACCTGAAAGCTTTAGGGAAGACTTTCATCAAGGGGGAACTTCAAGGGAAGCTTCTTCGTTCCCTTGGACCGGAATGGGAACAGAAAGTCACCGCCATCGAAGAGGCGAACGAAATAGAGGAGCTCAACATGGAAGATCTCCTAGGCAATCTGATGGCCTACGAGACTAAGTTGAAGCAGAAGAAGAAGGATACACCGGAGCCTAAACTAAAGAAGACTCTCGCCTTCAGAGCCGCGTCGGATAGCGAGGTAAGTTCCGACGACGAAGACTTTAGAATTTTACTTAAAAATTTTTCCAAGTTTTGTAGGGAATTAAAGAAAGAGAAAAAGGAGAAGAAGGAAAGCCCGAGTCGTTGCTACCACTGCAACGGGAAAGGGCATCTGCGACCAGAATGCCCTCTTCTCAAAAAGGAGAATAAATCTAAGAAGAAGGCGTTCCAAGCCACTTGGGACGATTCTAGCTCGGAGGAAGAAGAAGAAAAGACCATAGAAGAAGAAACCGCTTGCTTCGGCTTCATGGCCAGAGGAAGCGACAGCGAAAGCGACTCAGACAACGAGGTAAATCTCGATCTTCAAGAAGCTTTTAATGAACTTTTTGAGATTAGTAAATCACTTAGGATAGAAAATAAAAGCATTAAAAAGAACCTTAGTTTTCTTAAAAATGAAAATGATAGGTTAGAAATAAAACTTAAGGATCTTGAAACTTGTCCTAAAAATGATAACCTATTATTAGAAAATCATAACCTCATCAATGAGAATAATAAGTTGATTGAGGAAAATGATAGTCTTAAGTTAGAAATCTATGATTTAAAGACTAAGATGCAAACTATAGAAAAAGAAATTGCATGTCTTAGGGAAAATTCTAACAAATTAGTCAACAAAGTTGATAATTTTTATAGCCCTAAGGTTGAGAAAGGATCTCCATCAAGGAGACCTTCTAACAGATCCGGATCCAAGTTCACTTGGATACCGAAGAAAAAATTAGAATCTTGTTTTGTAGGTTTCAGGGATGACTACAACACAAAGGACTGGACCTACAAGGTCAAGGCTGGTCAACTCGAATTGGGAGAACCAAGGAGTAGACCAAGGAGGAGAACAAGACGACCAACGAGACGGTGAACAAACGACGGACCCGCCACACGTCGACCACCAGATTGGAGACCGGCGCCAATGCACGGGCCTCCAAGCTACGGATGGGAACCCCATCCGATGTGGCATCCACCACCACCATTCGGGCCATTTTATTGGCCATGGTAGGTGAGGTAAAATTCTTAACCCTATCTTTTTATCATAAGCATTTAGATAGGGGGAGTTAAAAAATTAATGAGCTAATTGTCAATTTTTAAGGGGGAGATATAAGGTAGCTAAATTTCCTTTAGAAAGGGGGAGAAAAATAATAGCTATCTCATTGTTACAAAAAGGGGGAGGACATTACCTGTGTCAAAAGAAACTCATAGAAGAGCATGTTTTAAGGGGGAGTTATAGGAAATGTAAAACCAATTAAACCTTTTTGATAATGTCAAAAAGGGGGAGGTTTTTTTTTCTGCATTATGGTTTTGTCATCATCAAAAAGGGGGAGATTGTTGGTGCTAGAGCACCACGATCATTTGTTTTGATGATAACAAAACACGTGTTATTTAACATTTGCAATTTGAGTCCTAGATTTCAGGTCAATTGCAAATGAAGACGTGTTTAGACGGAACTCGAGCTCGCATCCAGGACGGATTGGAGGAGCTTGACGGAAAACAGAGGAGGTTCACGTGGAGCGAAAGATTGAAGATGGAAGGAAATGAAGAATAGGATAGATTTCCTTCTTTTGTACTTGTTGTATTTTTTCGTTTCTTTTGTTGCTCTTTATTTCCTTAGATAATTCATGTTAAAGAGCCTCAAAGTACCCTAACAGTAGTCCTAGGAACACCTGCACAACCCTAGGATACTTAGGTTTTCTGTAGAACACTTAGAAAACCAATATAGGGTTCAAACAGCACTTCCAGACGTCTAATTCCCAAATCAGGCGTCTGATAAAGCATTTTAAGACGTCTGACTGTTGTTTCAGACGTCTGATAACTGTTAGGCTGGACATAGTTAGTTATGTCTGATGAATTCAGACGTCCAGACCTTAGACCAGACGTCTTAGGAGACGTCTGATGACTTTGCCAGACGTCCAATTAGTGGACCGTTGGCTAGCTTAGCAGGCACCCAAGATTATGACCGTTAGAGCCTTATCAGACGTCCTTAGGCCTTTCCAGACGTCTGATAATTGACCGTTTTGCCTCGGCTGACCCAAAATCTCTTCTCAGAGATTTTCTAGCCGTTGCAACGTTTGGAAATCAATTCCCACAGTAAAAGTAGGTTTCCAGACGTCCAGACATAGTGCCAGACGTCCTATATGTCGTCTGATGGACTTGCGTAAAAACCCTGTTTAGATCTGATTCAAGTCAGGGAGAAACCCGCATAGAATCAGACGTCTGACCTTGGAATCAGACGTCTTAAAGTGGCCTTCCAGACGTCTGATGCCAGAGTTAGACGTCTGATAACCCTGTCAAATGTAATCATTGTCCTGATTTCGGCCTGATTCTCTTTGGCTTTGCACCCAACGGCTATAGAACCTTTCTTAAGCCTTCCAAAGCCTTCCTAAGGCCTCTATAAATAGAGGGGAGCCTTTGCAACACAAAAACACACAAGATATACACTTAGAAACACAAAAGACACACTTAAGCAACATACTTCCACTCTCTTGTGTCCAAGAAGCTCTTGCTCTCTAAGCTCAAGTTCTACATCTTGAGAGCTAAATGCAGTTTGCGCACCCGCTCTCCCGCCGTTGTTCACGAGAGCGACATTGAGCCGTTGCGTGGCTCACGCACCCGCGTCATCCTCGACGCACTCCTTGCAAAGGGGAGTTTCCTTATTCCTATAGAAGCTAGGTTCTTAATTACTTTGTTGGCTCTATAGGACCTGTTGTTTTATTTTATCTTTGTTATTTTGGTTGGGTATTCGCTTTGCGAATTCCCGTCTCCTTCGTGGGACAAAATCCTTCTCGTGGAGAGAAGGGGTTGAGGAACGCTACCCTCGTACTTGTAGCGTGGTTGTACTGAGGTTGAATCACCCTCGTTTTAAAGTGATTCGGTTAGTGGATTTGATCAACTAGGTTGATCGAAAAATCCTAACTCGAGAGGGTTAGGTGGTGGTTTTCACCCGGTTTGGGTTTCCACCTAAAAATCTTTGTGTACTTGTGCGATTGTTTGTTTATTCTGTGATATTATATTCAATTCCGCAATTTTATTACGTCACCCCTCCTGGTAGGGAACTTTCAGATAAGTCGTATATTTATTACCTTATTTAGTAGGTGGATTAGAATAGCTTAAGGTTGCAAGGATTCGTCGCTAAATCCATATTTTAACGGACACCAGGGCTGATTAAGCCTGAAGGCCAGAAAAGTCTAAGTGTTTAAGTTCTTTCTGTATTATTTTCCACTATTGACAAGTTTCTAATGCCTAGGTTTTCTTCCTAAATTCAATTTTTTTTATAATTAATTTATTCATTCAGACTGATTAATTGAGCTTAGGATTATGCAATTTATCACCTCCCATGCTTAAGTTGGACAATGTCCTCATTGGCCGATTCATGGATGTAGAAGGGTTCAAAAAGATAGTACCTGAGTGACGTAAACTACCAGATCAGTCTGAATCCTCTGGGTTGCCTCCCAGGAAGCGCTGAGTTTAACGCCTCCAGCTGGGCGGTGCTTGGTGTCAGCCCTCAACGAGGGTGACACTTTCCTTGGGGGGTACCTGGGCCAGGAAATGCTTCAATCTTTGACCATTAACTGTAAAAGTGTGCCTAGTGTTAAGATCAGCGATTTCGACCGCCCCATTAGAATAGGGCTTAACCACCCGAAATGGTCCTGTCCATTTGGACCTGAGTTTCCCTGGGAAGAGTTTTAGGCGTGCATCAAACAGCCAAACTTGCTGGTTAGGCTCAAAGGTTTTTCTATGAATGAGTCAGTCGTGGACGATGATAAGGGTGTTGTGACTAGCTTTTGTTATAGAAATTACATTGTAGTACAGATAGTCATTGCCATTATTACAATTTATTACTCGGAAATAAAAGAGTTCCCGAGGTCGAACTCAGGGAGCAAGTTGTATTCTAGAAGTACAGTATTTCTTATTACACAAATAAGGAGAGAGAGAGAGAGATATGGAAATTTGGCTTCTTCTTCTCTTCTTTCTTCCTCTTTGTCTTCTCTTCTCTTTGGAGCTCTTGAATCTTCTTTCTTTTGTTCTTCCTGTGTTCTTCTTGTCTTCTCTCTTCTTTGCTGCGGTCCTGTTTCTTCTTTTCTTCTTCTTCTTCTTTGCCTTCAGGACGTCGTCTGATTTTCCAATCAGACGACTTAAACTGCTGCTGCTACAGTGTCTTTTCTTCTTTCCTCTGTGGCTTTCTTCTTCTTCCTGCCTTCTCTTCTTCTTCACCTGTGCCTGCACACTCAAAGTTTGATCGGAGGGCAAAACCTACTCTACCCTCCCCCGCGTCTCTCTCTCTCTCAGAATTCACTCATAGGATAGCTCTCCCAGAGCTGCCGGATAGTCGGGTACGCGGGTCGCGCCTGGGTCCAGGCCCACCGGCGTGCGGTGGCGGGCGAGGAGTGCAGGTCGGGCTAATCAGGTCGGGCCAGGTCCGCGGGGTGTGAGCGCGGACGAGGCCGGATAATCTGGCGGGTGAAGGGGACCTCACCCCGTGATCTGAGGCGAACAGCTTAAGGCACTTTTTGCCTTTAAGCTCCCGTTCTCCTCAGTGGGTTTCCGAGGTGGGACTAAATGTCCCACCCCAATTTGGATGCCTGCGCGGAGGAAGCAGCGGCAGTCGAGGCTTCGGGGGCTTCGCGCGAGGGCTTCGCCTCAACTACAGCCTGGCACTTCGCGAAGACACCCCACGCAGCCTGGGAGCCTGATCTGGGCGTGGCGTGCCTGGAGCAGCAGGTCGAAGGAGCTTCTTCACCTCAGCAATGGCGGCGGCGAGCGAAGTTCCTGTTTACAGAGAAAGGGCCTCTCGGCCTAATTAGATACGCGGAGGACCTTCGCCGTGGCACGGCGAAGGTGACCGGAGGGTCTGCAGGTGGCGGGGCGGAGCCTAAGGGCCGCCCTAAGTCAAACTGCGGGTTGGGAAATGGGTGTGTTCGGTGGAGTTGCAGAGGGCGATTCGGGGGAAGTGGAAGGGCGGAGGATGATCAGGGTGAGGAGGCGAAGGTTCTGCGGTGGTTGGCGAGCCGTGTGGGTTGCTGGAGTGATGGGAGCGGGTCGCCGGAGTGTGGCCGGAGGTGGAGAAGGTGAGGGTGATTAGGCGCGGTCGAGGGGTAATTAGATAAAAAGAGTAGGGGGAAAAGAGAGAGAGGAGGCAGGGAAGTAATTCTAACCTAACTAAAGGGAGAAGGGGGCGAGGAGGCGGACGGCTGTACCTGCTGTCGCCGGAGAAGAAGGTGCCCAGTGGGGGAGGACGGCGGCGACGACGGGGTAGAGGCAGCGCGCGCTGGTATTGCGCGACGCGAAGGAAGATCAGGGAGGTGGCTCTGCTGCTGGTATTGCAGCAGAGCGACGAGGAGGAGGAGGAGAAACCGCCGAAGCAAGGGGGCGTCTGTCGGAGTGGGAAGAGAGGAAGTGAGGGGGTATCTCAGTCAGATCCGAGCTGGGAAGAACGGCGAAGCGACGGGGTATTTATAGGGGCAGAACCAGAGAGGAGGGCGGAGGGAGACGACGTGTCTCCCTCGCCGGAGGACGCCGGAGGAAGGATACCCATACCGTCCGTGCGTTCGCACGGGCGGTATGGGTTGTTGCAGCACTCAGGGGGGTGCTCCTGCGGTGGCTGACGACGCAGGGCACCCCCATTTGACCTGGCAGGCCCTCCCCCTCACCCTGCGCGGCGCCATGCTCTGCGCAAGGTCGTCGGAGCATGGTGCTGGTCAGGTTTTGCAGGAGGGACCTGAACGTAAAGAACGAAGGAGAGTTAGGGGCCAAAATGTGAGGGTTCAAAAGTTGAGGGTCAAAACATAAATATATGAGGACCAAAGTGTAAAGTTAGTCAAGAAGGTTTCTTCTTAGGCTCAAGTTTTTATACATGATTAATTAGGACCTAAGGATTCTGATGGTGAATTTTATTTCTAGATTAAACCTTGTTTGACCGGTCAATTTACGTAAAAACCTAAATTAAGTTGTTAATTGGGCATGGTTCTCAATGTAGGTCAAAATGGGTTTCTAAGGTCAAATTGAAGGTTCTAAACCCTATAGATTATTTTTCTGTAAATTTTAGAGGGTTTATTTGATTTTTTATCTGCCTCGAACCTCGTGTATTTAAGTGGATTTATTTTTAGGGTTACAGGATGTCATTTAATTCTTCGGAGTTGCTGTAGCCCTTGTTGAGTCATTTCATCCTACTTTTCTTCTTATTAGGTTGTTTTGACCTATGTTTGGACCCTGAGTTACCCTATTTTCAGATTGGATTGGTGAAATTGCATTTTTACCCCTCAGTTTCTATTTTCTTTGCAAACTCAGAATCTCTCTGAGCCAAGCCTTTCTAAGGTTATGTAGGAGCTTTTTCTTGCAAATCAGGGTTAAATGGTGCTAGTTTAGGGTTTGTGTCGAGGTTCTCATCACACCCCCATGCCAAGCTTTTGCTAGTCCCTTAACAAAAACCTAAGGTTTTAACCTTTGGTCTAGACCATGATATTCATAACCACTTCAGATAAGTGCCTTTTCATTTGAACCTAGATTAGGTTAGAATGCTGACCATAGGCTTAAAAGGTACTTCTAGTACCAACCAAGATCCAGATCTGTCTAGCCTTAGCCTCAGTCTTTGGCAGAGGTTTTTAAGACCCACAAGAACTAACCTAAGGTTTATTGGACTTTGTGGTTGAAGCACCCCGTGCTTGAAATGATTTTTGCCTTGGTTCAGTTCGCAGTGCGTTTCGCAAGAGAGAGAGAAGTAGAAAGTATTTTTGTTTGGAGAGTTTTTCTCTCTCTTTTTCTTTTTAGTTCTAGCCTAGGATTGGCTTTTCAACACGGTCTGTATCAGATTCATTGCTCCCATCATCAATCCTCAAGGGTTCCTGCCGATCGATGCTTCGAGATAGCACCGCCCATGGCAACCCCCAGAACCTGGGCTATTGAGATTTCGAGATAATCCCATCCATGGTGTTCCGTGGCCGAATTCAGACCCTGGCAGTTGACACTTCGTGATAATGCCATCCATGGAATCTGAACCAGCAGGGTGCTTACATGCCCCCAGTAGGATATGTGAATATCCTAAGAGATAAGCACCGAGGAGATGATATTTTGTTACGCATCTTTGAGGGGATTTCCCGCCTCTCCCCGCTGGGAACTCGTCCAAATCAACTTGTGTTGCTCGGCCACTCCTATTCTAGGTGTATTTTCAGAATTTTTGCGACGCTTCTACGTGATTTTGAATTTTTCTGCTTACTGAACCAGGCTGTGTGTGGGGTCAAAAACTTGAGCCTAAGAAGAACCTTCTTGACCGACTTTGCATTTTGGTCCTCATCTATTACTTTTTGACCCTCAACTTTCGAAACCCTCTCATTTTGGCCCCTAGGTTCTTCGTCGTTCTTTGCACTTAGGTCCCCCTGCAAATCTCTGAGCAGCGCCATGCTCCGGCGACTTTGCGCGGAGCATGGCGCCACGCAGGGTGAGGGAGGCCCTCTGCCAATTGAACCGGGTGTTCCCTGCGACGTCCGCTGTCACAGGGACATCGCCATGACCTCTGCCATCGCCCACACCTTCCGTGCGAACGCGCAGAAGGTATGGGTTGCAACTCCGACCATTCTCCGGCGAGGGAGGCACGTCGCCTCCCTGCGCCCACCCCTCCGCCTTCGCTTTTATAAGGACCGCCGTCGCCAGCCAACGGGAGCAGCTCAGTCCTGATGGAGAAAAACCCCCATTTTTCCTCTCTTCCCACTCCGGCAGAAACCCACCAGCTCCGGCGGCTCCTCCTCCTCCGTCTCGTCGCTCTGCTGCTATACCAGCAGCAGAAACACCTTCGCCCGCTCTTCCCGCGTCGTGCCGTACCCAGCGCGCGCCCTCCCGCTCCCTTCCTCGCCGCCGCCCTCTCTCTCTGGGTATCTTCTTCTCCGGCGACAGTCGATACGACTTCCACCCTGCTCCGGCCCCCTCGTCCCTGTAACTAGGTCAGAACTATTCCCCATCTCCCCCTCTTTCTTTTCCTCACTGTCTTTCATTCGATTAAACCCTCGACCGCTCCTATCCACCGTCACCTTCTTCGTCTCCGACCACCCTCCGGCGAGACGCTCCCATCGCTCCGCCGCGCCACACGCCTCGCCGACTCTCGCATAACCTCCGCCTCATCACGCTGAACAACCTCCGCCCACCCACTGCCGCTCTACACCCACTCATCGCTCCCCCGAACACACCCACACCTCCGGTCACAGGGCGACCTAGGCACGCACGCCTAGGCCTCCCCACGACTTGCTGCACCTCGCACCACCTTCGCCATGCCACGGCGAAGGTCCCTCGCTGATCTGATTAGGCCAAGAGGCCCTTTTCGTGTCTGGCAGTTTCGACGCCCGGCCGCCATTAACGCTGCATTGAAGCAGCTCCACGCACGCTCCAGGCTTCAGAACTCCAGGGCTCCAGGTGCTGCGAGGTCGGGAGGGTAGTGCAAAGGCAGCTAACCCAGCAATCGACGAGAATAGAGCCTGCAGCTGAGGAAGCGAAGCTGCGGTCTGCTACGGGCGTGCGCGAGAAGAGCGCTGAAGATAGTCCCACATCGTGAGTTTACTAAACCCCGCAGTAGTATAAATTGATTTTGTGCTTTCTACCGGTCTCCTCCAAAAGCACTGGGGTGAGGTCCCGCACCCACTCACCCGCCCGGTCCGCGAGCTCATCACGCGGATCCGGCGGATCCGACCCGACCCAATCTGAGCACACCTCGCGCATCACCCACACACTGGTGCGCCTGGTCACGGGCACGAAACCCGACCCAATTACCCGCGGCTCTGGGAGAGCATCCTGTGAGTGGTTTACAGAGAGAGAGAGACGTGCGGGTAGAGGGACAGGGTAGGTTTTGCTCTTTGTGCAGGGACAGGGTGCGAGAGAAGAAGACCAAGGAAGAAGGAAGAAGGAGAAGACCAAGGAAGAAGGAAGAAGAAGAAGACTGAGAGAAGAAGGAAGAAGAAGAAGAAGCACAAAGGAAGCACTGTAGCAGACACCACTTAAGTCGTCTGATTGAGAAATCAGACGACGGATGAAGCTCTGCAGACAAAGCAAAGAAGAAGAAAAAGAAAAGAAAAGGTGCCGCAGCTGAAAGCAGAAAGAAGAAGGAAGAAAGAAGAAGAAGAAAAGAAAAGAAGATAAAGAAGATGAAGAAGAGAAGAAGACAAGCAAAGAGAGAGAAGAGAAGAAGAAAAAGCCAAGAAACAAAATCTACCTCTCTCTCTCTCTCTTATTTTTGTAATAAAAGCATTGTACTTCTAGAATTCTAGTAGCTCCCTGAGTTCGACCTCGGGGAAAATATTTCTGAGTAAAATTGTAATGGTGGCAATGACGACAAACCGTAGCTATTTTATCTGTACCACAACGACATTATTGTAATAGACACTAAAACAAACAAAAGACCTAGCTTCGGTCGCACTGCCACTAGCGGTGATGAGTAAGTCCCGGAGGGTGTGATAAGCCTGGATGCAATCAGGAGACATGTGGAATATGGCGTCGTTGGCTAGAAGGTCGGTCAAGGGTTTGGAAAGCTTGGAAAAGTCTTTGATGAACCTTCGGTAGAAGCCAACATGTCTTAGGAAGGAGCGAATCTGCCGGACCGAACTAGGTGGAGGAAGTTTGGAAATTAAATCAACTTTAGCTCGATCTACCTTGATGCCCCTATGCAAAATGATGTGACCGAGGACAATTCCTTCTTGAACCATAAAATGGCTCTTTTCCCAACTTAACACCAAGTTAACCTCGATACATCGTTTCAAGATTTTCTCCAAGTTTCTCAAACAATGGTCGAATGAATTCCCGAATACAGAGAAATCATCCATAAAGACCTCTAAGTATTCACCTACCATTTCTGAATAAATGGCTATCATGCAACGCTGGAAGGTTGCAGGTGCGTTGCATAACCCGAACGGCATTCGACGGAATGCAAACGTGCCATACGGGCAAGTGAATGTGGTCTTTTCCTGATCTTCCGGAGCAATTGCGACTTGGTTATATCTTGAATATCCATCCAGGAAGCAAAAATACTTCTGCCCTGCCAATCTTTCAAGGATTTGGTCAATGAATGGCAAGGGGAAGTGGTCCTTCTTAGTAGCTTCATTAAGCTTCCTATAATCAATACACACCTGCAATGCGGTGGTGGTACGGGTGGGGATGGATTCGCCATGATCATTGGTGACAACGGTGAGCCCAGCCTTCTTTGGAACCACTTGAGTGGGGCTCACCCAGGGGTTATCGGAGATAGGGTAGATGATGTCGACGTCAAGCCACTTGATAATTTCTTTTTTAATGACCTCCCGCATGTTTGGGTTTAAACGTCTCTGCATCTGGCGAGAAGGTCGGGCCCCGTCTTCCAGGTAAATCTTGTGGGTGCAATAGGTGGGGCTAATTCCTCTTAAATCCGAAATGGTCCAACCAATGGTAGCTCGATGTTCTGAAAGGGTCGCAGTCAACCTGAGTTCCTGATCCTTGGTTAGATGAGAATTAATAATCACTGGGAAGGTCTGGTCAGGTCCCAAGAAGACGTACTTGAGATTCTCGGGCAATGGTTTAAGTTCAGGTGCGGGTAGCACCACAGTCGATGGGAAGGGAAAGGGAGGAAGTTGATCAACATCGATCTCTTCAAATGGTGTCATGTGATGATACTTAGCCTTACAGAGGTCCATGGGTAATGATGGTGACGGGTCAGAATAGTCACTACGGTTTTGGTGGTCTGAGACAGAACTGAGGGTGAGGCATTCCTCGATTAAAGTTTCCACGGGATCATGTTCCTCAATGTAATCGCAATCAAAAGACTTTGTCGCCCGGATGATATCCAATTGCATTTTCCTGTCCCTGAAGGCTATTTCCATACATCCCGTGTCGCAATCAATGTTTGCTTTAGCCGTAGCTAAGAAAGGCCTGCCTAAGATTATTGGTGCGTTCTGTAATTTTTCAGGGACTTCCATGTCGAGCACCGAAAATTCGACCGGGAAATAGAAGTCCTTGACCCGTACAATTACGTCCTCGACAACCCCCTTCGGGGTTTTCACTGATCTATCAGCCAGCTGGATGGTGACAGGGGTTGGTGTCAGCTCCCCAAAACCAAATTGGTGGTACAAGGTTGTTGGAATTAGGTTGATAGAAGCACCTAGGTCCAGGAGCGCTCTATCAAACGTCATGTCCTCGATATTGCAGGAAATCAGGAGCGCTCCTGGGTCAGTTCGCTTGAGTGGAAGGTTGCTTGATATCACGGAACTTGCTTGCTCAGAGAGTACAACCTTCCTAGGTGCTTGAGGTCTCGGCTTACGCTTGGGTGTACAGGCACCCTTTAAAAACTTGGCGTAAGCAAGGATGTGTTTGACGGCTTCTAAGAGCGGAATATTAATCTGTACTTGCTTAAAAATTTCCAACAGCTCCTCAGTTTCCACAGTATTCTTCTTTTTCTTGATTGTTTCCAAGGCCTCAGGGTAGGGTGTCTGAATGTGGATTGGTTCCATGTCTAGGTCCTTGGTTGGTGCCTCTTCTGAGTCGGGTATTTCAACAGGTAAAGTCTCGGTGAGAGTCAGCCATTTGGGATCCTGGGTTTTGGTGCCGCTTCTCAAGGTCACCGCATTCGCAGAGGCATTGGAGCATGGGGTGATCCTTGAGAAGACGAGGACGAAGAAGTGCTAAACCCAGGAGGTGTTTGTGGGGCTGGCTGGACCATGTGAGCCTACCCGGGGTTGCTTTGGAACCCTTGCGAATTGGGGCCTCTGTTAATTATGTTTCGCGTGTTCGGTTGTGGTTGGGAAGGTAGGGATCTTTGTTGTTTACAGTCCAAGAGTTGGCTTAACTGTCCCTTTACCAAGGCCATTTCCTCCTGATGTTTCTGGTTCATGTCAGCCATCATCTTTATTAGGGTATCCATTTGGTTTTGTGGGGGAGGGGCCGCCCTATTCTGATTATATTGGGGGTCTAACTGGTGGTCTTTGCTGATAGGGGGCAAGTGTGGCTGCTGGTTTGGCCTAGGCTGGTTTTGGAATTGCGGTGGTTTCTAGTTTGTCCAACCAAAGTTGGGGTGGTTACGCCAGCCGGTGTTGTAAGTGTTGGAGAAAGGATCAGGTTTCGCATATCCTTGGACGGCTTGCACATCTTCTAGGATAGCCGATGTTGATGAAGAGGGAAGGGAGTAATCAAGGGTGGAGGGAGCAAAGGTCCCTCCCTGGAACGTGGTCAGGGGTTGTTCTAGGTTCAGTTGGGTGAAGGGCTGGACCAGGTCAACATTATGTGCTCTCTTTGCTAGGGAGAAAGTCTGCAAGGGGTTCCTGGTCTGATTCAGTAGCTCATCAATATTTTTGTCCACCAATTCCACTCGATCCAACTTTTTGTCAATGATGTCCATGTCAACCATTCAAGAATTTGCTTGTACCTCATAAATCCCGCCACGGGGTTGACTGGACCTATTAAACTGGTTCATGGAGGCATTGTTGAGAGAATTCTCGCTCATAGACTCAAAGAGCTCAAACGCGCTCTCCTCGTCTTTGTTTAAGAAGTTTCCCCCGCATGAGGCATTGACGAAGTTCCGTAGGTTGCTGTCCAGACCGTGGTAAAAGATCTGGGCCAATTGCCACCTTGGAACTTCGTGGTGTGGGCATTTCATCAAAAGTTCATTAAATCTTTCCCACGCCTCATGAAATTGTTCCCCACCCTGAAGTGTGAAGGTAGTGATAGCTCTTCTGAGGGCATTGGTCTTTCCTATGGGGAAGAATTTCTTTAAAAATGCATGCCTCAGTTCTTCCCAGGTGGTGATGGGTCTACCTAGGGTTCTAAGCCAATGAGAAGCCTTGTCTCTTAATGAGAAAGGGAACATCTTGATTAGAACAATGTGAAGGCTAATGTTCCTAGGTTTCACCATTCGTGCTATGCGGTCGAGATCCTCTAGGTGCTGAAAGGGGTCCTCATTTGAGCTTCCATGAAAGTGGCTCTGGATCAGACTTAAGACATTCGATTTTGGCTCGAAATCATCTCCCCCCTCGGGGATCCTAAGGTGTGTCTCGACTCTAATAGCAGAAGGGTTATAGAAATCACGGAGGGGTCTTGGCTGGTCCTGAAATGGCGGTAAATCAAGTTGTGGTTGCCCTGGTATGTCGTGGAAAGGTGGTGGTGGTTGTTCTTGTGGGTTCTGTAACCGTTGTATGGCTTGCATGATGGTGTGGATTTGTTGTTGCTGAAGCCGATGGTTAGCATTGATTTGAGCTTGGATGATGGCCATAGCGTCTAATGGGGGTTGATCTTCAGCCTCATCTACCCTAGGTTCAACCATGTTTTCAACAGAATTACGTTGCCTAGATTCCTACCCAAAAACACACAACTCGGGATGCAGTGAGCGCCTCCAGTGCATACACTAGAGAAGAACAGGAGGGGATGCGGAGGGCGACAGATGCAAGAAATGTGTTTCAATCAAGCACCCAAGCCTAGTCCTTATGGTTTATTCCTTAGGGGACCTAGAAATCTCACAAAGGGTGATTAAGTCTGTAAGCACTGGACTCCCCTTCCCAAGGCTAATCTGGCCAGGTTGATTACGAGGGGATTGCAGGGAAGGTTCTTCCTTTGGCTTGCGCCTCTGGTTCCATAGACCCCACAACCGCGGTCGTTTGACACTGCCCCACAGCCTAGTCACCAGATTCTACCAAGGGAATGAAAGCCAAGTGCCTAGCGAACAAAATCTCACCTTTTGAGACTTAACTCAGTCCTGCCTAGGGCACGTCTACTCAGTTTTAAAGGGCTAGGATAGTGCTTGTGCTTAGGGTGATGTGATGAGGCATTGATTGGGGTGGTGCCTCTTAATTTTCCATTTTCAAAGTGTGTGCTTCTAGCAAAACATGATTTTCAAGCAAGGATTTGTTAAGATGTGGTGTCTTTTAGTGTTTCATCCTTACTTTAGTACTTTTTAGGGTTGACGTGTCTTAATGTTTTCAAACAAGTTTCAGTGGGCACGTCAAGTTCTGCACACAATTTGATGAAAGTAGATTTCCTTTTTTTTGTAGAGGCTCTAAAATCGTAATGTACTCATCCTAATGATCATGCAGCTTCTATTAGATGAGTCAGTTTTAGGGTTGAGTGGTGTGGCCCAGGCCAACTCACGGTAGCTTCACAAACACCACTCAAGAAAAAGAAAAGAACACTCCAAGAATTTATTTAGAATGTTAGAGTGTACATTTTTTTTTTTTGTGATGTGTTAAGGATGTGGGTCAGGCAATCATACACCAGGATAATTTTTTAAGTTTTTACAAATTTTTTTTTCTTTTTCACGCAAGCAAACAATGAGAGAGAGGTTACTCACTATCGGTCCTCGAGGCGCCTACTCCCTTGTTATCATCGTGGGATGCGTTGCTTCGCCGTCCACGTGCCGAATTCCTGCAACCATCAAGTAAAAAGGAAAATAGGGCATTAGACGATGTGAGAATGAATGTGGAATGGAGGTGATAAAACAAATCTGTTGCCTCCCCGGCAACGGCACCAAAAACTGACGTGGTGTTGTGCGTATGTGTTTAAGAGTGTCGTTATAGTTGCACTTGCAATGTCGATTTTAAAATAAGTAAACGGAGGTGAGTCCGAGTGTCGGTCTCAGGGAGGTGTGAAAATCGGATTTTTACTTACCACTTGTCACGGAAAGTGCGGAGTTTTGCTTGCGAAAGGTGCGATTTTGAAAAGAGAGAGAGAGAGATAGAGATAGAGAGAAGGTTTAGGGTTAGAAAGCTCTTTGTTTTGATCATGCAACTTGAACAGAAATTAAAATGGCAACTGAATGGAAAATAACTTCATTAAACATGCACTTGTAGTTCATAACTTACAACATTAAATACATGCTTCAACGAAAGTAAGAGAAAGCTTAAAAGAGAGAGAGAGAGAGAGAAAGTGTGTGGAGAGCGACGAGGCAGCCACGGCGGTGGAGGAGACTCCATCGGCGGCTCGTCGTCTCCGGCGATTACAAGAGTACCTAGAGCTAGCTAAGAGAGGGGTGGAGTAGTTGCAAGGGGGAGTGAATGCCTTGAATGGTGGTTGGAGGGGGTTTAAATAGAGTTAAGGGCTTCCTAAAAGAAGAAGGGCCTTTAGCGACATCCAGAGCGTCGCTAAAATCGCTTCCAAAAGCGTCAGTGAAGCCCTCCCGCCGGTGGTTAGCCGCCCGCCTCGTTCCTTCTCCTCGCACGATTCGCGGTCGCTGAACGAGAGCCGTCCGATCAAAGATCCGACGGCTGAGAGTCTTCCTCGCCTGCTCTGGGATTGCGCCTCGGGCACGCGTGTGCGCGCGCGTGGACGCTTGTGAGCTGCGATCACGCCGCGTGGCAAGATCCCGGCCGCCCGCTGCTGATCGGGCGGCCCAATTTTTCCGTGCCCGTCTCCCGTCTTCAAATCCCACTCCGCGCGGCTCAAATGCGCGTCGCATCGGTGCGGGCGTGCGCGCTCACCGTTGCGCCACGCCCGCGCTTTGTCGCGGCGATGGCGGGCGGCCGCGCGAATCTCGGCCATTCGATTGAAGATCGACGGCCGAGATTTGATCTCGACTAGCTAAAGGCGTGGCAAGTGCGGGGGTGGGGCTGACGTGGTGCAATCTAGGCTGTTGATCTCCAGATCAACGGTCAGAACTTCTTGGGCCCATTGTAGGAGCTTCGGATGTCGTATTTGGCCGATCTTGAGTCCGTTGGACTTCGTTCGTCGTTCTGAATCCATCCGTGCGGTCCGATTGCTCATCTGAGGCCTACTTTGACAAATGCTTACACAAATGGCCATTAATGCAGTTTATAAGCAATCTTGGTACATGATGCATGCAATGCTCCTATTCTACTTATGTTGTGCCTTTTATTCTAAAGATGGGCCATATTCAACGTAATTATCAGAAATATACTAAGGTCTTAATCTACAAAGACTAAGCGGCGCCCAGGTATCTGCCAAAATACGAATCGCCTAAATCCTTGCTTTAATGTATGCAAATATACATATGTATATATATTTTTTTAGAATTCAGAGTGGGTTGGTAACTTTTTACGGCTACCAAACCCACCCAAAACTCGGTCAAAACCCTAAGTGCTAAGCATCTTGGTGTGAAGATCGTGATAGACTCACTCAACGGTAATTCAGACAAACTTCGGGTTTCTACGCCCCTAGGTGACCGGAAGAGGAAGTATTTTGCCTGAAGGTGTATTTGTTCGATTGGTAGCTTTCTCCCTACGTTTGTTTTAATTGAGGTCAACACAAGGATTTTTCCAACGTATATCTCCCCGGCTTGTGCTACTTCCCCGCTTCTTCCTTAAGTGTTTTGGTTCTTTTTGTGCAATTACTGAGCTGGGCTCTGGACAACCGACCAATGGGCTGTTACCCATGATCACTTACCAGCCATACTTTTGCCGTGAAGTGTGGTTTATTTTGTTTTCTTCTCCCCCCATTTTTTTTTATAGGTGGCTTCCCTGGTCTCAAATGTACCTAGAGGCAATAAAGAGGAAATGGTCTCATGGCTGGGTTCTGGACAACCTGCTAATGGGTTGTTACCCACGACAACTTGCCAGCCATATCACCCTAGAGAGTTCATTAGCTACCCAATTTTTGTCAAAATCTTTGAGGAGTGAGTCTGTGCAAAAATGTGTGCAGATGCTTAGACTCAAAGTTCTTCTGAGTTAGAGGGTGAGTTGATAAGTCGTATACTTATCACCTTATTTAGTAGGTGGATTAGAGTAGCTTAAGGTTGCAAGGATTCGAAGCTAAATCCATATTTTAATGGACACTAGGGCTGATTAAGCCTGAAGGCCTAAAAAGTCTAAGTGTTCAAGTTCTTTTTGTATTATTTTCCACTATTGACAAGTTTCTAATGCCTAAGTTTCTTCCTAAATTCAATTTTTTTTTTAATTTTATTTTATTCAGATTGATTAAATGAACTCAGGATCATGCAATTTACCACCCCCCATGCTTAAGGTGGACAATTTCCTCATTGGCAAATATGTGGATGCAACAGGGGTTAAAAAGATATTACCTGAGTGGCGTAAAATACCGGATCAGTCTGAATCCTCTGGGTTGCCTCCTAGGAAGCGCTGAGTTTAACACCTCCAGCTGGGCGGTGCTTCGTGTCATCCCTCAATGAGGGTGACACTCTCCTTTAGGGGAACCTGGGCTAGGAGGTGTTTCAATCATTAACCATTAACTGTAAAAGTGTGCCCAGTGTTTAGATCAGCAATTTCAATCGCCCCATTCAAGTAAGGCTTAACCACCAGAAATGGTCCTGTCCATTTGGACCTGAGTTTCCCCGGAAAGAGTTTTAGGCGAGCGTTGAACAACCAGACTTGCTGGTTAGGCTCAAAGGTCTTTCTATGGATGAGTCGGTCGTGGATGGCTTTCATTTTCTCCTTATACAGTCGACTATTCTCAAAGGCGTCTCGATGAATTTCTTCGAGCTCAAATAGTTGGAGCATCCTCTACGCATCGGCTAACTGGGAATCTATGTTACATTGCTTGACAGCTTAGTAAGCCCGGTGTTCCAATTTGATAGGAAGATGGCAGGCCTTGCCAAAGACCAGGTGATAAGGCGACATGCCTATCGGGGTCTTGAAAGTAGTTATGTATGCCCACAAGACATCATCTAGTCATGTGGACTAGTCTTTCCTGTCAGGTCTCACAGTCTTCTGTAAAATGTTCCTGATTTGTCTATTTGAGACCTCGGTCTGCCCATTTGTTTACAGATGATACGGGGTAGCAATGCGGTGGTTAACCCCGTATTTTCTAAGTAGGGCACGGAATTGGGAGTGAATAAAATGACTTCCACCATCACTGATCATGGCCTTTGGTATTCTAAACCGAGAAAAGATGTTCTGCTTAACAAAGTCCATGACAGTTCTGTGATCGCATCGGCGGGCGGCGACGGCTTCAATCCATTTAGAAACATTGTCTATTGAGACTAGGATGTACTCGAAGCCGTTGGATGGTGGAAAGGGGCCCATAAAATCGATACCCCAAACGTCGAAGATTTCGACATTCAAAATGGACTGGAGGGGCATCATATCTTTCTTAGTCATGGTCCCCAGCGTTTGGCAACGTGAGCAAGTCTTGGCAAAGTTGTGTGCATCCTTAAATAGGGAAGGCCAGTAAAATCCAGACTGCAGAACCTTTGCAGCCGTTTTCTTTCCAGAGAAGTGGCCACTACAAGCCTGGTCATGGTAGAAGGAAAGCACACTCTGAACTTCGTTCTCGGGGATACACCTCCTGATGATCTGGTCAGCACAGAGGCAAAATAGCATGGGATTATCCTAGAAATAGTGCTTGGCCTCAGCCAAGAACCTGCCCCATTGCTGTCTAGACCAGTTGTGTGGGGTTTGTCCTACAACTAGGTAGTTGACATAGTCAGCATACCAAGGCAGTCTCTTGTATTGCACAGCCAGAATGTGTTCATCGAGGAAGGTGTCATATAAAGGTAGCGAGGGTCCAATGTGGTCTAGGTGAAGTCTAGACAAGTGGTCAGCCACCACATTCTTTGATCCGGCCTTGTCGCAGATTTCCAAGTCAAATTCTTGCAAGAGCAGGATCCATCTGATGAGCCTGGGCTTCGCGTCCTTTTTCGCCAACAGGTGTCGGATGACTGAATGGTCAGTATAGATGGTCACGTGGGATCCCAGCAAGTAAGGTCGGAACTTCTCAAGTCCGAAGATTACAGCGAGCAATTCTTTCTCTATAATTGTATAATTTTGTTGGGCCTTGTCCAATGTTTTGCTCGCGTAGTAGATCACCATAGGTTTCTTGTCTTGTCTTTGTCCCAAGACAACGCCTATGGTAAAATCTAATGCATCACACATAATCTCAAAGTCCTGGGACCAATCTGGGGGCTGAAGTACAGGGGCTATGGAGACTAAATCCCGGAGGGTGTGATAAGCCTGGATGCAATCAGAGGACATGTGGAATATGGCGTCATTGGCCAGAAGGTCGGTTAAGGGTTTGAAAAGCTTGGAGAAGTATTTAATGAACCTTCGATAGAAGCCAATGTGTCCCAGGAATGAGCGAATCTGCCGGACCGAGCTAGGTGGAGGGAGTTTGGAAATCAAATCAACCTTAGCCCGATCTACCTCAATGCCCCTATGCGATATGATGTGACCGAGGACGATTCCTTCTTGAACCATAAAATGACTCTTTTTCCAATGATGAGAACCTTATCATGAACCCTAACTAGCACAATCTAATCCAAATATGTGTGAAAAAGCTCCTACAAAACCTAAAGAGAGTCTTAACTCAGAGAATTCTGAGTTAAAGAATAAAACAAATCATAAGGAGTAAAACTGCAATTTCACCAATGCAGTATGCAGACAGGGTACTTAAGGGTCCAAACACAGGTCAAACAAGCTTAACAAGGAAGGAAGTGGGATGATCCGATCTGAAAAGGGTTATAGCAACTTCTAGAAATTAAATGACATTTTGTAACCCTAAAACAAACTCACTTTAATTCACGAGGTTCGAGTAGGATAAAAATCAAATAAATCCTCTAAAATTCATATAAAAATATTCCCTAGGGTTTAGAACCTTCAATTTGGCCTTTCAAACCTATTTTGACCTAAAATGAGAACCATGCCCAATTAATGACTTAATTTGGGTTTTTACGTAAATTGACCACTCAAACATGGTCCAAACTAAAATCAAAATTCACCATTAAATCCTTAGGTTCAAATTAGTCTGGTATAAAAATTTGGGCCTAAGAAAAGACCATCTTGACCGACTTCACAAATTGGTCATCCTAATCTACTTTTTGACCCTTATCTTTTGAAACCCTTGCGTTTAGCCCTCTAACTTCTCATCGTTCTTTACAGAACGGTCCTCCCTGCCATTTCTACGCAGCGCCATACCTCCGGCGACCTTGCGCGGAGGATGGCGCCTGGCAGGGCAGGGTGGCCGTCCTCTAGAACTGACGGGGGGTTCCCTGCGACGTCCTCTGTCGCAGGGACCCACCCATGACCTCTGCCATCGACCATGCCTCTCGTGCGAACGCACGAAAGGCATGGGTATCCTTTCCGGCCACTCTCCGGCGAGGCAGGCACGTCACCTCCTCGGTCCCCTCTCCGCACCAAGGCCTTTATAAGGAGCGGCAAGGTCTGCCGACTCCTTCAAGCTTCCTCTGGTGGAGAAATACCCTACATTTCATCTCTTCCCCCACCGGTCAGAGCGCCCAAGCTTCCGGCGATCTTCTCCTCCTCCTCATCTCTTTGCTGCCCTAATTGCAGCAGAGTTTACCCTGCCATATCGTCCGCGCCAGGCCGTACCAGCTGGCGCCCTCAGACCGCCTCCTCGTCGCCAATACCCTCCTCCTGGCCATCTTCGTCCTCAGCTCCGGCAGGCACGAGCCGGGCGCTTCCCTCTTCCCCTTCGTCGAGTAAATAGGTAGAACTCTTCCTCTCTCTCTCCCTTACATTTTCCCCTTCCTAACTTTCCCTTTTACGCCACCGCCCGCCACTTCCACCTCCATCTGCTCCGTCTCCGATCACCTTCTCCGACGAGTCCATTCCACTTCCACAGACCACCTCTTCCCTCGCCGACCAACCCAGAGGCTCCCCCTCACTCCACTCAACCGTTCCCCCTCTCAATTCACTGCCAATCACCGCCCAACCACCCCCCGAACAAACCCATCTTCACGCACACAGTCTGACCTAGGTCCACCTCCACAGGCGCCCTCGCACCTCGCCGACCACCGCACTGCCTTCGCCGCACTCTGGAGAAGCTTCCCACGTTTTCTGACTTGGCCGAGAGGCCGTCATTGTGTTTCAGGTCAGTGCCTCCTCGCCGCCATTGTTGAGCTACTACAGCTCCATCGCTCGCAGCTCCAGGCCATCTCCAGCCCAGGCGCGAGTCCCAGGCAGCGCGGACTGCTTCTGTGAAGGCGCCCAGGCGTGCAATTTGGGCGCGAGCCTCGCAGCTGCCCCAATTGGCAGCGACTCCCTCGCTTGCAGGCGTGTAATCTGGAGGTGGGATTTTAGTCCCACCTCATAAGTGTGCGGCTGCACGCCCACACTTAAATTGCAAAAGTGTATCGGGCTGTTTGCCTTCGATACACAGGGGTCAGGTCCCTCACACGCACGTGGCGCGCCACACGCTCGCCCGCCCTCACTCGTGCTCACACCCCGCGTGTCTGGACCAGATCCGACTACCCGACCAAGCACTCCTTGCCCACCACCGCACGTCGGTGGGCCTGGTCCTGGGCGCGCTACCCGGACCCAATTACCCGGCTCTGGGAGAGCATTCCTAAGAGAGATTCAGAGAGAAAGAGAGACGCGGGGAAGGGGTAGGGGTAGGTTTTGCATTGATGGGTGTGTATCCACGCAGGGAAGAAAGAAAGAAGAAGAGAGGAGGAGCGGCCGAAGCCTTAGCCGCACTAAGCAGCTGAAGAAGAAGAAAGGAAGGAGAGGAGCTGAAGAAGAAGGAAGGAAAGAACTGTAGCAATTACGTAGATAAGCCGTCTGAGCACCGCATCAGACGTCGGAAGGGCAACAGCCAAAAGAAGAAGAAAAGAGGAAGGAAGGTTAGTGGCCAGAGCAGAGAAGAAGAGGAAAAAATAGAAAAGAAGCAGAAGCAGAGAAGAAGAAGAAAAGAGAAAGAAGAAAGATGACATAGCCGCAAGAAAGGAAAGAAGAAGAAGAAGAAGAAAAAGAAGAAAGAAGAAGGCAGGCTGAGAAAGAGAAGAGAAAGAAGAAGATCACCACAGCCGCAGGTTAAAGAAGAAAGAAGAAGGTAAAGAAGAAAGAAGAAGAAGAAGAAGCAGAGCAGAAGAGAAAGAAAAGAAGAAAAAGAAGAGGAGAGGAATGACCAAAGCAGAAGAAGAAGAAGAAGAAGAAAAAGAGAAGAGGAAGAGAGAAGAAGAAGAAGCCAACAAAAGAATTTTTCTCTCTCCCTTTCTCTCTCTCTTATTATTTTTGTAACATAATTGTGAACATTTATGCTTCTAGAATTATAGTTGCTCCCTGAGTTCGACCTCGGGAAAACTTGTTATTCCGAGTAAAAATTTGTAGTAATCTGGTAACTGTTTTGTCATATACTATAATGACTGTAAACCATAAATAACCATAACGACAAAACATGCATCACCGGCCGCTACTATTCTTGGCTCTGTTGCCGGGGAGAAACGGCTATTCTAGAAGCCATAAGATCTCTATTTTTGAGTTTCTACTAATCTCTTCTCTTTTGTGTGCAGGCACAGGAAATCAAGAGGACAACAAGCAGCCGCACAACAACCACTCCGAGGACAGGTAATTTTCTATCCTCTCATTTTAAACCCTAAATTCTAAAGAGGAAGAAAAAGAAAGAACAAGCAATATAGGTATAACTTGTCTTCCATACCTAGTAAATCATCAAAGCTACATGTTTTCAATTTCAACCCACTATTCCTGCACACACTATTAAGGATATTTAGGGCTAATACCTTCTTGCCTAAGCCCTAATTACCAAATCAAAAGGAAGCTAACTGGACCAAGTAGAGCTAACATAAGACTCAAAATTAGGGTTTTAGAGACACACTTCTTAAGCAAGAATTGAGAAATCCCAAAAGAAGTGTGCCTAAGCCATTGATTGAAAATACTTATTCAAAGAAACCCTAAGCAATTTGGCTCTTAAAAAAAAAAAAACACTTGAATCCTAAAAGACAAGACCTAATAAGCTCTCAAAGGAACTAGCAGGTGAAGTTGACCCCTTGGGTCAACCAACTTCAACTTAGGTCACTCTTTGCACTCAAAAGGCTAAAGTTCAAGTAAAAACCTAAGCACCTTGATCTTAACTAAAAGTGGTAGACTTAAGAGGTCAAGATCCCCATTCTGGTCTACTTGGAATCTCAGTTACAAGAGAGGTCGGGTGGGGGAAACCTTGTAACTCGAGGGGACACTCTACCATGTAGGGGTCTTCGCGAGACTCGCCCTCTCTGGCTGCCAAAGTAATTCTCAGGTGGACGATCTTTTGATCAAGGAGTCCATCTGCCCCGCACCTCTATAGTCACCCAACATTTTAGGTGTCTTGATTGGGTCCAGCACCTGCTAAACTCATCTTCTCCATCAGTGTATGTTTGGTAGGAGGTCCTTGAAGCCTCCTTTAGAAATTCACTCTCCTCGAGGCCGAGCCTCAGCGCCCTTGTTTGAGCAAACAACACTTTACATAGACCTCTCCTCCGACTCCGAACCCAACTCACCTTCTTCTTCCCTAATGGCTCAGCCAGTTGAGGAAGAGAACAATCTGGAGCACCAGCTCCAGCGACTCAATGACCTCCTCCAGAACTTTGTGCACCCACCGCAGCGTCCTATGATGCGGGACCATTACAATCCTGCTACGGTGGCCATTGTGCCTCGAGTTAGAATCCCGACTAGAGGACCTGATTCTGAATTAAAACCCAATATGATTCATGCCATACCTAAATTTCATGGGCTTAATTCTGAAGACCCCTTTCAGCACATAAAATAACTAAAGCATCTGGCCCAGACTTTTGGGTTAGATGCGCAAAATTGGGATATTCTCCTCATGAAAATGTTCTCCTTCTCCCTTATGGACAAGGCCGCTCATTGGTACCAAACACAGACCTGGCCGATCAACAATTAGGAAGAACTTCAGTCCGAGTTCTTGAAGAAGTTCTTTCCCGTTGGTCGGACCAATGCCTTGCGCTATCAGATTACCCACTTCACGCAACAATCGGGAGAACCTCTCCATGAGGCATGGGATCGCTTTCAGGATCTCATGAGAAAGTGCCCCCATCACGGAGTTCCTAAATGGGAACAAGTCCAGTCTTTTTACCAGGAACTCTGTGAAGATATTAGGTTTTTCGTCAATGCAACTTGCGGAGGGAATATCAATGGTCTGCATGAGGACACCGTGTGGGAGATTCTCGAAAATATGTGCGAGAACTCCATCAATAATGACTCCATGGGATTATTCGACAGGACGAATACCCGCGCATCGACGAACCTTAGGGGAGCACACAAGACGCAGGGCCTGTCCACATCAGTCGACCTGGAATTGATGGCCAGTCGATTGGACAAGGTCTCTATCATTGAGAAGAAGGTGGATGAGCTGACTCAGCACTTGCAGCGAGCCACCTCTGCGCATAGTTCCTTTGCACAGCCTCCTTCCACACGGGAGACTATGCAAAATATTCTCCACCGACCTTCTCCTGGGATGGATCCGTATCCACCCCCATCTGATTCTCGGACCGGAGGATTCTCCAATCCTTTCTATACTAGCTAGGGGAATTCCATTCCCTCATTCTCTGACTCTTTGGAGGTTCCTCAGACCTGCGAGGACCTCAATGCCATCTAGAATGATCCATTTTCCAATACCTACAATCCTGAATGGCGAAACCATCCCAACTTCCAGTGGGCGGGAAATTCCCAAACTCAAAGACCACCCTTTCAGCCCCGTCCACAACCATACGCGTTGTACTACGCTTTGAGCCCGGAGGAGTTTAACAGAATCTTGCAATTCGCCACCGCATAGAAGATCTGGCACACACTCAAGGTAACTTACAAAGGTATCTTTAAGGTAAAGTCTTCTAAAATTAATTTACTTTCACAAGAATTTAAATCATTTTCTATGAAGACTAACAGAACTTTAAGTGAGATGAACACTATGTTCACTCTCATAGTAAATAATTTGAAACCTTTAGGGAAGACCTTCATCAAGGGGGAGCTTCAAGGAAAGCTACTTCGTTCCCTTAAACCAGAATGGAAGCAGAAGTTCACCGTGATTGAGGAGGCAAACGAGGTAGAGGAGCTCAATATGGAGGATCTCCTAGGCAATCTAATGGCCTACGAGACAAAGCTAAATCAGAAGGACACATCGAGGCTAAAATCAAAGAAGACCCTTGCATTTAGGGCCGCATCAGATAGCGAGGTAAGTTCCGTCGACGAGGACTTTAAGTTTTTACTTAAAAAGTTTTCCAAGTTTTGTAGGGAATCAAAGAAAGAAAAGAAGGAGAAGAAGGAAAGCCCGAGACGTTGCTACCACTGCAACGAGAAAAGGCATCTACGACCAGAGTGCCCTCTTCTCAAAAAGGAGAAGAACGAAAAGGAGAAGTCTAAGAAGAAAGCATTCCAAGCAACTTGGGACGACTCAAGCTCGGAGGAAGAGGAGGAAGAAAAGTCTGAGAAGAATGAAACTACTTGCTTTGGTTTCATGGCCTTAGGAGAGAGCGACAGCGAAAGATACACCAACAATGAGGTACATTCTGATTTACAAGATGCTTTTAATAAGCTCTTTGAACTTAGTAAATCACTTAAGATAGAAAATAAAAATATTAAAAAGAACCTTAGTTTTCTTAAAGGTAAAAATAAAAGGTTAGAAAAATAACTTAAGGATCTAGAAGCTAGTCCTAAAAATGTTGACTTATTCGATGAAAATAATAAGTTGATTGAGGAAAATGCTAGTCCAAAATTAGAAATTTTAGATTTAAAAACTAAGATGAATATTATAGAAAAAGAAATCACATGTCTTAGGGAAAACTCTGACAAATTAATCAATAAAGTAGATAATTTTTATAGCCCTAAGATTGAGAAAGGATCTTCGTCAAGGAGACCCGCTAACAAAACTGGATCAAAGCTCACTTGGATACCGAAGAAAGATTTGGAATCTTGTTTTGTACGTTTCAAGGGTGACCATAATACAAGAGATTGGACCTATAAGCCCAAAGCTGGTCAACTCAAGTTGGGAGAACCAAGGAGTAGACCAAGGAGGAGAACGAGAAGACCGATGAGACGACGAACAACCGAACAACTCGCCACACGTCGACCACCAGACTGGAGACCGGCGCCTATGCCCGGGCCTCCAAGCTAATGATGGGAGCCCCATCCAATGTGACATCCACCACCACCATTTAGGCCATTTTATTGGCTATGGTAGGTGAGGTAAAACCTTTTTTACCCTATCTTTGTTTATCATTAGCATATAGATAGGGGGAGTTAAAAATTATGAGCTATTTGTCAATCATTAAGGGGGAGATCGTGTTAAATAAGCTATGTTTCCTTTAGTAAGGGAGAGAAAAATAATAGCTATCTTGTTGTTATAAAAAGGGTGAGGACATTACTCTTGTTAAAAGAAATTCAACCCATTTATAGAAGAGCATATTTTAAGGGGGAGTTATAGGAAATTTAAAATCAGTTAAACCTTTTTGATAATGTCAAAAAGGGGAAGGATTTTTTGCATTATTATTTATGATTTTATCATCATCAAAAAGGAGGAGATTATTGGTACTAAAGCAACGCGATCGTTTATTTTGATGATAGCAAAACATGTGTCATTTAACATTTGCACTTGAAAACTTAAATTTCAAGTTAATTGCAAATGGAGACGTGGTTAGACGAAATTCGAGCTCGCATCCAGGATGGATTGGAGGAGCTTGATTGAGAACAAAGGAGATTCGCGAGGAGCAATAGCTTGAAGAACGAAGGAGATGAAGAATAGGATAGATTTCATTTCCCTTGTACTATGTACTTTTGTTTCTTTTGTTGCTCTTTATTTTTTGTTTCTTATATTCATGTTAAAGAGCCTCAAAGTACCCTAACAGTAGTCCTAGGAACACTTGCACAATCCTAGGATACTTAGGTTTTCTGTAGAGAACTTAGAAAACTAAAATAGGGTTCAGACAGCCTTATCAGACGTCTAATCTGAAAATCAGACGTCTGATAATGACTTTTAAGACGTCTGACTGTTGGCTCAGACATCCGATTATGTTTAGTTTAGACTTAGCTAGTTCTGCCTGATGAAATCAGACTTCCAGACCTTAGTCCAAACGTCTTAGAAGACGTCTGATGCCTTTGCCAGACGTCCAATTAGTTGACCGTTGGCTGCCTTAGTAAACACTGAGAAAATGACTATTAGCCTCATATCAGACGTCCGTAGAGGACCCCAGATGTCTGATACATGATCGTTTTGCCTCGGCTGATCCAAAATCTCTTCTCAGAGATTTTCTAGCCATTGCACTATCTTGGGAATCCATTTCCGCAGGAAAGTAGGTTTCTAGACGTCCAGACTTAGTGCCAGACGTCCTGTATGTCGTCTGATGACAATTCACCAGAACCCTGTTTAAATATGACTCAAGTCAAGAAGGAAACCCGCCTATAATCAGACGTCTAACATAGTTCCGAAACATCTTAAACTGGTTTTCCAGACGTCCGATGCCAGGATCAGACATCTAATAACCCTGTCATAGTCATGATTGATTCTGATTCCGGCCTAATTCTCTTGGGCCTTGCACCCAACGGCTGTGGAAGCCTTCCAAGGCCTTCCAAAGCCTTCCTAGGGCCTCTATAAATAGAGGAGAACCCTTGCCACTTAAATACACACCAAGACACACCAAAGAACATACTTTCCACTCTTTTGTGTCTAAAAGAAGAAGGAGATCAAGTAGAACAAAGCTCTTGCTCTCCATGCCTTGTTCTACATCTAAAGAGCATCGATCAAATTACGCACCCGCTCTCCCGCCATAGTTCACGAGCGCACCGTTGCGCTGTTGCGTGGTTCACGCACCCGCGTCACCGATTCGACGTACTTCTTACAAAGGGAAGCATCCAAACTCCTATAGAAGTTTAGTTTAAGAATATCTTTGTGGCTCTATAGGATTACTCTTTGTATTTTACTTTGTTATTTGGTTGGGTATTCGCGTTGCGAATTCCCATCTCCATCGAGGGACAAAATCCTTCTCTTGAAGAGAAGGTGTTGAAGAACGCTACCCTCGCACTTGTAGTGCGGTTGTAATTGAGGTTGAATCACCCTCGTTTAAGTAATTCATTTAGTGGATTTGATCAACTTGGTTGATCGGAAAATCCTAACTCGAGAGGGTTAGGTGGTGGTTTTCACCTGGTTGGGCTTCCACCTAAAAATAATTGTGCCATTTGTGTGATTGTCTATTTTTGTGAGATTGTTATATTTTAATTCCGCATTTTTACGTCATGCTAATCTCACCCCCTCTAAGTACGGAATTATAGTATGATGGTGCCACATCGTGAATGTGAGGTCTCGTGTAGCGGCTTAAATTATTTTTCTGCACTAGGCATACCAGTTGTCTCACGCGCTGGGTGCCCGAACACGCATACCCCTTATCCACCTGAGCATATGACATTGGCATGAGATTGTATGGTAGAGGTCTGGTCCCACCCCAAAAGGTGCTATGTATACCTCGAAAAAGCTGCCCGCCAATTAAGAACATAATTTTTGTTAATATAACATAGTATATATAGTGTAGTATATTGTTTGAGCCATATATGTATATAAATAATATATAGCTTTAGTGACATATGTATCCATTGTAGATTCTTACTTGGAGGGGGTGAGATCAGCGTGACGTAAAAAATGTAGAATTAAAAATATAAAAATCTCACAAAATAAACAATCACCAAAGTACACAAAGATTTTTAGATGGAAACCCAAACCAGGTGAAAACTACCACCTAACCCTCTCGAGTTAGGATTTTCCGATCAACCAAGTTGATTAAATCCACTAAACGAACTACTTGAACAAAGATAGTTCAACCTCAATTACAACCACGCTACAAATGCAAGGGTAGCGTACCTCAAACCCCTTCTCTTTATGAGAAGGATTTTGTCCCACGAAGGAGACGGGAATTCGCAAAGCGAATACCCAACCAATGAACAATGTAAACTAACAACAATCCTATAGAGCCATAAATATTTAAACCTAGCTTCTATAGGAATTAGGAAACTTTCCTTTGATGGAAGTGCGTCGGCTTTACGCTGATGCATGAACCACGTGGTAGCACTTTGTCGCTCTCGTAATTGTCGGCGGGAGAGCGGGTGCGCAAACGGATCAGCTCTCTAGATGAACTTGAGCTTGGAGAGCAAGAGCTTCTCTTGGACACAAAAGAGTGGAAATGCTTGTTCTTGGTGTGTCTAGGTGTATCTAAGTGTGTGTTGGTGTGCAAGAGGTTCTGCTCTATTTATAGAGGGCCTAGGAAGGCTTTGGAAGGCTTTGGAAAGCTTCCATAGCCGTTGGGTGCAAAGTCCAAGAGAATCAGGCCGAAATTAGGGTTAATCATGACTCTGACAGGGATATCAGATGTCTGATCCTGGCATCAAACGTCTGGAAAACCAGTTTAAGACGTCTGGGAACAAAGTCAGATGTCTAATTTTAGGCGGGTTTCCTTCCTAACTTCAATCAGATCAAAACAGGGTTCCAGTGTAAGTCCATAAGACGACATACAAGACGTCTGGAACTAAGTCTAGACATTTGGAAACCTACTTTTTCTGCGGGAATGGATTTCCAAGAGATTGCAACGGCTATAAGATCTCTGAAAAGAGATTTTGGGTCAGCCGAGGCAAAACGGTCATTTATCAGATGTCTGGGAATACTTACAGACGTCTGATAAGGTTCTAACGGTCATATCCTTCAGTGTTTGCTAAGTCAGCCAACGGTCCACTAATTGGACGTCTAGTGAAGTCATCAGACGTCTTCTAAGACGTCTGGTCTAAGTCCTGGAAGTCTGATTTCATCAGACAGAACTGACTAAGTCTAGCCTAACTGTTATCGGACGTCTGAGTCAACAGTCAGACGTCTTAAAAGTATTTATCAGACGTCTGAAAAGGCTGTTTGAACCCTATGTTGGTTTCCTAAGTTCTCTACAGAAAATCTAAGTATCTTAGGGTTGTGCAAGTGTTCCTATGATTACTGTTAGTGTTCTTTGAGGCTCCTTAGCATGAATCTAAGAAACAAAAATACAAAGATTACAAGGAAAGAAAATTTATCATATTCTTCATCTCTTTCCTTCTTCAAGCCATCGCTCCTCGCGAATCTCCTCTGTTCTCCATCAAGCTCCTCCAATCCATCCTGGATGAGAGCTCGAACTCTGTCTAATCACGTCTCCATTTGCAATTGGCATGAAATCTAAGACTCTAAGTGCAAATGTTAAATGACACGTGTTTTGTTATCATCAAAATAAACGATCGAGATGCTCTAGCACCAACAATTTCTCCCTTTTTGATGATGACAAAACCATAAATAATAATGCAAAAAATCTTCCCCCTTTTTGATATTATCAAAAAGGTTTAATTGATTTTAAATTTCCTATAACTCCCCCTTAAAACATGCTCTTCTATGAATTTCTTTTAACAAGAGTAATGCCCTCCCCCTTTATGTAACAACAAGATAGCTATTATTTTTCTCCCCCTTACTAAAGGAAATATAGCTAACTTACATCTTCTCCTTAATAATTGACAATTAGCTCAGTTTTTAACTCCCCCTATCTATATGCTAATAATAAACAAAGATAGGGTAAAAAGGGTTTTACCTCACCTACCATGGCCAATAAAATGGCCCAAATGGTGGTGGTGGATGCCACATCGGATGGGGCTCCCATCCGTAGCTTGGAGGCCCGGGCATCGGCGCCGGTCTCCGGTCTGGCGGTCGACGTGCGGCAGGTCCATCGTTTGTTCGCCGTCTCGTCGATCTTCTCGTTCTCCTCTTTGGTCTACTCCTTGGTTCTCCCAACACGAGATGACCAGCATTGAGCTTGTAGGTCCATTCTCTTGTCTTATAGTCACCCTTGAAACCTACACAACAAGATTCCAAGTCTTTCTTCGGTATCCAAGTGAGCTTGGATCCGGATCTGTTAGCGGGTCTCCTTGATGGAGATCCTTTCTCAACCTTAGGGCTATATAAGTTATCTACCTTATTTATCAAATTATTTGATCTCTCCTTAAGACATGCAAGTTCATTTTATATAATATTCATCTTAATCTTTAAATCAGAAATTTCTAATTTTAGACTAACATTTTCCTCAATCAATTTAGTATTTTCATTGATTAAATCTTTATTTTCTAATAACAGGTTATTATCCTTAGGATTAGTTTCTATGTCCTTGAGTTGTTTTTCTAACCTATCATTTTCATTTTTAAGAAAATTAAGGTTCTTTTTAATATTTTATTTTCTATTTTAAGTGATTTACTAATTTCAAATAGCTCATTACAAGCATTTTGAAAATCCAGGTTTACCTCATCGTCGAAGCCGCTTTCGGTTTCGCTGTTGCTATCACTTCCTCTGGCCATGAAACCAAAGCAAGCGGTTTCTTCTTTGATAGACTTTTCTTCTTCCTCTTCCTCCGAGCTCGATTCGTCCCAAGTGGCTTGGAATGCCTTCTTCTTAGACTTCTTTTCCTTTTTGAGAAGAGGATATTCTGGTCGCAAATGCCCTTTCTCGTTGCAGTGGTAGCAACGTCTCGGGCTCCCCTTCTTCTCCTTCTTCTTTGATTCCCTACAAAACTTGAAAAACTTTTTAAGTAAAATTTTAAAGTCTTCGTCGTTATAATTTACCTCGCTATCCGATGCAGCTTTGAAGGTGAGAGTCTTCTTCGATTTTGGCTCCGGTGTATCCTTCTCCTTAAGCTTCAACTTTGTCTCGTAGGCCATTAGATTTCCTAGGAGATCTTCCATGTTGAGCTCCTCCACTTCGTTCGCCTCCTCGATGGCGGTGACTTTCTGTTCCCACTCCAGTCCGAGGGAATGAAGAAGCTTCCCTTGAAGCTCTCCCTTGATGAAAGTCTTCCCCAAAGCTTTCAAATTGTTTACTATGAGAGTGAACCGAGTATTCATCTCACTTAAAGTTTCATTAGATTTCATGGAAAAAGACTCAAATTCTTGTGAAAGTAAATTGAGTTTAGAAGTTTTTACCTTAGAGGTACCTTCGTGAGTTACCTCGAGTGTGTGCCAAATCTCGTATGTGGTGGCGCATTGCGAGATTTTGTTGAACTACTCCGGGCTAAGCGCGTAGTAAAGGGCGTTCATGGTCTTCGCGTTCAAAGAGAACTTACGAATTTGTTGTTGCGAGTAGCCTCCCACGGGTTTCTTTGGGATCTCAAATGGTGTCTCGTACCTGGCCCAAATCGTGAAGTCATTGGCTAGAAGCCAAGTCTTCATCCGCAGCTTCCAGTAGGGGTAGTTGCTCCCATCGAAGAATGGCGGACGGGTCGTAGACTGCCCCTCGGAGATCCGGATTGTGGAACTGCTCCCCTCCATGATCTTCCTGCCAGGTGTTACTCTGATTAGCAAGAACCTACTCTGATACCAATTGTACATTCCTACTTGGAGGGGGTGAGATCAGTGTGACGTAAAAAATGAGGAATTGAAAATATACCAATCTCACAAAATAAACAATCACACAAAGTACACAAAGATTTCTAAGTTGAAACCCAAACCGGGTAAAAACCACCACCTAACCCTCTCGAGTTAGGATTTTCCGATCAACCAAGTTGATCAAATCCACTAAACGAACTACTTGAACGAGGGTAGTGTTGGTGCTAGAGCACCACGATCATTTGTTTTGATGATAACAAAACACGTGTTATTTAACATTTGCACTTGGAGTCTTAGATTTCAGGTCAATTGCAAATGTAGACGTGTTTAGACGGAATTCGAGCTCGCACCAGGACGGATTGGAGGAGCTTGATGGAGAACAGAGGGGATTCGCAAGGAGCGATAGATTGAAGATGGAAGGACAAGAAGAATAGGATAGAATTCCATTTTATTCCTTTAATGTAGTTTTGTCTTTATTTTCTTGCTCTTTATTTCCTTAGAAAATTATGTTAAAGAGCCTTAAAGTACCCTAACAGTAGTCCTAGGAACACCGACACAACCATAGGATACTTAGGTTTTCTGCAGAGAACTTAGAAAACCAATGTAGGGTTCAAACAGAGTTTCCAGACGTCTAATTCCCAAATCAGACGTCTGATAAAGTGTTTTAAGACGTCTGACTGTTGATTCAGACGTCTGATAACATTTAGGCTGGACATAGTTGTGTCTGATGAAATCAGACGTCCAGACCTTAGACCAGACGTCTTAGGAGACGTCTGATGACTTTGCCAGACGTCCAATTAGTGGACCATTGGCTCTCTTATCATACACTCAAAGGTATGACCGTTAGAGCCTTATCAGACGTCCTTAAGCCCTTCCAGACGTCTGATAATTGACCGTTTTGCCTCGACTGACCCGAAAATCTCTTTTCAGAGATTTTCTAGCCGTTGCAAATCCATTCCCACGAAAAAAGTAGGTTAATAGACGTCCAGACATAGTGCCAGACGTCCTGTATGTCATCTGATGGACTTGCACTAGAACCCTATTTAGATCTGATTCAAGTCAGGAAGAGACCCGCCCAAAATCAGACGTCTGACCTTATTTTCAGACGTCTTAAAGTGGTCTTCCAGAAGTCTGATACAAGAATCAGACGTCTGATAACCCTGTCAGTGCAATGATTGTTCCTGATTTCAGGTTTATTCACTTGGGCTTTGCACCCAACGGCTATGGAACCTTTCCTAAGCCTTCCAAAGACTTCCTAAGGCCTCTATAAATAGAGGGGAACCTCTTGCACACCTAGGCACACCAAGAAACACAAGACACACCTAGCCACACACTTTCACACTCTTTTGTGTCCAAAAAGACTCTCTTGCTCTCCAAGCTCTAGTTCTACATCTTAAGAGCATCAAGCTTTGCGCATCCGCTCTCCCGCCGTAGTTCACGAGAGCAACGTAGCGCCGTCGTGTTGTTCACGCATCCGCGTCGCCAATGCACTCCTTTCAAAGGGGAGTTTCCTAATTCCTATAGAAGCTAGGTTTAAAATTACTTTGTTGGCTCTATAGGATTATTGTTCTTTTATCTTTGTTATTTGGTTGGGTATTCGCTTTGCGAATTCCCGTCTCCTTCGAGGGACAAAATCCTTCTCGTGAAGAGAAGGGGTTGAGGAACGCTACCCTCGCACTTGCAGCGTGGTTGTATTTGAGGTTGAATCACCCTCGTTTAAAGTGATTCGTTTAGTGGATTTTGATCAACTTGGTTGATCGAAAAATCCTAACTCGAGAGGGTTAGGTGGTGGTTTTCACCCGGTTTGGGTTTCCACCTAAAAAATACTTGTGTACTTGTGTGATTGTCTATTTTGTGAGATTGTTTATATTTATTTCCGCAATTATTACATCACCCCCTCCTAGTATGAAATTTCAGATACTTCAACCTCAATTACAACCACGCTACAAATGCGAGGGTAGCGTACCTCAAACCCCTTCTCTTCACGAGAAGGATTTTGTCCCACGAAGGAGACGGGAATTCGCAAAGCGAATACCCAACCAATGAACAATGTAAAATAACAACAATCCTATAGAGCCACAAATATTTAAACCTAGCTTTTATAGGAATTAGGAAACTTCCCTTTGATGGAAGTGTGTCGGCTTGACGCGGATGCGTGAACCACGTGGTAACACTTTGTAGCTCTCGTAATTGTCGGTGGGAGAGCGAGTGCGCAAACGGATTAGCTCTCTAGATGAAGAACTTGAGCTTGGAGAGCAAGAGCTTCTCCTGGACACAAAAGAGTGGAAATGCTTGTTCTTGGTATGTTTAGGTATATCTAAGTGTGTGTTGGTGTGCAAGAGGTTCTCTATTTATAGAGGGCCTAGGAAGGCTTTGGAAGGCTTTGGAAAGATTCCATAGCCGTTGGGTGCAAAGTCTAAGAGAATCAGGCCGAAATCAGGGTTAGTCATGACTCTGACAAGGTTATCAGAAGTCTGATCCTGGCATCGGACATCTGGAAAACCAGTTTAAGACGTCTGGGAACAAAGTCAAACGTCTAATTTTAGGCGGGTTTCCTTCCTAACTTCAATCAGATCTAAACAGGGTTCTAGTGTAAGTCCATCAGACGATATACATGATGTCTAGAACTAAGTCTGGATGTCTGGAAACCTACTTTTCCTACGGGAATGGATTTCAAAGAGATTACAACGGCTATAAGATTTCTGAAAAGAGATTTTGGGTCAGCCGTGGCAAAACGGTCATTTATCAGACGTCTGGGAACACTTACGGACGTCTGATAAGGTTCTAATGGTCATATCCTTCAGTGTTTGCTAAGCCAGCCAACGGTCCACTGATTGGACGTCTGGCGAAGTCATCAAACGTCTTCTAAGACGTCTGGTTTAAGGTCTGGACGTCTGATTTCATCATACAGAACTGACTAAGTCTAGCCTAACTGTTATCGGACGTCTGAGTCAACAGTCAGACGTCTTAAAAGTATTTATTAGACGTCTGATTTTCAGATTAGACGTCTGAAAAGGCTGTTTGAACCCTATGTTGGTTTTCTAAGTTCTCTACAGAAAACCTAAGTATCCTAGGGTTGTGTAGGTGTTCCTAGGACTATTGTTAGGGTTATTTGAGGCTCCTTAACATGAATCTAAGAAACAAAAATAAATAGCAACAAAAGAAACAAAAATATTAAGATTACAAGGAAAGGAAATCTATTCTATTCTTCATCTCCTTCCTTCTTCAAGCCATCGTTCCTCGCGAATCTCCTCTGTTCTCCATCAAGCTCTTCCAATCCGTCCTGGTTGCAAGCTCGAACTCCATCTAATCACGTCTCCATTTGCAATTGGCCTGAAATCTAAGACTCCAAGTGCAAATGTTAAATGACATATGTTTTGTTATCATCAAAACAAACGATCATGGTGCTCTAGCACCAACATCCGTCACTGTAGATAGAATAAACGTCAGTGTAGATCCTATTTTTACCTTAGCTTATGTATATAGTTTTTTTCTAAGGTTTAGCGATATTTTTATGTGTCACTGTACATACATTATATGTTACTGTATATGTTACTATGTTAATTTAAGTTAGTATAATATATGTTATTACTTATTATTGTATATATATCTAAGTATCATTATTATAAGTTATAAATAAATAATATAAAGTATTTAATTATAGTTTTTTATGCTTGTTTCTAGATAAATGTTTGCAAGCATTGTAATTCATTTTTTGATTCTTTAATTGATTCATTCATTCTTGTATATAAAATCAATCTTTTTGTAATTAAAGAATATTATTGGACTTAGAAAGTGATGTATATCCATAACTACCTCCCAATGAATGACCTGAAATAAAATAATAAAAATTAAGTATATAAATAAAATTAACGCAACAACGATTTATATTTGTGACATTTACTACAATGACGACATTTAAAACCCTTTTTAGTATGAACCGACAGTAGTCCATCATATTTTTGGCACCGTTGCTAGGGATAAAAACTCGACAACAGTATTTTATTATGATTGTTGACATGTTGCGCATCAGCAGGTCCCGCACGAGATCCGGGCTCAGAGCCTACACCAAATCCATGGTCAAAAGGAGCATTAAACACTTTGACTGACATTTTGGTATTCTAAGACAGTTCAAAATAGTACAAAATTGATTTCAATATGTGGGAAATTCTAAGAGCTTTTCAACGATATCTGTCGCGTGGAAATCAGACCTCGTTTGGACCCTGAACTGATCCAAAAACTCTTCCTGGTTCACTTGAACCAAGTCGGTCAGTTTAGTCTGACGGAACCGACTGCCCGCCTATCCAGAACCATCCTAGGTCTCATATCAGACGTCTGAGGCACTCCTCAAACGTCTTATACAACTTGAAGCCCCGCCTCTCTTCCTCAGATGTTCAGCGGCTGTCCCAGCCGTCCATGCAGCCCTCCAAACGTCCGCATGACCCTCCGAACATTCAAAGTGTGCCTCGAAGTCTGCCACGTGCACGGCACGCCACGTGCCTACGAGCATTGCCTAGTGTGCCCGTGCGGCCTCCCACTTCTTCGCCCACAACGCTCCTCACCGGAACCTGTGCCCGTGCACCTGGACTCCCCTCACTGCACCTCAACCCGCGCCTCGCTCTCTCTCCCATTGAACACCTACCTCAACCTCGATGCTCTCACTTCCTCGAGCCTCGCACGCACCTAGACTTGCGTGTGGCTAAGCTCCCCGATTGCCTCCTCCCGCCTTCTCTTTGCTCTCTCACTCTCAACTTTGGTGAGAGGGTGCCACTAAGGGAAGGTGAGGGGGTGCGGAAAACGAGGGGAAAGTGGGGTTTTATGGGTCTATGTTTTAGGGTTCATAGGGTGGGTTTTAGGTCACGTGGGCTCATAAAAATTATGATTTGACCCTCGCACTTCCTCCCCTTTCGTGTGGGCTCTCTTGAGGTAAAAGTAGGGGCACAAATATTGTAAAAATCACCCTAGAAAGTGCATAAACACCCTGATGATCCCTGGGTCATTTCACGTACACTTCTTGAAAGTGCTCCTCATTGCATTGTATCTTAAATTTTTTAGTACAATTCCTCCCCCAATCTACCTATACATATATAATGTTCTTCAAAGATTAGCAACCAGAGAAGATTTCACAAAATTCCAAATTTACCCTTGTAAGAAAAATGTTTTGCTACGTGATAGTGGCGCGGCCTGCTTTCACTAGGAAATATAGTGGTTCCAGGAGTTGAAATTGGTCTAGTAATGTTTTTTGCCACTTTGAGGAGTGGGTTTTCCAAACTTTTTACACGCATATCCTAAATTGACCCAAGTCCAACGTTATATATAATGTAATGATATATATGCTTTACGTCGATCAGCTATGCAGAGGATTTGTTTAAAATTTCAAATTTGTTCTTCTAGGTTTGTTATTAATTATTAATCTCCTCCTTTGCAACCCAAGATCGAAATGTGATGAATTGGATCTCCAGAAGGCCATCGTTGGGAAGTCACTGTGTGCTTCATTTTTTTGCCTTTTATTATCTGCATCTTTCATGTTATAGAGCTCTGCGGGTAAATGTATTGTCATTGTTAGATGTCATTGTACTCTCTTCTCTGTGGCTATCGCTAGAGTTATTATTGGATATACACCAATTTCCCGTACATTCTATTCTCGTGGAACTAATTTTGGCTATTATTAATTTTGATGCATGTTGTAACAATATTTAAGAAAAATTGAAAAACTTGCATCAAATCTCATGTCTATGTTTGCACCCCTAAAAGATTGAATGGGGTTACAATTTACAATAACCCTCTTAAACAATCTGCTGCTTGAAGTGATTGGAGCTCGTCCAAAAGAACAGGGCCAAATATGATCCAAGCTCCCTTGTAACTAGCATGAAGTATTTCCTTCTTCTTCTTCTTCTTCTTCTTCTTTTTTCTCTTTGAGCACCTAGAATCTTATTTGGGTAAACTGAGGAGGAATCGATCATTTCCGACACATCAATCCTTTAGGTAATACCAAGATGAGGATTCGAATTTAAGTCTCTAGTGTTAAATTGAGGAATCCCCATCGCTTGCCGAAAAGATTAGAGGTGTTAATTGGATCCAAATTGGATAGATCTAACTCAATAAGCAAGGCAATTAAGCAAGTTGAGTCAGATCAAATCCATTACATAAATGAGTCAGGTCTCGAGCAAGATCTAGGACCCATTGGGCTCAATAAGGATTTTGAATATCACTGGTGATGTTATTTGGTTCTAAACTATTAGGTGAAGTCAAAACTAGGACCCGCTTGACCTGAAACCTGATAAAGACATGTGTAGACCCATTGCAAATGGCTTAGGTTGGGTCAAGTCTTGATGAACGATGTCGGGGAAGCCCTCCACTCACTTAGGCCTAATTTATTTAGAAGGTTAATTCTCTTAAAGAGGTTAAGCCGTATTTATTTAACTATTTAACCTTCAACTGATAACTAAGGTTTGATCATTTTAACATAGATTTATCCAAAATCAATTTTCACTAATGTTAACCAAATCCATGTAAATTAAAATCGTACACCACTGGATCTTTTGATACCCCTCACATTTCACATCCCTAACATTACTATCAAATAAATACTATAAAAATCAATTCCATAACTTAACATCAACTTAAATAAATACAAACTAATATTAAAATCAATATGTTAATAAATACAATTACATGATAACATCAATTTTATTTTATTTTATTTATTTATTTTTGTAACGACACTTTCTTCACCTTCGAAATAACCCTTAATGCAGGCGGAGCATGACAACGGGATGTCCTGCTCGTGTTGGCAATGAACAATGGACAGAAGTTTGACTTCTCATTCTTGTATTACTTAAACAAACAAATCAATCGATCAATAGATTAAAAAAACCCCTTTTTCGATGCAAGTTGGAAGAGGAACAACTGCTCCCCTTAGTCGTCGGATAGCTCCAAGTGTTTGGTCGCCGTCGAAGAAGATACGTCATACATGTGCTCACACAAGCACCTATACCCACATGTCAACTCCACGTGGCTAAGCATCCATGCGTGGAAGCAGCAAAGATTGTGACATGGGAGGTATTCCGCAAGAAACACCGTTGACCTCCTAAACCCTTCTGCAAAGCCAGCGACATGGGACCTAGAATTGCCCGCACTTCTAATCCCTTGCGATCATGTGAGAGCCTGGGTATACCACGACTGAGATTTATCGACTACCGTCGGTTGTCGATATATATCAATTTTTCTTTTATGCAGATCATGAAGATCATTGAAATTAATTTTTGATGGCATTGTCATATCATTAAATGTAGAGTTACGACTCTTTCTTGTTCGAAGGACTGCACTCTTACTTTGAATGTTTTCTTTAACTTTTATTATATTTTTAATTATATTTGGTAACGTCTTTTTTAACGAGTTCCTCCCTTACTGCTGAAATACTCTATCTTTAACAGAAAAAAAAAAAAAAAAAAAAAAAAAGAACACAGAAAAAGTGAGAGAGAAAAAAATAGAGCAAAGATTGTGACGTGCACATACGGAGCATACGGCAATTGTGGTATTTGTCAATCCAATGATCTTGGCCCCCCAAACGCGGTATTGTAGGGTTAAGTCACACATGCCAAACATTGACCTACATATATATCAGCCGGTTAATCTCTTTTAATCAAGGTGTTTCCAAGGCATCAGTAACATAACCATATGGTGCACATCTCATGGTCTAGGAAAAAGAGACTTCCCTCCTTTTATTTCCATTTAATCGATCATTGCTAGCTTCTTATTTGTTAATCACTTGATGTAAGCGTAGGGAGGCTTGATTTGAACCCATCCCTCGAAGGAATGGGTTCTGGCCTATATTCTACGTTTCTTTTCCCCTAACAAACAAAATGACATATTCCAGGTATGATCAGATTTGCCTCCCCCATTAAGTGACCCCTCTAATCACGATTAATGTCAAATCCTCCACCAACACGGTTGTGAGACCAATGGTTTAAAAATCAAATTGGATGGGAAATTGGTGTCTTATCGGGTGGATCAACTTATTCTAAGTAATAAAAGTTAAAACCTGGTTGGATTGGCTGATTCGGTTAAATCAGTAATCCAATTGGATTGCTCTCTTAAGTATTAAAAAATTAATAGAAAAAAAGTAAAATATATGTCACTTCAAAATGTGAAAATAAAATTTTAAAAATTTACATGTCGTTCGAGGTTATATCTATACCTTTTATTTTAAATTAAAATTAACTAAAATCATGTCAATATAAATATAATTAAAATTAAAAAATAATTTTTCCTATTATATATCTTCATTTATTTCTTTATTAAATATCGATTAATCCGATTGGATCCAATTAAGTTAATAGAAATTAAATAAAAAATTTTGCGATTCGATTTGTTTTGAATATAAATATAAATCACTAAAATATCAGATTAACGCCCGATCGATTTAATGAACAGTTGGATTTTTAAAACTTTATGCGTAACACGGCGGATCTCTTTCTTGGCATCTGAGTTCTTAAAAGTGGGGCCCGCTCCAGCACTAAGGCCGACACAAAGGTGAAGTTGGGCTGGACATTATGTGGGCCCTGTAATTATGTGTTACGCCTTGTGGAGACACAGCATAAAATTTTTGATGCCCATTAGGGAATGTTCATGGAAATGGGCCCAATTTTTGTTGGGGCCCAGTCCATTCAAAATCACATGGTGGTCCTTCATATATTCTTGATCTCAAGTGAATTACAAATATTCCGATTAAGGATAGAAAGTGCATTAATTCACGTATTTAGACTACTGGTGTTGTTAGAGACAATATGTAGATTACAATTCTTGGCTTTTCTTTTCCTTTTCGTAAAATGAAGATGCTATAGATAGTTCACGTTTAAATGCCTGTGCAAAAAGGATTTTAGTAAAAATCGCTTACCTTTCAATTGTGTTAAAAAAAAAAAAAAAAAAGCTTAAGTAATCTTGTGGTTTCCTTACCTCATTTTCCCACAAGCATATAACTGGACCAAATTGGTCAATCGATCACATTCCACTGTCCTGTACTATTCAGCTGTTATTCCCTTAGGTGCGATGTCCTGTCACCATCCAATCTTTTTATATGTAAACAGATACGGCAGTGGTTTACCATAATTGTGAAACTATTTTTTTTTTTATGATTCGAACTCGATCTCCCTCTCTCACCCTCGCACGGACCTATCTCTCTCTCTTTATTTATTTTTAAAAAATTTTTCCAACACTCTCTTTTTTTTTTTTTTCGATTACTTTACTTTTATTGTACACCGTTTATCACGTATATCAATTTCAAATTTTATCTTCGTCAGCAACGTTACCATCATGTACTTTCTTATTTGAGATCAACTGTGAATATATTTTTGTGAGTATATAAAATAATATATATATAATTAAGGAGCTTGCCGCGTACACCGACTTGCTGGCCCTCGAGCTACTAGTGTAGGGAGAGCACTAGCTACCCCACGGGTCCCGGGGTTTTGCTAGCCTCATACACCGACTTGTTAGGCCCACTGGGCAAACTAGGGTAGTCAGGCGAGGGTGCGCGGACTGTGGAGGGGTTGGACCCCTGTTACTGAGAGGGCTCTGCCATATACTGGTTCCGTGCTATGTTTTGAGCGCACCCGTTAACGGAAACGACTAACCGCGTGCCAGTGCGGGGTAGCTACCCGTGCGCTTATCACGCGTACCGTAGTCACCGTTACGTCTGTCACCAACCTTGGGGTGGTTGACTGGGGGGTAGGACCACCACGGGGGACTCTCCCGGCCAGGAGAGCACCACGTGCTACTTCTACTTTTCGGAAAAGACTGCAATCAAGATCGTTCCCACGAGGAGCATTCGAGATCAAGTGAAGGATCTGAGAAATAGATAAATTGTGAAATAATAGAAAGACGTAAATAAAGGAAGAAAGAAAATATAACAGTTACTGTACACTCTACTGCTTCTTTAGTTTTTAGCTGCCACTCTACTCAGCGTTTTGCTGACGTGTTACACTCGTTACTTTTCAGGATCAGGTGTTGAGCAGCCAGGGTCAGCGGCTGCAGAGGACGCTGGGCCGAGTAGGGTCCAGTAGCGTTACCCGCAGTTCTTTTTGTACTTTCTGCCACTGTAGTGAGTAGTTTCCTTGTCACTCCTTGTACTTCTTTATTGTAAACTTCATGTTATGTACATATTTGTTGTTCTACTGTTGTGGTGGTATATACTGTAGTAGTTCCTTTTCTTACCGCTGTATTTTGTTACTGCTAGTATATTCATGCTGAATGTGGTTTATTTTACTGTTCTTTTGGTTACTTCCTCGTTGGACGACTAGGTCTTGAGATTAGTCAAGTTGGTCCTATTCTCGTGTTTCGTAGGGACTCGGGAATCGGGTCGTTACAACCAGCGAGGAGCGGATGAAGTTGGGGAAGATGTTCTTAGGCAGAGGGTGACGAAGGAGGATTGAGGGGCTTGCCGGAGTTACGACGAAGGTAGCCGAAGAAGAAGAGGACGACGTGAATTTGTGGCCAAACTGGACTAAATCGTATGCTGGGACCTAGGGGAGCCCTTATAGAGCTCAAAATCGAGTTCCAATAGCAAATTAGATGCCCAAGCTTCGGGTTTGGAATCAAGAGACTCCCCACAATTTCTCAAGTTCGCTGGGGGTTTCTCATGTGAGATTCAAGTCCCAAATCATGTTCATATAATTCCCTATCGTGTGAATATCAATCTTACAAAATTTGGTGGGATTTGATGTAGTTTTGTTGTTGTTTTAGGTTGGTCAAAAGTGGGTCATGCTCGAGTTGACTCAACAATGGTGGTAGGGGCATATATGTGAAAGTGACGAGAAAGTTAGGGTGTAAACATAAGAAACTTGAAAGTTGAGGGGCTAATTGCAAGAAATAGAGTTTTTAAGGGTTAAAATGCAAACTAGGTTAAGATGGACTCTAATTGGGTGAAAATTTTGATGTTAACCTAATTTAGATCCAAAGAATCTAATGGTGAACTAGAATTTGAGTTTTGACCACGTTTGACTAAGCAAATTGCACAGAAACCCAAATCAAGGTAAATTCCCGTCTGAAATTCTGTTGTAGGCCAAAATGGGTTTACATGGTCAAACCAAAGGTATCAAACCTCTCAGAATATTTTTCTATAAATTTTAAGAGGTTTATATTAATTTTATCTTGACCAGAACCTCTTCAATTCAAGTAGGGTTAAGAATTAGGGTTTTGTGTATTGATTTGGTTTTCAAAATGTGTGGAACCCTATTTTTGTCAATATGGACCTACTTCTTGGTCTTTTACGCTTAATTGACTTCTAATTAACCTCTAGATGGCCTCGTGGTTACTCTACATTCATGGTGTAATATTAAAATAGTAAGTTTAGCCATGTTTTATTTTTTTCTCCTCAAAACAGATCTGAGTGGAATTACGATCCTTAGGTGATGATTTTAAGAGCATTTATCTCTTGATTCCAACTAATTTAAACTAATTATGGTGAATGATAGTGTTATCATTAGAAGGTCAATGGTAAAAAGGAGAGAGAGAGAGAGTGAGAGGAGGGATGAGAGAGCGGGAGCAGCTGGACCATTCAAAAAGTTTTTTAAAAAATAACGAAAGAGTGTCATCTTCAGTGGCAGGTAGTCTCATCTCGCCACGGCCTTTAATAGATATTAATTAAAGATATGTAATTGGATGTGAGCAGATCCTTAGTTAGCTCAAAAATTTGTACCAAGAGGGCTCCGCCCTTGCTCCCTCAATAGTTCAATGGCCACAATTCATCTAAAATATACCGTGTCAAATCACACTAAACTGCTAATCGGATTGGTAGTATCGAAGTCATAATCAACAAAACTAAATTAATACTGGTATACACATAATCTTCGATTGCACTTCCCATGCTCCCCGTCTTATTTATTTTTCTACTTATGTTATTGTGCATACTAATCGTATGGCTAAAAATCCATTTAAAGTATCTTTTGACATATTAGAATGAATTGCTAATTTGGTCGAGTTCAGGAAACAACCTAAGAGGATTGTACCATTAAGAATCTCCTTTTTTTTTTTTTTCCCAAAGTAAAATCATGTTTCATCTCCTTAATTACGCTGTCTACCCAACAAATCTCAACAGCAAGAGGATGCCCACGATTGAAGATACCCCGAGCAGCCACACACACACACACTGTAACGACTTGAATCTATATTCGAGTCTAGTCAAGGAAAATTAATCTTTACAATTTATTGGATACGAATTCAATGATTTCAAATAATCATCTAAAATATTTAAATATGAAAGGTGGTAATTCTTAATTCTTATACTTTTATCACTCTTATGATGTAAAATTATCTTTTAAGGATGTTACACAAATACACCCTTCCACCCCTCCTTCCCCCCCTCCCCCCCCCCCCCAAACCACTCCTTCCAAATCCGATTCCAGAATCAACGTGGCTTGTACGTGTCCACTTGTGCACTCACTATTGTTCCTCCCTTCGGATGTAAGCTGACAGGGACCGAAATAAAGGGGAAATCTACAAAGATATGACTGCCACGGTCACCACAAAAGTAGCATCCTATTTGGAATACCTTACCTTCAATCATATATATATATTAAGTAAATTATCTTCCCGATTCTTATTCTTAGAATGACATCAATTAATATTCGCGAATAGGAGCCATCTATGAAAGGAAATCGCTTACTTCCTTGCAAGTGAAGGTCTCGCAAGCAAATTAACCGTGACAAGTACAACGAATAATGGTATATATCCCGAAGGGTTAGTATATGCTGCGTGTTGGAAATTTTAGCTTAGTTCGTAGAATGAAGAAATCTTTTGCTTGTGGTTACTTGTTTTGCACAGTGATGTATCATGTATGTAATTGTCTTTACCAAAAGAGAGGATAATCATCAAAATTTCTCGTAATACGATTAAGAGTAGCTTACCTAAGATGATAACCTTAGAGATGCCTTGTGATGTGATTGAGGAAATTTACTTGAAATTGGGAGTTGGAGGATGGGTAAGATGATAAAATAACTTTTTAACTCCTTTTTGGCAGTTATATTAGTTGCCCAGTAATTCCTTCCACATGGCATTTGGGATATCGAAAGGTAGGGCGATCAATCACATTGTAGAGGAAACGAGTGCTACAATTGAGTTTTTATGGCGCCTGCAATCTATACGATGGTATTTCTTACCCTATGTTAAGTGAATGTATCTCGAGTTTAACATTTCGAGGGCATCCGTCTCGGCAATTACATAGGTGTTTTCAAGGGAGCAGAGATTAGACCCAATAAAGGTTTTTGCACCAAAACTCTAAAATAAAAGGTTGTCCAAACAATTGCCCTTTTTCCAAACGAAACATATTTTTATGTGGGGGATAAGCTTAAAAGAGGCATTGCCCAATGAGCGAACCCCCCCCCCCATCCAAAGAAAGCAACAAACCAAACAAGCGCAATTTCACGGAGTATCCCACTTTTATCCTCCAAGTGCAATGTGGGCTCCTCCCACCACCCTTTAGCTTGGCAATCAATTCTCCACATTTAGGACATTCTCCCATCCACGTCATCATGAGGTCCATGATGACAACCCCTCCACTTCCAAAACCCTACTTATAAATGCTCTCATCCTCCACACTCACCCCCACCCAACCTTAATTCTCTCTCTCTCTCTCTCTCTCTCTCTCTCTCTCTCTCTCCCTAAGAATAAAGGAAGAAGGGGCATGAGGACTACAATGGACCTCAGCGCACCACCTCAAGCATTGGTATCATTGTTGCTACAACAACAATCGCAACACAATTCCCCATGGCACTCCCCGGTGACATACCTCTTTGGAGGCCTTGCGGCGATGCTGGGTCTCATCGCCTTCGCTCTCCTCATCCTCGCATGCTCCTATTGGAAGTTGTCAGGGTACCTAGATGGTGCAAACGCTAGAGATGATATTCGTAGCCTCGAGAGTACTGCCAGCGGTGGGAAACCTTTGAATGGAGGTCGGACGAAGTTGATGCCAACATTTGAAGAGAAGGTTGTTGTCATCATGGCGGGTGACAACAATCCTACCTTCTTGGCCACTCCAATGACGGGTAGGGCTTGCTCCTCCGAGGATGATCGTTGCAAGAGTGACAACGGTGAGGCTCATCGAGACAAGAAGAGAAAAGGGGAAGGTGAAGATGAAAACGATCGCGAGGGAGTAGGAAGAGATGGATGTGATCCAAAGGAGTGCTCGGAAGGTGATGAGCATAGTTAGAATTCTAGTGATTTCCTTCTCTTTCTTGTGATAGGGTGAGTCTAGTTTTATATGTAACATAAAGTTTTTCTAGATATCTGGTGTCTAGAATTAATAGAGCCTTGTACGTTTGTGTATTTCAAGGTAAAACATAATTGTGAAGTTTCCGGTGTTTCAAATGACATGTTTCAAAGCACTTGAATATATATGGTTTTTGCCTGTAGAATAATGTTAAGTTTTTTTTAGTAGATTTCGCTACCGAGAATTTTTTGTTAAAGCATAAGGATTAGGAGTCATACAAGGAGATGCCATTTGCAAATAGGGAGATTCAGGATTGGGAGAGAACCTGAATCACTTAATTGCAAATAGGACCACAATTGGAAAATTCTTGTTAGTTTCCGTTTGAAGAGCAGAGGTAAATGACAAATTAAAGGGTGGAAAAGGGGTGAGTGAGGGTGGGTAAGAGGTGTGGACGAGGAAGACCTACATTGGGAATTTGTTGAATTCATCAAATCTATTAATTTATAGGAATGATATTGAAGGAGAACGTGAAAGCTACAACATTGTGGTCTTATATGCTTAGGCTCTACACAGCTCCAATGCTACAATGCAACTAAGTATCATTAGTACTTTAATAGTGAAATTCTCTAACACCAATGCTATACAAAGCACTACACTGCTAATTTTACATGCACCAACACAAGTAGTCCTTTAATATTGATGCTTTTATGCAGGGACATGGTAGCATTAGAGTTATGTAACCTAATAACATCAGTGTGGCGTAGGTGTAAAACTCTCACTAATTTAATCTACAGGTTAAGAAATTTATGTGGGGGGGGAAAATGTGAAATTATTATTAACCTTAATTTTTATTTACTTATAAAATAATGTTAATATCCGTTTCTATTTACTTAAATTAATATTAAACTATGGTATTAATATTTACTTAAGTTAGTGGTAATATCAATTTCTGATGAGTAAAATTTAAATGTAGAAGAATTACAAATTTAACACATTTTACTACTACCTCTTAAAATTAACGTTAACGGTAATCATCGTTATAAGTCAAAATAATTATCACGGGATAAAGAAAAATTATTCCGACGCTCATTAATGTATACGCTTTCCTTATCCACGTTCTGCACGAGAAAGAAATCAGCAAGGAGAATATTATTATTAGAGGATGACATTATGCGTATCTTAGTGCTGTTTTTTAATGGATTTGTTATCTTGGAAAGATATTGCTTTCCATGGAGGTTTCGTGATCGTATTGAGCACCCTGCACGGTATGCCCAGGTACTGCCACAAGCATGTCACAAACGAAGCCGAATCGGACTCGCAATAGATAGATTTTGTTACCATATATTTTAATCGGAACTTGTCCCAATAAAGAATCAAGTAGTTACGTGTTCATACTCATTCAAATGGAGCCGTACAAACGCGATTATACGAATTAGAGAGAAGAAGGGCCCCAAGAAAAACAATTGTCCCTGCCACATAATCTTAATAAAACTGAACAGTCCTAAAATGACAACCAACATGAACTCTGCCATTAAAATAGGTGGCTATCCTACTAATCTTATGATACCGATTGCAAGCACGAAAATGATTTCCTGAATAGTCACACTAAAATAAGTTTGTAATACACCTTAATGGGTTTGACTAAAATTAGTTTATTTCTAACTTAGGATTGACCTATACAATAACTTATTTCAATTGGACGTAATACTGATTGAATACCAGTACTGGTAGATCAGTACCGATATCACATGTATTGAGTATCGGTACTGGTGAACCAGTACTGGTATTCTTAAGTCACATGTATGAGTTCTATATTCAAATGAGTATCGGTATTGATGTCAAGTACCGGTATCCATAGGTTACAGTTTAGAACTCAAATCCAGATGAATACTTATCCAGTACTTACAGTGTATCGGTACTTATTATAAGTACCGTTATTCATAGAGTACGGGTATTACTCCAAGAAAGAACTAATCTCAATGAGTACCGATACTCATGAAGAGTACTAGTACTTATTGAGTACTGGATACTTTGCTTGTAGCTAACCAGTACCGGTACAAGCGACTAGTACCGGTACTTGTACGCTATAGGTCCTAGTAACTTCAAGTCCAAAACCTGACCTGGGATTTATGTATACCGACACTCATGATGAGTACCGGTATATGCAAGTCTCAGTTTTGGACTTAAGATGACCTGGAGCTGATATGTAACTTGCATGTACCGATATTAGCAACCTACAGTATATTTTAGGGTCCAAAACTGCAACACGTGAGTACCGGTACTCATTTAAAAGTACTAGTACTACCTGTAGTTACGAGATGAATTTTTTGCGTTCGAAAAATGTCAAAAGCTAGATCTAAACATATACATGATCTAATGATTCTATGACAAAATAAGAAAAACAGGCAAGTATATTTGTATATGTGCAAACATGATCTATACAAACAAAATACAAATAAGCATCACTAGTTTATTCATATTCTATACACACATATTGAGTATAAGTGACATACTTGGGTTCATATTGTTTACAGAAGAAAAGGCTGCGAGTTAGGCTCTTCTAAGAGTGTTCTCACCTTCTCTTAGATCGAGAGTAGTCAGGAGATAAGCTTTTCTCCTGTGGTAGCAGCTACCCTGCTTCCTTTTCTCTCTTTCTCTCTCAGCACTCGATGGGGAATATGGAGGAAATGAGGGTGAGAAACCCTTGGGGACTTAACCTCTCCATATTAGTAATTAGACAAAACTAATTACTGTCAGCAACTTATAATTCCGCTCATCGAGGAATTGTAATTGCAAAAGGGTCTCTACACATATATAATCTGAACCACACATTCCTTTTGCATTTTATGTTTGTTAAGATTCGTGCTGTTAAAGCCCACTAAGATGTCTGGGATTTGGGTTAGACGTCTGGTCAGACGTCTGGAAATCAAATTTTTCGTATACGTCCACGTGTCTGCGTGCGTACTGCCCGCAGACAGTACGCAGCCGCATTTTCTTCTCTCTCATCTCGTCGATGAAACCCTAACCCGCGCCTACTTAAACCCCCCTCCTCTCCCTCGTTCACCTCACCTTCAACCACCCTTCTTCTTCCCCAGCGAGAGTGGTGAGCGGCGAGTAGCGACAAGCGGGCGTGGGAGGAGAGGAGCAGCGAGTGGAAGGGAGGTGAGCACGCGCACGAGCTCACGAGAGAGCTCGTTGGAGAAACTCACGGCCGGTCGGGCATGCGCAAGGCGGAGAGGTATGCCGGGGAGGTTCTCCCCGACACTGTTGCAACCAGAGCAGCGGGGGAGCGAGCACGGTGCGACCGTGCGTGGCACGAGAAGATGAAGGCAGCTTCTGGTTCTGGGATTTTCCCAGAATCAGACGTCTGGATTGACATCCAGACGACACATACGACGTCTGGAGGAGGTTCCAAACGGCTGAGAGGTAAGTTCCGCGACCTACACCTTCTTTGTGGATACAACCATGCAGGCCGTTCCGTCGAGTCACTGTTCCGTGCCATTTTGAGGAGATTTTGTGTCGTTGCGTGTAGGATTCACTTCGGGAAGGTGCAGGACACGCCCACCCACGCAGTTCAGATGTCTGAGCGAGGCACCAGACGGCGGAAAGCGTCTCCAGACATCCGGAGAGGGGGTCGGACCTTTGGAATTAGGTCCAGACGGTTCAGCAGAGTCCCTGGACGTCTGAGGTGTAGCGTAGAGTTGAGGTATGGTTCTAGACTTCTTTTAAGACATCTGGAAGGTGTTCCAGATGTCTGATATAGATCAGAATTACTGTTTTGACCCTTTTAGGGTCCGTTTGAGGTCCGATTTCCGCAATTAAGATTCCGTTGTTCTCCATTTAAGTTTCTCTACTCGTTGGAATACCTCTATCATGTTCTGAGTGGTCTCTTGTGATCGATCCTTGTGATAGGACCTCGTTCTGTTGCAGATTTGGGATTTGCTGAGGTACGTGGACCTGCCGATCAAGCCCCCATTACTCCTGGGTTTACTGGTAGAGTGGCTTCCTCTAGTTTAATTATAAATATGAATGCATACCTGTAATGAATGTTAGATCATAGGGTATGGTATAAATCCTAGGACTAGAAACACTGGAATAGTTGTCTGGAATGTACGAATTGCAGTCTTGGATGAGTGAATAGAATAATAACAATTTCCTGTAAGTGGATAACAACTGCCTGTGAAATGTAAAGTACTGTTGTTAGCAACTGTTGCATGTAAATTCCTGTTGTTTACAATTAAATACGAGTTGCCTGTATATGAATTGGAAATGGAAGATTGAATGTTGGAAACACGAGCTACCTGCGAATAAACTTGGAATGTGAATAGTAAAGTTACATGCTACATGTGTAGAACCTAAGAAATGGAAATAGAAATGATGAAACTTAGCATGGCTTGGCCTGAGAAACATGAGCATGAACCCTACGGGGAATTAGGAATAGAGCTCTTGGAAATAAATGGAATGGAACTGAAAATGTAAATGAGGAAGTGAGCTGGCCCTTGAGTATGGAGTACCAAGGAGAGCAACTGTTCCCCTGTTTAGTGTAGAGCGGAGCTAGCTACCCTAGGGTTGGGACCCGGGGTTAGGATTAGACACTTTGTATTGACTTTTTGGCCCTTACGTACACAGTACAGGGGAGAGCTACTAGTGCAGGGAGAGAGCTAGCCACCTCACGGGGCCCGAGGTTCAGCTAGCCACCTTACACCGACTTAGGCCCACTGGGCAAGCCAGGGTAGTCAGGCGAGGGTGCGCGGACTGTGGAGGGGTGAGACCCCTATTTGGTTCTTAGGGGTTAGACCCCTGCTACTAAGAGGGCTATGCCCTATACTGGTTCCGTGCTGTGCTTGGGCACACCCGTTACGTTTATCGCAACCAGTGCACAGCACAGCACGTACCGACTGACCCGTTACGTTTGCGATACAGTACATTTATCGCAACCGTACACGTCCTGCTACCGATTGACCGCGTACCAGTGCGGGGTAGCTACCCGCATGTTTATCGCACGTGCCGTAGTCACCGTTACGTCTATCAGTGACCTTGGGTTGGTTGACTGAGTGTAGGACCATCACGGGGGACTCTCCCGGCCAGGAGAGCATCACGTGTTACTTCTACTCTTCAGAAAAGACTACATTCAAGATCATTCCTACGAGGAACATTCGAGATCAAGAAAGAGACCTGATAAATAAACCAAGTGATGAAAGAAAGAATAATTAGTTAAAGAAAGAAAGAAATTGAAAACAACAGCTACCTGTCCACCTTTACTGTTTTAGTTAGCTGGTTGCCACTCTTTCAGCATTCGCTGACGTTTTGTACTCATAACCTTTTTCAGGTCCAGGTGTAGAGCAGTTAGAGCCTACGGCTGCAGAGGGTGCTTGGCCCAATAGAGCCCAGTAGTTGTACCTTTTTGTTGTACTCCGTTCCCGTTGTAGTGAGTAATTTTGTTACACTTCTATACTCTTTTATTGTAAACATTATATTCCTGTACCTACTTAAATTTTCTACTGTTGTTGTGGTGTGTACTGTAGTAGTTTACTTCTTTACTGCTGTACTTTTGTTACTGTTAGTTGCTTGCATGGTGAATGTGATTTATTTTACTGCTTTTTGGTTACTTGCTCGTTGGAGGACTGGGTCTTGAGATCAATCAAGTCGGTCCGGTCTCGTGTCCTGTAGGGATTCGAAAATCCGATCGTAACAATGTCCATACCCTTACTAAACCTTAATTTGATTATTTTAAGTGATGGCCATTATATAACAGTCCATAATCTTTACGTTGAATGATTATATCTATATGTAAATACATATACTAGTCCATATGTTGGATTATGATCTAACAAAGTTTTGATCATTGAAGATTAGTTTACTTGAAAGGTTAAGAAATTAGTGTTAAGAAATGTGGAAAAGATGTTAATTTTCATTTCTGTTTACTTACATAATATAATGACCCGTTACACTTTTAGCCATTTAAGACATCTGGAGTTTCATTCAGACGTCTGAAAGTGGAATTTTCATACTGTGCTTTGCGCTCTACGTACAAGCGGTGTGCAGAGACCGTTCTTCTCTCTCTCTTCCTCATCTTCCCCGAACCCTAAGCCCTACACCCTCCTATTTATACCCCCCTTTCCCTCCTCTCCTCACACCACTAGCCACCACCACCTTCAGATCTCCAGTGAGACAGTGGCGAGGGTGGACGAGAGAGCGAGTGGAGGGCGAGAGAGGGAGAGCGAGAGGGAGGAAGGAGGAGAGCGTGGAAGGTCGGAGGACCTTCGGGAGCTCGGAGGAGCTCGCACGGCCGGCAGCGGGTGCGTGCGCGCGTGGAGGACGTCGGCGAGGAGCTGTCGAAGCTCCTGCTGTGGCTGGAGCTACCGCCGCAAGCGGAGGCGCGAGTGGGGCAAGTTGAGAGTAGGTTTTGATGCTGGAAGTTTTCCAGTATCAGACGTCTGGCGTGACATCCAGACGACTGGTGAGGGATCTAGACCTCCAGAGCTAAGGCTGGACGTTTGATAGCATGTATCGGGCGAGGTATGTACGTTCCTGAGTTGATTTCTCTTCTCCCATGCAGAAGATCTCAACGTAGGAGGCATTGTCGACTGACCGCACCTGCGTTTGCGTACACAGGTGCAGCTTTGGGAAGGAGCACGGAACGCTTTCCCACGCGCTTTTGGACGTCTAAACACATCACCAAACATCCAGAGGTGCTTCTAGACGATCGGAGACATTGTCCGACATCTGGAACTGTCTTCAGACGGTCGCAGAGAAGGTCTGGATGTTTGAGGATACTGCAAGAGATACAAGGTAAGATCTGACGCCTTTTAAGACGTCTAGGATTATTCCTAGACGTCTGATTTTGAACAGTAGGCACGTTTTTGACCTGTTTAGGGTCCGATCGGGGTCCGTTTTACGCAAACAAAATACTTGCACTTTCCTCTGGAGTTCCTTTATGTACTAGAGTCTGTTATACACTATTCTGAACTCTCCTTTTGTGATGTATTCTCTGGTATAGGGTTTCAACCTGCTGCACGTTTAGGGCTCGTAGAGACGTCTGGGTCTGCGGTTTAAGCCCCCATTACTCCCGTGTTTCCTGGTAGAGTGGTTTAATCTAGTTATTAATATTTGAATAAGAATGTGCTTGGTTGAATTAGCCAAATGGAACTCTATGATGTGGAATGAACCCTAGGGTAGAGAAATAAATGAATCTGTTTGTATTGTATGGTTTACTTGGATGCGTGATTGAGATAAATTGCTAGCAAATGCCTGTCTCATAGTTGCAAGTTGCCTGTTAGAATATGAGCTGCCTGTATTTAATGAATAATTACCTGTGAAATCATGTTACGACTCGGTTCCCGAATCCCTATCGAACCCGAGACCGGCTCGACTCGACTAATCCCAAGACCTAGTCGTCCAACAAGAAATGACCAAAAAGCAAGAAAGGAAGCCACATTCACTATGCTAAGTAACTAACAGTAAAAGAGTACAAGTATTAAAGGAAGTAAAAGTTGTTAACAGTACATATCACCACCACAACAGTAAAATAGAACAAAGTACAGAAATAGAAACGGTAACAACAGTCTAAACTCACTAGTAAAAGGAAGTACAACTACAGTAAAAACTACTACTGGGCTTGGTTGAGCCCAGCGTCCTCTGCAGCCGATAATTCAAGCTGCTCAACTCCTGGACCTGAAAAAAATTATGAGTAAATGGAGTCAGCAAACACTGAGTAGAGTGGTAACCAAACTAACTAAAGCAGTAAAGGTTAACAGGTAAATTTATCTTTCCCATTTATTTTATTTTACAAGTCATTTCTTTTCACCAATTGCTTTACTTTCAGATCTCTTTCTTGATCTCGTATGCTCCTCGTGGGAACAATCTTGATTGCAGTCTTTTCCGAAGAGTAGAAGGCACACATGGGCTATCCTAGTCGGGAGAGTCTCCCGTGGTGATCCTACACCCAGTCAACCACCCCGAGGTCACGGACAGACGTAGCGGTGACTATGGCACGCGCGATAAATGCACAGATAGCTACCCCACACTGGCACGCGGTCAGTTGTTTCCGCTAGCGGGTACACCCAAAGTACAACACGGAACATTATAGTGCTAAGCCCTCTCAGTAACAGGGGTCCAGCCCCTCAGAACCAAACAGAAGTCTCGCCCCTCCACAGTTTGCGTACCCTCGTCTGACTACCCTGGTTTGCCCAGTAGGCCTAACAAGTCGGTGTAGGGTGGCTAGCTGAACCCTGAGCCCCGTGGGGTGGCTAGCTCTCTCCCTACACTAGTAGCTCTTTTTGGTACAGTGTACGCGAGGGTCAACAGAAGTCGGTGTAAAGTGGCCAATCCTAACCCCGTGTCCCAACCCAAGGGCAGCTAGCTCCGGTCTACACTAAACAGGAAACAGTTGCTCTCCTTGGTACCACGTACTCAAGGGTCAGTACACTTTCCACTCACATTTCCAGATCCTTTCCATTCATCCACAGGAGCTCTACTCCTAATTCCACGTAGGGTTCATGCTCATATTCACCATATTATTCCATACCAGGTTTTATCATTCACGGTTCTATTCTTGTATTATACACATGCAGCTTGTATTTCCACAATTTAACATATACAACAAGTAATGTCACAGGTAACTGTTTAACTAGCACAGGCATTTTATATTCCACAGGTAGCTCATATTTATTAACAGGCAATTACTTGCAATTCTATTCATTCATTTATAACTGCAATCTCAAACACGCATACAAACAGTGCAAGTACTTTTTGTCCTAGGATTCATGTCACATCCTAGGTTTTTAGTTATCTAATTTCACATATGCATTCATGTTTTATAATTAAAACAGGGGGAAACCACTCTACCAGACAATCTGGGAGTACTGGGAGCTTGAACGACAGACTCATGTGCCTCTGCAAGCCCCGAACACACAACTGATCGAAGTCCTATACCAAGGAACATACCACAATGGAATGTTCAGAACAATGTATAAGGTTTTCTAACATGTAAAGGAACTCACAAGGAAACCACAAATATCTTACTTGCGTAAAATGGACCTCAAACGGATCCTAAACAGGTCAAAAACAGAACTGCAGACCCAAATTAGACGTTAGGCACAAGGTCCAGACGTCTTAAAAGTCACCAGGGTCTCACCTCAAGTTCCTGCGTCGACTTCAGACGTCCAGAACCCCCACTTGACCGTCTAGACTCAACTTCAGATGTCTAACCTCTCCTCCAGTCGTCTAGGAGTGTTTTCGATCGTCTGATAAGATGTCCAGACGTCCGAAATGCATGGGAGGGCGTGCCCCACGCCTTCCCAAAGCTGTCCCTGCACGTGACAGACCAAATCTCCCACTTTAGCCAAACAGATTAGCCCTACGGTGCGGTCTGCATGGCCGTAACTGCAAGAGGAACGTACCTTTGCGAAACCTTACTTTTAGACGTCCAGTGTCGTCACCAGACGTCCAACCCGTCGTCTGGACGGCACGCTAGACATCTGATTTAGGGAAAAACCCAGAACCAGACTGAGCTCCTGCTCCTCTCGCCGCACGCAGCCGCGGCTCCCCCTCCTCGTTTGCAGCTCCGGCTACAGCAGGGTGTCGGGGACGGCTCCCCCAACGCACTCCTTCTCCTGCATGCGCCGCTCCGACCGTGCATCCTCATGAGAGCTCTCACGAACTCGCAAGCTCAAACTCCTCCTCTCTTCACGCCACTCCTCCTCCTCGCTCCTCACTCTCGCTCCCTCTCTCTCGCTACAGTGGAGAGGAAGAAGGAAGGTGGTGGTGGTGGAGTGGAGAAGAGAGGAAGGGGGAGAGGGGTCTTATATAGGGAGCGGCTAGGGTTCGGTGGAGGAGAAAAGAAGAGAGAGAAGAGAGGAAGGCTGTCTGCACGTAGCCAGCACGCAGACCCGACCCTGCGTACAAAATTTTCAATTTTCAAATATTTGGGAAGGGGTTCAGACGTCTGACTGACAGTGTAGACATCTTAAAGGGCTCAAAACAGAACGGGTCTTTACAAACCACCAGTTGCATGTATTGAGAATTGAATTATGAAAACACGAGTTGCCTGTATATGGATGAGAAATGAATTATGAAAGATGAGATCTGGATCGGGATAAATGAGGTGAACATGAGCATAAATCTTACGGGGAATTAGGAGTAGAACTCCTGTGGATAGATGGAAACCTGGAATGTAGACGGGAAATGTGCTGGCCCTTGAGTACCTGGTACCAAGGAGAGCAACTATCCCCTTTTGTGTAGAGCGGAGCTAGCCTTTCTTGGGTTGAGACCCGGGGTTAGGATTGGCCACTTTATACCGACTCCTGTTGGCCCTCGCATACGTAGTACCGAGGCGAGCTACTAGTGTAGGGAGGGAGCTAGCCACCCTACGGGGCCCAGGGTTCAGCTAGCCACCCTACACCGACTTGTTAGGCCCTCTGAGCAAACCGGGGTAGTCAGACAAAGGTGCGCAGACTATGGAGGGGCGAGACCCCTGTTTGGTTATGAGGGGTGAGACCCCTGTTTGGTTTTGAGGGGCGAGACCCCTATTCTGAGAGGGCAAGGCCCTATACTGTTCCGTACTGTACTTTGGGCGTACCCGCTAGCGGAAATGATTAACCGCGTGTCAGTGCGGGATAGCTACCCGTGCACTTATCACACGTGGTATAGTCATCGCTACGTCTTGATAGTGACCTCGGGGTGGTTAACTGGGTGTAGGACTACCACGGGGGACTCTCCTGGCCAGGAGAGCACCACGTATACCTTCTACTCTATGGAAAAGACTGCAATCAAGATTGTTTCCACGAGGAGCAGGCAAGATCAAAAAATATTTGGATACTTTGAGAAATGGGTGAAACGAAAAATATAAAACATATAAATAGAAATGAGAATTAAACCTGTTGTTTTTACTATTTTATACTTAGATAATATAAACACCACTCTACTTAACGTTTGCTGATCTGTCTTTTAATAACACTATTCAGGACCAGGAGTTGAGTAGCCCACGTTTTTGGTTGTAGAGGGTGCTGGGTCCAGTCGAGTCTAACCGTAGCTTTCTTCAGCAGTTTCTTTTTTTTTCTACTGTTGTAGTAAGTAATGGACATTTAGTTACTGTTCTGCTACTTCTATTTCCTTTCTACATTTCGTTGTTGTCGTTGTTGTGGTAGCATGTACTAAGACAATTATTATATTTCTCTACTGCTTTGAACGTTTCTTCTACTTAGTTATATTGCATGTGTGAATGTGGTTTATTTTCCTGCTTTTGGTTATTTCTTGTTGGACGATTAGTTCTTGGGATTAGTCGAGGCAAGTCGATCTTAAGTCCCGTAAGGATCCAGGAACCGGGTCGTAACACATAATGATAACACCATTTTCTATTTATTTGAAATAGTTTTAAGCTAAAATGTTAACCTCTGTGATATTTACTTGATGGTAATATTAAAAATATGAAAATAATTCTTTTACTTCCCTTGAATTAAATTTGACTAGTAAAATTCAGGCATAAACATGTGAAATTTAAGTTTTAAATTAAATTACACCAGTAATATTTTAATTATGAATTATATATTACCGGTGATAATTAAAAATTTCATTTCTGAACCAAAGTGCAAGGATGAAGGGAAAGGATGCAAAAATAGAGAATATTTGTACTAAAATGGATCATCGAGCTTGTTGTCTTCCATAGCGAAGGTGATTTGGGCGAGAGTGACGGTTGGTTTGGGCATCAAGGGTAGAGGGGCAACAGGGGATTGCGTGTTAGATAGATACCAATGATGTGGGGACGAGAGATGATATTAACCTGTGTTTACTTAACATCAATGCAAACAAGTGTTGACAAAACATAGATTTTCACATCCCAAACCCAAATTTTACAAATGAGGTTAAGTTGAGAACTACACAAGCATCAACTCCCTTCCTAGGAGGTTAGCCCTAGGGGTAAACAAACCCTCAAATTATTCTTTAAAATCCCAAAAGGATAAAATAACTTGAAAGATGAAGATGCTGTGAAGTGGTAAAGGTTCCACTTCAGAGGGCTCCTAGCGGCACAAATGGTAGCGATGATAGAAACACGAGTCATTTCACTACACGATAATGAAATCCTAAAACCAAATTGAAACAAAGATAATTGTATGCTCTGCATGGATTTAGGATCCTATCTCCTTTTGTCCGTTACAACCAAGCCAAACTTCCTGTTGGACAAGTGGCAGCCAACCATATTCTTACCGTCCAACACAAACGAGGTTGGCTCGGTTTCTGTCCTGGGCAGTGGCAACAGTATACAATGACCTATAGGTTCTTAAAGAACCAGGTATATCAACTTTAACCAGCATGAGAGCGATAGAAAAGGATGGGGATCTGTTTTATTCCACGTAGTGGAGGTTTTTTTAAGAGGAAAAAAGAGAGCCGAATCTTCGCTATTATCTTCAAGTGGAAAGATTCACAACGCACATGTCAACCCACCAATTTCAGTACTCTAGTCAACTGACGGGCATCTACAACGATTTTTTTTTTAAAAAAAAGCATCTCCAATGGCGTGTTAGGCGTTATGACGACATTTCCAGCAACTTTCCATTCCCATCGAACTGATTCTAATTTCTAAACCCACAACCAATTTTATGGTCCTCAAGGCTATACCAATGTCTCGAACCCTCCCAATGCAGTGCTCTTCAAGACATGATATGAACATCTGATTTCTTTCGTGGTGGCTGTTATCATTCATCCATCCCAACCGAATTTTCAGGCAATTCATGAAGATAAGAACATTACCGAGACACCGACAGGCGACAGCTTAAGCACGCATGCATTGAACAAGCAATTAAACGATGAACATAAAAGGTAATCATAAGAATGCGATAATTTACATGGAAGATCACTCGACAATAGAATCACGAGTAAAAAGAGAGTTTCCACTAATAAATAAAGTGGAGTACGGGAAACCACACCCGAAAATCCCAAGTACCAACATGGATTTTCTATAACAGAGAGTGACGAGTAAAGACAAACTAACCGTCCAGGCTCCTCAACAAGATTAAGAAATGCGCAGGATTCATGTAAAAATTACCATGTCCCGACATGAAATTGGTCAACGGTTCTCTCGGATAGCAGATTATATACTAATGAGGCTTTGATCTCACCTCACCGAAGAGCAGTAGCTAAACAGACCGCAAATCGGACCTTGGGATCCCTGATTTCGGGATTCACGTCTGTTCAAGCATGATCAACAACATGCATGTGTTGCAACATATTGCAACGTCTGTCCAAGGAAATTGATTAGCTTTATATTAACATCATATATTTATAAGCAGTGAACAGCATCATTTATAACAACGTAAATTTATACCATCAAGTAGTAAAATACGTTACTAAAAAGCCACGAGTCAGCCCTGTGTAAGGAGTATCATGATGGTAGATCTCATCTGCATGCAACAAGAGGATAAAATAGCATAAATCATTTAACATGGCAATTTCTACACAATTCCTATCGCAGCATATTTCAGATTAGGGATTACACAAACAAAACATGCAAGACCTGCAGATGTGGACCATTTCAACCCACAAAGTTCCCTTCTGCAAGGTTTAGTTCAGGCTAGACACCTCAACAGGCAAGAGAAAAGTGCCAAAACCAAGTTTTCCCACAAAGAAGCTACATGTAGAGTCCCTCTGGCACACCTTCCTTCTTCTTGAACATAACCTTCTCTTTGGCTTTCTTGAAATCCGCATGCGTAACCTGAGCATCCAATAACAGAAAGCACTCAGATAGACGATAAAATCATTAGATTTTTTTTGTACCGCAGGAAAACCTACGTTTTACTACTGTTAATGAACCAGCATACACAATACTGATGTTTCCAAATAAGAATCTAATGTTTGTCATCGGCAATATCTCAAAGAAAAGAAATATTTTTATCCCTAAAGCTGTGTTGTCCATGTGACTGGTTTTAGCAAAGAGAAAAAAGCAGCCTGCCTGCAGTGTCTACATACTTCATGGAACCATCAACCATATCGATGTACCTCTCTCTCAGATGAAAAAATAAAACTATCTACTGATGCATCTGTAATAAATTTCAGCTTACTTACACTAAGCTGGTGACTAATGGGTAAAGAGAAAAATGAACTCAAACTTCAAATTGCTAACGAGAAGGTAGCACAAATTCGAACCACCACGAAATGTGAAGCCTACTTTGCAATTGATAACCCAAGATAACCAGATGCATGAGGAACAAGGGGAAAACGTTTACCAAAACTATCATATAGCAAATTTCAACACATGCAGGACAGCATCAGGGTAAACGTGGGATAAACTATTACCTTCATCCTACGCTCTCTTAGAGCCAGCAAGCCAGCTTCAGTGCAAATTGCTTTTATGTCTGCCCCAGAAAACTCATCCTTTGTCATCACAAACTCCTCCAAGTTAACGTCATCGGCTAGAGTCATTCTTGATGTATGTATCTATACAAGCAAAATGTGCATTAGCAACAAGAGAATATACCTGATTAGAATACCCTGTCAGTGATCTAACAAAATGAAAGCATGCTATATTACCAAAAAATGGGGAGTACCTGGAAGATGCGTCTTCTTGTCTTTATGTCCGGAAGAGGAAACTCAATCTTCCTATCAATTCGGCCAGGTCGAAGCAATGCAGGATCAAGGCTCTCAATCCGATTGGTTGCAAGAATGACCTTCACATCTCCTCTTGAATCGAAACCATCCAGCTGGTTCAGCAATTCAAGCATTGTCCTCTGTATTTCACGCTCACCTCCCGAGTGTGCATCATACCTGAAAGGGAAAAAGTGATTAACCCTTCTGCCCTTCTTCAGTAATAACAATTGTTCTTCAGGAAACAAAACCATAGTATACCTCTTGGTGCCAACAGCATCTATCTCATCTATAAATACTATAGCAGGTGAAAGTTCATCGGCAACTCGGAAAAGTTCTCTCACTAACTTTGGCCCATCACCCAAGTATTTCTGGATCAGTTCACTTCCAACAACACGCAAGAAAGTTGCTGATGTGGAGTTTGCAACAGCCTGGAATATACATCCACCACAAACATAAGCAAAGCATTAGAATAAATCTCAACATGGGAATAACTATTAGATCATTAGTGCATAAACAAATGAAACTACCTATTTTCCTTAAAAAAAGGGAATTCTAAATAAATGCCATCAAAACCTTCTGATATTACATAAATGCCCCTATTAACTTCCTATTACGTATATGCCACTAGGGTTGTCAAAAAAACTTGAGCTCGATAGGCTCGACTCAGGTTTAGATTGATAAGGCCTTGCAAGCTCAACAGCCTCAACTCAATAGGTTAATTAGTTGGGCCCAAGCCCAAAATCACACTCGATAGATTAACAAGCTAAACTTGAAACTAGGTGGATTTGGCTAAATCAAGGCTCGAGCTTGATAAATAAGAAAAAATCGAACTAGGGATTAGTGGGGGCTCACAGGACTTGTGTTTTCTTGCATTTGTATAGAGTCCACCTATAAAAGGTATTGTATAAAATATATGCCATTCTAAATTTGCCTCCATATCTTCTACTATGTTCGTGTCTTGTTGGCATACATTACAACATTTAAAATCAAGGCTATTACCACGCCATTCATGGCAAGTTAAGTTTCTCGACCATTAAAGGTCATCTCATAGTTGATTTCAAATTTTGTATTTGTCCGATAGGTATGCACATGCATGAATGTGACTCCAATAACAAACTGTAGTACAACTAGCCTAGAAGTTTGCATCTCCTTTATGACATGATTTCTATAACAACTAGCCTTATTAATGTGTTCAACAAAAGTAAATATATGTACTTTTAGAATATAAAAATCGCCAACCCAAAAGTACTTAGCATATGACACTAGTCAAACTTTATCTGCACATCAAGGGAACTATACCCAAAGGTGTCAAAAAAATCTTGGCTCAATAATTTAGCTCAAGAGCTTGATGAAGGTTCACAGGCCCGACTCAATAGCTTAACAAGCCAAGCTCAAGCCCAAAATTCAGGCTCAATGGCTTAACAAGAGGCTCATTGGGTTTGATAGGCAGCCTTATCTGCCACTACAATTATGACTATTTTTGCAACAATGCCATAAAATTAATGTCACGTAACCCATATTCAACTAGCAAAAAAGGGTAAAAAAGGCTACAGAAGGTAAAAAATTGGTGAAGGGTCTTCTTAGAGGATGCTGGACAAATTTATCAAGATGTTTTGGTCCCATCATATGAAGTTGAAGAAAGTAGCAATGTAGGAAAGTGACAAAATTAAAAAGGTGAAGAGAGGAACAAGGATGGAGAGGAGCAATGCAATTACATTTTCTCAAGGTTTATGATACAATCTAGAGTCGAAAAGACCATTTGTTAGCATTTTTTAATTGAAAATATCATATCATCTTGATGGAACTTAATTTGTATGCCATTTTTGTAATGTTTTTTTTAAGTGGGGAAGTTTGACTATCAAAGGTCATACTACAATAAAAAAAAAGGGTGAAATTATAAGTGTTGGGTCCAAAAAGCCCACAAAAAAAGTGTTTCCCTTACAACATTTTCCAACCAAACCCTAAAAGTTTTATTACCAGTATTTCCTCTTTAGCAAATTATTGGGCAAGCACTTTATAATATTGGTCACTCTTGGCCCTTAATCAATATACTTTTTGCTCAGAATCAGACAGGAGGGTTGCACAGTCTCCAATCATGAGTCTTTCGGATGGGGATTCAGATTGTGCCCCAGAAAGCCCCTTCAGGTGGTCCACTTGGTGGCATCTCTCGCCTCTGCTGCACCAGGGAAGCCCTGCTGCATTTTCAAATAAAGTAGAAAGGTAGCACTTCAATGACCTCATCATGTGTGCGTCTGAACCTGGGCAAGAATGGACATGGAAGGTCAAGGTGACCAGAAAAGAGCCACAAGGGGATACTTCTTGCATCTTATGACTTCCATCCTTCCATGAAATGTGTGAGGCCTGAATGATGGATCTAGCAGTGATGAGCAGAGAGGTGGCTTTTAGGGTGACATTCATGCAGATGGAAGATTGGCATTGCATTCCTCAAAGAAACTAAACTGGAGACTTGTGATGACCAGACTTGGGCAGAAGTAGGTACGTCTTGGTTGGATGAAATGGCAATCATTAATGCTGAGGGACGAGCAAGTGGTATTTTAGTGGCCCGATCAAAACATTTCACTATGGAGAACATTAAGGCTGCTTTTGGCAGTATGCTTGGAGGTGGAATAGGAGCTCCGAGGTGAGTTTGGGGTGGGATAAGAGCTTTAACCAAAGGGTTTCACAATTCCCCACTCTATACCAATCTTTACTATTTCCTATATCATATCAACACCGATATATATTAAAATATATCCACTTCAACAAAGTATATTAATTAAAATACATTCACAATATCACAACAACTTCAATATATATTAAAATAGACCCAGTCCAACATAATATACCCACTCACACCATATCATAATATTAAAATCATCCACTAACATCATATCACAATACCAATTATTACGAGCTTGCCAACCAAACACCTTCCTCAACATATCCCACTCCAATCCTATCCCAAGTTTGCCCAAAACCCCAACCGAACACAGCCTAAAAAGCTCTAAATTTAGATAAGCATTTACTATGGATTCCTATTATGCTTATATTAGATTGTATAGAATCCAAGCGGGTACCGGACAAATTTGAGCATACTCAAGTAATTAGGATGTTCATGTTGCAAGACTTACCCTTATCCCTCGAATCTCTGTAGGAATCATGTTCAGCTAAACTTCATTAGAAGATATACATAAATTTTATTATAATACTAAGCCACAAAATTTAGACATTTAGCATTTATCATAAAAGCTAAAATTACATAAATTACTACTTAGTAGTATGCCTTATGTTTGCCAAGTTCTTGCCGGTTATTCAATTATAATTATTGTGTAGATTTATATTTGTTTATGCATGTAATGGCCATAAAAATCATAATTTTGCAAATTGCTAAACATTTCCCATCCTTCTGCCACCGTTCAATGATAATAGTGTCATATTAGCAATATATCCCCTGCATTCCTCTTTCACATGTTACAATATTCAAGTGGCTGCTCCAAAGGAGAGACAAATGACAAAAGTATACAAATTGAAGATTGCGGCCCAGTCAGATCCTACTTGTTCACTTCTGGGAAAGCCCGGGAAGATTGTAGCCATTCCTTTTTCACCTTCCCTTTTTTTGAAAGGTTTTTTCACCTTCCCCTTTATGAGAGTAATTTGGGAACAAAGTGACAATGAGTGGGTTGATGTTATTCTTAGAGTAGTTCTGGAAGAGCTATCAGAGAGGCCCATGTCCTTCCAATAAAAATGAGACTTCATTTATGGTTTTGCGGACCATTTGGTTACAGAGAAATGGGGCTACTTTTAGAAGTGAAAGAGTGTTCTCAGAAATGTTTGTAAGAGGTGGATGTCTTGAAATGCCTTGGGCATGTTTGTGATCAGTCCTTGTATCTAATTTGATTGATTAATGAACTAGATGGTCACCACCATCATTTGACCACCCTTATTCTCATATGATATGTATGGATATACATATCGTTGATATTTAGATTTAACATCTTGGTTTGATAACGCACACCAAGATATTGTGCCTGAAGTTAAAAAAGAAATAGGAAAAACTCCAGCATAAGATGTTGAAAGAAGTGTGTGGTGTTTGGTGCCACATCATGAGATTTGGACTTTGTGTTGTGTGCGGCAGCCTATAAATAGACTTGTACCCCCACTTATTTCTTTGAGAAGATCAATAGAATATCTCAGCTCTATCGGGGTCTTCTCTCATGGATTCCCCCCACCCTTCATGAGTGGGGTTTTCCACATAAACCTAAGTTTTTCCTTTGATTGCTTTTATGCTTCCAATATCTTGTCATTACGTTTCCGCTCATTATATTTGTCAACTTGGTATCAGAGCATGCCATTTCTTGAGAGATTGTCTTCTCATTTTATCTTAGTTCGTGTTTTTATCTTGATTCCCTGTGTTCGAGAGATTGCTAAGGGTTAAGGGAATTCTAGAGGTGCCTCGCAGTAAAGGTGGAGGTTCCCGTGAAGGTCAAGGTTGTTATTGCAGTGGTGAGGTCAATAACAGCCTTACCAAGGTTGTTACTATTGCATAAGAAAGAAGAGTTGAAGGAGAGTGCAGCACAGCATTGTGGTTGCCATCTCACAGAGACAGTGCTCAAGTTCCACTAAGGTGGAGACCTACGTCGCTGTTGATGTTGTGGTGCGATCGTCTGCGTAATCTCTATCTTTAGTGACAACTCTGACTGCGAGTGAGTACTACAGCGAAGAAGGTGTTCTTGGAGGTATTGTTCCGTCGTAGAAGCCCAGAAGAGACTTGGCAGTGGTTAGTAGAGCCGTTAGGTCTCAGCGGCGATGGTGGAGATCTCGCACGATCCTTGTGCCAGTGACAATGCTGGCGTGGAGCACGAAGAAGGCGCTAGTGGAGATCTGAAGCTGTGGTGATGCCGATGGCCTCTCCTAGAAGCGAAGAAGGTGATGGAGATAGTAGGGGTGCTCGAAGAGCAATCTCTGGCGGAGATTGCGGCATCGATCTCACCATGATGGCGGGGAGGAGACTCGACGATGATGGAGCAGAAGAAGTTGCGAGTTCTCCCCCTTGTTTCCTTTTATACTTTTTTTTTTATTATCATTTTGTTTTACAAAGGAGATGAAAGCACAAGAAAACAAAAACAAGGGGGAGGGGAAGAAATAAAAAGGAGGATAGAAGGAAGTTGAATAAAAAAAAGAGGAAAAATGAAGAGAGAAAAAAAAGGAGGAAGATTTTTAGGGAATAAAAAAATCAAAATAAAGGGGAGAGAAGAAGATTTTAAAAAAATAAAAAAGGGGAGAATTTAAATTAAAGAAAAGAGGGGGACCAGCTCTTTTCTTCGTGATATTTTCTTCTCATTGTTGTTTTCTTCTAGCATATAAGTATGGAAGAAAGGGGGAATATGGATGCCTATTGCAGTCACCTCCATTTGGGAGTCCCTTTATTGTAAATTATCACACAAGAAATCAAACTCTAGAAGGTCTAGAGTTTCGAGGTCTCCAGAGAAGGAGATCCAACTTCGAGGTCCTCAAAGGAAGGGTCCAGCCAGTTTCTATGTGAGAGATCCAGTTTTCTGGACTCTAGAGAGGAGATTCCCCTTCGAGATCTTCATAGGAAGACTCATTACGAGGATACTAAATGGGGAACCATTAGCACTAGTAGAGGTCTCCAGAGGAGAGACCCTTATCAGAGACATCAACAATTCCTTCGGCAGCTCCAACTCGTGTTTCTACTTACAAGCTGAGCATTCCATGCTCCAACTTGAGGGGAAGTGTTGAGAGAAGTGTGTGGTGTTTAGTGCCACATTGTGAAATGTAGATTTTGTGTTGTGTGTGATGGCCTATAAATAGACCTGTACCCCTACTTATTTCTTTGAGAAATCAATAGAATATTGCAGCCCTATCGGGACCTTCTCCTGTGATTTTCTCCCCGATCTTTGTGAGTGGTGTTTCCACATAAATCCAAGTTTTTCCTTTGATTTCTTTCATACTTTTGATATCTTGTTATTACGTTTCCGCTTATCATATTTGTCCGCTGATGATCTAAAAAGTTCTTTTGATGAAAATGATGTAAAAGCTTGCCCTCAGCATACTTTGCAATAAGGAAGACCATGGCAGGTTCAACTATAAGTTCATTTGAAATTTACCCAAAACCAAATGATGATTCCTCTTATGCTTCCTGTAGCACAGGCCTACAATATGTCAACACTTGTTTTTCTCTTGCCTCCTTGCAAGGGAGTGCTGGCAAAGACCGTGTGTAGAAGGAGATGGGCTTTACTTCAAGCAATGACTTTTGAGTTTTGACGAAGCACTCATATCACTATGGTGGATGGCAACCATATGAAGAGAGCATTTGTTTTGCTCTAAAATGCATCTGGTTGGAAGTGCAATAGGGTTAATTTTATAAGAGATAAGTGTCATGTGGATAGTACATAGTTTCCTCCCTTTGTACTATATGGTGGTGTAACTTAGCCCTTTTATTGATAACCTAAAGGATTAAAAACCTTTGATAATCCTCCTCTTTCCTTTCCCACAAAAAAAAAAAAATCCTATACAGGGAGACATGTTAAAACAGCCAGCATGTAGCCAACACAATAAATAAATCTAAATCTTTCAAAGATAAAGAAACCTAAAATAAGATGCAACGTCATTGTACAAACCTTGGCAAGCAATGTTTTCCCTGTTCCAGGTTCACCATAAAGTATAACACCCTTAGGTGGCTTGATCCCAATATCTTCATATAATTCAGGATGGGTAAGAGGAAGTTCAACTGCTTCTTTAATTTCTTGGATTTGAGAATCAAGTCCACCAATATCAGCATATGATTCTAGAGGAGCCTTCTCCACTTTCATGACTGAGACCATGGGATCAACTTCATCTTGAAGAAGCCCCACAACAGATAGAACCTAGAGAAATTAAAGCCATTAAGTTATATAAACAGCAGATGCATCAATAGGACAGTCTTCAGACATGAAAATGAAATAATAATATGGAAAAACCTCTGCTGACTAGAAGAAAAGAGGAAAGAAATAGAAAACAAAGGATTTTGTGGTTATGAAAAAAATAATCTCTAATAAACATGGGAAAGTCATTAGGGTATTTTGCTCAAGAAATTTCTTTATACCCACTAGCCAAAAGATTTAATTTCTTCCTATGCAAAAAAAGAAACCATTAGAATTCAATGAGTATGACTAAAAGATTAACCTATGTGAAAGGGGCAAAATGCCCATTATGTAAGGAAAGGTCACTGTGGCTGGTGAACAGATGTACTCATTGTTTACCATGTAGAAGAGCTCTCAGAATGAGATTTTTGTCCAATAACCTCAAACCCCTTAATGGGGATGCAAACTTTAAGATTCCTGTGTCTAGAAGAGATTTTAAAAGGTAAATAAACTTCTCTAGATAAATTTGTGGTCCATGCATTGCTCACAACCACTACATTTATGGGACTTATCAGAAAAACAGAAGACAAAATCATTTGAGGTGGATAAATAAGAAAATTTACTATTTCTCAAGATAAGAAACTAATACAGATTTGAAGACCACAAAGGATAAGGTAGTTTTCTGTCAAGGAAATAATGAAAAAAGACAATGCATTTTATTCCATTAAAGGTGCCAAATAAACATAGAAAGGAATAATGTGCTAAAAGACTTGGCACCTTGAGAAGGTGGCATGATAGCAATTGATGCATGAATGACACATGTCAAGCACCCACTCCCAAACTCACCCCCCTCCAAAGCCCCGGGGTTTACTAAATTGCACATTTTATCCTTATTTTTTAATAATAAATGGGCCTGGCCCATTAACTTTGGATCAAGCTTGGGCTTGGCTCCAGATTTTACAAATTAAACAGGCCTAGGCTTGGTCCCTGACCCTGTTTACTTGAATGAGCTTGGGTCGGGCCTAGGTTCACCCTGAAGGGCCAGGCCCATTGCTCAGCCCCACATGCATTATGTTGGTTCTAATGTAGTTAATATCATGGCATCATCAAAATACACCACTAGCTTATCTAACTACATATGTAAAACATAGACAATAGCATTTTTTTCTCAGGGAAAGACAAGCTTGAAATAGTTTTCAGGGTAAAAAAGGCTTGAAAGATAATTTAGGAGTGATTACGAGTTCTTTTAGGATTGCCATTTATAAGTTCCTGTAAAAAATGCAAGACTGAGTCATCCACAGTAAATTGTCAAGGAGAAATACAGGAAAGTTTGAGATAGAAATTTAATTGAGTTTAGAAGATTGCAAACCAAGTAATCTTTACTCTATCAAAACTTGCTATATCAAAATTTTTTTTTTTTTTTGAGAAGAAAGAGGAAGATTACCTAAGGGTGGTAATCATCCATAAAGGGCTTAGGTGCTTCATTTTTAGAAAATCAGGAGAACGAGGGAGAAAAGGCATAACATAATTAGGAACAGACTTTGATAGGAGCACAGCGTAAAAATGATTTCTGTGGTGAAACAAACATAGAAAAGAATTAAGACATATCCATCCTAATGTAGTTTTTTTTTTAAGGGGAAAGGGTGGTTATCCAGTTGATAACCACCCAGCAAATACATTTCAAATAAAGCAGCAAGAATTACATATCAGTAGCCCAGAACTTCATAAGAGCAGAGATACCCAACCTAATGTAGTTATGAACATGTGTTACGTTGTTTAGACCAACTTCAAATATTGGCAAATGATAGCATCCAAAGGGATCAATATTGATATAATTAGAAAGATAGGGGCAACATTGATGCGTTCTATCGCTCAGGGACCACAGTTCAATATGAGTGTATGTTTGGAGCCTTTTATGTGAATTACTCAATTCTTAATGCACCATGGAAAGAATATGGTTTTTCTTATGAAAAAAAGAAAGAATACAGGTTCACAATTCCATTGAAAGGGTCAATTTATCTTTTGATATATTCAAAATCATTGAAATTTAGGTGCCTTTAATGGATAGGTATGAGTTTTAGGTTAACATGAAATTTGATTAGTAGGTTCTTTTTTTCGATACGAAGACTTGGTAGGTCCTATTGGAAATCCGAAGGCTCCACACCAAGCAATATCCTTATTTAGGAACCCAAATTTCTCCAAATGCATGAGTAAACCAATAGCTTTTTCTTACTACTTTATCAAGGCAACGCATGTGCAACTTCAATTCCCATTCCTGAACTCTCAACGATGCCCATGTAACATAACAAATTCATCCAATTGCTAGCCCTAGTTCCCATACCAAATAAACACTTTCTATCAATTTTCCAAACACACTCAACAAACAGAGGCTAAAGGAGGATCAAGATTCAAAGGGGAAAAAAAAATCATAAGTATCTATCCTGTAGGCTTTCGTTTTAATCTAGAGTAGGAATTATACACATGGATTTACAGCCACCCAATCAGCAAATTTTATGTGCTAAGAATCCAAAACACAATGCACCATTCTATGATTACCATAGCAAAATCTGACAAAACACCAAGTATTAAAGTTTATAATATTCTGTATAGTATTTTTATACATTTCTTATTTCACATGCGCCTGTATATAACTTTTACACATAGAAATCACTTGAATCCTATTACAAGGACTGGAATTTTTTTTTCGATGCATCAAGCTGACTCCACATTTCTCTCCTTGATAAGACGATGCATCTAACAAAGTTATTCCTGCCACGATCCCCTAAGCTATCTCCCGTCCACCCTCTCTCGCATCTGGTGCTTTTAGCGACGTTCTCATTTAGCTTCGAATCAGTTCACAAATGCGGATTTTTCCTATCTGCAGGGTTTTGGATGATGTCTCCACGGGTGTCTCACAAGCACAACTGCCAAAAATCCTTTTTTTTCAGGAAAAAGAAAGAAAAGAGAGAAAAAATTGCCAAAGATCTCCACTTTTCAAGCCCCCAATCCAACTCCCATCCATTCACGCAACACGCAGCGAGATCCAACATCCGATCTCCCACCAATTCAATAAAACGAGGACACTTCGTCAACCGGATCCAAAATCGCAACATCCCCAGCCCTAATTTCGAACAAAAGGGGATTAAAGGCGAGACCTTGTTGTGCATGAGGATGGCGCATCCGGGCTCGAGCTGGTCCTTGTCGACGAAGGAGAGGATGCTGACGTAGTACTCGGGCCCCACCGACGACGAGACGATGGCGTGGTTCTCGTCGATGAGCTCCTCGAGATTCCCCACGCTCATGGGGGACCCCCTGAGGTCGTCCACCTTCGAACGGTCCTCCTCGTTGCGGTCCTCCTGGGGCTTCAGCCTCTCCTGACCGGCGACGAACTCCTCCTCCATCAATAGATAGTCCTTGACCCTCTCCAGCTTGAGGAGGCGGAGCTTGCACTTCGTGAGGGGCGTCACGCCGGGAAGGCGGGCCGCCGCCTCGGGGCCCTTCTGCTTCCTCTGCTTCCGCCCCACGCGGGAGGGGGCCGGTGGGGGCTCGAACTTGCGCTCCTTCTTGTCGCCGCCGTCATGCTTCCGGTCCCCGCTGCCGTGGCCGTGCTTGTTGAGGCCTCCCGGTGTGCCCTGCCCCATCTCGTCTTCCTTCTCCGATCTCTCTAGGGTTTCAGGTTCTTCCTCTTCTGGTGGTGGCGGTGGCGGTGGTCGTGGTCTTTCTTTTGCGGACAGGTAGAAGAAGAGGGAAAGGGTCGAACTAGACTTGGCGGAGAAGTAGTTGTTCCCTACCCCCACGCTCTCTCCTTTACATACTTATGTGGATCCGAATAGATTCGATGGAGCGGATCCGGAGGGACAGTGTCGATACAATGGTGGGCCTCCAAATGGACCCACGTTAGGCCTTAGCATTTGTCCGTTATACCTGAAGTATGTTAGCTAAGCTCCATGAAATGGTAGATATGCCTCTTCGGTCGTCAGATCCCAAGGTCGATCTGGACAATTTTGGTTGCACAGCATGGGTCGTCCTCACTTGCGATTTGGGTTTCTTTCCTGTGGTTTCATGATTACTGCATGAAATCAGAAATCCAAAATGGTGTGGTTCCCGTCGATCCAATAAAAAGGCAAGTTAGATCTAGCCTAGATTCAATTTGGGTCGTTGATTTGGTGCATGAATGCACGGGATTGAAACCATGCAAATTGAAAGCTAAAATTTAAATTAAATAGGCCTTGTGATTTGTTGTGGGATTAATGGGCTTAAATAGGTAATCCCTTTGTCAATTCTTTTCTGTGAACTTGTGGCCATCAGGAACATCATGTGAGTTTTTACTTGTTCCTGGTAAATATAGAACTGGTAAAAAAAAAGGAGTAATTTATATGAAAACCCATGATTTTACGACACCATTTTACCAGTGTATGTCATTAATGTTCAATCATCATTGATGTTGTCCCTAATTTGCCTGATTTTACTAATGTAGCCGCCCAATCAACTTGGAGGGAGATGGGAGAGGAAGGTTCCTGCAAGGAGGGGATGATACTATATGAGAGATTATGTGAAGGAATTAAATTAGGTTTGGTGAAGACCAAATGTTATTCTAGTCAAAACAAGCTCAAAAATTTATCATCTTACCGTTAATCAAATTGAAACCCGATGAAACCTATGAGGGAACTTGATTGAGCCTTAAAGGCTCGACAGCAAGAATAAGGGAAATCGTGGCATACTAAAGAAGAATAAAGTTAGGTAGTGACCAAATTTTACCTCAAAGACTATACACCTGGGAAGAAGATTATTGCTCTCAATATACACTAGTGTGATACATTCTATACAAGAGATTGTCTCTTTTCTTAGGACACTTAAGCATTCTTTATACACGAGATTTTGGAAATGACAACAATAATAATTATATTTACATATATTGAGATCATAATCTTTTGGGTTATCTGATTGCATCAATACCTCCATTGTCACGTCGTTGCCTTGATTCTTGTATCGTTGTGCTAGTTGTGCTCAAGGCATGGTGGTGGTTGCCTTGTCAAGTCATTCTCCTGTCAAACGGATCTTGCTACCGGGTCTCAAGGTTTGACCTAGTTGGTTGCCAAGTTGCCCTATGAGTCCCTTTGTCTCGAGCGTGTCTTGCCTTGAGGCAACTTGGTTCTTGGACCTTTTTAGTGGGTTTTATTCCTCATTTGGGCTTATCTTGCAAGGGTTGCTTCTTTCCTTATGAGGACTACATTAGTAAAACTAGGAAAAGAAAGGATGATATTGATGACGTTCAAATATTAGGATTAAAATTACATTGTAAAATTAGGACTTTTATGTAAACTATTTAAGAAAGTGAAACCATGGCACCCCACAAGTAGTGGAAGTTTTGAATTTGATCGGGAAAAGAAGAACGAGAGAAACCATGGCATGTCGTATGAATCAAAAAACTTGATCCGTAAAATTTAAACTAAGTGATGTGGCCGTTATGAATGATAAAACGATTTTATTTTTTTTCTAAAATTGCTGCGAGCACGATGATTTTATTATTTGGTGTAGTCGAATGCTTGATAAATGGAATGTCTTTCTAAAATATGGTGATAATGTACGGTAGTTTTCTCTCACGCACGATACCATCTTCTTATCCATTGGCTCCGGAAGGAAAGCTCAATTAGACATGTTTAAACCTCGCGTTGGGTCAAGCCTTTGTCCAAGTCACCTGGACAGTTGGGCCGATGTGATGGGCCTATTCTCAACCCAACTTGAGCTGGGTCAAACTAGTGCAACCCATGCGCCGTGAAAAGTCTACCTTATTTTTTTATCAAAATCAACTTACAACCCATCATGCATCACATGCTAAGTCAAGAAAAACAACAGCTTCACTGTGAAATTCTCTCTTCAAAAACAAATGTAGAAAATGTTAAACCAACTAATTGAATAAGTCAATATTTAATATGCATGCACCTCCCTCCTCCCTGTGCAAATAGAAAGACAAACAGATAAGTATAAATGAAAATAAGAGTTAATAACATATAGCTTCCCGCCATTTACTTGGGAGTACAGAGGGTCCCCGTGATTTGAATTGCATCTCATGGCCCCTGTAATTTGGTCAACATTTTAAAAAGATTTTTTTTTGTCAATTGAGAGTGCCAGGCGACTTACGTGTAAATTATGTCTAGGTATCGTAATTTTTTTTCGATGCAAGTAATATTTTACATTAAAAATTTATATGTTAGAATTATTTTGTATAAATATATTTTAAATCAAAATTTAAAATTAATATCTTTATGATTTAAATATTACAAAATTTGATCATAACAGATGTCGTTATTAATAACATCGGATTAAATTTAATATATAATATACTAGTGATCCGATCCTTAAATTTTAAATCTAAAATATTCTTCTTAACAAAAAGATATTACCATATTTGCACTAACTTAAATACAGATAACCTGCACGTTTTTTCTTTTTTCCTTTTAATTAACCCTGGTTGTCCATTACACAAAAATGTCACAAATATCCATTTTAAATGAAAACAAAAAAAATACCACCGTGAGACCCCTAACAAATATTCTTTCACCGGATCCTCCTCATTCTCCCCTTCCTCTCAAATTCCCAACCCCACCGATCACGTCATCCTCCCCCGTACCCTCTCCACTAAATACCAACCCGTCTCCTTTCGGAAAGATTTTGCATAAATTTTTTTTTAAGTCTCTCTCTACTGAAATGAGGAAATATATCTCAAACAACAAATATACCGTTCGGTTGATCTAAAGACTAAGGCAGTGTTTGATTTATGAATAATAGATAGAATTGAGATTAATGTACGGATAGTGGTTGGGATTGGGTAATTTCTAAGGGGTGGGGGTAAGAGGGGAGATCAAGGGGGTGGACATGGGAGAGAGAGAGAGGGAAATATTTTTTTGAATTTTAAAATTAAAAAAAATAATAACTGTTTCATCAAAATTCACTAATTCTCTCTCATTTCTCACAAGATCAGTATACTAATAATTAACAATACCACCAATCATTGCAATCCCACAAACCAAATACCTTTTACACTTATTCCACTCATATTCTATCACGTTATAATACTATCCCCCAACCAAATACAAGTTAAAAAATTTACCATTGCTCATCTCCTTACCCTTTTCCCACATAACACAACCCCACAATCTCCACCAAAGTGGGTCACACCCCCAAAAGAAAGATAAACGCCTTGTGTACATAGGGTGCATAGGAGGAGTTGATCCACACTACAAGGCAAGAACACACATGAGAAGGGAGAAATATTATAAAGGTAACGATCAAGGAAGAAAATTTCTCTAACTTTGTCAATAAGGTCTACTAAAAAAACTAAATATATTTTAAGATGTCTGTATGAAGTTAATTCAATTTACCAGCCAGATAACTTAGTTAGGCTCGGCTACTTGGAAGTGGGCCTTCACTTGCTTATTCGATAGGCCAACTAGATCAGACTACTTGGAGGTAAATCTTCATCCGAATACCTGATAGGTCGTCTCGCTTCGACTACTCAAGAGGTAGATAGACATGAAGGTTATTTTAGGGGCGCACCCTCATTATTGAAGGCAATTGTGGGATCATGGTTTTAGACACGATTGTCTATCTAACTGATCATGATTTCCACATTCAAGGGTCGCGTAACCAGTATAAGCCAAGGTTGCTCAGGTGAAAGAGATTACGTAATGTGAGAGAAAAGAGAAGAGACAACTTCCTCGTATTTTGTATTCACGAAAATCAATAGTGAATTCTGAGAGTTTCACACTCTCCCTAGACTTACACCAATTAAGGTAGAATTGAGTCACCAATCTCTATCTTTTTTTGTGTGATTACTCTTGAGTTGAATTCTCTATTCTAAGAGGCTCGATTAGGTAACCACTTGGGTATAATTTTTTTTTTTTGAAACTATGAGATAAGCTATCGTGAAACGATAGCAATCCAGAACCACTTGGGTATAATTTCCATGCGATTCGAGTTGGAATTCAAGCAATCGTTTTTCGGAATATAGATGTGATTACCTAGCCTCGTGAGCTCTAATAGCTTGCTATAGCTTGATAGAAGGAAGTGGTGAAAATGGTCCACCTATCTAAATCATAACAATCTAAATCCATGAAGTTACCATCTCCATCGCAGCGTTTTGTTCCCTCTACCGCAGTGTCAGAGAGAGTGAAACAGAGTCGATGAAGCTTAGGCTCCAATTGGCTGTACATGGCTGATCAGAGCCCCCCCCCCCCCACCTCCGGATCTTTTCTTTCCTCCCCTCAGGTCTCCTCTTTGAGGTGCGAGCATCATCCTTGACATGCACGACCGTTGGTGGCTCGTGGTGACGGTGCGTGGTTGTGGTGGAGGTGTGGTTTGTTGCGGTGGCGATGCAGTTGGTCGCAGTGGCGAAGGCGCTCGTCGACAACATTCACGGAAGCCGTGGCTGTTACGACTTGCTGCCGGTCAGGGTGGCCACAAGCGTGAATGGTGCATCGGCTCACTGTCGTTCTCGGTGGCTGCGAGCGCAAGGCGGCTTGGTTGCTATGTTGGGGTTTTGCCTCGTATCTTTGGAGAGTTATGATCTTTCTTTTTCTTTTTTTTGTGTGTTGTTCAATTTTGTTTGGTCACCACGTCTAACCTTTGACTTCTTACGGCTGAGTTTACTACAGTGGTCGAATTCTACCCTTGGGTTGTTGTATTCGGCATCTCGCTAGTGTGATCTTCAAGTTTATCTCGTGGGCACTTTGCCGTATTCATGAGCATGGGGTCGCCCTCCTTTAGGAGGTCGTCTGGTTCCCGATTGGGGATGCTTCGTTTTCTTTCTCCTTTATTTCTTGACTGTAATTTCTCTGAGTTTTGGCTTCCCCTCGTTTCTATGAGACATAACCTCCCCCGAGGGCATTTAAGCTTTTCTCTCCCTCTCCCTTCCCCTATGGGGTGCATCCTTTTGTATCGGATGTTTCCCCTTTTCTAATGAAATATATTTTCAAAAAAAAAAAAGCATCACATTATTGTCCACACAATCTATATTTGCCATGCACTTGTTTTAGTTTGACATTGCAATCGCTTAGTCTAGCATGTGTGTGCTGCACTTCATTCCTTCGGCACCCCTACAATACACCCACATGATCACGTTAATGGAACCTTTGTGTTGTATTGTAAGTTATCTTGATACATGAGTTCGAGCTTTGTCTAACCAAGAGGTGATGTTGTAAGGGCGTCAGTCTCTGTTGGATTTAAGAGCCTAATTACAATAATTAGAATGCAATTGTTATATGGTGACGTGAGGATTCATGTTGAAATAAATGAGATTTAGGAGAGGTTTTATCCCATACTGGAAGTGGACAAACTTCTTGGTGGGTGTAAAAGGCTTCTGCCACCCATGGCTTATATAGCAAAGAGTGAGAGGTAGGGTTGGGGACCACGCATGTTACGACCTGGTTCCCAAATCCCTACAGGACATGAGACCGGGCCGACTCGACTAATCCCAAGACCCAGTCGTCCAACAAGAAATAACCAAAAAATAGGAAAGTAAACCACATTCACTATGCTATGTAATTAACAGTAAAAAAAAGTACAAGCAATAAGAAAAGAAAAGCAGCTAACAGTACATATCACCACCACAATAGTAAAGCTAAACAAGTACAGAACATAAACAGTAGCAAGGGTCTGAACTCACTGACAAAAGAAGGTACAACAAAAGGAAGACTACTGCTACTGGGCTCTACTAGACCCAGCACCCTCGGCAGCTGATGACTCGAGCTACTCAACACCTGGACCTGAAAAGGGTTATAAGTAAACAAAGTCAGCAAACGCTGAGTAGAGTGGCAACCAACAAACTAAAGCAGTAAAAGCTAACAAGTAATTTATCTTTCTCAATTACTTTATTTCACAAGTTATTCCTTTTCACCCATTGGTTTATATTTTCAGATCTCTTTCTTGATCTCGAATGTTCCTTGTGGGAACGATCTTGATTGCAGTCTTTTCTGAAGAGTAGAAGGTGCACGTGATGCTCTCCTAGCCGGGGGAGTCCCCCGTGGTGATTCTACACCCAATCAACCACCCCAAGGTCACGGATAGATGTAGTGGTGACTACGACACGCGCGATAAGTGCACGGGTAGCTACCCCGCACTGGCACGCGGTCAGTCGTTTCCGCTAACGGGTACGCCCAAAGTACAGTATAGAACAGTATAGGGCCTAGCTGTTGGTACTAGAGCACCATGATCATTGGTTTTGATGATAACAAAACACGTGTCATTTAACATTTGCACTTGGAGTATTAGATTTCAGGTCAATTGCAAATGGAGATGTGATTAGACGGAGTTTGAGCTCGTATCCAGGATGGATTGGAGGAGCTCGATGGAAAACATAGGAGATTCGCGAGGAGCGATAGATTGAAGATGGAAGGACAAGAAGAATAGGATAGAAATATGTTTATTTCTTTCATGTACTTTTATCTTTATTTCCTTGCTCTTTTAGTTCCTTAGAAAATCATGTTAAAGAGCCTCAAAGTACCCTAACAGTAGTTCTAGGAACACCGGCACAACCCTAGGGTACTTAGGTTTTCTATAGAGAACTTAGAAAACCAATATAAGGTTTAAACAGCTTTTCTAGACATCTAATTCCAAAATTAGACGTCTGACTGTTGATTCAGACATCTGATAACATTTAGGCTGGACTTAGTTAGCTCTGTCTGATGAAATCAGACGTCCAGACCTTAGTCCAGACGTCTGATGGACTTGCTAGACATCAAATTAGTGGACCATTGGCTGGCTTAACAAACACTGGAGGATATGACCGTTAGAGCCTTATCAGACGTCCTTAAACCCTTCCAGACGTCTGATAGATGACCGTTTTGCCTCGGCTGACCCAAAATCTCTTCTCAGATATTTTCTAGCCGTTGCAACTCATGGAAATCCATTCCCACGAAAAAGTAGGTTTCCAGACGTCCATACATAGTGCCAGACGTCCTATATGTCGTCTGATGGACTTACACTAGAACCCTGTTTAGATCTGATTTAAGTCAAGAAGAAACTCGCCTAAAATCAGACGTCTGACATTATTTTCAGACGTCTTAAACTGGTTTCACAGACATCTGATGCCAGGATCAGACGTCTGATAACCCTGTCAGTGCAATCATTGTTCCTGATTTCGGCCTGATTCTCTTGGGCTTTGCACCCAACGGCTATGGAAGCTTTCCAAAGCCTTCCAAAGCTTTCCTAAGGCCTCTATAAATAGAGAGGAACCTCTTGCACACAAACACACACCAAGATACACCAAGACACACCCAAGCAACATACTTTCTACTCTTTTGTGTCCTAGAAAAGCTCTTGCTCTCCAAGCTCAAGTTCTACATCTTGAGAGCATCAAGCCTTTGCGCACCCGCTCTCCCGCCGTAGTTCACGAGAGCAACGTTGCACCGTCACGTGGCTCACGCACCCGTGTCATTTTTTCGATGCACTCCTTGCAAAATGGAGTTTCCTAATTCCTATAGAAGCTAAGTTTAAATCTTTGTTGGCTCTATAGGACTATATTTGTTATTTTACTTTGTTATTTGGTTGGGTATTCACTTTGCGAATTCCCGTCTCCTTCGTGTGACAAAATCATTTTCGTGAAGAAAAGGGGTTGAGGAACGCTACCGTCGCACTTGTAGCGTGGTTGTAATTGAGGTTGAATCACCCTCGTTTAAGTGATTCGTTCAGTGGATTTGATCAACTTGGTTGATCGGAAAAACCTAACTCGAGAGGATTAGGTGGTGGTTTTCACCCGATTTGGATTTCCACCTAAAAATAATTGTGCACATTGTGTGATTGAATTTTTTTTGAGATTATTTATATTCTATTCCGCATTTTATTACGTCACCCCCTTCTGGTAGGGAATCCACACTAGCCCTCTCAGTAACAGGGGTCTAGCCCCTCAGAACCAAACAGGGGTCTCGCCCCTCCATAGTCCACGCACCCTCGTCTGACTACCCTGGTTTACCCAGTCGGCCTAACAAGTCAGTGTAGGGTGGCTAGCTGAACCCCGAGCCCCATGGGGTGGCTAGCTTTCTCCCTACACTAGTAGCTCTCTCCGGTACAGTGTACGCGAGGGCAAGAAGTCGGTGTAGAGTGGCTAATCCTAACCCCGGGTCCCAACCTAAGGGCAGCTAGCTCCGCTCGACACTAAACAGGGGAGAGTTGCTCTCCTTGGTACCACATACTCAAGGGCCTGCACACTTTCCACTCACATTTCCAGATCCATTCAATTTATTTCCAGGAGCTCTACTCCTAATTCCCCTTAAAGTTCATGCTTGTATTTCTCATGCCATTCTATACCAGGTTTCATCATTTACATTTCCATTCTCAGGTTATACACATGCAGCTTGTATTTCTATCATTTGACATATACAACAGATAATGTCACAAGTAACTGTTTACTAGCACACGTAATTCATATTTCACAGGCAGCTCTTGTTCATTAACAAGCAGTTGTTAACATTTCTATTCATTCATTCAAGACTGAATTTCCAAACACATATACAGACATTTCAAGTTCTTCTCATCCTAGGATTCATGCCATATCCTAAGTTATAATTATTCAATTCACATGTGTATTCAGGCTTTATAATTAAATTAGGGGAAGACCACTCTACCAGACAATCCAGGAGTATTAGGGGCTCGAATGGTAGGCTCTCGTGCCTCAGCAAGCCCCGAACCCGCAATTGATAAATATCCTATAACAAGGAACATACCACAGGGGAACATTCAGAATAGTATAGAAGGCCTTCTAACAAGTAGAGGAACTCACAAGGAAAACACCGATATCTTGTTTGCATAAAACGGACCTCAAATGGACCCTAAACGGGTCAAAAATAGGGCTACAGAGCCAAATCAGACTTCTGGCACAAGGTCCAGACGTCTTAAAAGTAACCAGAAACTCACCTCAAGTTCTGCGTCGACCTCAGACGTCCAAAACCTCTTCTAGATCATCTGAACCTAGCTCCAGACGTCTGACCTCTCCTCCGGACGTCTGGGAGTGCTTCCGGTCGTTTGGTAAGCTATCCAGATGTCCGAAACACGTAGGAGGGCGTGCCCCGCACCTTCTCGAAGCAATCCCTACATGCGACAGCCAAATTGCCTACATTTAGCCACGCAAAACGTAGCTGTGGAGCGGCCTGCATGGCCGTATCTGCAAAAGGAATGTACCTTCACGAAGATATGCTTTTAGACGTCCGGAGTAGTCACTAGACGTCCGCCCCGTCGTCTGGACGTCACCCTAGGCATCTGATTATGGGAAAATCCCAGAACCAGAACCACTTCCTGCTCTCCCTCGCCATGCGCAGTTGGGGCCTCGCCTCCTCGCCTGTAGCTCTAGCTGCAGTAGTGTCGGAGACGACTCCCCTGATGCACTCCTCCTCCCGCACGCGCCGCTCCGGCAGTGCGCCCTCCGGCGAGTCCCCACAAGCTCACAAGTTCAAGCTCTCCCTCCTCTCCTCATGCTGCCTCTCCACCTTGTCGTCGCTCCCACGCTCTCTCTCGCGCTCTCACTCCTCTCACTATGGTGGAGAGGAAGAGAAGAACGTGGCTGGCTGTTGTGAGGTGGGGAAGAAAGGAAGAGGGAAAGAGGGGTTTTATAGAGGTGTATTAGGGTTCGGTGGAGGAGGGAAGAGGGAAAGAGAGAGTAGAAGGATACTGTCTGCGCGTAGCCCGAGCCCAGATGCGAAATCACGTACCAAAATTTTGATTTCCAAATGTCTGGGAAGGGGTCCAAACATCTGACCAGACGTCTGGCAGACAGTCCAGATATCTTAAAAGGCTCAGGACAGAACGGGTCTTTACAACACACACACGCACGCGTGCCCCACCGTGCCCCAGCTTCGGCTCTATCTCGGGCTCAGGTGAGAATCAATTTGGAACTTGGAACCTGGACTCCTTTTGCTACGGATTTTTAATCTCACGATTTTGACCTGGATTGGTTGATTAAATAGTGAAATTGGTCGAGCAATTGTTTTGGCCGATCAATTGGTTGGTCGACCAAATAGTGAAGTTTGATCGACTAATTGTTTTGGTCGATCAATTGCCATGTTTTCATAAAATGGGACTTTCCTTAAACGCCTGGTCGTAGACTCTATATAAGGGCCATGAGAGGGCTCTCATTTGACAAACAACTAGAGCAGAAAAGCTCTCTCCACTCTCTCCTTCTCTCTCTCTTTCTTGTCTCTCTTTCTTGGTGCATTCGTTCCATGTGAGATTGGTAGAAAAATCTCCAATCACTTTTGTTGATCTTGCACAAGGAGATTGAGAGATCCATAAGAAATTTTTTGTTGATCAAACCATTCAGTTGGTAGATCAATCGGGAATTTCGTTGGAAACCAAATTGCCATGGCTTCGTTCTCCTGAGGTGGTTTTCGAGGACGTCCAAGATTGGAGTGTGTTGAATCTTGGAGGTGGATCGTCTATCCTGGGGGAGTTCGTCAGGCCCCGATGCACCAGTATTGTGGGGGGCGATACCTTCTCTAACGGAAGTCCTTAATGGGCGCTTCGATTGGAGTAATCTCTAATATTTCTCCGTTTTGTTTATTTGTGCTATTGCATGTTATTTGTTCTTTATTTTATTCTGGATCTTACCAAATCATGTTTGACTTGCTTTATTTGATATTTTTAATCTATGCAAAAATGTTGGAAATGCATATATTTTTATTTATTTATTTCCTATACGAGAATGAGAAAAAAGTTTGCAAGCTTGTTAAATCTCTTTATGGTTTGAAACAAGCACCCAAGCAATGGCATGAAAAGTTTGATAAGATTATACAATTTTTTGGCTTTGTTGGTCACAAATCTAATAGGTATGTCTACTCTATGACTAAGGGTGATATGTGTATTGTCATATGCCTATATGTAGATGATATATTATTGTTTGGATTAGACATTAAAATTGTGAATGAAACTAAGTTATTCTTAAGTAGTAAGTTTGAGATGAAGGATATAGGTGTTGCAAATGTGACTCTAGGCCTCAAACTGATTTGGTCAGTAGTGGGGATAGCTATTTCTCAATCTCATTATGTTGAGAAGGTTCTTGAGAAATTTGACCATAAAGGTTGTAAGGCTGTAAACACTCATTTTGATTCATCAAAAACTCTCTATAAGAACAAAAGTGGAATGCTTGTTTCACAACTAAGATATTCACAGATTATAAGAAGCTTGATGTATTTGGCTAACTATAGTAGATCGAATATTTCTTTTTCCGTGTCCAAGTTGAGTAGATACACAAGCTGTCTAGACCATACTCATTGGGATGCCTTAGATTAAATACTTAGGTAGGTACTTAAAGGAAATTGTTTCCCTTAATTTGCATTATAGTAAATACCCTTCAGTTTTGGAAGGATATAGTGATGCAAGTTGGATCAGTAAAATGGAGGATTCCTGGAGTAATGGTGTTACAGGTTATGTCTTTACCCTTGGAGGCGGTGCAGTCTCCTTGCAGTCTGCAAACATATCATTTTAGCTCTATTTACCTTTGAGGTTGAGCTATGTGCTTTGGACACCACTGGAATTGAGGCTGAATGGCTAAAGGGACTTCTTACAAAAATCCCTATGGTGGGTAAGTCAATTCCTGTGATATCCTTGTATTGTGATAGCATGACTACTATAGTAAACATTAAGAGTTCAAAGTTTAATCAGAAAACAATGAGATATATCCAAATCGGACTCAAGTCCTTAAGGGATTTTATGTCTCAAGGAGTGATTGCTATGGAATTTATAGGATCCAGGGATAACATAGAAGATCTATTTACTAAAGGACTTGATAGATCTTTAGTTCTTAAGTCTAGGCTTGGGATGGGACTGAGACTTGTTGGGAGTTCACCCGTAGTAGCAAGCCAACCTAACTAAGTGGAGATCCCACAAAGCAGGTTCAATGTAGTAACAACAAGTTGTATGGGGAACTGGTTGGCACTCATTGTTAGATGTTTTTGCTTCTAAGTCCGATTCCTGGAAGTCTGAGTGTCTTAAGCTGCAAATTTAGGAAGATCAAATGTTTTGAATGGGTTCAAGCCTTTATAGTAGGATGTGAGCAGTGCATCCTTGGAGAACGCCACCTATGTGAGTGTTACTGTGGGCCGCAAGTAAGGGAATAGAGTCTTTCCCGATTATACTCATGAAATAGGACAGGTGATGAGTTGTGACTCATTATAGCTAAAATGCCCAAGTTAAGCTAGAAACTACGTTAAACACTAACAAATTAACACATGAAAAGGGTTAAGTGTGGGAAATAGAGAAAAAGGCCTAAAACACCAAATCTATGTTAAAAATGCATAATTATGTCATTTATTGAGATATTCTATTAATAAATATAAAATGATGATCCATTTGCAAATTTAATAAGCATTTGAACTAAAACTCCAAATCAAAAGTGAAATTAACTTCTAATATGTTCAATTAAGCTTCCATAAAAACTTGATTGCATTTGGACATCATTAGGGCCTTGCAATTAAAGGTTCACAATTAGGTCCTTCATACATCACCTTTTATGCATTAGAAAACCTTCAGGGACCTACTTGAAGGTCGCAAGGACCCATTTGCAACGTTTAGAGGACTGCTCTGTTAGGATTTCTAGCCACTTATGGGCCTCCTTACTATTTTTCTACCGATTCGTTCCTTGGGCTGTTGTTGCAGAAACATCTTTACACCTAAGAGAACGATGCTCCTCAGGTACACTGTAGCACCCGAAGAACACGACCAATCAGGGTCGTTCAACTCGTGATTCTCGATCTTGTGGCTCAAATCCTTTGGAAGCTTCGCGCGAATCGGTGCAAAGCTTCACCACCTTGCCCAAATTTGATCTTGCGACCACAATTTAATTTGAAAACTTCACGCGCCTTCTCCTCTCAGCCTCATCGCCCAAGCCCTATTTGCCTAATCCCATCGCGAGGTGACCTAATTCACTCTCTCACTCTTCTTAAGCACTCCCTCAGCTCGCGCACGCACCTGAACCGCTCCCTCCCCCAGAGTGATTCCATTCTTCCACGCCCTCAGCTTCCCTCACCTCAATTTTGTCGATTTGTGGTGACAGCACAGACTTTCCCTGTCCTTTCAATTGCCTCCAGGCGCAGGCCATTGGCTCTTCGACATCACCTTCATCAGCTGATGGGTCTCCTCCCCTTTTATCGTCATCAGCCAATGGTGAGTGACCTTGGACACCTCCTACTTTCCATTAGATAGATTTTAGATGCTTTCTAGGAGTAGAATTAGTGTAGTTTACTTCTTTCTAGGTAAATTGCTTGTTAGATTAGCTTAGGAGAAGGGTAATTTAGATCTGATTCACTTCTCTCTGATCAATTCATGTCAGAGAGACTTTCATGCCCATTATCAAACCATTAATCTTCCCCTACATTCCATTTTATCGCCTTCTAATTCCTTGATTTTAAATTCACTGATCACCCCTTCATCAAGGTCTAATTTCAGACCCGAGAACCTTCATTCTCAGATATGAAATTAATGCTAAAAATCACTTGGGGGGTCTCCCACTCATTTAGTAATTCCACAAAGACCCCCTGATCTTGTTTTACCAATTCAAATTGCTCGATCATGTTTAAAATGATTTTTAATGTCCAACTTGGTGATTTGGAATTCATTTTGATCTTTATTGGATTTGATCAAGTTTTTTGAGGATTTTAATGGGCTTGATTAGGTGTTATGCAAGGATTCCTGGAGTTTTGTTTTGATTGATGGATGAGCATGCACCTAATATAAGCCATTGGTTGGAGAGTTCTATCAAGGAGAATCAATTTTCCTAATTTGAGAAAGAACAAGGATCCAACGGGTCTTGATCAATCTACAAAGTGGAGAGATCATCATAAGACCCAAATTGAAAGCCCAATTGGGCCGTGTTACGACCCGGTTCCCAAATCCCTACAAGGCACGAGATCGGCCCGACTCGACTGATCCCAAAACCCAGTCATTGATGACTCCATTTTAATGAACTATTATTACGCCTAAGTAATTAAATTCTAACATTATATGTTGGTTAATAATCACATTTGTTCATTAAATAAGTGCATGCATCATTACTTAAGTTTTTATCTATTTTATTACATTTTATAGTATGTAATTATTTTATGTTTTATTGCAGGAATAATATCGGGAAGAAGAGGGAGGAGGATCAAATGTGGAAAAGAACAGGGGGGTGAAAAGATATTGCCCCCCCCCCCAAATATCTCCACCAAACCCAACAAGCGCTGGCTAAAATTAGGAGGGGATTTTGAAAATCCCTTGAAGGGCGGAAGAGAGGAGTTAAGAGGAGGCCGAGCACAGGAGAGGAGGGTCATCTTCTTCCTCCCGCTTGAGGGGATAGCCATGAACCATGCACCCGTGCTTGCATTGTGCACCGCACACCCTCCACCGCAAACACCCTACCAGCCTACGCACGTGCGCCGTTGCATTGCCCACAGCCTAGCCTTTCCAGCCATCACCGCCCCCCCTCCAGCGCCACACCCGCAGTCCATCGTGCCTGCCAACCAGCGCACGAAGGTGCTGCACCTTACCTCTACAGGCGCCGGCGCCCCTTCAGCGCTGTTGAATGTTCAAGTTGCTACGCCAACGTGTTTGGTTTTAAAAAACCTGTCGTTGTAGTTTGAAAGCGAAGAACTCGTGTTCAAAATAAAATTTATACCGGAATGGAAATCCCGGATCGAACTCAGGGAGGCTACATCGATCTATATTCGCAATTATATTTTTTTAGAATTTTTCTTGAAAAGTGAGGCGATGTAATTACAATGAATCCATAATAACAATCAGACTAAACTAGAGAGAGAGAGAGAACATGCATTCAATAATTCAAAATGTTTATACAATAAAACCAAAGAGAATTACACTAGAAAGCGAAAAATCAGCTACACTAGAAAGCAGTAAAATTCTATTCTAAAAAGCAGTAAAAAGAATTGGGAGAGAGATATCCTCCTCGACGGTCGCTTGGAGGATGACCCAGATGGGACGACGCCTGGATGAAGGAGGACGGAGCAGGACGAAGGAGGACGAAGCGGAAGAATGGGAATGGGGCAGCACGTCGTTGTCGTCGCAGGATCCGCTCCCGAAAGGGGGACGAAAAATTGACTTTATATCGCGAGCAGCATCCGGGGTGTGGGACAAGCTTCTCTTGAGCTTTGGAGAGGGAGAGAAGAGAAGGAAGGGATGAGAATTTCGTATGGAGGGGGTCTCCTTTTATAGTTGCAAGGAGTAAGGGCAATTTGGTCATTACAACTCTAAAAGCATTAATTCAAGACCTTTAGGGATGGATAAAACCGTCGCTAAAGGTCCGAACGTGGCCTTCGTGGGCGGTGCGCGCGCGCTCGCCCACCTCCTCGCATGTAACGCACGTGCACGTCCGGCCGCTCTCAGTCGTCCGATCGTGAGATCGGACGGCTTAGGTCGCCCCTTCATCCGCTCCCCAGCTCGCGCTCGCCCGCGTGCGATCCCGCATCACGCGCGGGAGTGCGATAGAGCGTGGGCCCAATTGGGCGATCTGGGCTGTCCACAGCCGATCAAGCGGTCGAATTTAATCGCACATGCACCGCAAATCGCAAGTCGAACTTCCGTCCTGTGATCGTGCAACGACTCGCGACCGCTGCGCTGCGCGGTGGATTGTGTTTCTCGGATGAAATCAGGCACGCGCATCCACAACCGTTGGATGCGCATCCAACGGCGGAGAAGCGGCGCTTTGATTGAAGAAGAGAAGGTGAAGCGGATGCTTCGGTCGGTTGGGCGGCTCAGATGGCGTCATGTGGCGCCATCTGAGCCGTCCATCTTCTGGATGATGTAGACGGTGACACGGCTGTAGGATTGAGTCGATTTTCATGCCGTTAGGCTACGATCGTCGATCCGAATCCATCTGTGCGGTCGGATTTGTCGTTTGAAGTGCGGATTCACACCATCTTGGCCCTTGGTCTTCTAGGGTTCCCCGATCTCTATTTGATGCTACAGATGTCTGATTAGGGCGATCTTGGATTCGTTGAACTCCAATCGTCGCCCTGATCACATCTGTACAGTTGAATCTTTGATCCAAGGCCCTAATAAAAAGTTTGCCCTGTCCATGAATATAAAAGGAGACAATTAACCTCCATTTTATTCAAACTACTCTAAATGCAAGATGATGCATGTTATGCAATATTTATAGCATGCAATGTAATCCTATGCTTAAGAACATGCATAAATAGACATATTAAGTAGTGTAAACATGCTTACATCAAGCGCCCTCGCCATCATCGCGCTCTCACTGATGGCACTTCTCCACTAGAGGCTCCCACCGTACGCGCACTGCTACAGGCGCGCCCGCCTCCAGCCCCATCTCCACTCCTACACCTCCATCATCGCGCACCCGCACCACCGCCTGCCCTTGCACGCTCGTAGACACTGCGCCCCGCAGGTGCTCAGCGCCCTTGCACGCCAGAAGCTACCGCACCTCGCACCCTTACGCCTTCTGCCCACAGGCGCCCCTTAAAGCCTGCAGGTCCAAAGCTGCGCCTTGCAGGTGCTGCAAAGGACCACCACCAATGCCTTGCGCGCGTGCGAGCCCAGCGCATAGTCGCAGGCACGCCACAGGCAGCGCGCACACCGTGCAGCAAAACCAAACGCCGGCGACGCACCTCCACCATCCGGCCGCTGCCGTCCACCACCGGCCACCATGCCACCTCCGTTACGACGCTCGTCCTTCGACATGCCTCCATCGCTCATAAGCCGGAAGAAGTCGCCTCCACGCGTGCAGAGAAGAGAGAAGGAAAACACTCTCTTTTCCTTCGCATTAAAAATTACCAATCATGCCATTGCGGAGGAACACTGTTCATTTATTTAATGAATTAAATTATTGAGGTGAATTTGCGTAGCCATCCTTCTATTTAATCAAAATTGCTTGCATATGCATATCTCTCATGAATGATTTAATGCATATCTTATATATTATGGTAAACAAGCTATATTCGAGAAATTAGTATTTACGGTGTTTACCGGTATTAAGATCATTATTTTACATGATATTATATAGTGGTGATTATGCATATGCACCCTTGTATTCTTGATTAATTAGTTGAAGCAAGAAATCATGTTGAAAACACGTGCACCAGTTAGTATGCATACACATTGAGATTCCCAAATAAATGAAGCACAACGCACTAGTTTAAATAGGCTAATTCCTCCCTGTGGAGACGACGTAACTATTCGTGGTTAGATTCTGAAAATTAAAATGTTTTGAAAAGTGATTTTCTACCACGCGATTAAATACAACGACACATCATTTTATGTTAAAGTTTTCAACGAAAACGAAGATCGCCCTTTCAAATGGCATTGTTGCCGGGGAGGAAACATGCCTATTAATTTTTTCAGGAATTTTATATTATTTTGATGCTATTTTAAAAGCTTTTATGAATTATTGACATTGGTTCTATTTGTGTGCATGATTCGAAGATGATCTTTTTGGTGGACCTTGACGCCACCTGGAGGTCAGCAATAGGAACACGTGGGCCTCGATCCCATGCACTTAGGCTTACGGAGAAGCCTATTTCTGATTTAGTTTAGATTTAGTTTAGACATTAGAATTTTATTTGTCTTTTGGACCCTTGTCGAGTATTTTTAGAAAGGTGTTCCCTGTGCTTCGTTATTTCTTATCGCTCTTGTATGCGGGAGCATATTTTTTGGAGTGTGTTTCCATTTATTTAGATTATAGGATTATTTCAACTGTTTGAACTGAATTTCGGTTAGTTAGTTAGAATAGGTTTGTTTGTTTATTATTATAATATATATATATTCGAACTACTTGCTAGAAGCTGCATACCAATAAGACGACCATCTAGGACTGAATGAGCAGCATCTAGTTTATTTTTCCTGCATTGCATACATTCTTGCACGAAGAAAGTTAGAGTAAGGTACGCCTTCTCTTGAGCATCAATTACCTGTCATGCATATGCATTGAACCTAAATCTAAGATCACTAAAGTTTTTGAATCAAATTAATTTAGTATTCACTTTAAAAATTGGGACTTCTAAGAGGTTGGACCTTAAAATCTATGACTTAAAATTGTGTGCAAAAGGATCTTGTTTGCAAAATTTCAAAAAATCAAAACACGATGGTATATTTGCACACCTGAGAAACTGTGCACCTCATACATAAGGTCATTAGATAAATTTCTACCTCTCCTCTTTTGCACCACAAGGGAAGTTAGTCAGAAATCAACAAGCCTATCCACCAAGTTACTTCGGTTCCTCGTGTGTGAGCTCGATTCGAGACTTTCATCCCTTGCGAGTAGGTTATAAGCACCAGCGAAGGTTGGCCTAGGAAGCGTAAGTTGTGTAAAACTTGTTTGGCCACCAACTGAATATTTAATTCTAAGACCTACAATCTACTAAAAACAGATCTCACTGAATTTGCGTTTGCTTTGACAGTAGAACTCTCTAGGAAATTTCTGCTAGTATTTTGAATTCTTCTAAATCCTAAGAGAGTTAAAACTGTTTTGCTTAAAGAAATGGATCACCCTTACTCCTATCATTTTGATTATCAGAGTTAATACTTCCCATCTTTTAATCAGGATCCCATGTCCCGAGTGTATATATCCTTTGATGGGTACATTAACAATTCATGGGATCATTCATATTCTTATCCTGGGAGTACTAGCCCGATAACTCCCACTTTTGAGCAGAGCCTGGGAGCGGGATTTTCCAACCCTAAAATTTCTACTTCCATGCAAACACCCAACTCTCCCACCCTTCATGATTTTTTTCCGTATCGAGGTTGGGCCGATACCCCTAGGCAACCAGAGCTTGAAATTGGCTATCCTCCTCAACCTGATAATAGTAGCCTCTCCTCTTTTATGAAGAAATGATGGAATCCATGGGAGAGATGTTGAGGAATAGTCAACAGTTAAATGAAGAAATAAGACAACTTAGCTACACGCTTCCCAGTAATTCTGATCCCTACCCTTAAAACCCTAATCAAGAAAATAATTGGAGGAACCCAATGATAATAGGGATCCAATTTTATGTAGCTATCACTTAGACTCTCCCAATGAGACACGGCCACTAGAGGAAAACGATCATAGTGATTATCCACCTGAGCTATATTGGAGTCAAAAGCAAGGAAAGATGGTACCTCTTGAGGACCTTGACCCCAATGACAGTATTGTCTTTACCCCTACCAACCCGGGTCAAGGTTGTATTGTTCATATCACTTCCGCTATTGATTATTTGGTGGAATCTCATTCTACCCTTAGTGAGCCTACTCCTGACCCTCCACTTAGGGAATCAACACCTACCATTCAGTGTCCTGAGGATTTAAATGCACCCAATGAAGGTGACCCTAACGGAATGGAGGATGAATTAGATCAATTTTGGTCTCAGGGATATGACTAATCTAATTCAGAAAATGAGGATGCCCAATAGAGGAACCTGGACTGAAAATCTGGAGTGAATCACAAGGGAATTATTTATTATTTGAGGATATACCTCCAGAGGATAGAAATAATATGATAAAATCCAGATTTCTCCCTTCTTTTGAGAGTCATCCTCCATCAAAACAGGAGTTGCTATTAGAGGAGGAAAAACAAAATAGTGAGAAGTCTATGAGAGACTTTCAGGGACAAAACACATCAATTGGGGATTTATAACTCGAGAAGAATAACGTATTCAGTGATGTAGGCTTGCTCCAAAACATTAAGACTGATCCTCCTTTAGAAATAATTAAGGATACTGATCCAACTCCTACTGAATCACATATACACCCCGATAAAAATTTGAGTGAACCAAACGAATCCGGGGATGAGCTGAATGATAATGATTCTGACATTTTGACCCTGCCATCAAAGAGTTGTAATTTGGAGTCTACCCATGATTCAAATATGACTCCGATCATTAATGCTAGGCAGGGTAACGTGAAGTTGTCTACAACTGTTAGGGAGTATACACAATCTGAATCATTGTTGGAATTAGACCTGACACCAACTAAGCCCTCATTAGACTTAACCATTACCTTCCAACACTACCAACAACCCTTATACTCCCTAACAGATCCTTGGCTCAGATCTCTGCTCATGTACATTCTTTCTGGAAAACATATCAAGCTAGTACATCCTTGGATAGAATGGCGAGTGTGGATTGATGCTTGTACTTTTACTCTCGCCATTCAAGGATTTGAACTATTAATGTCTATATCTTTTACAACCCATCTTGCTCTGGAGGATCCTTATTATCCTCCACTTATTCCGTTTTGGGAGGTCCCTTTTCATATTCTATTTATTATTCCTAGACCTCCCAAGGTAGCCAGCGAGGTTCTTCGCTTTCATATCTTCTAGCGAGCATTTGGTATTACATTGCATCATCAGCTCACCAACATCCGTGGCTACCAGTTTTCTAGGCCCGTACTATTACGCATATTTTAGGGCCTAACCTTTTCTGTTTGGAAATAGACTTACAGGTTCCATTTAAGTCTGGCTGCTGACAGAAAATGCAGCACTTGTTGGGAGGCAACCCAGCGGTCTGAATAACACCGTCATCAGGTGATTTCTTTCCTTTCTCCTACTGTTTTAATTTTACACTGGAGACATTATAGGATTTAGGCATTGGGGGGTGCATTTTGCAATGTAGGAAGTATTCATGCATTTAGGTTAGCCAAAAAAAATAGAGAGAGAGAGAGACAAAATTCCTCTTTTTTTGAGCTGAATGGGTTAGTCCCTAGCAGAATACCTTTGTCATTAAAGGTTTTTCTTCTTGAATTATTTCTTAAGTTTAGAATCCAGTACATTTATTTCACGTGCATGTAGACTGGGTAATGGATCCTTGAGGAAAACCAATAAGCATTTGTAGTCTACTAAACCCTTGGACAGTTCATAGGGAGTCAGGCATACTATCTTCTAGTAGATCCACCTCATATTTGAGAGAAGAAAGTAGAGAGATTACTGGTGCGCTAAGTCTAGTGCAAGGACTCTTAAGTTTTGGATAATTAGTTGATGATACTTCAGAGTTAGGCGTAGTTTTCACTCCCTGTTCTTGTGTGTGTACTTTGTGTGAATTCCTGAGAGTCACCAAATAAGGCAGATACACAAAGATGGAGTCCTAATAAAGCTATGACTATGGTGGATGGTTACGACCGTCCTTCATAGAGTTCTAGGCTAAAGGAGGGTAATAGTGTCAAAGGTCAGAAATACGCCTGTCCTATCCATTCCTTCCCGGTGCCGAGAATAGGCACTTCCACCAAATAAGCCAAACAATATCCTCTTAATCATCATCATCCCTAATAATGCCTCATAAATAAAAGTCTGTGTCGTATTATGTCTATTTATAAAAAGAAAACAAGAGAGAAAAGAAAAGAAGAAAAAGAAGAAACAGAAAAAAGAAAAAGAAGAAACAGTTATATTACAAAAAAAATAAGAAAAAAAAAGTCAAAGTTTATAATGTAACATTGTTTCTGAGGCAACAGAACACCTATCACATTCCACCAAATATGACCCATACCTACCTTTTAGTATTTCTGATCGCCCGAATACTGGTTGAGGACTCTAACTTAGTTGTAGAGTCATTAGGACTTTAATTGAAGTGTGAATGCCATGTGAGGACACCAAACAGTGAGTACAATTACTAAATCTGGCGAGATTTGTGATCTCAGAAAGAAAAAAAAGAGTGAGCGCCCAGGAACATCAAGAGAGCACAGTTGTGTAACCTCTCTCAGAGTTGACTTGTCTAATAGTCTATTAATCTAGAGTCTGTAGTACTAGACTACATGTAGCACCAGATGAGTGTGTGCCACCAAATACAAATCCATTCTACTCGATATCTCCTACCTAAGCTAAAAGCCGGGGTCAAATTACACATATTATCTTCAGATTTATCCTCGAGCGAAGTAGTTGCCTCTCCCGATAGAAATATTTACCAAGGGTGAAGTATGAACTTCCAATGCGAATTTGCTTTTTCACTTAGATCTGTTACTTAGGCTTTTATCACGTCACATGTGTCTGGATCTCTAAAGTTTTGAAATAAGAAAAGAAGAAATATTCTGATTACTTCTATTATTTTTCATTTTTGCTAGGGACTAGCAAATCTTAGGCATGGGGGTATTTGATGACTCCATTTTAATGGACTATTATTACGCCTAAGTAATTCAATTCTAGCATTATATGTTAGTTAATAATCACATTTGTTCATTAAATAAGTGCATGCATCATTACTTGAGTTTTTATCTATTTTATTGCATTTTATAGTATGTAATTATTTTATGTTTTGTTGTAGGAATAATATCAGGAAGAAGAGGGAGGAGGATCAAATGTGGAAAAGAACAGGGGGTGGAAAGATATTCCCCCCCTGCCCCCCAACAAATATCTCCACCAAACCCAACAAGCGCCGGCTAAAATTAGGAGGGGATTTTGAAAATCCCTTGAAGGGTGGAAGAGGGGAGTTAAGAGGAGGCGAAGCATAGGAGACGAGGGTCATCTTCTTCTTCCCCCTTGAGGGGATAGCCATGAACCGTGCACCCGTGCTTGCACTGTGCATCGCGCGCCCTGCACTACAAACACCCTACCATCCTGCTCGCGTGCGCCCTTGCATTCCCCACAGCCGCGCCTTTCCAGCCATCACCGCCCCCCCTCCAGCGCCGCACCCGCAGTCCACCGCGCCCGCCAACCAGCGCACGCAGGCGCTGCACCTCACCTCTGCAAGCACCCGCGCCCCTTCAACGCCCTCACCATCATCGCCCTCCCACTGCAGGCACTTCTCCACCCCAGGCACCCACCGCAGGCGCACCCGCCTCCAGTACCATCTCCGCTCCTGCACCTCCATCATCACGTACCCGCACCACCGCCTGCCCTTGCACACCCGCAGACACCGCACCCCACAGGCGCTCAGCACCCTTAAGAGCCAGAAGCTACTGCACCTCGCGCCCTTGCACCTTCTTCCTGTAGGTGCCCCTTCGAGCCCGCAAGTCCACAGCCATGCCTTGCAAGTGCTGTAAAGGACCACCACCAGCGCCTTGCACGCGCGCGAGCCCAGTGCGTAGCCACAGGCCGCGCACACACCGTGCGGCAAAACCAAACGCCGACGACGCACCTCCACCGTCCGGCCGCCGCCGTCCACCACCGGTCGCCTCGCCACCTCCGTTACAACGCTCGTCCTCCGACGTGCCTCCATCGCTCACAGGCTGGCATAAGATGCCTCCACGTGCATAGAGAAAAGAGAAGGAAAACACTATTATCCTTCACATTAAAAGTTACCAATCGTGCCATTGTGGAGGAACACTGTTCATTTATTTAATGAATTAAATTATTGAGGTGAATTTGCGTAGCCATCCTTCTATTTAATCAAAATTGGTTGCATATGCATATCTCTCATGAATGATTTAATGCATATCTTATATATTATGGTGAACAAGCTATATTCGAGAAATTAGTATTTACGGTGTTTACAGGCTTTAAGATCATTATTTTACATGATATTATACAGTGGTGATTTTGCATATGCACCCTTGTATTCTTGATTAATTAGTTGAAGCAAGAAATCATGTTGAAAACACGTGCATCAGTTAGTATGCATACACATTAAGATTCCCGAATAAACGAAGCACAATGCACTAGTTTAAATAGGCTAATTCCTCCCTGTGGAGATGACCTAACTATTCGTGGTTAGATTCTGAAAATTAAAATATTTTGAAAAGTGATTTTCTACCACGCAATTAAATACAATGACACATCATTTTATGTTAAAGTTTTCAACCAAAACAAAGATCGCTCTTTCAGTCGTCCAACGAGAAATAATCAAAAAGCAGGAAAGTAAACCACATTCACTATACTAAGCAACTAACAGTAAAAGAGTACAGCAGTATGAAAAGTAAAAACTGCTACAGTACATATCACCACCACAACAATAAAACAGTAATAAGGTACAGGAACATAAAGGTGCAGAAAAGTAAAGGTACAGAACGTAAAGTACAGGAGTATGAACTCACTACTGCAAAAGATGTACAACAAAAGAAGCTATTGCTACTGGGCTTTACTGGGCCTAGCACCCTCTGCAGCCGTAGACTCAAGCTGCTCAACACTTGGACCTGAAAAGGGGTTATGAGTACACAAAGTCAGCGAACGCTGAGTAGAGTGGCAACTAACTAACTAAAGTAGTAAAAGTGAACAAGTAGCTATTTATTCCAATTACTTCATTTCACAATTTATTTCCTTTTCACCCATTAGTTTATTTATCAGATCTCTTTCTTGATCTCGAATGTTCCTCGTGGGAACGATCCTCTTCTCCGAAGAGTAGAAGTCGCACGTGGTGCTCTCCTGGTCAGGAGAGTACCCCGTGGTGGTCCTACACCCAGTCAACCACCCCAAGGTCATGAACAGACATAATGGTGACTACGGCACGTGCGATAAACGCACGGGTAGCTACCCCGCACTGGTACGCGGTCAGTCATTTCCGCTAACGGGTACACCCAAAGTACAACACGGAATAGTATAGGGCCTAGCCCTCTCAATAACAGGGGTCTAGCCCCTAAGAACCAAACAGGGGTCTCGCCCGTCCACAGTCTGCGCACCCTCGCCTGACTACCCTGGTTTGCCCAATGTGCCTAACAAGTCGGTGTAGGGTGGCTAGCTGAACCCCGGGCCCCGTGGGGTGGCTAGCTCTCTCCCTACACAAATAGCTCTCCCCGGTACAATGTACACGAGGGCCAAGAAGTCGGTGCAGAGTGGCCAATCCTAACCCCGAGTCCCAACCTAAAGGCGGCTAGCTCTGCACTACACTAAACAGGGGACAGTCGCTCTTCCTGGTACTCCGTACTCAAGGGCCAGCACACTTCCCCACTCACATTTTCCGTATCCATTCCATTTATTTCCAGGAGCTCTATTCCTAATTCCCCGTAGGGTTCATGCTCATATTTCTCATGTCATTTCATACCAGGCTTCATCATTCCCACTCCCATTCTCTGGTTCTACAAATGCAGCTTGGATTTCTATCACTCACATTTCCGTTCTCAGATTATGCACATGCAGCTCGTATTTCTATCATTCACATTTCCATTCTCAGATTATACACATGCAGCTCATATTCTAGTATTTAACGTTTACAACAAGTAAGGTTACATGCATCTATTTCACTAGCATAGTTAATTCATATTTCACTGGCAGCTCTTGTTCATTAACAGGCAATTATTTCTATCTACTCATTCAAGACTGCAAGCACGCATACAGACATTCAAGTGTTTCTCGTCTTAGGATTCGGGCCATATTGATGAGAGTCTCATCATGAACCCCAACTAGTATAAATTAATCTAAATAAGTGTAAAGAAGCTCCTACAAAACTTAAAGAGAAGCTTAACTCAGAAAATTCTAAATTAAAGAATAAGATAAATCATAGGGGGCAAAACTACAATTTCACCAATACAGTATGCAATCAGGGTAATTAAGGGTCTAAACACAGGTCAAATAATCCTAATAAGGAGGGAAGTGGGATGATTTGATCTAAAAAGGGTTATAGCAACTTCCAGGAATTAAATGACATTCTCTAACCCTAAAACAAATCCTATTTAATTTACGAGATTCGAGGTAGGATAAAAATCAACTAAACCCTATAAAATTCATGAAAAAATATTCCCTAGGGCTTAGAACCTTCAATTTGGCCTTTGCAACCTATTTTGACCAAGAATGAGAACCATGCCCAATTTATGACTTAATTTGGGTTTTTGTGCAAATTGACCAGTAAAACATGGTACAACCTAAAATCAAATTTCACCATTAAAATCCTTTGGTTCAAATTAGGGTGGTATAAAAATTTGAGCCTAATAAAAGACCATCTCGACCGACTTTACAAATTGGTCCTCTTGAATTACTTTTTGACCCTTATCTTTTGAAACCCTTGCAAATAGCCCCCTATCTCTCTCGTCGTTCTTTGCAGAACGGTCCTCCCTGCCATTCTGAGCAGCGCCATACCTCCGGCGACCTTGAGCGGAGAATGGCGCCGCGTAGGGCATGGCGCCCGTTCTCAGGAACGAACTGGAGGTTCCCTACGTCGTCCTCTGTCGCAGGGACCCTCCCCTGTGTCCTGCAACAAGCCATGCCTCTTGTGCGAATGCACGAAAGGCATGGGTCTCCTTCTTCGGCCATCTCCGACGTGTGCTGCACGTCTTTCCCTCGGGCCGCTCTCCTCGCCAGCGCCTTTATAAGGAGCGGCAGGGGCGTCCGTCGAAAGCAAGCTAGTTTTGGTAGAGAAAAACCCTTTATTTCATCTCTCCCCTCTCCAGTCAGACAGCCCAAGCTTCCGACGTTATTTCCTCCTCCTCCTCGTCACTCTGCTGCCACACCTGCAGCAAAGCCCACTCTACCCGTCTTCCCGCGCCAGGCCACACCAGCTAGCGTCTTCGGATCTCCTCCTCATTGCCGTTTCTCCTCTTCTAGGCACCTTCATCCCCACCTCAGACAGGCATGAGCCGGACGTCTCCCTCTTCGTCAACTAAGTAGGTAAGAACCTGAATAGTAGTAGTAGCGACCGAAGCTAGGTTTTTTGCTTGTTATAGTAATGTCGTTGTGGTACAGATAAAATAGCTACGGTTTGTCGTCATTGCCACTATTACAATTTTACTCAGAAATATTTTTCTTCCGAAGTCGAACTCAGGGAGCTACTAGAATTCTAGAAGTACAATGCTTTTATTACAAAAATAAGAGAGAGAGAGAGAGGTAGATTTTGTTTCTTGGCTTTTTCTTCCCTTCTTTCTCTCTTTGCTTGTCTTTTTCTTCTCTTCTTTATCTTCTTTATCTTCTTTTCTTCTTCTTCTTTCTTGGCCTTCTTCTTTCTGCTTTCAACTGTGGCACCTTTTCTTTTCTTTTTCTTCTTCTTTGCTTTATCTGCAGAGCTTCATCCGTCGTCTGATTTCTTAATTAGACGGCTTAAGTGGTGTCTGCTACAGTGCTTCCTTTGTGCTTCTTCTTCTTCCTTCTTCTCTCAGTCTTCTTCTTCTTCCTGCGGTCTTCTTTTCTTCTTCTTTCTTGGCCTTCTCCTTCTTCCTTCTTCCTTGGTCTTCTCCTTCCCTCACCCTGTCCCTACACAAAGAGCAAAACCTACCTTGTCCCTCTACCCGCACGTCTCTCTCTCTCTGGAAAGCACTCACAAGACGCTCTCCCAGAGCCGTGGGTAATCGGGTCGGGTTTCGTGCCCGTGACCAGGCACACCTGTGTGTGGGTGATGCGCGAGGTGTGCTCAGATTGGGTCGGGTCGGATCCGCCGGATCCGCGTGATGAGCTCGCGGACCGGGCGGGTAAGTGGGTGCGGGACCTCACCCTAGTGCCTTCGGAGGCGACCAGTAGAAAGCACAAAATAAATTAATACTACTGCGGGGTTTAGTAAACTCATGATGTGCGACTATCTTCAGCGCTCTTCTCGCGCGCGCCCGCAGCAGACCGCAGCTTCGCTTCCTCAACTGCAGGCTCTATTTGCGTCGATTGCTGGGTTTGCTGCCTTCGCACTACCCTCCTGACCTCACAGCACCTGGAGCCCTAGAGTTCTGAAGCCTGGAGAGTGCATGGAGCTACTTCAATGCAGCGTCAATGGCGACCGGGCGTTGAAACTGCCAGACACGAAAAGGGCCACTCGGCCTAATCAGATCAGCGGGGGACCTTCGCCGTGGCACGGCGAAGGTGGTGCGAGGTGCAGTAGGTCGTGGGGCGGCCTAGGCGTGCGTGCCTAGGTCGTCCTGTGACTGGAAGTGTGGGTGTGTTCGGGGGAGCGATGAGTGGGTGTAGAGCGGTAGTGGGTGGGCGGAGGTTGTTCAGCGTGATGAGGCGGAGGTTATGTGAGGGTCGGCGAGGCGTGTGGGGTTGCGGAGCGATGGGAGCGTCTCGCCGGAGGGTGGCTGGAGACGAGGAAGGTGACGGTGGACAGGAGCGGTCGAGGGTTTAATCGAATAAAAGACAGTGAGGAAAAGAAAGAGGGGGAGATGGGGAGTAGTTCTGACCTAGTTACAGGGACGAAAGGGTCGGAGCAGGGAAGAAGCCGTATCGACTGTTGCCGGAGAAGAAGATACCTAGAGGGAGAGGGCGGCGACGAGGAAGAGAGCGGGAGGGCGCACGCTGGGTACGGCGCGACGCGGGAAGAGTAGGCGAAGGTGGCTCTGCTACTGGTATTGCAGCAGAGCGACGAGATGGAGGAGGAGGAGCCGATGGAGCTGGTGGGTTTCTGCAAGAGTGGGAAGAGAGGAAAGGTGGGGGTTTTTCTCCGTCAGGACCGAGCTACCCTCATCGGTTGGCGACGGCGGTCCTTATAAAGGCAAAGGCGAAGGAATGGGCGCAGGGAGGCGACGTGCCTCTCTCACCGGAGAATGGTTGGAGTTGCAACCCATACCTTCCGCCCGTTCGCACGGAAGGTGTGGCGATGACAGAGGTCATGGTGGTGTCCCTGCGATAGCAGACGTCGCACGGAACACCCGGTTCAACTGGCAGAGGGCCTCCCTCACCCTGCGCAACGCCATGCACCGCGCGAAGTCGCCGGAGCATGGTGCTGCTCAGAGACTTGCAGGGGGGACCTAAGTGCAAAGAACGACGAAGAACCTAGGGGCCAAAATGCGAGGGTTTCGAAAGTTGAGTGTCAAAAAGTAATAGATGAGGACCAAAATGCAAAGTCGGTCAAGAAGGTCTCTTCTTAGGCTCAAGTTTTTATGCATGACTAAATGGGACATAAGGATTCTAATTGTGAATTTTATTTCTAGGTCAGACCTTGTTTGACCAGCTAATTTACGTAAAAATGCAAATTAAATCATTAATTGGGCATGGTTCTCAATGTAGGTCAAAATGGGTTCCCAAGGCCAAATTGAAGGTACTAACCCTAGAGATTATTTTTCTATCAATTTTAGAGGATTTAGTCAATTTTTACTTTGCCTCGAACCTCGTGAATTGAAGTGGGTTTGTTTTAGGGTTACAGAATGTCATTTAATTCCTTGGAGTTGCTGTAGCCCTTGTTGGATCAAATCATCCCACTTTCCTTCTTATTAGGTTAGTTTGACCTATGTTTGGATCCTGAGTTACGCTGTTTACTGATTGTGTTGGTGAAATTGCATTTTTACCCCTTATGACCTGTTTTCTTTACAAACTCAGAATTCTCTAAGTCAAGCCTTTCTATGAGTTATGTAGGAGCTTTTTCTCGCATATCTAGGTTAGATTGTGCTATTTATTATTCATGATAAGGTTCTCATCATACCCCCATGCTTAGCTTTTGCAAGTCCCTTAGCAAAAACTTAAGCTTTAACCTTTATTCTAGACCATGATGTTTTTAATAACTTCAGATAAGTGCTTTTTCATTTGAACTTAGATTAGGTTAGAATGCTGACCATAGGCCTAAAAGGTACTCTAGTACCAATCAAGATCCAGATCTGTCTAGCCTCAGCCTCAGTCTTTGGCAAAGGTTTTTAAGGCCCACAAGAACTAACCTAAGGTCTATTAGATTTTGTGGTTAAAGCACCCGTGCTTGTAATGATTTTAGCTCTGGCTCAGTTCGCAATGTGTTTTGTAAGAGAGAGAGATAGAAAATTTTTCTATTTGGAGAGTTTTCTCTCTCTTTTTCTTTTTAATTCTAGCTTAGGATTGGCTTTTCAACACGGTCTGTATCAGATTCCTTGCTCCCATCATCGATCCTCAAGGGTTCCTGGAAATCGATGCTTCGAGATAGCATCGCCCATAGCAACCCCCAGAACCCTGGCTATTGAGATTTCGAGATAATCCCATCCATGGTGTTCTGTGGCCGAATCTAGACCCTGGTAATTGACACTTCATGATAATGCCATCCATGGAATCTGAACCATTTGAGTGCTTACACGACCCCAGTAGGATATGTAAATATCCTAAGAGACAAGCATCGAGGAGATGATATTTTGTTATGCATCTTCGAGGGGATTTCCTGCCTCTCCGTGTTGGGAACTCGTCCAAATCAACTTGTGTTGATCGGCCGCTCCTACTCTAGGTGTACTTTTCAGAATTTTTCGACGCTTCTGTGTGATTTTGATTTTTATGCTTACTGAACCAGGCTGTGTGTGAGGTTAGGGTGCTTAGGTTACTGAGTCCCGTAAACCAAAAGTTAGTTAATGAGGTCAAATACTCCCTAAGACTTGGACCTAATACTTAAGCTTTTCATTTTCCTCAACCTCTTAAGGAATGTCTAGATCTTAATGGGTACTAAGAGTCTATCCAAGAATGCCTAAAGTTTGCGTTCTTACTAATCTCACCATGCACTTTTTATTTCTTTTCTTGAATAAGGTCTAGAACTTAGGTCAATCCCTTAGTTTCTTACTAATGACTATCACTCTTTTCTTTCATTTTTATGCTCCTTTTTCATTTTGTTTCTTTTCCTTCTCCCACAAAATTTCCTTTCTCCTCTTACTCTCTTATTCTTTTTCGAAAATTTTTATGGTGTTTTTGGCATATGTGAATTTTTTTGTTTGAAACCTTTTCTTACAAGTTTTGCACTTTTATACCCTCCCCCATGCCTAAGGTTTGCAATGTCCTCATTGTGACTTAGGGGTTTTTATTTACTTAGTTCATTCCTTAAGACAGATGTTTTGATGAGTGAATGGGTCGGGATGAATTTTGCGGACGATTTCTAATCTCAGATGCAAGCATCTGAGGTGGAGTCGGCTGTCTATAAGGGCGAACCTTAAGTGCACAAAGGGTTTAGATTTTCAGGAAAATGACGGGCTGCCTCCCGTTAAGCGCTGAGTTTTACGCCATCGGTTGGGTGTAATAAGCTCAAGGGGAATGGAGGATATAAGATGATTCAGTCGAATCAGTAGAAGTCACATCAATGAACGGCTTGAGTCTCTGACCGTTCACGATGAAAGGTTCGGAATCGTGGCTAAACGGACTGATTTCGATGGCTCCATTTCCAAAAACCTGTCGGACTAAATATGGTCCGACCCACTTGGATCGCAGCTTTCCAGGGAAAAGTTTGAGTCGGGCATCAAAGAGTAGGACCTTCTGACCAGGATGAAAGATCTTTCACGAGATATGCTTGTCATGGAAGGCTTTAACCATCTCCTTGTAGATTCGCGAGTGCTCATACGCGTCTAGGCGTAATTCATCGATCTCACTGATTTGAAGTTTTCTGTGGGTTCCAGCCTTCAAAAGATCTAGATTACAGTTCCGTGGCTTTATGCTCCAGTTCTACGGGAAGGTGACACGCCTTTCCGTACACCAGTCTAAAGGGAGACATGCCTAATTGGATTTTGTGGGCAGTCCTATGGGCCCACAATGCTTCCGAAAGCCAGGACGACCAGTCCTTCCTGTCAGGCCGAACAGTGACCTGCAAGATTTTCTTGATCTCCCGATTTAACAGCTCAGCTAGACCATTAGTTTGGGGATGGTAAGGAGTAGAGATTCGGTGAGACACCCCGTATTTGGTCATTAGAGACCTAAACTGAGTGATTGTGAAATGGGTCCCCCCATCAGAGATTATAACACGAGGAATCCCAAACCTTGAGAAAATGTTTTGATGAAGGAATTTGAGAACAATTTTGTGATCACAGGTTCGGGTCGGTATGGCTTCGATCCATTTAGACACGTAGTCCACAGCAAGCAGAATGTATTCAAAACCATCTGAAGCAGGAAAGGGGCCCATAAAATCAATCCCCCAAACATCAAAGATTTCGCATGCGAGAATCAGCTACAAAGGCATCATGTCGCGACGGCTCATGTTGCCCAAATTCTGGCAACGACTGCATGCCTTGCAGTGACTGTATGAGTCTTTGAACAGCGTGGGCCAGTAAAAGCCACATTGGAGGACTTTTGATGCGGTTTTATGCCCAAAGAAATGGCCACCGCATGCCTGGTCATGGTAGAAAGAGAGGATATTGTTGATTTCCTCTTTCGGGACACATCTCCGGATGACTTGATCAGCACCTATGAGGAAAAGGTACGGGTCTTCCTAGATGTAATACTTGGCATCAGAATGTAATTTGTCTTTCTTTGCTTTCGGCCAATCAGACGGGATCTGATGAGATGCCAAGTAGTTTACTATATCAACAAACCATGGAAGTCTAGTACCGATAGTCAGCAGGTGCTCATCAGGAAAATGTTCCGTGATGGGCCCGGAAGGGTTGATAATCTCAGAAGGAAGACGGAACAGATGGTCGGCTACCACATTCTGCCTTCCCGCCTTGTCGCGAATCACAAGATCAAACTCTTGCAACAACAAGATCCAACGAATTAGTCAGGGCTTCACGTCCTTCTTGGCAAGGAGATGCCTTACAGCCGTGTGATCCAAGTAGATGATGACATGGGAACCCAGGAGATACGATCGGAATTTTTCTAGGGCAAATACTATGGCTTGCAGCTCTTTCTCCATAACCGTATAGTTACGCTGAGCCTCGTCAAGTGTCTTGCTAGCGTAATTGATGACCACGGGTTTACCGTCAGCTTTCTACCCCAGGACCGCTCCTACAGCGAAATCAGACGCATCGCACATGATCTCAAAGGGTTGAGACCAGTCAGGGGATTGCAGGATAGGTGCCTGGGTGACTCGATCACGAAGGTTTTCAAAGGCTAGTGTGCATTCCTTGGAGATTTCAAAGGGTACATCCTTAGAGAGAAGAGAAGTCAAGGGGCGCACGATTCTTGAGAAATCTGGAATGAAACGACGGTAAAAATCGACGTGCCCTAGAAAAGAACGGATGTCCCTGATCGAGCTAGGCATAGGAAGGCGAGAGATCAGATCAACCTTAGCTCAAACCACTTGGATGCCTTTTTCCGAAATTAAGTGTCCCAGGATAATTCCCTCAGGCACCATGAAATGGCTCTTTTCCCAGGAAAGAACCAAATTCACATCGATGCATCGCCTGAGTATCTGGACCAAGTGTTGGAGGCAATCGTCAAATGATGCTCCAAAAACTGAAAAGTCATCTATGAAGACTTCCAGATAGTCACCTACCATATCTGAGAATATGGCAAGCATGCACCGCTGAAAAGTAGCGGGTGCATTGCAAAGATCGAAAGGCATCCTTCGGAAAGCGTATGTTCCGAAGGGGCAGGTGAACGAAGTCTTTTCTTGGTCCTCAGGATGGATTGCCACCTGGTTGTAACCGGAGTACCCGTCAAGAAAGCAGAAGAACCTATTTCCCGCTAGTTTCTCGAGAATCTGATCAATGAAAGGTAGTGGGAAATGATCCTTCTTCGTGGAGGAATTGAGTCGGCGGTAATCTATACAGACTCTCCACGAGTTGGCTAATCGGGTAGGGATGACTTCTCCGATTTCATTCGTTACAGGGTCGTCCATTTTTCCTGTCAGACGATCCCTACGACGTCTAGCCATATATTCAGACGTCCGACAGGCAGTACATGTTCTGTCTCCGAGATAGACGTCTGTCAACACATTTGGACGACAGTTCAGACGTCTGCGTGGTGTACCAGACGTCTGATATTACTGTTTTGTTATATATAAAATCGTCGTCTGTCCCAGATGTTTAGACGACGAATTTTAATGTATAAGACGTCTGATTATTTAATCAGACGTCTGATATTGGGCAGAGTGTGCATTTGGATGTTTGAATGAAGGCTTAGTGAAATCAAGGTTCAATCTATGCTCATGACAAAAGAGGTTCCATTAAAACACTAAATTCTTCAAATATCACTTAGCTTACATATGCCTAGTTTCCTACGTATATAATTAAAGCGATCATAATTCAAAGGTTTAGTGAAAATATCAGCTAACTGCAGTTCAGTACAAATAAATTCAACTTCGATTTCTCCCTTAAGTACATTGTCTCTTAGGAAGTGATGTCGAACATCAATATGTTTTGTGCGAGAGTGATGTACGGGATTTTTCGAGAGGTTGATAGCACTAGTATTTTCCCATAATATTTTTATCTTATTAAATATCAGGTTAAAATCCTTCAAAGTACTTTTCATCCAAAGCACTTGGGAACATGCTAGTGCAGTGGCTATGTATTCAGCTTCTGTAGTTGATGAAGCTACACTAGATTGTTTCTTTGAGAACCAAGAGACTAGTGATTCGCCTAAGAATTGGCACATCCCACTAGTACTCTTCCTATCAGTGCGGCTACCTGCGTAGTCCGCATCGCTATATGTAACTAAGTTGAATTGTGGACTCCTAGGGTAGAATAAGCCATAATCAGATGTGTCAACTAGATATCTAAATATTCGTTTTACAGCATTTAGGTGTGATTGTTTAGGATTTGATTGAAACCTAGCGCATAAGCAGGTACTAAACAAAATATCAGGTCTACTGGAAGTTAAATACAGTAAAGATCCAATCATGTTACGATAGAGCTTTTGATCTATGGGCGTACCTGATTCGTCCAAGTCTAAGGAAGTTGTGACACTCATAGGAGTGTTCTTCCCTTTACTTTTGTTCATATCAAATCTCTTCAACATCTCCTTTGTGTATTTAGATTGACACACAAAGGTTCCAATTTCGAGCTGAGTGATTTGCAAGCCCAAGAAAAACTTGAGTTCACCCATCAAACTCATTTCGAATTCTTTCTGCATAATTTCTGAAAACTTTCTACACATAGATTCATTAATAGCACCAAATATAATATCATCTACATATATTTGAACTAATAAAATGTCTTTTCCTTTTCTTTTAATGAATAATGTGGAATCATCTTCTCCTATAGAGAATTTTGCATTTAACAAGTACTCTTTGAGCCTTTCATACCAAGCTCTAGGAGCTTGCTTTAGACCATATAGTGCCTTGTTTAATTTGTAGACAAAATGAGGCTTATCATGAGACTCAAAACTAGGAGGTTGTTTTACAAAAACTTCCTCCTTAATGAATCCGTTAAGAAACGCGCTCTTAACGTCCATTTGAAAGAGTTTAAAGCCAAGAAAGGTGGCATAAGCAAGAAGCATGCGAATTGATTCGAGTCGAGCTACGGGAGCGTAGGTCTCATCAAAATCAATTCCTTCTTCTTGGTTGTACTCTTGTGCTACCAACTGAGCCTTATTTCGAATAACTATACCGGATTCATTCAACTTGTTCCGGAATACCCATTTGGTACCTATTACCGTTTGCCCTTCAGGCTTAGGTACTAGATCCCAAACTTCATTCCTTTGGAATTGGTTGAGTTCCTCCTGCATGGCCATCATCCAAGTTTCTTCGGAGCATGCTTCCTCGACACTCTTCGGTTCAACTTGAGATACAAAGGCGGAGAGACCAAAGGTGCAATTAAAACGAGATCGGGTTTTAACGCCATCAGAAACACTTCCAATGACTTGACTTTCGGGATGATCCCTTTGATATATCCAATCTTTTGGAAGATTATGGATATTGGAGTTTGGAATGTTAGACACATCAATAGTAGAATCATCTTCATCATCCATATTGACTCGGTCAATGGAGGAATGAGGAGATTCATCGAAGGAGACATGAAGGGTTTCCTCCACTATTAATGTGGTCTTGTTAAAAACCCGATATGCCTTACTACGTGAGGAGTAACCAATAAAGATGGCTTCTTCACCTTTGGCATCAAATTTATCTAAATTAGGGCGGGTATTCAAGACAAAACATCGACATCCAAAAACTTTAAAATAACTAATTTTGGGTATTTTCCCATAGTATAGTTCAAAACAAGTTTTTCGCAATCCGGATCGAATTAAGGTGCGATTTAACACGTAACAAGCCGTGTTAACCGCCTCATCCCAAAAGTACTTCGGTAACCCCGAGTCTATGAGCAATGTTCGAGCACACTCTTGAAGAGTACGGTTCTTTCTCTCAACCACCCCATTTTGTTGAGGTGTTCGAGGAAAAGAGAACTCATGAGCAATACCATGCTCTTGACAAAAATCATCAAACAAGGAATTTTCAAACTCGCCCCCATGATCACTACGGATACGAGTGATTTGGTAGCCTTTTTCAGTTTGAATTTTTCTACAAAAAATAGAAAAGACGGAAAACACTCTTTCTTTAGATCTCAAGAAGGAGACCCATGAAAACCTCGAAAAATCATCTACAATTACAAGGCAATATTTGCATCCACTGAGGCTCTCATATTTTGTTGGTCCAAATAGATCTAGGTGAAGTAGTTCTAAAGGTCTTGATGTGGATATAACTTCTTTGCTTTTAAAACTAGATTTTATAATCTTACCTAATTTACATGAATCACAAACAAGCTCATTTAAAAATTTTCTTTTAGGAAGACCTCGGACTAGTTCATGTTTAGCTAATTTTTGAACCAGCTTCATATGAACATGTCCTAGTCTTTTATGCCATATACTTAACTCATCATTTGCTATAAGACATTCATAAGTGCCATTTTTATCAAATTCTACAACATAAATGTCTTTAAATCTAGTTCCCTTAAGAAGGGTTTCATTGGTTAATGCATGCATAATTTCAAACATTTTAGAAGTAAACACTACTTTAAAACCCTTATCACATATTTGACTTACACTTAAAAGATTATGTTTTAGTCCTTTAACTAGAGAAACATTTGAGATGGGAGAGAGAGGGTTACCTATTTTACCAAGGCCAATAATATGGCCCTTGTGGTTGTTGCCAAATGTAACTGTCTCCTGTCATATGTTTGGAGCATCCGGAGTCCATCACCCATCGGCCTCCTTGGTGGTGGAGGTTTCCTTGTCTTCCTCCTTGTAGACCTTCTTCCTCCTACAAAAGATCTTCGATTGTGACTTGGTGTTTCTATAGGTCTTTCTAATTTGAGTCGTCCATCCTTCATTTTGTATATCCAATTTTTGACATTATGATGTCCTTTCATCCCTACAAAACAAAGTGAGAGTTGTCTTTTCGGTATCCATTGTAAAGTGGATCCGTATTTGTTAGTGTTCTCCTTTAGAGGAGGGTCCTTTTTTGGCTCACTTTGACTAGGCTCATAAAAGCCTAATCCAAATTTACTTGAGGAAGGTTTTTGATGGGCAATGAGTTTGTCCAAGTTATCTTTCCCCTTTGTAAATTTGGCTAGGTCCTCAAGAAGTTGGTTTGACTTTTCTTTGAGATGATTTATCTCTATTTTCATTATATCTAGTTTATCTTCTAATGCCCTAATCTCTACTCTAAGTAAGCCATTTTCATCCTTTTTAAAAGAGTTTGATTTTTCAAGCACATGGATTTTGTCGAGTAATTCTTCTCTATCTAAAAATTTTTGTTCACTCATTGCTGTATACAAATCATTTGTTAATGACTCTTTCTCAATCATTAGATTTTTTATTTGCATATTTAAAGCAGTGGTTTCTTTTGTAAGAATTAGATTCTTTTCTTCAAGATCATTGATTAATCTCTTATTTTCTAACTTTTCTTCTTTTAAAGCCTTGCTTTGGGTTTTAGTTTTCTTAAGATCTATATATAGTGAATCAAAGGCATCTTGTAATTCATCCAAAGAGTAGGGATTTACCTCAGGTTCCTCAGATTCAGACTCGGAACCATCATTTGTTGCCATTAGTCCCAAGCATGCCGTTTCTTCATTTGTTTCCTCCTCCTCTTCTTCTTCGGAGGTGGAGCCATCCCACGTTGCTTGAAACGCCTTCTTCTTGAATCCTTTCGGTTTGGAGATCTTCTTGTAGTCAGAAGGCTTCTTGGGTTTCTTCTCATCATCCCTTTTGAGTAAGGGACAATCTTTCCTTATGTGACCTCTCTTTTTGCAATTATAGCAAATTAGAGGATCTTCTTCTCTTTTCTTTCCCTTGATCTCTCTTCTATTTCTGAGAAACTTTTTAAACTTTTTAGCTAATAAAACAAATTCTTCGTCATCGGTACTTACCTCATCATCCGAAGTAGCTTTGAAGGCTAAGGTCTTCTTCTTTGGCTCCGATGAGGTTGATTTCTTCTTTTGCTCCATTTTTGATTCGTAAGCCATGAGATTCCCAAGTAGATTTTCCATGTCTAGATCCTCTACTTGGTTGGCTTCTTCTATTGCCGTTACCTTTTGCTCCCACTCAGGTCCAAGGGAGCGAAGGAGCTTCCCTTGAAGCTCCCCCTTTATAAATGTCTTTCCTAAAGACTTGAGGTTATTCACGATTAACGTGAATCGGGTGTACATGTCCCCAAGTCTTTCATTCTCCTTCATAGAGAAAGCTTCGAATTCCTGCGATAACAAGTTTATCTTTGAGGATTTAACTTTAGATGTACCTTCGTGAGTAACCTCCAAGGTTCTCCAGATCTCGTGGGCGGTTTCGCATTGGCTGATGCGGTTGAATTCCTCCGAGCTGAGAGCGCAGTAGAGTGAGTTCATTGCCTTGGCATTCAGTCCAAGGTGATGGATTTGCTCCACTGTGTAACCAGTTTCTGGTTTCTCGGGAATGACGTATGCGGATTCGCATTTCTCCCAAATGGAGAAATCGTTGGCTTGAAGCCACATCTTCATTCTCAGCTTCCAGTAGATGTAGTTGGTTCCTTCGAAGAGTGGTGGTCGAGTGGTGGATTGCCCCTCCAATCTGCTTGTGGAAATCGCCTTCCCCTCCATGTGATCTTTCCGCGGATGTTACTCTTGTAGGCGGAAAACCTGGCTCTGATACCAAATGAAATTGCACTAGAGGGGGGGTGAATAGTGAAATTATATTGTATTGTAATACAACAAATTCAATCACACAATATACTCAATTATTTTTAGGTGGAAACCCAAGATGGGTGAAAACCACCACCTAAGCCAATCTCTTGACTTAGGATTTTCGATCACAAGGTGATCAATCCACTAACCACACTACTTAAACGAGGGTAGTGTACCTCAATTACAATTCCCACCTCCGATCCCTAAACGGAGGTTTCTCTCTTCAAGATGAAGAGACGGGGACCCGACAGGCCGGATGCCCAAAGTACAGAAATTAACAAGTAAAAATAACACCTATAGAGCACCCCAATAATTTAGTTGCTTTCTTATCTACTAAGCATGAAAAGAACTCCCTGATGATTTGCAGAACGGAGCGAGCCGGGAGTATGGATTTGCCCTTTGATCAGAGTATTAGCACAACACAAGGGCAAGATGGAGCTTAGAGTAATGAGCAAGAGATTTTTCTAATGGAATTGTATCTCAAGAGGTGTGTGTTGCCAAAGAAGAGTTGTAGTCTATTTATAGGCAAGTTTGGAACCTTCAAGAACACTTGGGAGAGCTCTTCTAGCCGTTGGAGACAAATCCCAAGAGTTTAGGACGAAATCCACACAAAATCAGGGTAATGATGATTCTGACAGCAATATCAGACGTCTAATTATAGGATCAGACGTCTTATAGGACGTCTGATTTTTCCTATGGTCGTCTAATCTTGCAAGACATCCTTAACGGACTCTATTGGATCAAAAGAAGGACGTCTGATATTATGTCATAAGACGTCTGATTAGTTTACTGGACGTCTAATGAATGGTGCATTGGTTCCTGTTATCATCGGATCCAAACAGGGTTCTAGGTTTAAAGGATCAGACGTCGTTACGGACGTCTGAGGACATTACCAGACGTCTGGAAACCTAAATACTCTTCCTTCCTGCTTCTGCCAAAAGATTATGTGGCCGTAGAGAGATACGCACAGAAAATCATGGCCAACGGTTCAAACACAGACGTCTGGAAGTGTGTCAAGACGTCTGGAAATTGTTTTTGCCTACGAAAGTCTAACGGTTAGTATGAGGACGTCTGGGTAAATAATTAGACGTCTGTGAACGGTTATCGACGTCTGAAAGTGAAGTCCTTCGACTGATGTTTATGAGGAGATGGACAAAGGCAGAGATATTAGACGTCTGATAAACATGTCAGACGTCTTATGATGGAAAATCAGACGTCTGGACTTCTTACTGGACGTCTGATAAAAGTATAAGTGTTGGGTTTTTTTGTTTCTAATTTATCCTAAGTGTAGAGAGCCTAAGTTAGCTATTTATAGGTTATGTTTGGGGGCTCTTTACAATATTTCTAGACTCAAATAAGATGAAAATTACAACCTTTGAAAGTTTACATGAAAAAAGCCTAAGACCTAATACTTATGCTACTCGTCTTCATGCTTTTAATCTCCCGTCTTGGAAAGCTTTTTGAAATCCTGCAAATATGTTATTATAGAGAGAAAACAATATGCTACGCTTTATTTATTATTTCATTTTCTTCATTTTGTAAAATCATCAAAATATTATATATGAGTAGTTGAACTAACACCCAAGTCTAGCAAGGCTCTATCAAATTGGGTATCACCTATCTTGCAGGAAATTAGGGGAGTACCAGGATCTTTAGCCTTGGGTGGGAGTCTGCTTAGGGTTCAGAGCTGGCTTGCTCTAACAGAACAATTGGACTCCCACTCTTGGTTCGCGGCTTATGCTGGGGTGTACACACATTCTTTAAAAATCGTGCGTAAGCCGATACGTGGCGGATTGCATCCATCAAGGGGATGTTTATGTGGACCTGCTCAAAAAGCTTGACCAGGTCCTCCTCACCCTGTGATCTGAGGCGAACAGCTTAAGGCACTTTTTGCGTTTAAGCGCCCGTTCACCTCAGTGGGTTTCCAAGGTGGGACTAAATGTCCCACCTCAATTGGACGCCTGTGCGAAGGAAGCAGCGGCGGTCGAAGCTTCGCACGAGGGCTTCGCGCGAGGGCTTCGCCTCAACTGCAGCCTGGCGCTTCGCGAAAATACCTCGCACAGCCTGGGAGTGTGACCTGGGCGCGGCGCGCCTGGAGTAGCAGGTCGAAGGAGCTTCTTCACCTCAACAATGGCGGCGGCGAGTGAAGTTCCTGTTTACAGAGAAAGGGCCTCTCGGCCTAATTAGATACGCAGAGGACCTTCGCCGTGGCACGACGAAGGTGGTCGGGGGGTCTGCAGGTGGAGGGGCGGAGCCTAAGGGCCGCCCTAGGTCAAACTGCAGGTGGCGAGATGGGTTTGGTCGGTGGGTCTGCAGAGGGCGATTGGTGGGAAGTGGAAGGGCGGAGGTTGATCAGGGTGAGGAGGCGAAGGTTCTGCGGTGGTCGGCGAGCCGTGTGGGTTGCTGGAGTGATGGGAGCGGGTCGCCGGAGTGTGGCCGGAGGTGGAGAAGGTGAGGGTGATTGGTCGGAGTCGAGGGCGACAGTAAAGGTTTAAAGTGAGGAAAAGGAAGAGGGGAGGAAGAGAAGTTATACCTACTTAGCAGGACGAGGAGGTGCCGGAGCAGGCGACAGTCGTATCGACTGTCGCCGGAGAAGAAGCTGCCCAGGGGAAGGAGCGACGGCGAGGAGAGGGCCGGAGAAGCGCGCGCTGGGTACGGCGCGGCGCGGGAAGAGCGAGGGAAGGCAACCCTGCTGCTGGTAGTGCGGTAGGGCGAGGAGGAGGAGGAGGCGAAGCCGCCGGAGCAAGGGGCCGTCTGTCGGAGTGGGAAGAGAGGAAGTGAGGGGGTATCTCCGTCAGATCCGAGCTGGGAAGAACGGTGGAGCGACAGGGGTATTTATAGGGGCAGAACCAGAGAGGAGGGTGGAGGGAGACGACGTGTCTCCCTCGCCGGAGGATGCAGGAGGAAGGATACCCATACCGTCCGTGCGTTCGCACGGCCGGTATGGGTGGTTGCAGCCATCAGGGGGTGTTCCTACGACGGCTGACGACGTAGGCCACCCCCATTTGACTTGGCAGGCTCCCTCCCTTACCCTGCGCGGCGCCATGCTCCACACAAGGTCTCCGGAGCATGGTGCTGCTCAGCTTTTGCAGGAGGGACCTAAACGCAAAGAACGAAGGAGAGTTAGGGGCCAAAATGTGAGGGTTCATAAGTTGAGGGCCAAAAAGTAAATATATGAGGACCAGAGTGTAAAGTTGGTCAAGAAGGTTTCTTATTAGGCTCAAGTTTTTATACATGACTAATTAGGACCTAAGGATTCTGATGGTGAATTTTGTTTCTAGGTTAAACCTTGTTTGACCGGTCAATTTTCGCAAAAACCCAAATTAAGTTGTTAATTGGGCATGGTTCTCAATGTAGGTCAAAATGGGTTCCTAAGGCCAAATTGAAGGTTCTAAACCATAGAAATCATTTTTATATGAATTTTAGAGGATTTAGTTGATTTTTTATCTGCCTCGAACCTCGTGTATTTAAGTAGGTTTGTTTTTAGGGTTACAGGATGTCATTTAATTCTTTGGAGTTACTGTCGCCCTTGTTGAGTTATTTCATCCCACTTTTCTTCTTATTAGTTTATTTTGACCTATGTTTGGACCCTGAGTTACCCTGTTTTCAGATTGGATTGGTGAAATTGCATTTTTACCCCTCAGTTTATGTTTTCTTTGCAAACTCAGAATCTCTCTGAGCCAAGCCTTTCTAAGGTTATGTAGGAGCTTTTATTCTCTGTATTAGGTCAAAATGAGCTAGTTATGGCTCATGATGAGGTTCTCATCACCTCCTCAGGTGCCACGAGCATGGTAGTCATCTTTCCCTTGGTCAAAGCCTCGGGAAACGGAATCTTGGTTGGTTCTTCTATGATAGGTCCAGGTCTTGGATCTGAGACAGAGGTAGGAACATCCTAGATTACCGTCCTAGGCTTGGGATCACTACCAGTCTTGGAGTGGTTTGGATGAGGTGGATCTTGGGTTTCCTTACCACTATGGGTTGTTACAGAATTAAGTCCTGCCTGGTTTTGGTTGGGATTGGGTAAGATGGGGTGCCGCTGGTAGCCTGCAAAAGAAGTGGAGGCCTCCATCCTGTCGGGTGAAGGAACAGAGGGGGCCTGATAAATCATATGGGCTTGGCTCGGGTTTGGGTTCATAATGCGCCGCTGGGTTGGCACGTTATTCGGGTTAGGGAGAGGTTGGGAAGGAAGAGTGCCCAGCTAGCGAGGATTTGCCAACTGGGCCAGTTGATTTCGGACCTCCGTAAGCTCGTCCATGTGTTGCTTTTGAATAGCCGCATTCGTTCTTTGAATGTCAGCCAAAGTCTGAAGGATAAGGGACATTTGATCCTAATTTGGCCCTGATGGATAAGTGGGATTAGGCCGAGGCTGAGGTTGCTGGTAAGGACGAGAGGGTTGTGGGTGGGGCTGAAAGGGTAGTCTTTGGGTTTGGGAATTTCTCGCCCACTGAAAGTTGGGATGGTTTCGCCACCCAGGGTTATAGGTGTTGGAGAACGGGTCGTTCTAGATGGCGTTGGGGTCCTCGCAGGTCTGAGGAACCTCCAGAGAGTCAGAGAAAGGGAGGATGGAATTTCCCAGGCTGGCATAGAAAGGATCGGATGGCCCTCCAGTCCGAGAATCAGATGATGGACATGGATCCATCCCAGGAGAAGATCGATGGAGAATGTTTTGCACATTCTCCTGTGTGGAAGGAGGCAGTGCAAAGGAGCTATGCGTAGAGGTGGCTCGCTGCAGGTGCTGAGTCAGCTCATCCACCTTCTTTTCAATGATTGAGACCTTATCCAATCGACTGGCCATTAATTCCAGATCGACTGATACAGACAGGCCCTGCGTCTCATGTGCTCCCCTAAGATTCGTCGATGCGCAGGTATTCGTCCTGTCGAATAATCCCATGGAGTCATTGTTGATGGAGTTCTCGCACATGCTTTCGAGAATCTCCCACACAGTGTCCTCATGTTGACCCATGATATTCCTTCCGCAGATTGCATTGAAGAAAAGATGGATGTTCTCACGGAGTCCCTGGTAAAAAGATTGGACATGTTCCCATTTAGGAACTCCGTGATGGGGGCACTTTCTCATGAGATCCTGAAAGAGATCCCAAGCCTTATGGAGAGGCTCCCCTGTTTGCTGAGTGAAGTGAGTAATCTGATGGCGCAAAGCATTGGTCCGACCAATGGGAAAGAAATTTTTCAAAAATTCGGACTGAAGTTCTTCCCAAGTGTTGATTGGCCGGGTCTGAGTTTGATACCAATGAGAGACCTTGTCCATAAGAGAGAAGGAGAACATCTTCATGAGAAGAATATCCCGATTTTGCGCATCTGACCCAAAAGTTTGGGCCAGATGCTTAGCTGTTTGATGTGCTGGAAGGGATCTTCGGAATTAAGCCCATGGAATTTAGGTATAGCATCAATCATATTGGGCTTCAATTCGAAATCAGGTCCTCCATTCGGGATTCTGACTCGAATCTCAATGGCCACCGCAGCAGGATTATAATGGTCCCGCATCATAGGACGCTGCGGTGGGTGCACAAAGTTTTGGAAGAGGTCATTGAGTCACTGGAGCTGGTGCTCCAGATTATTTTCTTCCTCAACTGGCTGAGCCATGATGGGGGAAGAAGAAGAGCTTGGTTCAGAATCAAATGAGAGAATGATGGGGTAGGGTTGCTGTGCAAACAGGGGCGTCAAGGCTTGGCCTTGATGAGAGTGAATTGCTAAAGGAGATCTTAAGGGTGGTCTTAAGGATCTCCTACAGTTCATGCACTGTTGGAATAGATGAGTTTAGATGGTGTTGGACCCAATCAAGACACCCAAAAATGTGTCGGGTGACTACAGAGGTGCAAGGTAGATGGACCCCTTGATCAGAAAGATCGTCCACCTGAGAATTACCTAGGCAGCCAGAGAGGGTAAGTCCCGCGAAGACCCCTACACGGTAGAGCGTCCCCACGAGTTACAGGGTTTCCCCCACCCGACCTCTCTTGTCACTGCAGTTCTAGGTAGACCAGAATGGGGATCTTGATCTCTTAAGTCTACCTCTTTTACTTTAAGATCAAGGTGCTTAAGGTTTCACTTAAACTCTTAGGTATTTTTGTGAACAAGGTGGCCTAATTTGAAGGTTGGTTCACCCTAAGGGTCAACTTCACCGAGGGATTCCTTTGAGAATTTAGGCCTTGTTTCTTTTTTAGGGTTCAAGTGTTTAGAGAGCCAATTGTTTAGGATTTTTCTTAATAGGTATTTTCAACCAATGGCTTAGGCACACCTCTTTTTAGGAAGATCTTTTCTTTGTTAATAGAAGGTGTGTCTCTAAAAACCCTAGATTTTTAATCCTTGGATTGGCTCTAGTTGGTCCATTTAAGTTGCCTCAAAATTCTAGTATCTAGGGCTCAATCAAGAAGGTTTTAGCCCTGGTTACCTTAGTTGGATGGACAGTTAAGCATGAGTTGAAATGAAAATTAGGCAACTCTGATGAATTACTATGTATGATGCAGGTAGCCCTAAGTTGATTTTTCTTTTTGTTTCTTTTCAGATTTTAATGGAGTTAAGAAAAGGGCTAATGAGGATTACCTGGTTGTTGGAGTGTTTGTTGTGCGGCTGCTCTTCTCATTCTTTTACCTGCACACAAGAGCGAGAAAAAGATTAGCAATCTCTTAAAAGAAATTCAAAGCTTCTAGAATAGCCGTAGCTCCCCAGCAACGGCGCCAATGAATAGCAGCAGTAGCAACCGAAGCTAGGTCTTTTGTTTGTTATTGTAATGTCGTTGTGGTGCAGATAAAATAGCTACGGTTTGTCGTCATTGCCACTATTACAATTTTACTCAGAAATATTTTTCTTCCGAGGTCGAACTCAGGGAGCTACTAGAATTCTAGAAGTACAATGCTTTTATTACAAAAATAAGAGAGAGAGAGAGAGAGGTAGATTTTGTTTCTTGGCTTTTTCTTCTTCTCTTCTTTCTCTCTCTGCTTGTCTTTTTCTTCTCTTCTTTATCTTCTTTTCTTCTTCTTCTTTCTTGGCCTTCTTCTTTCTACTTTCAGCTGTGGCACCTTTTCTTTTCTTTTTCTTCTTCTTTGCTTTGTCTGCAGAGCTTCATCCGTCGTCTGATTTCTTAATCAGACGGCTTAAGTGGTGTCTGTTATAGTGCTTCCTTTGTACTTCTTCTTCTTCTTCCTTCTTCCTTGGTCTTCTCCTTCTCGCACCCTGTCCCTGCACAAAGAGCAAAACCTACCCTGTCCCTCTACCCGCACGTCTCTCTCTCTCTCTGGAAAGCACTCACAGAACGCTCTCCTAGAGCCATGGGTAATCGAGTCGGGTTTCGTGCCCGTGACCAGGCGCACCGGTGTGTGGGTGATGCGCGAGGTGTGCTTAGATTGGGTCGGGTCGGATCCGCCGAATCCGCGTAATGAGCTCACGTACTGGGAGGGTGAGTGGGTGCGGGACCTCACCCCAGTGCTTTCGGAGGCGACCAATAGAAAGCACAAAATCAATTTATACTATTGAGGGGTTTAGTAAACTCGCGATGTGGGACTATCTTCAGCGCTCTTCTCGCGCGTGCCCGCAGCAGATCGCAGCTTCGCTTCCTCAGCTGCAGGCTCTATTCGCATCGATTGCTGGGTTTACTGTCTTCGCACTACCCTCCCGACCTCGCAGCACCTGGAGCCCTGGAGTTCCGAAGCCTGGAGCGTGCGTGGAGCTGCTTCAATGCGAGGGTTTCTCTCTCTCACCCTGCGCGGTGCCATGCACCGCGCGAAGTCGCCAGAGCATGGCGCTGCTCAGAGATTTGCTGGGGGACCTAAGTGCAAAGAACGACGAAGAACCTAGGGGCCAAAATGCGAGGGTTTCGAAAGTTGAGTGTCAAAAAGTAATAGATGAGGACCAAAATGCAAAGTCGATCAAGAAGGTCTCTTCTTAGGCTCAAGTTTTTATGCATGACTAAATGGGACCTAAGGATTATAATGGTGAATTTTATTTCTACGTTAGACCTTGTTTGACTAGCCAATTTACGTAAAAATCTAAATTAAATCATTAATTGGGCATGGTTCTCAATGTAGGTCAAAATGGGTTTCCAGGGCCAAATTGAAGGTTCTAAACCCTAGAGATTATTTTTCTATGAATATTAGAGGGTTTAGTTGATTTTTACTTTACCTCGAACCTCGTGAATTGAAGTGGGTTTATTTTAGGGTTACAGAATGTCATTTAATTCCTTAGAGTTACTATAGCCCTTGTTGGATCAAATCATCCCACTTTCCTTCTTATTAGGTTAGTTTGACCTATGTTTGGACCCTGAGTTACCCTGTTTACTGATTGTGTTGGTGAAATTGCATTTTTACCCCTTATTACCTATTTTATTTACAAACTCAAAATTCTCTGACTCAAGCCTTTCTATGAGTTATGTAGGAGCTTTTCCTCGCATATCTAGGTTAGATTGTGTTAGTTAGGGTTCATGATGAGGTTCTCATTAGAACCTTCCCCTTACTCCCCTCTTACCTTTCCCCTCTTAAATTGGCATTTTAGACCCCTCGACTGCCACTACCACCTCAATCGGCTTCACCTTCGCTGCTGCCCAAATCAACAGCTGCTTCTCGCCTACAGGCGCACGGAGCAGAGGTGGGACTTTAGTCCCACCTCGGATGTGCGTGGGCGAACGCCCACACATAAATTGAAAAGGTGACATTAGTTGTTTGCCTCAAGTCACACAGGGGTGAGGTCCCTCACCTGTTTACGTGCCTCGTCCGCGGCACTGCCCACGTGGACCTGGTGACTCGACCCGACTATCCTGCCTGTGCACTCCTCATGCACCACCCACGCCGGTGCACCTGGACCGGGGGGCGCAACCCAACTCGATTACCCGGCTCTGGGAGAGCTTTCCAAAGAGAGATCCAGAGAAAGAGAGATGCGAGAAAGGGGTAGGGGTAGGTTTTGCACTGATCTTTGTATGTGTGCGCAGGATAGAAGGAAGGAGCAGGTGAAGGAAGAAGAAAGGAAGGAAAGGAGCCGAAGGAAGAAAAGAGGAGTCGCACTGTAGCAAACGCACAGTTAAGCCGTCTGAGCGTCGAATCAGACATCGGAGGGTCAGCAGCCAGAGCAAAGAACAACTGCAGCTGCTGAAGAAGAAGAAAGAAGACGTAAAGAAGAAGAAGCAGAAAAGCAGAAAGAAGAAAATCAAAGAGAAGAAAAGAAGAAAGAGGAACCGCTGCAGAAGAGAAAGAAAGAAGAGGAAAGCAAAGAAGACAGGAAGAAGAGAAAGAAAGAGAAGAAGAAAAAGCCAATTCTTTCTCTCTCTCTCTCTTAATTTTTGTAAAACCTTATATTGTGAATTTATAGGCTTCTAGAATTATAGTTTGCTCCCTGAATTCGACCTTGGGAAACTTGTCATTCCGAGTAATAAATTGTATTAAACTTGTAACTGTTTTGTTATATACCACAACGACTATAATAACTATACAGACAAACACAGTGCCAGTTCTTGGCGTCGTTGCCGGGGAGCAACGGCTATTCTAGAAACTATTAATTCACCATTTTTGAGTTTCTATTGATCTATTTTCTTTTGTTGTGCAGGCACAGGAAATCAAGAGGACAACAAGCAACCGCACAATAACCACACCTAGGACAGGTAATTTTCTATCCTCTCATTTTAAACCCTAAATTCTAAAGAGGAAGAAAAAGAAAGAAAAAGCAATTTAGGCATAACCTGTCTTCCATACTTATTAAATCATCAAAGCTGCCTGTTTTCAATTTCAACACAGTATATCTGTACATCCATTAAGGGTATTTAGGGCTAACACCTTCTTGCTTGAGCCCTAATTACCCAATCTAAAGGAAACTAACTGGACCAAGTAGAGCCAGTATAAGATTCAAAATTAGGATTTTAGAGACACACATTCTAAGAAAGAATTGAGAATTCCCAAAAGAAGTGTGCCCAAGCCATTGTTTGAAAGCACCTATTTAGAGAAATCCTAAGAAATTTGGCTCTTAAAAACACTTGAACCCTAAAAGACAAAGACCTAATAAGCTCTCAAAGGAATTAATAGGTGAACTTGACCCCTTGGGTCAGCCAACCTTGAACTTAGGTCACTCTTTGCACTCAAAAGGCTAAAGTTCAAGTGAAAACCTAAGCACCTTGATCCTAACTAAAAGTGGCAGACTTAAGAGGTCAAGGTCCCCATTCTGATCTACCTGGAATCTTAATGACAAGAGAGGTCGGGTGGGGGAAACCCTGTAACCCGTGGGGGCACTCTACCGTGTAGGGGTCTTCGCGGGACACACCCTCTCTGGCTGCCTAGATAATTCTCAGGTGGACGATCTTTTGATCAAGGGGTCCATCTGCCTCGAACCTTTACAGTCACCCAACATTCTAGGTGTCTTAATTGAGTCCAACACCTGCTAAACTCATCCTCTCCATCAGTGTATGTTTGGTAGGAGGTCCTTGAAACCTCCTTTAGAAATTCACTCTCCTCGAGGCTAAGCCTCGATTTCCTTATTTGTGCAACCAACACTTCACATAGACCTCTCCTCCGACTTCGAACCCAACTCACCTTCTTCTTTCACAATGGCTCAGCCAGTTGAGGAAGAGAACAATCTGGAGCACCAGCTTCTGCAACTCAATGACCTCTTCTAGAACTTCATGCACCCACCGCAGCGTCCCATGATGCGAGATCATTATAATCCTACTGCGGTGGCTATTGAGCCTCGGGTCAGAATCTCGACTGGAGGACCTAATTCTGAACTAAAGCCCAACATGATTCATGCCATACCTAAATTCCATGGGCTTAAGTTTGAAGACCCCTTCCATCACTAAAGCATCTGGCCCAGACTTTTAGGTTAGATGCACAAAATCGGGATATTCTCCTCATGAAGATGTTCTCCTTCTCCTTTATGGACAAGGCCGCCCATTGGTACCAAACACAGACCCAGCCGATCAACAATTGGGAGGAACTTCAGTCCGAGTTCTTGAAGAAGTTCTTTCCCGTTGGTCGGACCAATGCCTTGCGCCATCAGATTACCCACTTCACGCAACAAACGGGAGAACCTCTCCATGAGGCATGGGATCGCTTTCAGGATCTCGTGAGGAAGTGCCCCCATCATGGAGTTCCTAAATGGGAACAAGTCCAGTCATTTTACTAGGGACTCCGTGAGGATATTAGGCTTTTCGTCAATGCAACTTGCGGAGGGAATATCATGGGTCAGCATGAGGACACCGTGTGGGAGATTCTCGAAAATATGCGTGAAAACTCCATCAATAATGACTCCATGGGATTATTCGACAAGACGAATACCCGCGCATCAACGAACCTTAGGAGAGCACATGAGACGCAGGGCCTGTCCACATCAATCGATCTGGAATTGATGGCCAGTCGATTGGACAAGGTCTCCATTATTGAGAAGAAGGTGGATGAGCTGACTCAGCACTTGCAGCGAGCCACCTCTACGCATAATCCCTTTGCACAACCTCCTTCCACACGAGAGACTGTGCAAAACATTCTCCACCGACCTTCTCCTGGGATGGAACCATATCCACCCCATCTGATTCTCGGATCGGAGCATCCTCCAACCCTTTCTATATTAGCTGGGGGGATTCCACTCCCCCATTCTCTGACTCTTCGGAGGCCCCTCAGACCTGCGAGGACCTCAACGCCATCCAGAATGACCCATTTTCTAATACCTACAATCCTGGATGGCGAAACCATCCCAACTTCCAGTGGGCGGGAAATTCCCAAACTCAAAGAACACCCTTTCAGCCCCGTCCACAACCACCTCGTCCTTACCAGCCGCCTCAGCCTCGACCCAACCCTACTTATCCATCAGGACCGATCCAGGACCAAATGTCCCTCATCCTTAAGACTCTGGCTGACATTCAGAAAACGAATGCAGCTATCCAGTAGCAACACAAGGACGAAATCACAGAGCTTTGAAACCAACTGGCCCAGTTGGCAAATTCTCGCCAACCAGGCACACTTCCTTCGCAACCTCTTCCTAACTCTAATAACGTGTCGACCCAGCGACGCGTTATGAACCCACACCCGGGCCAAGCACACAAGATTTATTAGGCCCCCTCTGTTCGTTCGCCTGACGGGATAGAGGCCTCAACTTCTTATATGAGTTATCAGCAGTAACCCATCCTATCAAACCCTAACCAAAACCAGGCAGGACTGAATTCTGTAACCACCCGCGGTAGTAAGGAGACCCAAGATCCACCTTATCCAGACCACTCCAAGCCTGGTAGTGACCCAAAACCTAGGATAGTGATCCAGGACGTTCCTATCCCTGTCCCCGATCAACGACCTGGACCTATTCTAGAAGAACTAACCAAGGTTCCATTTCCCGAGGCCTTGACTAAGGGAAAGAAGACAACCAAATCCGTGGCTCTTGAGGAGGACCTGGTCAAGCTCTTTGAGCAGGTCCAAATAAACATCCCCTTGATGGATGCGATTCGCCACGTATCGGCTTACACACTATTCTTGAAGAATGTATGTACACCTCGGCGTAAGTCGCAAACCAAGAGTGGGAGTCCAATTGTACTGTCAGAGCAAACCAGTTCTGTAATCCCGAGCAGACTCCTACCCAAGGCAAAAGACCCAGGTACTCCCTTGATTTCATGCAAAATAGGTGAAACCCAGTTCGACAGAGCATTACTAGACTTGGGTGCTTCCATAAATCTGATACCCACATCCTTACTTAACCACCTAGAAGAATCCCAGCTAAAATCGACTGGGGTGACACTACAGTTAGCAGATCGATCTATAAAGTCACCTAAAGGGATTCTTGAGAATGTCATTGTAAGAGTGCGAGATTTCTATTTCCCTGTAGACTTCATAGTCTTAGATATGGACGCACCTGAAAACCCTAGGGATACATCGATCATTCTAGGGAGACCTTTCTTGGTCACAGCTAGAGCCAACTTCAGTTGTGAGGAGGGCCAAATAGAACTAAAATTTGGGAATCAGACTCTCAAAATTGATATCTTTAAGGCCCAACATGGAATCAATTGGGGTGTCATTGAACAAATCTGTGATATTAGAGCTTTGGTTGATGAAACGCAATTTGAAAATAACCTGATTATGCCTCATCAGCCATAGAAAGATCTTGAATCGCAATTAGAGGAGTCAGACCCTGATTCAGACAAACCCATAACTCCTATCCTTGAACCTCACACTTACCCTGAACCACCCGCTGCTACTGATAACCCCATCCTTGAACTAAAACCCCTTCCCGATCATTTGAAATACATCTTTTTGGGTTCTAATCATACTTTTCCTGTGATTATAAATTCCAAGCTTACTCCTGATCAGGAATCCCGTCTGATTGATGTTCTCCAGCAACATCGCAGAGCCATTGGTTGGACTCTTGATGACTTGACTGGAATAAGTCCCTCTCATTGCACACATCGTATTTATTCAAAAGAGGGCGCACGACCTTCCCGTGAGATGCAAAGACGTTTGAATCCCAACCTGCAGGAGGTCGTGAAAAAGGAGATCATTAAGTGGTTAGATGCAAGGATCATCCACCCGATCTCCGACAGTCATTGGGTGAGCCCAATTCAGGTCTTGCCTAAAAAGGCAGGGCTCACCACCATTACGACTGAAATCGAAAAAATCATACCTACCCGAATAGCCAACTCATAGAGAGTCTACATAGATTACCAAAGACTCAATTCCTCCACGAAGAAGGATCATTTCCCATTACCTTTCATTAATCAGATTTTCGAGAAATTAGCGGGAAATCGATTCTTCTGCTTTCTTGACGGGTACTCCGGTTATAACCAAGTGGCTATTCAGCCTGAGGACCAAGAGAAAACCACGTTCACCTGCCCTTTCGGGACATACGCATTCCGAAGGATGCCTTTCGGTCTCCACAATGCACCCGCGACTTTTCAGCGGTGCATGCTTGCCATATTCTCTGATATGGTAGGTGATTATCTGGAAGTCTTCATGGATGACTTCTCAATTTTCGGGGCATCATTTGATGATTGCCTCTAGCACTTGGTTCATATACTTAGGCGTTGCATCGATGTTAATTTGGTTCTTTCCTGGGAAAAGAGTCACTTTATGGTACCTGAGGGGATCGTCCTAGGACATCTAATTTCTGAGAAAGGCATCCAAGTGGATCGAGCCAAGGTTGATCTAATTTCTCGGCTTCCTATGCCTAGCTCGATCAGGGACATCCATTCTTTCCTAGGGCACGTTAGTTTTTACCGTCGTTTCATTCCTGATTTTTCGAAAATCGTGCGCCCCTTGACTACTCTTCTCTCTAAGGATGTACCCTTTTAGGCCTCTAAGGAATGCACTCAAGCCTTTGAAAACCTCCTTGACCAAGTCACCCAGGCCCTGATCCTACAATCCCCTGATTAATCTCAACCCTTTGAGATCATGTGCGATACATCTGATTTCGCTGTAAGAGTGGTTCTGGGGCAGAAAGTTGACGGGAAACCCGTGGTCATCTACTACGCTAGTAAGACACTTGACGAGGCTCAGCATAACTATATAGTTACGGAGAAAGAGCTGCTAGTCGTAGTATTTGCCCTTGAAAAATTTCGATCTTATCTCCTGGGTTCCCACGTCATCATCTACTCGGATCATGCAGCTGTGAGGCATCTCCTTGCCAAGAAGGATGCGAAGCCCCGACTAATCTGATGGATCTTGCTGTTGCAAGAATTCGACTTTGAGATTCGCGACAAGGCGGGAAGACAAAACATGGTAGCTGACCATTTGTCTCGCCTTCCTTCTGAGATCATCAATCCTTCTGGACCCATCACGGAGCATTTTCCTGATGAGCACCTACTGACTATTGGTACAAGGCTTCCATGGTTTGCTAATATAGTAAACTACTTGGCATCTCATCAAATCCCGTCTGATTGGCCGAAGGCTAAGAAAGACAAATTGCGCTCTGATGCCAAGTACTACATCTGGGAAGACTCGTACCTTTTCCGCATCGGTGCTGACCAAATCATCCGACGATGTGTCCCAGAGGGTGAAATCAATGATATTTTCTCCTTCTGCCATGACCAAGCATGCGATGGCCACTTCTCTGGGCACAAAACCACATCAAAAATCCTCCAGTGTGGCTTTTATTGGCCCACTTTATTCAAGGACGCATACAATCACAGCAAGGCAAGCAGTCGTTGCCAAACTTTGGGAAACATGAGCTATCGCGACATGATACCATTGCAGCCGATTCTCGTATGCGAAATCTTCAATATTTGGGGGATTGATTTTATGGGGCCATTTCCTATTTCGGATGGCTTCGAGTACATTCTGCTTGCTGTGGACTACGTGTCCAAATGGACCAAAGCCATACCGACCCAAACCTGTGATCATAAAATCGTTATCAAATTCATTCATCACAATATCTTCTCACGGTTCGGGATTCCTCGTGCAATCATCTTTGACGAGGGGATCCATTTTACGAATGCTCAGTTCAAGTCTCTGATGACCAAATACGGGGTGTCTCACCGAATCTCCACTGCGATCCAAGTGGGTCGGACCATACCTTGTCCGACAGGTTTTTGGAAATGGAGCCGTCGAAATCAGTCCGCTCAACCATGATTCCGAACCTTTCATCGTGAACGGTCAGAGACTCAAACCATTCATCGATTTAACCTCTACAGATTTGGCTGAATCATCATTTATCCTCCATTTTCCCTGAGCATATTGCGCCCAGCAGATGGCGCAAAACTCAACGCTCAACGGGAGGTAGCTTGTCATTCTTTTTGAAAAAATCCGAAACCATTTTTGACACCTCTTCACACTTGAGGTTCACCCTTTAGGACAGCCGACTCCACCTCAGGTGCTTGCATTTGAGATTAGAAATCGTCCGCAACAGTCACCCCGACCCATTCACTCATTAAAACATCTGTCCTATTGTATGAACTAAGTTAAATAAAAATCCTCCTAAGTTACAACGAGGACATTGCAAATCTTAGGCATGGGGGGCATGAAAGTGCAAAACTCACAAGAAAAGGTTTAAACAAAAAAATTCACATATGCCAAAAATACCATAAAAATTAAATTAATTAAATAAAATAAAATAAAATGAGAGGAGGAAAGAAATTTTGTCTACTTTACAAAGGAGGAGGAGAAAAAGAACAAAATGATCAAAAGAAGGAGAACAAAATGAAAGAAAAGAGATAGTCATTAGTAAGAAATTAAGGAGTTAACCTAAGTTCTAGACCTCATTCAGGAAAAGAAATGGAAAGTGCACTGTGAGATTAGTAAGAACGCAAACCTTAGGCATTCTTGGATAGACTCTTAGTACCCATTAAGATCTAGACATTCCTCAAGAGGTTGAGGAAAATGAAAAGCTTAAGTATTAGGTCCAAGGCTTAGGGAGTATTTGGCCCCGTTAACTAACTTTTGATTTACGAGACTCGGTAACCTAAGCACCCTAACTTCACACACAGCCTGGTTCAGTAAGCATAACAATCAAAATCATACAGAAGCGTTGCAAAAATTCTGAAAATGACACCTAGAGTAGGAGCGGCCAATCAACACAAGTTGATTTGGATGAGTTCCCAGCGCGGAGAGGTGGGAAATTCCCCTCAAAGATGTGTAACAAAATATCATCTCCTCGGTGCTTGTTTCTTAGGATATTTACATATCCTACTGGGGGCATGTAAGCACTTTGCTGGTTCAGATTCCATGGATGGCACTATCACGAAGAGTCAATTGCCAGGGTCTGAATTCGGCCACGAAACACCATGGATGAGATTATCTCGAAATCTCAAAAGCCAGGGTTCTGGGGGTTACCATGAGCAGTGCTATCTCGAAGCATCGACTGCCAGGAACCCTTGAGGATTGATGATGGGGACAAGGAATCTGATACAGACCGTGTTGAGAAGCAAATCCTATGCTAGAATTAAAAAGAAAAAGAGAAAGAAAACTCTCCAAACATACAAATCTTCTACCTCTCCTTCTTACAAAATGCACTGCGAACTGAACTAGGGCTAAAATTGTCTCAAGCACGGGTGCTTTAACCACAAAGTCCAATAAGCCTTAGGTTAGCTCTTGTAAGCCTTAAAAACCTTTGCTAAGGACTGAGGCTAAGGCTAGACAGATCAGGATCATGGTTGGTACTAGAGTACCTTTTATGCCTATGGATGGCATTCTGACCTAATCAATGTTACAAAAGGAAATGCACTTATCTAAACTCAATAAGAACTTCATGGTCTAGAACAAGGGTTGAAACCTTAAAATTTTGCTAAGCGACTAACAAAAGCTAGGCATAGGGGTATGATGAGAGCCTCATCATGAACCTTAACTAGCACAAATTAATCTAAATAAGTGTAAATAAGCTCCTACAAAACTTAAAGAGAAGCTTAACTCAGAAAATTATGAATTAAAGAATAAGACAAATCATAAGGGGTAAAACTACAATTTCACCAATGCAGTACGCAAACAAGGTAACTAAGAGTCTAAACACAGGTTAAATAATCCTAATAAGGAGGAAGGTGGGATGATCTGATCTGAAAAGGGTCATAGCAACTTCCAGGAATTAGATAACATTCTGTAATCCTAAAATAAACCTACTTTAATTCACGAGGTTCTAGGAAAGATAAAAATCAACTAAACCCTCTAAAATTCATGGAAAAATATTCCCTAGAGTTTAGAACCTTCAATTTGGCCTTTCCAACCTATTTTGACCAAAAATGAAAACCATGCCCAATTTATGACTTAATTTGGGTTTTTGTGCAAATTGACCGGTCAAATATAGTCCAAATTAAAATCAAATTTTACCATTAAAATCCTTAGGTTCAAATTAGGCTGGTATAAAAATTTGAGCCTAAGAAAAGACCATCTTGACCGACTTTACAAATTGGTCCTCTTAAATTACTTTTTGACACTTATCTTTTGAAATCCTTGCAAATAGCCCCTATATTTCTCTTCATTCTTTGCAGAATGGTCCTCCCTGCCATTCTGAGCAGCACCATAACTCCGGCGACCTTGCGCGGAGAATGGTGCCGCGTAGGGCATGGCGCCCGTTCTTTGGAACGAACGGGAGGTTCCCTACGTCATCCTCTGTCGCAGGGACCCTCCCCTGTGCCCTACAACCGGCCATGCCTCTCGTGTGAATGCACGAAAGGCATGGGTCTCCTTCTCTGGCCATCTCCGACGTGCGCTGCACGTCTTTCCCTCGGGCCACTCTCCTCGCCAACGTCTTTATAAGGAACGGCAGGGGCGTCCGTCGAAAGCAAGCTAGTTTTGGCAGAGAAAAACCTTTGATTTCGTCTCTCCCCTCTCCGGTCAAACAGCCCAAGCATCCGATGATATTTCCTCCTCCTCCTCGCTCTGCTGCCATACCTGCAGCAGAGCCCACTCTACCCCGTCTTCCCACGCCAGGCCGCACCAGCTAGCATCTCCAAATCTCCTCCTCATCGTCGTTACTCCTCTTCTGGGCACCTTCGTCCCCAGCTCCAGCAGGCACGAGCCGGACGTCTTCCTCTCCCTCTTCGTCGACTAAGTAGGTAGGAACCTTCCCCTTACTCCCCTCTTACTTTTCCCCTCTTAAATTGGCATTTTAGACCCCTCGACTGCCACTACCACCTCCATCTGCTTCACCTCTGCCGCCATCTCCGACGAGGTCACTCCACCTCCACAGGCCATTTCACCCCTCGCTGGCAAGCCCAGAAGTTCCCCCTCACTCCACACAAACATTTCCCCTACTCCATTCACCTCCCTTCACCTTCAGACCACCCCCCGAACACACCCACTTCCGCACACATAGTCTGCCCTAGGCGCACGGACATAGGCGCTCTTGCGCCTCGCCGACCCTCGCACCGCCTTCGCCACACTCCGGCGAAGCTCCCTGTGTTGTCTAACATGGCCGAGAGGTCGTCTTTGTGATTACTGGGTTCAACCTCCTCGCCGCCATTGACGAGTTGCTGGAGCTTCTTCGCAGGCAGCTCCAGGTCTCCTCTCCAGGTGTGAGCTCCAGGTGACGCGGGATAAGCCAGCGAAGGCGCCCAGGTTCTCGATTGGGAGCGCGAAACCATCGCTGCTGCCCAAATCAACAGCTACTTCTCGCCTGCAGGCGCGCGGAGCAGAGGTGGGACTTTAGTCCCACCTCGGAAGTATGTGGGCGCACACCCACATATAAATTGAAAAGGTGACATTAGCTGTTTACCTCAAGTCACACAGGGGTGAGGTCCCTCACCTGTTCACGCGCCTCATCCACGGCATTCCCACGCGGACCTGGTGACCCGACCCGACTATCCTGCCTGTGCACTCGTCGCGCACCACCCACGCCGGTGCACCTGGACCCGGGCGCGCAACCCGACCCAATTACCCGGCTCTGGGAGAGCTTTCAAAAGAGAGATCCAGAGAGAGAGAGAGATGCGGGAAAGGGGTAGGGGTAGGTTTTGCGCTGATCTTTGTATGTGTGCATAGGATCGAAGGAAGGAGTAGGCGAAGGAAGAAGAAAGGAAGGAAAGGAGCCGAAGGAAGAAAAGAGGAGTCGCACTGTAGCAAACGCACAGTTAAGCCGTCTGAGCGCCGAATCAGACGTCGGAGGGTCAGCAGCCAGAGCAAAGAACAACTGCAGCTGCTAAAGAAGAAGAAAGAAGACGCAAAGAAGAAGAAGAAGAAAAGAAGAAAGAAGAAAATCAGAGAGAAGAAAAGAAGAAAGAGGAACCGCTGCAGAAGAGAAAGAAAGAAGACGAAAGCAAAGAAGACAGGAAGAAGAGAAAGAAAGAAGAAAGAAAGAGAAGAACAAAAAGCTAATTCTTTCTCTCTCTCTCTTAATTTTTGTAAAACCTTATATTGTGAATTTATAAGCTTCTAGAATTATAGTTTGCTCCCTGAGTTCGACCTCGGGAAACTTGTCATTCCGAGTAATAAATTGTATTAAACTGGTAACTGTTTTGTTATATACCACAACGACTATAATAACTATACAGACAAACACAGTGCCACATATCCTAGTTTCTAATCATTCATCCCACACATGCATTCAGGTTCGTATTTAAATTAGGGGAAGCCACTCTAACAGTCAACCCCGGAGTATTGGGGGCTCGAACGGCAGACTCGCGTGCCTCAACAAGCCACGAACCCGCAATGGAACGAAGTCCAATAACAAGGAACAATCACAAAGGAACATTCAGAACAGTATAAAAAGCCTTCTAACTAGTAGAGAAACTTACAAGGAAAAGGTCGGTATCTAATTTGGTAAAACGAACCCTAAACGACTCAAAAATAGGGCTGCTGACTCAAATCAGACGTCTGGAATAACTTCCAGAGGTCCTAAAAGTGTCCAGAAATACACTTCAAGCTCTGCATCGACTTCAGACGTCCAGGAACTCTTCTGGACCGTCTGGACCCAGCTCCAGACATCCGACCTCCTCTCCAAACGTCTAGAAGTCCTTCCAGTCATCTGGTAAGCAGCTCAATCGTCTGAAATGCGTGGGAGGGCGTGCTCCACACCTTCCCGAAGCAAATCCTGCATGCCACCAGCAAATCTTCTCAAAAAGGCTACGTGAAGAGTAGGTGAGGAGCGGCCTGCATGGCCGTACCCGCAAAGGGAACGTTCCTTCGCGAAGATCTCTCTTCAGACGTCTAGAACCGCCTCCAAACGTCCACTCCGTCGTCTGGACGTCCATCCAGACGTTTGATTCTAGGAAAAACCCAGAACCAAAACTTGCTCCCGCCGCGAGAGGCTCGCCTCCTCGCCTGCAGCTTCGGCTGCAGCAGTGTCAGGGATGACTTCCCCGACACACTCCTCCCGCACGCGCCGCTCCGGCCATGCGCCCTCTGGTGAGCTCCCACACGAGCTCGCGAGCTCAACTCCTCCTCCTCTCCTCATGCCGCTCCTCGTCGCCGCTCTCATGCTCTCTCACTCGCGCTAGCACTCGCGCTGGGGTGAAGAGGAAGGGAAGAAGTGGTTGGAGTGGGGAGAATGAGAGGAGGAATGGGGGGTTTTATAAGGATGGGGTGTTAGGGTTTGCTGGAGGAGGTGAGAGAGAAGAAGGGGAGAAAACGAGAGTACTGTCTGCACGCAGCCCGCACGCAGACGCGAAGCTCATACCCAAAAATTTTGATTTGCAGACGTCTGGGAAGGTGTCTAGACATCTTACCAAACGTCTAACCGACAGTTCAGACATCTTAAAAGGCTCAGGATAGAACGGGTCTTAACAGGGCGACATTTCACCCTCCATATATTTACTTTCCCTAATTTTATATTGGAGGTTGTGATTAAGATTAGAAAGGATTTTTGGAAGAGGATTTGAGATGATTTCCTAAAGAAGTGGAATTTCCATTTTCTGAAGATGATTTCAGATCTTCTCATTTGATTTCAAGATGGTTTTCAAACAAATATTATACCTGATTTGGACTTTAAACATCCCAGATCAGTCTTCACCAAGTTTGATCTTAGGTGTTTAATGTACTAAAATCCATTTCAGTCCTGGAATTGAAAGATTGGGCTACAACAGAAGCCATTTTGAAAGGTTGTAAGATGTCTGAATGGTGTTTTTAGCGGCTGATAGCAGCTGCTTTGAGTTTCAGCATCTGATCAAACTGCTGTGCTGCTATTCATACTGCTATAGTTGTTGCAGTTGCTGCTGTAGTTGCTGAAATGAAGTCTAAAATAGGGTAGTGAGCTAGGAATTAAATTCATTAAATGGCTGACATGTGTTATGTTGCACATTATTTGTATAAGCATTCATGTATAGATAATTAATTTTGATCTAGTCTGAATTGCTTGTAAATCTGATTTTCAATTCCTTTGTCAGCCAAATTTGGTGTCTAATTGCCCTACATATGAATGATGATGTAATCTAATGAAAAATCATGTCAAATTGATTGAATTTATTTTCTGTGATCTGCTGAACATCTTTGAGATATTTTTCTACATTTTTAACCACTCAATCTCCACATTAGGCCTTTAGTTCCTTAAGAAACATCTTTTTAAGGCCTTAAGTGAGTTCAACTAGTAAATAAATAAAAATATTATAATAAATCCAAAAAAATAAAATAAATGTGTAGCGAGTATGATTGGGTATATTTCTAAGTGTATACCAAGTTTCAAGGTCATCTGAGCCCCCGACTTAGTAGAGTATACCAGCTAACGGTTCAGTATGCCTTAAAACTTAATTAAGGAACTCAAGATCAAAAACACCAAAAACAAGTTCATTTCTCTCATCTCTTTCTTTCTCTCTCACCTTCTACTTCTATAAAACTCATTAAACCCATAAAAATCAGAAAAACTATAAAATACCTAAAGACACTATGTATACTATGTGCATACATGTAAATATAAGCTATATACTAAGCTATCTATGTACATAATGTATAATTTGTATATAATATGTATACATAACTTATGTATGCATGCTATAACATAAATTAAGTATTTAAGATAACTTAAATCATATATAACCTGTTTATATATTTAACTATTAATTATATTAACTTATATGTACTATAAGCTATGTAAATTAATAAACTCCTATAAATAACATTATTTACTATTGATACTATACATATGTATATATCTATGTATAATGTACATTAATATATCTGTAACATAATTTAATTATATATATACAATAAATAATTAATTTATTAAATAAGTTACTAACTTAAATCAAAATAAATTAGTAAATTAAGTTATAATTGAACTAATTTATATTTTATAATTGTATTATATTATTTTAACTATTTTGAAGTAAGTTAACCATATTTATATTGTATTATACTATTTATACATAATTTATTTGTATAATAACCTAAAAATAGATATTTAAATGTATATAGATTAAATTAAACTGTGTAAAATATAATAAATACTTTAATTTGTATGTTAACTCTGTACAAGGTTGATTAGACCATTAACTAACTAATTTAAACATTAATTAAGAAATTAACCTAAATATCAATGTGTATAAACTATAAACTTAAGCTAATTTATTTATATAATAAAACTAATTATTTTTGTAAATAAATTTTATAATTATATAGCCCTATATAAGGGCTTTACAACCATATATTTTAATTTAAAATAAGAGCACAATTGGACCCTTAAATCGAGGGCCAAATCTTCTCATTTCGCACACTGGTGCGCTAAGGCAGCAGTTGCTAAAGGGTGCAAAATGTAGCGCCACATCGGGAGTTGTAAAGCGCCTGCTGCCACAAATTATTTTTGTTCCCTTCTCACTTCAGTCGTCACGGGCGCCGGGTGCCCAAAACCGATCCCCTCTCGATCCTTCTGAGCATATGGGATAATTGAAACTTGGGTGCGATGTAAGCTGGGGGCTATGCATTGTGCGTGGGCCTAATTGGGCCCATTAACGAGCAAAATCTGAGATTAAAGCACCTAATTAACAAATTAGGGCGGCCCTAATAGAAGGTTTGGTCCCACTCATTAGGGGTGTTGTGTATCCCTCGAGAAGGCTGCCTGCCAATTAAAAATCCAAATTTTTGTATTTGTGAATAGTAATCATGCCTTAAAACACTTAAGCTAAGAGAGGAAAGAATGTTAAAAATGACTAAGTGTGGGAAGAGGATTGAGATCGTGCGACTGAGTATAAAGAGAAGAAGGGGCATCGGCTGTGAGTGACTAAGTGTTTAAGAAACAAAAAAGGAGAGAACAGAGAAAGAAAAGAACCCTTTGAGCTCTCTGAATTGTATCCATGCGTGTGTAATGTGTATATATATATATATATATATATACTGATATATGCATATATGTAAATAAGTATATATGTAATAAGTATGCATAGTATAGCATATGTTTGAGCTATATATGTATATAAATAAAGAATAGATTTAGTGATATATGCATCCGTCACTGTAAATAAAATAAACGTCAATATAGATCCTATTGCTATCTTAGCTTATATATATAATTTTTCTAAGGTTTAGCAACACTTCTATAAGTCGCTATACATACATTATGTGTTGCTATATATGTTACTCTGTTAATTTAAATTAGCATAGTATATATTATTACTTATTATTGTATATATACCTAAGTATTATTATAAGTTGTAAATAAATAATATAAAGTATTTAATTATAATTTTTTATGCTTGTTTGTAAATAAATGTTTGCAAGTATTGTAATTCATTCTTTTGTATATAATTGATTCATTCTTTCATTATTTCATTCATTCATTCTTGTATATAAAATCAACCTTTTTAGAATTAAAGAATATTACTGAACTCAGAGAGTGATGTATATCAATAACTACCTCCCACTGAACGACTTAAAATAAACCAATAAAAATTAAGTAAATAAATAAAATTGACATGATAACAATTTGTATTTGTGATATATACTACAACAACGACCCTTTTTGTACGAACCGATAGTCGACGATCATATTTTTTGGTGTTGTGGCTGATGACAAAAATCCGACAATAGTGCATTCTTATGATTGTTGACGTGTTACACATCAACAGGGTGCATGGCCATTAAGTGCACCAACCCTAAAGATTATAACTAATAACTTCATTCTGTTGTCACCATTATACACCCCACATCAAAGGTCTAGAGTTCAAGACTAGTTTCACTTTATTCCTATGGTGGTGAAGGGGAACGGCTCAGGTAAGGGTTCAAATTGGAAGGTAACTTTACTGAAAGTAGAGTGTGGTAGCCGAGGAATTTATCGTTGAATTTCAACGATGAATTTGTGGGGGATTTTTAGATTTGAGAGCCTAATTGCATCAATTGGGATGCAATTTTTATATGGTAATGTGGGGATTCATGTTGAAATCAATGAGATTTGGGAGAGGTTTTAATCCCATACTGGAAGTAGACTTGGTGGGTGTAAAAGGCTTCTGCATTCCATGGCTTATGTAGCAAAGAGTGAGAGGTAGGGTTAAGGACTACGCACACACGAGAGTGAGACTCGCCCTGACTCCGGCTTAGGCTCGGGCTTGGGTGAGAATCAATTTAGAACTTGGAACTTGGACTCCTTTCACTGTAGATTTTTAATCTCACAATTTTAACTTAGATTGGCCAATCAAATAGTGAAATTGGTCGACCAATTGTGTTACGACCCGATTCCCGAATCCCTACAGGGCACGAGATCGGACCGACTCGACTAATCCCAAGACCTAGTCGTCCAACGAGGAAGTAACCAAAAGGCAATAAAATAAACCACATTCACCATGCAAGCAACTAACAGTAACAAAAGTACAGCAGTAAAGAAGTAAGCTACTACAGTACACACCACCACAACAGTAGAGAATTCAAACAGGTACAGAAATATAAAGTTTACAATAAAAGAGTACAAAAGTGTACAAAAATACTCACTACAACGGAAACGGGGTACAACAAAAAGGTACAACTACTGGGCTCTACTAGACCCAGCACCCTCTGCAGCCGTAGGCTCTGACTGCTCAACACCTGGACCTGAAAAAGGTTATGAGTACGCGAAATCAGCGAGAGCTGAGTAGAGTGGCAACCAGCTAACTAAAAACAGTAAAGGTGGACAGGAAGTTGTAATTTTCAATTTCTTTCTTTATTTAACTAATTATTCTTTCTTTCATTACTTGGTTTATTTATCAGGTCTTTTTCTTGATCTCGAATGTTCCTTGTGGGAACGATCTTGCTTACAGTTTTTTTCGAAGAGTAGAAGTAGCACATGGTGCTCTCCTAGCCAGGAGAGTCCCCCGTGGTAGTCCTACACTCAATCAACCACCCTAAGGTCGCTGACAGACGTAACGGTGACTACAGCACGCGCGATAAACGCACGGGTAGCTATCCCGCACCGGCACGCAGTCAGTCGTTTCCGTTAACAGGTGCGCCCAAAGCACAGCACGGAACCAGTATAGGGCATAGCCCTCTCAGTAACAAGGGTCTAGCCCCTAAGAACCAAACAGGGGCCTCGCTCCTCCACAGTCTGCACACCCTCGCCTGACTACCCTAGTTTGCCTAGTGGGCCTAATAAGTCGGTGTAGGGTGGCTAGCTGAACCTCGGGCCCCGTGGGGTGGCTAGCTCTCTTCCTACACTAGTAGTTCTCCTCGGTACTGTGTACGCGAGGGCCAAAAAGTTGGTACAAAGTGGTCAATCCTAACCCTGGGTCACAACCCTAAGGCGGTTAGCTCCACTCTGCACTGAATAGAGGGACAGTCGCTCTCCTTGGTACTCTGTACCCAAGGGCTAGCTCACTTCCCCATTCACATTTCCAGTTCCATTCTATTTATTTTCCAGGAGCTCTACTCCTAATTCCCTGTAGGATTTATGCTCATGTTTCTCCGGCCAAGCCATACTAGGTTTCATCATTTCAGGTTTATTTGCAGGTAGCTCGTGTTTCCAACATTCAATCTTTCATTTCCAATTCATATACAGGCAGCTCGTATTTAATTGCAAACAACAGAAATTTACATGTAACAGTTGCTAACAACAGTACTTTACATTTCAAAGGCAGCTGTTATCCAATTACAGGTTATTGTTATTATTTTATTTACTCATCCAAGACTGCAATGCATTCAATACAATTATTCTAGTGTCTCTAGTCCTAGGATTCATACCATACCCTAGGATCTAACATTCAATCCAGTGTTTCTAGTCCTAAGATTCATGTCATACCCTAGGATCTAACATTCATTCTAGATATACATTCATGTTTGTAATTAAATTAAGGGAATCCACTCTACCCGCAAAATCAGAAGTAATGGGGGCTCGATCGGCAGGTCCACGTGCCTCCACAACCCCCAAATCCGCAACAGAACGAGGTCCTAACACAAGGATCAACCACAAGAAACCACTCAAAACATGATAAACGCATTCCAACAAGTAGAGGAACTTATACGAAGAAGAATGGAATCTTAAATGCGAAAATCGAACCTCAAACGAACCCTAAACGGGTCAAAAATGACAATCCTGACTCAAATCAAATGTATGGAACACCATCCAGACGTCTTAAAAGCAGTCCAGAGTCATACCTCACTCTACGCTGCTCCTCAAACGTCCAGGGATCCTACTGAACCGTTTGGACCTAGTTCTAGACGACCGATCACCTCTCCGGACGTTTGGAGACGCTCCCCGCTGTCTGGTGCCTCGCCCAGACGTCTAAACCGCATGGGAGGACGTGTCTCACGCCTTCCCGAAGCGAATCCTACACGTGCAACACAAAATATTTTTAATACGACACATAACTGTGCCTCGGCGAAATGCCCTGCATGGCCGTATCTGCAAAGGGAGGTGTAGGGCGCAAGGCGTACCTCTCAACCATCTGGAGCCTCATCCAGACGTCGTCCACGTCGTTTGGATGTAGATTCAGACGTCTGATTCTGGGAAAAATCCCAGAACCAGAAGCTCCTTCGTCTTCTTCGCGCTGCGCGCGGCTGCGCCGCATTCACTCGTCCGCTGCTCTAGCTGCAGCAGCATTGAGGAGGACTTCCCCCACACACCCCTCCGCCTTGCGCATGCCCGACCGGCCGTGAGCTTCTCCGACGTGCTCTCTCACGGCTCGCGCGCTCTCCTCTCTTCCCTTCTCTCGCTGCTCCGCCTCTCCGCCGCTCCGCTCGCTACACTCACCGCTCTCGCTCTCGCTGGAGGAAGGAGAAGGTGGATGGGAGTGGGGTGGCGTGAGGGAGAGGAGGGGATATAAGTAGGCGAGGGGTAGGGTGCTGCAATTCTGCGAGGGGAAGAGAAAGAGAAGGATTTCCTCTGTGCACAGTCTGCGCGCGGCACGTGCGCAGACTCGAGGCCGTACACACAAAAAAATTAATTTCCAGATGTCTGGGAAGGTGTCCAAAAGTCTGACCCAGGTCCCAGACGTCTTAAAGGACTTTAATAGCATGGGTCTTAATAAATTGTCTTGGTCGATCAATGAATTTAATTTGATCGATTAATTAGAATGGTCGACCAAATAGTGAAGTTTGATCGACCAATTGTTTTGGTCGATCAATAAATTTAATTGGTCGATCCATTGCCGTGTTTCCATGAAACAAAAATTTTCTTAAATGTCTAGTTGTGGGCTTTATATAAGTGCCACGAGGGGACTCTCATTTGACACACAACAAGAATAGAAAAACTCTTTCCACACACTCTCTCTCTCTCGTTCTTGTCTCTCTTTTTTGGTGTGTTCGTTCGACATGAGATTGGTAGAAAAATCTCCAATCACTTTTGTCGATCCTGCACAAGGAGATTGAGAGATCCACAAGAAGTTTTTGGTTCATCAAACCATTCAATTGGTAGATCAATCGGAAATTTTGTTGGAAACCAAATTGCCTCGACTTCGTTCTCTTGAGGTCGTTTTCAAGTATGTCCAAGATCTGAGTGCACCGAATCTTGGAAGTAGATCATCGTATCTTGAGAAGAATTCGTCAGACCTCGACGCACCGGTATTGTGAGGGACGATACCTTCTCTAAGGTAAATCTTTAATGGACGCTTGATTGAAGTAATCTCTAATCTTTCTTCGTTTTATTTATTTGTACTATTAAATATTATTTATTCTTTATTTTATTCTAGATCTTGTCAAATAATATTTAACTTATTTTATTTAATATTTTTAATTTATATAAAAATGTTGAAAATACATATTTTTTATTTATTATTTTTTTATATACATTTATTTCAAGACTTCACTCGGTTGCAAGGGATTTGGATCAACCAACGAAAAAAGTTATGCTTGGATACATGCTCTAGGTATACCGTACGCTACTTGCCATTTTATCTTGTCCCTCTCCGTTGCCACTGGTTCAGTCTTGCTTTCCCCTTTTCCACGCAAATTGTCGTGCTCTCCATAATTTTAAATTTTGAAGTCCGGTCATTTGGAAAGAAATTCACGTCGGGGCTGTCTCCATGTTCAAGTGAGACCTCCCCAATGAGATCAAATCAATTTACTTTCTGCCCCTTTGCTCCATCCTACACAGAGGTTTTCAGTCGGTCATTGCATCGGTCGGGGCCACCTCTCCTTCCCTTCCTAGCTCAGATCTCTCCCCTCTCCCTCTCACCCCCTCTGATACTAAGGCTTTCCTGCGACAGCTAGCCCACCTTACGCGGTTACATCTCCTCGGCTCTCGGTGCAGCAGCAATGGCTCGCGGTGGCTCGTCGCCGTTGCTGCGTGCTGCAGCAGCAAAGCATGGTGCGATGGGTGTTGCTGCAGCACGAGTCGGAGTTCGTAGGGGGGGTGTTCTTATGTGGTGGCGACAACAGCAGCGGCATCCGGTTGGAGATGGGTTTCCATGTGACGTCGGGTTGTCATCTCCACTTCTCCCTCTCATCGCTTGGTATCTATCTTGCTGTCCAGGACTACGTCGAAGCTGGATTCACCATGACTGGATAAATGGTTGGCCTCGATTCGATCTCTTTTCTTATGTTAGCATGGTACGTCGACAATGTCGGCGATACTTTTCTCCAATCCATGGTGTAGGTTTTCTGCATTGGAATGTTATATTGGACACTTCTTTTATGTTTTATTTTTTTAATTTGTTTCTAGGTGTATGATTTTTGACGTTACTCCCTATTGAGGGAGAGCATATATCTTTCTCCCTCTTTGAGTGGCATCGAGTTTGTCCTTCTTCTTTGTCCTTTGAGGTCGTGTCCTTGTATCATTTGATTTTCTTAATGAAATATCTCTTTTCATATATATATATATGTATATATATATATGTATATATGTATATACACTTTTTTAAATCAATTAATGTTATTACTTTAATTTCAAAGTCATCCACTCAATTAATATACATAAGACTAAGAGCAAATTACAAGCTTTTTAGTTTTAGTTTAATTACTTAGTGGGTTAATCCCTTAAAAGAGGGATTAATCTTTGCTTACTTCACTACTTGTCATCTGATAATTCAGGTTTCGACATTTTAACGTGGATTTATTTAATATCGATTTCTACTAGTATTAGTTAAATTCATGTTAAAGTTGTATACTACTTGTATCTCTGATATCTCTTACTTTTCATATTCATTATACTATTACCAAATAAACGCCGCCATAATTAATGTCACAACTTAACACTAAGTAAACATGTACAATCTGATGTTAATATCACTCTGCAAGTAAACACAATCGCAGGTTAACATCAGTTTTATTTTTTTTAACACTACTCTCTTAACCCCTCACGAGTAAACTAACCCTAAAGCTCCATTTGGATGAAAATTAGTGTTTACTCCTTAGGAAAAGTCAAGATGAAATAAATTGTAAAGGTAATAGTGTGAACTTTTGAATTTCTATTGCAATTCAAATTTTTGAAGAAATCTTAATATTAATGTAGTCATTAGGGTCATGTTTGGGTTACACGATTAAGTGAAGTTAAATGCCTAATTCATCATTTAACTTGATCCACACTTGCGTCGGATTAAATTTCACTTAACCTAAGATAAAATAATTTCCCTCTCTCTCTCTAAAATATCTTAAACCCATTAAAAACACCTAAATAGATTAATTTAATTATTTCACCATTTATTTTATCCCTTCTTTATTTTTTCAATTTATTTCGGAAAATTATTTTCCTTGTCAAATCGAATCAGAGGTGTAGTCTGGATAGTAAATGCTGTACACTTTTACAATACACCCACTAAAATATACATGTCGTAACAAGTAAGAAGTCAAGTTTCCACTTTAGTGGTTGGACGTGACTTATTGTGGCCCCTGCATGGGTCCGATCCACCAACTATTGCGGAGGAGGTTTTATGAAGGATCATGACTTATACGCGGTTGAAATTACATCTACCTCCTTGGCAGTTTGGTATCCTCCACAACTACACTTTCGTAAAAACTATTGATTCACAATTCATTACCCCTCGAAATTGCAAGGATCTCAAAATGCATAAATAAGAACTAAGCACATTTGCTGTCAACAAGGAATATACAGAGTGGCATGAGACTGACACATATAGTCAACAAAAGATGCATCGATCTTTTTGTATAATTAATTACGTACTTACCCAGTGATAATCCAGTGAAATATCCTATGTGCTTATCTTTTTCTTGACACTGGTTAAACATTAATCAACGACAGATGCCTACGATACATATGCGTCCGTATAGCAAGTAGCACGGTAGCATAGCTTTAATTCAGAATGTTTAGCATGGACCTTTTCTTCTTGTCTCTGTTCCCAAATCCAATGATGGGCGCAAGGGGTGGCATTCACTTTTGAAGTACACCCTCAATATTATATTGAAAATTTTAAAAGGACTTTATGCAATTAACCCACCATATCATCACAAAATATAAAACCCTAACAGCTTCCCCTCTCCCACAACCCACCAAGTGACTAAACCCCAAACACGGCAATGGCCGCCTTCCACCATCACCTCCCTCTCCTCGTCGTGGTCCTCCTCCTCCAACTCCCACCCCTAGCCGCCGCCACCCCCTCCCCGCCGGTAGACCCCCTGGCCTCCTCCAAGCAGGTCTGCTGGGGCTGCATGGGCGAGGCCAGGGACTTCCTGTACGCCCACAACGTCGTCCGTGCGGCGCACAATGAGCTCCCTCTCGTGTGGAACAACGGGCTGGAGGCCCGGGCACGCTGGTGGGCCTCACAGAGGCAGCACGACTGCCGCCTCGAGCACTCGTTCCCGGAGGGGGGCTTCACCCTCGGGGAGAACGTCTTCTGGGGTGAAGGTTCCCGGTGGACCCCGCGGGACGCCGTCCGCGACTGGGCCAACGAGGAGAGGTGGTACTCCTACCTCAGCAACTCCTGCCTTCGCGGCGAGGACTGCGGCCACTACACGCAGCTCGTGTGGAGGAACACGTGGAATGTCGGGTGCGCGAGGCAGGTGTGTGACAACGGGGACGTCTTCATGGTCTGCAACTACAGTCCCCCGGGGAACGTGGTGGGGCAGAGGCCCTACTGACGTGCAGTGCATGGCCCATGCACCTCCTTATTTAATTACGTGAGATTCGGGTGATTACACGGTCATTAATTATCTATATACATAACATTTACATATAATTACTATATATTTATATACATCATGAGTGGCTTGGGGACGGGAAGATTTGATTTGGTTCGTAAGGGCATGATGGTAGTTATATGGGAGTTATAGAGTTGTAGGTCATGTGGCGTACCTGACATCGTACGGTTGCCCTGCCATTGAGCGGTTTAAATGCTTAGATCTACGTTGGTTGGCCGCCGTGTAATGGCTTTTGTGCGCAAGTATATTGTAATGTTTAGTGATCCCCCCGAGATTGTGTTATATATATATATATATATATATATATATATAGTGTTAGGTACCTCTAGATTGGGGTGTTTGATTGTACAAGACGTGGGAGATGTATGGGGAAATTTCCCTTCTAGATGGAGGACACATTACTTACTTACTTACTCCTATTAAAGTTTGTGTGAATTTGAATTTATATATATTGGTCTACTCTTTTTTATTTTGCAAAAATTTAAACTCCATTTAAAAGGGGAGAAGAACATTCCGACAGGATGCAGCGCTGGAGTGTGGGAAATAAAAAAGAGGAAAGCCGTACGTGTCCCCACAAGGGGAAACTCAAAACACCTCTTAGCAACAAACAAGAACGAAAATTAAAAAGAAAAAGGACGAAGAAGGAACAGAAAAACAAAAGAAAAGGAAAAAAAAAAGCATATATACAATCAACTGAACAATATATCCAAAGCAGCGAGAGTGAGAGAGAATTGTCCCTATGTGTGTTAAAGCGGATCCTCTTTACTTGTCCATATATAGCTCTTCCCCCCCACCCCACTTTTTGACAGGGTGGTTAATTGAGGGATATGGTCAATTTCACTCCGAATTGTCCAGAAACAAAAAAAAAAAAGGTGGGGGAAATTCAATGACCACAAACCTCACGAGCCCAGACAAACGCAAATGCATCAGAATTGGCCGGCCACTGTTTACGGCAGATTGTTTCGTTTATATGTACTGAGGTGCAGATCGAAGTGGTTGCACATGGGAAACAGCCGTCCACATGTACAACAGCCCTTCGTTTTTATGAACACCTAATTGGACACACGTCTGTCAGGTTAAAGAGGTTAATTGGCCGTGGTTGCAGATAGAGATAACGTAACATTCTACGTAAAATATTTTTGATGACTTAAAATCTCGTGTTAGTAATTTTATGGAATTGACAGTTTCATAATTAACATCGACCTTTAGATAATGTAGGGTCGGAATTTAAATTCAGATCTCTTCTATTATAGTCGTTGATTACCATTAGCCAAACTATACCTTGACAGGTTCATTCTACGTGACATTAATGTGGGTACATATGAGGAAGAGGAAGAGAAAATTTCATTGCATATAATTGGTATTACACTATGTAATAATATCACCCTCTACATTTCTCCATGATCCCCCATTTTTTTCTCACAGTGATGCTACCTCGTAAAATAGAAAAATAAAACCACATGGAAGATCGACAAAAAGTGAGAAGTGGCTACAAGGATAGGGAATTTATAATACTTTATAGCCTGAGTTTAAATATTTCACGTGGTTGTTTTAGGTCTTGGATCCAATGACAAACAAATTATTAATGTTTTATTTTTTAATCAATTAGGTCGAATCTTACTTTAACTCTTTATTGATCCGACAATACAAATTCTACCTATTATATGTTACAAGAAAAGAGCCCATCTTGATGTCTAGCTAAGAACAAATGTCTTCAATTAATTGTCGACGTTTAAACATTGATAATATCATTGCAATTGTAAAGGGGAAAAAAAAAACAAGAAGAGAGAGCCCTCAACTGATCCCCACCCTTCCTTTATTCTACACTTATCACATTGCTCCTACGCAAGACCATTTGCTTTTCTTAATGCCTACTATGGTCTATGTCGATGCTTATAAACATTGAGATAATTCTTCTGTAGAGTCAACACAAGGGACATAATCTACATCTATAATTAACTACAAATCAGTTTTAAAGAAACGGCTATTGGCTCAAGCCTTTTTCTCCATCTTTTTTCCTCCAACAAATGCCACCCTCTCTCCAACATCTTTCCCTACGGTCATGCCACCTATAAACATAAACCACACCCTCTCTCCCTATATATCCATAACCCTTCCTATGTCTGTTTGCGTGGGCAATGAAAAACCCTAGTAAAGTGGGATTTTTATATAGGCACCACTATAAATGTCAAAAATTATGCATTTGTCACTAACTTCACAATATTAATTTAAATGTTATAAAAAAAGTCACATCATTTTCGCAATTACCACTTGATTAGTTAGCACCATTTAAGCTTAACAGCAATGCGAAACTAAATGTAAGGAAATTTCATTTTTTTTTACCTTCAAAACTTTTTTTTCTCTTCCCCACCCTCTTCCCCCTCCTCAAGCTCCCCTTCCTTCCTCCCTTCTCCAGCTTCCTTAATCAAACCACTTCTGGACAAACCTCCTACACCTCCCTAGACCTCGTTAGATCTTGTTGCACATCGCCATACCTTGCTGAGTCTCCCCACACCTCATTGGACCTTGCCAAACCACACGGAGGATAGAGGATAACGGCAAGGATGTCACTAGAGGAGATCATTTGCATGCGGTGCTTAGTGAGGAGGTGCCACACACTTGGCCTAGAGTTGAGCAGAAGGGGAGGGGGAGAGGGTGGAGCACCACATGAGCTCAGTCAATGCTATAATGACACAAGCCTAAACTTAAATCTAATTGAGAAAAATTAGTTTCACCATCTTGTCAGGTATGGGTCTAGTAGATTTAAGGAAATTATTCAAAATACTTAAGTTCAAGTTGTTGAATAGCAATTCTCAATCTTTTATAATCGACTGCCCGTTTTCATGAGTTTCCTAAATAAAATTATTTTTTTGTAGTGTAACAAATCTCCTTCACATGAAATCTTAATGTCTTTATCAAGGTCCATGCAATTAATTGAAAGTAGGAAATATGATTGGGTTACAAAAATATTGATAGTAAAGATCAAGAATACTACCAAACCAGAACTTTATGTTCTCTTATAAATTTATATGTTTAATAATGCAAGTGTCTTTAAAGATATGGTACTTTCATTGATGTCACTTCCATAACCGGATAATCATATCCAATCCAACAATTAATGCCAAGAAAAGAGACAACAAAATTCATTGGGTTTCTTCTTTTGATTGAAGCATAGGGTTATGTAATCAATTTCATTAAATTTTTTTCAAAATTATTATATTTTGATAATAATACTATATATGAAACCTAATAAATGAAAAAATTACCTCAAGAATAATGTTTTAATTTTTAACAAAGAAATCAAAGATAGCTCCTAATGAATTATTATAGGATTTCTATACAATTCTCGTTAAAAGCTTTTGATATTACATAATTACGATCATAATTTTTATATTTACATAAATGCCACATAAAGTTGATTATCTTTACAAAATTGACGTCATAATTGCATTCTTTTCAAGTTTATGATACAACCTAGGGTAAAAGAACAACTATTTACTAACAATTTGTAGTCAAAAAATTCAAATTATTTTGATGGAACTTAATTCAACTAATATTGTGTACAAGTAATCAACTTTACGATGGCATCAGTCAATACAAAATTATAATGCTAATTATACAATATTAAAAGCTTTTAATGGCATTTGTATGAAAACCCCCTTAATTGTTAAGATATCCTCCAAGGAAATTAAGCATGGGAAAATTAGATAAGTTAAAATGTAAACACATTATATGTCTCCTATTAATTGATGTGATTCTGATGCACTCCAATATGGTTGGCTCATTGAAAAGATAATGAAATATAAAGAACAAGGAGTGCATCTTGAAATTGGACTAGAGGGAGGTGAATAGTGAAATTGAAAATATAATTAGCAAATAAAAATTCAATTACACAGATAACACAATAATTTTTAGGTGAAAACTCAAAATCAGGTGAAAATCACCACCTAAGTCAAATATTGACTAAGGATTTCTAATCACCTAATGATCAATCCGCTAATCGCACTATTTAAACGAGGGTAGTGTACCTCAAATACAATTTCCACCTCTAATCCCAAAATAGAGGTTTCTCCCTTCACAAGGAAGAAACGAGTATTCGACAAGCCAGCCACTTGAGTATAGTAGAATATAAAAACTAAAATGAAAATACTCCCTATAGATCTCCCCAAATAGATATACAAGAGTTTTAGTAACTATGGTGAGAGTACTCCCTGAGAGGATAGTAGTATCACAGTAGCAAGGGAGTGGGTGTTTACCCAAGGAATAGATTTGCACAGCAATGGGACATTGGAGTGAGTAGAGCAAGTGTTTGCTTGTGGAATTTATCTCCTGATGGTGTGTTTAGCCTAAGAGGGGTTAGGAGGTATATATAGGCATCATAAGAACCTTCAAGAAGGCTTAGGAGGCTCCTCTTAGTCGTTGGGCACATCCCCCAAGAGATTTGACTGAAATCCAAATCAAATCAGGCTAATGATGACTCTAACGACAGACTAAAATGTTTGATTTTTGGGTCAGATGTCTTATCAGGCATCTGACAATTTTCTTGGTCATTTGATCTTGAGAGTCAAAGTCCCTAGAATTCCTTGGACAGAGACAGGGTTCTAAGGCAGACATCTGGAATAACATTTTAAGATGTCTGACTAAAATATTGGACGTCTGATCTAGTGTTGATCATTTCCTGAATTGAACCAGATCCAAACAGAATTCTAGTGTTTAAGAGTTAGACGTCTAACATAGATTCTGGACGTCTGAACATCATGATGATCTTGGGCTTTGGATTTCTTACGAATCTAAAAGACATGATTTCATCTGACAAATATTTGTAAAGTGTTTCTAGGAATAACGTTCCATTATTGGATGTCTGGAGACATATCCAGAAGACTGGATTAGTGGGTAAAGTAATCCAACGATTGGATATGATATGAAAAAATGAGATTTGGAAATTATTAGACCAATGCTATTGTCTAAGGTCGTTTGACAGACTTACTAGATGTCTAAAGTGATCTATGGACGTCTGGAGATATGTATAATCGTCTGGAGCCTAAGTGCTTAAAACCTTAAGGCGAGGGTTGTGGTGATTGGTCGTCTGATTAAAAAGTCAGACAGGTTATAGTGAGATATCAGACGTTTAGGAAATAGTTCAGATGTCTAATAGATGTTTCTGAGTTGGGTTTTTGTTTCTAATTTTTTCCTAAGTGTTGAGAGCCTAAGTCTAGAGATTATATATGTTCGTTGGGGGCTCTTAAAAACTCTTTCTACACTCAATAAATAGAAAAATACAACTCTCGTAAGATCATACAATAAAACCTAAGACCTAAACCTAAAACATTTCTCAATCCTTCGATACATCAGCTTTGAGATAGTGGAACCTGCAATGAGGTTATTGTAGGATCTAAAGATAGATGGCTAAGCGCACAAATACTCAAACACAATATCAGTAATAACAAGAAAGATTTACACAAAATCACAATCACAGAAATTGTCAAAAGATGTATAGTGGTTCCCCACTCACTTGGGTACTCCACTACCTAAGTCTCCTAGCTTAAGATTTTTTACTCGATTTCCTCAACCTCGAAGAAATTAATTTACTAAACGAGATAATTAACGGGTTACCTCAACCTAAGTACAAGAGACGGGTTTGTTATAACCCAATGAGCAACAAGCTCGATTACAAATACAGCAATGGTGTAAGATAAGAAATCTTACAATAAAAGAACCTAAGCCTCTCAACAAGTATATAAATGATATTACCGATTTGAGAGCCTAGTAAAGATGTGAATTGCCTTGTGAATGCGCTAACGAAACACATGTTGATGCGTTTGCAAAGTGTAGAGAGATTGAGTGCAGCAAACAATTTTCTTTTCTTGAAAATATGGTGAAAATTTGAATTATAGCTCTAGAATTTTTCTCTCATATTTCTTATGTGCAAACTAAGAGTCCAAGGATTTATTTATAGAGTTAAGACCTTAGTGGGTCGTCTACTAGACGTTGGGGTTTAAATCCCAACGTTCATATTGCCTACATTAATTTTCTAGCCGTTCAGTTTTGAGCTATTACGACCCGGTTCCCAAATTCCTACAAGACACGAGACCGAACCGACTTGATTGATCCCAAGACCCAGTCGTCCAATGAGAAAGTAACCAAAAAGCAAAAAAGTAAACCACATTCACTATACTAAGCAACTAACAGTAACAAAAGTACAGCAGTAAAGAAGTAAAACTACTACGGTACATACCACCACAACAGTAGAAAAGTAAACGAGTACAAGAATATAATGTTCAAAATGAAAGAGTACAGAAGTGCAATAAACTACTCACTACAACTGAGAAAGGAGTACAACAGAAAGCTACAACTACTAGGCTCTACTGGGCCCAGCACCCTCTGCAGCTGTAGGCTCTGCCTGCTCAACACCTGGACCTGAAAAGGGTTATGAGTACACGAAGTCAGCGAACGCTGAGTAGAGTGGCAACCAACTAACTAAACAGTAAAGGTGGATAGGTAGCTGTTGTTTTTCAATTTCTTTCTTTCTTTAACTAATTATTCCTTCTTTCACCACTTGGTTTACTTATCAGGTCTCTTCCTTGATCTCGAATGTTCCTCGTGGGAATGATCTTGATTGCAGTCTTTTCCGAAGAGTAAAAGTCGCACATGGTACTCTCCTGGCCGGGAGATCCCCCGTGGTGGTCCTACACCCAGTCAACCACCCCAAGGTCACGGACAGACATAACGGTGACTACGGCACGTGTGATAAGCGCAGGGGTAGCTACCCCGCACTGGCACGCGGTCAGTCATTTCAGTTAGCGGGTGCGCCCAAAGCATAGCACGTAACCAGTATAGGGCATAGCCCTCTCAGTAACAGGGGTCTAGCCCTTAAGAACCAAATAGGGGTCTCGCCCCTCCACAGTCCGCGCACCCTCACTTGACTACCCTAGTTTGCCCAGTGGGCCTAATAAGTCGGTGTAGGGCAGCTAGCTCTCTCCCTACACTAGTAGCTCTCCCCAGTACAATGTACATGAGGGCCAAAAAGTCGGTACAGAGTGGCCAATCCTAACCCCGAGTCCCAACCCAAGGGCGGCTAGCTCCGCTCTGCACTAAACAGGGGGACAGTCACTCTCCTTGGTACTTCGTATTCAAGGGCCAGCTCACTTCCCCACTCACATTCCCAATTCCATTCCATTTATATCCAGGAGCTCTACTCCTAATTCCCCGTAGGGTTCATGCTCATATTTCTCAGGCCAATCTATACCAGGTTTCATCATTTCTATTTCTATTCTCAGGTTATACACATGCAAATTGGTAACTCTATTCCATATTCAGTTTATTCACGGATAGCTCGTGTTTCCAACATTCACCTTTTCATTTTCAAATTATATACATGCAGCTCATATTACGTCATTTCACGGGTACGACAGGAAAGTTACATTCAACAATTAACTAACACAAATACTACATATTTCGCAAGCAACTGTTATTCATTTACAGGCAATTGTTCTTATTCTATCTACTCATTCAAGACTGCAATTCATTCATTCAATACAGACATTCCAGTATTTCTAGTCCTAGGATTCATGCCATATCCTAGGTTCTAATCATTTATTACACACATGCATTTAAGTTGTAATTAAATTGAAGGGAAGCCACTCTACCAGTAAACCTAGAAGTAGTGGGGGCTTGAACGGCAAGTCCATGTGCCTCAACAAGTCCCGAACCCGCAACGGAATGAGGTCCTATCACAAGGATCAATCATAAGAGAATACTCAGAACAGTATAGAAGGTCTTCTAACAAGTAGAGGAATTCATACGAAAGACATCAGTATCTTAATTGCGGAAATCGGACCTCAAACGGACCTTAAATAGGTCAAAAATAGTGATTCTGACTCAAATCAAACGTCTGGAACAACTTCCAGACGTCTTAAAAGAGTCCAGAGCCATACGTCAAGTCCTGCACCACTCCTCAGACATCTAGGAACTCCGCTGGACCATCTAGACCCAATTCCAGCCATCCGACAACCTCTCCGAACGTCTGGAAACGCTTCCCGTCGTCTGGTGCCCCTCCAAGACGTCCGAAATGCGTGGGAGGGCATGTCCCATGCCTTTTCGAAGCAACTCATATGCGAATTAACAGAATCATCATCAAAAAGGCATGAAATAGTGCCTTGGCGAAGCGGCCTGCATGGTCGTATCCGCAAAGAAGGTGTACCTTCGCAAAGCCTACTTCTCAAGCGTCTGGCACCACCTTCAAACGTCGGCTACGTCGTTTGGACGTCGCTCCAGACGTCTGATTCTGGGAAAAATCTAGAACTAGAACCTGCTTCCGCCCTCTCGCATCGCGTGTGACCGCGCCGCACCCTCTCACCTGCTGCTCTGGCTGCAGCAGTGTCGGGGAGGACCTCCCCAACGCACTCCTCCTCCTTGGGCTCGCACCGCTCCGACCGTGAGCTCACCGGCAAGCTCCCACGCGAGCTAGCAAGCTTACTCTCCACTCCTTCTCATGCCGCTCCTCCTCTCCGCTGTTCTCGCTCGGCTGCTCTCGCTGGAGGAAGGAGGAAAGTGGCTAGAAAGTGGGGTGAAACGAGGGAGAGGAGGGGGGCTTATATAAGGGTGTGGGGTTAGGGTTTTCGCCGGGCGGAAGGAGGGAGAAGAAGAGAAACGAGGGAAGTGTATTGTCTACGTGCAGCACGTGTGCAGACGCGAGCTCGTACTCAAAATTTTCGATTTCCAAACATCTGGGAAGGTGTCCAGACGTTTGACCAGACGTCTGACCCAAATTCCAAACATCTTAAAAGGCTCAGACAGCATGGGTCTTAACATGAGCCAATGGCTACCTGGTACCGGTACTAAAGTATGTGTATTGGTACTCATTGCTTCCATATTTGGGTTTCAAACACTTAACACAAATCTATAACCCACTTGTACTAATACTGATCATAAGTACCAGTACTCATTACCTCCAGTACCGGTACTGATCATGAGTACAGGTACTCGTGGGGTACAGGTTTATTTTTTAAAAAAATCCAAACCTGTAACTCACATGTACCGGTACTAAACTTTAGTACTGGTACTTGTGGATTCATAAGTACCTTTTTTTAAATAAATTAATCAATTACGTTCTTTGAAAATGGTCGTAGTATAAATCCTAGTTTATCTCTAATTTATTTTACGATCTAAGTTGATTCTTTGTTAAGAAGCATACATTCTATAAATTAGAAAAACCAAAACTAAAAAACTAAAGGACGAAGATGACCTTCTCCTCGATTCTTCCTTGTCATCTTGCCTCCTTCATGTCATGATCTTCTCCTTCTCATCATCATGCCTCCATCATTTTTTATTTGCCTTGATCTTCACCTAAATCTAAAAAGCACTCAATTGTAAACATTAATCCATAATAATTTTGTTAACACCAAAATAAAATGTAGAACTAGGTTCCAACAGTTATGACAGAGAAATATGATATGTCCAGTATTTATTTCTTTTACATTATTTTGTAAAATCATTAAAATATTATTTAGGAGAGGTTGAATGAACAAATTTCTCCACAAATGTAAGGGAATTTTTTTTTTAAGGAAATTTTTTATTAAGGGAACAAAAATAATATAGGATGCAACTCCTAAGGGTAAGAGAGAAGGACATCCTCAATGACCCTCAGAGAGGGGGAAAGTGGCTCCCCCTCAAGAGGGGAGAACTCCAAAAATAGCCAACACGAAACAAAATAAAAAAGAAAATAAAACAGAAAAGAAGCACTCAACATATCATTTTTAATGCAGGAGAACCTGCATCACACACTGAGTACGACAAAGCGTCACCGATGTCATCAACGAATCACAATAACGGGTGATGAGCGATCGAATTGAGGCGACCATCCACTCAATTATGATGAGCTCGATTTCAACGTAGCCCCGACATAAAAAACAAAGTCAAAACGAGGAGCAGAAATGATGGATTGATGTTTTGTGAAAACCTGCCTCCAACGTGAAGGTTGCGATATGACGAACACCCACGAGCTCGACCTAACATCGGAGCACCACCACAACTGTATGACACCGCAGCAACGTTGAAACACCCGCAGCGAGAACTTCGCACTGGATGCAATTGCCGCGTGGCCCTACGATAATCATCCTGCCACCAAAGACACATGTAGCGAGTCACGAAGGAGAGGCCATCGCAGCGCAAGAAATCACATTGGAGAGGAGGGGGGAGGGGGAAGCGATCGGAGTAGGGGAGATCAGCGATCGAAGGCCGATCGAGGCCCTAGGCAACAGCAAAACAAGGGCTCAGGGGGAGGAGAGCAGAAGGATGACCCTGACTTACGGAAGAAGCTAGAGTTTACAAATGTAAGGGAATTATTTTCACGTCAATGGGCTCTCTTCTTATAAATGAATATAAGTGGCGGCCATAGATCAAAAGAAACCCATAAAAAAATGGGTGTGGATCCATGATCTGATTGGACAAAACCAGTGAACTACGATCAACAGGCAATCCACAGTACCACATGCTAATGGATTGGTCTCACCTTAGGAATAGTAGCCTTTATAGATCTTGAAGAATTATAATTGCACGAAGATGTTCCTTAATTCACGCCTACATGTTAGGAAGAAATTCTACAGTAAGAATCACGTGGAAAATTTTGTGAAAATCCGATGGCAGATGTATGAATTGGGTTTTAGAGCATTTAGCTTCATGGTGTGCATATATGAGCGAAAGATCAATTCTAACAATTACATTAATTGAACGGAGTGTCTTCAAAAGACGACTTCATCCTTTATGCATTTTGTTATCCTACCGAGTTATAATTCATATATAAAATTCAATTTTCTTGTAAAAAAATGGAACTTTACAAAAGATGACTCACTTATACAATGGATATGATTTTAGCCAGATATGATGCCTGAAGTTTCCATTTCATTGCAATCTAGTCCTTCAAGACGTAGAGTGCGCAATCATAATGACTTTCTCAAATCCCATTGTAGACTTACCAAATCATTGGAATTATTAATTAATTTCCCTCTCCATAATTCCAAAATACGAAGTGAAGAGGTGCTATATGCAAGGTAGAATGTCGATTGGCCTTCCATCTTCAAAGATTGGAAAGATAAGAAATGCCAAATTAATTTGATTATGCTTGAGGAAAATTTATTTACAAACTTTCATTTACCACGCAAACTATGAAAGGAAACTCCAGTCTATAAGAAGATGTAGTGTTCTAGGGATTTGTGGGTGAAGTCATTCCTCTTTCCAACAAGGGCCAGGGAAGGGCAACATGGAGATGCCATCGAGAAGAGAGGCTCACCGATGTAGTCGACGCTAGTAGGTGGTATCTTGGGAGCTCCCTCGCATCACTCCAAAGATCTCGAGATGTTATGGTTATCCTGCAATCCTTCCTTGTCAATCCAATAATAATGTTGTAGCATATGTTCTTTTTCCTAGTCATCTTTGATAGATTCTTGAGAAATTTTCTATGGTTGTGGGTATTTGAAAGATTTGGTTTGTGCTTTTATAGAAGATACATTGAAAATATGAATCGTTGTGAAATTTATTTATATGCTTGTATTTCTGTGTGTTGCAACAAATGTTTGCCTCACTCAAATCAACTTATATAGGCAAAAACAAGAGATTCATAACCATTGTACTCTCTATAAAGAAAGTGAAAGAGGAAAAAAGGATTAATATTGCTAGGTTGGTTTCCACCAAAATTCAAACCCGAGGGTAATTGGTTGGTTGTGGAATCAAATTTGCCTTATTTTTTTTCACCTTGTGGTGATCTCTTATCATTTACGGTATAATCTTTAATCAAGTTCCTACATTTGAAGTCTTCTGTAAGTTTGAGATCCATCAAAGAGGGTGTCAAAAAGCATTAAAAAGATGCATATGAAAAGTATTGAAGTCAAAAGATGTTTGGGGGTAAGAATTGCGACTATCTCAATATTGTATAGCTTTCCCACTTAGGTGATAATCAATGTTCAACTTATAGTTACTTTTTACCTCTTTAATATGTCATAAAATTAAATCTTTCTTTATTGCTGTAAAAAGTAAAAAAAAAAGAATACACAGCGTTCGTTTTTAGGTTCTTGTCTCTTTTTTTCTTAATTATTTTTTGAGAAAATAGGTTCATGTCACGTACAAGTTAACATCAGCTGTTGCAAAAGTAAGACTCACGCCCGGTGGGACTCGAACCCACAATCGCCTGATTAGAAGTCAGACGCCTTATCCGTTAGGCCACGGGCGCAGCTGCCGAGGACGAAAAACATTTTTAAATTATTTCTTTTTTAATCCCAAGTTATGTTATCCCCATGCAAAGGAGTTAGACCTAGGTTAAAATATGAGGGGATACCCCCCCATATAAACAAGTGATAACCTCCATTTAAGGGGATATCCTTTCATGTAAAGTTGTCCTAAATCTTCAAATTTGGAGTAACGTTAGTCTTACACAAGACTCGTTTTATTACGAAAAATAACTTATGTTGGATGATTTAAGGTCAAAATTTTTGTTCAAGTTAGAAGTAAAACTATTACTTGATAATTTGATTTAAGCATCTTGAGAGATTGACATGAATCCATTAGACTTGTATTCAACAAGTTGTCACTTTGGTTGTTGCAACCCCTCTTGTTATGTATGAGATTACAACGCTTGGGTAGCAACCTCCAATTCCTGTGATTTTATAATTTCTTCAAGAATTAATTATATCCCATGAAATTTAAGTTTTGTAATTATCTTCACGTTTTGCCCATTCTAATTAACTATTAAGTTCCTATTGGTGACTATGACCTCTTTAATTTTGTCTCCCCAACCTAAATTCCTAGGTATGTCCGTTGGGATGTTGGAAATTAAGTTTCAAACTCGAAGAAGTCTTAACAAGCATGCATGTTGTGGGATTTGTAAGTGGCTTTGTAGTATTATAGGAATTTTCAGATAGTTAGTTAATATATATATATATATATATATATATATATATATATTCTATTAAGAAGATAGTTTATTTTCTTGTTAACTTTTTAGCAATTTCTACGAGCCAGCGATTTAATATCAAAACTTCTTACAAAGTGAATTTAGAGAGTACTGAAATGTTGTGTATGTATGCATGGTTGTAAAAGCTCAGGGGTCACTTCATCTATGGATTTGGAGACTGAAATGTCCTTTAAGTGTGGTAGTAAAAACTGAGGGCTCTCTCACGAAGAAAAGAACATGCTTTGCATTGGATGAAGCATATTCAAATTTATCCGTGATTGTGAAGCTTTGGATTAATTCAACCATGCATGCAAATCTTTGGTTAGCTAGGTAATAGGTAGGAAGCTTGTAACTCTATGTGTCCATTGAGTAGTTACGTAGAAAAGGGCAGTCATCAATTCACAACGTAGTGCATCCATTCATTGATTTAATCAGGTGTAACAAGCAACTACGTGCATATAAGAATTTTCATTTATAAGTTTCTTCTAGGGTTAATTTATTTGGAAGATTAAGAAAGTGATGTTAAGAAATATAAAATTGGTATTAACTCTCAATTATGTTTACTTGCAAAGTGATGTTAACACTAATTTGTATTTACTTAAATTAGTGTTAAGTTGAAATATTAACCCTTGTGGTATTTACTTGTTAGTGGTGTTAAGAATTTAAATCAGAAATCGTGAAAATACAATAAAATCGTAGAACTTAAATACGGATTTGCTTAACATCAGTAGCAACTGATGTTAGACAAACCAATGTTAAGAGCTCTTAACATGTGTTAATCAAGAGGAGATTAACTTTTCAAGTAAATAAGAATTAACCCCTCAAAAAAAAGTTAATCCCTCAAGTAAACTAACCATTAATTACTGAGAGAGGGCTAGCTGCTAGCTGTTTATTGGTTCATTCATGCTCGAGAGCAGCCACGTGTCGAATGCATGGATCATAAGCACTTGAAGCTACTAATTAAAGAATCATGTGGTAGAATCTTGCCATCTCTAAATGATGAACTCCTTTTGCGTACTAACATATGCAAGATTTATTCTGGAGTACGTAGTGCAAACAACAATGTTGGCTCTCGTGGCGCGCGCCATCCTTTCCTCGGTCCATTTGATAGAAAAAGGAAGTGTATATATGTGTATATAGATACGGCCAATTAATTGATCAAAATGCAAAACCTCCAAAGCCGAGCTTTCGGAAAGGAGATGCTAGATTTTATGCTTATTATAATAAAACGTAGATTACATGCTATTGAAAAAGAAGAAAAAAAACAAAAAAACAGCAAGCAAACAAACAAACAAAAGCCAAATTCCATCCCCAATAGAACCAATTCAACCACTCATCCGGACTCTCCCGATTTCAGGTACAGTATTTCTGGGTTTTCTCGAAATCATCTGTTCAAGAATTCTTACAACCCTAAATCATCGAGGAAACGATCGATCGAACATCCTCGCCAATCAGGTTTTCCACTTAATTACCCTGTATACGTTGGCCTAATTAATTCAATCTCGTTCCACGATATCAGCAAGGAATTGAGATTTCTGTTAGAGCAATATAAGGCAGTGACCAGTTGACCGAGCTCTCCCTATTTCAAATTCAAAATTTATACCTACACACACACACACACATATATATCATCTCCTTTTGGAGCCAACAACAAGCATACCAATCAACGGTAGAAACAGGGATCAAAGAGTGGAACATTTGAACATTTCAACATATTTTGGTGCAATGGGAAAGAACAAGATCAGGCAACAGCAACGGCTCCCGTCGTCACCACCAGTGGTCTCCACAGACTACTGCTCGAAGCTGATCCCATGCCTCTCCTTCCGCCGCGGTCTCCCTCCAGTACGGTCGCAGCAACCACCGCAGCTGGTGTTGCCTCCTGCTAATGGTCGCTGCTGCGAAGAATTACCCGCCTGCCGATCCACGCCCACGCCCACGCCCACGCCCACGCCCACCTCCTCCTCCACCTCCTCCTCCTCTCATCGAGCCGAGGAAAACTACGAGAGGAGGTCGTTTGCAAGAAGGGTCTACTGGGAGAAAGTTCGTCAGTTGGAGGTGGAGCTCTTACAGCTGAGCAAGTGGCTGGAAGCCGAGAAGGGCCTCATCGACTCTCTGAAGGTGGCGGCTAATTGCCAAGGGTCGGCTGAAGGCATCGACACGCACAAGTTGATAAGATTGCGTCAATTCGGAGGAGGTTACATCCGTGGGATTACGCAGACCCAGAGGCCATGGGAGAGGCTCTTCCTCCAGCTTTCCGAGCCTGGAATCGCCGAATTCGGCTCCACCTTCTGGGAGGTAAGCACGCTGTCCATTCCAATTAATGGGCCGTCTGGCTTTAATTAGTTTATTAGAATAATGTGAGCTTCGTCTTTTTTCTTCAATGATCCAAAATCCCATGGAAGCAAATTAACTGGAGAGAAATTATTCAAGAGGGTCCGGTCAAGCAGTAAAAATCCTGAATTTGGTAGGAGACACTCTGCAGGTTCGGGTCTCATCATACCCTGATTGATTTCCTCACGTGCGTTTCCGAGTCATGAAAAAAAGACTAGATTAATTGCAGGTTTGAACTAGTAAAACTAAAGAAGCATTAAGTAGTTCCTCTAAGTAATTAGATGGTCTGAGTAGATGTAATCGGGCATATTATATCTTCTAATCTTGTATCGTAAAGATTATCGATAAAACCACGCATGATTCTTTGAAGGATTGATGACTGCCATTTTTTGTTTTTTTTACCTAACACAAAGTTCTTGCCTTTAACGGTGGAAGAAAATTGCCACTAATTATTAATTCATCTTCAACATACTATTTCGGTAAAAATTCTGCTAATATAGTACATCCAAGCACCTCTTTTCAAAAAAGATTACTATTTTTCCTTTGTGCGGTGGCCATTTTTACGAAGCCTGTTAAATTTAAAAGGTTAATGCTTCCTTATGAATTGGCATGAAAAGAAAAATTCTTTTGTCAATATTATTTCCTTATTCTAATTTCCAAAGGTGAAGTCCTCAACTTGCACGCGTACTTCAATGTGATCTCTGAACTCTAGAAAGCTTCAATATCATATATCCTTGATCTCTCTAGTCATATCATTAATATAGTCCCTTCAAAGTTCTCACCTACTAACAGCCTGTCGGTCTAAACAACATATGTATATTTATACCACATCTTGACGTTGGTATTAATCCAATTAAATTGCACAACAAAGGCTAGCAAATAATTATTGTCATATTTATAAAAGCAGAAATTAAAATCAAGGTATATATAACATTGATGCATTCTGAAGTTTGGGGGAAGACACTGAAAAGTGGGTGAAAGTTTAGGAACTTTTTTATGTATTACCCTTGCATGGATACTTTCATGACATCATTAAATGGTAATCGTTTTTTTTGGCTCGAGCACAAGCCGTCAGTATCCACGAGGTCATGGAATGAAATTTCATGCCGGAACATATGTGTGTATATAGAAAAGAAAAAAAAAAAAAACCAAAGCGGAAATAATTAATTAGAAGAACCTTAATTAATTATCAGAATCCAGTCGTGCGATATTAAATTTCCCTTGTGATGATCAGGTTGTAACAAAGATGACATCGGTGGGAGCCCAAAAGCTGGACGAGCTCCTGAGGCAGTCCATCCCCATCGCCAACATCACCGGCTCCCACGTAGAGCAAAGCAAAGAGGACCACGTCCGGGCGGGATCCGAGTCGGGTTTCATGGAGGCAATCCTGTCGGGCGCGGTTGAGAAGCTGGGACGGTTGGCACTCGAAGGCTTGAGGACCCAAATGGATCCAAACCCGAGTAAGACCTCATCCGGACATGAGACCGCGCGAAGACGTCGTCGAGAGAACGAGGAGGACCCCCTCGTAGTCGTCGTCGTGCTCATGCAGGTGGTCGGCGACGGACAGTTGCCTCCTTCTTCCTTAATTTCCAACTTTTTAATTTCCTTTGATAATATTAATACACGATCTTTGGGCTGTGTTTGTTTGTTTGCATAATCTCACCACCATGTCAGTCCAATGTAATCCTGTCGAATGTCTCTGCATCAATATCAATATTTATTAAAGTATATTCAGTTAAATATAACATATTCATTAATATATATTCAACCTATCTATCATTCTATTTCGTTACTTATTCTATTTCATCTGATTCCATTTAATTGGATTATCATTTGGTTAAACAAATATCAAAAGAATAAAATCTAAAATCCAAAGATACAATCCATCCCAAACTACGTCAACTTTTATATTTCTGCTAAATGCGGCCACAAATAAATACCCATACAACTATTCCACCGCCTATTCTATTCTATCTCGAGATGACATGCCTCAGTCAGCCATGCATATTCCTTATTTACGAATAAAATCTCTTTAGATCAGATCAGTTTTCTCTACCAACCTTAGCTAAATAAATTAATTAATTAATTACTGGGTCTGCCCCTGCAGGTGAGGGATGGGATGGAGGATTACAGGGAGGTTGGCGGGAGGATGATCGGTCTGGTTGAGGCGTCCTCGACCGGGAGAGTTGGGTTCAACGTAGAAGGGTTGCACGTCGCGGGTATGGGGTTCTCGGCGTCCGGAGACGGCTCCTTCATGTGGAGTGGGTCTCTGAAGGGTTGCGGGGGGAGCGTGGAAGGATGCCACTGCTGCTGCAGGTTTCTGAGGAATGAGGACGTTGCCTTTGCCAGCTGCTAGATCGAGGTTTTTGATTTGGATGTGTGATTAATTAATTATTAATTCATTGATCATGGTGGTTACGTGAAGGGTAGTAATTAACCAAGCTGGAACATCGGCTTCTTCTTACACGTACGTACGTTTGTGGAATAATTGATTAATTAAGAAGATATCAGTCCATCTAGCAAGATGGTGCATCACAAAGGTGTGACGAGCTTTTCTCTATCTTCTGTTTTGTTCCAAACGTCCAATAAGATGGATATATTAATTGCTGGATGCCAAATTTTTGTATGAATCTATGTTTCTTGGTTCTGCGTACTGCACTCCATATTGTATACCCATATTTTGGCATTTAAGGATTTTTTTTTTTTTTCATAATATATCTAAACTACGGCTATTTGTTATATGTTATCCTCAGGTTACAGGTGGAGATTCACACAATCCTCCCTTTTTTTTTTTGGTTTCTTTGCAATAAAAGGATTCACGCAAGTTGGTCCGTCGGTATAAGAAAAACAAAATGTCTCCATTTTAAAGGAAAAACATGTATTGAGATAGATCATTTAAACCGATGATGCAGAAGATATCGTTATAAATCATGCTATTTGGACATTAGAAACTTAATTTTCGTGCAACATAACCTAATTAATCAGAGTCTAAGGTGAGCTTAGATCCAACCAAATAATAGCAAGCACACGAAAATGTAAGCAATTGATAATCTAATTCCACCACTAAAAGTGTACTTCCATCTAATGAGAAGATTTAACCCTGGAAATTTTTTACTAAGTTTCAAGAAATAAAGAGTACTAAGAGTACAGAGTGTACGATTATTTTTACAGTCCTTTTCTACTTCTTGCAGAGCCCCTTTTATACCAAAGGTTCCTCCGCACGCGTCCAACCTAATGTACATAAATTGAAATCCTACAATTAGAGGTCATGGCATTTAGTAACAACCCTTCTGCCACACATTACTCCACGTACAACTCGCACATCCCGCCAACTCCTTTACACCTAAACAAATTGCAACGTAAACATTCGACTGCTTCCTCATGTTCCCCTGTCATGTAGCCATCTGTCTTCATAATCGTCTCTGGCCAAGCCACCTCCCTAGCGAAGCTCAATCATTAAGATCCTAGAGGGGTCCTACCTGGGTGTTTTTCCATCTATCCATTGGGATCTTCCCGACTAACGAAAGAAGAAAAGTCAGGTTCAATACAAGCAAATTCACAAAAGGCCAACAAACCCTACCGGACCACAAAATGGACCCACCCAACGCTGAGGTAGGGATAGATCCATGGCAATGGTTTGGATTGGAATTCAAGTGTTTTGCTTTAAGTGAACTGGGATATTTCCAATATGCAGATGATTGGCCATCAAAAGGAATGTTTTCGGACTGATCCTGATTTTAGATGGATTTCTAACATAGACGTTCTAGAAACCTTCTAATTTGCTTCCATATGCCTGTATGAATAAGTTACGTTGGTCGCACATAGTTTAACATGTAACAAATAAATGTTTCTCTTTTTTAGTAACAGAAATTATTTTTTTTACTTTCTTATTTTGTTCAACCAGGCATAGTCATATTTGCCCAGTTCACTTCTCCTAAGAGGCGGGTTGGTCCAAGTTCACCCCTGGGGGTTCTTCAGAATCTTCTTTAAAACCCAATCCACATACACAAACCCTGGTTTTCGAACCCCCAACAGGACTAGCCCTTCACATTCTAGTGTAATGCCAAAGAGCAGATCCTACAGAATCACCGGTGTGCCATCAGATATCAAAGAACTTCAAAAAGAATTCTGCTTTAATATATTTACGTATTGGCAAGTTATTTACAGCATATAGGAGGATTGGATTCATGCTTTACAGGAACAGCAAGCTTGAATAACTGCTCATAACTGAAGAAACCAACAGGTCTGTAATTCGAATTGTAACCGGTACCATGGTCGTCGCTGGACTTGACAACCACAACCATCTTGCATCTCTTCTCAAGGACAAGATCAATAACTCGACCAATGGAAGTTGAGGTGCTCATGCAAGGAGGCGGACCTCTTGCCATGCTTGATAGAGGAGCATCTAGCTGAAGTAAAGCAGAATGTTAGAAATGCTGCAAAGGAGTGAGAAATACAGAAGTTTATGATCGCCATTAATGGAACATGCCATGAAAAATTATACAACTAACTTCATGGATCAACTTTGCACCCTTGGATCCAGATTTAATTAAAAAATATTCTCCTATGAGATGATATGGAGAGAAAATTGACTTAACTTTTCCCATTTGTTAACAGCCCCTTAGTCAATGGGATTGCCACTAGCAGAAATGAGCATCACTAACCCATCCAAAAAAAAAAGTTACGGGCATCGATCACCTTCAAGGCTTCATGAGCATTTGGCGGATACTTGATAGAAAACAAGAGGGCATAAACAAGCGAACACAAGCAATCAAGAATTTACGGGGTTCATGTTGCTAACTAAAGATTATGTCCTAAGGAGGGTTTTTTTTTTTTTGAGGGTGTCCTAATGAGGGAATTGATATGTACCATTTTACTATGGCAAAGCAACGACAAGACTTGTGCATCTGCCAATTTCATGTTAATTACAAGAGATTACGCATTCTTAAAAAGCAATTATTAGATTAACAAGATAACTACTCATTAAGCCTATGTCCCGGGTTAACATCACGCATTGTCCTTTCTCCCACATCCTCGAGCAACTCTTCAGTTCTTTCGGAATTGGAGCTACTCCTTGGGTCATGTAATCATGATAGATGCTTGAGCCGTCAATCACCTAGGAGATAGGGATGTGGTGACAGAGGCAATTACTGCAGCTGGCACCATGAGCCATGGATGATGGTTATTGGTTATGTAGGCAATGATCAATGGTAAAGCATGTCTTAACGCCATAGATTCCAATCTGGCAGACGACTCAATATTCAGGTCTAAGTCTTGTGAGTACAGTCAAACTCCCCCATCTAGGGTCAAATTACCGAAGAGGATAGATGGTTGACATCTTTACTCAGCCATTTTTGGTCATATGGTGATTTAGTACAATGTTTGGATCAAGGTCCATCCTTAGTGCTCCTTCCATAAACTGTTGAAAAGACAAATAGAATCCCATTGGGCTTACAACATAAGCACAAATCTTACATGCCTTGAGACCTCCCTCTAAGTATCGTCATGCTAAGCCACCGGAATGATCAAGGGAGTTGGTTCCTACTCCCAAAACCTTGCCAATTCTCCAATCCAGTCCAATTCCAAAACTCATCACATTTTTTCAGCTTTTCTTCGTGTAGAAAACAATAGACAGTCGTCCCCACTATTCCAAGTAGCTTCCTAAATTTCAACAGCAGACCTCATCCTCCCAGCGATGGACATTCCAAGAGATAATCTTTATTTGCCAATTTCAGAAGCCCTGAAATGGTCACCATGTACAAAGCCACAACAAAATAAACCACCTCCAAAAGCTACCTTCATGACCCTGCACAACTCTGAAATCAACACCTATCTCTGCAAGACTCTGGTGCCCGTAAGGATCCTTCCATCCTGAATTTTTTTTAAAAGGGAAAGGGTAGTTATCTTTTGATACTACCCAGAAAATGTATTAATTAATCACAGTAAGTACATGACTCACATTACAAGCAAGAACTCCACCTCGAAATGAAAGACAAAGCAAACGTGTAATGACCCATTACTTTTTTAGCCATTTAAGATGTCTGGAATTTCAGTCAGACGTCTAGACCCGTCCCCGAACGTCTGAAAGTAGATTATTTCGTACTGCACTCTGCGCTCGGGCGGCATGCAGAGGCCATTCCCTCTCTCTCACCCACACCCCGCAAACCCTACTCCCCTCCTATTTATAACCCTCCCTTCTCTCCTCTCCTCACACCACAGCAACCACCACCTCTCCAGCACCTCCTGTGCGGCAGCAGCGAGGCCTGAGAGAGAGGCGAGGGGGGGGGGGGGGGGGGGGGGGGGGGGGGGAGCGAGAGAGAGGAAGGAGGAGAGCGTGGAAGGTCGGAGGACCTTCGGGAGCTCGACGGAGCTCGCACGGCCGGCGGTGGGTGCGTGCGCGTGTGGAGGACGTCGGCGAGGAGCTGCCCAAGCTCCTGCAGCGGCTGGAGCTGCCGCCGCAAGCGGAGGCGCGAGCGAAACAAGCTGCGAGGAGGTTCTGATACTGGAAGTTTTTCAGTATCAGCGTCTGGCGTGACGTCCAGACGACTGGCGAGGGACCTGAACGGCCGAAGCTAAGGCCAGACGTCTGAGAGCACGTATCGCGAGAGGTACGTACGTTCCTACGCTGATTTCCGCCATGCAGAAGATCACAGCGCAAGAGTTGTGTTGGCTGACCGTGCCTGCATTTGCGTACACAGGTGCAACTTTGGGAAGGCACACGATACGCTTTTCCACGCACTTTTAGACGTCTGATCATATCACCAGACGTCCAAAGGTACTTCCAAATGACCAGAGACCTTATCCGACGTCTGAAACTATCCTCAGACGATCGCAGAGGAGGTCTGGACGTTTGATCAGCCGCAGAAGACACAAGGTGAGTTTTGACATCTTTTAAGACGTCTAGGATTAGTCCCAGACGTCTAATTTTGATCAGAAACTGTGTTTTTTATCTGTTTAAGGCCCAAACGGAATCAGACTTCCACAAACGAAATACCGTTGTTTTCTACTCGAGTTCCTCTACGTATTCGTGATGAGTACCTACTGTTTTGAGCCTGTCTAATGTACACTGGTCGCTAGTACAGGTTACCAGCCGGTGGCGTGTTCAGGACCCGCAAAGACGACGAGATCTGCAGCATAGGCCCCCATTCCTCCCGTGATACCCGGTAGAGTGGTTTAATTCAGTTATTGATATTTAAATAAGAATGTGCTTAGTTGAAATAGCCGAATGAAACTCTAGGATGTAGAATGAACCCTTGGGTAGAAAATAGATGAGCCTATTGGAACTGTACTGTTTACTTGAATGCATGGTTAAGATAAATTACTAGCAAATGCCTGTATTATAATTACGAGTTGCATGTTAGAATACGAACTGCCTGTATTCAATTGAGAAATTGCCTGCGAAATCACCAGTTGCATGTTATTGAGAATTGAACTATGAAAACACGAGCTGCCTGTATATAGGTGAGGAATGAATTATGAAACATGAGATCTGAATCTGGATAAATGAGGTAAACATGAGCATGAACCCTATGGGGAATTAAGAGTAGAACTCCGGTGGATAAACGGAATCTAGAATGTAGACGGAAAGTGTGTTGACCCTTGAGTACGTGGTACCAAGGAGAGCAACTATCCCCTTTTAGTGTAGAGCGGAGCTAGCCTCCCTTGGGTTAAGACCCAAGGTTAGGATTTGGCCACTCTACACTGACTCCTGCTGGCCCTCGCGTACGTGGTACCAAGGCGAGCTACTAATGTAGGGAGGGAGCTAGTCACCCCATGGGACCCGGGGTTCAGCTAGCCACCCTACATCAATTTGTTAGGCCCTCTAGGTAAACCAAGGTAGTCAGACGAGGATGCGCGGACTGTAGAGGAACAAGATCCCTGTTTGGTTCTGATTGGCGAGACCCCTGTTCTGAGAGGGCAATGCCTTATACTGTTCAATGCAATACTTTGGACGTACCCGCTAGCGGAAACGACTAACCACGTGTCAGTGTGGGGTAGCTACCCGTGCACTTATCACACGTGCCGTAGTCACCGCTACGTCTTGACAGTGACCTCGGGGTGGTTGACTAGGTGTAGGACTACCACAGGAGATTCTCCCAGCCAGGAGAGCACCACGTGTACCTTTTACTCTATGGAAAAGACTGCAATCAAGATCGTTCCCACGAGGAACATGCAAAATCAAGAAATACTTGGTTACTTTGAGAAATAGATGAAACAGAAACACATAAATGAAATAAATAGAAATGAGAATTAAATTTGTTGTTTTTACTGTTCTTGTACTTAAATAATATAAACACCACTCTACTCAGCGTTCGCTGACTCTGTCCTTTCATAACACTGTTCAGGACCATGAGTTGAGCAACCCGACTTTCCGACTACAAAGGGTGCTGGGCCTAGCCGTAATCGTTCTTTCAGCACTTTCTTTTTCTCTACTGTTGTAGTAAGTAATGGATACCTAGTTTACTATTTCTGCTATTCCAGTTTCCTTTCCGCTTTCAGTTGTTGTGGTGGCATGTACTGGGACAGTTGTTCTACTTTCTTTATTGCTTTGTACTTTTCTCCTGCTTAGTTATATTGCATGTATGAATGTAGTTTATTCTCCTGCTTTTGGTTATTTCTTGTTGGACGACTAGGTATTGGGATTAGTCGAGGCGAGCCGGTCTCGAGTCCTGTAGGGATCCGGGAACCGGGTCGTAACAGGACGCAACAAAGTTTTTCACATACAGGTGTTGCCCCCTAAAGACAATGGCATTCCTACCCAACAAATAGCCTACACGACCGCCAGCAACCGAGCCCCTTCTTTCTTCGATCGAAACACGTTGCGCCCAATGTCAGCTCTTCCACATTTGAACGACCTCCAAAAGCTGAGAAATGAGTCATGAACCCATCACCAGTCCTCAATCCAATCCCAGACCTGTGACACCAAAGGACAAGTAAAGAACAAGTGGTTTATGTCTTCCTCTGCCTGACCATAGAGCAGGCAAGACCTCTTTGCATCCTGGACCCATCGCGCCCTCCACATCCTAGTCATCAATCTGCCTCTCCTAAAAAGCCAAGCATATATCTTCACCTTCAGGGGGCAAGAAGCCTCCCAAAGCTTTCTGCAATCTCTAACCAAGTCAATGTCCCCCAATGTGCCTGAACCTCTAAAACTCCTCTATGTGTCTCGCACCGAGAACTCTCCTTCCCATCCGAAAGAGTCTGCGCCAACCTCCGGCTGAAACCCTTCTAAATCTTGCAACAGCTCCCGCATCTCCCCAAATCTTTGGTTTGACAGACTACCCAAGAACGTGGGACACCACACGACATCCTAGACCTCCGCCACAGAAGCTCCTTTGTCAACCGCCAAAGTCGCAAGCCTAGGAAAGCACTCTACCAAAGCCCTAAGCCCCATCTAATCATCCGTCCAGAATCTGAATGTATCACCCGATCCTAACACAGGGGTAAAGAAAGAACGAACATTTGGTGCCACCAAGGAAGTGAGAGGCACCTCAAGGAGGTGACACCAGGAGGTTCCAACCAGGCGATCCCCCATAGTAGAATCACAAGATCCTCCCCACCAGACAAACCTCTCCAAGTAGCTTCACAATCCACTTTGCCAGAAAGCTGTCATTCATCCTCCCAATCTCCCTAACTCTCAGGCCCCCCCCTCCTTAATAGTTTTGCACACCTCACTCCACACCACCAGCTTCGCTCCCTTCTCGCTTGCCCCATAGTTGTTCCAAAAGAAGCTTCTCATTAGGTTCACAATCTTGTCTTCAACCTTTCGCGGCATCTTCACAATAGAAGTAAAATACGCTGGCATAGCAGACAAAATCGCTTTGAGGAGAACCAACCTTCCTCCTCTCGAAAGCAGCTTGGCTACCCATCCTATCAACTGATCCTCAATCCTTTCCAGCAACGAAGCCCAATCCTATAACGAAACCCTCCTATCCGTCAGGGGTAGGCCCAAATAAGGGAGAGGCAAGGACCCAACCTCCGTACCTAGGGCCTCCGAACACTCCCTGGCCTTCTCATCAGCCATACCAAATGGAACAAAAGAGGACTTCAAGTAGTTAATCTGCATGCCCGAAGTCTCACAAAACAACTCCAGAAAGATATAGCTCCATTTCACTTCCACCTCCGCCCCTTCCACGAAGAAAGTATCATCCACATATTGCAGCACCGATATACCCATCCCTCCCCCATAGGGAAGCCCTTAACCAGACATGTTACACACACCCTGTCGGATGCCCTCGCCAGAGCATCAACCACCAAAACAAACAACATAGGTGCTAAGGGGCACCCCTACCGAATGCCTCCCTTCATCTAAATCCAACCACCTACCAGATTCCTGTTGATGAGGACTAAAAAGGATGTTGTTGTGACGCATTGTTTCATCCATCTAATCCAGATCAGCGGAAAACCCCTCTTGGCCATAGCCACTCACAAGAAGAACCACTATATGGAGTCGTACGCCTTCCTGAAATCAACCTTCACAAAAATGTTGTCCTCCCCTCCCTCTTCCAATGCGCAAGTATTTATGTGGCCACAACATACCCATCTAAGATCATCTCCCCAGTACAAAAGCCATCTGCACCTCCGACATGACGCCACCAATCACTGAAGCCACTATTGCCCCCACTAAACTCCGTAAGGACTTACAGGATTTCATTCTTCAACAGCAACCAAAACTCTTTAAAAGATAGCATCAGAAATCCATCGGGACCAGGGAATCTGTCAGCATTTAGTCCCCAGACTGCCTTATGAGCCTTGTCCTCCGTGAAAGAGGCCACCAATTCCTCCACCTCCACTGCATCAACCATCGGAACATCCAGTCTCCACCATCGCCACCTCCCATCCCTCCTCTTCCCCATGAACTCCCTGAAGAAATCAGCCACCGCCCTGCCTGCGGTCTCCTTGCCGAAACACTCCACCCTGCCCACCTGGAGCTTATCAATCCAATTCCTCTTGCGCCTAGCCAACACCATCATATGGAAGAATTTGGTATTCGAGTCCTCATCCTTGATCTACTTCTGTCTGGATCTCGTTCTCCACTCCACTTCCACTTTCCGGTCTTCAACATGGACCGTCTTTATGTGTTCTGCCCTGGTCTCTCTCTCCTCCACTATCAACAGGCCCTGGTCCTCTACTCTGCCCAGCCTCTGGATCTCCCCGAGCGCTTCATCCTTCTTTTTGTTCCGTTCTTTCACCTGTCTTTTGTACTCCTTCAGAAAAAGTCTCAACTCCCGAAGCTTTGCTTGCAATCTGGCGGTCGCCGAGCCATCCGTGTGCATAGTCCTCCGCCATGCTACTAAAACCCTCCTCCAACAGCCACACCCTATCGAATTTGAAGTATGTACCAAAGTAGGAGCCTTCGCCAGATTCCCACATCAAAGGAGTGGTCCGAGAAGGGCCTCTCAAGAGTGCGAACCCCCGCCAATGGGAAGACCACCATCTCCACCGAGCACAGAAAGCGGTCCAATCTGGACATCAAGCCACCAAAGCTCCTCCACGTGTAGGCACAGGAAGCGGGGGGCACATCCTGCAGCCCGTGCTCAGCGATGAACCTTGCGAAATCCTCGGAACCCCAATCCTGACCTCCTTGCCCACTCGACCTATCCTCCGCCATGAGGATGACATTGAAATCCCCTCCAATAAGCCACGGGCACCCCTAAAATCTCCCAGCAATCTGACAAAGGTCCTCCCAAAGGAAGCTCCTTTTGAAGTCTTCAACCAGCCCATACACTGATGAGAACATCAGAACAAGCCCATCACTTCACCTCCTCAGCTGCACAAAGACCACCTTCGCCCCCACCTCCGAGTCCTCCAAGGAGAACACGTCCTTCCACCCGACCACAACTCCCGTTGACCTCCCGACCGTATCCAATGCTAGAAAACCACCCAGCTAGCCCCCCTCGATTTCTCTCCAAACCCTCTGGTCACATGCCTGTAGCTTCGTCTCCTAAAGGAGAACAACATCCGGACTCCATTTCCAGAAGGACCTTAACGTCCCCCAGCGCAAGGGGTCACAGAGCCCCTAACATTCCACGTGAGGATCTTCAGCATGGGGCACCCATAGAATCCCCCCCTCCCCGCAAATCGACTGAACCTGGCCCCCTTCGCTACCTGCTCCACCTCCCCAGGTCGAAATGCCCTAGACCACCACTACATGCCCACCTCCCCACCTATCTTCCTCCCACTCCTCGGCCCCAACATCTCCCCCCCCAGTGGCCACAACCCCACCATCCTCCTTTAGAAGCTCCATAAACCCTACACTCCCCCTAGTTCAGGCATCGCCTCCGATGCCGCAAGGAGGCGTGTCGCCACCCCTTGCTCCACAACAAGACCCTATGGCCCCCACTCCCCCCTCCGAACGGGTTCCACCTCTGTTGTCGTAGTGGGTTTTGCCATCGCTGCCACCTCCTCCATGAAGAAGCTCCACATCGCCACCCGGACCTCCTCTGGACACTAAGGGGGCAGCAATCATTGTCGAAGCCCCAACCAGTACCCCCCGCTTCATGGAGAAGACTTGCGCCGCCACCCAGAGCTTCTCCATCCTCTGATGGAGCAACCTCATCGCCCTTATCTCTCCAGCCCTCATGCCATCTCCACCTCCGGGGAAGTCCTCCTTAGCTCGCCGACCGCAACCCTCCTCTCCCACACTTGAGGAAGTTGGTGCGCTACAGAATGCCCTCAAAGCAACCCTTCGTGGGCCACTAATAAAAGGGTCACAAAGGGTGTCTGGGTCTGGGTGCAGGTCCAGACACGAACCCGACATCACCCCCCTCACCCCAATTAGTTATGTAAGTCATGGGCCCTCCAATTAAAACCCACCTCGAGGCAGCCAACATCCCCAACGCCAATCCACCTCGATGTGCCCTCCTGATCTCCTCGAGGAAACCCCTCGAAATCCCCGAGCGACTCCTCGTCTTCCTCGATCGCCTCCACGCCTCCCATCATCACCTCCCTCACATTCACTGCCCTCTCCTCGTCCACCGCACTCGCCTCAGCTACCGCCACGCCCTTCGAGCACTGAGCCTCGACATGAGTGCACCCATTCAGCTCAAGGCCAAACGCTGCTAACTCAACAGACGAGGCACCACCCTTGCTGGCGATCTTGGGCCTCCACACCGCCCCTTGCACCAAAGCAACCCCCCTACTGCCACCCCCCCCACCGGCCAGCAGCCTCACCGCCTCAGCGAAGGTACGCGGTCCATCTCTGACCGACTTCACCAACACGACCCAGGAAGCACCCCCTAGGCAAAGCAACACCTTCTCGTGGAGCGCCTTACCCGGCTGGAGCTTCACCATCACCCGCACCGTCGAGAGGTCCTCGCCCTTCAGATTGAGGCCCCTACACCACCGCACCCTCGCAAAGGGGGCGACCACCGCCGCCACAACCTCTCTCATGCAAAGAGAGCGGTATGCCTGCGAGGTCCACCAACAGCCCTACCCTCGGTGGTCGCTCTCGGAGTGCCCCATCAGACCTAACAGCCCATCGCCATCTGACCACCCCATTCGAACAGGGGAGGTCCTTGAAGAGCAGCCGCTCTACCAACTCCGACGTCACGCCAACGAGCACAAACTTCCCTTCCCCCACTGCCTTCAGCTCCATCCCGCCCATTCGACCCCCAAGCGCCTTCAACACCTCTACATCGAGTTTGCCCAGACCAACACGACCTTCCGCCACCACCCTGATCAAGGCCATCGCGAGGGTTCTCTCAAGCATCCTAGCCTCCATCAACCAAGGGGCTTCAACCTCAATCAACGGTGCACCCTCCGACGAAGGTGGGAGAACGGTCGCTTACGCGCCTGAGGCCACTGCCTTCCGCACCTCCTTCACGCAGGACGACCTTCGATGGCCAAGACCCCCACACTACAAGCATCTCACCAAGTCCCTACACTCTTGTGCAAAGCAACCCCTCCCTCTGCACTTGAAGCACAGCATCTCAGTCGTTGCCCTCCTCTTCCTCACCTTCCCCACCACCAACAACCAGCCCTGACCCTCTCCCCCCCACCTCGCTCTCTCTCGCTCTTCTCGGTTGCACTCATCCTCTCATGAAATGTGCGTTTATAAGTAGAACAGGCTCATTTGGATGCCTATCTGCTGAATGATAGACAAGCTACTTCCTACTTGATGTGACTCTCTTCTCCCCCCTTCCATCATGAAAATACCACCAATGTGAGTCACATCCTCATAATTGCCAGGCACATTGCCCCTCTTTCCTTCTCTTTTGAGCTCATATGAGTCCCAGCATCCTCTATAATCACATATCCCCCCTTTCCTTCCTCTAGCATCACCCAACAACATCACCCTCACGAGTTGCATCACCCCTCCTGAAAAGGCCTTCCACGCAGCCTTCTACATCAACTGAAGAAGTTGGGATCTTAACAAATGGGCTGGGAATAAAGGCCCATGTCCCTAACCAGAGCCTGTTTGTCCAATTCATAAATCAGGTTGGCCACAAGATTCGACCAACAATTGGACAAGGAGAATCATGGTCAATCCAAAACCAAAAGTGGATCCAAGAAGCAAGGAGTATCCACCTGTGAATCCTCAATTTTCAAGAAAATAAGGGCCTTCCGAAGATTGAAGGGATGGTTCTCTCAATTCCATGATTACCATTCTCTTCAAAAGAGCATTGTCAGCCTTGGATTCGTGACAGAGAAACAATAAGAGTGCAAACCTCTGCCAAAGGATTTTCGAAATTCAAGATCTCCTGACAATCACACTGATTGAAAATCACCAGAACATACTATATTAGGAGAGACCTGCCCTTGAAGGCCTATCGCCACCGCCACCTTGGAAGACCTATTCGAGGAGGCCGTGTTACCAAAACTTTACAAGTGGAAGAACCTGCAGCAGCCTAAGGGAAGGTAAGATTCCCTCCATGGAAGGTACCTTAACAGTAGCCTTCACCACCAGCAACTTCCCATCTCTAAGCAAACTTCCCTCATGGCCAAGTGGAGACGACAACCTCCACCATCTCGCAGACAAAGACACATAGATACATTCAATAACCAACAAAACTATTGGACAAAGGGAAGCAACCGATGCTCCATTGATCTCCAACTATAGATGAGGCTGGCCCCAAGAAGGGTTTCAACAGAACTTAGCATTTGATTCTATTATTGGACCCTAGTTTTTGTGCTGACTCAGGAACCCTGTTCTTGGATCCAAACCATCTACTCATGTTGATAAGATCCAATGGATCTAACGTCATAAAATTGATAAACCAACTGAATTTATCTACAATTCCTGTAGAGTTTCCTAATATCAGCCACATTCTCATACGCCTTTTTTTCTTGAAAAGGGCAAAAGGGGTTCAACACCCCGAGTATTCATTAAAAAGAGAGCTAAATGCTCCAAGTGCTACAAAGGGAGGTATCACATTCTTACATGTTGATTTATCAAGATGCTGATCAAAATCAAGTCAAACCTCATCCAGGTCACAGAAGCACACTTTACAAATCATAACTGCTAGACTGGTTCAGTAAATGATGCCCAAAGATCACTCATTTAGAAAGCAGGCAGAAGATATGAGGTCAACATAATACCTCATTGCAGTCTTCGCGATGCACAATCCCAACACAGCTACCTGATTCATCTAAAATTGGAACACAAGCATCTCTGTAAAACCGCATGACAGCTTTCCTTAATACCAGAGTCGCAGGAAGTGGACTAGTTTCTCTGAATGTGGTCATGTACTTCTCAACAGGATCATCTAACGAGACCTGAACAAAGAGAAAATCTGTTGGCGACCTCTCTGAGTAAAAGGAAAACTTGCAGATGAATATCAATTGAAATCATGTAATAGCCACCTCATGGAGGATGTATGGATTAAAGAGAGGACTCGAGAACCCACATAATGTTTCCAGTCTTATGGCAACCTGCAACAACCAGCACAAAGAAGATGAAGTTATTCTATTCTTCATATTACATTTCCTATCTTTCATTCTAAGAGATACAGAATAATAGAAGGCTGAGCCTCTATTGATTTCTCAACATTTAACCATTCTGACAAATTACATTTAATTCCGCCATATATGTCTAGTAAGCCTTAAATATCTCATCAAATGAAAGGGCCATTCACATTTGATGAGTCAAGGCACAAGTTCAAAGAATGTCAATACAGTAAATTGAAGAAAAGATTAGTAGTAGTACTCGGACGGCAAGGCAGCTGTACAGTACATACTATATTCAGGTGGACGGTACGTACAAAGAATTGCAATAACACATCCTTTGATCCCATGGTCGCTGCTTATGGTATCAGATAAATGTTTTATCAATATGATTCCACTATATGATTGTATCATATGTCTTGCTTCGTTTGACCTCATTATCTATTACCTAATGTGTTTCCAGTCCCACTATTTTCTTTTTTTAAGATAAAAAAGGATGATCACATTGGCAGAGTGATCATCCAGCCACATTAATTAAGGGGGTTACATAATGAAAGGACATTAAATAGTGGCCCAAAAACCCTTCAACAAAGTGGCATTCCAACAAGCGTTCACCATGAAGGGTTTTTCCCCCTAAAGACAACCCCAATGCACCACAGCCATAAAGTCCATGGTATAGCGAAATGCCCAATGTACTACTCTTTAGACTTAAAAGATCCACTGTGGAATGATTGCCAAAACTCCTCCCAAGATGATGAAAGCCACTTTCTCAAGCACCTCAACAAAATCTCCATAGCAAATACGTAACCAAAAAACAAATGATCACAATCCTCACTACACTCCCACAAACAGAATAGGGGCTATCTTTTGGTGATAAGCTTTAGTCATGAATCTCTTACACCGCAAAAACCAAGAAAACATTGTGAATTTCAAGGAATCCTCACCTTCCAAATCTGTTGATAATCCTTACTCAGGTCATGATCAATTGTACCTTTCGGTGGAGAAAGAATGTAAGCCTATTAGACAGTAAAGGTATCATCCTCTAAATCCAGGCATCCATAACCCTATCTCTAGGTCAAAGAGCAATGATATCTTCCTGCACCTTCATGAAATCCTCAGCCCTCTGATCCGAGAGGAAAGCCCGGAATGTTGGGTTCCAAGCGACAGTCTGGGATCCTAACAATCTGGAACTAAGGCTCCTAGGTTAGAAGGCAAGGCAAAAGAGTCTGGAGTATAAATCCGCAAGGGACCCATGATTAGTCCAATCATCCATCCAAAGAGCGAAATCTCTGCCATTACCCAAGATTGCAATAAAGAAAGGAATGACATTGGTATCTCATGTTTAAAGGCCCTCCAAGAAGTTGAATCCCCCCTGATGAAGAGCCATCCTGCCCACCCCAATTCAATCTCCTTCCATGGCAGGTCGCCATCAGCTCAAAGAAAATTGTTCTCTCCCTCCCCATAACTTCCACTGTCCACTTTAGAAGCAGTGATTGCTTCATAGCCTCTAAATTCAGCACCCCAAGGCCTCCCTCCACCATAGCTCGACATACCTCTCCCAAGGAGACGATATGCATTCCTTGGTTGTTCAATGCCAATTTTTTCCAGAAAAATCAGCGATGTAAATTTATCTACTCTGTGGAGCACCTTTCTAGGCATTGAACATAGAGATAAGTAGCAAATAGGCATGGCAGATAAGACAGAGTTTAACAGCACTTCCCACCAAAAGAAAGAACCTTGGACTTCATCCTGCCAATCTAGTCTCCAACATTAAAATCATCCCATTCCAATCACTAGCATTCAAGTGATCTATCTGAAAGGGACAAGCCAAGTATTGCAATGGTAAGGAACCTTTGGGAGTACGAAGAATATAACCATACATGACCTCTTGTCATTATCCATGCCAAAAGGAATAAAAAAGGACTTATCCATGTTCATCTGCAAGCCAGAGAAACACTCAAATACATCAAGCAAGATGGAGACATTCTACGCTTCTTCATGAGAAGCCTTGATAGAAAAGAAAGAAGCCTCGATAGAAAAGATGGCATTATCTGTATATTGCAACAAAGGAACAAAACTCTGATGATCCTTTGTGCTAAGCCCCTTCAAGAAACCACTGTCACAGAGTAGACATACAAACAGCTAATGACTCCACTGCTAAGACAACAAGCAGCAGTGCTAGAGGGCATCCCTACCTCATTCACCATTGTGGCCGAACCCAGCCTAAAGGAATTGGTCGTAACACATCTCTCCATCTAGGTGATCCAAGAAATAGGAAAGCACCTCGAACTTAATGAAACCGATAAGAAAGCTCAATCCAAAGAATCATATGCCTTTGTGAAGTCATCCTTCCATAAAAAGCCTTTTGTCCCAAACTTTTTCCAATATGCAACAACCTCCAAGGTGATAGCCATACTATCAAAGGGATGCCTTCCCTAAAAGAAGGCCAACTAGACTAGGCTAACAATAAGTTCGAAGAAATGAGACAATTACTTTACTACAAAACCCTAATCCTCAATGTATAAAGGGTTTGGGTAAAATACAGAGAAGTCTACTATCAATAAAAAAGAAAAAGAACAACACCTACAACAACACAATTCTTAGCACTCTCCCTCAAGCTAGAGCATTGATGTCAATCATGCTCAGCTTGATACAACGTCTATCAAAGGAGGTCCTGGAAACCGCTTTAGTAAAGACATCTGTAGTTTGATCTTTAGAACTAACATGGGTGATACATAGGAGCCCCCTCTGAATCAAATCTCTGGTGCAGTGGCAGTCCACCTCAACATGCTTGGTCCTCTCATGAAACATGAAATTATTTGCAATATATGTAGCAGCTCTATTGTCACATCTCAACTCCATAGTCGATGGCACCTAAACATGCCAATCCATAAGGATAGATCGAATCTACATCATCTCAATAGCAGTTTGTGTCATAGCATGATACTCTGATTCAGCACTAGATCATGCTACCACAACCTGCTTCTTGCTACACCACATCACTAGATTGCCAACAAGATGAGTACAAAAATCAATGGTAGACTTTTTGTCCTTAAGGCAACTTGCATAATAAGCATCTATGTGTGAAATGATGCCTAATGAGTAGCCCATGATAGACAAGAGTCCCCTACCAAATGACAACTTAAGATACCTGAGGTCCATCATGGTTGCATCTCAATGCAATTTTGGTGGCCTATCCAAAAGCAGGCGAACTTTCCCCACTACAAAGGAGATATTTGAGTGTGTCATAGTTAAGTATAGCAACTTGCCAAGGAGGCCCCTAAATTGTCGAGGATCATCATGTAAAGTGAGCCCGAGGATAAATGGGAATAGATGTGGGTTTGGCACCTAACATGCCAATTTTCTACAAGAGGTCCATAGCATACGTTCTCTAAGACAATACCACACCCTGCCTACTACCAGCAACTTCAATACCCAAAAAATATTTGAATGGTCCCAAATCCTTAATCACAAAGTGATTAGCAAGATAACATTTTAAATCAAAGATCCCTTGAGAGTCATTGCCTGTAACAATAATGTCATCAACAAACACAAGCATCACAACCCTTCCACAAGAGGTATTCCATACAAATAGAGAGTAATCTACTAACAATCGACGGAATCCAAGATTCTCAATTAACTTAAGATAATTTCTGGAACCATGCCTGAGGATTCTGCTTAAGTCCATATGTCACCTTCCTTAACCTACACACCTTGAAACTCTCCCCCTAAGTCTCAAACCCAGGAGGCTGCTATATATACACCACTTCCTACAAGTCTCTATATAGGAATACATTTTTAACATCAAGTTAATGGAGAAGCCAATTATACTAAACTGCAACTGAGATAAGAATGCACACTCTAGGTAATCGTGCTACGAGAGAGAATGTATCAAAGAAATCCACTCCATAAGTCTAAGTGAACCCATTTGCCACAAGTCATGCCTTGTATCAATAGACAAAGCCACCTGGATTCTCTTTCACCATGAAAACCCATTTGGAACATACAACACTAGCGCTAGTAGATAACTCGATAAGCTCCAGGTACTTCTTGAAACCAAACAAACATTCCCTCCTCCATTGCTCGCCTCCACTTAGGATCTAGGAGACCTTCTGATGTGAAGTAGGGCTAGCCGTTGCTGACAGAGCCACAAAGAATCTTCTGAAGGTAGACCCAAGACATGCCAAAGAGACATGCTTAAGCGTAAGATGCCTTGTGTACTTACATAATGCCTTCTTAATGCAATAGGAAGATCAAGATCCTCTACAACAATTGAGTGGACATCATCTATCTGTACTTGCACCTGTGATGGTACATCACTAAGACCAATGTTGTAAGTAGAAACTGGCTCATGGCTCACCTCAGGGAAGATGTGTGGTGTTGGCTTTGAAGGTGGAAGATGATGAGCATAAGTAAACTAGAATCTATCATCAGTAGAAGAAATAGCAACACTGCTAGGAACATTCATAGGAATATCTTATAACACCCTAAGGGAAATAGACATAGGAACCATATTCACGCACAACCCTACTATAGAAAAATATGGTACTAGAAAAATGTCACATTTGCGCTAACATAATGGCAATGTTAGAGAGGATCATAACATTAATACCCCTTCTAGGACCTAGAATATCCCAAGAACACACATTTAATTACTTTGAGGGCCAACTTATCTCTTCTAGAACCATGAATATGAACGAATGCCACGCTAGCAAAAACATTGGGTTAAACATAGAATAATTCTCCATCTAGATATAATGTTGTATAAAAATTTGTTCATCAAGAACCGAGGATGGCATACAATTAATAAGATGACATACTGTAAGAACCACATCTCCCCAATAAATTTGAGGCACAATGTTGTGAAGCAATAGTGTCCTGGCAATGCCCAACATGTGCCGGTGTTTGCGTTCAACCACACCATTCATTAAGAAGTGTGAGAACAAGTCATCTAATATATGATTAATGATTCCTTGTGACTTATAGAAGTTACTAAGAAACGTGGTGCAAAACTCCAAGGCATTGTCAGAATAAATAACCTTAGAAATGGCCCTAAACATTGTCTTTGTCTGCAAGATGAAATTCCAAATAATCATTCCTACATCTAATTTCTGCTTCAACAGAAATGCCTAGATCAAGCGAGAATAGTCATCAACAATCACCAAGTGGCAGTGGTGCCCTAATTCATCAGGAACACGACTAAGGCCTCATACATCCATGTGAAGGAGCTCAAATAGAGACCCAGATCTCAAAATCTGACTAGTGGGAAATGTACTCTAGTAATGCTTTCCCAATTGACACCTCACACTCAATATTGACACCAGGAGAAATATGAGGAATAGCACAATGAAGCTTTTAAAGGGGAGGATAACCTAAGCGTAGGTGCCATTGAAAAGCAAAGGTAGAGGATGGTAGAATAGTAGCATGAGCAGCAACCAATGACTGAAATAATCTGTAGACCCCTCCTTCATAGCCTCCACCAATTGTATTCCTAGTTAAGACATCCTCGAAGACACATGAGACTGTGTCAAATATAACTATGCAATTAAACTCCTTGGTTATCCTACCAAGGAGAATTCTAGAAATAGAATTCTCCATAATTAGTGTCGAAGAATTCTAGAAATAGATTTTATTGGAATGCGATTCAATAACAAAAACAATCCTTAATCCCTCTTTATATAGAGAGGAGATTATAAAGGTAATTCTAATCATACCAACTAAATTTAGAAACAAACTCAATCTCATCCAATCCTAATTAAATCAAATCCTACAAAATAGAAAGAGATAAAACAAAACAACTTTTCTTAATTTAACATGTTGAGTTACGTTATATTGTAAGGGGCTGTGCACAAGATCGTGAAACCTTCCTAATAACAATGGGTATATCCTCATCTGTGGGCATAGAAAGAAAACCTAAAGACACAACATCAGGAGAAGGATCATCAGTACCCTCAACACATACCTGAGCAGGTGAGGACGATGGTGGCTTAGTGGTGACTGAGGAGAGGGGGTGTGTCTTCTCTCTGTAAGTGACATGAAACTAATATGTAGTACCCTTAAAGGTCTTCTCATCAGGTGGTACAACTCTGAATGTGCCCATAATCTGCTCTTTAGTAAGTACACCACTACTTTGAGAGAAATCCTCCATGGCTACAGGAGGTACAGGCATTAGCACAGCCATCTCAACCTCTTTCAACTGATGACCTGAGGTGAAAAACTACGGAATAAACTATTGGAAAGTCACATCCGCACTAACATAGTGCCTATAGTGTATAGGGTCAAAATACCTATATCCTTTCTGAGTGCGTGAATAACCAAGAAATACGCACTTAACTGCCCTTGGAGCCAATTTGTCACGACCAGGTCCAAGGAAGTATACAAATGCCACACAGCCAAAAGTCCTTGGGGGCACAAGAAACAAATCTAAGTACCGGGCCATGACACAAACTACAGCTGAGATGATATGGTTCAGATCTCTGCTAAGAGATCTTCATGTTACTATTCAAGAGCCAAAGGAGATGCCTTGTAGCAACCGGGCTGCAACATACATTGCAAACAATCCTATACTCCACGAGAGAATGAAACATGTGGAAGTGGATTGCTATTATACCAGGAGTTTGATTCAGCAAGGTCTGATTCGTACTACCTGTCTTGCCTCCTCAGACCAGACTGCTAACATGTTTACCAAACCGCTGCCTCGCCTTCAGTTTGAGAAGTGTAGAAACAAGTTAAGCATGGTTGATATATATGCTCCAACTTGAGGGAGAGTGTTGAGTTACGTTATATTGTAATGGGCCACGAGAGAATGAAACATGTGGAAGTGGATTGTTATTACATCAGGAGTTTGATTCAGCAGGGTCTGATTCGTACTACCTGTCTTGCCTCCTCAGACCAGACTGCTGACATGTTTACCAAGCCGCTGTCTCGCCCTCAGTTTGAGAAGTGTAGAAACAAGCTGAGCATAGTAGATATATATGCTCCAGCTTGAAGGAGAGTGCTGAGTTATGTTATATTGTAAGGGGCAATATGTCTTTTTATTATTTTGTTGGGTTTATGGTATAACTTTTCTCTCACCTCTCTCAATATAAAGAGGTGTAAGAACGGCTTGGTAATTAAGAAAAATCATTTTCTTCAACTTAACCAATCTTAAAATATCTCTTTCCTAATTCTCTTACACTCATACGTCCAACTTAAAGGAGGCATAAAAAAATGAGAACTCCCCCCTAATTTAGGCAGTCGGAGGAGCACAAAGTAGTGCACTATAGTTGAAGTGGTAGTTGCCATAGAGAACTAATTATTGTACCAAAATATCAGCAAGATACAAAGACCATAATGGCCAAAGGCAATAGACAGGACTGAAGCCAAAGTAGCAGCTACACATACAACAACCATAGCAGTAGTAGTGACCATACATACAATGGCCATAGCAATAGTAGTGGCCACAGATCGAGAAACATTCCCAAGCACGTAGTAATAGAGGTAGGAGAGCCTTGCTTAAAATCTCCACCAGTTATCAACTTCACCTGAGAAGACAAATGCTAGATCAGAAGTCCTAGCACCCTAGTATGAAGAAGCAATAAAGGCTCCAGCCTGTCTTAGAAAAAGGCTGATATGAAAATGGGCATGCTCAGAAAGAGTAAAAATGCCTCTCCCTCCATCTCCAACCACCCTTAAAGACGTCCGGTAAAAGATCAAAAATGGTCTGCCACTGCCCAATCAATCTCCTCTCTCCGACTGTGTTCTACATCCTCCACCAGGATTTTTTCAATCAAGTTCCAGCAGTATCCCCCATACCCAAGTTATTTTCATATGTTCCAACCCCATTATTGCCAAGCTATTTTCAAACAATCCACTTTTGTGCCTCTGACAATTCATTCATAAAGCATTTGGACTGATGTAGGTAATGATTTAAAAAAAAAGAATAAACCACTATTTATGTTATTCCTGAGTCTATTCAGACCAAGGTGATAGATAGCTACAAAGCATGCATGCAACTAAAAGATCAATAGTCACTACAAGTTCACAAACACATGGATGACCCCTTAAAATGGGTATGAGATTGCCAACTTCACTCTTTTTCTTAACAATTTCTTGGCATTTGTACTCACGCATTAAGAAAAGATGTGGATGTGCATGCAATAACAATTGAGTTACGACTAAACACAGACAATATAACCAAAAAAATAAAACAAGATGCATCACATACCATGCCTCCTCTGCTACCCCAAGAGAACCATTTTTGCCTTTTAGTAATTTTGCAAAGAATTTGTCTTGCAAGATGAACCTGACAAATAATTGACAGAAAAAGTTAACTGTTACAATGTCTGACTACTTTGAAAAAGAAACGAAGGGTTGTTCATGTCCTAGAACACGACTATAGGGTTTTTTTGACAGAAAAAGAAATGATAATAGAGTTTGACAATCAGCTCTTTTTTTTTGCTTTACAGGCTTTTCTCGTGTCAAAAAAACTTGGAAGACTGCAATTCGGTAAATCAACCATGCTTGCATAAGTTCCATTGAATAAAAATTCTACACATTTCCAAAGTCTAACCAAGACTTTTGTGGAGAAATTATCAGTTTGTGAACCTTTGCTAATTAGAACCCCAGTGAACAATCAAAAGCCACCCAAAGGTGACAAAACAAAATGCTAATCTTAACTAGAAATCATATGTTTGCTTAATGAGGTACATTATTCTAATGTCTGTCATTATTACTTAAAGCCGACATGCACCTTTTTTTTTTTGAAAAGTGCCATGCATCTTTTTAAAAAGGTAATCATATGATGAATAAACTCGTTTCTGCAAACGATTCCTACAAAGTACATTCATGTTAGAGATGAATTGTCTCAGAACTTGGATATAAAAAATATCCTGCTTTCTATAAACATGGAAAAAATTATTTTTGAGTTCCAGCAACCACAACAATATGGTTCTTTTATCCTTTTGAAATACTTCTCACACACAATAGCTTGTCCAATATATTTATAACCAAAAAAATGGTACGGTACCAATATGTTAAACACCAATTATGATGATAAAGTAAGCATGAACTTGCAAATATCCCTATCTTTAAGGAGTCACACTGAAGTGGAAAGCAATATTTAACTATGTTTACAAAAGCTTCATGTCCATTTTGCATCTATGTACATTTTTACCTAGATTGTAATCATTTTTACCTAGAATCCAGAACCTTGAGAAAATGTTGGAAGGGAAAAAATCTCAAGCCTGCAAAGATTAACTTCAAACAAGCTAAGATCTAGCTAGTTAAAGGACTTGACTCAGCAATGCAACCTTTCTCGACCAAATAACAGCTTCTTATTGAGCTTTTCACAGGAAAGATCTCATTTATACCTGATTATCATTTATTGCGGCCTCCATAAGAAGTTCATCACCTTGTCTTTGAGATGCTACAGAAATTTCCCCAACCGTATCTAACCACATGCGTGCATGCAACTTTTTCACCATATTAAAATCTCCTTTAACAGCAAATCCCCGCATCATAGAAAGATAGAGGTGAGGTTTTGGCTTCAAATCAGAATCCTCGCCAGCTCTCTTCAACATCTCACCAAATACACAAAGTGCCCCTAATAATAGACATATACCAATCAATAGCCTTGCATAGTTAAAATTTGATATTTACGGATCATAGCATAAGAGATTTTAAAAGTGGCCATACTTTGTTAAATATTTTTAGATGCAATTACAGAAAATTTCTAAGATAAACCAGGTTTATCCCTGAGATCATTTGCATGATAATTTATGAACCATGATAACAACAGACTACTTGGTAAGATGGTTTCTCTCTAACTTCCAATTCGATTCCCCAGCAATAGCAGAATGACACCCTGCCGTACACAACTTCAATTTATATTTCCTTTCCTCAGAAATCAAAATATAGCAACTCTTTCAGCCAAACAGCCTTCAAAGTTCAATTATCAAAGTCCGCTCTAAAATTGCAGCGTTATCCATGATCTGACATGAAAGAAATGTTTTCACCACCCAGTGCCACTGGCAATTTTCCTGCCAGACTATGGATGCCTGGTTCTTGTAACACATTAAACATAATGATGGTTGTACACAATAGCAGTGTTTTGGAGCCATTTGTTTCCTGGAATTGGGGGGCCCAACTCTGCATTTAGTACGCTCAATTTCAGAATTGGCCAATTCTGGTTTTGAGCCCTCAATTCCAGAATAAACCAATTCCACTTCAAGGGTGTAATTAGTTTATTCCTCACAACAATTCTGATATTCCTCGCTAATTCCTTGAAGTGAAATATGATGACCTAAACACCAAAAAGCCATAATTCCTCAATTCCACTTACAGGTGATTCTTCACTTAATTCCACTTAGGTAACTCCACCAACCAAATCTCACCTAAAAGTTCTTTTTTGGTTTTTTTTGAAAAGGTCTCATCTGAAAATTTTATTATGTATCATACGACAGAAATTGGCCTACATTACCACAACCAGATCTAATAAGGAAACTGACTGAAAGGCAACGACATATGTTATAGAGCAGGAGAACAGCAGCTGTTTTACCCTTGTCACACCCACAGGCAAGAAGTGCATCTATGATTGTAGTATATGCAACTCTGTCGATGAATATAGGGACTGACTTCATCTCTACCACTAGGTTCTGGATTGTAAGCAGGTCCCCTGTCGACCCTAGTCCCTGAGAGCACAGATTAGGAACTAAGGTTTGATAGATTTGGCAAAAAAGCAACATTACCTAAGAATATTAGAATGAGGGAAACTTATCCGAAGAAAAAGCAATGCCAAGTAGAATGAAGCATTCAAGGATGCCCATGTTTTTCAAGCAGTTAAAGTAGTCATATTCATGCACTCCAGCCAATAAGAAATGACTATTAACAATGCATCATAATATCAACAACTAAAATGACAATTGGGGAGAGAATAATATGCTGTCTTATTAAAAATAGAGTTCCCTAATCTCTTTATATAGAGTCAAGTTAGAAAATTACATATTAAACTCAATGGGAAATATAAAATAACACAGGAATAAAAAACAACTAGAACTCTCTATCCTAATTAAACAAACCTATAACTAACTAGTTGAAGAAAAAGAGTTTTCTTAATTACCAAACCATCCCTACACTTCTTTATATAGAGAGAGGTGAGGGAAAAGTTACATCATAAGTCCAACAAGAAAAATAGAAATAGCAAACAACCCCACACAGTCAAATGTAACTCAACACTCCCCCTCAAGGTAAAGCATATATATCCATCATGCTTAGCTTGTTTTTAAATTTCTCAAACTGAGAGCGAGGCAGTAATTTGATAAACACATCAACAGTCTGATCGAAGGAGGCAAGGCACGTAGTATGAAGTAGACCTTGCTGAATCAAACTCCTAGTTTAGTGACAATCTACTTCCACATGTTTCATCCTCTCATGGAACATGAGATTGTTAGCAATATATGTCACAGCCCAGTTGTCACAATGCATCTCCATAGACTCCTGAATATCAACATGAAGATCTCGTAGCAGAGATCTGATCCATATCATCTTAGCTGCAGTATGTTCCATGGCCCTGTACTCAGACTCAGCACTAGAGCGTGAAATAACACTATTTCTTGCTTCCTCTAGGTCACCAAGTTCCCAGCAACAAATGTATAAAAGCCAGTAGTAGACAGCCTACCTCCAACATCTCCTGCATAATCTACATCAGAATAGACAACCACAAACATAGGAGCCTTCTTCTTATGTAATAGAATGCCTCTACCTGGACATCCCTTGATATACCTCAACACCTGCATAACAGCCTGCTAGTGAACATCAGTGGGCTTGTCTACGAACTGACTTAGGTTACCCATTGCAAGACTGATATCTGGCCTAGTGATGATCAAATACAATAGCTTCCCAACTAGCTGTCAATAAGCCTTCTTATCCTTCAGCTGCACTGTATCATCAAAAAGATGAACCTTAGGGACCATAAGAATATTAGCCTCCTTGGATCCTCGCATGCCTATCTCCTGAAGAATATCAAATACATATTTCCTCAGAGACATCACTATGCCTTACTTGCTTATTGCAATCTCAATGCCCAAAAAATATCTCAATTTCCCAAGATCTTTCATGACAAACTGGCGTGTCAAATAGTCCTTCACCTGATCAATGCCATCTACATCATCACCTGTAAGGATAAGATCATCAACATATACCAATAGAGACATAGTGCCAGAGCTGGTCTTCTTAACAAAAAGGGAATGATCAGATGAAGATCTCTGCATGTCAATAACAATAACAGATAACGCCTCAGACAGGCACTAAAACCAAACTCGAGGGCTCTACTTAAGGCCATAAATGACCTTACGAAGCATGCACACACACTCCCCCTAAACCTCAAAGCCAGGCGACTACTGCATGTAGATCTCCTCCAAGTCTCCATATAAGAAGGCATTTTTTACATCCAGCTGGTGTAGATGTCATCCAAAATGAGCTGCAACAGAGACAAGTATGCGAATCATGAAGAGTCGTGCAATCGGAAAGAAAGTGTTAAAGAAATCCATCCCATAGGTCTAGGTGAACCCTTTGACCACAAGGCAAGCCTTATATCGAGAAATAGACTCATCAAGGTTGTATTTCAAGGCAAAGACTCATCTAGCCCCAATAAGGTGCACACCTGAAGGTAGAGAAGACAGCTCCCAGGTGCCTCTATCAGTAAGAGTAGGCATCTCCTCTTCCATAGCCGCCTTCCAGTATGGATGTAGTAGAGCCTACTAGTAGGAGGTAGGAATCTCAGCACTGGAGACTGCAACTGTAAATGCATGAAACTCCGATCCCAAAGAATCTGTAGAAACAACACTTCCAGCAACACAATACTGTGCACAAGATCATTGAGCCTTATCGGCATTTGTGGGCATAGGAAGAGAACCTGGAGACACATCAACAGAAGGATCGTCAGTACCTTCAACACATACCTGAACATGAGAGGACGATGGTGGCTTAGTAGGGATTAAAGAAGAGGGGGTGTGTGTCTTCTCTCTGTAAGTGACTAGAAACTAATATGTAGCACCCTTAAAGGTCTTCTCATCAGGTAATACAACTCTGAATGTACCCACAATCTAATTGGTAGTAGATACACCACTACTCTGAGAAAAATCCTCCATGGCTACAGGAGGTACAGGCATTAGAGCAACCACCTCCACCTCTCTCAACTGATGACCTAAGGTAGAGAAATAAGGGATAAACTCGTGACAAGTCACATCCGCACTCACATGGTACCTCTAGTGTATAGGATCATAACACTTGTATCCCTTCTGCATGCGTGAGTAACCTAAAAATACGCACTTAGCCACCCTTGGAGCCAATTTATCACGACCAGGCATAAGGAGGTATACAAATGCCACACAGCTAAAAGTCTTTGGCGGCATGAGAAACAAATATGCATCAGGATATAGTATACTCAATGGGATTTGCTCATGTAACATAGAGGAAGGAAGCCTAATAATAATATAATAGGCAGTAAGAATCGCATCTCCCCAGTAACTATGCGGAATATATTCTGGATAAGCAAGGCTCTAGCTGTATCCAGAATATGACAGTATTTCCTCTCAGCAATCCCATTCTGCTGTGACATGTGAGGACATGATGTCTGATGCACAATACCAAGTGATCCATAGAAATCAGCCAAATTCTTCGTACAAAATTCTAAAGCATTATCTGTCTCGATCTTCTTAAGGCAAACACCAAACTGATTTTTCACAAACATCACAAGCTGAATAAGAGAACTAACTTCAAATTTATTTCTCATCATAAAGGTCCATGACAAACATGAAAAATCATCCATAAATAACAAATAATATCTATAATTCTAATCGTCTGCCACACGGCTAGGACCCCAGACATCACAATGCAGCAAATCAAAAAAGACAAAACTAGTAGATTGGAGAGAGGCTAGAAAACTAGCAAGGTGGTGCTTTCCCAGCTGACAGACATCACACTAAATCTTCATGGCAGGAGACAAGTGAGGAATGATCTGGCGTAGCTTGTCCAATGAAGGGTGATCTAGTCATTTTTACCACTGCAAGGCACTCCCCGCAGTAGTCGTCTGACAAGTCGCAGCAACAAGACTCTAAACCAGCCAATACACACCCCCTTCTCATAGCCACCACCAATCGTCCTCCCCGTCATGCGGTCATGAAAAGTGCATCCAACGGCATCAAAAATGACACGACAATTCAACTGCTTAATAATAGTACTAACAAATAGCAGTTGCATTGCCATGTCAGGCACATAGTAAACATCAGAGAGATGCATAGAGGGTATAACAGATGCCCCTCCCTTACCACAAATGGGGGCATGTCTACCATCTGCCAACTGCACTGAATGATCCTGTCGTATCTTCTGCAATTCCCTAAAGCACAGGAAATTTCCTGTGATCTGATCCACCTGAATCAATCAATCATTAACCATTCATACCTAATGTGGATGCATAGGCTACAATGCCTGAGGACCAAGGCTGCTCATGTGTCAACTATACTAGTCGCTGCACAACTGCATCATAGTCCACTTCTGCAAGTGACACTGCCTCAGTGGGCACAATTGGAGTTGTAGTAACTGAAACTTGGTTAGCAACATTGGCAGGGTGGCATTTAAGGCATGTAATGGTGACATGTTTTCAAAATTTACCACCAGTAGGGTGAGGCGTCTACTTACACCTATTTTGCAATATGCATACGACATAACATTTTTTATTGAAGGGGATATAGTGGTGGCTAGACACATCTCCTCGGTGAGAATTTTTTCGGAAATTTCTGGCTTAAAGGTCAATAGAAATAAATCAAGTTTGGTTACATTTGCATTGGGGAGGAAGCTGGTGAATGACAATTCAGGAGTTCTGGAAACCCCTATGGTGTACCTCCCAATTGCTTATCTCGACCTCCCTTTAAAGGGTAAAAGACTGGGTGTTTCAGATTAGAAGCATCTGCTTGAGCGGTTTTCAAGCCAATTATCATCATGGAGTGGAAGACTTCTATCCCATGGGGGAAGTCTGATCCTATTGAAATCAGTCCTATCCTCTTTGCCGATGTTCTTTCTTTCTGTGTGCTCACCTCCTAAGAAGATTATCAAGCAAATGAATATGATTAGGAACAAGTTCTTCTAGAAAGAACCTGATTTCACGGGAAGATTTTTACAACTCATACCATGGGATGAGATATGTAAGCCTACGAAAGATGGTGGGCTTGGCATTCGTAAGTTGAAAGAGTTTAACAAGGCTCTTCTTCTAAAATGGGTGGTAAGACTTGATGTCGGAGAAAAAATCTCTAGTTACTTCCGTTGTGAAGGACTCATATAGTAGTATGATGTATTTGATGCAGGGGTCAAGGGTGCATACGAGAGGTGTTTCAGCGTTCTGGAGTTCAGTGGGCCACTTGGTGAATGACTATGCAGTTCAATTTTCACTAAATCTGGGTAATGGGTCATCATTTAAATTATGGATGCATAAGTGGTCTGAATGTGGATGCTTTTCAGATTTGTTCCAGCGCCTCTTCCGTCAAACAACGAATAAGGAGGTGTTGGTTGGTGAGGCGTGGGATGAAATACATGGAACATGGGATTTCAGATTGACTGCAGGCTTATCTGATGCAACATTTGAGGAATTTCAGCAACTGACAAACATTCTCAAGGACTTCTCTCCGGATTCAAGAAAAGAAGATTCTTTCTTTTGGAGGGATGGAGAGTTAACAGTAAGCAAAGCATATAATCTTCTTTCCGAGGGATGGGCCAAATTCAGATTTGGCGATAGTTGGTGATTCAAAACTCATTTGGTCCTGTAAGGTACCGCTTAAGATTAAGCTCTTCTTATGGTTTCTAAGGAGGAGGTGGCTGGTTCCTAAAGTATACAGATCTAAATGGAGATGGGGATATCTTGTGCTCACTATGCCAGCAGGTAGAGGAGGGCGTGCAATATCTTTTCTTCAACTGTGATTTCTCTAAAGATGTCTCGGATCAATTTCATTTGCCTACGATGGGCAAATCTGATTTTGAAGCCTTCTGGAGGAGTTTTAGATATCACCTCGGGTTGGATGGGGCAGGCTGGTGTCAAGCAATCACTGTCATTTGGAGTATCTGACTTCAGAGGAATGGCAAGGTGTATAGGAATGAGAGGTGTTGAGTTGACAATGTATCAAGAGAAGCAAAATGTCTTTCTGAATTTTGGTTTCGTAATCTGTAAGTCCGTTCCTTTTATATATTAATGCAATTAGGATGATTACCATGCTCAAGTAATCTTCCTCTTTTTCCCTCAAAAAAAAAAAAAAAATTAGGTCATCCAAGTTTATTCCAACACTTAACCTCTACATGCCCAAGTCTTCCACAGTAAGTGCAGGTAGGCTTGCAGCGACCACCATCAACGCGTCCCCTACCTTTGCCATGAAAGAAGCCACCCCAACTACCACGGGTGCTAACAGCTGCATGGGCAGAAGATGTATTGGCAACAACTTCATCATGAGTAGGCTACATCTGCAACCTGCTCAACCTCCTGTAAATTTCCTCAATAGGAGAAAGCTCAAAGAGAGTCAGAATCTGAGATCGAGCCACAGAATAGTGATCACTCAGCCCTGCAAGGAACATATGGGTTGCAAACTCCTTCCTATGATCCCTACATGTGGTGGAAGTACACATCGACCTACAAGCATTATATTTCTCCAATAGCCCCTTCATCATAGATTAATACTGCGACAAACTCATCGCCTCCTGATTGAGATATCATAGATCATAGTAAATCTGAAATACTTGAGCTGAGTTCAACTCATATGAATAAGCGATCTTCAAGTCATTCCACATCTCCTTAGCCGAGGTGTAATACATAATTTCATCTCCAATGCGAGGAATAACACTGTTCAAGATCTAAACTCTCACCATAGCATCATCTCGATTCCAAGTTTCATACTTTCCTATTTTCTACTCCAGTGATGCTTCCATAAGCACATGTTTCTTCTCATGACCTTCCACAATAACAAGGAAGGTTTAAGACCAACGAAAGTAATTGGTCTCATCCAATTTCACAATCAAAGCGAAGAAGGGGCTCTTGTACACCCCACTTTATGTACTCTATCCTGAAGACACCCCAAACTCTGCAGATGAGGCCATGCTAACTACAAACACACAGAAGGGAACACAAACAGCAGATCTGAAATCCGGCATTAAACACCAAAAAATAGGGGAATACACACCCCATAGTTCACAGACAGTAACTTCAACACTTCACTGGGGAATATACACCCCAATAATCATGCAATAAGGGGAATACACACCCTAAAAAACCATCAACCAAGGGGAACACACCCCAAAAAACCATCAACCAAGGGGAACACACCCCAAATCAGACCACAAGATCAAAGGAAGTCATACCACACATAGGAAGGTTCTTGATTCAAAATTTCATCTGCAAGATACTCAAGAACCTTCCTATGAAGTTCTGGAAACGAGCAACCCCCTCTCCGATGGCCTGGACGACGATGAGGAGAGACGGCGGCGATGGGGCGCGATGCAGTGCGCTACTGCAACATGCGCAGCTAGGCATGGCGGCACACTACAGCAACAAGCCACAGCGGCGAGGCACGCGAGCGACACGCTACAGTAGCAGTAAACCGCAGCAACAAGGCTCTCGAGCGGTGCATTGCAGCAGCAGGTACGCAAGCGTCGACCTACTGCAATAGCGACAATGGTCTATCGAGTCGTTGCTGCGGCGGCGAGGCAGCGCCGACGCTATCGCCAATGGTGGCGATGGCGCCCAGCGATAAAGGCTTAAGGTAGGGTTAGGGTTTCTTCTTTAGCAGAGTCCCCAACCTAGTGCTCTGATACCAAATTGAAGAAAAAGAGTTTCCTTAATTACCAAACCGTCCCTACACCTCTATATCTAGAGAGAAGTGAGGGAAAAGTGGCATCATAAGTCCAACAAGAAAAATAGAAATAACAAAGAGCCCCTCACACAACCAAATTTAACTGAACATAACTAAATCTAGTAACTCTACCACTCATCTTAAGATGAAGCATGCAACGTCCAACTTGTAGATAAAAAGAAAAATAGACTCCCCTCCAATGACAACACTGTCTGGCCGAAGGAGCAAGGAGGCAAGCAAGCATGTAGTTAGGCAAGTAGTTGCAATAGAAGTAGCTGCCTCACCAATGGAAACCTTCTCTTTAAGAAAAAGGGAAGAATAACACTAGAGAGGAGCAGCTAGGAAATAGCAACAAACAAGCAATAGGTAGAGATGGGAGGCATCTCTCAGCTATGAAAACCCCTATCTCGAGAACGGGTAAAAACATGGGAGAGCTCATGTAAAAGCAAAGGTAAGCAAGCAAAAGAGGCACACAATCAGGGCCTAGCCACAAAGAAACATCTTGAAGGTTAAAAAATCGGCAAGGCGGTAATAGGAAGGAAATAAAAAGGTTCACTCAAATCCCCCACCAGTCATCAACTTCATCAAAGAAGCTAGTCGATGGATCGGAAGGTCTAACACCCTAATCAGTAGAGGCAGTAGGGGTTGGGGTTGTACTGACCCTTGTAGCAATAGCAGCAGTAGAGGCGAGTTCGTTCCTCACTAGAGTCCTCAATTCCCATTGAAAAAAAAATCCACTTTTCAACATTCTCACGTAAGAGAGTAGTCCATGCACTTATGTGAACATAAGGTGATGCAAACATCGACATGTCGATCCACAGGGTGGCAACACCCACGTGCACACGCGTCAGAGAGGAAGAGGCTAAGCAACGCCTCAACAATAGCGCACGCAAGAAAGAGAGGGAGGGCAACAGTACCCCCTTCATCCACGTAGCATATGCGAGCAAGAAAGAAATAGCGAAGAGAAGGGTAGTAACCCTCATTGAAACCTTGTTCCACATCTTGTTTTGATGTTAATAAAATTATTGTATATTAATGTTTACAATTGAGTGATATTTCATATTTAGGTAAAGATCAAGGTAAACAGAGAATTATGTCAAGGAAGCATGATGACAAGGAGGCAAGATGACAAGGAGTTGATGATAGAAGATCATTTGGAGTTTTTGTTGTTTTTTAGATTAGATTTTTATTTTATAAAATATATGCCTCTTAACAAAGAATCAAGCATTAGATCGTAAAATTAATTAGAGATAAATTAGGATTAATACTGCGATCATTTTCAAAGAACGTTCTTTAAAGTTAAGCTTTGTAAAATCTTAAAATAAAGGTACTTGACAGCAAGTACCGGTACTGTTCATCAGTACCGGTATATGTAAGGCACAGGTTTGAGCCTATGTCTCAAACTGTGAACAACAAGTACTGGTGCTAATCAAGAATACCGGTATCTGATGGTCACAGTTTGAAGGCTCGATTCTGGCCTGGACCTTACAAGTACCGGCACCCATGATGAGTACCGGTACAGGTAGGTCACAGTGCCTAGTGAGTCTCAAACCCAGGAGTCACAAATACCAATACCCATGATGAATATCGGTACAAGGACTCATATGTGCTAGCTGTAGAAAGATAGTGAGCAGCTAGTACCGGTACATATACTTTAGTACCGATACCAATTAACCGTTAGTTCAAATATGAACGATTAGAAAATTTATTTTGAAACCTTAAACGTTGGGATTTAAACCCCAACAGCTAGTAGTCGAATCACTAAGGTCCTAACTCTATAAAAAGACCATAGGACTCTTAGTTTGCACACAAGAAATAAAAGAGAAAATCCTGGAGCTAGGTTTTCATATTTCCACCATATTTCAAGAGAAGAAAAGTAGTTTGCTGTTCTCATTCTCTCTACGCATTTGCAAACACATCAACCTACTTTTCTTACGTAATTACAAAGCGTTCACGTCTATTCTAGGCTCTCTATTCGGTAATATTATTCTAATTATTATTGAGAGGCTTAAGAATTCTTGTTGTAAGATTTTTACTTGTCTCACACCAGTGCTCTTATTTTGAATTAAGCTGTTGTTCGTTGTTTGGGTTGTAACAAGTCCGTTTCTTGTAATTAGGTTAAGGTAACCCATTAATTACCTCATTTTGTAAATTGATTCCCTCAAGGTTGAAGGAATCAGATTAAAAATCCTAAGCTAGAAAGCTTAAGTAATGGAGTACCCAAGTGAGTGGAGAGATTAGGTAGTGGAGTACCCAAGTAAGTGGGGAACCACTATACATCTTGTAGTCTATTTTATGGTTTGAATTATTTATGCAAATCTTTTTGTTATTACTAATTTCCGCTTGAGTGTTTGTGTGCACGTAGCCATCTATAGTAGATCCCAAAGTTTCCAACAGGTGGTGTCAGAGTAAGGTTGCGAAGAAGACGTAACAAATCTCTTCGAGATGGCATCATCTTCAACAAGATGCACAGAAGGACAATCATCAACCTGTCCTCCCTATTTCGATGGGACGGACCATGGATATTGGAAGAGGAGGATGAAAGTCTTCCTCAAGGCGATAGATGAGGAGTCATGGACCCTCATTCAAGAATGATATTCAGATCCAGAGCCACAAGTAGTATGGACAGTGGATCAGAAGAAGATTGTGAGCAACGCGAAGGTGATGAACGCACTGTATTGTGCGTTATCAAAAGAAGAGTTCAACCAAATTTCGACATGCGAATCCGCATATGAAATTTTGAACACTTTCGAGGTCACCTACGAAGGAACCAGTAAGAAGGAAGACACAAAAGAAGTCAACAAGAAGAAGAAAGCTTTAAAAGTAACGAGGAATGATAACGACTCCGACACAGACACCGATTCCGATGAATCGGGTGACGACGAGGTCGCAAACCTTTGCTTGATTGTAACTTCGAAAGACATGGAAATGAGGTAAATCCTGATTTTCCTCTTGAAGAATTGCTAAAAGCTTATGAAGAATTATATCATAAAGCTAGATTGTTTAAAAAGGAAAATAAAGTTTTAAAGAGTAATATTAAATATTAGAAATAGACATTATGTTAAGAAATTGAATTAGAAATGTCAAAAAAAACTAATAATCAATTGCATGCAAAAATAATAGAGCTAGAAAATATTTATGAGCATTTTGAGGGACTCTTAAATAATCTCAAAGCAACTAGGTTAAATACTGAATTTTTTTATTCTTTAAAATCAAATTTTCATAGTAAAAAGAATACACATGCACCTAAGCATACATGGATGTACCAAAAGGTCAAAAATTCTAAGAATTATAGATCTAACACAAAAGAGGTCTATAAATCTCAGGGTTTGAAAGGTGCTAACCTGAAAGGACCCACAAGAAAATGGGTACCTAGAAAAGACATTTTACATTATTTTGCAGAAGTAGATCAAAGTGATCAGTGGGCATTCAAGGCACACATCAGAACACTCCAACCGTTCTATAGGTTGCATGAAGACCAGGAAAGATGGGCTAATGGAACTTGGTATCCATCTTCATCATTCTACTACTGGTAATTTTTTTATATGATAATTTTTACCCCTTCAATTTTTGATGATCAACAAAAAAGGGTAGAAAAATAAAAAGGAAAGAGTCATTTTTAGGGAGAGCATATATTGAGGGGGAGGATTAACTAGTTTAAATTTTCTTCATATAACATTGGAAAAAATAATTCTTGTCTTGTAATTATCTATTTGCAAGATAGTTTTGGCAATACCAAAAAGGGGGAGATTGTTGAAACCTTGTTCCACATCTTGTTTTGATGTTAACAAAATTATTGTATATTAATGTTGGCAATTGAGTGATATTTCAAATTTAGGTGAAGATCAAGGCAAACAGAGAATTATGTTAATGAGGCATGATGACAAGGAGGCAAGATGACAAGGAGTTGATGATAGAAGATCATCTGGAGTTTTTGTTGTCTTTTAGATTAGATTTTTATTTTATAGAATATATGCCTCTTAACAAAGAATCAAGTATTAGTGTTGAGAGTATTATGTGGTTATTTAGTGTCACATTGGAAAGTGTGCACCTTGTGTGTGTATGATGGACTATAAATAGGCGTGTACTCCTCCCATTTTACTTAAGAAGAAACAAAGAGACACCCCCTATCGAGGCTTCTCCCGTGGTTTTCTCCCCGCTCCTTGTGAGTGGGGTTTCCACATAAACCCAAGCGTTCTTATTATTCTATTGCTTTGATTTATGCTTCCTCTTGATTATTTTATTTAACTTGGTATCAGAGCAATTCATTCTTGGGTTCGTTTGTTTTAAAGATTATTATTGTTTATCAATTCTTACATTATGGGTTTCCACAAGCATCTGTCATGTTCATGCCATCTCCATCCACTACTCGATCAAAGAAGGTGATGGTGTTACTTGTTGGGTTCTTCGAATCCTAACAAGATTTTTTTTCAAAGTTGCTGGAGGAGATCGGCATGAGGTGCTCAGATGCTGTTGTTGGGCCGCATTGCTACTACTAGAAAGGGAAACCCCACTTGGCAATGAAGACAATGGCGTTGGCAGTGCTAAGGAGCACTGAAGGTGCTTGGAGGCGATGGCGATGGCAATGGTAGCCACGCAGATCCTGGTGCAGATGGTCGCGCCATGACAGTACTCAACATAGGTGGCGGCCTTGGATCGACTACGACTCGATGCTGGACTTCTAGGCAATCGAGTGCGAACAAGGGCCGATGCTGCGACCATGGGCAACGCCACCCTGACCTATTTCGGTACCGACGATGCTCCGAAGACCTCGATGATTGGCGGGACGACTTCTTCAAGGTCTTCGTCGTGATCCCCTGCCTCGAGTACCTCTCACGAAAGGTGTGGCATGGATGGCAACAACGTGCTCTTGTTGGGAAGATCACACGCAGCAAGATCGTCAACCGCTATGCACGACTCTTGACCAAGGAAGAGAAGCTAGCAACGAGAAAGGAAGCGCAGCGAGGATCGCGACGGAGATCTTGCGAAAACAACTGGCGCATGCGATTAGCGAGGAAGGTAGCGATGATCTCGCTACGAGGATCGCGTGAAGTAGCAGAAAGAGGAGGAAGAAGCAACGCAGGCAGCGAGGATGCAAAGTTGCGGCTGGAGCAAACGCAGCCGTTGATGACGGCAAAGATCGCAGAGAGGACGTGGGAGCCGGAGGCGCAGCTATGCCATTGGGTTCTCTTTGAACCCTAAGGTGAAATGTCTGTTCGCATCTGTAGGGTACTTGGATATTTTTGTTTAGTCTCATTTAAATAAAAGAGGGGGATAAAGAGGAAAGAAAAAAAAAAAGAGAAAGGAAACAAAAGGAAAGAGAAAAAAAAGGTGAGAAAAGAAAAAAAAAGGGAAAATGACGTGGAGTGAAAAAAAAAGAGAAAAAAAAAGAAAAAAGAAAAAAAATGATGATAAAAAAAAATGAAGTTCATGTTTGAGAGAAGATGTGGAGAAGTCTTCTCCAGTTTTTAATGTTTTATTTTCTTCTCGTCGTTATTATTGTCTTCTCCCATACCAGTATGGGAGAAAGGGGGAGTGTGGAAGCTTGTTGTAGTCACCCCTGCTTAGGAGTCCCTTTTGTTCATGGACTCCACATGAGAAACCCAACTCTAGGAGGTCCAGAGTTTCGAGATCCTCAGAGGAAGGACTCATTTCAGGTTTCTATGTGAAAGATTCAGTTTCGTGGACTCCAGAAAGGGAGATCCACCTTCGAGGTCTTCAGAGGAAGATCTATTTTCAGGGATATTGAACGGAAAGCCATCAGCACCAGATCTTTAGAGACAACCACAATTCCTTCAGCAGCTCCAGCCTATGTTTCCACCTGTGTAGAGTGGGTTTTTTTGTGTTGCAAGCTGAGCATTCCATGCTCCAGCTTGAAGGGAAGTGTTGAAAGTATTATGTAGTTATTTAGTGCCATATTGGAAAGTGTGCACCTTGTGTGTGTGTGATGGCCTATAAAGAGGCGTGTACCCCTCTCATTTTACTTGAGAAGAAACAAAGAGAAACACCCCCTATCGGGGCTTCTCCCATGGTTTTCTCCCCGCTCCTCGTGAGTGGGGTTTCCACGTAAACCTAAGCATTCTTATTGTTCTATTACTTTGATTTATGCTTCCTCTTGATTATTTTATTTAATTATTAGATTGTAAAATTAATTAGAGATAAATTAGGATCAATATTGTGATCATTTTTAAAGAATGTTCTTTAAAGTTAAGCTTTGTCAAATCTTAAAATAAAGATACTTGACAGCAAGTACCAATACTGTTCATTAGTACTGGTATATGTACAGCACAGATTTGAGCCTGTCTCAAACTGTGAGCAAGTACCGGTGCTAAACAAGAGTACCGGTATCTGATGGTCACAGTTTGAAGACTCAGTTCTGGCCTGGACCTTATAAGTACCGGTACCCATGATAAGTACAGGTATAGGTAGGTCACAGTGCTTAGTGAGTCTCAAACCTGAGAGTCATAAGTATCGGTACCCATGATGAGTATCGACACCAAGACTCATATGTGCTAGCTACAGAAAGAGTGAGCAGCTAGTACCGATACCTGTGCTTTAGTACCGGTACCAGTTAGCCGTTGGTTTAAATCTGAACGGCTAGAAAATTTATTTTGAAACCTTGAACGTTGGGATTTAAACCACAACGTCTAGTAGTTGAACTAAGGTCCTAACTCTATAAAAAGACCCTAGGACTTTTAGTTTGCACACAAGAAATAAAAGAGAAAATCCTAGAGCTAGATTTTCATATTTCCACCATATTTCAAGAGAAGAAAAAGTAGTTTGCTGCTCTCATTCTCTCTATGCATTTGCAAATACATTGACCTACTTTTCTTACGTAATTACAAAGCGTTCACGTCCATTCTAGGCTCTCTATTCGATAATATTATTCTAATTATTTTTGAGAGGCTTAGGCATTCTTGTTGTAAGATTTTTACTTGTCTTACACTAGTGCTCTTATTTGTATTGAGATTTTGCTTGTTGTTTGAGTTATAACAAACCCGTTTCTTGTAATTGAGTTGAGGTAGCCCATTAATTACCTCGTTTAGTAAATTGATTCCCTCGGAGTTGAGAAAATCGGGTTAAAAATCTTAAGCTAAGAGGCTTAAGTAGTAGAGTACCCAAGTGAATAGGAAACCACTATACATCTTGTAGTCTATTTTGTGGTTTGAATTATTTATGGAAATCTTTTTGCTATTACTAATTTCCGCTTGAGTGTTTGTGTGCGCGTAGCTATCTATAGTAGATCCCAAAGTTTCCAACAGCCCTCCCTCTCCTCGAGGCAATTTGTACACGAGCAGAGAGAGAGAGAAGGAGGAGGTGGCAGTAGTCCCCCCTCCTCTAGATACAACACGTGAGAGGAAGAAAGATAGGAGGAGGATGGCGATGCCCCCTCTCCTCTAGGCATTAGAGAGAAAGAGAGAGAAGGACCGGTAGTGACCTCCTCAGGCATGAAGGAGAGGGTGCGACACACCTCCTTAGGCATCGAGAGACAAGGGCCCAAGGGTAGGATTTTCCCTGCTTTAATGCCAAGTGGAGAGAACAATAAGCTATCTTATTGAAATAACATCCCCTAACCTCTTCACACAAAGAATCAAGTTAGAAAAATTGCACGCTAAACTCAATAGGAAATAAGGAAGAATACGCATGAATAGAAAACAACTTGAACTCTCTATCCTAATTAAAATAAATCTATAACTAGCTAAATCTAACAACTCTAACAACATTTATGATGATGAAGGCAACATATTAAGCACTTATAAAATGGCTTCATAATGGAACACAAAATTGGAGAACAAAGACTAGCATGATTTAATTTAAATGGCTTGAGAATTGGTTAATTTACAAATCTTCAGCATAACTAATGAATAACTTTGTTGAACAAAACGTTACAAAATTTTGATGATTACAAAGGTTTTCATTTCTATTTCGATTGAGTTAACACCATTTTACAAAAACAGAAAAAGCTTTCACCCAAAGTCTGGGAATTGGCCATAAAATTGTGAGACTTAATGCGGGAACTTGACGATAATAGAACATAATCTATTTAAATATACTTGAAGGACTTGCTTCAAGTTTGGTCGGTATTTTTTATTGACGGATGTGAAACTCAAAAGTGGAATTTTATTTTAATTGATCAGCTTGGCTTCTGGCCAAATATTCAATCTACAAGCTAGAAGTTGAAAATTTGCATACAGAAATAGTAACCATTGTCTAGGATGTCCATGGAAATTTTGCCATGCACTCATTTTCCCATCTTCCAAGATCTTGGAAATCAGACCAGGTGGAATTTCCTATCAAGGTGTGTAGCTAGGTGCGGCTCACCAGCAGCATCAAGGAGCAACAGCTTGCCACAGGAGGCCACCCAACAGGCAAGAGTGCTAGCAAGACAAGGAGATCAATGGATAGAGGGAGAACAAAGACTGGTCTTTGTGGCCACCCAGCAGTTGTTTTCTTCTTTGTGGAGGGTAGGAGCCTTACTACAGATGGATACTAGACATGAAAACTCCATATTGGGAGGAGCCAAATTGAATTTTATTGTTAGGGGCACTCCATTTACAGGATGTAGATGAGCCCAATTAGGAATATGAATACACAAGGATTCAAGGAATAGATGTATAAGGAAAGAAACAAGAAAGGAAATGCATAACAATAAATAGATCTCCAACATTTTTTACTTCATTTAAAGGAGACTTTTTTTGAAAGGGGAAAGGGTGGTTATCCAATTGATAACCACCCAAGTATATCATTCCAACAAGAAAGGTACTAAGCCATATTACAAGTTAAAGGTCCAACAGGAAATCAGTGAAGATACAGACTCCACAACAATCTCAACATATGGACGTTGACTCCTAAATACCATTGCATTCCTTTCCAGCCATATACCCCACAAAATCGCGAGAGGCCTTGCCCTTTCTCTCTTCGTCCTAAAGACAAAGCGATTTCCATCTTTGTTCCCACATCTGAAGGATTTCTAGAACTCATGAAAAGAACCTAGAGTCAACCATCGAGCATCAAACCGGTCCCAAACCTGAGCCACAAAAGGGCAGGAGAAGAATAGCTGTTCTACATCTTCGTCTGCCCCAAGATAGAGGGGACACCTCGTGTCCATGTACGAAGCCCATCTAGCCCTCTACACCTTCATCAGAATCTTGCCTCTAAAGCAATCGAATAAAAATCTTTACCTTCAGTGAACATGCCGCCAACCAAACCTAGTTACAGTCTCTTGTAAGATCAATGTCTCCCACCACAGCAAGATTCCCCAACCTTCTATAGGCATTGCAAACCAAGAAATCTCCCTCCTCCCAATCATAGGCGTCGATTCCATCCTCTGACTGAAAGCCCTCCAACTCCTATAGCAATCTCTGAACCTCCAAGAGCCTGTGATCAGACACGTTCTCAACGAAAGTAGGGTACCAACATCCATCCGACGCATCAGTCACCATAGCCTCCCTGTCCACGCCAACGCCGAGAACCTAGGAAACTAGTCACACAGCTTCCCATGTCCCATCCAATCATCCAGCCAAAACCTGAAGAGACTCCTAGAGCCAAGCACCGACGTGAAGAAACTCTGAACCGAGGTGGCTCAAAGAGGGGGACTCTAACACGATTTTTCCACATGGTGCCTTTAGGGAGGAGACAGAGGAATTCGATTGATAGACTTCTGGTGGGTGACTCACAATTTGTTGGTAGAGAGGTGATGGGTAGAGCGGCAGCAGATTTTTTCAAGTTCACCGATAGAAGGCAGAAGGACAGTTGGAAATGGAGAGGGTCAGTTGTACCTACTATTACTGATGAGCAAGCTAAAGAGCTAACTTTGCTTTTCACGGAGGAGGTGAGGAAGGTGGTCTGGGGCCTAAATGTGGATGGATGCCTAGGCCCAGATGGGTCCCCGATACATTTTTATAAAAAAATTTGGGAGTTGCTTAAAGATGATGTTATGCAGGTGTTGGCAGAGTTCAGAGAAGGAAATTTTGGCTTCAATAGACTCAACGAATTCTATGTGTTCTTGCTGCCAAAAAGGGACGGAGCAGAGGCTATTGACAACTTTAGACCTAGTGCCCTCTCCAACGCTGTTTGTTTGATAGTGGCTAAGGTCCTGGCCAACAGGCTGAGGGGGGTGATTGGTGGTGTTGTGTCCCAGGTGTAGACTACGTTTGTCCCAAGAAGGAGCATTCTAGATGGCTATGTGGCGGCTTCGGAAATCCTCGCCTTTTGGAAGAGGGAGAAGAGGTCAGCATTTCTGTGGAAGGTTGATTTCAATAAGGTGTACAACTCGGTGAACTGGTCCTTCCTACGGTAGTCTTTGATCAAGAGGGGTTTCCCGTCAGCCTAGATCAGGTGGATGAAGCAATGTGTCACGATGACTTCCTTCTCTGTGCTAATCAATGGTAAGTTAGCAGGTGGTTGGCTGCAGCCAAGGAGGGGTGTAAGACAGAGGTGCTAACTGGCGCCCATGCTTTTTGTCTTGGTTGTGGATGCACTAGCAAGGGCAGGGCGTTCGTTAGAGTTTGTAAGGGAAACTTCATTAAAGGTTTCTCTCTGGATGAGGGAGCTGTTATTCCAGTACTATAATATGTAGATGACATGCACTTCTTTGTGGAGGGAACTGTGGCAAAGGCGAGACGAATCTGTATACTTCTGGAGTTATTTGGAGAGGCATCGGGATTGCGGATTAACCACTTAAAGTCAACCTTTGTTCCATTTCATATATCGGAAGAGGAGACCATGGGTTTCAATGTCGCCTTGAGCACATAGGGGGGAGCTCTACCTATTTCCTACTTAAGCTGCCTTTGACAGACAGAAGGGTCTTGGTGCAGGACTGGATTCCGTTGGTGGAGAGGATTGGGGGAAGTTGGAAGGATGGGCATCAAAACTCTTGTCTATAGGGGGAAGGTTGGTGATTCTCAAAGCGGTGCTAGTAGCCATGCCTTCATACTTTGCATCAGTGCTGAGGATGCCAGGATAAGTGAAAAAGGTCCAATCCTTAATGAGGAATTTCTTTTAGACCAACTATGGGGTGAGTGGAAAGGGAGTGAAGTTGGTGGCGTAGGAGGAGGTCTGCAAGCCTCTCAAGAAAGGGGGGTTGGGAGTTAGAGAGGTGTAGAGGATGAACAATGGTTTCTTGACCAAGTGAATTGCCAGACTGCTTGGGAATGGAGAGTGTTTGGTGGGAAAGATCATGTAGACCTGCTATGGGGGTTCTTTCACTTGGGATTTAAAGGAGACTTAACTCTGAGCCTGCTATGGGGGTTCTTTCACTTAGGATTTAAAAGAGACTTAACTCTAAGAATTGGGATATTCTCATTGGTCTTTGCAAAGGTCCCTCTCAGTGCACTCAATTTCCTATGTCATGTTATGTCTCACTCTCATATTGACACCTTGTATTCTCATTGGTCTTTGCAAAGGTCCCTCTCAGTGCACTCAATTTCCTATGTCATGTTATGTCTCACTCTCATATTGACACCTTGTACTCTCCTTCCAGGAATTTTGCCATGCAAGAAGAGACATCTGCAGTACTTGGGAGTTGGCCGATGCTACTCTTAGTACCAAGATTATTGGCTGTATATAGGGTTTTACTGTAGAATATCTATTTGATGAATTTGTTAGAAGGTTTGTTGGTGAAATGCTACACACAACTTATGGCGTGGATTACTTTTTAGACTTTTGCATCAACTGCCAGTCTCAAGTCAGTGAAAATCCTTATTTTATTGCAGTCAATTATAAATGACATCTTGATCAACGTACATGGAACAATCTCCTGACTTTGTTGCTGAGGAGGAGAATGATCAAAAGGTTTGTTGATTAGAAAAGGCTACCCGGTGATCTTAAGCAGAGCCTACATGCATGGCCAATTCTACCAGTGAGAGTTGGATTTTCTAAATCCTCGATATATCATCTATCTTTGCTATATGCCAAGCTTAAGTCTAGATCCTATTTGTATGTGTTGATGACATTATTATGACTAAAAGTGATAAGGGATATTGGATAACAAGAAGCTCCTCCACCCACATCATTGCTGAGGATATTGACAAGCTTAATTACTTTTTTGACATTGAGGAGTTCCAGCCAGATGTGATTTTTTTTTCTCACCAAAATAGTGTATTGAATCTGTTGAGAGAATTAAGTAGTTGTTTAGTGTCACATTGGAAAGTATGGGCTTTGTGTGTGAATGGTGGCCTATAAATAGGCATATGCTCCCTTAGTTATTCTTTAAGAAAAATAAATACAAATCAGTGCCCTATCGGGACCTTCTCCTATAGTTTTCTCCCTGCTCCTCATCAGTGGGGTTTCCACGTAAACCCAAGTGTTTTGTGATGTTCTTTATGCTTTGATTCATTTCCTCTTATTTGATATTTCAACTTGGTATCAGAGCAAGTTCTGATCTTGGGTTTTGTTCTTAAGTTTTAGAGATCTATTCAATTATTTATCTCCATATTTTGATTATTCTTTACAAGTTATTGGAAGGCACGATAGTGTTAGACTCGTGCCACAACGTCGGTTAGGGCTCGGGCCATCAAGGCAATGGTGAGACCCCTGGGGATCTCAACTTGTCATTCAAAGGAGTTCCAATCCCAAGGAGGCGTGGCTGCACTGCTGTTGCAGGAACGAAGATCATGTTGATGAACATGATGGCAAGCACGGAGCTTGAACATGCACGAGGTCACACAGGATCACCGATGAAGGCGACGTCAAGATCGAAGCCGCTGTTGGCAGCGATCAACTGCAGCAGGAATCGATGGCAAACGTGGCGAGACAATGGTGGTTGTTTGCCACTACTCTACTATTATGTGTGGCGATGGAGGCGCTGAAGGACTATCGTGCCAAAGAAGAGAGATCGAAGATCGCTTGCATGAAGATGCCGCCGCAAATCTCACGACCATCCGCGATGGCATCGCTTGTGGTTAGGCCTCCGTCCCCAGGGCAGATGAGACGACGGTGCGGGCAAGTCGAAGTTGCAGAGGGTTGACACAGAGCTCTGTCACAAGATGAAGGCACACGGCGGTGGAGCAGGCACCAGAGGATCGGGTAAGGGTCGCTCGATGGTGGAGCTCCATGGGCGACGCGATCAGAGCGAACGCAGCGGCAGCTGCTGCGCGGAAGGAGCTTCGTGGCCAGTAGCGGCAACCGCAGTTGGCAGTGATAAGTCAAGGGTAACCTTGTATGGTTGGATTCTCCGGAACCCTAAGGGGGAGGGAGTTTAAAAAATGAAAAGAAAAGAATAAAAAAAATGATGATGTGAAAAAAAAAATAAAAAAAGGAGGAAAAGAAAGAAGAGGGCAGAAGAGGATATCAGAAGAAAAAAAAGGGAAAAAATCAAAAAAAAAAGATAAAGGGAAAAATAAAAAAAATGAAAGAAAAAAATAAAAAAAAGGATGATGAGGTTTATGTTTGAGAGATGTCGAGAAATCTTCTCTAACTTTTATTGTTTTATTTTCTTCTCGTTATTATTTTTTCTCCCATACAAGGGAGAGAGGGGGAGTATGGGAGCTTGTTGTAGTCTTCCCCGTTTGGAAGTCCCTTTTGTTTATAGACTCCACATGAGAAACCTAACTCTGGGAGCTCCAGAGTTTCGAAATCCTCAAAGGAAGGACTCATGTCAAGTTTCTATGTGGGAGAACCAATTTCGTGGACTCCGGAAAGGGAGATCCACCTTCGAGGTCTTCAAAGGAAGACCCAATTTCAGGGATACTAAATAGGAAGCCATCAGCACCAAATCTTCATAGACAACCACAGATCTTTCAGCAGCTCCAGCCTTTGTTCCCGCCTATGTAGAGTGGGTTTCTGTGTTACAAGCTAAGCATTCCATACTCCAACTTGAAGGGGAGTGTTGAGAGAATTGAATGGTTGTTTAGTACCACATTAGAAAGTATGGGCTTTTTGTGTGAGTGGTAGCCTATACATAGGCGTGTACTCCCTCAGTTATTCTTTAAGAAGAAGAAATACAAATCAATACCCTATCAAAGCCTTCTCCCATGACTTTCCCCCCGCTCCTCATGAGTAGGGTTTCCACGTAAACCCAAGTGTTTTGTGATGTTCTTTATGCTTTGATTTATTTCCACTTATTTAATATTTCAACTATCTCCTTTAAAAATTTTAGGGTGTAAAATCATTTGTATCTTTCTGGACCCAGAGGTTTGCCTCGCTGATCTTGAAAGTGCTTTATGTCTTCATACTAGACGTTGCAAAACCTTAATTAGAAAACTCCTCTACTACAGAAGGCAGTGAGTGAGACGGTGCATGATTTTTGCCCTACGGCACTTTTCAATGCCATATATTTGATAGCAGTGACGGTCCTAGCAAACCGATTAAGGAAGGTGCTTGATTCCTTGATTCATCCAGTCCAATCAGCTTTCATTGAAGGAAGGTGGCTTGCTAGTTGTTTTGTCTCAGCTCTAAAGAGTGTTTCCTATTGGAAACAGATGGGAAAGAAAGCATTTTTATGGAAAGCCAATTTTGCAAAAGCCTATGATTCTATGGCTTTGAATTTCATTTAGTCATCTTTGTTCAACAAGAATTCATTACAAAATGAATCATGTGGATGAAATGATGTATTATTACAACTACAATCTTAGTGTTATTGAATTAAAATCTAGTCAACCTTCTAGGGGAGTTCATCAAGGCTTCCCTTTCACTCCCTTATTATTTGTGCTACCTACTGATGCTTTAGCTATTGGATGCTACTATGCATGTTCGACAGCTCTCTTTCCAAGTTGCATCTTTGGTCATAATGGAGACCTGATGATACCTCTACTCCAAAATGATACAATTTTGCTAGTGGATGGTTCAACTAATGAAGCAAAAAATGTCGCTGCCTTATTTCATGCTTTTGGAGAAGCATCTAATCCGAAGATCAATTTTCAAAAGCCTGTATAAACGTTGATATGGAGGAGTCAACTAATTTGGCTTCACCACTATCCACACTAACAAGAAGCTTTCCTATTAATTGCTTGGGCTTGCTTTTAACAGATCATGGACTTTGTTGAGAGATATGAATGTTTGGTAATTTGTTAATGTGAAAATTCAATTACATATTTAGTCCCACATAGTGGAAGTGGGAAAGAGTGGTATGCGGTGGCCTATATAAAGGACCATGTACCTCCATTTATCATTGAGATGAAATATTGAGAGGTCACGCCCATAAAGGTGCTTCTTCCATGGTTTTCCCCCTCTCACGACGAGAGGGGTTTCAACGTAAACTCAAGTATTTTTCCACTATGATGCTTTGATATTTTTGTTCATTTTATTTCGATTATTTGTTTTAACATGGTATCATAACAAGTTAATATTAGTTTTTATTATGTTTGATCCATTTTGTTCATGCCTTCATTTTTGGGGATTGATGATATCATTGTGGATTTTATTCTCAATGGGTCTCAGATCGATAATATCATTTTTCCATGAGGCGGACCTTATCATCAATCCCTACCATGAGGACACTGAAAGCTGCATCGACTCCTCGACGATGGCAATCGCCAAGCCAAAGCCCACAAGTGCCTACTATCCTTGTCGTTGGCCAAGCCCCAACGCATAGCCACAAGATTGAGAGCCCGAGGGTTTGGAGGACCTTGGAGATGCCTCCCAAGGTAGCAAAGAAGTCAACATCAAAAGGCACTACTGCCCATCTTGGAGAGATGCCTCGCAAGATACCGATCATCATCCTCAACCAAATCTACTACTTGTGCATCTCAAATATCAGCATCTCTCACCAACGAGCAAGGCTTCCACCAGGTGGACTTGAGGGGGAACATATTAGGGTGCCTCTCAACAAACCTACAAGTGTCGCTAGTGATGCTACACCACGTAGAGCTGGTGGAGCCGATATTCGAGTTGATGACGAAGGTGGAGGCAATGAGGAAGCTGATGGGGGTGGCACAAGAGTATGCATCGCAACTACTGTAGTAGAGCTTCTGCAATGAGAAAGGAACCAATCGAGGTGGAAAGGTGAGATCATGAGGAAGTTCTCTTCCTCAAGGACTTCAGTGGTGTGGCCATGGACATAAACAAGAAGATCCCCTCATCACTGGCAAAGGCCACGAGGTTCTCAACGAGAACGAGATCAAGCCTGGCATAAAGACACCATGGGAGCTCAATCGATTCATCGGCAACTGCAAGAAGGTGATGAACAAGATCAGGGGGCAGTAATCCCATTTGGTGAAAATCATGGTGAAGATCTCACGCGAGATCATGATATTAATGGTTGAACATTTGTTTGCTTCGACGGCAGGTCTGTTGGGTTCCATCGAACCCTAAAGCAAATGCCTCTGTTGCGTTTATTGTGGCTGTACTCCTTTTTGGTTATTTTGTTTTGGTGAAAGAAAAAAGAAAGACAAGAAAAAAAAAAAGGAGGGTAGTTAAAAAAAAAAAAGGGTTGGAGTTAAAAAAAAAAGGAGAATGAGAAAAGTAAAAAAACAAGAGAGAAAAGGTGTAAAAAAAAAGATTTTACAGTCCTCGAAAAACTCAAAAGAAAGTAAACAAGGTGGAAGTCAAAGCTATTGCCAAAGGGAGGTAGACTTGTGTTATTAAAGCCAGTCCTAGCAACTATCCCAGTCTTCTATGTGTCTTTTGGCTAGCAAAAGAGGTGGTTACAAGGATAGAGGCACGTTGTAGAAAATTCCTTCCGAAAAAGGTTGAGGCATAGGTGGAGGAGGTTATTTGGTGGCTCAAAATGATGTTTGTAGACCTTTTGATGAATGTGGTTTGGCAAGTCAGAGTTCAACATATGAATGAGGCCCTTATTGGCAAATGGTGTGTGCAAATCATGGGGGGATGTGATCAAATCCCTAACCACATGCTTCTCAATGGCAAAGCCTTCCTCACCGCATTATCCACATAGACCCACGTGCTCCCAAAATCTACCTTATTTCTTTCAAGCTAGGGAGACCGGAAACCAGCAAGAGCCTTTGTCCACAAAGTATTCTCTGTAATCCTATTTCTATTGTTATTCCTTTTATGCCTTCTATTTTATTATGGACTTCTATTTTTCTCCTTCTTTGCATACCCTTTATTCACTCATCCCACTTCTAAGTTACATGGAAAAGCAAAACAATAGAATATGACAAGGTATCGAATGTAATAAATAAGAACATTAGGTGGATTCTTGATGAACCATTTATTATTAATTCAGACAATCTAGGATGATTTTGAGTTGTTCCTAGTAGTTAACATTTTCAAACCAAAAAAACTGAGGAATTACTTCTGACGTTCATATGACATGATTGAAATTAGCATCACACAAAAAATTACCCCCTACTTCAGGTTCTATAAGGGTGGACTATAATATTATTTTCTACCTAATGTTATTTTGGAAATTTTAGCTTTTCACTTTTTCTTTGAAATTGTGTTCAATCAACACCATAGTTCATTTGTAAACTAGTATTGCATGTTGTGCAGCATGTTTGTCCTTTCTCCCCATTTTCTAATGAGATAGAAAGTAAAACGACAGCTGAACTTTCGCTTCTCAGCCTTAGGTTAGAATAGGCCACAGCTCCATAGGTGCATGCCATATCATGCAAATGCACCTACTATTTTACAATAGCTTCAGTCCATTGTTTACTTTTATTAATGATCAAGGTTATTTTCTTTAGACAAAACTGAATCTTTTACTTGATATGCAAGACACATGGCTCTATAGTTAAAAAAAGATAATAGAATATTATTGAAAAAAATTGTGTATAGAATCACTTTAGAATAGTTAAAAATTATATCCAGGAGTCAAAAAAAACACCTTAAATAATGTACAAAAAAAACACCTTAAATAATGTAGTATAAGTCACCGCATCTGGGAAGAGGTTGTCACAGCCAGCTTTTGTTGCCTCAGCCTGCAAAAGACAAGTGCAGCAGTTCATGTACTCTGTTAATGCTTTCTGCAGCTAAATAGCATTTTTTATATATTAGCAAACTGGCCTTTCAGCTACTTGTTCGACCTTCATTTCTGCAAACAGCCCCAATGCAACATCCATTCTTCCTGACTTAACGCAAGCAAAGACCAGTGTATTATAAGTCAGCTTGTCAGGTTTCAACCCATGCCTCGTAATCTCATCTCGAACAGCTAAAGCGCCAAGTGGAAAATCAGTGTTTGCATAACCCTGAAAAAAAGGAAACAGCATGTCACGGCATGACAAATGATAGATGAGGATTAAGATATTGGTCCAAAAAACAGGACGCTGTATGTGTGCATGTGTGTGTGTGTGTGTTTTGGAGAGTATTTGTGGAAAATAATTAGTTAGGTCCCTGGAGAAGAAATATGCATAGGACCTTCATCAACAAGTTGTAAAGTAAAAGTGAATTTCCTTTGTCATGAATCACCATTCTATAACGTGCAAGAAGTCCATTGGCACGGCGCATATCCCCTGCATTGGACCATGCATAGGCTGAAAAATACAGAAAAAACTCCACAAGAAAGTTTAAGCAAACGTTGACTTATATGAAAAAATTGAAGGTATTGCATGTACTCTCTGTGCTTATAAAAGAAGAGATAAATGCAAAACTGAGATGCTGCATGGCACTCTTTTCATTCAAAACTTCTCAAGATGTCGATTAAACTGGCAATGATGACAAAATATACATAATATGACCATGAGATACTCAAATAAGTGATTACCAATTGGTAGCAGGCAAATAATTTCAAAATCAACACCTAAATTTCAGCATAGAACCGCATCCTAGAGAATGCATGCGTTGTGCTCAACAACCCAGCATTAATTTATAATAATAACTAATCAGAAGATTTTTTATTCAGATATATGTTGCATATATAGAAAGGAATGTGAGGGAACACTCTCGTGGAGAATGATGCAGTCATGAGAAATAAGGTACCTGCAACCAGTGGCCAATTAGAAGGGGCATGCATTTTTTACTGCATCTCTTCTAGACAACAGCTGTAAGTGGCATCTCAGCCATGACAGTGCATCAGAAGATTATTTCCACATAACTCAACCAAAGAGATTAAACTATTACATAATTCAGAGCCCGACTGCTTTCCGGATAGAATCTACTTACAGTAAGAAAATTCAGATCAAATTTCCCTCTAGGTATGCTGAAAAGTAATCTGAATCAAATGATGCAATTTTGACATTTTGAGAGTTACCTGCTTCCAGAAGTGCATTCAACAACCCATAAATAAGTTGCGAAGATAGCTTTGGAGTCCCAGGGGCAGTTCCTTTCTCCACAGATTCAAGTATCTCAAATGCTTCATCAACTCTTCGTGCCTCACCCAAGCCCTTTGCAGGATCAAAACGAGAATTGTTAGAAACTATGATGCTATGGGATCACTGGAATACCATAAATCAACACCAAACATAAATTTTTCATTTTTAATTTGTCCTTTTTAGTTTTCCGTTGCATGTAACTTATGTAAAATCAGAGTGGATAGTCACTGTCATGGTTTAAAAAATGCACCTCGAGATGCTAGAACATACGTCTCGAGGCGAGGCGACCCAAAAAAGCCTCAAGGCGGTAGCCTCAGTCTTCAGCAGTGAGGCATGCACCTCAGTTATGCGAAGAGTAGGCGAGGTGTTGCTGAGGCGCCACCTCGGTGTGTGAGGGTTTATAAGTTGTCATGTGGCAAGCACATAACATCTATTAAGGGTTTAAAACCAAGAAATGGCAAGAAAATAAGCCATAATCTATCGCCAACTCCCCCTTACCCTTAGTCCTATCAACTTGGAGCTTCTTGTGGGTTGTAGCAGCGTCGAAGGAGGAGCGTCACCGATGGTCGAGCAGCGTCACCCAACATCGTCGTACGTCATCACCAACGTTGCCTGTGGTCGCCAGCATAGCCCAGCATCGCCCAGCATTGCCTTAACTAAGGCCATAGGTAGGGCGATGGGATTAAGCTCCTTTATTTCATTGATTTAGGTCATTTATGTAGTTTTTGTTGGTGTTTTAAGTATATTGAAATAGATTTTGTGGTTGGCTCAATGATTTATTTAGGATTTTTTAATTTTGATCTCAGATTAGGTCATTTGTAGGTTTTGTCTTAAATTCATTTCTTGTCATTTAGGTCATTTGACTTTATTTAGGTTACGTCTTTTAGGTTCATTTTTTTGTAGGTTATCAACTTACCATGTTATATGATGTTAGACAACTTACATCATACATGTTTATGATGTTAGAAAAAGAAATATTATATTTTTTAATTGAATCTTGTGGTCCAATTGTTATGCTTTTAGATATGGCGCCAAGGGTAAAAAGAGGAGGAAAAGAAGGATCCACTGGCAGGTCTGATCCTAGATGGAAGTACTACACGGAAATTGGCCTTCAAGGATCTCAAAAAGAGAAAGGATATAAGCATGTGAAGTGCAACTTTTATGAGAAAACTATCATTGGTGCCATTGCAAGATTGAAAGAGCACTTAGCGAAGACAAACAGAAATGTGGGAGCATGTGCAAAGGTACCACCTGAAGTTGAAACTAAAATTAAGGCATTCTTAGCAAAGAAAGAAGTTGGTAGAAGAAGAGCACTTGAAGAAATGGAAGAAATTCGTCACATAGGTGCGTATACAGTAGAAGATCCATCTGGCCAGGATGAAAATGCACCTACAAGATCAAGTGGTGCGCAAGTCGTGAGGGATCTTATGGATTTATTTGTTGCAAGAGTTAGACAGAAAGCCGGGCCTGGAAGTGATGGACCTAATAGTGCTTCTCAGGGGCCTCCAAAGCAAGTTACTTTGAATTCTTCTTTAAAGAAAGAACAAAGAATTACAATGTGTCTTAGTATTAGGAGATTCTTCATTGAGAATAAATTGTCATTTAATTTGGCCACCAGTCCATCTTACTAGCAAATGCTTCAAGATGCAAGTAACTATGGAAGGAGATTTAGAGGTCCTACAATGCATGAGTTACAAACTTTGATTTTGAAAGAAGTCAAGGCAATAACTACTATGGTGGACCAAGCAAAATCTTTTTGGGCAGAGATTGGATGTAACATAATGTCTGATGGTTAGACAGATGCAAAAGAACATACCTTGATCAATTTTTTTGTTAACAACCTAAAAGGTACGTGGTTCCTAAAATCTATTGTTGCCTCTGATGAGATTAAGAATGCCGATTATCTCTTCAAATTAATGGATGATGTTGTTGAAGAAGTGGAGGAAAGCAATGTTATCCAAGTGATAACAGATAATGCATCAACTTATAAAAAAGCTAGAGAGAAATTGATGGAAAAAATGAAACATTTGCATTAGACTTTGTGCGCTGCTCATTGCATTGACCTTATGTTAGAGGACATCATGAAATTAACTCTCCATAACTCTATTTTCAAGAAAGCCAAACAAATAATCAATTACATGTATGCACATGCTTAGGTGGTAGCCATGATAAGGAAGCATGTAGGAGGAGACTTTGTGAGACCCGTCGTCACTCGGTTTGCTATTGCCTTCCTTACCTTGCAGAGATTGTTAATGTCAAAAGAAGCTCTTGAGTCTTTTTTCACCTCAAAAAAGTGGAAGTGCAGCAGCTATGCATTAAAAGTTCAAGGGCAAGCTATACAAAATATTGTCCTCAAAAGTAAAACATTTTGACTTGGTGTAGCCTATGTGATAAGGACAATCAAATCGTTAGTGCTGGTTTTAAGAATGGTGGATGCTGGACAATATCCACTTATAGGATTTATTTGAGGTTATGGATAGGGTCAAGAAAGATATTGCTAAAAATTTAGGTAATGATGAAAAAAAGTACAAGACAATCTAGGACATCATTGACACAGGATGGGACAGGCAACTACACACACACTTGCAAGCTACTGCCTATTTTCTAAATCCTCAATGCTAGTATGAAGTATGAACCAACTTTTTTAATTGATTCAGAAGTAAAGATGAGCTTGTAATCATGCTTGCAGAGGTTGATTCCTAACAAGGATAAGAGATTGAATGTGGATCTCCAAACAGATGCATTTGTCAATGGAAGATGATTATTTGGATGGTCCAATGCCATTGAGACTCGGAAGAAGAGTCCCGGTAAAATCCTTTCAATGATTCTATCATTTAAATTAATAAATTTTATGCATTTTTTCCTATATAATAAAAACACATTTTCCATTACAGCGGATTTGTGGAGAGCATTTGGTGATAAAACACCTAACCTAAAGAAGTTTGTCATGCGCATTTTAAGTTTGACTTATAGTGCATCCACATGTGAACGAAATTGAAGTACTTTTAATCAGGTAAAAAGATCATATTTGTGTTTTAAATTTAGAGTAATATATAATCATTAGGCTATGATTATAAATAATTAAATGGTGAAATTTTCATTGAGTAGGTCCATACTAAGAGAAGGAACGGGTTGAGACAAGATAAACTCAATGACTTGATTTATTGTATCTTCAATTTGAAATTGAAACACAAGGAGGTGAAGAAGACAATGGATGATCCTCTATGCTTAGAGGAAGTGGACTCATATGATGAGTGGATCGCTAAGCTACAACTTTGTGAAACAGAGATTGATGCTTATGAAGAACTTGATGCAACTGTAGCTCTAGAAAAGGATCCTATTGATCTTGGGTAGTTAGTAGGAGCAGTGGGAGGAATACAAGTAGGAGGAAATAGAAGAAAGAGACAAAAGAAAAAGGACAAGCGTAAAGGTAATATGTAATTTTATATTTTATTGAACTATAATGTTTAAATTTACAAACTAAGGTTCTAAGAAATATTGTTTAAAATGACTTATCTTTTAAGCAAAGCTATTATTAACATTAAGGAAGAATAGTTTCACGAGAGTGATAGAGATACAGAAGAAGATGTAGAGGATGAGGCTAGGATGAAGTATCTAGATAACTCTTGAGATGATGCGACCAGCCCTAGTGACAACATTAATGAACTTGACTCTGACGGTGTTCAAGGAGGAGGAGACTAGAGTCTACAATGTGTTGTAGTTCTTTTGAGTTTTTTATGTGAATGTCCCATGTACCTTTATTTTAATGTATGTTTTAACTTTAGTTATGGTTTGGGAAGTTGGTTTAGTTGTGCTTTAGTTATGATTTCTAATCTTCCATGTTATATGGATGTTTATCTTTTTATTTAAATGCCATCTCTCGTTTAGTTTCACTCTTTAAATGTTGTGATAGAGAAAAATCATTATAAAAGTGTGTTATTTACATTATTATTTCCTTGTTAGCACTTAACAAGTATATATTATATCATTTTTCCATGTTTTCTATACAAATCCTAAAACTTACTCCTCGACCGCCTCGAGGCTTACACCTTGCCTCGATGAAGGCAAACTGTCTCGATACCGCCTCACATTTTTTAAAACCTTGGTCACTATACTCAAGTAACCACCCATTTTCCTTTCAAAATAATCAAACAAAAAAATGCCTTCTTTCTACGATAAAATAATGTTCACATGATCAAATATTCCATTTGGGCTTTGCTCTAACCAAAGCCATCGCATTGTTTCCCTCAACAATGGCATTTTTAATTTCATTCATCTTCTAGAGAAAGCAAATTCATAGGTGCGGTCAAAGAAATTCATGGAAAAAGGAGTCCACTAATGAAACAGGGGAAGGGGAGTGGTGAGACGGGCCCCTTCAAACAAATATGAGGCCCCCTACACTTTTCACATCCCGTAAGCAACTCCGTGCTCCCAAAGGGGTGAATATGTGAAATGGAAGCAGAATTTGTCATCTCTCTTCCCTCCCACATGTTCAATGTATTTTTTGAGGGGTCAAAATCATTGGAAATTGCCTTCAGCTCGTTGATTCATCCCATAGCCAGAAATTCTTCATTGTCTAAACAATTATTTGGACACACAATAAAGTCAACTATAAGTTGGTTCTCTTTCCCCAACTCAATAGACGAAGAAGAGGAGAATATCAGTGCAAATTTCTCCCTTTTCTTTTAAGAATGGCTCTAATGTCTACATTAATGTACCTTCTAATTATATTATGGTGTTGTCAGATCCGAACATAGGGCTGGCCACTTGACTTGTTTGCCATATCTTCGCTATGTGCTTATTGAATTACTATAGCAGCAGTCGGTCTCGTAGTTGCCTCTCAGTCAAAAATGGGTTTTCTGTGTGTGCCACAGATGTTCAACGATCTGCTATTATTAGGTAGAACAACAACGAAAAAACGATCTTTTTTAACATATAAAGCGACTTCAGTTGGTTACCTTTAGCAGGGTACTGTAGGTGATGGTATCCACACCGCAAGCACCGGCCTTTGCCATCTCCTCGAACACTCTCAAGGCAGAGTCGGCGTCCCCGCAATGCACGCAAGCTTCCAGCACGGCGTTCATCACGATCGTGTTCAGCCTCCTCCCATGCCTCCTTCTTGCCACATGGACCTCCTTAAAGATCTAACAAAAGCAAGCAGAAGCCACGCAAAAAAAGAAAAAGAAAAGAGTGGGCTTCTTCCATTCATAAAGATGGATGGCACATAGAAAGCATAGTTAACCTGACGGAGTTGCTTGCGGCGGGTGAGGAGGACGATGCGAGAGGTGAGTCTGCGGAGATGCCTCGAGGAGGAAGAAAGGGAAGAAGGAAAAAGAGGGGATCTTGAGGAGGAGGAGGAGGAGGAGGAGGAGTTTTGGGTTTGGGGCTCGGCCTTCGGATTCGCCTTTGAGGCCTTTGCCATGTGGTTGTTGTTGGTGTTGGGTCGTGGGGGGCATTGGAGGCGGAGGATAATGCTTTGGTTGATGGTGGCCGCTGTGGAGTGGTGGTTTATTATGTGGTGGAGTCGTCGTAGTGGTCCTCCTCCTCCTGCTCCTGCTGTTGTTAGGGTTTCGATCATCGTAATTGTACCACTGTACTCGTAGTGGTAGCTAGAGGAGAAGGAAGAAAGGGAGGGGGATCTGAGACGCCGAGGAGCTTCAGCTGCTCCTGAGAGGTTGTGAAGTGATAACAATACACAACACCTCTCTTCTTTTCTCCCACTTGAGGTGTGCGTGCGAGTGTGGATGTGCTAGACTTATTTGGTTTTGTTTTAAAGAAATGGGAAATGAAAAGGATCGGGGATCAGGCCTAAAATCTCGTCTATAAAATCTTAGTTATTTATAAGTGAAGATAAGATAAAAATAAGAATTGAATTTTTAAAATTTGAGTCATTGATAAGTAAAAATAACATAAAAATAGGGGTTAAGTTTTTAACTTATTCTTACATTTATGTCTTAGATTTTATGAGTGAAATTTTAGGTTAGATCTAAGGTACCTTAAATATTTTCCTATTAAATTTTCGGCATGCATCGAGACGGTAAAAGTCACCGCTCAACTTTTATTGTTACTTGTGAAATTGATGGATGAGATGAAGTACTTCGAATGAGACGTGAAATGTGTTGTGGCAGAACTAGTGTACATTTTTTTATCTTTTTTTATTTTTTGCAATTGGTATGGTACACTAAATTATTTTGACATGTGTAAATGTCAAGGATACGAATATGAAAACGCACGTTAATGAGCCCATATTTATGAGTTGTTTAATTACTAAAATGCCTAAATATCAAATTGATATTGACATATAAATAGCATACAATAAGATAAAAATATATTAGTCCAATTATTCACTTATTTGTATATTTCATGCATTGCATTCATATCTAAATGCATTTAGAATTAACTTAGAATTGCATGTATCTAATTAGTTAACCAATTAAATACATTACATGTATTATTTTAATTTAACATAAAAGTTAAAAGTTTATACATAAATAATCATAATATTTTATTATTATTTTATTATTCTTCTTCTTCAGGTAACGACTGTGCTTCCTCGTCCTATGCCCATTCACTCGCAGCTGCCAGCATTCATCTGTCGTGAATTAGATCTGCTCCCACCTCTTACATTTCAAATCCTCCACCCCACTCCACTACTGTACAGAGAGTTCAAGCTCTCCTCCACTCCACCACCGCCGACCTCAACTGCGGCAACGAGTCTCCACCACTGTCAGCGTGCATCGTAACAAGACGCACAACCAATCCGAAGCTCTATTGCACCACCGTGCTTCCACACCCACAACACCATCAACACCACCGCTACCTCCATGCACCACCTTCACCTTCATCTTCCCATATTCCATGTGAACACCAAACCCACCACCATCATCACCTCAGGTAACCACCCATCTCCTTCTTGCCATCAAATAGCCCGCTCCTCACACGCCAACAGAACCTGGCACCCCCCCTCCCGATCTCCAAGCCTCTCACCTTCCTCTTCATCTTCATTTTTTTCTTCCTCTATTTCCCCTCCACCGAAAAGAATCCATCACCACCAGCCACTACCTCCTTCACACGGACGCCGCGCACCATTGTCATCCTCCTCGCGCGTTCCTTGTGCGCGCCCTAGCGCTACGACTAGCGCATCTCCCCTCCGCACACACACATCAGTAGGGTCGCCACCCCTCTCCACGTGCGGCTGCAATACCTCCAGCAGGCCAGCTGCGCTACCCCCTCCTGTCGTATCTCCTGTGCACAGCCGCGCGCTCCTCCAACAGACCGCACACATGCGCCTAGCTGTGCGCACGCAGCAACAGCAACCACCGCGTGCGTGCCTCTAAATGAATCAACGTTTATATACAAAAGCAAAAATTATTTACAAATAAAGAACTAAACAATAATTTTGGCGTATAGAGAGAAACCAAGGTTCCTCCAACCGATGAAGGATAGGAAAAAGTATAATCCAATAGTGCAGGTTGTGTCACAGATAGATTGTTCACAGTTTCCCTCCCTGTGGAAATTGGAAAAAAGTGTGAGATGCAGGTGACTGAGAAGAAGATGATGAGGGTTTAGATAAAATTTTCCATACTTCATCTACTTTATTCTCTATTAAGCCCACCTTATCCAGCTGACTAGCCACTAATTCTAAGTGTCTATTGCTGGCATGTACCCCTCAATGTGAGTGGGAATGAGAGGACTTTCTATTAAACATACTCATCGAAGCATTGTTAATTGAGTTTTCGGCCATATCTTCGAAGAGCTCAAAGGCTGAGTCCTCATCCTGGCACAGGAAATTACCTCCACAAGCGGCATCTACAAAATTCCTTGTGTCATCATGGAGCCCATGGTAGAAGATCTAGACATATTGCCAGCGTGAGACACCATGGTGGCCACATTTTCTCAGAAGCTTGTGGAATCTCTCCCAAGCCTCATGCATCTGTTCTCCTAAGTTTTGTGTAAAGGTAGTGATAACACGCCTTAAAGTGTTTGTGCAACCTATAGGAAAATACTTCTTTAGGAACTCATGTTCCAAAGAAGCCTAGTCTTCTATCGGTGTAGTTCGTATAAGTGTTCTATACTAGAAGGCCGCTTTGTCTTTCAATGAAAAGGAGAACACTTTCATTAAAAGCGTGTGCTGTTCATGACCTTGCAGACCCAGAGTTTGAGCAAGATTTTCAGCTCCTCTAAATGTTGAAAAGCGTCTTCAAAAGCAAGACCATGGAGTGAGGAATAAGTGCAATGATGTTTGACTTTAATTCAGCAGCACAACCCCCATCAGGATAACGTACCACAGGCATAGGTTGTGCAACTGCGGGATTATAGTAGTCCCGTAGTTGATGTGTTACAACCCGATTCCCGAATCCCTACAGGACCCGAGACTAGCTCGACTCGACTAATCCCAAGACCCAGTCATCCAACAAGAAAGTAACCAAAAAGTAGAAAAGTAAACCACATTCACTATGCTAAGCAACTAACAGTAAAAATGTACAGCAATAAGGAAAATAAAAGCTGCTACAGTACATATCAACACCACAACAATAGAAAGTAACAAGGTATAGGAACGTAAAAGTACAGAATGTAAAGGTGTAGAACATAAAGTACAGGAGTCTGAACTCACTACTACAAAAGGAACCATAAGAGAAAGCTACTGCTACTGGGCTCTACTGGGCCCAGCACCCTCTGCAGCCGTAGACTTTGGTTGCTCAACACCTGGACCTAGAAAGGGTTATGAGTACACAAAGTCAGCGAACGCTGAGTAGAGTGACAACCAACTAACTAAAGTAGTAAGCTAACAGGTATATTAGTTATTCCAATTCTTTAATTTACAAATTATTCATTTTTCACCCATTAGTTTATATATTTCCAAATCTCTTTATTGATCTCGAATGTTCCTCGTGGGAACGATCTTGATTGCAGTCTTTTCCGAAGAGTAAAAGGCACACGTGGTGCTCTCCTAGCCAGGAGAGTCCCCTGTGGTGATCCTACACCCAGTCAATCACTCCAAGGTCACGGACAGACGTAACGATAACTACGACACGTGCAATAAGCGCACGGGTAGCTACCCCGCACTGGCACACGGTCAGTCGTTTCTGCTAATGGGTGTGCTCAAAGTATAGCACGGAACAGTATAGGGCCTAGCCCTCTCAGTAACAGGGGTCTAGCCCCTAAGAACCAAACATGGGTCTTACCCCTCCACAGTCCGCGCACCCTTGCCTGACTACCCTGGTTTTCCCAATGGGCATAACAAATCAATGTAGGGTGGCTAGCTGAACCCCGTACCCTGTGGGGTGGCTAGCTCTCTCCCTACACTAGTAGCTCTCCCTGGTACAGTGTACGCGAGGGCCAAGAAGTCGATGCAGAGTGGACAATCCTAACCCCGGGTCCCAACCCAAGGGCGGCTAACTCCGCTCTACACTAAATAGGGGATAATCGCTCTCCTTGGTACTATGTACTCAAGGGCCAACTCACTTCCCCACTCACATTTCCATATCCATTCCATTTATTTCCAAGAGTTTTACTCCTATTTCCCCGTAGGGTTCATGCTCATATTCCTCATGCCTTTCCATACCAGGTTTCATCATTTCTATTTCCATTCTCAGGTTATACACATGCAGCTTGTATTTCTATCGTTCACATTTCCTTATTCAGGTTATACACAGGTAGCTCTTATTTCTATCATTTAACGTATACAACAGGAAGGTCACATGCAACTGTTAACTAGCACAGGTAAATCATGTTTCATAGGCAGTTTTTGTTCATTTACAGGCAGTTGTTAACATTTCTATCTACTCATTCAAGACTGCAATTCAATCATGCATATAGACATTTCAAGTATTTCTCGCCCTAGGATTCATGCCACGTCCTAGGTTCTAATAATTCATTCTACACATGCATTCAGGGTTATAATTAAATTAGGGGAAGCCACTCTACCAGTCAACCCAGGAGTATTAGGGCTTGAACGGCAAGCTCACGTGGCTCAGCAAGTCCCGGACCCACAACGGAACGAAGTCCTATAGCAAGGAACAATCACAATGGAGCATTCAGAACAATATAGAAAGCCTTCTAACAAGTAGAGGAACTTGCAAGGAAAATATTGGTATCTTATTTGCGTAAAACGGACCTCAAACGAACCCTAAACGGGTCAAAACAGGGTTACAGACTCAAATCAGACATCTGGAACAACTTCCAGACGTCTTAAAAGTGTCCAGAAATGCACCTCAAGATTTACGTCGTCCTTAGACGTCTAGGAACTCTTCTGGACCATCTGGACCCAGCTCCAGACGTTCAACCACCTCTCTGGACGTCTAGAAGTGCTTCCAGTTGTCTGGTAAGCTTCTCAGATGTCTAAAATGCGTGGGAGGGCGTGTCTCGCGCCTTCCCGAAGTAAATCCTGCATGCCACCACAAAATCTTCTCAATAAGGCCACGTGAAAAGTAGCTGCGGAGCGACCTGCATGGCCGTATCCGCAAAGGGAACGTACCTTCGCAAAGATCTCTCCTCAAACGTCTGGAACCGCCTCCAAACGTCTGCTCCGTCGTCTAGACGTCACTCCAGACATCTGATTCTGAGAAAAACCCAGAACCAGAACTTGCTCCTGCTCACTCTTGCCGTGCGCGGCCGCGGCTCTCCTCCTCGCTTGCAACTCCGGCTGCAGCAGTGTCGAGGATGACTTCCCCAACGCACTCCTCCCGCACGCGCCGCTTCGGCCGTGCGCCCTCCGGTGAGCTCCTACACGAGCTTGCAAGCTCAACTCCTCTCCTCAAGCCGCTCCTCCTTGTTGCCACTCTCGTGCTCTCTCGCTTGCGCTGGGGTGGTGAGGAAGAGAAGTGGCTGGTGGCTGTGAAGTAAGGAGAACGAGAGAGGAGGAAGGGGGTTTATAAAGAGGTGGGCTAAGGTTCGCTGGAGGGTGGAGGGAGAGAGAATAAGGGAAGAAAAAGAGAGAGAGGGTACTGTCTGCGTGCAGCCCACGCGCAGATGCGAGCTCATACCCAAAAATTTTGATTTCCAGACGTCTGGGAAGGTGTTAAGACGTTTGACCGACAGTCCAGACGTCTTAAAAGGCTCAAAACAGCATGGGTCTTTACATGACATCTACGAGGTTGAGGTGGTGCCTAAGGGATTCTAGGTTAAGGTTGAGGTTGGGGGTTTGCTAGAAGGTTAACAGCTTGTGCAAACTGTTTCACCTGTTGTGTAAGGGTGTTCATTTGCAATTGTGTTTTAAACAAGTGTTGAAGATGAGGCATAGGTCCTCTCTACAATGGTGGTTGATTAGGAAAGATGGGATATGGAGGAGGTTGGAACTTATGGTTTGGTGGTGGTGGAGGAGGATGATGTGTAGAGAGATGTGGAGGAAGTTCTTCGAAATCCTCAAATTGTGCAGAATCATGATCATCCTCAGGATGTGTGGAGTGGTGGATGGGAGTATGAGGCCTAAGAGGTACAAAATTGGACGTGGGAGGCATAGAAGTGGAAGTAGTAATTTAGGCATCAGCACCTAAAGGGAGTACAAGTTCAAGGTTCTGGGATCTCCTACCTTCCATTGAGTCGATTTTTGAAAACGAGTTTGATCAATCAATCTCAATCACAAAAATCAGAAATCCCAATTAATCTCAACAATCAAAGACCAATCTAACAATCAAGTGAGAGAAATATAATTTTCCTTAAAGGCTGCTACGTAAAATAGTACGCAAACAAATGTTTCAAACAATTATACGCATCCTAAAGATAACCTAACAAAGTGCAGACCTCTAAAATCCATTGAGAATCTGGATAAGACTAGTGTGCGAATTTAGATCCTGTGGGTGCACAATGAGACGAGGTTGAAACCCGTGTATTTGTGACTTATGTGATCATGCTATGTATACGATAGCAATCAACACAATAGCGATGAAAACCAGACAAGGTTTCAAACAAATTTTTATGTCTCCTTTTGAATTTAATTCAAGTATTTAGAAAGTATTTTCTATGTTGCTTGTCTCACTTTTTAATCTTTTCAACACAAGAGATGGTCTTTTTAATTTTTAAGGCAAATGAAGAGATGACAGGAGTTAAGGAAGGTAAGAAGGTGTGTACCTGACTCCAACAATTCTTCAAGTAATGTAATTAACTAGATAAGGGATGAGATATTTTTGGTATTTTTTATTTTATAATTTTTTTTTGTATAATGCAACAAACAAAAATAAAAGAAAAAGAAATCGATACGGAAAATCTCGAACGGAAAAATCACGTCGATGAGATATGAGTAGAGAGATAATACAAGAGTCCAGAGAATCCAAATTATTACAAAACATGTGTGAGAACAGGTTCTCACAAGTTATGCCTAACAAATATATCCTAAGTAATATAACTAAATCTATACTATACTATACTAATCTAGTAAAGTAGGAAAATGCAACTCCAAGGGAAAACAACTCCTTCAGAAAGTTGAGTCTGAATCGCAGTGAATCCACCAGGAAGATCTCTGCCTAGAAGAAGACGCTACTCCTCCTACTCCTCAAGTGTTACAAAAATAACAAATGATTAGTCAGAATCAAAGGATGTATATAAAAAAGAATAAAAGAATCACTATATACAATGAAAAATCTAAATAAAAGAATCACTATATATACAATGAATGAATCAATGTTTATATAAAAAAGCAAAAATTATTTACAAATAAAGAACTAAAGAATAATTTTGGCGTATAGAGAGTTGCCTCTCCTGCAACTACGCCAAAAATAATTAACTTTCTACGACATTCATCGAATAATCACAGTAAAGCATCATTGTGGTATGTGTCACAAATACAAAGTGTTGTCGCGTTAATTTTATTTATTTACTTAATTTTTACCAGTTTATTCCAAATCGTTCACTAGGAAGTAGTTATTGATATACATCACTCTCTAAGTCCAATAATATTATTTAATTCCAAAAAGATTTATTTTATATACAATAATGAATGAATGAATCAAAGAATCAAATAATTAAACAATTATGTACACAAGAATGAATTACAAATAATTAAAATGTTTGAGAACAATTATATACAGACAAGCATAAAAAACTATAATTAAATACTTTATATTATATATTTACAACTTATATTAGTAATACTTATGCATATATACAATAATAATTAATAATGTATACTATACTAACTTAATTTAACATACTAACATATACAGTAACATATAATGTATGTACAACAACATAAATAAGTGTCGCTAAATCTTAGAAACATTATACACATAAGCTAAGGTAAAAGTAAGATCTATATTGATGTTTATTTTATCTAAAGTGACATAATTATCTATCACTAAAGCTATTCTTTATTTACATATATATAGCTTAAACATATATTATACTACATATGCTTATTATATATTTACTTATTTACTTACATACATATACACATTAAACACACATGCATACAACTCAGAGAGGTTCTTTTGTTCTTCACCTACTCGCCTTAATTACTGTTCACTAATACAAAAATTAGGATTTTTGATTGGCAGGTAACCTTTTCGAGGGATACACAACACCCTTAATGGGTGGGACCAGACCTCTACTAAGAGTCGCTCCAACTTCTTAATTAGGCGCCTTCATTTCGATTTAAGCTCGTTAATGGGCCTAATTAGGGCCACGCATAGTGCACGGCTCCCAACCCATGCATCGCACTAACATTCTCAAATCAATGCCGATGCTCAGATCAGATAAGGGTATATGTTGTTTTTATTTAGCGTCGTGCACTTGACGACTGAAGAGCCATTACAACGAATTCAATTTATGTGGCCAAAATGTCTCTGTGCTTAACAATGTGGGACAATTCCACTGAGGCTCGTCCAGCTTAACGATTTGAGGGCCCAAATTAATTTCAATTTTTAAATAAAATATATTTTAAAAAGCCCTTATATAGGGCTATATAATTATATAGTTTATTTACAAAAATAATTAATTTTACTATATAAATAAATTAGCTAAAGTTTACACTTTATACAAGTTAAATTAAGATTTCATTTACTACTTACGGTATAAATTAGTTAATTGATTGTCAAATTGACTTATTACAATAATAAGATACATATTGAAATATTTATTACATATTTTTATTATATTTTACATGATTTATTTTAATTTATATACATTTAAATATCTATTTTCAGGCTATTATACATACAAATTATGTATAAATAGTATAATACATTATAAATATAGATAAATTAGTTTAAATTACTTAAAATATTATAGTACAAATATACAATATAAGTTAGTTCAATAATAACTTATGTTACTAATTTATTTTAATTTAATTTAATAACTTAACGAATAACTTAATAAATTAATTATTTATTGTATATATATAATTAAATTAAGTTACAAGTGTATCAATGTACATTATATATACATAAATACATATATACAATATCACTTATAAATAAGTCAATTTATTAGCGTTTCCATAATTATGTAGCTTATAGTACATATAAGTTAATATAATTAATAGATAATTATATAAATAAGTTATATACATATTAATTTATCATAAATACTTAACTTATGCTATAGAGTACGCACATAAGTTACATATACATATTTGGTACATGTTTTACATTATTTACATAGATAGCTTAATATATAGCATATATATACATGTATTTACATAGTATACATAGTGTTTTTATGTATTTTTGGGGTTTTTCTAATTTTTATGCATTTTATGAGTTTTATAGAGGTAGGAGGTGAGAGAGAAAGAGAGAGATGAGAACAATAGAGTGTTTTTGTATTTTTTTTAGGTGGAGTCTTTTATTAAGTCTAAAGGTATACTGAACCATCGGCTGGTATGTCTACCAAGCCGAGAGTTCAAATGACCTTGAAACTTTGCATACACTTAAAAATATATATAATCCTACTTGCTACACATTTATTTTATTTTTTTGGATTTTTATAACAATTTTATTTATTTATAAAAGGAACACATTCTAGGCCTAAAAAGGATTTTCTAATGTGAATCTAAGGCACTAGAAAGTTTTGTGGTGGCTGACAATGCAATATGAACACCTCAGAACATTCAGCAAGACAAATAGTAGGTGCTCAAGCAATTAAACATAATTTTTTCATTCAAATTCATTCAATTTACCTGTGTGGACAGTTAAGCACAGTAGTTAGTTGACAACGAGAGTTTAAAACCAAATTACAAGCATTCAAATTGGATTTAAAGTCATTATAAATACATGAAAAATTGTTTACATTGTATACAACAATTAGAACATATCAACTATCTTAATAAACTCAAATCCAAACCACTGTCATATTCATCTCAAATCATCCAGCATGAGCAATAGCTGCAGCAGCAACAACAAACAACAGCAGTAGTGCTGCTGCTGGAATTCAGCAAAACCGCAACAGGAACTATAGCTGCAGCTCCAGACATCTTAAATTGATTTCAAAGGTTGCTGCTATGTATGAACTCACTTCCAGCAACTCTAAAATGAAGATTTCATAAGCTACTTCAGATGGTCAAATCCAATCCATTATCTTTATCATAGACAACAAAGATAAAACCAATAAAAAAAATGTTGCTACTATGTAGCCTTTTCATGTGCTAAAATTGGGAGATTCTAAACCAAAATTTTCAAATGAAAACCTCTATTTAAAACTGATCATGCACCAAATTCACATTCACGAAATACCATTGAAATCCAAATCTCTTCTCGGATCAAAGTTGTAAAATTACTTCCTAGATCTGAGATGAGTCATTCAAACTCATTAAAACTCATCTTCAAATTCTTTTAATCATCATGCGAGAACAAAACTTATCTCCCAATTGACATTGACATCTCAATAGGGTCTCCTTATATTATAGATAATATAAGACAAAGCCCTAATCAAGATGTCAAAGTGCGAAAACTTGACTCAAAATCCTTCAAATTTGACAATGCAAATAGGAATAGAGCTTCAAATAAGCAATGCTGATTATCCTTAGCTTGCACACCTAGAATCCATCCGAAAGCCATACTTAAAGAGAAATTGGCTATAGCCTCATCTTCTATTCAAATACAAAATAAGATGTAAAAGACCCATTACAATAGACCCAATTACACCATTAAAAACATCAAATATGTTTTGAAAAATTTGGGAATTAATTTCTTCTTGAGGAAAGCTTGAAAATCACATAAGAACATGATTTATCCTCTCTCTTGTGCCATAGACAGCACGAAGAGAGAGTCTAAATCTCATGATAAAAATCACTGAAAACAAACCCAAATCCTCAAGTTTCACATTCAAAATCAATGGAGGGACTTTGTGGAATGATGGAATGCATGGAGAGTCCCTCAAATGGATTGTGAGCGCTCAAATCAGATCTGAATGCCCAAGAACATCAGATCTGATTTGATGCTCTGATGGGTAGGTGATTGGTGGAAAACGAGTGGAGGTCAATGAAAGTGAACAGTGAGATGAGGGGGAGATCGGGAAATCGATGTGAATACGGGAAATTACCTCTTTGATCTGAATTGATCAGAGAGGATGAAGTCGAATTTAATCTAATATACTCCTAGACTAATCTAATCCATCAATTAGTTCACTAATTAATCCAACTCGTAGAAAGTAATAAATCTAATCTATGAAAGCATTGAAAATCCTAGCTAAGTAGAGGAATGGGATGCTTGGGCTACAGCTGGTCACTACAGCGACGAAGGGGGATGAGGAAGATCTCCAGTGAGGAATGGGATCCTTGGCCTGCAGCTAGTCACTGTAGTGACGAATTAGAGGAGGGAATCCACTTCCGTCACCAGTAGCCGATGAATGGGGGAGGAAACTGGAGGTGGATGAAAGGATCAATCAGGGAGGAGGGAGCAATTCAGGTGCACGCGCGAGCTGAGGGAGTGCTTAAGTAGAGTAAGAGAGTGAATCAGGGCACTATAGTGGCGAGATTAGCCACCTAGGTCAAGGGCGATGGAGATGATAGGAGAGGAGCGTGCGATGATTCAAGTCAAATCTTAGCTGCTAGATGGATCTGGAGGTAGAGGTGATAGCATGCGTCAAGTCACGCGAAACTTCAATTGAAGGGCAACCATAGATCAAGAGCATCATGAGATGGATGGCTAAGATGACTTCTGTTCTTCGCGTGAACAGTGCTCACGCGAAGAGCAAGTGCTCTGTGTTCTTTTGGTGTCTTTACAAATGGGCCCTTAGGCAAACAGGTAAAACAATATTAAGGAGGTCCATTAGTGGTATGAATGTTATACAAAGCCGTCCTTAGGATGTTACAAATAGGTCCTTGCGTCCTACAATTGTGTCCCTGGCATGTTTTCTAATGAATGAATGTTATGTATTAAGGACCTAAGTGAGAATGTTTAAATGCAAGGCCCTAATGATGTTCAAATGCAACCAGGTTTTTACTGAAGCTTAATTGAACACATTAGAAGTTAA